>OU426991.1:10227752-11664692 GCA_911387755.1 Chrysotoxum bicinctum | reverse complement strand
CAATTAAACAAAAATTGCATATTGACAAGGCCCTCACAGTCAACTGATAAGTCCATGTGAGATCGCCGTGACGAAACGCCAATTTTTGTGGACTAAAGGCCAGAAAAGCTATTTTGAATCATACAATGCATTCCTAACAACAACATTGTTTATTTAAATATTGAAAACATTTTTGTTAAGAAATATTAAGTTTAATATAATAACAACTAATTTCAATAAAAATCATAAATTAATGTCAACTTTATTTTCTCAATTAGTTTGTGACTTACAAATCAGCTCACGTTACTTAAAACCGAAAAGACCTTAAAAAAGATGAATGTAGTTTTATATAGATGTACATAACGCTTTCCCCCAAAACACATATGTATTTTTGGACGCTGTCCTGTAACTATTGCATCAATAGAAATATGGGTGACTAAGGCGCCAGTTATACACATGCATACGTAGATATCATTTAAATTTATCATTGACTTTTTAATCGTTAATTTCAAGACAGTTTTTACATTGGACTAACTCCTTAGACTTATTTTTACGTAGCTATTTTTTCCGAAAGTTAAATATTGTAAGAAAAAGAACGCATCACTCAACTCCGCTACGTAACGTAAGCTTTGTTAGACTTATATTTTAAACAGGGATGTTGTTTGATAAAGTAAATTTGTACACCTTTCTGCATACAGAGATGTATTCTAATACTGCTTTTATACGAAAACGTTTTTTAATCTCTGTTTCTCTTTTGGTTCCTTTTCGATTGCAAGGATGCTTTTAGACACAGCGATTTTTAATAAAAGCTAACTTTGTTCAAGCGGAAAGGAATTGTTTCTTCGCACTCCTTTTCTATTTAGTTAAGCGAATTTCACTGAGCGAGCGCCAAATAGAAAATGAAACATACTCAGGTAACTCCGCAATTTTCTAAATTTCAGCAATCACGTTTACCCCCGCCACCACATACATCTCTCGCAAGCATGCTTACAAATTGCAGAGTGATATAACATCGCTTAAAAGCAGTCACTCTACAACTATTTGCTCTAAACATTTATAGGGGCGCTCACATTCTCAAATTGTTTGACAAGCACGGCATGATGAATATTTGATGGATGAAAAACAGGAGCGTTCACATTCGTCAAACATCACTTCTCATTAGAATTTTGACCATGGCGGACCAACTAAGAGCATAGATGAAATTTTAAATGAGGAAATATACTTGAATTTTATATGAAAAGTCTGCAGAAAATGTACATAAGTATATCACCCTGAATTAGAGCTATTGCTTAGAAAACTTATTTTGATATATTATCTTACGATGTGCACAGCTCGAGAAGTTCATGGAAAATGAAATTTGCTTTAGAGTTGAAGAAACATGCGTTCACGTTCTCAAATATGCTTGTCATGCAGCCAAAATATCATAACATTCAACATGTTTGATAAGCCGCTGGATGAAGCGTTCACATTATCAAAATCAAGTTCTTGTCAAACATATTTGAGAATTTGACCGCTCCTAATGGTGCACGAAAATATGATACTTCAGTTTGACTTTTGGATCCTGATTACCATTCTTTTTTTGGTTTGTTTCGTATTTCGTCTTTTTGACAGTTTGGGTTTCTTCACCTAACACCAAATATGGTATGTAAAAAAAAGACGAATAAAAGGATCGTGCAATCAGGCTCTTGATGTCTTTTTTCTGCTATAGACGGTGTTCACACTGAGCTAAATCCTCCAACTTTTTGTTGAGGTTTCTTTGCTTTATCTTACTCCCTCTGTCAGAGATTTTTCGGATTTTTAATGTCAACAAAGAACAAATATTCTGCCACTGATAACGCTTCTGTGATACGATGAAGCAAAGACCAGGGAACTTAAATTTATTTTATATTTGTTGCAATGGTCACTCATTAAATTTAAGTTCATCTGCATCTTCAAAGGAGCTACCGCAGGAGCTTGAAAAACTGGCAAGAAATAGAGAAACTTATTAACTTTGTGCTCAAAATTTTGTTTAAAAAAAAAAAAAAACCAAAAAAAAGCTTAGACCAATTTTTTTCAAAATTGTGAAATGAAGTGTTAAATTGGTTTTTTGTGGTAAATGCTGCTATTAATTCTGAATCGAACACAAAAAACCTAATGTTTTTATGTCTTCTAGTTTTTGAGAAAATTGAAAATAACTGAAACTACTTTTTAGGAGATTTTTGTTATTTTTTTGTTGCTTGCTTACATAAATACATCAGTGCTTGCACCCAGAATTACGGCGTATAAGTAGTGAGATACCCTTTTGGGTAGGTGCGATTGGGTGTATGCAAGTTTTTTTTTATATAATCGGCGCAAACTCAAGGGGTTTGTATACCCTTAATATGCCAGAGACACAGTGTGAGTATTAAAAAATAAAATGCACGACTGGATCGCACGAACTTGCTCTTATGTAAAAGTACTTTGGAATTTAAGATACATTTTATAAATATAAAACATGGATTTAATGAGATAATAATGTTCAAATGCATAAAATTGCGGTCTGGTTTCCGGAAAAGTATGAATTTATGCAAATAAGCTTTAAAAAATCGTTTTATTATTAAATAATTTTTTTATATAAGAAATTTCTCTAAAATTTTTCAAGGGATGCGAATTTTAAGTATTAAATAATATCGATTTTAGGAAATAATTTCAAAAAATAATCGTTCATAGGTTTTGAAGATATTGATTTAAAATTTTTTTTTTTTTAAAACTCAACAAATATTTTTATATACAATATTATTTTAAACTTAAGGGGACTCCTGCTGAAAATTTTGGGTTAAAATCCTTAGAGCCGTTAATGAGAAAGTCGAAAATCAAAAAAACGGGTCTATGGCAGGTACCCCTAATAACATTTTGCCCCAAAATATTTTTTGACCAAAATGTAGTCCATGTCCATAATATCACACTTAATTTTTTTATCAAAATCGTTATAGCTGTTTTCGAGATAAATAAGATTTTGCATTACGGGTGTATGGGGGGTACCGTTAGTTTTGGAGCTAAAAAAAAAATTTCAATTTCTCCTCTAGGGAACCTTAACTACCGAGATTGAAAGAAATAGGTCCAAGGGCTTAGGCTGTAGTGAGAGGTACAGACACACAGACACACTAAAACATGTTTTTTGTGTACTAAATTTTCCTTAAAATTTTTATAAAAAAAAATTGATATGCAAATTGTTAGTATTTAATAAAATACATTTTAAAACGTAATTTAAAAATTTAATCGTGTATCGGTTTTCAAGATATTGAATTTTCAAAAAAAAAATTGCATTATTTTTTTAAAAATCCGAAAACTATTTTTTCGAAAAAATTTTTAGTTTATATTTTTTCAAATGCAAAGCAGCTCCTGCATAAAAATTTTGGTTAAAATCGTTAGAGCCGTTGGTGAGAAATTCGAAAATCAAAAAAACCGTTCTATGACAGGTACCCCTAATAACATTTCCCCCCAAATTTTTTTTTCACCAAAATATAGTCCATGTCCATAATATCACACTTAATTTTTTTATCAAAATCGTAAGAGCCGTTTTCGAGATAAATAAGATTTTGCATTACGGGTGTATGGGGGGTACCCTTAGTTTTGGAGCTAAACAAAAAATTTCAATTTCTCCTCTAGGGAATCACCGAAGACCCTTAACTACCGAGTTTGAAGAAAATACCTACGGCAGTTTAGGCTGTAGTTTGAGGTACATACATACAGACATACAGACAGACAGACGACGGAATTGTCGGACCCACTTTTTTCGTCTTCGCTATCATCGTAATGTCAACTTTGATCAAAATCTCGAGTTCGATTTTTTTTCCAAATGCAGAACTTGCCCTATAGTACCTATGTATATCGCAAGTAAAAAGGGAAGGGTTAGAAAGGAGGTGTCGGTGTACATTGGTTTTGAATTCTTGAACATTGCAATGACTGGGAAAGACAGAGCGTGGCAAAGAATTCCACATTCGCGTAGTACGGCTGAATAACGAATCTCTGTACTTCACAGTACGGCCGAAGTTGGGCTCAAGGGTAAACTGATGAGCATTCCTAGAAGTGCGAGTAATACGGTTAAATTGTTTAAGGGGAGGAATGGAGCTGGCTATTTCACTAGAGCATAGTCCGTTAAAATAATGGTAAAAAAGGGTGAGGCAAGAAACATTACGACGATGTTCGCGTGACGTAAATGAGTCAATGATGTTATTTAAATTTACCCTATGGCCTATATCCAATGTCGACTAAATACATGTACATATACATAGCCCAAAGTGGCACATTTAAAATTTTAAGACGTGAAATTATGAAAAATTCACATTACCTAGGTACTACTGTGCGAATGCAGCAAATTTATATAATTCCTTAATTAATATATGTATATGTTTATTAGTTGTGTCTAACATACCTTTATAATGCAACTGTAATGTTCAAAGTATAATTACTTAAACATAAAAAAAAAACAAAGAAACATTCGAATTTTGTACCGTTGTTTTTTGCTGTGCTAATGTGGTACAGGTTGTTGTTTACCAAGGTCATTCGTTATTCAACCTTTGTAAGAGTGAAGTATTTTTTTCTGTGAATAAAGAATGGCGACTAAGCATCCACTACTTCATCCTAAATTAAATAACTTTTCAATATTTTGTTCGTTCAGGGATTTAATGTCGACCAACGAAAAAAGCATCGTGTTTTTAGAAGAAATTAGTCTTATTCCAACTTAAACGTCAATTCTCCCACTGTGTTGCAACTTACCGATGAAGGAAAAAAAATATAAAAATTACAAGTTCAAGTTGGATGTGGCGGTGTTCCGAAAAAAGCTCTAAGAAAAAAGGTGACAAAAATTGTAGGAGTACAATAAACCCATCTATCGGAACATTTTTCCATGGGCCTCAAAGTCGGCTAGAGATTCGCGAGGTAAATTAATAAAATTTTAAGCTACAACTTAAAGATTTTTGTGAACCTAGTTAATCTACTATAATAGATTACTTTAACTATTGTCGTGAAATAGCGGAAATAATAATGTCTCACGTTGATGTTAACATTGGCGGCGAAGACAAAACTGTTTAAATCGACGAGACTTTTCTTACAATAAGGAAGTACCACAGAGGCCGTATAACCGAACAGATGACCTTCGTAGTGTTTGGTTTGTTTTGCAAAGAAGATAAGGTCGTGCGCTTCTTTAAAGTGAACTCCAAATGTAAGGAAGATATGTGGCCTTATATCCACAAATACGTTAACTCCAACACCAGTCGTATTTGTACCGACAGCGCACGCCAGTACATAGGTGTTGAGAAAATGTTCACTAGTTCTACAACTCATAAAGTTACGAACCACAGCAAAGGCGAATATGTGAACAAGACCGATGCAACCAACACAACAAAAAAAGCTTCTGAAAAAAACGATTTTATGCCGCAAAAAAACGGAACCTTCACCAATATATGGCACTTTTCTTTTATCGGAAATACTGCCTTGAACAAAAAATATAAGGACGACTTGGGCTCCCAAATCATGGAATTCTTACTAGATTTAAAAAAAACATTCCCATGTTATATAGATGGTGAACAAAGTGAAGGTGTACAACTAAAAGACTTCGACTCTCCCACCGTTCACAGTGAGCACTTAGAGGGTGTTTTACCGCCAAAACAACCTCGGCTTCTCACCATCGACGACGAACTCAACGAAATCCATAGTAACAGTACGGACGACGACTTCATTGACGAGACTTACATACCTTTTTAATACATTGAACATTGAAAAATTGACTTGATTATTTTTAATTAACTCCTGACCTACTCACAAACTGACTGATTGAGATGCGGAATGCCATGCAACTCTACCTCCTCGTGGTGCATCCTGGGTAACGCTAAATAGATTCTATACTTTACTTACAAAGATGAACCACATTAATCGTAAATACCAAAAATCAAAAATCTCATAAAAATGTAATTTTAGTAGTTTTCAATTTTCCCAAAAACTAGAAGTCATGAAATGATTCGGTTTTTTGTGTTCTATTCAGAATTGATAATAGCATTGACCGCAAAAAGCCAATTTAGCACTTCATTTCACAATTTTGAGAAAAAAAAATGGTCTAAGCTTTTGTTTTTTTTTTTTCATTTTTTTTTTAGCAAAATTTTGAGTTTGCATGCGAATTTGTCTAAAACTATTGACATAAATAATTTAATTTCAATTTAAGATTATAGAACAGATTTCTGGCTTTCAAAACCTTTATAGTACTTTCTTGTAAGTGTTGCCGTTGTTTTTTAATATTTTTTTTTTTCAATTTAAGTAATTTTTTTCTAAAATTGACCCTACCTCCTAAACGGGGTGAGATAGACACCCCCACCCATAGTAAAAAATGCTTGTATTTGACTCCTCTATGTACAAAAATCCATTATCAATTTTCGGCGCCCAAGTTATCGTACTCTCCCCCAATTAAATAATTAATTGTTTTTTATAGTAGTGCTTGGGTATAATACGGCTATTCTTTTTGATTTTGATAATTGTGATTTGATTTTACTTCGAAAGAAAAACATTCTCTTGCATTATTTTAGTTGTGCTCAGAAGTAATTTATTAAAAAAATTGCTTTAGTACTATGCTAGTTAGAAGAGCTTTTAGCAGAATCAGGGGCATTCAATTCCGCGTTAAGAAGCCTTTCACAGACCACAACTTGGAAAATTTTGCGTGATGAATTGGGCCTACCATCTTACAAACTTGAACTGACCCAGCCAGTTAAGGACGTTTGGTCTCTTACTGGGCTTTGGAGCTGTTGGAAGTTGCCTCATTTTCGATCGAAAGATAATATATAGCGAAGCGGCCCATTTCTGGAGGAATGGGTACATCAGCAAGGATTTCAATGGTATCTCTGTTACAGTTTATTTAATTTTAAATTTTAAGATAGAAAAAGAATAATGGAAAACCCCTTGGACTACTTATCTATTTATGTATTTCTTATTTTAAATTTTATTTTGAATATGTACCATTGTTGAGTTTTGATGTTTTAACAAGTAGAATAGAAGAATCTCACTAATATTTAAAATTCAAGTGATGAGCCCGCTACTCTACTTACCTTGTTACACCAATATATTAATTAGATACAATTCAACACAATTTTTATTTTAATCATTTAAATTATTGTTAAAATTACATTTTTATTCAATTTTACATCTGTAAGTCCGACGACAGTATAGTTAGCAGACTTAGGTTTAGATTAGATAAATTATAAAGTGAAAAAAGATCGAAGACCTAAGGTAACATTTTCTTAATTTTTGGGAAATGATTATTCTATTTTTCATCTCTCAGAGTTGAATGAAAAGATATTACCTACATTTTGTGATCGGTATCCTTTTGATAATTTTTTTCGCATTGAAAACAATACCAGACCAGACTGCCTAAGTGGAAGGTGCATGCCACAGAAGAATGAAACAATGCAGAAATATGTCGAGACACATCCGAAATATTATAAAAAGAACTTTTAAGACTTAATATTGCTTTAAATGCACGTTTTAGAAAGGAAGGACGGAAGTCTTAAGGAATTGTCATGGCTGGTTGTCCTTGAAAAAAATATTTGTTCTTAATTTAGCCGTAGATACTATTTGCCGCATATTAGAAAAACCATGAATATATGTACTACTTAGAAAAATAAACCCTAAGGTTAATTTTTGTGGTACTTTCGAAATGATTTATATTTAAGAGAACTATCGTGCTTAGAATACCTCCGAATGATGAATTTCTAAAAATTAATAATTCTTTACATAACCCTGGGAATTAAGCCGAAAATTGTCTCTTTTTGACACATCGGGGTAACCTTAAAATATAAATTACAGATTTGAAAATTAAAAAAAAAAATGGCCAAAAAAAGTAAAATAAATTGATTTTACTAACATTTTACTTTTCACACAATGTTTCAAATAATTTTAAAATCACAAATAATACTGGACAAAATTTAACAACATTACAAAGTGATTGAAGTTTTTCAAAAAACACTTAATTTTAAATATTAAAACTCCAATTGGCACTTTTTACAAAAAAAAAATCTTATTGTCAAAAGAGAACTCACTTAGCACACTTATATTTTAAATTTGAATTTTAAATTTTGAAAACTTAAATTATGATTATCCTGGCACTTGCTAAATTTTCCATTAAATTCAATAAACTAGTTTAAAATGATAAAACGCAAAAATATATAAATGTATCCAGCTATAGTCTCGATGGTGTTCAATAACTAAATATGACAAATTCTTTTATAGATATGAGTTTTTATAGGTTGTTTATCTGAGTTGGACAATATTTTGTCGCACCTCATGATAAAGTTTTTTTTTTTTATTTGATTTGTTCATCGCATATACATTTTGTAGGTATATATAAAGGTAGTTGGTAGATACTTGACATAACACTCTTTCCCTATTCCACAAACAAAATATCGATATCGATGATATTAGTTGATATCAGCTTTTTTATGTGCCTGATGTGACAAATGTATAAAAATCAGTCAGTTGAGAAAGTAGGTAGGTACATGTAGATAGAGTGTAAAGTATGTATGACTTTGAGTTTCGGTTGAAATTTTCTTATTACGATAAGAAAGTCTTATCTTTTTATATAGGTAGAAAAATATTGATGACCGACGACGCACGGTGCGATAGTTCGAAATAGTTTTTTTTTTTTTTATTTGAAAAATATTCATCGACAGCGATAAGAGAATTTATTTTCACAGGTTTTTTTCAAATTTCAGTTTTTTGTAGATGTGTATTTCTTATATGATGTATCAAACTTAAATAGGTAGAAATATTGTGAAGCAAAATGTGAACAAATTACAAAAGCATTACTGTATTTCACATTAAGATTACAACTCATTAAAATACTGAACGAACTCAATATTTTGATCAAAAATAACATAACGATGATAGGAAATTCAATTCTGATTCCGTCTATCTGTAGGGCTGCAGCGTAAAAGGTTGAGCTGATTTTCTTTAAATTTGACATCTACTGTGAGCATGAATACGGCTTCCACGATTGTCATCTAAAAAGATAATAAAATTGCATGAATAGATCGAACAAGCTTCCTCTTGTGGTTCAATGATATACTTGTATGATAGCTAAGCATTGAAGATGTAAGATAAAGGTTTATCACTGCAATGTTATAGTTACGGAGATATAATAATCTAATTTTTAATTTATATTTTTTATAAAAAAAAAGTTGGAATCTAATCTTACTTCAACCTTTAGGTGATTTCTTCTGTGGCCACAAGCAACAACCGCTTAAGTCCAAAAATTCAATTTTCGAGGAAAGCACTTTGAAACTTCTTTTTAAGTCTGGAAAAAAAAAATGACGCATTTAAAAAACAAAACCGGTGCAGATTATAATATAAGATTTCAATCTTATTTGTTTAAACTATTTTTCCTTTTTTAAATTTGTTTATTTTTAATTTTATTGCAAAAAAACGTTTTTAAGTTGTTTTTCCAAAAGTAATTAAACACCTTGAAATTCGTATCAACTTAAGCGATATTTCTTTTCAAAAAGCATATAATTTAAAATGTATTAAGAACGTAATTCAAACTAACAAAAAAGGAAAAACTCATATTAAGTAAAAAATAATCAATTTAAGTTAGTAAATAATTAATTGAAAAAAACTTATAAATAAGAAAAAGTGTGTGTTGGGAATTTCACACGATTTGAGTGAGTCCATACCATGTTTTACAACAGTGGGTGTTGAAAAATGCTGATTTTTACCCAGAGTTGTTTTGTGTTCAATTTTACCAACTTTGTTCAAGTTACTCCATACAAAATTGTCTCGGTTGCTCCACAAAAGTTTTGTTTTTGAAATACAACCATAGTCAAAATCGGAAAAAATTAAACCAATTGTGAGGATGATAAATCGATACCTTCTTTGGTTTCTTTTTTTTTTTGTAATTCATGATCTACGTTACACTTCTTTCAATGTCTGTTTTTCATCTTCGATTTCTATTTAAGCTCCGATAAAAAGAATTCTTTGGTAGAACGTCCCTAGTTCCCAATAAGATTTAAAGATTTCCTTCCGTTTTTTAAAACTAATTTTGTCGATATTAAGATGCTCACATTTTCTTGCCTCAATCACTCCCGTTTGTATAGTTTATGATTCCCCCCTGTTTCTTTTTTTTTGAACCACTTTACTTGAATAATATTCCAATTCGTTTTTAACTGTTTTATGTGGGAGAGAAACAATTTAACTTTCCTTAAATTGACTACCAATTTGCAATAGTTCTTCGTCAGGAAAATGTGAAGAAATGTCCATGTCTGCAAGCTTGAAATAGGGATCGCGTACAGTCATCTGTACTGAAACCATGTTCAGATTCTTTGCTAATGTTGACACAAAACTATATTCAAAAATTATATTTAGATTTGCATAATAAACTTCATTTGCAGATCACTTTATTTCGTTGATAACCAAGGCTCGTAACGGGTTGCAGTTTTCGATTCTGAATAGAGAAAGAACAGACCTTTCCATGGATGTGCCAAACTCAAATTTTTTTTTCTTATTTATTTTGGGAAAAATCATGGACTAACCACTTGTCTTTAAAAATCATTATTTTTTCGAAGTTCACCAATCCCACATCAAACGAAAGGTCTATTCAATACCTACACACACATGCAAACTAAATCGTCCTGCGTGATCTGGTTATCGAAATATGGCCATCCAAAGTGATTTCACTGATTCCACAGATTTTTGAGCTTTAACTACCTAACAATGTGTTTGGGTGGCGATATTTTCGAAACCAGGCCTTGTAAAAGGTTGCGGTTTTCAAAATTTCTAGTCAATTTTGTAGGAGATATTCATGAGTGAAAACCAGAAGGTTCTGCGAGGCCTGGTTATCGAAATATGGCCACCCAAAGTGATTTTACTGAAAATTGACCCAAATCTATAAAAGTCATCGGATGCGGATGGAGATATTTCCGCAACCAATGATAACTACTTGGAATTAGATCCTTCCAAAAAGTACAATTTATAATTATTGTTTGACGTTTGTATTAATTAGTATGAAACAGATAAGTGGGCTATAGCCAACCAATTTTTTCCATATTCAAAACCGAAAATCTTAAAACACACATTCATAAAACTTGATATACAAAATTTACTCAAATCACTTTCTTTTTCAAATGTATCGCTTCTCTTCTGCGTTGCCGTTCTTGAAATATATTAACTTCACGTTGCCTAAAACACCTTTTCGAGCTGTATTCAAAATTTGTAAGGGTCAGGAGCTCATATTGTTGCACTTTCTAATTATTTTAACTTTAATTATCCTCAAAACACTTTTATCTCAACTAAATTAATTCACGAACTTCACGTCTAAAACTCTTAAGTCAATTGATATTTCATCCTTGCATTTTAAATAACGACTTAAATCGACTTAATTCTGCAGTTCGTAGAAAATATTTTTTTTTTTAAAACCGCTTACCCTACATAGTCTCCATCAAAGCAGCTAACAGAAATTCGTAATAACAACTTACCTCAGTTTGGCTATAGTGAAATTACTTTGTTAAGTTTGCAATAAACGCTTATGTCGTTTTAAGCTGTTTTCAGTCCAATATGTTTGATTGATTTGTGAATAGTTTTTTATTTTTAAAAAGTATCTTAAATCCACATATCGACGGTTAACTATGAATATCTCCTATGTCACATTTTCTTAACTTTAAAGGGACACAAAAAAACTGATTATAGTCTCAAAATTAAAACGCATAATAATAAAATTTTATACATAATTATCAGTTTTGAATATCTTCGATATGAAATAGTATAAATTTTAAAAATTCAGCGAAGCAGATGGAAATTATTAACGAAACTGCATCAAAAAGTGAATTTCACAAAAAATGTATGTTAGGAGGTATTCATAGTTAACCGTGTCGATATGCTATTATTTGATACCGAAATTTTGAAATTCACAAGTTCTTATGAGAGTTAAGCGGGTATTGCAAATGCTTCTACCTATAAGAAAAGCATATGTAGTCAAATGTAAAGGAATATAAAAGAAATAATTAGCTCTTGGTCTAAGAGTACACTCAGGTGCATAAATGCCTAAAAGAAAAACCATGGTTGCGCAGTCAACCATGATATAATATCATGTGCAAATATATATAAAAAAAGATAAGACCGTCTTTTACCAATAGGGCTTAACCTAATCATTATAAATTTTGTTTTATAAACGGGCATATTAGGATACGGGTATAATTTGCGTAATGCAAATTTTGTAACTTTTTTTTGGATTTTCTCAAGTCGAAGCATCTTTATATTATGGTAAGGGCTCGAAATAACAGCATAATATTCTAACACTGAGCCAACTAAAGTAACATAGAGCTTTATGACAGGTTAAGGATAATTAAAATTATTCGAGATTCTTAATATAAAGCCAAGCATAGCATTAGCTCTTGATGTTATGTAGTCAATATGCGGGAAGTAAATTTGAGCTGCGAATCAAAAATTACTCCTAAATCTTTTCGTTCATAAGCTCGCTGAAGGATAATTATTAGAGATACTATAATCAAACAGAATGGGGTTTGTTGAACGACTTATGGTAACGGCTTAACATTTTAATTACAGAAGGCAAGTCATTAATAAAAATCAAGGAAAGGAGTGGAACAAGAACTCCATAGTAATTTCTTATAATTTTAGATGACAAACTCTCTTTTTTTACACACTGAGTTCTGTTAGTCAAATAACTTCAAAGCCATATTCTAAAAGTTTAGAATTAAAGCCCATACTTGTTAACTTGAAACGAAGAAAGTCGTGTTGAACGCGATCGAACGCCTTAGCGAAATTAGTGAAGACAACGTCTACTTGATATCTATTTTCCATAGCTTCAAGACAGTAAGAAGTATATAAAAATAGAAAGATAAAAGATTACCAAAACAGATTTACTAGGTAAAATGAAGGAACTTTTATTCAAACCATTTCGTCAAATCGGAAGTTCTTTTGGGAAGTCTCTTCTTTTTCAGTTTTAGAATCCCGCCATTAGATATTAATGATAAACCTTTACTTACATGAACATTTTAAAAAACATAAAACTGCTAGTTTACTCGTACTTCTACAAGATGATATTAATAACTTTAATATTATGTGTTATAAGAACCGTTTGTATGATTATAAAATATCACATCATTCTTTACTTTGAGTTCAGAGTTTTAAGGGTGTTATCCTGGCTTCTAAGCTCAAAGCTTGTCAAAAAAGAGAGTTAACAATTTTGTTCTTTTTAATCATTAAGTTATAACTAAAACACGTGTTTCACAGACTTAATTGCAGCTCAAAAAAGGTTTTCTAGACTTCAGATCTTTTCAGCAACCTGGAGTTCTCCATATTATCGAACAACCAATTAAATCGACCCGACCACGATGCAAAGCAAGAATTAGATTTTGACCAACAAACGTTGCCTCTGCCTATTTTCTTGGCAAGACAAAATTCAGAGCCCGACTGTCGAGCGAAAGAACAATGGATGGATTAGATATTTGACATAGTACCGCATCTGTCTACAAAGAAAATCCCAAAGCGAAAAACTCTCCATTGTGCTGTGGTTGCAGTATCGTAATATCATCAAAAAGATATCCGAAACGACCGCAGGATACCAGCGAAATTCATCCAAGAAATAGAACCAGTGGTAGGATGATGAATGCATACGCCGAGAAAACGCGGCGGAAGAGTATTGAGTCAGTTACAAGACGGGAAGATAAGATTTTTCGTAGAGAGAAGAGGGCACAGCGAGAATGAGAGGAATTATAAAAAGGCCAAGTAACTGGCTGCTGGATTAAGAGCCAAATTAAAGGTCCTTCCAAGCAGCGAGCGGAGCATAGTCACCGAAGGATACAGAGTAGTAGATGTATTCAAGCAACATTTCTAAGACCCTCTAAAGGGGCATCGTGTAGACCTAGTGCAAAAACAATTAAAGAACCATCTCCAGTTAACGAACACCTAGTTCCACCATTCAGTATAGAACATCTTTGTGAAAGAACATCTTTAGGAAAGCTTTAGAAAAACAAAGCTACCTTTTCGATTCCATTACCATTGAAGCCATTAAATTATTAGCCATGCACAAAAGAAATGAATGAAGCATGCCTTTATACTATACACAGGTAAATGCATACTATTTTCCCGCTCCTTAAAAATGTTCTCTAATTTCCTAAAACAGAGAAATGGACCTTTAAATTATCTCTATTTTTCTTTACCAAAAACAGAGACCTATACCATTGAAGCCATAAAATTATTATTAGCCATGCACAGAAGAAAGGAATGAAGAATGCCTTTACACTACACAGGTAAATGCATACTATTTTCCCGCTCCTTAAAAATGTTCTCTAATTTCCTAAGACAGAGAAATGGACCTTTAAATTATCTCTATTTTTATTTACCAAAAACAGACCTATACCATTGAAGCCATAAAATTATTATTAGCCATGCACAGAAGAAAGGAATGAAGCATGCCTTTACACTACACAGGTAAATGCATACTATTTTCCCGCTCCTTAAAAATGTTCTCTAATTTCCTAAGACAGAGAAATGGACCTTTAAATTATCTCTATTTTTCTTTACCAAAAACAGAGACCTATACCATTGAAGCCATAAAATTATTATTAGCCATGCACAGAAGAAAGGAATGAAGAATGCCTTTACACTACACAGGTAAATGCATACTATTTTCCCGCTCCTTAAAAATGTTCTCTAATTTCCTAAGACAGAGAAATGGACCTTTAAATTATCTCTATTTTTATTTACCAAAAACAGACCTATACCATTGAAGCCATAAAATTATTATTAGCCATGCACAGAAGAAAGGAATGAAGCATGCCTTTACACTACACAGGTAAATGCATACTATTTTCCCGCTCCTTAAAAATGTTCTCTAATTTCCTAAGACAGAGAAATGGACCTTTAAATTATCTCTATTTTTATTAACCAAAAACAGACCTATACTATTGAAGCCATAAAATTATTATTAGCCATGCACAGAAGAAAGGAATGAAGCATGCTTTTACACTACACAGGTAAATGCATACTATTTTCCCGCTCCTTAAAAATGTTCTCTAATTTCCTAAGACAGAGAAATGGACCTTTAAATTATCTCTATTTTTATTAACCAAAAACAGACCTATACTATTGAAGCCATAAAATTATTATTAGCCATGCACAGAAGAAAGGAATGAAGCATGCCTTTACACTACACAGGTAAATGCATACTATTTTCCCGCTACTTAAAAATGTTCTCTAATTTCCTAAGACAGAGAAATGGACCTTTAAATTATCTCTATTTTTATTAACCAAAAACAGACCTATACCATTGAAGCCATAAAATTATTATTAGCCATGCACAGAAGAAAGGAATGAAGCATGCCTTTACACTACACAGGTAAATGCATACTATTTTCCCGCTCCTTAAAAATGTTCTCTAATTTCCTAAGACAGAGAAATGGACCTTTAAATTATCTCTATTTTTATTAACCAAAAACAGACCTATACCATTGAAGCCATAAAATTATTATTAGCCATATGCACAGAAGAAAGGAATGAAGCATGCCTTTACACTACACAGGTAAATGCATACTATTTTCCCGCTACTTAAAAATGTTCTCTAATTTCCTAAGACAGAGAAATGGACCTTTAAATTATCTCTATTTTTATTAACCAAAAACAGACCTATACCATTGAAGCCATAAAATTATTATTAGCCATGCACAGAAGAAAGGAATGAAGCATGCCTTTACACTACACAGGTAAATGCATACTATTTTCCCGCTCCTTAAAAATGTTCTCTAATTTCCTAAGACAGAGAAATGGACCTTTATATTATCTCTATTTTTATTTACCAAAAACAGACCTATACCATTGAAGCCATAAAATTATTATTAGCCATGCACAGAAGAAAGGAATGAAGCATGCCTTTACACTACACAGGTAAATGCATACTATTTTCCCGCTCCTTAAAAATGTTCTCTAATTTCCTAAGACAGAGAAATGGACCTTTAAATTATCTCTATTTTTATTTACCAAAAACAGACCTATACCATTGAAGCCATAAAATTATTATTAGCCATGCACAGAAGAAAGGAATGAAGCATGCCTTTACACTACACAGGTAAATGCATACTATTTTCCCGCTCCTTAAAAATGTTCTCTAATTTCCTAAAACAGAGAAATGGACCTTTAAATTATCTCTATTTTTATTTACCAAAAACAGACCTATACCATTGAAGCCATAAAATTATTATTAGCCATGCACAGAAGAAAGGAATGAAGCATGCCTTTACACTACACAGGTAAATGCATACTATTTTCCCGCTCCTTAAAAATGTTCTCTAATTTCCTAAGACAGAGAAATGGACCTTTAAATTATCTCTATTTTTATTAACCAAAAACAGACCTATACCATTGAAGCCATAAAATTATTATTAGCCACATGCACAGAAGAAAGGAATGAAGCATGCCTTTACACTACACAGGTAAATGCATACTATTTTCCCGCTACTTAAAAATGTTCTCTAATTTCCTAAGACAGAGAAATGGACCTTTAAATTATCTCTATTTTTATTAACCAAAAACAGACCTATACCATTGAAGCCATAAAATTATTATTAGCCATGCACAGAAGAAAGGAATGAAGCATGCCTTTACACTACACAGGTAAATGCATACTATTTTCCCGCTCCTTAAAAATGTTCTCTAATTTCCTAAGACAGAGAAATGGACCTTTATATTATCTCTATTTTTATTTACCAAAAACAGACCTATACCATTGAAGCCATAAAATTATTATTAGCCATGCACAGAAGAAAGGAATGAAGCATGCCTTTACACTACACAGGTAAATGCATACTATTTTCCCGCTCCTTAAAAATGTTCTCTAATTTCCTAAGACAGAGAAATGGACCTTTAAATTATCTCTATTTTTATTTACCAAAAACAGACCTATACCATTGAAGCCATAAAATTATTATTAGCCATGCACAGAAGAAAGGAATGAAGCATGCCTTTACACTACACAGGTAAATGCATACTATTTTCCCGCTCCTTAAAAATGTTCTCTAATTTCCTAAGACAGAGAAATGGACCTTTATATTATCTCTATTTTTATTTACCAAAAACAGACCTATACCATTGAAGCCATAAAATTATTATTAGCCATGCACAGAAGAAAGGAATGAAGCATGCCTTTACACTACACAGGTAAATGCATACTATTTTCCCGCTCCTTAAAAATGTTCTCTAATTTCCTAAGACAGAGAAATGGACCTTTAAATTATCTCTATTTTTATTTACCAAAAACAGACCTATACCATTGAAGCCATAAAATTATTATTAGCCATGCACAGAAGAAAGGAATGAAGCATGCCTTTACACTACACAGGTAAATGCATACTATTTTCCCGCTCCTTAAAAATGTTCTCTAATTTCCTAAAACAGAGAAATGGACCTTTAAATTATCTCTATTTTTATTTACCAAAAACAGACCTATACCATTGAAGCCATAAAATTATTATTAGCCATGCACAGAAGAAAGGAATGAAGCATGCCTTTACACTACACAGGTAAATGCATACTATTTTCCCGCTCCTTAAAAATGTTCTCTAATTTCCTAAGACAGAGAAATGGACCTTTAAATTATCTCTATTTTTATTAACCAAAAACAGACCTATACTATTGAAGCCATAAAATTATTATTAGCCATGCACAGAAGAAAGGAATGAAGCATGCTTTTACACTACACAGGTAAATGCATACTATTTTCCCGCTCCTTAAAAATGTTCTCTAATTTCCTAAGACAGAGAAATGGACCTTTAAATTATCTCTATTTTTATTAACCAAAAACAGACCTATACTATTGAAGCCATAAAATTATTATTAGCCATGCACAGAAGAAAGGAATGAAGCATGCCTTTACACTACACAGGTAAATGCATACTATTTTCCCGCTACTTAAAAATGTTCTCTAATTTCCTAAGACAGAGAAATGGACCTTTAAATTATCTCTATTTTTATTAACCAAAAACAGACCTATACCATTGAAGCCATAAAATTATTATTAGCCATGCACAGAAGAAAGGAATGAAGCATGCCTTTACACTACACAGGTAAATGCATACTATTTTCCCGCTCCTTAAAAATGTTCTCTAATTTCCTAAGACAGAGAAATGGACCTTTAAATTATCTCTATTTTTATTAACCAAAAACAGACCTATACCATTGAAGCCATAAAATTATTATTAGCCATATGCACAGAAGAAAGGAATGAAGCATGCCTTTACACTACACAGGTAAATGCATACTATTTTCCCGCTACTTAAAAATGTTCTCTAATTTCCTAAGACAGAGAAATGGACCTTTAAATTATCTCTATTTTTATTAACCAAAAACAGACCTATACCATTGAAGCCATAAAATTATTATTAGCCATGCACAGAAGAAAGGAATGAAGCATGCCTTTACACTACACAGGTAAATGCATACTATTTTCCCGCTCCTTAAAAATGTTCTCTAATTTCCTAAGACAGAGAAATGGACCTTTATATTATCTCTATTTTTATTTACCAAAAACAGACCTATACCATTGAAGCCATAAAATTATTATTAGCCATGCACAGAAGAAAGGAATGAAGCATGCCTTTACACTACACAGGTAAATGCATACTATTTTCCCGCTCCTTAAAAATGTTCTCTAATTTCCTAAGACAGAGAAATGGACCTTTATATTATCTCTATTTTTATTTACCAAAAACAGACCTATACCATTGAAGCCATAAAATTATTATTAGCCATGCACAGAAGAAAGGAATGAAGCATGCCTTTACACTACACAGGTAAATGCATACTATTTTCCCGCTCCTTAAAAATGTTCTCTAATTTCCTAAGACAGAGAAATGGACCTTTAAATTATCTCTATTTTTATTTACCAAAAACAGACCTATACCATTGAAGCCATAAAATTATTATTAGCCATGCACAGAAGAAAGGAATGAAGCATGCCTTTACACTACACAGGTAAATGCATACTATTTTCCCGCTCCTTAAAAATGTTCTCTAATTTCCTAAAACAGAGAAATGGACCTTTAAATTATCTCTATTTTTATTTACCAAAAACAGACCTATACCATTGAAGCCATAAAATTATTATTAGCCATGCACAGAAGAAAGGAATGAAGCATGCCTTTACACTACACAGGTAAATGCATACTATTTTCC
The DNA here is from genome assembly GCA_911387755.1 of Chrysotoxum bicinctum. NCBI lineage: Eukaryota > Metazoa > Arthropoda > Insecta > Diptera > Syrphidae > Chrysotoxum > Chrysotoxum bicinctum. The sequence continues at coordinate 11,645,537 of OU426991.1, read as the reverse complement.
CGCTCCTTAAAAATGTTCTCTAATTTCCTAAGACAGAGAAATGGACCTTTAAATTATCTCTATTTTTATTAACCAAAAACAGACCTATACTATTGAAGCCATAAAATTATTATTAGCCATGCACAGAAGAAAGGAATGAAGCATGCTTTTACACTACACAGGTAAATGCATACTATTTTCCCGCTCCTTAAAAATGTTCTCTAATTTCCTAAGACAGAGAAATGGACCTTTAAATTATCTCTATTTTTATTAACCAAAAACAGACCTATACTATTGAAGCCATAAAATTATTATTAGCCATGCACAGAAGAAAGGAATGAAGCATGCCTTTACACTACACAGGTAAATGCATACTATTTTCCCGCTACTTAAAAATGTTCTCTAATTTCCTAAGACAGAGAAATGGACCTTTAAATTATCTCTATTTTTATTAACCAAAAACAGACCTATACCATTGAAGCCATAAAATTATTATTAGCCATATGCACAGAAGAAAGGAATGAAGCATGCCTTTACACTACACAGGTAAATGCATACTATTTTCCCGCTCCTTAAAAATGTTCTCTAATTTCCTAAAACAGAGAAGTGGACTTTTAAATTATCTCCATTTTTCTTTAACAAAAACCTAACAAAGACCTAAAGTAAGTACATATGAATAGTGGGCTAGTCATACTCACAAGGTGCCGCCCAAATAGTTCATATAGATTGTATGTATGTACATACAAATACGTAAGTTTATTTTTCAAGATATTCCTTCAGTTCCTAGAGTTTGATTAAAGAAATAAATATTAAAAGTTGAATAATAACTCAGTCGATTATCCAACTATTTCAATCAAAATCTATTCCAATTAATAGCAGTTGGAAAAGCACTTAAGTAGCCCAAAGAAAGAAAGCGAATACAAGGAAATCTCACTTCCGATTATTATTCTCGAAGTCTTACCTTAAACGTTGCGTAAAAGTTGCATTCCGTCAAATGAGAAAGATAAAGATAGAAAATTGGTTAGAATTCATAATTTGTTTACTGGCATCAATGAAAAATTAAACAAAAATTATAAACCCTCACGCATGTAATCCACCCCCAAAAGCAGATTTCTCTCAAAATACCCTTTGATTTTCGGGAATGGGTATGATGAATCCCTCGAGCCAAATTGCAGTAAGTAGAAAATAATGTGATAGTCACCTACATTATGTATTTTAATTCAATTAGATAATTGTTCCATCACCAACACTTAATTACATCGAAAGAGGGATAATAGTGAGGAATTTATTTTTAGGTGTAACTCCTTAGGGCATGATTATTGTCAACTTCAAATACATTACAAAGCAACTTTGAAGTTGTCATACATATTTCAAATTTCATATTTGGGAGAATGGCAGGTTTTTATAGTTGTAAATAAGGCTCATAGATTTAAGACGATTGTGTTAGAAAAGTAATCAATAAATGATTGCGGGATATATTAACTCTAGTCTTTCCCATATTGTTTCTTTTTTTTTAATAAGTGTATTTTAAAACTATACAATACAACCGCATATTTTTGGTAAGGCAAGAAAACTCGAAAAACTGGAAACTAAACAAGAAAAATTTGCAAATTAACAAACATTGGCAAAAGAGAGATAAGAATACAACACTACTGCCACTATGATCCGAATCGTTTTCTTTTCAAGGGTTAATCTATATGGATCATTGGCGATAATAAAACGCGCGGCTAATATTAAACAGTAATATAAGGATTCGAAAGAGTATAAGATGATAGAGGAACGTAATCAAATCTTCGCATTTCAAAGGCATTTGATAGAGTTTGGCATCAAGCTCTCTCATCGAAAATGTGTGCATTTGGTATCGATGAATCTCTTCTTCGTTGGATTAGAAATTACCTTCTGGACCAATCACTACAAGTAGTATTCGACGCCTTGATATCTGATATCCACAAAATAATCGCTGGTGGGCCCCAGGGCTCCATTTTGTCTCCGACACTCTTCTTTATGTTCATAGGTGATCTAATACCCGTACTTCTAGGAATGTTCTTTGGAATTCATACTCATCTGCATTGCAACAACTTTATTCCTTGTAACATCAACTAGCGGCAAATGATGAGTCATAGGAAAAATATGTACTATTTATGCGGGAATAATACTCGTTAGAGCATAAGGAGCGAGTAGATAAACATTGCGCATCATCCAAGTGCTAATACATTCCGCACCTTCCAAGTTTCGCGTTGTTTTCAACACATCAGCCTGGACAAGCATCGGAGTACTATCATTTAATTATATCAAATTGGTAGGACCAACGATTCGGGAGCCATTGACCAACATTATTTTTCGTTTTCGTCTATAGCGCATTTTGGCAGATGCTCGTGACTCCAGCGCCCAAACAAATATCAAAGGATTCTTTAGCGAGAATCACCTACTGATGAGATAAAGAATGAGGCTGTTTATGCTAGAGATTCTATTTATCCTTATTTTATGTAGACGATTTTTTGTCTAGCTGTTATAATGTCAATGAAACTATGTAGTACTTGGCTTTAAAAATCGACACAATTATATCCTATGTAATCTAGAATGTGAGGAATATCTACCTCAGGGGGAACTAAGTAATATTCAAATCGAACAGAAGGTAACGTCCCTCATCACAGCTGTGCGTGATGGTTCCGTCATGACACTTGGTGAACAATTTAGAAGCCTTCAGCTACCCCAATGCTTCTGGCAATAATGTTGAGGTAAACAGGTAAATGGCGACACAACCGTAGATCTACAATTTTTGATGCTCTCGAAATTAATAATACATTGAGGGTTCTTATTCCTTTTGAAAAACAACGAGGATTTTCGTAAGATATTTGCCAAATTCAAAATGGATCCAATTTATCATCGAGTAGTCGATTGCTGTATTTAAACCAGTTCTTGGATGATAGTTGAATCCTGTGGTGTGTAGTGGTGGCCCTCTCAGTCGATTTTCGTTTTATCATCACCATCGTTTCTTAATGATCTTGCTGACGGCTGTGCATATTGAGGTCGTGGGCTGTCTTTCTCCACATGCGTTTTTGGACGAGTTTACACATTTTATCAGTCGTCGAAGACCATGCCGAGATTTATTAAGTGACAATGGCAGAGCGTTTTTCGGCACCAATCGATTGCTGAAAGAAACCATAAAAGCTTGGCAGGGTGATAATGATAATTACTCGTATAAGGAGACATTAGGAAGAATTGGAACCAGCTGGCATTTTATTACTTCTGCGCCGCTCTACATTAGTGTGGTGTTTGGAAGGCTGCCTAGAAGTCGGCTAAGAATTATCAAGTTCTTTTGGTAGGCATACAGACTTTTTGAGGCTTGTTTAAATTCTCGTCCGATCATAACCTACTGGAGTACTCCATTGACTTTAACGCCCGGAATATTTCATGTACTTACATATACATATTCGTACCAAGAAAGCGTTGCAGTTGAAACGTACGAAATATTCGAGTTACCTAATAACACACTAAGAAAATATTTGGGATTCAAAGATTTCCTGCTTATAATAACGCGATTGGATTTCAAAAGATTCACAAACAGACCAGCGGGAAATTTGTTCCAGATTCTTATTAATTGTGTTTTCGCAATCTTCTCAGTTCCAGGACACAATTATTGTATAAATAAACATCGGCAGCATACAGCTAGTTATCTTGGTGGGTCGTTTATAGTATTATTATGGAACAAAATAAAATGAAGCATACAATCCCATTTATTTGACATATCAGTCAGCTGTTCAATTTCACAATTGTATGATGAAGAATATCTTAACCCATTTGACTTACCAATAGAAACCTAAAGTATAAGGACAAGGTAGAAACTTTAAATATAAATATACTTTCAGATGAATCGTGAGTGAACATATGAATAGAAAACGATCAAAAAAGAACCGCAAATAACATAAGCTTACAGATTTATTTAATATACGTTTAAGAAAAATCTTTCGTAACCACAAAACTGCATTTGAATATGTGTTTCGCGAAATAAAGCACACATTTCCAAGCACCTGCTTCTTTCTTATTTTCGGACAGCTTCGTTTTTACATACGATTTGTAATCACTCCAAACCTGCCACTGAATTAAAGAAAAAGTGATTCCATCACAAAAATATAATTCCTTAGGGCCCAGTTATAGCTTTCATTGAAATGCATCATTGGAACAAATCTGTGGAATCCTGACTTTATTTTTTTGACAAGACAGTTATAGCAATCATTGTAAAATTGGTTTCAGTAAATGATCCTGTCAGTGACTGATAACAACCAAATCTAGGTATTGGAGGTTAGAGTTTTGATCATTAAAACTGACATTTGAGAATAGATAGAGAATCGAACACATTCAGTGGAACAATTGTGTCCCAAGTTAAAGAATTAATTTCTATCGGTGAAATAATAAAAGTGTAAAAAAATTCTATTACCTCTTAGCTTCATTTCGGTAACAATTACAGCCATTACAGTTTTTACTTGCGACTTATAGGTACTATAAGGCAAGTTATGCATTCGTAAAAAAAATCGAACTCGAGATTTTGATCAAAGTTGACATTACGATGATAGCGAAGACAAAAAAAGTGGGTCTCGCAATTCTGTCTGTCTGTCTGTCTGTCGGTTCGACTACAGCCTAAACGGCTCGGCCGATTTTCTTCAAACTTGGTAGATATGGGTTTTAATTTTTTACCCCCGGACGTTTTTTTCTATTTTTTTTTAAGACCAAAAATAACGGTACCTGCCATACGATTTTTTTCGAAATTTTATAAATATTTTTTTTTCTCAAAAACTGTCCCACAGAATTTTTTAAAAAAAATTCCAAAAATTTCATTTAGTTAAAACTAGCTAATGGTTGAAAAAAAATTTACAAAAAATTGTTATTTTCGGTAGCCGCCCTGGGTCCATTTTTTTTGTTTTTGATTTTCTCAAAAACGGTACAGCCGATTTTAATAATTTTTTTTATGCCAAAGCTCCTCCAAAGTTTGAATATTATTACATATTCAAATTTTCAATTTTTAATTTTTTGGATTTTTAAAAAAAAATTCAAATTTTTTTTTTGGAATCTCAATATTTCCAAAACCCCATGCTCGATTTTTTTCAAACTTGGCAAATAAAAGTTTCCTAACATAATCTACAAGATTTGAGAAAAAAAATTTTGTTTTATCTAAAACTAACGGTACCTTCCATACAAATTTTAAAAAATGGTTTTCGAAAATCGCATTTTTCTCGAAAACGGTTCCGAGAATTTTGCTAAAATTTTTTTTCTTTTGATTAATCTTTACGATTTATAATTTAATAAAAAAAAATTTTAAATCTAGATATTACTGACTGTACCTACCATAGAACGATTTTTTAGAATTTTGAATTTCTCATTATCGACTTAACGGATTTTAATGAAATTTTTTATAAAAAAGCTCCTAAAAAGTTTAAAAAACATTGCATTTAAAAACTTAAGAAAAAATATTTTTTCAATTTTTAGAAAAAAAAGTATTTTTTTTTTTTTGAAAAATTCGATATCTCAAGAACGGCTTAGTATTTTTTTGGAAATTAGACTCTTATTCGTACAATAATAAAAACTTAAGGTTGGCGTACCAAAATTTTTTCTTAAAAATGTTTTAAAAATTTTTTACATAAAAGCTTATTTTTTTAAGGAACCACTACAAAGACTTATAATTTTTGTTCCTGCATAAATTCATATTTGCATATCATTCTGTTTTTATCTCTTACTACTTAAAGAATTAAAAAAAAAATCATTTTATCCTTATGAACAGTTTTCTCGAATAACATTCGTTTTTAAAATTCTTAGTCTATTACATAGGAGCAAGTTCGTGCGACCCAGTCGTGCATTTTATTTTAATTGTCTTAAAAATGAAAATGCAAATTTTCAATGATGCATTTCAGTGATAGCTATAACTGGCCCCTTAATTAATTTTAACACGTTTTTCCAGCAGTTTACGTCCCTGTTTGGAGGCCGAATTGAATTCACCTCATCCGAAATATGTTTTGCCAAAAAATCGCAACTTCATCCAGAGATCTTTTAGTTGCGTTGTGCATTAAATTACTTTCGTAGTTAACCCTCGAATTTATTTTATATTTTTAAAATATATTATTAACAATTTTTTTCGGAGAACTTCGCAAGAAATTCAACAGACAGCGGTGAAAAATTCCTCAAAACGCATTGCATCACTGTGATTTACATTTCATAGGAAAATCTATCCTATTTGTCATCGAAACAGATACCTCCATAGAAAATTCTCCGATTTCGAACAGATGCGAGAAAATTAATTTTTTAATCATCTACAGTTAGCTTTTCTTTCTCATAAGATGGCATATAACCAAGATCACTCATATCAGCCACATCATCTGATAATGACACATCTTCTTTATGTCTTACACTGCATAGTGCAAGACTGTGTGTCGTTTTGTGAATGCGATATCTTTGACACTTTGTTGGTAATAATGAGTGTTAGATGAGTGGTATAAAGTTGACGGACAATATAAATTTAACCGTAATACTCGCGCTTCAGGGAGTGCTTATCAGTTTACCCTTGAGCTTTACTTCGGACGTACTGTTCAATTCAGAGATTTTTTCTTGAGCCACACTGCACGAATGTGGGATGCTTTACCCGACTCTATATTTCCCTCCCATTATACGTAATATTAAGACATTCAAAACCAATATGCAGTGGTATTTCCTTTTAAATCCTCTCCAACTTTCCTTAGATGCTCGTACTGTGCTCAGACATTTCAAGGGTGGTCATAATCCCTTTAGTGCGTGCAAAATTATTAAAAAGTGCGCAAAATGTAGCATTTGTCACATCGAAAGAAAGAGTCTTTAGAATTAACTAAACCAGGTACAACTTTTTAATAAGTGTTTAAACTTGACTTGAAAATAAACGAACGCATCCCACGACGCGACGCTTTCGTTAACAGCCACGAAAAAATCAATCTCTATTTGTCTCTCTAGATGTGCAGGGTTTGTCAATGTGTGAATTCTTGTTAAATTCTAGTTCTTTTTCCTTCTTTGTTACTTAAAGGCTGTTAAAATACCGCAATGATTTGTTCTGCATTCCCGTGCTTTGAGGTTATTGAGATTATTCAATTCAGTTGGCATTGAAGTCGACCGTTTCGTGCAAAGAGATAAATTCAAAGCAATAATTCTTTCAAATATCTAGATATTTTCCACATCTTTCCTAATAAGAGATAAAACTATGATACAAATAATATTGCAGTCCCAAAACTCACAACAATGAAATTTTTTTTTCAAGAAGAAAAAAAATTTAATTAATTTTTTAGTAATTGTGTTTAGTTTATACTAAGCCGTACTAATTGCATAATTCTGCCATAAATGCTTGGCCACATGTAGCCTTGAAAGCTATCTTAAAATCCAGTCATGCGTTTGTTTTCGATTATTTCCTAGGAAAGTTAAAAAAATTAAACATTGTCCATGGTATTTTTCCTACATCATTATGCATGTTAAATATCTCTACAACCCCTCTTTGCTTTTTGGGCGTTAGCCTCTTTTTTTTTCTATTTTAATCAGGCATTTAGTATTTCTCTATCTTTCAAGATGTCAAAAATGTTTTTCAATAGGTTTTTAAATTAAATGATTAAATACTGAAACTACCTACAAAAATATTATGTATCTTATCTCCCACAGGAAATAAAATTTACAATTTCTGATTAAATTTACTCAAAAAAGAAATAAGTCGGGGATTATTTGTGCAAGTGATCATATCAACCTGTCGTAAAATTTAACACGATAACAGGAAAACCTTAAATAGGTGGCGATATATATTTCTCATAAATAAGAAGTAGAATTTCAAAAAAATTGAAGAAGACATACATACAGAATGGTTGCACTACTTAATCAAATTGTAATCTTTTTCTTTCTTGGAACTATTGACAATTTGATTATAGGTAAAATGACTAACAGAAAATTCAGAAAGCACGTTACTGATTGACAATTAAAACAAATATGTGTCTCTAAAATGAGTGTAACCATTTTTTCTACTTCTGAAATTCTAGTTTTACAATAAATGTGTATTCGAAAAAAACGTGCAAGGGTTGGTTTAAATTACACCGATAAAAATAGGTTTATCAATTGGTTTTCTTCTCCATGATTTGTGTTGCTAAGCTAAGTCAAGAAAATTCAATAGAATTTTTAATTCTTTTTTGATTGAATAAATACAAAACAAAAAAATCAGGTCATTGAAAAATTGATAACCAATAACAAACTAGAGGTTATAGAACACTACACTCGCAGAGGTACTTGTTTTTGTTTTTTATATGGTTTTATAATACTTAAGGTGATTATTGTGTGTGTGATAAATTGAAGATAACGCACTCCTTTTCTTTGCGATTTTGGTTTTGTATTCCATATTTTTTTTTTTGTAGTTTAAAAAAATTGGAACTTAACCTTAAGAATATAATCGATAACAAGCTTATGTGATTTGTTTTAATTTGGGTCCCCTTAGACTACGAGTATAGTTAATGCAAAATTGTTTGTAGGACAGATTCAAAAAAATCTTACGGTTGGTTTTGTATTCTTCGTGAAAAAAAAGTTTACCGAAATTGGATCACCAGCCGCTAACCCCAAAAAATCACAAAAAATCTGTAACTTTGATAATTTTAGTCGTAGAAAAATTATTGTCTAATCTAGTGTTTAAGGGATCTAACATTTCATTTAAAGAAATTGAAAAAAATTGAAATAGCTAGATTTAAAATGCACGACTGGTCCACACGAACTTGCTCTTATGTAATAAATAGACAATAGATAAATGCCCGATTTCACGAAGGACTTTTAAACATTTAACAGGCTCCTAAACCTTAAAATGAGATGTTTTGGTTTCACCAAGCGCTTTTAAATTAAACAAGCTTGTAAACACCCTTATAAACTATATGCCCATTTTTGGCTCATTAATTTTTAAAAGTGTCATTGAAATGTCATCAGATGTAGATAACAACAATTGGTTATAGGTATTGCAGCTGAAATTATCGTTCTGTAAGGATTTAGTGTTCAATTTTTAAAGATACAAAATAAATAAATTAATACTAAATATTTAAATGATTTGTTTCTTTATTTCGAAAAAAATATTGATCGTCTTCATCCAATAATAAAGTGCAACACAAAGTTATTCGCTGAGCAAGAATATTCTCGGTTCACAGAAATACATTATATGACTTCAAAATGTGGTTCCGACTTTCCAAAGCATCTGTGGATGAGTTTCTTGAATATGTTTGGTCTTCATTTGGAACCAAAAAAAAAACCAAAAATGCAATACAAAATATATTAAGTGGTTATTACTTAATGATTTTATGCCACAGAATGTCAGGATCAGAATCTTTCCAAATATTTTGTGTGCATTTCTTTTTTTTTTTTTCATTTCTTGGCATTTGTTTGAACACATAACGCTTTCTCATTTCTTCTCATACATTTCGCTTGTTAGAAAGAAAAAAGCAATTTATTTTTCCCAGGGATGTGAAGAGAACTCAATTTTAACAAAAATTTCCCCAAAATGTCCCTTTTATAGATTGGTGAAACTAAAATTTTTTAAGAGCCTGATAAAATTTAAGAGGATTTTTGATAAAAGTGCTTTTAGTGTTTGTTTATGAAATCGGCCATAAGAATTTTAAAAATTAATGGCGCAAAATTTAAAACAGCTTAGTATTAAGGTATTAGTATGATACTACTTAACAATTTGCTAACTTTAAAGTACTTTACTAACTCATTCTTAATTTTAAACATTTTCTAACTAGTATCGTACTAAAGCAAGTTTTTTAATAAATTGCTTCTGAACAAACATAAAACAATAACAGTTCGTGCAATAAACTAAGTAAACAGAACTTTTGTGGCGATAAAATTCGATGATTTGAACTTTAATAAAAGGGTAGACAAAGTATGATGCTATATTCGATTAAAATTTGCAAAATCGTTGTTTTAACCTAGTTTCATAACAACATACTAATTCAACTAAAATTTTGCATAGGATTAATTTTTTAAACTCTTTTAGTAGTGAGAGATAAAAACAGAATGCCATGTGATTTCTTAAGCAAATATGAATTCATGCAAGAACAAAAATTATGAGCGGTTTCTTAAAAAATAAGCTTTTATATACAAAATACTCAAAAAAAAATATTTTGGTACGCCAACTTTAAGTCCTTATGACTGTACGAATAAGACTTTAAAAAAATATTGACGTTTTTTGAGATATCGAATTTTCAAAATAAAAATGACTTTTTTTTTGTTTTTAAAAATGAAAAAAATACTTTTTTTTTAAAGTTTTGAAATACAATGTTTTTCAAACATTTTGGAAGCTTCTCTATTAAAATTTTCAATAAAATCCGTTATGCTATCATAAAAAGAACTTCAAAATTTTAAAAATTAATCGAAAGAAAAATATTTTATCAAAATTCTAGGCGCTGTTTTTGAGAAAAATACGATTTTCGAAAACCATTTTTTAACATTTGTTTGGTGGAAACCGTTATTTTGAAATAAAATATTCTTTTCTCAAATCTCGTAGATTGTAAAAAAAAATTAATTATAAATATTGAGTTTTGAAAAAAAATTGAAGTTTTTTTTAAAAGCTTGCCCTACTTTCAGACCTGCTTCATTGTTGGCCCAATAGAAGATATGGAGTAAAACGTAACAGAAAGCCTTTCCAATTTTTTTCTTTTCATGTCAGTTTTTTGAATACAAACAATTTTTTTTTTCCAGTTTTTAATCTTTAAACGTGATCTACATACCTTTATATATGTAGGTGTGACATTTTTTTAAATTTTTCTTGGATTTTTTTTTAAAGTAAGTTTTTTTTTAAGACTTTTTAAATAAACGATTTGCCCGCCTTAAATATCAACTTTGATCGGCTGTCTAACCTTCACCATGCCCCCGCCGCCGGCGCCATAGTTGTTTGGTTTGTACGGGAGAGCGGAAAAAAGTCTGTTAAATCTGAATTTAAATAAAATTTGGCACACATGTTTAAATCAGTCATATACATATTTGATCAAAATTCGGTTAAGAAAAAATGATAAGAAAAAAAGTTATTGGCATTTTTCTAAAATTGGAGGATTTTGTTGTTTGTTTGTGATGTTTGAGCGGAAAAAAGTATCGGTGGTTGGAATATTTTTCGGTGAATTTGTCATTTTTCACAATTTCCTTTGAGACACCCAATTAATAAGCAATGGGAAGTCATCATCATGACTTTGTTCTTCACAAAGGCGTATCTTTTTGATGAGCTTGCTCTGTTTTTATTTTCCTTTTTTTAGATTTGTATGTTTCGTAGTGGTTGATTTCATTGCATGTCATGCATGACAGCTACGATGACTGTGATTCTTGCCACAGTTTCGACAATCAAAATTCTTAGGCTTCCATTTATACGACCACATATTGTCATATTGTTAAATTTTGATTTCGACAGCATTCCCCATTGGGAATTGGAAAACGGCGTAGAATTTAATGCTTTAAAAGCTCAATCATGTCCCCATACACCGGTATCTAACACAGCGAACAGCTTTCAGTTGGGGGTTTGTACATCGCAGACTAGCTTTAGTGAGATTAAAACTTATTCGACGTCACCAAGAACGCTGCTACGAGTAAGTGTTTAGATTTTCTTCGAAGATACAAGAAATTTTTCACCTGCCTAAGTGACTATAATCCGTACAATTCTCATTCCTGGGCAGTTGCCCCAATATCCAATTTGAATCTTTTGGATGTAGTTTAAAATAGATAGGCAATGGAAGAATAAACAGAGTTGAGTTATAGAAATTATAATTTTTCAATTCGTTTGTATCTTAACGGTGAGCTATTCCGATTGCTTTTTAAGAGCTTTGAGCTTTGCGTTGAATAAAAGCATTTGTTGTGGGTAAAGTGTTGCCATAATTATTTTATATATTCACAGCCCTATTAATAAGCACACAATAAAGGCGAAACAACTTTAACACGTATTTTAACTTAAAATTCTTACTAATAAATGTGTGTTAGTCTTAAATGACGTTTGACAATGAGAGGATAACTTATCTCACCGATTTTGGTGACTAACGTGCGGATATCTTTAACTTGCTCGTCAAATTTGAAGAAATATTATATTTAATAATACACATTCCACCAAGTGTCCAAGTAATGGCTGCCATACGCTATTGTGTTAACTAAGCTTGTCGCCAGAACTCTGATTTTCAGTCCTTTTTTTTCTTTTCTGGTATATCAATTTTTTTAAAATTTTATTTGAATTAAATAACCGTTTCGAATTTGTTTGACATCAAAAATTATTTTGTATGACTGAGATGACATATCAGCTTTCAATAATGAAAAAAGTACTAGAATATTTAGTATAATTTAAGGAAGTGCTGCCAATTTTTCTTTGTTATTCAGTGAATAGATAAAATGAAGAAACGATAGTTTTATTAATATATTAATTTATCAAAGGGATAATTTCGTTATCCATGTGTTGGAAAAAACGTGTGTTAACGAGCAAATTGTGTGTTTTTATGTTTTTATGTTTTTATGTGTTCTGGAGCTTTGACTGCTCTTAAAATTATTGAACACAATTACTACGCTTATAAACCATATCGAAAGTTCGAGTTTGATTAGGGTCAGATTTTCGACCCAGGTTTTTCGTCATTTGAGTTAAGAGCTCGATTTGAAGTTGAGTTGAAATGGTGTTAAGGGAATGAAGTCTGATGTTATATCAGTATTTCTACTAAAAAAATAAAATAGGTATTCGATGATTTTAAGTTTAATAAAAGGGTAAAGAAAGTGCTATATTCTATTAAAATTTGCAAAATCGTTGTTTTAACCTAGTTTCATACTAAAACAGCTTTAACAACGTACTAATTCAACTAAAATTTTGCGCCTATGCGTTTATGATAAAGTAAAAGATTTAAAAAATAATGATGGACGAAGGGGAAATAGAGCCAAATAAAGCATTCGAATTCAAAAAGAATTTCTCTACTTAACATTATATACTCGTATGGAGGAAGGCTCAAAAGTTAATTGATGTGCATTATTGGAAGTACAAGTATAAAAGTGGAATCGGCTTAGGGGAGAAGGGATTTTAATTGATATATCTATATTTTTGCATAATCTTTAACAAGCTTATCGTATAAATTATAATTTACTTACCTGTCGCATCTCATAAAAATGAGTAGATTCGATTTTCTTTGAAACTAACTTACAATTTTTCTATCAATTTCTGTTATGTTTTTAATTTTAACTACAGAAAGATGTATTGCCATGTATAATTTTCTTTTTTTTAAGCTGGTAATAATATAATTCAAAGTATTAGTAGATAGTAATTGGCAACACTTTTCTTTAGCAAAAAAGGACTTCCAAAGCTCTGCACAAGCATTTTCAATGCAAAAGCTTTGGTATGGAAAAATCGACAAAATAAAACTTTCTTAGCAAATATTTATTAAACTTTAGACTTAAAAATATTCTAATGGTTGAAACAAAAGCTTTTTCATACTGACTAGAAGGAAATTTTAACCGTTGTCCTTTAAAATAGCATGAGTATGTCAGGGGAGAGGGGGATGTATAATTTTGTGAGAGTTAAAAGCTAATGAATTGCGGATGCTTATTGCTTATCATTTGCCTTTTTTAAGGGATGAATTATTTTGTATTGCAAATAATAATATTAAATAACCCATGATACAAAAGGGGCCCTCTGTGCAATATCCATGTCATATTTAAAAATATTAAAAAATAAAATATTTAAGTAAAATACCAAGTTGATTTAAAAACAAATTAAAAGAATTGATTTCGGGATTTTAGAATGACTTCATTTTATAAGTGTTGCTAAGTTATTTTTGTTTAATTTCTCCCCCGCCTAAGCTGTGGGAAATAGATCCCCCTCACATACGAATTATTTTCTTTTATTAACACAATGTAGCGCATCTTATGTGAATCACCAAGTATAATAAACACCATTGATTGGGTTTAATACCATTGCATTGTATAGTTGAGCAAAAAACATTGTATCACTTACCTCTTACGAAGCCGAAATTACACAGGTATAACTTGGGGCCTATTGCACCAACTACAAATTACAAGTACAAATTTGTGATTAAAAAAATCTACATATGAAAAAAACTCGATTTTTTTACAAATTTGTTAAAAAAAATGCTTGTAATCACAATTTTGTAAGATGGTGCAATAGGCCCCAGGACATACATATATGTAAATTTTCAATGAAATTTTGTTACACAAATATAGCAACAATACTGATATTAATATCTGTGAATGAATGCTTTTCATTGTAAAGTCTCATTAAATAATTCATAAGGCTGAAAAAAAGTTTGCTTCAATTTCCTGATTGAAGTATTTGGTCTTTATTTATTTAAAAACAAAACTTATAATTAGCATAAAGACAAGTGTTTTCTATTCATCCATGTTCCAATGAGTTCAGTAGATCCAGTTCCTAGCGCTCGGCTGAACAAAATTAGTGTTGTGTGTTCTCAGACTTCATTTTACAACTGAGGCAATTTTGAGTTAGGCAATTCTAAGCGCGTTAAGATGGTCTAAGCGCACAAGCTATTAAAATTCTCTACAAAATCCAGAAGCAGCCATATACTCTGGCTTACTTACTTCGAAACACTTTCTGAATTTATTCGCTGAGCTGATGAAATATCTAGGTTCAATCATTATCGTGAAAATCGATTTTTGAGTGTTAACCCTCAACCTGACTCAGAAGGCTGGATCAGATTTCGATTCGGTGAGAAAATAGTATAATCAAAGATTTTTCTACGATATTTTTTTTTTTTTTTTTATTTATTGGAAACTTTTTTTAATCAAATATACAACTATTGTAAATTGTTCTTTAAAAAATTCAAAGAAGTTTCTTAACTTTTTTTTACTTTCCTTATAGGTACATAAACCTACTTACATAAAAAAATATAGGTCCACTTGTATAATTTAAATATCATACAACGAAAAATACCATCATACAAAATTGAATCCCTTGGCTGGTTAACTTTCTCACCTTTATTATTAAAAATAAATAAATTAAAATTAAAAAATTATCAATTATGATTACAGAAATAATATAATCAATAAGTTCTTTTCTGTTATGATTTTTTTTTTTTTAATAGTTTTATATAATTTAAAGTTTTTTCTTATTGTTGCTAGTTTAACAATAATATATAAATATAAAAATAATTACAATAGTTACAAATAAATATGTTTTAAATATAATATGTGACAAATATAAAAATAATTTTGTTAGAAAATCTTTTTGTTCATATTGTGTTTTTTCTTTGGTTCATTTTTTTTCTTTTTGTATAATTTAAATATTTATTTATAACACTCATATATCGTTTATTTCTTGTTACAGGAACACATATAAATAATATACACATATACATCTAATTGTGCGAGATACATTCATAGTATTTTTGTTTTATTTAAAAATTTATTTTAATTATAGTTTTAACTAGACAAAATACACAATTAAAAAGGAGTTCTTTTTTCATAGTCTTACGAATACATAGGTAATTTGATGGTATTAAGTGAGAAGTTAAAATTTTAAATAAATGGTCATTTTTTTATAAAAACTAGTATTTTGATATTTTTCTTTAACTTTTTTTTGTTAAATTTACCAAACTTCACATTTTTTCTTTGGATTCATTCGCGATCCTAATGGACAGTTAAATTCCTTAGAAAATTCTTTTAAATTTGATAAAGGACCAATAACGCGATATTCCGGTGGAGCATGTGGATCTTTTTCAATTTGTAAGGTTGCTGCTTCATCTGTAACCGCTGAGCACCAAACCTTTTATTTTGGAAGAATATTTTAAAATATCGTTATTTAAAAGCCTTTATAAATTACAGGAAAAAGAAAATGTTTTTAATATTAGGATTCTAGTTTTTACCAACCCAACAGCAGATACATGGATCATGCTCAAACTTTCCTGATATTTCTTAACAATCGGATTAATATATCTTTGAGTATATGATACATGATCTACCTGGTCTTTTTGTGGAAAGTACACTTCAGAAATTCTCAGGAATTTGGGTTTATGAAGTGAAAAGAAAAATATTAATACACAGTATTGGATCAAAATCAGTTTTTAAGACAAGAAAGGGGTTTAATTCTTTCATAAAATTTCGAACAAAATTAATAACTTTTTGACTTCAAAACAAAAAAATAAAAAAAATTGGCATCTACCAAGGCAGATATACCTATAGACAGACAGAATTGCGAGATCCACTTTTCTCGTCTTCCCTATCATCGCAATGTTAAGTTTCATCAAAGACTTGAGCAGATATTGTATCTAGAGAAGCTTTTGGAAGTGAATTGATGGATAATACATGGTTTTCGGGTCCAGCATTTCTTAAACTGCCAGAAGACCCACTCCTCCGAATGGGTGGGCGTCTGCTGAATGCGGACATACCTAATTCTGTCAAATATCCTATCTCTCTTCCTAAAAATAATTCTTTTGTCAAAAACCTACTTACTTGTTAATATAATAAAAACTATCATTCAGGTCTCAAGCTTTAGTTGGAATCGTGCGCTAGATGTTCTGGGTGCTAGTTCCCCGCAGACTTGCAAGGAAGGTCGTCGATAGCTGTTGGTATTATTTCAAATACAAACCAAAGAATTTGGGACAAATATTGGGTAATCTACCTTCTGACAGAGTGCATTTTTTGAAAACTGGTGTCGATTTGTGTGGACCATTTGAGACGACTTAAAGGATGCGAAGGCAGCAAACTATCAAGTCATACGTAGCAGTTTTATTGCAGCACTCAAGAGGTTTGTAGCAAGCGTGATTTGTGCGAAGATTTTTACTGCGATTATTATCGGACGAATTTTATTGGAGCGGAGTTTTCTGAAACACTAGATAGAAAAGAAGATAAGCCCACAAATGCACATTTCGGTGCCCTATGGGAGGCAGCCGTAAAATCAGCCGAAGCAAAGCCTTTATCACTTTTAAAGAGCTGGGTGCGTACTGTTGTGGCAGATATAGAAGTCATACTGAATTCTCGTTAAATGTCCAGCAGTGACTTCAAGGTCAATAGATTCATTTAGATTTCTTTGTTTTAAGATTCTACTTTGAAATAAATAGGTAAAGAATTAAAATAGTACTAAATAAAACTTAAAAGTTAACACTTAACATTAAGCGCTGAATAAGCTCTCAATTTATACCTAACGAAACATATCAATGACCTTGAATTATAATTTAAAATCATAAGGATGCCTTGTCGTTGAGATCTCTATGTTGCACCACACGTTTGTACTAGTTGCAGAAAGTTATTTTTAATATTAAATTATATATGCGAAATTTGAAACATTTTTTCCTTTACTTTGTATTTGATTCAAAATTGTGAAAACGGTCACAAAAAAGAATACATACATATGTATGTTCACATATATCCCAAGTAAAAAATATGGAATAAGGAAAGAACAATATTTAATTTCCTATTAGAAAAATGCCGCTATTTTTTTTTTTTTTGGCGATAAGCCGTTTTCGACTGTAGCACAAAACTGCACCATTTTAATCAATATAATCTGCATATTTTTTGCATTATTAAGAAGCTGTATTATCTTTGCTGACTAGCTAGTCCTTTTGCGTGTCTTTAGGGTGTGTTTTTTAAAAGACATTCAAAAAACCCTTTTTGATTTGATTTGTTTTAGATTGAGATTTTTCTTAATCAAAATTTTTCACGTTAAAATACTCAAAAATGATTTAATGAATTTTATTTCAAACTTACTTGAGCAAATGAAACAAAAAATAGTTGTCTATGGGTTAAATTCAAGCCCGGCAAGGGTAAGTAATCAGCTTCCTTTTCATTGTTGGAGTTAATATAGGCGTTGAAAGCAGCCTTTAGACCACCATTGTCAGCTATGTTTTCTCCTAAAAAAAAAAAAAATTGCTTGTGACAATTTAGAAATAAGTTTGATTATACGAGGGTTGTAAAGAAATGTATGTTACGAGCTGCATGGGTATGATTTTCATAAAGGAACAACCCAAGTTCTTTTAAACACTCACCCACAGTCTGTTTGCCATTCAAATTCATTCCGATTACTTCAAAGTCCCCATACTGCTTGATAATACAATCGGTTTGTTCGACAAATCTTTCGATACTTTTCGGTTCCCACCATTTGTTCAAGTTTCCAAACTTATCATACTCCCTACCCTGGTCGTCGAATGCGTGTGTCAACTCATGGCCCATCACCACCCCCATGGCTCCGTAGTTGAAACTCTTTGGATTATTCACATCGTAGAATGGTTTCTGCAAAATTCCAGCTGGGAAGACAATTTGATTCTTAGTCGGAGTGTAATAGGCATTCACTGTGGAAGGGGTCATCCCCCAACCACTCTTATTCACCGGTGTATCCAGCTTTTCGAGGTTCTTCTTCAAATTAAATTGATTTATTCGCAAATTATTATTAAAGTATTCTGTGGCGTTCAAATGCAAATCCCTGTACTTCTCATCCAGCTGAGTGCTGTTTAAGATATATTCTGGAAATCCAATCATATCGGTTATTGCATCAGCTTTTTCTTCAGCCTTTTTTCGGGTCTTTACATCCATCCATGGGATGTTTCGGAGATCTTTTTTGAAAGCGTTACGAACTTCCTCTATCATTTTTTCAGCTTGAGGTTTGGCGTCGCCTTGAAATGTTTCTCGCACGAAAATTGCCCCAACTGCAAAACCAATCACGTTATTCGTATCACTTACACAATAACGCCAGGTTTCTTCGGTTCCATCGGAGCCGAGCAAAGCCTTACGCACACCCTTGTATGCATCGCGAAAAGGTTTTGACAGGCAGGTTGTTAGAGTGCGAACTCCTTGCCAGACTAAGTAGTTATTGAGTGCTCTGAAAATAGAAAAGTCCAAAATACCAGTTCGAAAATTTTCTGTTTTCTTCATTTTCTCCGTTTTAAAGTAATGGAAGACAAAAAAAGTCGTCTAATATTGCCATAGATGAGGTTATTTTTTGGAGAAAAAATGTTGACAATTTTGTACTTTTAGGTAAGAATATGATGAAAATGTGGCTAATGTTTCTTCTAAAAATGAACTATTTGCCTTAACTAGGATCAGGATACACCGAAGTAAGATTTTTCTTATATATACGAACTAAGAAACTGTACGAAGAAGCAAAGTTAATACCACTGGACCAGTATTTGCTGCAGCTCTCCGGTGAAATCATCAGGAATCTGAAAAATCTTTCCAACTCAGAAAAGCGACAACTTCTCCAATGTGAACTAGAGCTTAGTGACAGGTATCTATACGCCCGACCCATCACTGACGGTCAATTTGAAGAAATCATCCATAAAGATGACGCACCTTTTTACAAAAAGAACAACAATTAGAACTACACGGACTAAAATGCCCAATTATCGAAGATAATTATAGTGCTAATATTAAAAAATCCTAATTTATGATTAAGAAAACATTAATGTGATATTGTAAGCAAATAGCATTATGTAAAGCCAAAAGAAGAACGTTGGGCCCCTATTGTTGAGCCAACATGATTTAATTTAGTAATAAGTTAGTTTTAAATCAAATTGTATTTAAAACAAATTGAAAAATAAAATTCTTAATAAAAAAAACAAAATGCATTATTTTCACACTAAGAACTTACATTCGTCCTTTTTCTGTTTGTTTGTATTCCTCAACTAGGACTGACAGATTTTTCAAAAATTCCGGAGCATAAACAATAACTCGTTCGTCTTGACTTATTTTTCTGCCAATTGTTTGTAGTGCATCAGCAAAATGTGCAGTAAAGTTCATAAATGGAGCCAATGCATCGACATCACGTAGTGACATAAAATGGTACATTGCTTCTTCGTTTCGACGATCTTCGGCTGGAGCTGAGAGTCACAAACAATTAGAAAAATACAAATCATTTTGAAAAAAATTTCGTTAAATAATCACATATGACTTTTAATTTTTATTTGCAGTCAACCATACCCCCCTCCCCTCCCCCACTTCTTCATTAGTATGTCTCATACCTGTTATGCTTGCAATTCTCGTTTCAAACTCAAGGACATCTCGCATTTGTCGTTTAACGTCGGCCTCCTTGCCACCCAAAAGGACTCCAGTTTTTGTCATATATTCGAGATACGCTGAACGAACTTTCTCATGAATTGTTGTATTTAAATAATGCTCTCGAGTTGGTAAAGCTAAACCGCCTTGATCGATTTGAATCACATGATATGAGGAATTTTTGTCATCCTCACCGATGGCCCAGGAAAAAAATCCACCCATATTGTATCTGGAATAAAATAAGAAAAAAAAAATATGCGGGGTGTTTACCGTAACAAATTATATTTTTAGGGAGCATAACTAGGGATTTATATTGGGGTAAACGTGTAGTTTTCAAGAGATTGGTTTTCCGAAATTTGCTTGAGTGAAAAATTAATTTAAATTGAAAACTAAATTATTGTTTACCTATTTTGCAACATTTGCAGTGTTGTTTCCAAGGACCATTTGTCAATACGAAAACCAACCGTAGATATATTCCAGCCACCAACTTTGCGTATAAATTCCAACATTGGCTCTCCACCTAGCTTATCCATAGTTTCATCTTCATCCATGCACGATTGATAATAAAGTTTTGCTTTTTTCTCAGCTTCTGACTTAAAGTAACTAAATGGTTTTTCTGTTGAAAAAATAAATAAAATAAAAATAAGTGTATGATTTTTTTAAAAATATATATTACCTAAAATATTCCTTATTACCAATTGATTACGCATTTCCAATTTGCCAAATGTACCCCAAACAGATTTACCATCTGGCAGTGGATTTTCTCGAATCCATTGATTACTAAATTTGACATTTTATAATTTACAATAGATTATAGAAAATCAAATGTAAAAATGTAAAATCAAAAATTAGATCATTTAAAATTGACGAATGAATAAAAAAATCGGAAGCTGAGCTACCACTGTTCTCTTTTAGGTATCTAAATACTTATACTCGTAAACATTAGATTAGAATCATTAGAATCAACTTCACCCTATTTCCATTTTTAAATATATGCCAATTAACGCTATTGGTGCAGAGCGGGACACATAGTTTAACTTTCAGTTTTGGTCTTTGATTTATCAATAATCAACACTTGACCTTGTACAGGAATATTTTAATATTTTATTTTAAAAAAAATAGAGTGTTGATCTTATTTCCAGCAGGAATTTTTAAAGTTTGAATAATAATTGGCCGAGTGGTTTAACTTGCAGTCGAACAGATAATTGCGAAACCAACCTGTTATTCTATATATTCTTTGAAAAGTCCTTAAAGTCATTTAATGAAATTTAATGAATTTGTAACAATACAATACAATACAATAATTTAATACTATGTACTATTTTTATAAAATGGTTACTCCTAAAGTACATGGTAAAAGACATACATATGTACTTCACTTCAGTTGATTATTATCCGTCGTACAGTTCTCATTTATCTGGTATTACATGGTGTCAGAACTCCACGTTTTGTGTTTTTCAAAAACTTGAAACTCAAATATCAAAAATAGAGAACTAAAAATAGCATTTTTGTGACCGTAGTAGAGCCCGCTTTCCAATGATGTAGTACAAAAATTTCGAGTTTTTTAAAAACTTTAAACCCAAATATCTTCTAAGATAAGCCACTTAGAGAGCTAAAAATAGCATTTTTGTGACCTTAGTAAAGCCTGATTTTCAATAATGTAGTAAAATTTTTTCGAGTTTTTCAAAAACTTTAAACTCAAATACCCCCTGAAATAATGGCCTGAGAGAGCTGAAAATAGCATTTTTGTGACCGTAGTTAAAAAAATTGAATCGAACAGAACAAAAATTTGCTTGTTTTCGTTTTTCAATAAACTAATTTTTATGTTATTTAATCGTTGTTTTATGTAACTTCTTTCAAGGCAAGTCCAAAAGATAAAAACAATATTGTTTCTAGCATTAAATCTCCGCTTAATGGAATTTTTAAATCCGCTTGAACGAAATTTTTTTTGTACTTATCCGAACTCCGCTTAAGTGAAATTATTTTTCACTTAAGCGGGTTCGTTTAAGTGAAAAACCCGCTTAAGTGAAAGAAAGACTGTGACTTTTCGCCGTTTCTCTTAAGCGGGTTTTACTGTATTTGTTTTTTAAATCTTTATTAAGAATGAAAATTTTACGCTGGACACCTTTTATTTTATTATTCTTATATAATTTTTGATACCACCAAAATGTAAATTTGAATTGAAATATTTCCAGAGTCATCATTTGCCACATGCCAAATGATGATTATTACTTGCGACTTATAGGTACTATAAGGCAAGTTATGCATTCGTAAAAAAAATCGAACTCGAGATTTTGATCAAAGTTGACATTACGATGATAGCGAAGACTAAAAAAGTGGGTCTCGCAATTCTGTCTGTCTGTCTGTCTGTCTGTCTGTCTGTCTGTCTGTTCGACTACAGGCTAAACGACTCGGCCGATTTTCTTTAAACTTGGTACATATCATTTTTAATTTTTTCCCCCCACACGTTTTTTCCTTTTTTTTTTTAAGACCAAAAATAACGGTACCCCTCATACGAATTTTTTTCGAAATTTTATAAACATTTTTTTTTCTCAAAAACTGTTCGACAGATTTTAAAAATAAAGATACAGAAAAATTTCATTTAATTAAATCTAGGTATTGGTTGAAAAAAATTTTCCGAAAAATAGTTATTGAGGGTACCCCCCATGGAACTATTTTTTTTGTTTTTGATTTTCTCAAAAACGGTTCAACCGATTTTGATCATTTTTTTTTGCTAAAGCTCCCCAAAAACATAAATAGAATTGTGTACTCAAATTTTCAAAAAAATTTTTTTTGGATTTTTAAAAAAAACTTCAAATTTTTTTTTTCAAAACTCAATATTTCGAAAACCCCATGCTAGATTTTTTTTAAACTTGATAAATAAAAGTTTCTCAATATGATCTACAAGATGTGGAGCAAAATTTTTTATTTTACCTAAAAATTAAGGTACCTACCATACAAATGCTAAAAAATTAAAAAAAATGGTTTTCAAAAATCGTATTTATCTCGAAAACGGCGCCTAGAATTTTGATAAAATTTTTTTTCTTTCAATTAATTTTTACGATCTTTAATTTAAAAAAAAAATTTTGAAATTAAGATATTACAGCTTGTACCTACCATAGAACGATTTTTTCGAATTTTGAATTTCTCATTATCCACATAACGGATCTTAATGAAAATTTTTATAGAGAAGCTTCTAAAAAGTCTAAAACACATTGCATTTCAAAACTTTAAAATAAATATTTTTTTAATTTAAAAAAAAAATCTATTTTTTTCATTTTTTTGAAAATTCGATATCTCCGAAATGGGTCAATATTTCTTTCCGTAAATTTAATTTTTATTCGAACAATAATAAAAACTTTAAATTAGCGTACCAACATTTTTTCTTAAAAAGCTTTTAAAAAGTTTGTATATAAAAGCTTCTTTTAAAGAAACCACTACAAGGACTTATAATTTTTGTTCTTGCATAAATTCATATTTGCATAGCATTCTGTTACTACTAAAAGAATTTAAAAATTAATTTTATCCTTATGAACAATTTTCTCAATAACATTCGTTTTTAAAATTCCCAGTCGATTACATAGGAGCAAGTTCGTGCGACCCAGTCGTGCATTTTATTTATTTATCAATTTGCACCAATAGCACTTATAACGCTTTTAAAAAGTCGAACTATACCATTTTAATTCGAGCGTTTATATAGAAATTATATGTATGTATATGACTAGCAGTCCATTTTTAATAAGTGAATAAATGAAGTATCGGACAAATAGAAGGACATCCTTGCGGTCGGGGAATAGGCAAACTGTTTGCCAATATTTATCCTTGTGGACAAGGAAATAATTTGCTGTCTATTATTTGTGCATTTTTAAAAAGAAATTTGTATTAGGTCTACTCTTTACATATCAACATATTTTTAATTCAAGAATAAAAGCTATATTATTTTTAAAGGAAATTTTAAATTAAAATTAATTATTTCTTCTTAATAAAAAAAAAAAAAACTACAGAGTGACAGTGACAAGACCCTTCAGAGGAATTTGCTTGTAATTAAAATAAAAAGTGACAACTGTGATCATCAAAACGAACAAAAATTTACTCACCATGCAAATCCATAAAAATCCTCACAAGGATCAATAGTCATGTCCAGCGATTTAAGTATCTCGCTGGCAGCAAAAATGCAATACTTGTTCAGGCAAGGTCCTGATGCTGACGAAGATGACGACGAAATTATTGGTGTTGTTTCGTCCAACTGCTGATTTTCTAGAGTCGTATTATTTTTATTAAACGATTTTATATGTTGTTCAGCAACTACTGGGAGTTGCCTATACTTCGGTGGTGAGGTTTGTGGAACTATTTGGAAATATGCTATTTTTCGTTTTTTGGTTCGTTTTTTGTTTAAAGCTAAGTATACAGTTACTACAGAAAAAAAAATAAACTACGAGTATTTCTTATTGGATCGATTTTCGCGGATAAAAAATATTGTATCAAAATGTGAATTTAAAGAAAACAAATGTATAGCCTGATTTTAAATAACGATTCGAACTTAAGGCCTTAGAAATTCGTTATATTCGTATTATGAAGCCACTGAAATTAGGTTCGCTCAAAATATCAAGACTTTAGCGAATTAGACTATCGCGCTATTCTCTTGGACCTCTGTCACGCGAGGGAAAAGACTTACATTACAATTTGTTGCAATTTTACAAATTTTGTTTTGTAGGATTTCTTTGACTACAACAACAAGTTTTGTTTTGAAGGTTTCGTTGTACTACGTACTGCAAGTTAAGACTTTAGCAAAAACTTTCTTGTGGATGACCATACTACCAGATTATTTTGTGGAATGCAATTTTACATTATTTGACGTTTACCATGTCGCACCTCCAGTGCAATATGGACGTAACTGCAATTTTTTCTGAAATTGAGTTAACAACGCCATAATTACATTAATGTCAAGTTTTATAAGTGGTCAAATCGACGTGATTGTATCTTTGTTATTGCCAAAAGGAGGCCACTTTTTTGTTTGACACAAAAGCTGAAACGTTTTTGATTAACAAGAAAACTTTAAACGTGGAAAATTGCACTTACGTCGTTATTGCACCGGAGGAGGTGCGATGTGTTATTTGAATTGGGATCATTTTTTGGCAGCATTGATTTTTGAAGCCAATGTGCAAGCTCGCTAACGATATTCGCTAAATTATTCGACTTAAGTCGAACGTTCAATTCTCTATTTATAATTAGGGCAGGGGCGTAGCAACCTCGATATCAGCCATATCGATGAAACGGGCCCATTGAATGAGGACATTATATGCATTAAGCATTTTTTCGCAAATCAATGTTGGCATTATGTTCAAAAGTTTACTGCTCGAAACTGGCAGTCTCTAAAGAATTTCTATACGAAACTTAGCCAAATTCTGGTCGTTTAGGCTTCGGGCAAGAGTACGATAACTTAGGCGCCAAGAAATTATAATGGTTTTTTGTAGAACAGTTCAATACAAGCATTTTTTACTACAGGAGGGGGTGTCTATCACCCCCCGTTTGGGCGGGAGGGTCAATTTTATAAAAAAAGGTACTAAAATGGAAACAAAAATATTAAAAAATTACGGTAATACCTACAATTAAGTATTATACCCGTTTTTAAAGCCAATACTCTGTTCTATTAGATAGTTTTTAAATTAAGTTAAATCTATGCATAGTTTTTGAGAAAAACAAGTTTTAAACTAAAATTTTGGGAAAAAAAAAAAAACAAAAAAAAATTTAAAGTTTAATTTTTCAAAACTGCATAGTTATATACTCGTATTATTCTTTTTTCTTAAAATTCGTTGCTTTAATTTATTTTTATTCAAAAACTGAAAACTAGATGATTTTATACCGTCTAGTTTTTGAGAAAATTGAAAATAACTAAAACTATTTTGTATGGGATATTTGTTTTTTTTTTTTGTGCTTACGCATTACGGCGTATACACAGTGAGGTATTGGGGTAGGTGCGAGATTGGGTGTATGTAAGGTTTCTTTTGCTCACGCTGTGTCTCTGACATATTAAGAGTAGATATACAAAAAACCTTTGAGTGTGTGCTAATTATAAAAAAAAAAAAAAAAATTATGAAAAATTCACATTACCTAGGTACTACTGTACGAATGCAACAAATTTATATAATTCCTTAATTAATATGTATGTTAATTGTTTGTGTCTAACATTTTTAATAGTAATGTGGTACAGGTTATTGTTTACCGAGGTCATTCGTTAACCTTTGTAAGAGTGAAGTATTTTTTTCTTTGAATAAAGAATGGCGACTAAGCATCCACTACTTCATCCTAAGTTAAATAACTTTTCAATATTGCAAAAAAAAATATTTCAAAAGCATCGGGTTCTTAGAAAAAATTGGTCTTATTCCAACTAAAACGTCAACTCCCCCACTGTGTTGCAACTTACCGATAAAGGTAGAAAAATATAAAAATTTCAAGTTATGTTGGATGTGGCGGTGCTCCGAAAAAAGCTCTTAAAAAAGGTGACACAAATTGTAAGAATACATCAAACCCATCTATCGGCACATTTTTCCATGGGCCTCAATATTGGCTAGAGATTCGGGAGGTTCTTGCTATAATTATCTCTTTTGTGATCAAAATGCCTGTAAACACGGTTTTAATACATTGAACATTGAAAAATTGACTTGACTATTTTTAATTAACACCTGACTTACTCACAAACTGACTGACTGACACCGTAGGTAAATACCAAAAATCAAAAATTTCATAAAAAGTAGTTTTAGTAATTTTCAATTTTCTCAAAAACTAGTAGGCATAAAACCATTCGTTTTTTTGTGTTCGATTCAAAATTAATAGTAGCATTGACCACAAAAAGCCAATTAAGCATTTTGTTTCACAATTTTGAAAAAAATGGTCTAAACTTTTTTTTTCATTTTTTAACAAAATTTTGAGTTTGCATGCAAATTTTTCAAAAACTATTGACAAACATAATTTAATTTAAATTTAGGATTATAGAACAGACTTCTGGATTTCAAAAGCGATATACCTAGTAC
The DNA here is from genome assembly GCA_911387755.1 of Chrysotoxum bicinctum. Lineage (NCBI taxonomy): Eukaryota > Metazoa > Arthropoda > Insecta > Diptera > Syrphidae > Chrysotoxum > Chrysotoxum bicinctum. Next base: position 11,618,541 of record OU426991.1, on the reverse strand, counting down.
TTTATTGTAAGTGTTGCCGTTGTTTTTAAATATTTTTTTTTTTTTCAATTTAAGCCATTTTTTTTATAAAATCGCCCCTACCTCTTAAATGGGGTGAGATAGACCCCCCCTCCCATAGTAAAAAACGCTTGTATTTGACCCTTCTACAAAAATCCGTTATCAATTTTTGGCGCCTAAGTTATCGTACTCTCCCAAGGCTTCGACTGTGTAGTTTTAGGGCGGGCAGGAGAGAGTCAAATTTTGCAATTTGAGCTGAAATTTCTGTGAACAGTGAAGTGAATTCTGTAAAAACCAAGTTTGCATTGAAATAACAAAAAGTGAAACATACAAAATGGCTATTTTTTACTATTTGCCTAATATTCATCTTTTATTTAGTTGAATTTGAATTATTTACAATTTTATCTTATTTGTTTGTACGTTTCTACTTTTTCTGAGAGAATTGTATCCCCACCCCTTAACATTTAACAGCAAGTTTATTATTTTGTCAATACAACGTTAATTTAGTATTTATGCTTGTTTTTCATCAAAATATCCTTTTCAAAAACTTTTAAATCCATTAAACTGTATACTTAGCTTAAAACGGGACTGAAGCTTACTATTTGCATTGTGCGGTTGGACGTGAAGTATGCGGGTTGTATTGTAATGTGAATGAACTGCTATCAGTGTAACAAGAACAAGAATTATTGTCGCCATTAGACCTGTCGTTATAATAAGACATCGTTCTAACTTGTTTCGAGACCGCCATTTTGAAGTTGCCTTGAGTATTGAATGAAAAATAAAATTTTTAACATTAGGATTAGCTAAAGAAACGCAAATGATGTTAAGAATTCTTGGTCACGAACATTTATAAGAAAAAACAGATAATAGATAACAGATAATAGACAGATTTTAGGTAGTTGTGCTTTGATTTAAAAATAATTGAAGTTATCTCAACGATTGGTAGAAGACAACCTGAATAGAATAATTCTGTCGCAATAAGATAAAGACATGCAATCACTTGCGATTTTCAATCGGACGATTTTTTAGTTGCAAACGAGAAAAAAGGGAAGAATAAATGGAGACAAATGCGACTCTAAAATACTCGTAGGAACGATTAAAAAATAAAAAAAGGCGTATGCTAGTACGGATAAATAATCATGCGACATGCACGCTGCCGGGCCTAAATCTTAACTGTAAGAATAAACCTACTAATGCGTGTAATTAATTTAACTTGTGAATCATAACGCATGTGTCCGCTGGATGAAAATTATTTAAAAAAAAACACACTCACCCTAGAAGTATGATAACGCAAATGGTACCCAGAACTAGAATTAGTTTCTGTCAGTTGAATTGCTCCAGTTGAACTTGTATCATCATCTTGAAAATCTGCATGTTTGTAACGAGTCATCTGAAACAAAAAACAAATATAACATCTGAAAAGAATTCTATTCATATTAACAATAAAAAAGTAATCCTACTGCGCGAGAAATGTTTGATGAGAATTCTCAAGTCTTTTATAAATTTGAATCATATGAATCGTGCGATTTCAATAACATGATAATAAATAAACAATGGGTGTCTCACATTTCAATGCTTATCGAATGACTGTATCCATAGTGTTTTTAGGGATTTGCTGCGAAATCCCCCATCATTAAATCCCGCGTAACCAAATCTTTCTATTCAAATCTCAATAACAATATCCGAAATGCCCCTATTAATGCTCCTAGCAAATAGTTGCAGTATAACATCTCTGTTTAAATATAAGTGAAGAAATATAATGTTGTATCAAATAACCTCCCTGTCTAAACATAAGCCTAAGGCCCCAGCCACGCACTGAGCGACGAGCGACTGAGCGATTGAGCGACGAGTCGCTGAGCGACGCAAAAAAATTAAAACACATGAAATTGTATGGAGGTGGCCACGTACACCCTGAGCGACTTGTCATTGTTTTAAGCGACAGAGCGACGTCGCTCAATCGCTCAGTCGCTCGTCGCTCAGTGCGTGGCCGAGGCCTAAAGCGCGGAACAGATTGAACCAGCAACAGCACCGTCAACAGCAACAGCGGCCGCCATTAATTTAGAGCCAATGTATTTCAATTGTTCAACACACATAAGAACAGCAACAGCAACGCCAACAGCGTCGTTAGGCCAAAGTCCTAAATTTGCTGTTGCTGGTGTGGTGTTGTCAACTTTCCCACTGCAATATTCAGTGGCACCACAACGAAAAAATTTTTTTCTATATGAAATGGCAAGCAGATGAAATGTCGTTGCTGGTGGCAATGTGTTTGAGAAATATTTGCTGGTCAGCGTGCTGTTTGCTGTTGACGATGCTGGTGCTGTTGCTGGTTTAATCTGTTTCGCGCATAACGCCAGATATACACTGTTCAAATGGATGGCAATCACGCGCAAGTGTATTAGTGAAAAAGTCACACGTATAGATTGGATGTAGGCTTGAAGCAAAATCAAAATCTTTTAATTTTCTATCAATCTAGCATCTTGCATTGAAGTAATGATTGTAATGTCAGCGCTACATTTCGTAGCCTAAAGGGCATGCACAAGAAATTGAACAACCCAAAGGGTGTCGTGATCCCCGTTTTGTGAATATCTTCTTCGGGCACAGGAATATTGTGGTCGGCACGAATGGATCTAACTTTTGAAAAAATGATGCCGCATTATATGTTTACATTACAATCATGAATTTGAGACAATAGATTACGATCAGGAATGGTAGTGGAGTTGGTTGGTGGTAATCCCCATATGACCTCCAATCATTCGCTTCGGATTTTGCGGCCATGTGCAGAGGTGATGAACTCCTCTTTGTTATTTTTAATTTAACGTTGTTAAGGCGTCTGGGATGTAAATTTGGTAATGAACTTTTGCGTAAGTATGTTGTGCACCATTAAGAGTTTGACCACTAAGCGCTTGCTTTAGTGAAGAAAAATCTCTTAGTAAAGGGTAAAATTGTTCTTAGATTGTAAAAATTCAATTCAATTCAGTAGAAACATCATCCTGCTGGACGAATGATTACACTGCTTTCAGCAAAAAGTAATAAGGCAACATCTTTCATCACCTAAACAGGTTCATTTGATGTCTGACAAACCCACCATGACATCACAAGTCAAAGTGGAATAGAAACCCAAAATGACAACGCAATCGCAATGGACAACAGGGAGGCAGTTTCATTTTACGATAACCTACGGGCAGTTTAACACAGGAAGAGCAAAATACAGCCGACTTTTAAAATATCAAGCTTTCATTAAATAAATATATTTTATTTTATTTTTAACCTTAACATTAAGTCCCATATGTGCAAGTAAATTTAAAATCCAATGTACTTTAATAAGTTGTAAATTAATTGTAAGACAATTGTAAATATTAACGTTCAATAGAACAAGAGAATAAACTTCAATTAAATATATTTTAAAGGGGAAACATTTTTGTTATTGTTGATTCTTTTGTTGTTGAGGGATACTATCTACATGTTATTAGATTTTTTTTATTTATTTGTATTTTATTTACACCTCAAATAAGCAAATACTAAAACCATTATCAAAAACTCGTAAATCTGTCGAGAACAACTACTGCACACCACCTATAATAAAAAAAAAACAAACTTACCATAAATGTAATACAAAACAAGACGTCACAGTTTGTGCCTTCGCTTTTCGGTTTTTTTTTTCAATTTTATTTCAAAATTGAAGAAGAAAAGGCACTTTATATGAAATGAAAAAAAAAAAAAGAAAAAAACTTCACAAATTCATTTGAATTATTTTATTTAACAACAAAAAACTTAAATTGCGCGCGCAATTTATTTTCTTCTATACCTATATTAAAACAAAAAACCGCAAAACTAATCTTTTATCAAATAAGTTCACAACGACGACGCGACAGTGCAAGCAGAGATAATAATGTATCTAGAAACACTAAAGATACAAAACTTATGAGGGAAAAGATAAATAGGAAGGTTACAAGCTCACTTCGAAAATATATTCCCTCTACTGACAATGCTAATTTTTTTGTAATGAAAATATTAAGTTTATTTAACGTGTTGCCGATGAATTTCGACAAATAAGAAGACTCGACAAACAGCAAAAAAAAAATTAAATAAACAAAAAAATACCTGAAAATTGCTCCCCTAATTCATAAGAAGCTTTGCTCCCCAGACGATAAAAAAAATACAATTGAATCAGAACCACACATATATCAAATTTACATAAAGATTTTTCTTAATTATTTTCTGTTGTGTATCCACCCTAATCTCATGTATTTATAGTCTAGCGGATAGTGTTGGAAGATTTAACAGTTGTGGTCAATGATGGTTATGGCTTATGGGGCATGATAGCGCCTTACCCAAATTGTTAACTAACAAAAGCTCTCAGTAGTATAATTGTACTATAAAGTACACGGTATCTTTTAGTTCAGAGGGACGCGTAACACCTTGGTAAATATCCCAAAAAGAGCGTGATAAGTGTGTCTGCTCCTCGAATTATTTTATTTCAATATTCGTTCACGATCGTACAATTGAACAAATTATATTTTATTTTTTGTTGCCAAGCCAATTGCGATAAAAATGTGAGAAGAGGTATTGAATTAGTTTTGTCAAAGGCAAAGATTAGCGTTCAAGGGCAACCGAGAGATTGACAAAGACATCAATTTTCGACCTCTTCAAAAAGTTTCGATTCGTTCCAAACGAGTGTGTTGGCCCGTGCGAATAAATATTTTTCACAGACTTTTTTTAAAATCTTAATGTCGGATGCTACCTTTAAGCTTTGTCTTAAGTAAAATGCATGATACCAATTACGAAGAATTAAGATAAGGCTGATAGGATTCTTTGATTTACGGAAGCATGATTTTAGAATTATTACCCATTGCAAGGAGCCATGTTTGTTACCACGAAATGATAATATTTGCTGATGCGATCGTTGTAACCGAATTCAAGACCAAATTTGCAACTTCGTTCAATTACAATATATCTGCACCATATGTGGGTCCGCCTTAGACCTAATTTCGTTTTGTTTCAACAAAAAAATTACATTTTGAATACCACTTTCTGGATTGTTTAAGTTCATAAATATTCAAATATTCGAAGAATGTGCTTCAGCCCATAATGGAAATCGCATATAAAATGAAAAGATTTTGGGAGACTTGTAAAAAAGTTGATGTCTCCTTTGAAGACAACAAAATAATCAAAGTAACACAATACCCCACTAGATTTTCGTATTGCCCTTTTTATTGACAAATACAATAGAAATGGTTTTTGTACATAAATCTATCGCATTTGTAACACTACATACCAGACTATATATAGTTTTTGCGAGGAAAAAGTTACATATTCTTAAATTTCACACTTTAGGCACCGAAAAAAGATTTGGAGAATAGAATTGGAATAGGTAGGGATGAGTATGAGCTGAGGGTAATATGGTGAGGAGCAGAAACGACAATATTTACACACATCTACACTGAGACAGTTTAAGGTGTCTTAAAGAAATGCACTTCTCAATCGCACGTACATAATAATCTACTAGATCTTATGGTTCCAGAGTTTTAAATGGTTAATGATTGAAGAAGAGAGGTTATTATTCATAATTATAGTGCCTTATAGAATCTAGAGGACTTCCTCCTTAATCGTTAAGCCACTTGCAGCTCCTTATGAAGCGTATGAGATGCATATACATAAATACATTTGCAAGATTGGAGCACTGTAGGTTAAAAATCTCCCAATTGGAGTCTACGTGTTTGGGGTAGAGCAGAATATGCACAGAGAGGATGAGGAGTTAATTCCTCCTCTTATAAGAAATAATTATGAATATTGACGAACGGAACGTAAACTGAATCTCAAAAAAATGGAAAAAAAAACTCATTTAACTTGCATGCTTGTGAATGTCATGGAGAAGGTATTAAACCATTTCACTTAGATTTCACTTAGATTGTGAACGAGCCAACTCGAATTCCTGACGTTGAAGGTCATTCCGCAAATACGATTGGTCAGTTCCTCACATCTGATCATGATTAATACACTATTAGTGTATTAGCACATCTAAGAATATGGGACCACTGTATTATATGGGCAAGTTTTTCATACAGCGTTAACTCAATCAAAGAAAAATCTCCAAAGAGAACCGATTGGCGAATATGAGAAAGCCAACTGGGACATTCTCAATAACTTCTTTCGAAACTTTGAAAACTTTTATCCATAACAGGACTAAAGGAGTAAAATTTAAAGAGAATTATTGGTACTAATATGGCTGTATCAGGTTGATAGAGTTAAGTTTCCGATGCTACTAAACAAACCCCACCGAAACCGAAAAGGGTAAAGGCAAATGAAGAATACCTGTAATCCTCATATTCGAAGAACAAAAATCTTACATGACCAAAATATACGTCAGAAAATACTTCAATGTCCCAACTTTTGGTCTGATGTAAGAACTATTAAGAATTCTTCAAGTTATCAGTATAAGACTCATTCACAATAACACAACTAATTCCAACTCGCAAGAAAAAGCTGCTTTGCTTACAGCGCAGTTTAATGCAAATTCGACTTTTCTACACAGTGTTATGACTCTTTGGGACAAATCTTCTTTCGCACTCGTACAGTCGCAAGAGTCCTCCAAGATATCGAAGTACAAATTTTTTCCCTTTGATTCTGAAGAGTTGTTTATCCCCTTTGGTTGTAAGGAGGTGTTCTTCTACGCTGGCAACTAATTCGCTAGTTTGTCTATTTGTCCTATTTTCGGGTCGCTTTCCGAGTAAATGGAAAACGGCTTTTGTCAAGTCGGTTCTAAAAAATGCTAATTCTCCTCCCCCTTCAAATTGTACTTGTTGGGTAGAATCCAGAACAGAACCCCGAATCTTTTAAGAAATACATCCATCACGGAAACTTTTGTTTCTCTTGAATACCGCCGCACAGTGGCACATATTGACTTTTTTGGTTGCGAAAATCATAGCTCGTAAACAAATAAAGATATCGTAATAATTTTTTTTTTCAGCTTGAAGGAAATTTCCAAGGCTATAAATTTTGTGAATTTTAAGAAAAAATATTCACAGGGTGTTTCAGAATTTTTTGCTGAAATACGACTTTAGGAAATTGACTTAATATTTTACCTCAAAAAATGTCAAAACTAACTAACTGAAGTAAAAGCAGGTTGCAAACATAACAAATTATTTCAATAATATATTTCTAGTTTAGCAGCGGAGAATAAATAAATTAATGAGTAAAAATAAATAAAAAAACAAAAAACTAGATTTCTTGAAAACTTTCGTCAAAGTCCGAGGTAATTTTCAATAAACTAATCATTTCTGGAGATCATCGTGCCATTGCATAAACTCCAAACTTTGAACCGTCAACATTTTCTCTTCAGTTTAGAACGTTCAGTATTACTTGAAGCCTTCTTATCAACTCTATGTTGACTCCAGTTATATGAGCTGTTACATCTGGTTCTGCAAAAAATCTTCTCGATGTATTTCCATCGTTAGTGTTTCCAAATCCTGGTTTTCGTTTATCCACATCGAGTCCCATTTCCTCGAGAAATTTCCCTTGGATATCTTGCTGTCTTATTCTTTCTGCCTCCTTAGTTCCAATACTTTCATTAATATTTTCTCGATCTTGTTTGAGTGGAATTGACAAATCCTCCAAGAGTATCTCTTGTCATGGAAAGTGCTGCTCATTAGCCGTTCGGAATCGGCAGAAAATTGTAGGTCCCCTTCGTTCCTGGTAACACGCACACAGGAATGGTTGAGAGTTGTAATTCACCAGGTCCTGGTTCACTTCGAGCTGTTGCACCACCAAATTTATTATTTGTTTGAGTGTATATGCAAGTTTCAAAATGAATTCCATGCATCTGATTCTGGCATGTAAAATCGAGATATTCCATTTTCATAATTAGGCTCGTCATTTGTAGACTGGTCTTCATTGTTGAAGTTTTGGTGAAACTAAGGTTATTGCACTTGATATTTCTAAAGCATTTGATAAAGTTTGGCATGAAGCTCTCTTATCGAAAATGCGTTTATTTGGCAACGATGACTGTCTACTTCGTTGGATTAGAAATTACCTTTCAGACCGGTCGATTCGTGTTGTTTTGGACGATTTTAAGTCTGATATTCACAAAATAAATGCTGGTGTGCCCCAAGGCTCTGTTTTGTCTCCGACTCTGTTCCTCTTCTTCATCAATGATATCTTGTCTGTATCTTCTAATCCACTACATTTTGTTTGCTGACGACAGTACCAGCAGCTTTTCATATTCCCCATCCTTTATCTTCGGAAGTGGTTCTGCAACGGCAGCATATGATAAGTTCATTAAATTCCGACCTAGACAGCATTGTAGAATGGGGTGTTAGAAACCGCGTGGTATTTAATGCTTTCAAAAGCCAAGGCTGTCTCCTGTCCGTCAAGCGTAATATTTCACCCTTGCCATTATCCATGGATGGCACTTGCATCGAGGAAATCGAAAAGCTTTCCGTTCTCGGTACAAAATCCCCATCAAAAGGTTACTCTTTGAGAATACATTGTCACTTGGTGAATGTTGATGTCATTCCATATACAGCAATTTTGCTTGTTAAAACAGCCATTCATCCAAAAATGCGCCTGGTCAAAATGTTTCGGTCAAAATTGGGACCCTCTTCAAACGCTCCGAAGCACAGTCAGCGGACGTTCGGCATTGTATATGGTTATGAACTTTGAGCTCCTGGGATAGTTTGATCTTGTATGGGTGTAGACACAAGCCCCGATGCAAAATTCCCTAAGTTAAAGTCTGCGAAAGGTCGAGTGCGTGTGAACGGCTAGGAATTGACTGCTTCGGCATGTTCTCGTACGATCTAATGTCCCTTTGACGTACGAATGTTGGCTGATTGACTATCTAACAGGTCATCTTAAATTTGGCCACCAATCGTTGAAGAGTCGAATGTGAAGGGACACCACGTCTACCGTGAAAGCCAACAAACTTAAAAGTGCCTTCGAATACCAGCCCGAAATTTTTTTTTAAATACTCAATATTTTTTTTTTTTTTTTTTATAATTTACACGCGCTCAAGGGATTATGATTACCCTTTAAATGTTTCAACACAGCGCGGGCGTGAAGTTACGGAAGAGAAAGAAGGATAGGAAAGATGTGTGGCACGATGTTGAGACTGAAGGTGGTTGTCTCAGATTTTTTATATCCAGGGGTGGCAGCTGAACTAAAGCGGAGAACTGCCGTGTCTTATTTCTATGTCTTTTATAATTCGCATTATTTTTTATTTTAGTTTACCCTTGAGCCCAACTTCGGCCGTTCTGTGAAGTACAGAAATTCGTTCTTCAGCCGTACAACGCGAATGTAGAATTCCTTGCCACGCTCTGTCTTTCCCAGTCATTGCAATGTTCAAGAATTCAAAACCAATGTACACCGACAACTCCTTTCTAACCTTTCCCTTTTTTTTAATGCTCACTCTGTGTCTCTGGTATCTGGCATATTAAGGGTATACAAAAACCCCCTGAGACGAAAGTATTAAATATGTTGTACTGCTGGTTCGTAACACATACGTGTAGTGCTCTAGAAAAAGAATCTCTGTAATTGACAGTTTAAACTGATAAGCATTCCCAACTGTACTCGTACGAGTACTACGGTTGAATTGCTTAACCGGACCAATGCGACTGGCTTTTTCAGTAGAACAATATTTATAAAAATAGTGATAAGATCTAAACAGACATAATATCCTGATAATAATTGTTTTGCTCAACTAATAAATCAACTAATATATATACATAAAATTCTATAAGCTACACATTTCCACCATTTTTAAATTCAACAATTGAATATCTAATGTCAGTCAGTTAAAATATAAAAAAAGTTCAGTTTAAATAAGAAAAGAAAACCAAAAAGAGCATTTTCAGATACATTCAACTTTTTATAAATGAAATAAAATATGTATTTTAGATATTCAATTTAATCTTTTTATGTTCAAATTTAACGATTCATAAGTTTTAATTGAGAAAATAAAAAAACAATTTCATATGCGTGAAATTTAATTTAATATCTTTTCAATCGAAAACAGGAAATCATGTTTCGTTTCTCAAGTATCGAATTCGATTTCTTTTCATTTACTATGACCGTAGGTCTTCTAAATGTATCTCCTTTCTGTCTCTGGCCATAACATAAATTGGAGAACGTTCATGCTCGCGGGCGGCGGCGTGAAAAATTTAATTAACTGTTTTTTCTGAGTTGTAAAGTTAAATTAATTCGGTGTCCTACTGCAGTTTTAACAGAGTATGAAATAATATTGTGAAAAATCAACAACACATTAAAAAAATATGAAAAGCATCCTGAGGCAATTTTTAATGGTAAAATACAAAATTGATGGGTTGATTGATGAAAAACGTATAATTAAGATATTGTTTGTACATCAAGTGCACAAGGAGTCAAACGAAAAATATCCGACAATTATGTTTAATTCAGTTTCGAACCGTCATAAAACAAAAATAAAACCTGAAGTGAGTAGCGAAGGGCTTTCACCTATCAAATAGAAGGTTTCCCAATGTTTTGTTGGCATTTAAAACTGAAATTAATTATTGGTTCCCCAATTTTTCGAACTTTTTTATGTCAATGGTTACACTTCATTCGCGTTGAAGAAAAGGTAGCTTGACAACCGTTTTTTAAGTTTTTTTGATAAAACACTGTGCTCATATTTTAATAAAAATTAAAGGTAATTTTTTGTTGAACTTTTTAAAAAAGGAAAAGTGACTGCAAAAGTATGCTAAGACCAGACCGTTTTTGTCAACTTTCTATTTCTTGAGGTCCCAGTTAGTGAATACACATTGCTTTCTATGGTCCTTAACTATGAACTCCTCAGTGAGTTGAAGTTTTCTACGGGAGTTGGCTCCAGCCGTGACGCAAAATTCGACAAGTTGTGGTCTGCAAAAGTCCCTGCTTTTGTGTGTGGAATCGTATGCTCCTGCACAATATTTTCGGCAGATCTTACGTTTCGTTGACGTACGGGTTTTGGTGGGTTGTTGACTGGATGGGTCGACTTAAATTTATTCACCACGTTGCAAATCTTCGTTTTAAGTTTCATAGCAGGACAATAGATTTTATATATAAAGGTGCCACTTATAATTCATCTTCAGCAAAGCGATTTTTAAGCACAAGATTCTATTCAGCATTTAGACCAGCGATCTTTAGGTAGTATTACAAAACTAATTGCCTATGCTGCCCATCTTATAACTGTATCGTACAGAAAAGCTCCAAAAGTTGAGGTCTTCAGAATTCTTTTGCAGAAACTTTCGGACTCCGTTGCATAGAGCCTCAAGCGATATGCGAAAGAACTGACATGATTAAAAGTGTAGTAAGGCACATTGGCATCTATAGTTGCATCAATTTTGTATTTGGACAGGCATATTATGTAAATGTCGATAGGAGGACTAGGGCTAAGAGAGCTTTTGCCATAACAAAACGGATTTTCTATAGTATGCAGGTTATTTGTTAAAAAGCCCTCATCCGACCTCTAAATGGATATGAAAAGCTGTTTAAGACCCTTTGCCAGTGCCGCCGCTGGCTTAAGATAGAATGGAACTTTCGCTATTCTATCACGTCGTCGGCCTTTAAACTGTGAACAGGTGACCCCTGTATGGTCAAGTCGTCCTCGCACAAGACAAAACGAGCACCTTCGGTTCAGTAGAATTGTCCGACCGGGATCGAAGAAATATGAGAACCAGTTTTTCAGAGTATTGAAGAACATTTGTTGACTGCAATGATTTTTTTGTCGTGACCGACTTAAGTGTATAAGTTTGAAAGAATTATGGAAGGATTTAAAAAGGGTTACCAATATACGTTGGTTTTGAAGTTCTGAAACTTGAGGGAAAAACAGAGCAAGGCCGAGCATTCTACATTCGTGTGCTGCGGCTCAAGAATGAATCTCTGTTCTTGGCAGTATTGATGTGCATTCCTATAAATACGTGCATTACAGTTATTAGGGGAGCCCAACTTCTGTTTTAAAACCAATGTCTATATGGGTATCTTCAATTCAAACCTATCATATTTCTCAAGCTCTCGTACTGTGTTAATTATTATAAGATTATTCTATTCATAACATCTTTGTCAACAAATTTTGACACAAAAATTGACACATAAGAAAAACGAAAAGTAAAATACAAACCTTCCCGTACAATGTGGTTCTGTTTTTCTCGAAATTTCATAGATTCTGCCAAGAAGTAAAATGTGACCAGTATGTGTTTTGAAACCATCTAAACCCCCTTAAGCTTCATCCTATGAACCTGAATTCAAATGGCCTGTACACATTTTTAACCTTCTTCAAGTCCACGCACTAGAGATCAATAGACCAATGAACCCCCAATGAAATTCATCACCTTAATAAAAGCGCCAAATTAGGCAAAATAGTAAATAACTTCCCTTTAACTTAAAATAAAAAAAAAATAATTAAATAACGAAAAATAAATAAAATAGCCTAATAAGGAAGCTCTTCACCTTATTGATATCTAGTGAAGAATGAGGAAAATAAATGCGGGTTATTATAACAGAAATTAGCCTTAACCATCAGGGATATGATTGTTTTGCTTTCTATTCCGAAAAATCAATACTTAATTTTATAAACAAAGCAAAGCAACGAAACACCATAGGTACGAGTATTTATACAAAGGTATGTACATCTGTACGTTTCAATCGAATTAAATGAACACAAGTTCACTATAGGTTACACTTTGACCGAGTTTTTGCCGCCTATTACTGATACAGCCATACATGCTGGCCCATCTTATCATATTTATGAAATGTCCATATGGACAAGTTTAATGATACACCAAAAATAATAACATTTGAGTCCAAATTAAAGAAAAAGGCCTTTCGAACTTACCTTAACCGCCATCATTGTGCTTTCTATTTTGTTATTGTTGTTGTTGTTTGTTATTGTTTATATTTTTTTAACTTTAAAAAAATTACCTAAATTTGTTTTCACTGAAAAAGAGAAAGGGAAAATATTTCCCAGTGGAAAATCGATAAAATTAAATTCAACGAAATTCAAAAAAAAAAAAAAACAAACACTAAAGACTACGGCGTTGGAGATAAGATTAAAACCGACCCAAAACACTGATTAAAGATGAACACACGCACTTAAGCTCCGAAAATAAAAATTATACAAAACGAAGTTTTTTCGAAGCACACAGGATTTTATATATTGGATTAAACTGTTAAACAAAAATCCCAAGAGAACGATTTTACGTTCTTAGCTGATTTAGAGCCAAACGACTACTAACTACCGCCGCAGCTTCAACATTTAAAAATTAAAGAAGAACTTATGCTTATCTTCGACGGGACACTTAGTTCTGAAATTTATCAATATTGAAATTGGTGATTGTCATAAAAAGGACATCCCGAAATTAATTTTAAGAGAAGCATATAGATAAGGAAAGCTCTCTCCAAGAGTATATTTTTCATCACTCTTAGGCTATTATGCAGGGTTGCCATTTTGTATCGATACCGATACAATCTTGATACGATATAATTATTAATAATGAAGCTTATTGTATTCTTAAGCCCGATCCGTCCTCTGTTTCTTCTAGTGCGAGAAACATGTCTTAGCATTTAACATTAAATATTCTTTCCGGCTTAGCTAGATTCTTACAAATAGTAGAACCATTACTTTGGAGATTAGCAATGCGATTATTTCTGTTTAGGTTTTCACTTTTTCTGAGTTAAGTAAAATTTTAATTATCTATATTTTATAAAAAATGGCGCAAAATTTTAATTGAATTAGTACGATGCTAAAGCTGTTTTAGTATGATACTAGGTTAAAACAACGAATTTGCAAATTTTAATCGAATATAGCATCATACTTTCTCTACCCTTTTATTAAAGTTAAAATCATCGAATACTTACTTTATTTTTTTAGTATCGTGCTAGCTTCATATGACTCTTTGACATTTGCAAACATCAAAAAAGGTTCGTGTACTTACTTTTTTACGCGAAATGTCATTGGGCGCATTCACAAACCTAGTCACTACGTAGTCAACTCGTTCTGATTGGCTAAAGACAACTAAAAATTTAGTTGAAATTTCCCCTCAAACGTAGTGTAAAAATTTCTGCTTCAAAGCTAGTGGATATTGATTTTGACATTTTACAATCAGCTGTTCGTTGAAAATACAAATTTAATTTTTGGTGGAAGATATTTTTGAAGTGAAATTATTAAACAAATTAATATTATATCTTATATTTGATGTTATTTAATTTAAACTGTAAAAAAAAGTTTATTTAAAGTTCTCAAAACACAATTTTTCTTATTTTATATGTTTACATCTGTCATTAATATGACAGTTTGAATTGACTAGCTTTGTAGTGCAATTTTGCATTCACAAAACTAGTTGACTTTTTGACTACGTAGTGACTAGGTTAGTGAATGCGCCCATTGTCTTAGGTGTGTTCAGCAGCAATTTATTAAGAAAATTCTTTTAGTACGATACTAGTAAGAAAATGTTTAAAATTAAGAATGAGTTAGTAAACTACTATAAAGTTGATAATCTGGGTATTTCAAAATTTTGCTTGGGGAAAATGTTTATATCTGGCAGCTCTGCTTTTAACTTTTTCATAAGTTTAGTGCAGTTTACATTTAACGTCATTCCAAAGAGTTTCAACATTCAAAAGAGCTTCATTGTTATGATAAGATTTATGAAGAGCTTCCAGAAAAGCCAGATAATAGGCTATTGTTTTGTTAGTAGAGAGAGATATGTGATGGCTGATTACGTATTCTATTGACAGTGTAGGAATGTAGAAATATTTGAGGATGTTACTCTTAGAAAAACTGTGATAAAACTTTTGAGATTTAGAGCACATTGAATAAATACACGATGGATAGGGTTTACTTTTTCTTGGGACTGAAGAATTTAAGAGGGCTGTCATTTATTAAGGGGAGGTTATTTCGTTCATTTTTGAACATAGGTGTCTTAACTATTTTAAAAGTGTTGAGAACACGTGGGTTAACAAGATTTTTTTCAGAAAATTAAAAACGATAAGTCCCTAACTAACTTCAGAGAATGTCCAACAATTTACCCTTCAGTCCAACCTCGGACATACTGTTAATATCAGAAATTTTTCATAAACTGCACTGCACGAGTTGTGCAGTACCGGGCTAACCCGCTTTCTTATACGAATTTCCCACAAGTCTGGATGAACGGTACCAGCAGTATACGATCCAAAAAATAACGACAGTCGATGTGTAGTCAACAAAGCATCACTGGACATTACCATGTTGACTCCAATCAGTGACCGCCAGATTTTTACTCTGAAGTCATAGTTGGGCACGAAATACATGGTTCCACAAGTTGAACACACAGCAGCAAAATCTGCTTTGAAAAGGCATGTCTCGTGTTAAAAACACATGATAAGACAACCTTTCTAATTTTAAAAATATCGCTTTAACGTCACGTATCGTTCCTACTAGTTTTCTTTCGACGCAATACCAAGACCCTTAGATTATTATTAGGAATATATTTTTGGAGAAAATAAAATAATCCAGTATTGAAACCTTCGTTTTCGAAACGTGATTTGCTTGTAATTTATTTCTTGTCGAGAGTTCATATTCACGTGTTAAAGTGGATAGGTAAATCTGGTTCAGATAGATGACATTTTCTTTCATTGGAATAAGAGCTGGATATGTTTTTCTTGAAAAATGTTTTAAAGTTCAGCCTGACGTAATTTTTCTTAAATATAAATGTCACATTAACTCAAGACGTCAATGGCACATCATGGTGGGGTTGTTCATAGAAGAAACTCTTACATAAGTTAAGTTGAGTTGAGTTGTCTGTCTTAGGCATAAGGTAATGTATTGTGAGACGCAACTCTTACATAAGAACAGAAGAAATTATTATTATTAGAAGGGAAACATTTAAAAAATTATTGTTTTCAACAGTTATACAGAAAATATCACATTACATTATGTTCTGTCATGCAACGTCAGGTAGACTTTAATTGTGCTTATTTTATCCCCAAGTAGTAACTACCCCCATGTGACTTCTGAAATTGTTAACCGCTCTTATAGATAAAATAATAGATAACAAAAGTTCTTAAATATTAGTCAACCGTATATACTATATTACACTTTCAAAAAAATTATTTATCTACGAGATTTTGGACTAGCAAAAGGTTGGAGAGTTTATTCAATATGTTATGTAATGTGGTGATTTTTATTGTTTCCAGTTATTGACTACAGTAAAAATATTCAAAATGGGAAAAAGAAATCATAAGCGTGATGAGAATTCGATTAGTGAGGAGTTAGAGTTGGACTTTGCCGCAGATGCGTAGAACGTTCAATGAATGAATGAAAAATGTTGGGGTTTAAGTGCATGGCGAGCTTTAAATCTATTGTGCCCCTGTCTTCAGCTAAATAAATTGCAGCTATTCATTCAGATGTGTTCCTTTGAGAGACTTTAACTTATGGAGTACTTTCAGAGATTGTAATTCACTTTCTTCTATCTGATGACGTTCTAGATACCTATGTATGTATTTGATGCCATGACTAATGAGAAACACACCTGAACACTTAGCTGTCGCCATTTTTTTTTTAATTTCCATCTGTCAAATGCTTGTGTTAAGCATTTAACTCTGTCTGCTCCATCTGTCAAATGCTTGTGTTAAGCAATTAACTCTGTCTGCTCTGTTATTTTATTCTGAGGTCATAGAGCGCTCAGAAAATTCTCAGAACGAAAAAATAAACACATTTTCGAAACTCTGAACACTCTGAACTAAAAAAGAAACACAATTTATTTTTTGACAACTCAGGCTCTGTTCTGAACTAAAAACGAAAAACGCTTATTATTATTCTTGTTCAAGTCGTCTAGCCTGCCAACACACTAGTTAGAACCAGCGTTGCCGATGTGGCACGATCGTGCCATTTTGACACGGAAATTTTCTCGTGGCACGGTGGCACAAAAAGTTTCAATATGCCACGTTTTTTTTATTATTTTACCTAAATGCGTTTAAGATAATTGACCCAACCTTTTTAAAAAATAATTCAAACATACAAAGTATTTTGCCACACTTCAATATTTTGGTATCAGAATCATCTATTAGAGTGCGAGAAAGATGTTCTTTTTGGCGAAATAAGAATTTTTTTTGAGATTGGACTAGCCGAAAGTATTTTTCTAGAAGATTCAAAAACGTTCTAGGTTGAGTTGTACAAATTAAAAAAACAATATTGACGAAGGAATGTTCATTAATATTTCAAAATTTATGTTGATTCTTCTTAGAGCGAGTGTTTTCAAGGCTAAATAATATTAAAACAAACAATAAAAACAGACTGTCATACAAAAAAATTAATGCTATTGCTGAGGGAAGAAGCAGAACACAACTATTTTAAAAGGATAGTCTGGACAGATGGAGTGCAGTTTACCAGAGAGTCACAACAATCCAGATGTTGAAAAACAAAATAAATCGCTGCACCGCCTTAGCTGCAATGTGTGGCTTGGCATTGATGGACGGACGGTAATTGGACGACGTTTTTTTGAATACGGTTTTAAATGGAGAAACCTATCTGCAATTTCTAAGAACCCTTTTGCCAGATTTATTAGAAAATGTCCCTTTGGCTATAACATCATCATCATCATCGGCTCGACAACCGGGTTCCGGTCCTGGCCTCTTTCAACAAGTCTCTCCACCTATCCCGGGCCGACGCCATCCAGTTGCGCACCCCAAGGCTTCGGGCGTCCTGGTCTACGCCATCTCTCCAGCGCAAGCATAGTCTACCACGCTGTCGTCTACCATAGAATGTACCACAAAGAACTTTCCGAACAGGTTCCTCTTCGCTCATGCGAGCTAGGTGCCCTGCCCACCGGAGTCTACCGAGCTTAATTTTTGTCACGATATCTGCTTCAAGGTAGATTGCGTACAGTTCGTGATTGTACCGTCTCCGGAATCGTCCTTCCTCACATATGGGGCCAACAATTCTCCTTAAGACTTTTCTCTCGAACGCAGCTAAGAGTTTTGAAGTTATGGTGAGATTTCTGGATTTGAAGAGCTTTGACAGACTATAGTAGGCTCTGTTGGATTTGAGAAGCCGCCCGCGTATTTCTTCTTCTATATTGTTATCGGCTGCTACTATTGACCCAAGGTATTTAAAGGATTGCACCACTTCAAATTCGTGCTCCACTACCTTGATTGTTTGACCAACTGTTCCTCTCGCATTCGACGCCACCATGTACTTTGTTTTACCTTCACTAATGCGCAGCCCCAGATTTTGTGCCGCCTGCTCGATCTGGATGAAGGAATCATGTACAGCTTGTTCGGTTCTTCCGATGATGTCAATGTCGTCTGCGTAAGCCAGTAACTGGCTGGACCTGTTGACGATGGTCCCTCTTGTTGCCGTGCCAGAGTCACGGATTGCTTTCTCCAACGCCAGGTTGAAGAGGAGGCAGGCCAAACCGTCCCCTTGTCGGAGTCCATTAAAGACTTGGCTATAACAGACAATTTAATTTACCAACAAGATGGAGCTCTAGCACACTTTAGCCTGGCTGTGAGAAACTGGCTGAATAATCATTTCAACGACCGATGGATAGGAAGGGGAGGTCCCACTGAATGGTCACCAAGATCCCAAATTTAACTCCTTTGGATTTTTACGCTTGGGGATTCATGAAGAAATTAAACAATGCATTGAAGTCACTGGAGTCAAATTAAAGGACTTAAATTTATCTGCCCCTCCCATAAGATTTTTTTCTTGTCCTAACCCAACCTCCTCGGTATAGCTTTTTGGTGCACCTTATACCAATCACCCTGTGTAATGCGCTCGAATAACGTATCGTATCGTCATCCTTCCCCGTTTACGACAGAAATTAGCTCAGCAATAAACTATTTTCAAAAAAAAATTAATTGTTTTGAAATGTTCCCAATTATTTGTGATGTTATGTGCCGAAGCGATAAGAAAAATAGAATATTTTTATATTTTTTCTTCTTCAACGTATAGGTTACATATCACTGGAGCTACAACGATACGAGAGCCCAAAGAGAGTTCAAGTCTTCCATGAAATCCAAATTTGAAAAACTTTGTCTCAATATTTCCAAATCTATAGAATAAATAGTTCAAAGAGGGTTTCCGTTCAAATTATCCGAAAGTATTTTGGAGCCCCATCAGCTTCATGGAGAGATTCCCCCGCGTTTCCAAGACACACGTTTTGGCCCAATCGAAACCCGATTGGAGCTCCAAATACGAGTATGTCTCTGAACGAAAAAGTTGAAAATGCTTCCATTCGCATTAATACTGTTGATGGAATAAAACGACAAAAAATGTATAACATTCAATAATATATATATATTTGTGTATATAATCTCTTTACAATACGGTTTCCAATAAATTTTATTTTATTCACATCGTTAATATTTCTGGAACTTAGACAGCTAATGATTTTTTTTTATTTCATTGGATTGAACTAGTTTTTTGTTTTTAATTTTAATTTTAAACTATGTTAACATTTAGGATTTTTGTGAATTTAATTTTATTAAAAATTTACATGAATTATGTTAGTTATTTTTTTTTAATTAAATATTTATGTGTTGGTGTACCTATTGCAAATAATTTTATTTATTTACTTTTTTGTGTTTTTTTTTTTAATATTTATTTAAGAACTATTATAGAAAAGATATTAAAGAGATCTTAAGATAAAAATGAATTGAGTATATTTACGATTATATGTCATAAAACTATTGTTTTCTCTGTTACATTTTTTAAATTTTATTTAGTTTTTATTTATTTTGTTGTGTTCATAGTATTCCATGTAATATTTGTTTTAAATATGAATATTTTATTTAAATATAAGGAATCTTAGAAAAAAAAAATTTTTTTTTTTAATTTCTTAGTTTTATTATTTTTATATTTTTTATTCCATTTAGTGCAAAAAATTACGTCAAACTTTAAGCCTGGCTTATGAAATTAAAAATGACCCATGGTGGTTATGAACCTCAATGTGCGCCTTCTTCAGCCTACATACGTATAATGCTAACCGTGAGGCTTAGAAGTAATAGAAAACGTTTTTAAGTCAATTCTTAATTTTATAGTAAATGTTTAACTTTGTTTTTATATTTTATTTGTTTATTATTATTTTATATTATTATTATAAATATACATGTATTTATTTTTATTTATTTATAAAATTATGTTATTTAATCATTCGGGGTTACAATGTCTATGTTCAAAATTTACAATTTTTTTTATTAAAAGTTCATCTATGGTTGAAGTGATTTTAAGCAAATTAAATTGTTTATTTTTAGTTATACATATATACTGACTTTTATTAGCAATGTACAATTTAAAAAAAAAAAAAATGAACTTTGTTTTACGGAGCTGTATGGTATTTATTTATGTATTTGCTGTTTTGTGCGTTTCTTTTGTTGTTACTTATTGTTTTATTTTTTTTATTGTATATGTACATACTTATAAGTAATTTTTTATGTATAATAAATACGCTTGGCCCCCCATTATTTTGAAACGTCCTGTAAAGATGTTTTTTTTTTATTTTTATTAAATTGTTGGTAGTTTTAAGAAATTGTTGTAATAATAATCCTTTCAGGTTTATTTTTAGTTTTTTTGTTGCTTTTATATATTTGTTTTTTTCTTCAAGCTTCTCTCAATGTTAAGGTTAGTCTGAGTATGCAATTCTGGGCACATTTGGTGGCGGTTCGTGTGAATTTTAGTTTTATTGGTTTAAGTACTTAAATGTTTAGAGCTAGTATTTTTTTTTTCAAGTTTATAATAATTAACAACAATGGACATGGTAAAATTAAGTAAAAAAGAAGACTTATAACATTGGTGTTGGAATTGGATTGCGAGAGAAACTTTATAAAAAATAATATTTCTCCACGTACAATCAATCAAGTTGGCCTCTTAGAGACCAAATGTTTCATCGGCACATAGTATACAATTATATTAAGGAATTATTATGCATGATTTTTTTTTAAATAGTTAAATTGTAAGTTTTCTATTGCTTGTTTTGTATGTTAAGATTTTTGTACGGGATTTTAATTCTCTTTATTTTCATTACCATTTCAACATGATACCAATCATCTTTTGGATTGACTATTTGGAGTACTAATTATGTTGGTTAAATTCCAGATTTTCCATGGCGAACACTGAGAAACTTATTGAACCGATTAAAAACGAATAAACTGTCACAGACACTTTTATGTGTGGGTATATTTCTATTTCTTATTGATGTTACCGAAGTCGCTAGGAATCGCCGTGTCGGTAGCGTGAAACTGCCATAAACGCAGTCTAAAGCGAAGGGAATTTGGCTTATTCACCCGAGTAAATGAAACCACAGCCTTTGAGATCAAATTGGCAAACATTTTTGGGTAAAATAGGATGGTTAATTTTTAGATGGAAAGAGCTTGAGAAGCACAATTTTTGTTTTGTGGTTGATGGTAAGGTTTGACAGGCTTATCCGATTTCCATATATTGCTGTAATGGAAGACATGAATTTCAATGCGATATTGCTTAGAGAGGAAGCGAGAATTAACCAAATGAAATGCATGCATACTCGTATAGTATTTAAATGTCTGGTGCTATTAGAAATTGTCATAACTACACATCACGACTTTTTAATCTCAACGAACGAGAGAAAACCGTTACTGGCCAAAATCGTTTTAAACCGTGTGCTTAGGTAGGACACATGCGATTTCGGTCGCTAAGTAGCAGATAATAGAATACATGAGCTTAAATGTGGATGAACAATATCAAAACAACGGAAAATTGCATGTGCTTTTCCGGATGGAAAACAGCTATTACAACTACAGGGTGGGCAATATACATTATATTAATTACAAAAGCTGATTTAAAGCATTATGCTTTGCAATATTTGCTTTTCCTTTCTAGATTTGACATTCCGAAATGAGAATCATATAAAGTACTAAATGGTCATGGTAAAGCAATGCTTGATAATTTTTAAGCTAGCACGTTCATATCTAGTTTCACTAATTTGGCTCTACGAATCTGGAAAAATGTTTTGCAGGTGCGAATAATCTGAATACAAAATCCGAAATTCATGGCGGTGTACTTTGCTATGCTTAATTTGAAGTATTTCAACGAAAACGTCAGCTGGAAAAAATTTTATGAAATGATTTGCCTTTTCTACGCAGAAATTAAATCTTCAAAACATTTTTCTGGAATATGAATTGCTTTTGAAATCGTGGGGGAAAACCCAAAATGTTGATCAGCTGAGACTACAGATTTTTTTTTAATTTATTTTTAAAAAAGATAGTTGAGTTTAAGTTTTCAAATTTATATTGATTTCGCCAAAATTCAAAACAACTTTGACCATCCCTTTTTGCCAAAATTCAAAACAACTTTGACCATCCCTTAAGTCCATGATATAATTGACGTTTACACCTGGTGGGTACAGCGTTTTTCATTGACCAAAATATTTGCCCTTTGTGTCTTTTTTCAAAGAAAAATAAAAATGGATCGGGTTGTTTTATTCAAAAGACCAATTCTCACTTTTGATAACAGCAAACAGCATAAAATATAAAACTTATTGAAGTTGGAAATTCATCTACTTATTATTTTAAATTGAAAATTCATCTTATAAAACTTTAAAAAAAAATTCTTTAGTTTTAAGAAGTAATGTAAATATCAATTCTTTGAAATTTTGTATATTTAAAAATATAATACCTACCTATCTTGTTTTTGACCCACCCTGTAGGTACTTCCTCTTTTTTTAAATTGATTCTTAAAAAGCTTTCCATCTGACTGAAGTTTAAAAGTTTGGTTTACAGGCACAAAATAACACTCTAATTATAAGCCCTATGAATGGCATTCTCCAAATTTTTAATTTCTTCCTCGTGATTTTAATATTTCAAAATTGATTTTTGTATGGAATTACATTATGTAGATATAATATATACAATTTATGTATTTATTTGATTTAATTATTAATATTATTTTGGCATGAATTGTTTTCTTTTTTTCTGTTGAATTTAATACGTATATATGTATATTAATAAATTTCACGACAATTTTTATCGCATTTTGTTCTATATAGTTAGTTTTATAATTAAAGTTCTTAGTTTTTATCTATATACGGATGTCAAAGTTTTCACTTTTTATGTTATTATTACTTTTATTTTTATGTTTACTATTCTTTAGGCACTTAGTTTCTGTTTTATCTTATCTCTTATTACATATTACCATTTTTTTGTTTTCATTTAGTTTTTTTTTAATATTTAACACAAATAGAAAAATTATTATTATTTTGTTTTATTTAATTTTAAAATGGTTTAGTCTCTGTTTGTTTTCTTTCTTTTTGTTTGTTTTAGTTTCTTTTTGGTTTCAATATTAAATATTATTTAAATTCTAGATTTTGAATCAACAAATTATAACTAATGAACAATTTTTCACTATTTAATAAAAAATATATATATTTTTTTACTCATATAAGAATTTTTAAATATTTTATAATATTTAAATAACAACAAATCAATTACTTATCTAAACAATATTTTGTAACAGAAAATCTAAAGAAAGGCAAACTTAAAGGAATAATTTAGGGATCTTTTTTTTTTGAAAGGTGGGATATATTTTAAGTTTATAGAATTAAAATATTTATTTATAACGTAATAATTTCACACGCTATTTTAAAAATTAAAGCACAGTAGATAACAATTTAAAAACTGTTTTATCAACACTTTGACTTGTATAAAGCTTTTTTACTAAATAAAAATTATATTTAACTGTTTATATTTGGAAAAAAATATATACGTGAATTTTTATATTTTTAAATTTTCTTAATCCAAATAACATTCTTACAAAATTCTTATCTATTTTTTTTGTTCTTATAAGTTTATGAATAAGTACCATTAAAAATAAAATCCGTATTTGCAGGTTTTTTTTTTTTTTTTTTGTTTAAGGTATATAGGAAACAAGGGTTTTTATATATACTATATATAAACATGTATACATTTTAATTTTGTGTTATACAAAAAAAAACAATTTTTACTAAGAAAATTTAAAGATTTGTCTAAAAACATTTAAAAAAAAGTCACAATTCCTTGTCAATACTCACCAAATGCTATGAGTTGGGACTTCTGTTTTTAGTTGTTTGAGGAGATGATATACCTCCTCCCCCTCCTCCTCGTCCTATCGTTTTCCCATCATTACCGCCAGAGCTGCCAATACTACGATTCCCAATACTTCCAGTAGATGTTGCCAATTGATTATTTGGCAGTGTTGGTTGTTGCTGCTGATAGTGATAATTAGATATTGGTGATGACATCGGTGATAATAATTGATTAGATTGACGGCGATTAAGAGCATTTATGGGACTATACTCGGTTAAATTAGATAGCCCACGACTGCTGTTGTCGTTGCCGTTGTTATTATTTCTGAGACCATTACCACTGTGTAAGCTACCGGAACGTTCATGTAGGAGAATTTGATGGGCAGCCATATCCATTTCTTCGCGAGTCATATCAAGGGCTTCTTGCATTTCACGGGATGTATATGCAACAAAATCGGGGTCGCAGTATTTGCCGAGCCCTTCAGCTGCTAGAACCTGTAAACACCAAATAATTTAAAAAATATAATTGAATATTGGTTCCGACAAATGATTCAGCATGCTTAAGCAATTAAAAAAATTGGTGGTGCAACAGCTCGAATAGAACCAGGACCTAGTGACTTACAACTCTCAACCATTCCTGTGTGCGTGTTGCCAGGAAAGGAGGGGACCTACAATTTTCTGCCGATTCCGAACGGCTAATGAGTAGCACTTTTTTTGACAAGTTATACTCTTAGAAGATTTGTCAATTCCTCGTAAGAGCTAGTACACCCCAGAAAAACTGACTTTCTGCGTGACAGTCCAACGCACTAACCATTATTCCAATGGGTACTACTGCTTAACCAATTGCAAACAATAAAAAAGAAAACTTGAAGGTATACGAAAAATTGGACTGGATGTATGTATGAGTATGTATGAGTACAGATCGACAAATTCCTTGACTTGGTAGTTGAATATGGGAAACTAACAATTACGTCAAATACTGAGATATATATACATATATGAATAGTGTTTTTTGGTGAATTGTAGACTACTCATACCTCCTTAAGCACATGATACCTTGGGAGGTAGGCAGGTATATATGGAGACCACGCAAGCAGTCTAATCCTATTGCTCAATTAGCGCTGCCTAATTGTTATAGAAAATTAAGGACATAACTTCACGGACCCGCCCAGTTTCGATTAAGTTAAAAATAGTATGTAATAGGTTTTAATGAATCAGGAATTGGAGCACTCATTCAAGCAGGCTGACTTAAGTAAGATCAAGTATAATATGATCATTATTTCTGAAAGTTTTTCAGTGTCGTCAAATAATGAGCAGGGCATTGACAGACAAGCTGAATGACTGTTTCCATACAATTAGTTTGTAGAAATCAAAAACAATAATTTCTATTTAACAACTCAAGCTCCATCCCTTGCCTCTCTTTAATCATTTGTCGATGATCATATAATTTAATTTAATTAATGAAAGTAAAAAAAAAAAACTTACCCTTCCCACAAGACTCTCCGCCGAACCAATTACCTCAAAAGAGGCTGGCCGCCTTTGATCAAATGGACTACCAGGTGTTGACTGCACCATGCGCTCATGTCCAACTCCACCATTGGGTTCATTTCCCGATGAAACTACATACATATTTTTAAATTTTTGTTGTTGTTTTTTTTATATATATTTTTTTTTTTTTTTTGGAATCAAAAACAAACAAATGTATCAAATCAATTAGTCGAATTGTCGAAAAATGCAATCAAAATTTGTGTATAGCTTAGTTTATAGGAAATTCAAGCTGAAGGAGAGTACAAACAACAAAGATTTTTTGTAATAAAATTGCTAGGAACTGTGTTTTGTTTTTTTGCAAATGCAAGCAAGGATAAGTTAAATTAAAAACATAAAGCAAACAAAAAAAAACAATTTCTTGTATTAAAAAGCAGTAGTCGAAAAAATAATATTCACAATATTTAAATTTCTTTTGAACAATTATTTGTTTGTATTTTTTTTTATAAACAGCTTCACAACAATTATATAAGTTTTATTTGTTTGGTATTGGTGGTGTGCTATACAATATTGACGGTGAAATGGGATTTTATTTGTATTAAAAACTTTTTATACATAGACCACAGTTTTTTTTTTAATTTACAATTTTTCAATCTCTTCTTTCTTTTCTATTCTTTTCTCGATTTAGAACAATTTTATTGAATTAAAAAAAAAAGTAAAGTTTAATTTAATTCAAAAGTTCTCTTTCTAGATGAAGGGTTATTTGCCAATGAAAGTGCAAGGAATTTTGAATGGTGCCTAAAAACTGTGTTTTTTTGGCTAAATAATAACGAAGAATAAAAATGGTTTCAAATGCAGGCTTCTTCTCTTTCGATTTTCATTCTTCGAATTAGGTGAAAATCCCGAGATTTCGATTCGACTTTGCTTAAATATGAAATTTGGATTTTTAATATGAAATCGGAGTTTTCTTTTTCGGGATTTTGCAGTTTGGAATTTCGATATTCGGGGATTTGTAGTCTTGGACGCTAAAAAGCTTTCGATATTTACTAATTCATTTTTTTTATTCCAGATTTATAAACATGACAATGGTTAAAAAAGAAACAGATACACCTCCTGCTCCTTATTAATTTTAGTTCTTTATCGACGCATGGCAATCAGAGATTAATGCTTCATAAATCTTGAAGTAAAGACAAAATCAGCTCTATTATGGCATTTTGAAGATACTCTCAATTTGGCACGAGAAAATGTGCGCGGTATTTATACGAATGACGCAAGTATAATGACAATATGTTTCAAACCAGATGCAGTTGTCACTTTTGTATGACGAAATTACTACCAGTACTTAGAAAAAGAAAATTGGATAGAATTTAACAGAAATACTGACATTTTATGGGTCGTTGTATAAATCCAGCAGTCTGTCTCCTATTAAGTCAAAAGTCAAAAAATTGGCTACTGTCAAACTCTGTAAAATTAAATTCTAATTACATTCAATTTTGCGGTCTCGAAAAAAATTATGTTATTGTTTCCAGTGACAGTTGTCAGTTGTCAGTCAATGCTCTTTTAATTTCGAAATCACTTTCTGTCAATGAAAAATAAATGTCAAAGTAAATAATAGGCGTGTTTTGGTGAAACTTATAATCAGCAGCGCAGCAAAGTTAATAAAACAATTATGCTCACTTTTATTCTCACTCTTATTTTTTATTTAAAACTTAATGATCACGATTAATTCAAGAACGTTCAATGGCTTGTGTCAAATTTCAAATATGTCTACAATTGAATCAAGCGGCATTGAAACTCTCAATATTTCAACAATTATGTAAGTTCACTCTCTGATTACTGACCTAAATCGTTCTTACTCTTAGTTTTGTTATCGTTTGCGTGTTAAAATTTGCTGACCAATTCACTTCACTTAACAAAAACCTTGACTAATATCAAAATATATTCAAAAAAATTTGAAAGTCTACAAAAAACACTTTGTGAACTACTAGGTCAAAGCCAGTCAGGATAGTTAGCTCAATTTCAACATTGTCATATCATCCACCGAATATGTCACGTTATGTCAATAAAAACCAACAGATATACAGTTATGCTATGGGGAGACAGGGAAACACGAATACTTTTCATCACAGCCGCAGAAATGAAAGATGAACACAGCTTTTTATTGGAAGATATGATTGAATGATTTTGGATACAATCATACAATTTGTGAGGATTATGATGTATGTATGATGATGATGATTGATGATGGTGGTTGATGATGATGAAGGATGATGATTTTCAATGATGAACGATGAAACTAAATGTCATTTAATTTTAAGGACAGTAATAGAAGGGTTACAACATATAAAATGAGACAACATTTGTTTTCGGTTTACAGACAAGCATAAAGAATAAAATATATAGACAGAGGGAGATATAGAATAGAAGAAAGAAGAGAGATAAATGAAAGGCAAGAAACAAAAAAATATCATAGGATCCTCATTCATTAAAAAAAAGCTACATGTGAACTTTTTGGATTAGAATTCATAAAGAAAGTGAGAGTAAGATAGAGAGAGAGAATAATAAACAGTAGTTATAATGAAGAAAGAACCCTAACCTCCTTCGCCGTGGTAAGATGATCTGTGACGGATTTTATCTGTCGTCATCTGGCAAATACTACTCGCAGTATTTTGTCGCAAATTCAATTCCATTAAAGGCAGTGATGTTGTGGTTGTCCCAGGTAATGGTATTATATTCATATCAGAGTAACAGGTAACAGCTGCGAATTGGTTGCCTCTACTAACACCGTTTCCTTCATGCGATAGTCCGCTATTTGTGTTTCCTTCGCCACCACCATCATCTTCATCATCATTATCATCACAGCTATCGCTGCTATTGGCATTTTTGTCGCTGTCATATATACAAACAATGTCATCAAGTTCAGCCATTTGAAGAGAACACACACTGCTTATATCAATTATTTCATCACAGTCCCGATCACCAACATCAACTGCCACCATATCATCACCATATAGCTCCAAAGGATCACCAATATCGGCAGGTTTTTGGACCTGCATCGAGTGTGGAAGAAATCCAGCCACAGCCATGGCCTGAGACTGAGCAAAACGTAGCCCACTCGCTATGCGACGCATTCCTAAATTCGAATCGTCTAGCACTGGAGTCGGCGTGATCAGATGAGCCACTGGCATGCCAACGGGAATAACATCGTCGTCGATTCCAAATGCGCTTCTATGGACCACAGCATGGGTGACAGTTATTCGATCATCGGATGGCCGTTGGTATTTGAAAGGCGTAATGCACTGTCCGGCGATTGACCCACTTTGGTTGTCCAAAGTTGTCGACTGCGTCATGGTGGTAATGACCGAACCAGCTCCGTCTGAGTCCTCAACGCTGCCATTGCGTACCACAAACGGAACAATGGGATCATCGGTAAGAATTCCAAAAGCGCAATCATCGATGCCACTGGTGCGGTAGTGACTGCTGCACATATCGCGTAGGCGATTCGAATAACGACGTGGAGGAGGGGTCGGTGGGATTAGTTCATCGCTTAAGCTGTCCGTTTTAAGTGTCGTCATCATGGGTGGATAACGCTTGGTGACATCTCCTGCTGTGGCAGGTGCATTTGTCAAAGTCGCCGAAAATGGCGGGGACAGAGACAATGGTGATAACGTCGTGGTGGTTGTTGAGATCGAACTTATTTGGCTGCGTCTTACTCGACTCAAGGAACATGATGCAGCAATTGTTGTTGGCCCTAATTGTTGTTCCTCTATTTCTGCTGATGGTCGACCATTATCAGTCACCTCGTCGTCATCGAAAAATTTCCAATTCTGATCACCCAAAGTCATCGAAGTCGCTTCGAGTGCTGCTGATTCTGGCAGCACATGGAATTCCATAGTTGAAGAATTAGGACTCCATACTGGACAACAATGATGGTGCGGTTGCTTCGGCGTTCCAAAATCCACCTGCGGCACAGATTCGGAAATTGAATTCGGAAGAAGAAGTTCATGATGATCAACATTAGGTTCGCTCGGGAGATCCTGTTTCTTCTGGTGTTGCTCTTGAAGCCGATGTTTAGAATGAAAATGATTTGTATTATGCTGGTTGTTGTGGTGATGGTGGTGGTGGTGATGATGGGGGTGGTGGAGTTGTTGTTGTTGATTATGGTCATGTTGATGGGGATGTGGGTAGTAGTAAAATGATGCCAAATCCGCTTCGTCTCCATTCTCTGATGAGGACGATGAGGACGTTACTAGTCCTTCTCTCATTCTAAAAAGTAATTAAAACAAAAAACTATTTTGCTGTCTATTTTTTTTTTCTTTTTTAAACAAATAAATAGTTTTTTTCCTTTGCACCATTATTAAATTTTTTTGGTAAATAAAAATCACTTATATATAAAATTATTTAAGATAAAAAGTATATTATTAAAATAAGCTCTTATTGCAATTACTATGGACAAAAATTTGGGAGTCTTAAACAACATTTTTTCGTTTTGTTCCCAAAAAAAAGGTTTAAAAACTTAAAAAAAAATTATAAGTAAAAAATTAATTACACTAAATTTAATTTTTGATTATTTTATAATATTTATAGTTTAAATGCAAATATTTAGAATTATGTATAATGATTTAATTTATATAAAAATTAATATATAGGTATGTTGAGGAAAAATAAATATATATATCTTGTGTAAATTGTTGCATATTTAATTTAAAAAAAAGAACTATATTTGTTTAAATAAATATTTTCATTTTCATTAACTCCAAACTCCAATACTATATACTACTATGCCGTTTGTAGTTGTTAATGTTTTTTTTATGATTGGTAGCATTTTGTTTGTATTTAAAATCTATTTTAAAGGAAAGTAAAGTTTAAGAAGCGTTTAGAGGAAATTAGAAAAAAAATTAATGTCAGTGTGGAGAAAGGGGATCCATATAGCAAAGAAGAAAATTATATATTGACAAGTTATGTGTTAAAAAAGTGTTAAAAAAACAAAAAATAATCTTCTAAATGTTTTTATTTTTTAATTTATTTTTCGAGTATTCGTCAGTAAAACAAACTTCTTCGTAAATGATTTTTTTAGAAGAGAGAGAAGTATATTCACGTAAAATATTAAACAATCTTAAGGAAATCAAATTAAAACAAATCAGCTATCGTTAAAATTTACAACTATTTTCGTGAAACCAATACATTGGCTGTTAAACAAAACTCCCGAAGATTTTGTAATATGCCCTTAAAATGTAAGCTTATTTTTATCTGATTAGGGAATTTAGAATCGTGGGCAAGAAAAAAATAAATCGAAAGAACTTATTTTCTTTTATAGTAAACGTGCAACCGCGTTTTTGCGAACGGCTGTAAGAATTAAGAGGACAAAGAGAAAACACTTTTTTATTTATTGTTATAATACAGTAGAACCTCGCTAGTTCGGACACTTGGTAATACGGAAACCCTTTTTTAAATTAAGTATTTTGTAACTCAAAAAATTGCCAAATTGAAAGTCTTTCATTCCTATTTTCTCGTAGTTTCTTTGCTGAGTGGTATTGCAGTTGCAGAGTTTCAAGTATTTTCCTAAAAATATTACTGGAAAACATTTATACTAGATTGTTTTTTTCAATGAAGAAATTAGAAACTAGGTGGATGATACAGCAAATGAAAACCTTGGGAACGAAAATTTTTCAACTGACTCTGATAGCGAAAAAGAAGAAATTTCTGAAATCAAAAAAATTATCAGAAGCGGCAACGCATTTTGAAATGTGAAGAAGAATAATTTCGAACAATTTATACACTATCCACTATCCACTAATTCGAGCACATCCATCTTTAAAATAATTTGGTATCTAATAGTTCATATTACTCAGATCCTACTGTATCGTGGAATGGAATTCTTCTTTCTCGAAATCTTAAGAGAAAAAATGTTGGAGACTGATTTCAAACTCTTAAATTTATTTAAAAGAAATATATAAGTAAAACATTTCTGTAACGGTTTAAAAAATTAAGATTTTCTTCCTTATTTCCAGACTAAATTCTATATTTTTCTTTATTTGGAAGTCCTGGCTTTTCTGAATACTATCTTAAAATTGTTCTCTCATATCAACCTTTCGCGTTATTATTAGGATTTCTCCAAAAGGAATACAAATATCTTTAAACGTTTAAAAGATTTTAGGCTGTAAGATTATATATTATATATATATATTCCGTAACGCAACTCTTAGAATTAGAACATGTGTCCTATATAACATTACCTTAAAAACTACAGATCGAAACATGTGTTGAGGGGTATAGTTTTGTGCATTGGTTTTTATAGATCTATAAAATTGTCTACTGATTAAATTAAATGGTTAAACTCAGCAAAGTTCTGAAGAAAACATTAGTTCAGATTTTGTCTTTAGTATTAAGACGAACCCCGATAAGTAAAAAAATAATCTGGTGAAAAATCTAGATCTTTTAAAATTTCTTCTTTTGAAGACATTCCGAACATTTAAATGAGCTTTCCTCATTTACACAAATCTGGTAACATTAGTCTTATACCACATAGATATGTCGATTTCAAAGACAGGATAGTTAAAAATAAATTAGGCTATAGAGTCTGACAAAGAACCCAAACAAAACAACAGACAAGAACCCCAAGACGATGATACCTCGAGCAGTAGCATAAATGATCATACCAGGGAAGACTGAACCAGACAGATTTGCGCCAGCAGTAACAGTAAATCTCAACAACGAAGTTTTTTATAATATTGCACACACTTAGGGGATTATGACTACCCTTATAATGTAATGGTGTAACAAAGTAGGTGCGGCAACGTATTCAACATTCTAGTTGTGCGTCTAAAGAAAGAGCCTCTATGTTTGATAGTACGACCGAAGTTGGGTTCGAGGGTAAACCGATGAGTATTCCCAGCTAGACGAGTATTACGGCGGAATTATTTGATAGGAAGAATGCAACTGTCTATTTCAATTGAGTGCTGCTCCACCGAACCAAACCGAACTAAGGAATGCGGAGAAATCTATGGCATTGGCTACCTTTCTAGTCCAGATGGCTCCTCATACTCCTCCAACACCAGCGAATTAATTATCTCAGGACTCAAAACAAGCGAGGCCCGGCCATCAGGATAAAGTTAGGAAGAGTTCAAACCTTTACAACAATCATCAGTGTCTACTTTAAGTGAAACTCCATCGGTGAAAATATCCAAAGAAATCTACACATTCTCTGATTAACCTGATTTTGAAAAAAAGAGCGATCATGGAATGAATGAACTTAGATAGTGAAGCAATCAACAAACCTTTCACAGAACTCTTTTAACATTAGACTTTTTTCTCTCAACATCTAATTTGGTTTACATTCTGCCAGAAATCAGCAACTGTCCACCTATATAACCTAATATACCTAACCCAGTGACTCGAAGTATTATGCAGTCCATCTTTCTATAAACCTCAAAAAAACAATTGCATTAGATATTACAGAAAACTTGATATTGAAAGATTTCACTGGAAGTAGAAGACAACATAGCCTTACCACCCTTAAGCAAAAACCGACGAAATGAGGAAATTATTGTTCGTTTGGGGGAAAGTAGAATATTGCACTTGACATTTCAAAAGCGCGCATTTGGTTTCGATGAATCTCGTCTTTGTTGGATTAGAAATTACCTTTTGAACCGCTCTATACAAGTTATATTAGACAGTTTCAAGTTTGATATTCATAAAATAAATGCTGGTGTGCTTCGGGCCGCTTTCGTTTCCAGATTCGGATATTGATTTAGAACGGCAGAGTACGACAGCTCATTAAACTTTTGTCGTTGAGCGTGATCAAGAAGAAAGGAGATACAAAACTGGTTTTAAAATGTATATAGGTCGATGAACGCGGACAAGAATATCAGAAAAATTCTGGTAAAAGTTCAGGAGGTTCAAAAAGAATTACAACGATGATAATATCATCTCTGACATGCAATTTGGCTTTCACAAAGGGCACAGCATCCGATACTGAAGTTAAAATCTGACGACTCCGCAGCACTCTACATTGGATGGTTTCTGGATGTCTAGAAAGCATTCGACAGTGTATGGATAGAAGTCCTTGTCCATAAACTGAGATTACTTGGATTATTTAAGGATATACATTTACTGGACTTATTTTGGATTAACAGCGGTGCAAGCACTAAAGAGTTGATTGTGCAATTCGCAAAGAAACTCATCATAGATACTGCTAACCACACTATACTACTGATTGGAAGGATGTAAGCGATATCATGGAAGAAATCTTCTTTTACACTACTGCAGTTGCAAGAGAATTAAAAAATCTTGAAATCCACTAGCCCGAAATGTATGGAAAACAGTTTTTGTCCAGCTTTTAACTAAAAAAAATTGTTCCCTATCCCTTACTTCGATTTTCTTCCAAAGTCATTAAAAAGCTTACTATACTCTGTTCAACGAAAATTGTCAGTACAGGCCTAATGGAGAGCTTTTTTCAAAGCAGTGGCGCCTGATGCACTTATCACTACACTACATTGGGAAAAATGCCACTTAAAAAACAGCAAGCCACTGACTTTCCTTAAGGAATTGTTATTGTAATTCTTCACAAAAAGTTGTACACCCCAACACGACCGTTAAATCCCACTGCTGAAGGGATACTGTCAAGGTGTCAATTCAATACGATCGTGCGCTTGTTATATACATCAGAACAGAGTTACCATTATCATTCTAAATTACAAGCAAGAAGCTTATTCAGTTGATTTTATTAGGGAGCTTTTGGGATTTGAAGCTTTTGAGAACAAGTTTATTGAAGTTGAGTATGTTGGCGATTTATAATGCAAACTAGGGAAACCCTAAGAGAGCTTTTAAAGGCGACATACTTATGCAAGCCAATGAAACCAGAGTGAGAGGCAAACGTCCTATCTTCCCTGTACTGACAATTTTTCTTGAACAGAGTATTATTTTGTAAGACCAAAGCCTTTTATTGACCGACATTACTGTTTTCCTAGCAAAAAAGTCAGTATTTAAAATTTTAAAGATGTTTGATAAGATTTGGATTCAAGTCTTTTTCTATCAAAAATACGCGCATTTGGTGTAAAGGTTTTCACTTCGTACTGCTCAAAACAAGTCGTATTGGATGGTTTCAAGTCTGAAGTTTACAATATAAATACTTCTTTACCCCAGGGCACCGTTTTGCCTTGGACTTTCTTCCTCATATCCATAAAAGGCATTTCTTCTTAAAATCACATCCATGCTATTCGGATATCGAAATGCAACGATAACGTTAGCTTAGCTCATTGATAATTTTATTCCAAACTGCAATAACTATTGCTTTCATATTGTGGAAGAATGTGGTAGGCAATATTACAACCTCTAAAATAGGGAGGAATAAATATAACATTAATACACCTATAAATTTTAAGGATGTAAGATCCAATTTAAGTTTCGATTTCCGGTTTTGATTCTTCATAAAGATCAAATTCGAAAAAATAGAATGGATTCCTTTAGGACCTAAGAACAGGAATATATTCATAAAAGATCAACAGCACACTAAACAGAAGTGAACCAAACCGAAAAATGTATTTTCTATACAGATGCAATCTACATCAAAATATAACGTTATTCCGAATCCCCTTGTGAGGTTTTGGACGACTAAAAAAAATCGAAACATATAGCAAGAACATAAGTTCTTATTAACAGTAAAATTAAAATAAATGTTACTAAGAGAAAATTTTAATTGGTATAAGAGTGCATAACTCAAAGTTAGCGTACTAAATATTCTGTGTATAAAATTAGTAATTAGTGAATATAAAAATTAAATAACGTCTATTAGTGAAAGCAAAAACAAATATTATACTGCCATTCACTTCACAAAATTATATTAAAAACAAACGAAAACAAACAAAAAAATCCTTACAAATAAATGTTAACGAGAATTTTTTTTAGAAAAATTTCGAAAATCAAATTAATTTATTATTATAATTTTTTTTTTTTTAAGAAAAAAAAACAACTCCTAATACCTGTCGGCCTTCTATATATTCTCTTACCGTTATAATAAGGATGTAATAAGATACCACGATTTGATTTGCTGAAAGGAAAATTTTATGTTTTACATGGAGTAAAAAAAATTAAAATTAATCGAAAAAAAAACTTAAAAATATAAAATCAAATTTAAAAAAGAAATTGAAACAAAATCTCAATAAGCAGAGTTTCTCTCCTAAATATCTTGCCTAAGTTTAAATTTTGGGTGTATTAAGTCCAGGAAAGGTAGATTTTGTTGTGTGTTCCCTTGATCTTACCCCCTCTCCCTCCGAACACAAATCTTCAATTTTTTTTTCGTTGGGTATCATACAAAAATTTTATAATATTTCTTATTTATCTATCTACTTACTCGTATGATTGACTGCTTAGTAGATTGGAACTGCCACCGTCCGGATTGCCACCCAATAGGCCACCACTACTGCTGCCATTTTTCATCATCAATGGTCTCATCGGAATGCTTTCACTAAATGTTCGCAGCTCGCCGCTGCCACTCAGTTCGGTATTATAGCCCAAAGGACCACTTCCAACTCGTGTTTGCATGATTGTTTTTGTAATATGGTTTATGCCATCAGCAACGCTTCGATGCATCGAGCTGTACAGCTGATCGTTCGACAGTGAGTTGGGGAGTTGGAGACCATTGTTGCTGCCGTTGCCTTGAGTTTTGCGAATCCGAGCAAATGGTCCGTTTCCATGGCGACGTAGCGATGACCAAACACTTCCAAAGAGGGTGTGATTACGCTGCAATTAAGAAATTAGGGTAGGATTAGAAAGGAGATACCGATGCACAGTGTATTGGAATGTCTGCATATTGCAATGGGTGGGAAACATTGAGCCGCGTAAAGTATTCCACATTTGTGTAGTGCGGTTAAAAAAAGAATCTCTGTACTTGACAGTACGTCCGAAATTGGACTCAAGGGTAAACTGATGAGCATTCCTAGAAGTACGGGTATTACGGTTGAATTGTTTGAGTGGAGGAATGCAACGGGCTATTTCACTAGAGCACTGTTTATGAAAATGGCGGTAAAATAATGATAGATATGAAACATTACGGCGGAGCTCGAGAGATACAAATATTTCAGTTAGTCTATCATTTTTATAGCTCTCTTTTGAATTCTGTTCAAGAGACTCAAGTGGGTTTTTTGAGAACCTGCCCAGATATGGGAATTGTACTCGAGTTTCGTAAGGATAAAGGCTTTATATATAACACCCAGTTTAGAAGGGATAAAAAACTTCTTGCATCGGCGGAGAAAACGACGTCAAATATGTAATCAATCCACACAAGATGTTCTGTGATGCACATTCCTAGAACTAAAAACTGTTCAGTCTCCTCGATGCAAGTGCCATCTATAGAAATTTTTAGTTCTGAGTTCAGTGGGCAAAACATTGCATGACATATTTTTAGTAATCAGGCTATCTATTGCTAACGTATGAAACAGATAACCCTTGATTTTTTCGAAAATCCTAAAAAATATTGTTGAAAATAATTGTACTGATTCTTACCCTGCAACTTGTTAACTATTCAAGCTATACATATAGAATTTTGAAATGGAGAACACATACATATATAAAAACAAGCACTTACTCGATGCATTGGTTCAGGTTCCTCGAGTAACTCATCAAGATTACCCGAAATGGCTCGTTTCAAGGCCGGTCCAGCATCATGAAGAGTTCTTAATCCCGCTTGCAAGCTAACTGTATTATTATTATCTTGTCCCTCTTTGCCCTCTTGCTCCTTGCGTTTCTTGAATCTTCTAAAGTAATCCTGAATCAAGTAAGTTGCATAAAATTTGCCAACAGTAACTTCATCGTCATTGCCCGGTGGCGGGACAACTTGATCCAATAACTTCGGACTTGTACGTTTCCATATCTGTTTGATTACCGCCCGTAATTCTGAATTAGCATCATCGATATTACCATCGGTCTTGATGCTCAACGATGTCCGAACAACAGCAAACAGTGTAGCATTGAACAAAACAGTTCCATCACTATTCAATGGCATATTCATTGAAACTAAACGCTTACATGCCATTCGATGGGGACATAATTTGCCGAAACCCAATGGCGGTGATATTTTTCTCAGCAATGTCACAACATCAAGATGTTTAATTCGACCTTTAGCATCGGGGTCGTATTCGCTCCACAATCGAATGAATTCATCCAAATGATGTGGCCCCAGAAT
Organism: Chrysotoxum bicinctum; assembly: GCA_911387755.1. Lineage (NCBI taxonomy): Eukaryota > Metazoa > Arthropoda > Insecta > Diptera > Syrphidae > Chrysotoxum > Chrysotoxum bicinctum. The sequence continues at coordinate 11,580,888 of OU426991.1, read as the reverse complement.
TGACCAATCCCGTGTCAAATAATCAAAGTTGTCCATGATGACAGCAACAAATAAATTTATGATCTAAGCTCAGAATTGTTTTATTATCCTTTTTATTTATTTATGATAAAAACAGAATAACCAAAAGGAAAAAACTTACCAAAAACGAACAGAGAACGTAAAACGATATGAAATACGGAAATGCAATATTCGATCCACAATTCTTGTTAGTACTGTCATCCGATTTAGCATCGCATACAACGATTTCGGGTCGAACTGAGCAATCCATCATTATGTCCTGCCAGGCTTCTCCAGTTGCTGACCGAAAAAGGACCAAAACCGCTTGTGGGAATGTTTGAAAATTGTTGTTCCTTGTTATGGCTGATTCGTCGTTTAAAGCTATTTTTCCAAAAACCTTATGTGATGGTTTTTGTTTTTTTTTTTTAACATTTAAAACTATTTTTTTGTTTTGTTGAAAAATTCATACCTGCATACCAATAACGGCATAAATAAAGAATAACATGACAATCAATAGAGCTACGTAGGGCAGCGCTTGAAACGATTTAATAAAAGTCCAGAGAAGCGTTCGGATGCCTTCGCCTTTGCTAAGAAGCTTTACCAAACGCATCACACGAAAAAGTCGAAAGAAATTTATCGAAATTAAATTCGATCCTTGCTGTGTGCGTTGTGTGTAGAGATCCCGGAAAATTGTGTGTAGAGTTTTGTTTTGTTTTTTTGTTTTTGAAGAAAAAAGTAGAAATAAATGTTTTTTTTTTTTTTGAAAACTTGTTAGAAAATCAAAAAGCAATTAATTTTTTTTTAGGAAATTAAGTAAAAACTATTCAGAATATTTAAAAAAGTTTAAGGAGTAGAATTGTATGTATGTAAAGAAAAAAAAACACAAAATGGCAAATCAAGCACAGCTAGCTAGATTCTAATTTATTTGTTTATGTTAAATTTAAACAAAAACTAAGTGTGTTATTAAAAGAAATTATTTTTTAATTTAAAGAAGAAGAATAATATGTTTATTTTGAGAACTGATTGTACCTATATGTTTATAAATGTCCTTCAATTGGACAATAAGGTGTTATTCAATAAGTATACGTTATTTATATTGCAAGTACTATTTTTCTCGTCAGTATTTGCTTCTATTTTATATTAAGACTCACTCCTTAATTGATTAATAGCTTATTATTTTGGAAGTTTTTGCATCATTCCTATAAATAGTAATACAAATCCATAACATCTCATGGCTCCAGAATTGACTCAAAATCCCAATCACCAAACCAACCATAGTTCCTTCTTGTTGATTCAAACTCGGTTAAATGTTGTGAATTTTGTATCAAAAAGTGTTGATTGCATTACGAGAAGGATGCTGTTCTTAATTACAGGGTGCAAAGGGACATTAATATTTAAGAAAAAATTCTTTTTTTTTTATAACTCACACGCGCTCAAGGGTATGTTAAGAGACCTTTATAATGTTAAAAACAGCACGGGCGATGGGAAAATTAGGAGGGGAGAAAAAGGAAGTGTCGATGAACATTGGTTTTGAATGTTTGCAAATTGAAATGGCAGGGGAACACCGTGCCGGGTAAGTTATTCCATAATCGTGTTGTGCGACTAAAAAACGAATCTCTATATTTGACGGTACGACCAAAGTTAGGATCGAGGGTGAACTGATGAGCATTCCTAGCGAGAGGGTGTCACGGATAAATTAATAAAGGGGAGAAATGCAACTGGCTACTTGGAGTGAGAGCATTGCTTGTGAAAGAAGCGACAAAACAAGGAAAGACATGAAACATTCCGACGGTGTTCAAGAGATAGGAATGAATCCATGATAGCTCTGTTTCCTATCAGTTTTAACGCTCTGTTCTGAATTCTATCCAATAAATGGAGAGAAGTTTGTGCTGCGCCTGTTTTGGGCTAATAAACGCCTTATAAATGGTAGCTTGATCAGAAGAGGTTAAAAATTTCTTACATTGATGTAGAAATCCTGAGCATTTAGCAGGATTTTCGGCAGTCTCGAGAATGTGATCACTCCAACGAAGATCGTCGTTGACACACTTACCAAGTACTGTGAGCTTTTCAGGGACATTTTACTTCAACGGCAATAGACAGCATTGAGTTTTCGAAGCATTAAACCTTACACGGTTTTGTATACCACATTTAACAATGCTGTAAAGACCGGAGTTTAATGAGCTTATCATACGATTCGATTGCAATTCCACTTCCGAAGGAGATGGATGTTAATTTGTGAGCTGGAAGTAGAGTCGTCGGTAAAACGATGAAGTGGGTTAGAAGTTTCAGACAAGAGATCATTTATAAAAATGAGGAAGAGTGTCGGAGGCAAAACGGAGCCCTGGGGAACACCAGCATTTATTGACTTGAAACCGTCCAATACAACATGTATTGAACGATCTAAAGGGTAATTTCTAATCCAAAAAATAAGGGCTGCAAGTAAATTTGCTTTATCTAAAGAGCTAGTTATCGGTTTGTCATTGTAGATGAGCGTGGGAACCGAAGTTGGAGTTGAATTTTGTACGTTCTTGACAAATGACAAATAAGAAAACTGCATGTTTCTTCAATTTTTATTCGCGCCTCAAATTTATATTAATTTAGAATTTTAAGGTACTAACCAGAGTACTGAAAACTGATGGTGTCGGATGAGCCGGTCCCCGTTATGAGATACTGCACCTGTGTTACTGACAGAAAAGAGCTCTATTTTGAAAATCGATGTTGGATATTTCAAGTTATTTGAGATTGAATATGAAGAACCAAAGTCAGAGAATTTATTTTTTTTTTGTAAACGAATCTTCATAGTTTCCGAAGTATAGCATCTTGAAAAATGAATTTAGTATCACTAAAGACTAAACTACCAATATCAAAATATGCTGAACGTTGGTAAAAGATATTAGTTTTTTTTTTTTCTAGATACTTAACTTCTGAAGCTACAAGCATTTGTTTCGAAAAAAACTGAATTCTCTGACCATTGTGCCCCCAACTTTAAGCTCAAATATCTTAAGAGGTCTAAAACCGATTTTCAAAATATTCGGCATATTTATAAAACTCAATACCAGCTTTTATCTGGCACCTATCTTATCTATTTACGCATTGGGCCCAAGAATGAAAATCCTTTAGACAGGAATCACGTTGTTAGGATTTAAGCAGAGAAACCAATACATATTATTTTTAATTCGTTAGCTGAAAGCTAAAAATTACGGTAAGAATATGATCACATTGATTTACTGACATCAGCAGGCTCTTATCGAATTCGAAATATTAATTTTGGTTCGGATCTGCTGTGTTTTGTATAAAGTTGGAACTTAAGATTCAAGGGGGCTATCGGTGAGACTTCAAGTTCATATGTCCATGATTTAATAAAGATTTTTTGCTGTTTCAATATTTGTTCTCTTATCTGGTACTAAGGACTTAATTCAGCGTATAGAATGTGCTGTAATAAGGGCAATATGTAACTTACGAAAAAAAAACAAAAAAAAAACAATTCAATATGCAATTGTTCATTAAACTTAAACCTTTTTCCAATGAACTTTAATTTGGCCCTGTCAGGTTTTGTGACAACTTGTATAATAATTTCTATGACAAAAAGAATACAGAAATCTGACACAAAAGCTATAAATAAATTCGTTATGTTATTTTAAAATCAAATCAAATTAACTTTATATTTTATGAAAAACAGTAAAAGCTCACACATTTTTTTTTTAAAGAAGAGCAAACAAGCAAAACAAAAATGGTCTATTAAACAAAAACGAAACACTGATCATCGAATTGCAACAACAATAATTTTTTTTAAATATTAGGCTCAAATTTAATTAAAAAACCACACTTAAATTTATTATTTTTTTTTTTTTTAAATTCTCTTACTTTTTTAGGTTTTCCGAAGTCTTCGATGTTCTCTAAATTTGCATGTTTATTCTTATGATCTGGAGTAAGTGACTTTGATGTTTTTTGGTTTATTTTTTTTTATAAAAATGGATGATGAGAGGGTGGAGGACATACAAAAAAAAAATTAATTTAATAACTTTTTGTCAATCGCCATAGTTTCCATTGGTGATTGTTTTTTGTTTTCCAATTTTATTTAAAAAATATTTGAATTGTCGAATCAGATTGTGCTGTGGCGAAAGTGTAGCGGTGATCGTTGGTTTTTTTTTTGTCGAGTTTACTTACTTTTATGAATTTTATTGTTTAAATGTAGAGAGCCCGTTATTATAATTATGAGAACAATAAACATTAAAATGCCACCGGCATGCTTGGGTCTTAAAAATTGCAAACAAAATGCTTATGAATCAATTTTTGTATCGACTCACATAATACAAACGCACATTTTTTTTTAAATATGTATTATATACCTATTATACCATATGATTTTGGAACAAAAAATTTAAGACATTCACACCTTTCAATGACATACTCAATAAGAATTGGTTTGGTAAAAATAAATTCTGAACTACACTTATCTTATGTGGTGTGACGCAATCAGTCCCTTGTATGTTATATGCATAGATGTGGTGATGTGTTGTGTCATAAGCTCACGTGTTCCGATTTCGTAATAGAAATATTCTTCTTTGTGTAGAAAAGAGAACAGGGTGCTCCCGAAAAAATAAACCATATATGATGCTCCCTCCAATAAGCAGCGTAAGAAAATAATGACAGTTTGCAACACACCACTCCACAAGACAAGTGTGGTTCTCGCTTTGGTTTTGTAGATCATTAAAACTAGGATTTACTCGTAAGATCTCGAAAATGTGTTAAAAGATGGATTTTGGATTGAATAGTTCCTTCATTTATAAAGTTATCGATTTTTTGATTTCTTTGAAAAATAAAACAGAAGGCAATTGTAGTATAAATTTAGTTTTTATGTCGAAATTCATTTGTAGTAAGCAATATTAGTTTAACTATTAACGCCCTCTCGGGGTTAATAAAAATTTGTAAGATTGGAGTTTAATACTCGTAGTTGATTTTTATGAATGAAGTTACAAGAAAATTGGGAAATAAAAAAAAATTTAAAAAACTTCACAAAATTCGAATATTGTAAATGTTTCTAATAATAGAATTCAAAATGTGCGTTTGCATTATTGTATTTTTTTTTAACAATTAAAACATGTATAATATATACAAAATTTCTAGTATTCAATATTTATGAAGAAAACAAAAATATTTTCATCAAACATGCAAGGAAATGATGAAAACTTGTGTTTTTACATATACGAATGTTGCTTTCTTGGTTTTTTTCTAAGGAAAAGGAAACTGTTTCTGTTTTTTATTCATTCAACAAAAAAAATAGAACTAATGCAAAATAAATGTGTATATATCACTGGAATGAGATGGTACAAACTTTATTCGCGGTTCCTCCAGCACCACTTTCAGCCCCAGTAGTATCTGATTGCAGACCTTTGCTTACTTTTATCTCCGAATATACAATATCAATAAAACTACCAAGAACAATTATGAAATCAAATACATTCCAAGCATCTCCGAAGTAATTCTGTAGATATAAATATATGTATATATTTTTTTTTTTTTTTAAATCTAACAAAAAAAATACAAAAACTTCAAAATATACCTTAAATCGAAATGCAGCTAATTTGAAGACAAATTCTAAAGCGAACACAGCTGTAAACATCATGTTGAGGGCATCCAGCAAGTCCGTATACCAGGTTGGTTGTTCATAGAATTTCATAGCCAATGTTATTGTATTTATCATAATCAAGATAAAAATGGTGTATTCAAACGATGCCGATGTTACAAACCACCAGACTTTATACTGAATTCCATGTTTGGGGATGTAACGTCGAACTGGCTTCGCCTTCAGGGCGAATTCAATGCAATTTCTTTGGTTTTTGTCAAGTTCACAATTTTTGTATTCTTGTTCGCCCTCATTTTGGAATGTAACAATAACAAAACCAACGAATATATTAACCATAAAAAATGCTATTATGATAATGTAAATTATATAGTAGGCTGCAACAATTGGTCGAAAATTGTGTATGGGGCCTTTATCTTCCTCATTTGAATCGATCGAAACGTAAAGAAGTCTGTAAGTGAGAAACATTCATTTGTTACTTAGAACATTTTTTTCGATGTAAATAATATAATATAATAAAAATAATAGAAAAAAAAACAAAACACTCTTTAAGGCCTTCTTTACCATCGCAACTCAGACTAAGCGGCAAAATAAATTATATTATTAAATTTAACTACAGTAACGGTACATTACAGGGCGACCTCCATTTCTTGGAAAATTTAGTATCGATAGCTTAGAGTAAGATATTAGAATATTTGAAGACCATTTCAAGCCTAGTTAGACCCCGAAAGAAGCTAGGAAATTATTGAAAACGGTAGATCTGAAACGAACTTTTTAGTAACGATTTTTCAGGTAAGAATAAATCCAACTCAAAAAGATAGGTTCAACCGCAAGGGTGGACAGTTTATAAAGATTATATACATGGGAAATTTTGTCAAAGACCTTACTAAAAAATCGGTTGAGACAACATTGATTTCCTTTCCCTTCTTTAAGCGTGAGAGGCTAAAGGATACGAAAACAACAAGGTTAGTCGTTGTGGACCTGCCTTTGAGAAAGTCGTGTTGTTACAAGTTAATCAATTGGAAGACAGTGTGTAACTTCACACCTTCCTTTTTATGTTTTGGGGTTATAAAAGAGGTCTTCGATATCTCAGATAAGTATAAACTGAAATTTTTAAGAGAGGAACATTACACCTTAGTTGCCTGTCTGTGTGTTCGACTATAGCTTAAACGGCTCAGCCAATTTTCTTTAAATTTGATAGATAGCATTTTTAAACTACCCCTCCCCCCACAGTTTTTTTTTTTTTTTTAATTTAAAATAATGGTACCCGGTGACAATTTTTGTTCGAAGTTTTAAAATATATTTTTTCTCAAAAACTGTTCTTAAAACTGTATTAAAACAATCCATTTAGTAAAATAAAATTTTTTTCGATCTTCTCAAAAACGGTACAACTGATTTTAATAAATTTTTGTATGCTTAAGCTCCTTAAATGTTTGAAAAATATTTTTTATACAAATTTTCAATTTATTTTTAAATTTAAGTAAAAATTCAAAAAATTTTAGTGCATCGTAAAGATGTTAAAAACGAAAACAGTATTTTTCTCGAAAACGGCACCTATAGAATTTTTATAATTTTTTTTGTACGGATCTTAAAGATTTCTTTTAACAGACATAAGCTTCTAAAAAGTTTTGGAAAACTTTGCATATCCAAACTTAAAGCAAAATATTGTTTTGGATTTTTGAACAAAATAAAATGCACGACTGGACTGGGTCGCACGAACTTGCTCCTATGTAATAGGCGAATGTTATTAGAGAAACCTGTGCATAAGGATAAAGTTAATTTTTTAAATTCTTTAAGTAGTAAGAGACAAAAATAGAATGCTATGCAAATATGAATATATGCAAGAACAAAAATTATAAGTCCTTGTAGTGGTTTCTTAAAAAAAGCTTTATATACAAAATTTTTAAAAGATTTTTAAGAAGAAAATTTGGTATGTCAACTTTAAGTTTTGATTACTGTACGATTGAAAATTAAATTTCCAAAAAAATATATTGAGCCTTTTTGAAATATCGAATTTTCCAAAAAACTGATTTTTTTTTCAAAAATTCAAAAAATATTTTTTTTTTTAAGTTTTGAAATGCAATGGTTTTTAGACTTTTTATAAGCATCTCTATAAAAAATTTCATTAAAATCCGTTATGTCGATAATGAGTAATCCAAAATTTGAAAAAATGATTTAATAGTAGGTACAAACTGTAATATCTTAATTTCAAATTTTTTTTTATAATATTAAAGATCGTTGAAATTAATTGAAATAAAAAAATTATTATCAAAATTCTAAGTAAGATTTGATTTTTGAAAACCATTTTTTAACATTTGTATGGTGGGTACCTTTAGTTTTAGGTAAAATAAAACTTTTTTTCAAACATCTTGTGGATTATGTTGAGAAACTTTTAGTTTTTAAGTTTAAAAAAAAATCCAGCATAAGGTTTTCGTAATATTGAGTTTTGAAAAAAAAAAATTGATTTTTTTTTTTAATTTTTTTTTTTTGAAAACTTGAATTCAATTCTATTTAAATTTTTGAATAGCTTTAGCAAAAAAAAATGATAAGAATCGGTGGTACCGTTTTTGAGAAAATCAAAACCAAAAAAAATGGTTCTTTGGGGGGTACCCTCAATAACCATTTTTCGGAACATTTTTTTCAACTAGTACCTAGCTTTAACTATATGAAATTTTTTTGTATCTTTTTTCGTTAAATCTGTCAAACAGTTTTTGAGAAAAAAAAATATTTACAAAATTTCGAAAAAAAAATCGTATGGCAGGTACCGTTATTTTTAGTCTTAAAAAAAACGTGTGGGGGAAAAATTAAAAATGATATCTACCAACTTTGAAGAAAATCGGTCGAGCCGCTTAGGTTCTATGGTTCTATGTACCATTTACGCATCCATTAGTTATCTTTTACTTAATGAAATTTTTTGAATTTTTTTATTATAAATCTGTGAAACAGTTTTTTAGACAAAAATATTTTATTAAATTCCGAGAAAACGCATATAAACTTATGTATTTAATAACATTGGCGCAAAATTTTTGTCAAACTATTACGATGTTAAGGCTTTTTTAGTATGATACTTGGTTAAAACGATGATTTTGGTTAAAACTTCGATTTTGAAAATTTAAACTAAGTTTAGCATCATACTTTCTCTAACATTTAATTAAAGTTAAAATCATCGAACGACTTTTTATTTTTTAGTATAGTGCTAACTTCATGTGAATGTTTGACTTTTCCAAACGTCAAAAGGTCTGTTTTCCTTGTTTATTGCGGACGGTGGTCAAACAAATCTATACATACAAATGTACACATGTGTACATGCATGGGCAAAGCAAAATGAAGGTGTACCTTGCAACAACAAAATTGAGTTCTTATATTTTAATTAATTAATTTAATCTATAATTTTAATTGTGAATTTGCAATATATGTATACTTCATTTACATCTTAAATAATGTAAATAACGTATAAACATTCAAAATCTGTATGTATGGCGAAAAATTATTTGGTTAGAAGTTGCTTGTGTCCTTTTTATTTTTTTTTTTTGCTTGTGTAGTTGTGTTTGAGTTCTTTATCTGTCAAATTTAGGGTTGTTCAACATAAATTCGCTTAAATTCTGTTGCTAAATTCACATTAGTTAGAAGAGTTGTCCAACGTGTTTAAAATTATGAAAAAGTTAGACTCCAAACTAAACGAATAATATTTTTGGAGAATTTCATATGCGATATTATTTAAATATAAAGGGCTTATTTAAACTTAAAAATGTTTGAGTTTAAAATTACGAAATTGAAAAGGATAATGGGAGATGTATATACTTCATGGCTAATATAATTGTTAGTTCATTAAACTTTCATGACAGAAGTCTGCCGATCAATTCCCAGCCTATGTCACCAAAAAAGACACACAAGTTCTCCAGGAGTACTCCTTCTTGTGAGGAATTTTCAAATCCTAAAAGTGTATTTCTTTTCATAAAAAATGCTTCTCATCGTATTCATTAAGACTCGGCAGAAAATTGTAGGTCCATTCCACTCCTGCCGATATCAAGCACACAGGAATGGTTAAGAAGAGTATTTCACTTCTCTACGAGCTATTGCTTTCTTCTTCTTCTTCTTCCTTTGTTTCGGCGCTGTTATGATCTCGATGTCGAGGGGATCATAACTCTCCCACGTATCTGCTTCACACTAGTGATCCGCCTGTGGGTTTCGCCGGGTTGACCTCAGAAATCGGCGGCAAGCCTCCCGGTTTTGTATTGTTCCATTTCTGAGGCCAACTGAATGCTGGTGTTTTTGCATTTGTTTGTACCAGGAGTGTTTAGGTCTACCTTTCTTTTTATTCCGAATTGGAACGTTGTATGAGATTGCCTTTTTGACAGGGTTCTCAGGATCTCTCCTTTGAACATGGCAATACCAACTGAGTCGGTCGTGTTCAATTTTTTGGGAAATGGTATTCTTAACATGAAGGCTTCCTCGGATCTTCGTACTTCTAATTCGATCAAGCTTTGTAACTCCTGCTGTCATACGAAGCATCTTCATCTCAGCTGCCGTTAGCTTACTCTCATACTTTTTGTACATTGTCCAACATTGTGAACCGTATGTGAGTGCTGGACGCACAACTGAAGTGTAGAGCTTTCCTTTTAGCTTAGGGGGCATTTTTCGGTCACAGAAGATAGCAGAATTTTCCCGCCAATGGGCAGCATAGGTATTCTGTCTTTTTCGCGCTTATGCGGTACCCACTTCCTTCTAGAACATCCACCCATACGTCAAGTGCTCGTTGTAGGGATATCGGGTCTTCACTTATGATGGCTCCATCGTCAGCAAAGAATAACTGATGTACTTTTGGATCCGTCACTTTGCCTTCAAGCAGGTAATCAAGAACTGTAATAAAGAGCAGGGGACTCAAGACACTTCCCTGGTGTACACCTACTGTGATTTCGAATTCTTCGGTGACTCCAGCTGCGCATCTTACTTTAGTAACTGCTCCATCATACATGTCCATAATTATCCGCACATAGGTTTCTGGAACTCCTCGTTGCCTGAGGGCCACCCATATTAGATCTCGTGGTTGCCGATCGAATGCTTTTTCAAAATCAACCAATACGACATGCAAATCCTCCAAAGAATCCCGATGCTTTTCCATAATTATTCTTACACTCTTGATTGCATCCGTGGTTGACTTACCACCGACAAACCCGCACTGGTCATCAGATAGCCTAATTATTTTTCGCAGTCGGCTACCCAAGACTCGCTCAACGATCTTCATGGTGTGTGACATCAGCTTAATCGAACGGTAATTATCACAGCTTCGAGTATCACCCTTTCCTTTATAAATTGGAAGAAGGTAACTTTCCCTCCATTGATTAGGCATGCGATCACCTCGTATAAGTTTGGAGACAAGAATCATGAGCCATCTAAACCCGATGTCACCCATCTTTTTCCGAAACTCTGAGGGTATTTCGTCTGGGCCAACAGCTTTTCCCTTTTTGGAGTATTTTACCGCCTCACTAACTTCTTCGACTGTGACGTCGGATACATCGCTTAAGTTAGGTGAAGCTATTGCTACGAGCTATTGCTTTGTTTTTGAAAATATACTAATTTTTAGTATGATTTTGTTTGTTAGCAAAAATAAATTGAAAAAATACTTCGTCTCCACATACAAACTCCCATCATATACAATAAAGCTAAATAAAACTTTAAACTTACTATACATGTCTTTAAAACTAGAAAACGAGAATTTTTGGTTTAAAATAAAAATTTAAATTTAAATAATTAAATTTAATAAATATAATAAATTAAATGTAGTAAAATAAATAAAAATAAAACCAAAACAAAAAAGCAATTTATGTCTGCTTTTGACAAACTTACGAAGGCCATCCCTCGAAAGTTGATACAGTAAACAAGGTGAGCATTGCCTTAGCTACATCGTCAAAATGAAATTTATTTGGTACCCATTCGCGTTCTTTGAGTCGTGGTTTTTGAACATCTCCCTCGTCATACACAAGATATGTTCCACTATTAAATGAAACGAAATGATGATTAATATTTGTTTTGTCTTAGATAATATAGTCAACTGATTTCAAGAACTAAGTAACATTTAAGAATATTTTAAGTTTATTCTTTCTTACTCTTCACAAATATATTATATATGGCTTTTCCGACATTAAAGTTGACATAATTAAAGGTTTTATTCTATGTATTTAAAGTAGAAGATCTATAATTACCTAGTTCTTGCATTCAGAGGATAAAAAAAAACCATACTAAGAACTTACTGGCATTCGGCTTCGACCATTTTTGAACCATCTGTACATTTGAAAAATTTTCCCTATTTAAATTTTATAGAAGTATATATAAATTTTGCATTAATTCACATATTTGATCAAGAGTTAACAAATTTAAATATAATTAAATTTAAAATGAAATGATTATTTATTCATTATCGTTAGCGAAAACAACACTGTCTGTCTTTTAATTTTTCATTTTATTTGTATACTATTTTATATTTTTAAAATAAACTCAAATAGAAAATAGACCTTATTAACATATGATAAAAAACGCATTTTAATATTTTCGCTAACGTTAATTTAAAAATGTTGAATATGAGGACGGAAAACTCACAAAAATCGTTAGGATATTCTAGGAAAACACACTAAAATCTTCTATAATATTGATATATCTATGTTTCTTGTAGTTTAATGACTACTTTTTTTTTGAATTTGGGTGAAAAAAAAAAATAATTATTTATGTATAACGAACATTGTGTCTACAGTCACCGTCAAAAAAATTGTATTCAAAATAATTCTAGGTTGTTTGCTTGAACGGTCGCTGGCGGTTAGTAAGCTTTAAGGTGTTGACACCTTTTTTAAGTAAGAAATCCTAAATCTCATAATTTAACTCTTTATATGTGTATTGATTTTAATGTAAGCCCATAATTAGTTTCAATCGAAAGCAAAAAACAACATACAAGAGAAAAGGGGTAAAGCAAGAAAATTTTCGCGATGTCGTGACCGGCATTATTCGAATCAAAAACGCTTATAGTATATTTCAAGCAAACAACCTAAGATTATAATGACTGGAAGATTTTTTTGAAAATGGCTGTAGGTGTAGGATATTAATTAAATACAAGGTGTTAACACACACACACACACACACTGCTAAAAACTGCGAAAATGTTTAATTAATGGAAAAATGTTTAGAATGGAGTCTTATTTCAACAGATATATAGGTTAATTTACAGTAGGATGGAGCGTTCTTAGAAACTTTATTTTTAATTAAGATCACTGCGTGGAAGGAAGGGCGGTCTATTTTCCCTGTTTAGGCGGGAGAAAAAATTATAAAAAAAATAAATACAAGATTTTCAACACAAAGTACTCGATCTTGCTTTTATACCTCTAGTGTTCAAGGTCAACAACCTTATATGGACAATACAGGAACTTATAAAGTCAGATGAACTGACCAACCATGGGTGAACATTTAATTTAATATGAAAAAAATACTCGCATATACGGTTTTAATGTAAAATTACAACACCAACTAGAAAAGGCAGTGTAGGATTTTTTTAGAATAAGGCACTTCGTAGCGGAAGAAATAAGCGGATGGAATCAATCAGTTTGTCAATATGTCATACTTAGTGACCTGGTAAAACGATATCAATCATATTGTGCGTAGCAAATGCCCTCATATTCCTACCTTTCTTGATACAAAGCAATAGCTCTGTGTCAAAATTAATTCTTGTGTATTGGCATACTAATCCATGAGAATCACGGAGGACGAAGTTTCTTTCTATTTTAAACTACATATTCCCAGAAAGTAGAAGATCACAGTGTCTTCTGAATAACAATACCATTTTTAAACTCGAATTAATTTACTGTAAGAATCACTGAGGACGAATTTATACCAATTAAGTTGACCGATAAAATACTATATACCATACATTACATACATAGTACTCGTAAGTAAGAATGATTTCGGAATGATCTTTAATTCTTATTGAGTTTACAGTCTGAGTTATGAAAAGAGAAGAGTTATGGAAAATTTTACGTTTCGGATGCCATACTCCATATTATTTTACATATGTAAATAAAAATATTCAATACGAGTATCTCACAGTTTGCTTCGTTCAAATTAAAAGATGCCGTATCGGCATCGGCACTATATTTACTAGTAGCAATATGAACTAGGCATACATAATACATATGTACTCGTATTATGTGATGCTACACGAGCTTAAGGTATTAAAATCAAGAACGTGGGGTATTTAAAAGATATACTTCTTTCGAAGTTAGGTGTTGGAATTCTTCGTTACATGACAAATTTTATAAATTTGAATAACAATATATTATAAAGCTGTTTCTCTAATCCCCCAATCCGATAGTGGTAAGTATTTAAGGCAAAGACAAAATCAAATCGATGTGATCCAGGAAACCAGGGATTAATTGTGTGTTTTTATACAAAGCAAAAAAAGGTTACAATTTAAGAAAAGTTTTGTTTTGATTTCACTCTTGTTCTTCAAACTTAAATCGAGATCAAAATCATTCACGGAAAGGAAGGTACGAGTATATCAAACTTTAATTTTTAACTGTAAGGACGATTTACATATACGATTTACTAATCAAAAACCAAACAATAAAGATAAATGTCTAATGTGTTTTGTAGATTTTTTATAAAATGTATATACATGTTGTTATGATTTATGAAAATAAATGAAAAACAAAAACACTTAAAACATAGAACAAAAGAATAAACGATAAGAAAGTGTTATTTAAGAAATCCTATAATATACAAATAAACAAATTAAATAATAAAAAAAGAAAATAATAAAATTTTACAATCTTCGTCTCAAAAACAATAGATATTAAGAAGTTTGTTTAAGATTAAGAAAGAAATATTGATTTTTTTTGAAAGTCTCTTCCAATTAAAAAAAGAATTCAATTTCTTTTGCATGTAAAGAAAGAAAAAATTAAATGTTGTATATATAAAATAAACTTTGTTTTATATTTAGATAGCAATACGCTTCGAAAATGTTTAATATAATCAAAGGAAAGGCGGACCTGCTTAGATTAATTTCAATTGTCCGCTTGTACGACTTTTAAATGCAAAATAGTTTGCATTGCAAAGTGGGAGGGGGATCAGCCCCAGACTAAGAAGTCAAGCACGTCAACATTCCTACACATAATAAACAAACAGGAATGACTCTAGCTTCGTTAAATTTAAAATTTTATGTTTAATAATAATTTTAAGACAAGAAACACATTTATGATTTTCTGTTGTTGCGAAATTCTTTTTTACATGTTTTGCTTCTAGCGTTACTATAAATGCCTATAGGGAAGTTTTGAATGGATCACTGGTTCGTACGGCACTTGTATGTAAGTCTAGAAAGCCACCGGATCAGACAAAACGTTTTTTAAAATGCATTCTTATGAACCTATACACACTTGTAATTCATACGGCCACGAACACCGAAAAATTTGTTTCAAAACAGCAGTATTGTTGTCGATTATTGCACATGTCTTAGGCTGAGACCGGATAAAGCAAAACCTGTTTTTTGTTTTGTTGAAACAAAACATAAAAACCAAAGCAAAACATAAAAACATGTTTCGTTGCCGAAAGCTGACCTGTTATTTTTTGCAAAGCAACATTTTGTTTCATTTCAGCGTACACCAAACAAAACAAGAAAACAAAACGTTTTGCTTTGTTACATTCTCTTTCGCCTGGTTTTTGACTTCTTCTTCTTCCTTTGTTTCGGCGCTGTTATGATCTCGATGTCGAGGGGATCATAACTCTCCCACGTATCTGCTTCACACTAGTGATCCGCCTGGTTTTTGACTATCGAATCAAAAACGTTTGGTTTGATCCGGTGAGTGTTTAGCCTTATGCTAGCTACGCTACACACGAGGCAACCGTTGCAGCAACGTGTTTCGTTCGTTCACTACACACGTGCAACCACAGTACTGTTGGAGCAACCGACCGAAAATATCAAAACTTTTTGATATTTCTGGCAACGGTTGCAGCAACACAAAATCAATTGGCAACATAGCTACACACGAAGCAACGGTTGCTTCAACATGGCTGTGTTGCTGCAAGGGTTGCCTTGTGTGTAGCTAGCATTACACACGAAGCAACGGTTGCTTCAACATGGATGTGTTGCTGCAACGCTTGCCTCGTGTGTAGCTAGCATTACAAAATGCGTAGAGCGAAAAAAAAACCAAAAGCGAAACAGAAAAACACGTCTTGTTGTCGATAGCTGAAACTTTGTTTTTCAGAATCAAAAATTTCTTGTAGTTGGTTGTTCAATAAGTTTTTATTTGGTTGAAGGTTTGAACATGGACGTAGATAGAAGCAGGAAGCGAAATGAAATGCACTAGTACATAAGTTCATGTTATTTATATGTATTTTAAGAAATATATATTAGTATGTAATGCACAAATGTAAATAAAGACATGAAAGCATAAACCTTACACACATTCTCGTAACTTCTCCATAAGCAAACTTTAAGTGCCAAGGAACAGAGCTAGTAGGAGAGTTAAAATATTTAGGAATTGCTGTCTTTGTTTCATAAGGCAAAAAAAACTGTTCCATTTCATCACACACCAAGAGAAACACATCGCAAATAAACAACAAAATATTTCGTTCGGTGTGTGTTGAAATGAAACACGTTTTCCTGTATTATAAAACTTTTTGTCTGACCCGGTGTGTTTTCAGCCTAAGACAGAATCAATGTTCATCAGGTTCGCTTTTACTTGTCTTGTAAATGCAAGAGCTGATCAATTTGTTCAATTAGCTCGACACATCCTGTTAAAGTGAGAAGAATACAAGATTTATAAAAACTATTTTGTGAAGATATTTAAATGGCAAAGCCTTTTCCTTTCCGCAGCAACGACGACGAACACATAAATAATTTAGTTTAAGAAAAAATGAATACAAAAATTTTGTTATCAACAACACCTATTACGGATAATATTTGAGTTTTAATTTAATTTAAAATTATATTTCATTGTATTTTCCCTTGACATCCTATATAAAGTTTATTTTGTTAAATATAAAACAAAAAAGAAATATTATTATTACCTTAAATAGTTGCACTCCAATCACAGCAAACATAAATTGTAGCAAATAGGTAACCAACATTATATTGCCGATTGTTTTAATTGCAACTATCACACATTTTACAACATACTTTATTTATATTGATTGTTATATATGTATATATTTTTAGACGGTTGTTTTGTTGGATTTTTAAATATTTTTTTATTTTTTCATTTTTTTTTATTAATTCATTCGTTGTAGATTAAAATGAAGGTAGGTATAGTTTTAAGTTTTTTTTTGTTTAAATGAAAAAAGGAAAAAGCAAGTAAATTTAATATAAATTTTTTCATATGTATTATATATATTTTTATTTTTTGATCAGGAGTGACGGTTATACGTGTGTGATCCAAATCGGGAAAATTGTTTTTTTTGTTTGTATTTAATTTTAAAATTCAAATGCATTTAAAACATTATATAGATATATATTTTTGTTTTTATATAAACATACACATATATAATGATTTTATATTTTTTATATTAATTTTTGATTGTGCATGTATGAAAAGAAACAAAAAAGGAAAATAAATTTAATTTAAAAATGGCATTTTTATAAGGAAATTTAAAAAATTTAAGAACAAAAAAGTTAATGCATTAAATTTCTTAAAGCATATTATTTTCTATTGATTACTTTGTATGGTATTTAATGATAGGTTTTAATTTTAATTTCTTTTTTTTTTAGATATAATAAAACATAAGTATTGGAATTACAAAATTTAAGTTAAGATTAAAAAAATAATAATAAACTTAATGCGTGGGGCTCACTTGAGTTGTTGTGGGAAATACTTGTATGCATATTCTTATATATTTTCATTTGAATAAGGATTTTCTACTCTAAATGTGTAAAATAAAATGTAAATGGTAGAATTCTGGTGGTGACTTCAAAGTAAGTTTTGGTTAGATGATTTTTATAAGTTTGTTCCTTTTTTTTTTGTGTTATAAAAGGGCGATATAATTTTGGTTAATTCAATTTCGTTTGTGGAATTATTATTTTGTGTGTTTTCTTTTTGTTTGTGTTTTTCCCTTTTTTTTTTGTTGAAATGCAATATATTTTAACTATTCATAAAAAACAACATTTAAATTAAAATTAAAAATCAAATAGTCTAGTAGTTAGAATATGCAAAAGAAAGGAAAACAATATGTAAGACTGAATTTTGATATTCACATTGGTATTCATAATCATCAGAATCTTGCTTTGGCATTCTTCATTAAGTCTCTTCATCGCACCCAGCGAATATCCGATTTCAACGAGTTATTTGGTGGCCCTTGTGTTGTCGGCAAATGGACGGAACATACAATTTTCTGACAAGTCTTAATGGCCTGCGAACAACTGAAAACATATTTTTGTTTAGTTTTTTAGGTAGTAACAGCTGGGTATCCCAGACCTTTGGTGTGACAATCACGCACTAACCATTACAGGATACCACAGCATTCTTTAAAAAAAAAAAGTAGACTGTGGTGCTGAATTTACGCACAGTTTTATTTTTGTAACGTTTACAAATCTCCTAAACTGGTTTCAAATATTTAAAGAAAAGAGAAATAGAAATGAGTCTCCTCACACACAATATCATACCAAAGTTATAGACTATAACAAGTATAAAAATATAAGAATATAAAATAAAAAATATAAGAATATAAAATAAAAAATATAACAATAAAAATTACAAGTTCATAGATGACTAAGTTCTCACTCGCTATTGTTCGTCTTAAAAAATTTCATTTATTCATTTGCAAAAAGAAGATTCTACGAGTAGAAACTAAAAGGAGTGAATCTTTCTGAAAGCACATACGAATTGTCTCTTCGACAAATTGATTAACAGTAGATAAATCTTCGATGAATGGCACCTCAGCATTGTCTGTCCGATCCTCAAGAAAGGAGAACCTCTGAACTGCGCCAACTACAGAGGCATAAGTTTCCTGACAGTTTTCTTGGACAGAACATCATTATAGACACCTTTAATTTTGATGTAGTTAAAACTCTCATCATCCCGGTCCTTGTCTATAGTGCAGAGACATGGACTTTGTGGAAAGTGGATAAGAACGCTTTAGGATGTTTCGAGAGGAAAATTCTCCGCGTGATCTTTGGTCCCGTCTGCATAGACGGGGTGTAGGAGAGAAGATATAACCATGAACTGTAACAGCAAAACTGACCTAGTCAAACGAATCAAAGTCAAACGACTGAGATGGCTAGGTCATGTAGAGCGATTGGACCCGAATGCTCCGGCCCGAAAAGTCTTTGATTCCAACACCGAAGAGCGGCGCAGTAGGGGGGTAGGGGGAGACCGTGACTCAGGTGGAACTGGAGACAGCTATCTAGGGACCGAGCTAGCTGAAGAAGCTTGTTAGTTGAGGCCCTGGTCCACCCCGGACTGTAGCGCCACCTTAAGTAAGTAAGTAAGTAAGTAAATCTTCGATCACGATTGATTTTTTTAGTGATGCTTCGATGTTTACATTTAATATATTTTCAAATTGAAAGGAGTACTGTCTCTCGGTATAAGGTGACAAATCCACCAAGAGTAGGTATCACTTATCCTGAAAAAGTTTTTCCCATTGTGTGGCGTCTCTACACGATGGCTCACTACGATAGCCTTAGGCTTTTTAAATTAAAGTTGCTTAAGGCCCTGATGAAAAAAGATAATATAGACAAATCTATCCTACAAACACAAATTTTAAAAATATACAAATTTTGTATCACAATGTTTTAATAGTATGCACTCATTCTTGCAAGCAGACACTGCAACCTAATACCAATGTGCATGCAAAAATTCGGCCTTTTATTATTTTTTTCCTCTTCTAAATCTATTCTTACTAAATAAAAGACTAAAATATAATATATTTTGTATCTTGATTTATATAACAACATTTTGTATGAAGTTTTCACGTTTTTATTAATATTTTTGTTTCAATGTGTATATATTAAAAAATTTTGTATGTATGTATATAAATAAATAATTCAATCCAATTTTGTATTAAAAAAAATACGTGCTGCTCACACAAAGTTGAAAAAACTAACGTCCAACTAAAACAACCATTTTTTTAAATATTTATTAATTGTTTTTTTTTGTGATTTTCTCAAAAATACTTGCTTCACATAAACTTTCATACACAACATCTCTTCTTTTGTAAATGTTCAATTAATCTGTATCGGACACAAAACCAAAAAAAAAAGAAATTGAAAGAGTTGTCTGAAACAACTTTGTATTTTCGTAAAAAAAAATTAGTTCGTTTAATAAAATAAAATTGTAAAACGAAAATTGCATTTTTAAATGATTTTAAAAACAAATGAATATATAAATCTTTATACAAAAAAGACACTATTATTTTGTAAGAAGACAAGAAAATGCAAACAAAATTAGAAAAGAAAAAAAAAGACAAACAATTAAATTGAACAATTTATTTTTAGATTAAACAAATTTTCACGATATCAAAAACAAAAATTAAAAGTAAGCTGATGCTACAAATGCCTTTGTTATGATAGGAATTATGGAACAATTTTTAATATCCTTTTTATATTTCTTTTTCACAAAGGTAAAATGTTAAACTTCAAACGTAAATAAAAAATAAAGAGACAAAAGTTAGTCCTAACTCTAACTACATATGCGAGCAAACAAAGCAATGTTTTCAATTTTTGTTTATTAAAATTGATAACACTTGGCAACCATGAGAGAGATTAAAACTAAAGAAAAACACACGAATTCAAAAGAAAAGAAACTACCAAGTACGAGTATGTTGGGCTTACGAGAAGGAAATTTAAACAAAAATCCTACTTTTTTTATTGAAATTTATTGTCTTTGCAAAAATTTCAATTTTATCGTAAAATTTTTTGAAATTATAAACAAAAATAAAAAGTGCAATAAATAAATTAAATAACAAAATCAGAAAGCATAGGTAAAAAAAAGAGAGAGAGAAAAGGGCAAGGATTCTTTGTGAAACTGTTTTTTTATGTAAGTATTTTGTTGAAGAATAATCCACAGATTTGCTTGTGTTATTATTTTTACCTTAAATAATTGGACTCCTATGACGGCGAACATGAATTGAAGAAGGCATGTCACTAGGACAATATTTCCGATAGTCTTTACAGCGACTATAACACATTGAACTACATGCTACAATATAATAGAATTTGTTTGTTGTTTGTTGTTGTAGATTGTTTGCGATATAAAAATAAACCAAAAAAAATATAAAATAAAATCAAAACACACATAAATTTTATGAAACAAAAATTAAAAAAAAAAAAAAAAACCAAAAACCAAACAATATAAAACAACAAAATTGGTCAATAAAAACGAAACAAAAATAAAAACAACTCGCTCGTTTTCGGGCCTAAAAATTAGTTCCGAAAATAATTTTTTGTTATTTTTCAGATGAAGCATCAAATTTAAGAACTTTGTTGTAGAGAGTAGATAGGTATGTTAGTTGTTGCACCTCTTATATTATTTTTCTTTTGTAGAAAAGATGGGATAAGAAGCATGTTTTAGTATTAAAAAAATAAATTCTATTCTATATTTTATTTTATGTAGCCCTTTTGACAAATTTAGTTATGCAAGACCTTTTTTATTTGAAAAAAAAAAATATACAAGTAGCCCCTTGCATCGTTTCCCATAGATTGGGTAGATATTTATAATTAAAATAAAAATCAGGAAAACATATTTTTTTGTTTAAAAAAAATTGCATTGGTTATTATTTATGTTAGTTTGTTGTTGTTTTTTTCTTTACTTATTTTTTTTTTTAATATAATTTATTATATTTGTTTAAAAAGGAAAAAAACAAATAAGCTGTCAATATTTAAAAAAAATCAAAAAAAAAAAAGAAAAACAATTTCTGGTGTTTTGTTTTAACGTTTTAACATACCTTTAATCCTTTGGCTCGATTAATGGCTCTTAGAGGTCTTAAGACTCGGAGAACACGAAGAATTTTCACGACCGAAATCGCATTCGAACTAGAAATGAAAATTTAAAAAAAATATATTCAAGAAGGTTGTATAAGACTTTTACTTTTGAAGTTTATTAGAGAGCATTATTACTGAGAGCAGAGCAAGAATAACTGATTTCTGGGAATTTTATGGACCTACGAATAAACAACAGATAATAATTTAACATCTTTTTTCCTCCAAGCGACAGGAACCGAAACTAATCTATTACAATTTCATTTTGATCACAAGCTTAAAAGAACTTCGTCAATAAGAACTGAAAACTGTCCGCCTGGAAAAATTACAGTCAAGATCCTGGTAGTTTTTAGTACGAAAATCTAGAAGAGAAAAATATTTTCAGGACTAGTGCTGCGATAAAGGCCAATCCTTCAAAGGTCATACTTCTAAATATGACCCTAGACAAGTTTCGGTCTCATGTCATAAAGCCATATTTTCTTTTAATAATTCGCTCATACTCAAACTGGCAAGTGGCTATTTCATTTGAACATTTTTGAAGTAACGATTAAGCAATGAAAGACTGGAAACATTACGACGATGTTTAAGGAAAAAAAAGTTGCCGTAATGGATCTATCTCCTATAGGTCTAAGGGCTCTGTTCTGAATTCTATCCAACAGGTTAACATAAGGGCACAGGCCCAGAATGAGAATTATAAATGGGGACTGAAGATAAACAGCGAAAAGACCGAACTCCAGTGACTGTCATTCGAAGAAGAAGAAGTCGCCAAATCATCAACGAAGTACTTGGGTATCAACTTTTCCAACAAACTCAAATTCAAAAAGCAAGCATACTTGAAGTTCAAGAAATCCAACTTTTCGCTGCACTTGGTACATCCGCTACTCAAGAGGCGAAATGGACTAAGTAAGAAAACCAAGCTGCTTGTGTACAAATAACTTATCCGACCCATTCTGAACTACGTCTGTCCCATCTGGTTTACTATTTCAAAGAAAGATGCTCCGCATTTGCACTGGACTATACCGTAACGAAGAAATATATGCCAACTAGAAAGATGTACGAAGAAGCTACCACTGGACAGGTATTTGCTATAGTTCTCCGGAAAAATCATCAGGAACCTGAAGATCATCCCAATTCAGAAGTTAAATGACTTTTCCATCATGAACTTGAGTTGAGTGACAGTTGTCTATACGCCCGAGCAATTACTGACGATCAATTTGAAGAACAACAATCAGTACTACAGGGGAACAATGAAGTGGGTGCCATCAGTTTCACACGAGCGAATTTATGAAGAAAAGGAAGAGTGTCGACTGTCGAAGACAAAAACGGATGCACACCAGCATTTTTTTTATGAATATCAGACTTAAAACCTCCCAGCACAACTCGAATTGAACGATTAGAAATGTAATTTCTAATTCAACGAAGAAGAGACTCTTCGATTAAAGAATTTTGTGCCAAACTCTATTAAATGCTTTAGAAATATCAAGTCCGATTACCTTTGTTTCTCCAAAATTATGTAAGGATTGGTTCCACTTTTCAATGAAGATTTCGTTCTTCGATATACTTCTTAAGGTGATTATTGTACAGCATTTCCATAACCTTGAAAAGAAGGGACGTAAGTGCGATTGCTCGGTAATTGGGGGCGAGGAAGATTCGCCTTTTTTAGGACCGCCTGGACAAATTCCGTTTTTCCATCTTCGTGGAAAGATATCCAAAATGTATGACACATGAAAAAGCTTACATAATGCCTCTTGCCTTCTCAGAACTAAACGTAATATACAATATAGACCAGCGTATTTATGTATTTCAAGAAGATTTGTTCCATAGAACCATTTATTCTCCCAAGTATAGGAGAATAAGTGTTATTGTGAATGAGTATTTGAACTCATTTAAGAGTAACTAAAAAATTATTAGCGACCAACGAAAGTGATACAAAACCCTTATAAGCCATAATTCTTCACACAAATTAGACAAAATGAGGGTAAGCAAATTTACAACGTTTCACCTCATTCCCCTGAAAAAAATAACAATGGGCATCAAAATATATCAACGTGTAAGTGTAAATCCAGTTTTGTCGGAATTTAGTTTCTGCCTCTTTTTTGCCTTATTTAACTGAGCTTTAACGTGATTATTAGTTTTTGTTTTTAAACTATGGGGTAAGCTTTAATACAGCAATGAATATTCAAAACTTAAGGAAATTTAAGAAAAAAATGTACACTTACCTGAAACCAATTGATATTAAGGACACACAGACCACAAGTAAATCTAAAAGATTAAACGCGGATCTGCAAAAGGCTCCATTATGAATAACAAAGCCATACGAAATCAATTTGAGAACCAGTTCCATTGTAAAAACAGCCGTGAAAAAATAATCGAAATAATTCAAGATCTAAAAGAAATTAAATGAAAACAAAAAACCCATTAAAAAGAAATGAATAATAAGAAAAAAATTAAAAAATCTTTTATTTTATTTCATACCAAATTTCTAGGTGCCACCGAGTCCAGTGGATCCTCTGCAGCTAACATAGCTGATGAGAACATTATGCAGCATAATATGACATTTCCGAAATAGCTATGGTTACACAACCAATGGCAGAACACTCGAAACCTTGCAATTTTATTTTATTTTTGAGAAAAGACAGAAGAGTGAGAAGAGTAAGCTTTGAAATACATACATTTTTTTATATAAGTTTTACATAAGTTTTATACCTTAAATAGAATTTTGCAACGTAAGAATATAAATATTTTTAATTTAATTTGCAATTAATTGAATTAATATATACACATAAGTACGATAATTTTTTTTATTTTTTTTGTTAAGTGCGTAGCGTTGATTTTGTTGTTAAATTAAAATAAATTTAAAAAAGTAATTTTAATTAAAAAAAAATACACATATAATTTAAACCAACTTGTTTGTTTTTGTATCATGCTTTCATTGTATATTTAAATATGAAGGAAAGGAAACTGATATACATTTAGACAGAGATGAGTGCCAGAGAAAAATAAAATAAAAAAAAAATAATTTACGGACAATGGCAACCCTAGATTGGCTACGAAGAAGGTTGTTCAATACCAAAATAGGAAAAATGCCTTGAACTACCTTGATTTAATTTTATAGTAAGTGTTTTTTGTACACGGAATGATTGCATTCTACTCCTGTAACAGAATCTTTGGGAAATCCTGGGGACCTAGTCCAAAAATTATCAGGTGGATGTATTTGGCGATAATCAGACCAATACTAACCTATGGTAATTTGGTATGGTGGAATGCAACGGAAAAAAGCACGAACCTCAAAACTCTGGCAAAAGTACAGAGACTCGCGTGCATTGGGATTACGGGTGCCATGAGATCCACACCAACTGCAGGGTTGGAGGCGATACTCAACCTGAAACCCCTAGACCTTTTCGTACAAGAATCCGCAGCATATAGCGCCTTAAGGCTAAGCCAGACTAATACCTGGAAAAACAGTGCAATAGGACATGCTCAAATTCTTCAGAAATACTTGGGTGATAGTATCATTACAGATTATACAACACCCGAGCTTGACTTTTATAAACCATTCCAAACTGCCTTTCCAAGCAGAGAAGAATGGCTGAACAACCAACCCTACACCAGTGAATCAGAAATAGCAATCTATACTGATGGCTCCAAAATGGACACAGGTGTTGGTGCAGGCTTTTTCTCAGAACCTCTTGAGCTAAACAACTCACTTAGGCTCCCAGATCATAGCAGTGTCTTCCAAGCGGAGGTCCTGGCAGTGACAACAGCTGCTAGACAGGTATCAATGATGGCGATACCACGGGCTGATATCACCTTTTACATTGACAGCCAAGCGGCAATAAAAGCGATTTCTGCCACTGTGATAAAATCGAAGCTTGTCTCCTGCTGCCGCGAAGAGCTTAAGGTTCTTGGCACGCAGCACAATATTAGACTCTGCTGGGTACCGGGACACAGCGGCATACAAGGTAATGAAAATGCCGATGAGTTGGCAAGACAGGGATCAGCGCTCGACGCTAGTCAAGCAGAGATGGTAAGCATCCCACTCTGTAACATTAAACAGAAAATTTCAGACATAATCCTAAGGAAATCCAATGAAAGGTGGAATCTACTTGACACCTGTGATACTACTAGGAAAATATGGCCCTGCTTTAACAAGCAGAGAACTGACAAAATTATACAACTTAGTAAGAAGTCCCTTCGCTCTCTTACGAGCATAATCACCGGACATAATTTATTGAAATACCATAAATTTAAAATGAAACTAAGTACAGATGACCTATGCAGAGGATGTGGTGATGAAGAGGTACATGAAGACACGTCACACTTTCTCTGTCATTGCCCGTCACTATGCCACCAGAGAAAGAAATGGCTCGGTAGCTACTTCTTTGATAATCTAGAAGATATTTCTAATATTTCAGGAATACACATATTGAACTTCGTCAACGCCTCAAAATGGCTTGACTGATTAATAGAATACATAGGTTTTATCAGGAAAGAGTGATAACACTCACGGGTAACACAATGGATCTACATTGATCTAAGTGTGACAATAGCAACATCAATTGTCAGCCCAACAACCTAACCTAACCTACACGGCGAGTGTAAGAATAGAAGATAACCTGGTAAAAATGGTCATTGTTATTTTATATATTTCAAATTTAAAAAAAAAGACCTCCTACAACTGGGCTTATCGGTGCGGACAGGTGGACAGGTTGTTAATCTTCACAAAACAGATCTGGTTTGTGTTGTCGTTTCTAGGAATTTCCCATACAGATCCTCTTCTGTCAAAGGTATAATACTTACATTCTCAGAAGAAATTAAATATTTGGTTATTATTTTAGATAAGATGTTAAGCTGGAAACGTTACATACAAGAAAGAGTCCGACGTCCAGTTTGTCGGTGTATGGACGGACATTGTATTCCAATTAAAATCCCTCGATATATTCAGAAACAAACGGTTGTCAAGACAGCGATTCGTCTCAAGGCCTCCTTGCAGCAGATCAATCATTTGATTGCCCTTAGTTACAGTTCGACAAAAACTTTCAAATCGTCATCCCTTTCAGATCTACATGTATGGGGGTTATGTCATTCCAGGAAGATGAATTCATTACATTTTTATAACTACGACGCTTTCTCAATCACTGTAGCCTATTTTCTGGGCAGAAGTTTTTGCCATAAAAGAAGTTCTGGCTTGGAAGATTTTAGCTACAGTGATCCAAGTGATCATACAAATATGTCTATCACACCTACATAATGTATATGTCACTTTGCGACCATATGTATGTATATGGCCCATTTGACATATACATACATATATACAGGTGGGCCATCTATTGGTTTCTTTTTAAATCATCAATTATTTTGACACTGACAGCTATTTTCCGCTTGAAATATTGACAGAAACTCAGTATCATACCTCCGCGGAACGAAATGCGTCGCTTTACGCTTGAACCACGTTAGGAAATATTGAAAACTCATTTCGAAGGTGAGTGCTGTGCAGCCCAGCAGTGAGATTTTTGAAAGAAATTTTGGCCGAAATGAAGCACCAACCGCGCCTGATTTACTCAAGTTTGTGCAAAAAGTTCGTGAAACTGGTATGCTAGGGGACAACACTCATGGGTCCCCGTTGTAGTACGGTACGCACAGATGAGAATGTGGCTGCTGTAGCCGAAAGTGTGAGACCAAATTCACGAACATCAACTCGCCATCGATCTCAACAGCTCAACAGTTCACACACTAGCCTGAGAAGAATTCCGCACAAAGATCTCGGATTATTCACTTTGGAGTGACAGAATGCGTTACTGTAAGGCCAGCCGAGGCAGCCACTTGAATGACGTTTTGTTTCATAATTAATCGGAATGCTTGTTCTTACTAATAAAGTCATAATACATGAAAAAAATTTTATTGTGTCCATTGTATTGCATTTACAAAAAAAAACTTGTATTTGCCCCACCCCTTATATGCTAATGTTTTTTTGACACAAGTTTTTCAGAAAGTTTTTGTCACTCCGCAGAGCGTTGGTATTTCGTAGAACTAAAACTATTTTCTAACAGTTAAATGTTTCTGCCTGGAATTCCAACTAAACCTGCATATAAAGATGTATCAGTCGAACTGACGCTAGATGTCAAATTTCACATATCAACACGGTTTCTTGGGGCCAAAATGTACTTTTCCGATGGTTTTGGTGTACTGAACTTGAATTCGAAATCATAAATATACTATGACGTCACGTTTTTGAGATATCCCCGTTTAAAAATTTAATAAATCGCTGTTTCCAAGTTTATGTCAGAGATATGGTAAGAAAAACCGCAGAAATCAATTTAATGAAATAATATATTTTAATTAGAAATTTCCATTCCATGTCAGATTTTCTGAAATTAATTCTGGGTTAAACTCCTTCAGCGCCTCATTTATTAACTCGTTTTAGCGACGAAGTAAAGTCACTTCTTACTTACGAGTTACGAGTACCCTGAAAAGCTGATTTATAAACAAAACTACACGAAGAATACAGGCTTAAACTGGTTCATAGGAAGTTTAAAGCTGTTGTAGTACATCTAAATGTCATTTTGACATGACATCGTGTGAAATTTACAAAAAGGAATTTAAACAATTTTGTTTCTTTTCCTTTCCAAATGAATAGATATTTGTATTTATAAATGATTTAAATTCTTAGAACGCTGGAAGAAGGAGAAAACAGTACAGAACTCGTCCCATGACCCTGAGGGATGCCGATTTCTGCTCGAAGTATCGATTTTCGAAAGTAAATATGAAGAAATTAATAGCTATAGCTTGGCCTTTCTTAAGCGATGATAAAAGAAGAGAATACATATATCCCAGATGATTTCAAGTGATGGCAGCTATACGCTAATAATGGAAATCAGATGGGGTTTGGTTACGTTTATAGTTTTAGATTGGTGAATTTTTTAATAATACGAGTATATTTGACATAAGGAAGGCGTAGCTAAAACGGATAAGAAAATATTTTATAAATAAGGATTTGTCTGACGTGGCGTAAATCCGAAGTAAGTCCTTCGCTTCGGTTTAACTTTTCCAAGGTTGTACCTACTATCAGTGAAATCTAATAAATAAGGCTTTTTACCTTCAGCATATAAAAGAATATTTGATAAAGACACCAAAATTATTGGGGGTTGTCGTAAAACAAAATTTAACCAGGAGTCGTCGTCACTGATTCTGTTAAACATATTATTTATTTTAATTGTACATATACACGCGCACAAAAAACACCCTTATACAAGATAAGATATCCAATAGTGGCAAAGACTTACTTCGAATCGCAATTTTTTGACCATTATTGCCCTTTGGTTATAAAATTTCAGTCTGATCGTAGAACAGAGCACAGTTAGAAAGAGTTTTGATTTAACATACCCTACTCTGGTGATAGTGATAAATAAAAAAAAAACATTGAAAACATATAAAAACTATAATTAACTGATCCAATCATGCCTCATTTTTTTTTCTAACAAAATATTAAAAATGCAAAAATATTGAAGGAACTCACATACATACACATAACATTCCGGTACATGTAAAATTTTATAGAATTAGCTTCTTGCATAGGAAACAAAAAAAAAATGAAAATAGGGACGTTTAAGGAATATCAATATTTGCCAATGCTCGAATTTAGCTAAATGCTTGAATTGAATTGCAATTTGATGTTTTTGTTTTTCGTTTGAATTGATATCCCAAGATATTTTTTTTAATAAAATAAATAAGCAAATAAAATTTGGATATCCACATCAAAGTAAAATTTAAAGAATAACAGCAAACTAATTAAATTTATAAAAACAAATTATACTGTCGAACTATATAGAATATTAAAACACAATAATAATTACTATTTTGGTTTTAAAAATTAAAAAATACAAACAAAAATACATAATTAACTAAAAACCTGTTTGTTTGCGACATAATGAAGAAGGAAGACCCTGGCGGAATTGGCAGAATTTTTGTTGGAGCATTATTTAAATCTGATATACGCCTTGGACGAGCTGAAACGATACCGTCTTCTGCTCGTTGTTTTACGATTTTTGTTTTGATTTAAAATTTTCAGATATAACACAGTATGTTTATAGAGCCAAATTGAGAATGAAATTATAGAAGACATTGAAGACACAATGAAGATAAAAACAAAATTGAAAAAAATATAGAAAAAGAGAAGAGAAAAATTATATAACAATGTTAAATACTTTTGTTTAATAAAAGAAAAAAAAATAATAAAACAAAAAAAAAAAATAAATTATTTAAAAGAAAATAGTGTTTTCGGAAGCTCTTTGGATGTGTAACCCTTTTTTAGTTTTTGAAGATTTATACAAAAATAAATTCCAAAATAATATTTTTGTTTCGTTGTTTTAAAATCGCTTATTCTTAAATAATTATAAATTTTAAATAAACATAAAAAAAATTAAACATACAAAATTTTATGTAGAATACATTAAAATTAAGATAGAGAGAGAAAAAAACTCAAATTACTGAAATTCCAAACCAAACGAACGCCATTTTGTTTTTCTTGTTTTGTGCTTTTTTTTCAAATTAGGTAATGTTAAAAATATTTAAAAATCTAAATTTGAGTTAAAAGTTATTAATTTTTGTTTACATTTTGTGAAATAATTTGTTGCAAAAAGTTGTGATTTTTTTTTTAATTTTATTTTTGTATTTGAATTTTTTTTTTAATTTGGTTGCTTAAATTTTTACCTGTTCTTATGTGAAAATATAAAAAACGCCGAGCCACGAGGTATTGGTTTTTTTGTCTTCTTAACGCTGATTTCAGATATTCGCCGTGGTCGTGCTGTTATTTGATCGTGAACTACTTCTGAATTGTATTCTTATTAATTGTATGTGTATTTTGCAACAAATTTGAAAATAAATTTTATTTTTTTTTGTGTTTAATTTGGATAATTTTTGATTTATTTTGTTTGTTTAATATTTTTTTCTTTCAAACTGGGACTTTATAATAATTTATTTTAATAAAAAAAGAATAAGAAAAAATAAAAATTTAAGTGATAAAATTACAAAGAAAAACATTACCTTCTTGTTCTTCTTCGTAGTCCTCGTTGTCCAAACGAATTTTCATTTCTGATAGAGTTTCCTCGTCGTCCCTTTAAATATATTTAAAATATAAAATTTAAAATGATGACAATAAGAAAGCGCCAAACTACGATCCGCAGCAAAAGAATGTTTCATAAAAAAGTACTAAAGTCTGTTTTGAAGCCCTCTGATTTGAACCAACTATTTCTGTATCCTTAATTATTCATTCAGTGGGCTGTATTTTTGCCCAGATTACTTCCGAAATTGGATTCAAGGATGTAGTGATATGCATTCCCTGAACCGCGATTAGTACGTTTTAATTATTTTAGGAGA
This sequence comes from Chrysotoxum bicinctum, assembly GCA_911387755.1. Taxonomy (NCBI): domain Eukaryota; kingdom Metazoa; phylum Arthropoda; class Insecta; order Diptera; family Syrphidae; genus Chrysotoxum; species Chrysotoxum bicinctum. Next base: position 11,549,986 of record OU426991.1, on the reverse strand, counting down.
GAATTGGTCTGTTAGGCACATACCGGGAGTTGAAAGCTGTTCGTTTTCTTCAGTGCGAATGCCGCTCGTGGATGGCGGTATTAGCATTGAGTTTTTGAAGCATTAAATTCTTCTGGGTTTTTGGTTCCCTTTGGACAATGCTGTCGAGATCATAATTGAACAAGTTTATCATGCGCTGCCGTTAAAATTCAGAAGCTCGAACAGCCTTCAAATAATAGAAAAGTCAAATGCAGTCTCATTTCCTGCATTTGTGGTAATAGTGATCACCTAGGTGATAGAAATCTTAAGGTACAATTACTCTGATTTATAGTATCTGAATATCCGGACGATTAAATGATTTTCATAGAGGTCACTTTTATGAAGGCCCAACAGCAAAATGTGTTCCTGATTTTTTTCTAAGCACTACTAACAACAAACATGAGAAAGATGGACGTTTTTAAAAACTTACATATTTTCTTCATCATCCATATCTCGACCGTCTTCATCCATGCCATCATCTTCATCGTCACCATCCATATTTGGCGATGGACTATGTGATTTTTGTTTATTCTCCTCAGTCTGTCATAGAACCAAAATTACAAATACCACTAGCAAGAAAATGCCAGCTTAAAAAATTTACCTCTTCTTCTTTGTCGACCGTTGTCAATGAATCAGCATCAGCTAAATTATCAACAGCAATGGCCAAGAACACGTTCAAGAGGATATAATTACCGCAAATAAATAATATAATGAAATAAATGCACGCCAATATTCCAATTGATGCAACACCCCCATAGGCTCGTATACCATCATACATCACAGCATTCCAATCCTCACCAGTAAGAATCTGATAGAATCATATTTATTTTATTTTTTTCAATAAAAAAAAAACATCAAAGCGTCATCAATCAAAACTCACTTGAAACACAGTCAAAAGACTCTGGACGAAACTATCGAAATTCTGACGAGGTTTTTCCTCTTCGGGGGCAAAATTGAATTTCCCGCCAAAAACTTGCATCCCCAACAATGCAAAAATAACAATAAACAAAAATAGTAGCAACAAAAGCGATGCAATCGATTGAATTGAATTTAACAATGAAGCCACCAAATTCGACAGCGACCGCCAATATCTATAAAAAAGAAATATTTAACTTTTTTTCGAATAAACAAATTATAATTGGTTCTATGCAAACTTTGTGACTTTGAAGACTCGTAGCAACCGAACACAACGTAACACCGAAACACCCAACGGTGGCATTATTTCGGTGTTGGTAAGGATCATTTCGGTTATACTGCCAATTACAACAAAACAATCAAAACGATTGAAAAGGGACACAAAATATCCCTGGAATCCTAAGCTGTACATCTTGAGGACCATCTCACAGGTAAACAACGCCACGAAGAATATATTTGTATTATCTGTAAAAGCTTGCATTAGCCAAACGACTTCTACGTTAATCAACACTTAAACCCAATCAGCAGGCACATGTTTAACGATTCTGACAAGAGGAACTTGAACTTGTGTATAAGACTTTTTTATAATTGAATTGAAAATTTAAAAATTTCTGATGTGTCGGATTTACACAACGGAATAACATTGATGAACTTAGTTTCATAACAAAGAAGTAGATAATACTTGCTTTTTAATTTTCAGAATTTATCCTTTAAGTCAGATTTAAGGGATATTTCAATGAACAGTCGTCCATTTTGACATTTCGTTCATATAACATTATTTTATTCGTTAAGAATGACATTTAAAACAAACAAAAACAAGAATGATTTTTAGGTAAGTCATTGGTTGCAGTGTGGATAGTATGTGGAACGCGAAAGAGTTTGACAGTTCATAACAATCAGATTTCAATTCGTGTTGACCAATTTACATATTTCCTCAGTTTTTTTCTCATTATGTACAAGCAGATCTAAACCAACTTATCGTCCAAAAATAGACTCAACTTGTTTCAAACTGAGTTGGCCAAATTATGATCTTCCGTGTAGGTCCAGCAGTACCTCAGGTAAAACAGTTTTAATTTTTAGATTGGAGTATTTTGACCAGGGTGGTCCAATTCTCAGCATGGATTTAAGATATAGAAGAATTGTTAAATTTTGTCGTGGATAATGCATTTCTTGAGAAGTGGACAATGTATTTCTTGAGAAGTATATCGACTAATGAATTTAAAAATTACCAAATTATTAAAACCATCAAATTTTATTTCCTGCCAAGTGGGATCTTGTGTTTTTTTTTTTGTTACCTTGAAAATCATCCAGCCATGCTGGCTGCTTATAATGCTCCGTCGCAAGCACACCCGTATTTAAAAAAACCAAAATTATAATCAACCAATAAAATGCCTGTGATTTAACAGCTTTTCTACAAGCTCTCCGCATTCTACGATTCACACGATCCATTTCTTTTTTTTTCTTTCGCATCCACGATTCGGTCATTTGCTCTTGGCCCTCCTCACCCAATTGATCATTTGAATCCATTTCATTGGCTTGTTTTTGTTTGCCATCTTGTATTAGATTTCCATCTGCCTCAGGTTCAATATCTTCGGCTTGCGTTATCCAATCCAAATAACCACGTAAGTCTTCTTCGATTTGCTGTTTCTCTCGGAGTTTTTGGAAGTCACCACGATTTTTGGCTTTTGTACGTTCTTTTGAAAATTCACCCGACAACACACCGAGAATGAGATTCATTACAAAAAATGCCCCTAATATGACCATAGAAATAAAATAGGTCCATTGCCAAGTACTGCCCATGGCATCTTGAATCTTAAAAAAAAAATAAAAACAATTTTACTCATAGTCCAGTGATAAATAAATCTATCTATATATACATTATAGAGAACATCAGTCCAGCCTTCCAGTGTCACACACTGAAACACTGTCAACATGGCCAATCCAAAATTGTCAAAATTCGTAATTCCATAGTTTGGACCTTCCCATTTGTCATAGCATTCAAATCCCGTAGGGCAGTGATATCCCGAACTACCGCATGGATGTGCGTCCTCCATGTATTCACCTTCAAATGTAGAGCAACGGCAGCAGCAAAATTCATGTGTAGATAAGTTAGGGGGAAAGGATACACACAACAATTAAAATCATGCAGTTTTTCTTTGAAAAGCAGGTTTTCACAAATGATCACTAGAGTTCCAAAAACCGTAAGCAATTATAACGTGTTGAAAAAAAAAAAGGTCATTCAAAAAAGCAATCAATCCAGTTGGTGACAACCACCTAATTATTCGCATATTTTGTTTAAATAATATGGAAACTCCATGGCTTGTATTCTTTGAGCTTTCATTATAATCACGTCCATTTCACTAAGACCACAACTTTTTACTTCCGGGAAGTAGACAACTTTTTACATTTATGTTAAGACATTTGCATAACAAACTAATACTACCGTTATTGAGTATAGCTTTATTTTGAAAACACGGGGCTTTTAGGAGATTTAAATAGAAAGCTTCGACCATGCAAAAGGTCTCTTTCTTCTCCCCTAAACAGATTTTTATTTGAAAATCTATGTAAAGCAATTTTTACTTCCATCTTTATTTCAGCAAACATTTTTATTTTTGACATATTAAATTACAACTCAACCCCTCAATTTCCATGTAAAGATGAAATCGAACACAAATGTCAGTTGAACGAACATTAGATGTCAAATTATTTCTTGATTTGATGTTAAATTCAAGATCTGCTAAGTCTACTTGTAAATTTACTGAAATTAATTATTTCTTTTAGAGGAAAGGGCAATGTTATTCCATCGATTCACAACACTTTTATGCGAATATGAAAGAATGATTCTTGGATTCCCTGATTCGGTAACAATCACCATGCTTAAAGTGATTCTGATCATATTGAATAAATATCACTTTTATTTTATTCTTCAACTTGAACTACATGGTATCACTCTTTTCTCTTGAACTAAAATGTACTCGACACAAAATTTCTAGCCTTTCAATGCCGCGAACGAAAATCTATTACTGTTGAATTTTCAGTATGAAGCGTTTTGATATCGGAGTCGATAAACGAAGGCTTCGCGGCTTTTAAATAATACCCAGAGAAAACCCCATTTGCGTCTTTTCTCTAAATAATTTCGCGAGCTTTTCTTTCATACCAAATACGAAATTATAAAAAAAAAGGAAACAGGATACAGGGAATGGATTTTTTTTTTTGAAAATTTTTACTATACGATACATAAAATTCCAAAAAATACGGCTTATCTTGGCGAAGATATTAACCTTTTTTAGTAATGTCCGTTGAAGTGATTATGCGATGAAATACAAATACACACGAAAGTAATTTGACATTTAACTAAATATATCTTATGGATCTTTCCTTTAGTTATAAACACAATCTTAGTTAATCTCATGTGGTTAAAATTCACCGTCCATTAGCGCATCATTCATAAATGCTTCATTTATCGTAGCCTAAGTTTGGATAGTAACTCAACTTCTAACGAATTCGATGCGCTCTCCGACTCAATTCAAAGAATTGTTTCTCATTTTCCGCACAGTAAAATCGTTATTACGGGCGATTTCGCTGTAATCAATTCTTGTGGCTGCGATATTCTGATCAGACAACAGCCGAATGGAGGTATTTCCAGATATTTTCAGAGTTAAACAACTTGATTCAGCGTTCATGAGCCTACTCGAATTCCCAACTTGGCAGATCCATCCGCAAACACTCTAGACTTGTTTCTTGCCTCTGATCCGGACAAATACAATACAATACTACACTGCACCTCTAAGCACATCAGACCATTGTGTCATATCTGCTAATTTCTCGTCTCAACCAAACCCAGTAAGAGAACAAATTCCTAAGAGAACTGTTTAGTATACGAGAAAGCCAACTGGGAAGGTCTAAACGATTTCTTCAATAACTTTAACTGGTCACTATGCTTCCTCGATAGCGACGTAGGCTCCAGTGTAGATATGATTACAGGTTTAATTCTTTTCGGGATGAAAAGAAGAATTCTTGATTTGATTCGCGCTCTAAGGAGGTTACTGAGGTCAGAGAAATAAGCTTCTGATGTTATAAGGCCAACCCTACGGAGGAAAACTAGAATAAATTCAATCTAGCTACAAAGATCACTAATGATCTTCTTCGGCGAATTAAATTTGTTCATCCCAAACAATTAAGGCAAAAAATACTACAATGTCCCAAAGGTAGTAAAAATGTTTGGTCATTTGTAAACAAAATTACGAAATACTACTTCGTCTTCGATTCTTACGCTCGTCTTAAATGATATTTCTTTTGTCAGCTAACAAGAAAAAGCGAATTCGTTTGCAGCAGATTTTGTGCTCGTAATTCGATACTGCCAGAAAGTATCATGACTACAAATCTTCTTCGAGTGCGAAACTCGTATAGTTGCAAGAGTATTAAAGGATCTTGATAAGCACGAATCCTCCGATCCGGATACTATCCCCTTTTTGTTTTAAAGATGCGTTATTTAACGCTGACAAAATCATTGCGTTCGCTTCTCCATCCGCCCATCTATTGGTCTCTTTCCGAGTGGATGCAAAACAGCATTTTTCCAGCCTGTCCCTAAAAAAGGTGAATCGAACTATCGTCCAATTACACTTACATGCCTTCATTCCAAGCTCATGGAAACGCTAATAAATTATCAGTTCAAGAAATATCTTGAGAATATGGCTTTTGTAGCCATAGATCTGATATATTCTCACAGAACAGTGGCAAAAATCTTTACATCGTTTTGGAGAAAGTAAGATTTTTTCACTTGATATTTCAATACCATTTGATAGTGTTTGGCATTAAGCTTTCTAAACGAAAATACGTGCATTTGGTATTGACGGATCTCTTCTTCGTTGGATTAGAAACAATCTTTCGAACCGCTCAATGCAAGTAATTTTTGACGGTTTTAAGCCTGTTATTCATAAAATATATGCCAGTTTTGTCTCCAACTGTCTTTCTTATATTCATCAATAATCATTCATGTGAAACCTTTAATCCATTAAATTGTTTTCCTGAAGACAGTACTGTCAGCTTCTCATAGTCGTTTTCTGATGCACGTCCTTGTCCTGCAGATATGCAAGTGCTCCAATTAACCACTTGAGTCTCTGGAATAGAATCCATAATAGAGCTTTAAAAATGATAACCGAAACATTTGAATATCGCGAGCGCCGCGCCGCGCCTCCATAAATATCTGTGGTGTTTGGTAGAAACATGATAACTCCGTAAAATAATTAGCATTCTCATCTTCACTTAACATCGAGCTGGAACCTCAACGGGTAAATCGATTTTCTTAAAATTTGGAACATAGTTTTTTAAAGAATATTCTCATAAATGTTCCAAATTGGAAAAAAAATAGTTGACCCGTTTAGGACTTAGCTCCATGTGATGTGGACGTAAAAACACAAATTATTTTATGGACTTACCACGTTTCTACCAAACACCACAGATATATTTATATATATATACATATTATACAGTGCATTTAAAGATATTCATTTTCTTGTCGTCGAAAATCTTTTCAATATTTTGATTTCATTCTATATAGTTTAGATAAGGGCAATAATATTTCGAAAAAACTCAAAAAATACACCCATCAGCCACCACACAATTAATCTGAGGCTAAAGTTTAAGTTTATATTTTGGAACTCCAGTTTCTAAAAATTAATGTTTTTTTTTTTTAATATCTATCACTTTCTTACCTGTAACATTATTTTGGCAAGTTTTGTGCATCTTTCCCGAAAATAATTCTAATCCAATAATAGCGTAAATAATAATCACAAACAAGACCAATAGAGCAATATGCAATAAAGGCACCATGGCACGGAGAATTGAATTAAGGACAACCTGAAGACCTATTTGTTTTTTTGTTTATTTATTTTTAATTAAGTTTTCAAGTTTTCGACTGTTTCATAATAAATTCACTTACTTGGCACACCCGATACCAATCTCAACGGCCTAAGTACTCTAAATGCTCTTAAAGCTTTAACATCGAATCCTTCCTTCATTAAATTTGATAACGCCGTACTTATCATACTGCGAAATGATTGCATAAAAATGATTAGTTTTTGCAACATACTCATGGTGAAATTAAGACACATGAATGGCATTTTATAGTATTTAAAAATAAACACAAAATATAATAGTATTTACCCTATAACAACAATGAAAAAATCTAACAAATTCCATCCATTTCTTAGATATGCACCATTATGTAACATAAATCCATACGCTATGATTTTCATAACACATTCTGCAGTAAAAATTACTAAAAAAACATACTCAATTTTTTCCTGTGGAAAGAAGAGATTTTTTTGTTTAAAATACATTTTGAATTGATTTTGAATTTTTTGTACAGCGTTAACAAATGGATTCTGTTTATCTTGTACATAAAATACTTGAAAACTTTTTGCTTGACAAAAAAAAACTTACCAAATACGCATTAGTTTGATTTGAATCACTTAAAGGATACGGCGTGTAAACGGCTAAGGCAACACAGTTGGCAAATATGGTTAAAAGAATTAAATATTCGAATGGTCTGTATGTAAATGCGGGGAACGAGTTAAGGAAAGGCTAACATAATGTTATTGCTTACCAAGTTAAAAATATTTAAAAAATAAAATATTAAAATTTAAGATCAAAGATATTCAAGTTAATAATAAAAAATAGTATAAATTATTTTGTTTAAATTTAAAATTTTACAAGCTTATTTCTTAAAACTACGACTTGTTTTTATATATTTGTTAATGTAGATGCAGCTTTATTCATACTATTCGCGAATTTATTTAACCAAACAGAAAATCTATTTAACCTAAACACAAATATATTTAACCGGAACACACACGTACGTAAATCGAATCCAATGATTAGCCAATACTTTCAATTTGTATTTCAGTTAAATCTATTTGCCTTTAGGTTAAATTGATTTCTTTTCGGTTAAACAAATGTGCAAATCGTATAAAATTTTTGAAGAAAACAATAAAATTTATTTAATATTATTTTTCATTTTTTTAAAATAAATTTTAAACTTTAAATATTTAATATAATGTTTTTAAAGGGTTGACAAAAATCTTAATTTTTTAATAATTAAGATTTTTTTTTTTAATTTTAATTTAATACTTTAAAAATAAACATGTAGACAAAATTTGTATATAAAAAGGATACTTCCATTCAACAACACTTATGCATAAACTCCGCAGTGGATTTTTTACACCAAGACAAAATAAGGCCCGTACGGGTCGATCGGGTTGGGCTTTCCCGCCCCGTCGTACGGGCTTCTTTTGTGCTGCCGATGTAGTTGTCTTTTGTACTGGTCCAATGGTTGTGCCATTTGTAGTTTCGGCAATATTTGGAGTACCGATTCCACCACCACTGGCAGTGCCCTCACCTATATAAAAGAACAAACACCAAAACATATTTGAAGAAGAGTCAGCAACAGCAAGGTTTTATTTTTTGTTTTATATAAAAATCTGATATAGCAACGCCAGTCCAAAAATAAAAAATACCAAACTCTCACTAGTTGTCGATGAAGAGGTTGTTGTACTATTACTCTTAACGTATCCAGACAAATGGAAATGCGCCAAATCACAACGGCAAAGGTTTTGTAAAGGTGACTAGCAATACAGTTTAGTAAACATAAAGTGAGTTTAAATTGTTGAAATGTTACGAGTTTTGAAGGCGCCTAATTAAATTGTGAAATTTGACACAAAATGAATGATTTTGATATCGAATCTCATTGAATTAACATGATTACTAACTTTGAAATCAAAAAGAAAAGCGTTTTTAAAGTGTTCTTTTAACTTTGAATATGCAGCACTAGTTATAAGTATCACGAAATAACTCCTATTGTCACTTTAATGTTGATACCATAAGGGAGAAAAATCGAGGAGGGCAAATAATTCCCCATTCTATTAGTGCGAGTATAGAATCAAGAATAAGCTGATTCTAAAACAATGAAAGGCAAGAGAGGTTACGACATATTGCTTCAGAGATTATATTCAATAGGTTAAAGGAGAAGTGGGACACCCGCTTAAATATGAAAGTTATACATAAGTTTTGGGCCGATAATGGAAAACTTTTAAATATCTCTGAAAAAAGTGCAAAACTGATGGTTCTGCTGTTAGGCTAGTCGCGCACTGGCAACTGTGATCGAAATAAAATAGTTTAATCAACAGTTGAAAGAGAACCGCACACTGGCAACTCTTTACTCACGCTCACACTCTTTTCTCTCTTGCGCTTATTGAAAACAGCTCAACTGTTGCGAAAGCAATCGTTTAGCTTACGTCAAAACATAAACTTTTTAGTTGCCCGAATCGAGTTGCTCTAAGTGCGCGGTGTCCCATATAAGCCCATATGTTTCATTTTAGCAACCAAACAGTTGCGTAACTAAAAATTGAATGTGCGCGCCTGGCCTTACCGAAACAATTAAGTGGATTAGAAGTTTCCGATAAGAGATAATAATTTATGAAGACAAGGAAAAGAGTCGGAGACAAAACGGAACCTCGAAGTACACCATTATTAATTTTCGGAGTATGAGGCTTAAGTCCAGAACAATTCGAATTGAAGGGCCAGAAAGGAAATTTCTAATCCAACAAAAAAAGGGACTCTTCGATGTCAAATGTACGTATTTTTGTTAAGAGTGCTTTGTGTGCTAATCCCTATTAAATGAAATATCACATTTCTTAAGTAAACAAAAAATAAGCCTTGCTGACATTGCTGAAAACGAAAATGAATTATTTGTAAGCTTATCGCAAGAAAAACTCACCGATTCCTCCATTCATGTGTTCAATATCACCTGCGTGCGACATACCTCCATCCTCATTGCGGTTGCCCATCAATCCACCACCTCCGCCCCCATTGGCACCATTATTATTATTCGTTACCGCATTCATGGCTGTAGAAACACTGATCGTTGTCTCCCATACACCAACTCCAAATTTACCTACAACCGGAGGTATTAAATTTTTATGATTTTGTGACAAAAATGATGAATGTCTTTGCGTATGCTGGCACACAACACCCGCACTTCGTGGCCTTTGGCGACAAAAATTTGGTGGTTCTATTGAATCGTATTCATGAATACACGGCAATGGTCGCTCGATATTAACGTACTTTTTAGAACTAGTTCGATTTATACGACCTACTCCGATTGTACTACTTATATCTATATCACTTTGACATCGTCGGCGAGGAATTGTTGTTTCATCGTCGTCGTTGTCATTATCGTCTTCTAGATTGTCGTCTTCGTCAATTTCGTCATCAATATATTCGTCGTCGTCTTCGTCGTCGTCGTCTTCTTCTTCTAAAATATCCTCAGTTGGAGCATCAGAGAAATTATGCTGCTCACTCAAACTATCGCAATCGGTTACATCGTCCGGACGAATGGCATATTTCTTCTCACCCACAATATCATCGACAAAATCGTCGTCGTCGTCGTTATAATAATCACTACCGATAAAACTACTAATAACACCAACACCGAATCCACAAATAGTACTATTTTCACCGGTAATACTACAATTACTACTATTACTACTACTTCCTCCGTCGACAGTACCAGTACCGGCACTTGCACTTGACCGACGACGATGATGCTGTGACGTCGAATAATCACTATTATTGGTATTGGTACTTTTTACCGAGCATTTGCGTTGCCCCAAAGCCGATGCTGTTGCTGTATTTAGCAAATCACTATCAAAGTTTACACTTCGACTAGTTGGAATAATACTTAAAACAGCACCGTTATTTATTGTTTGTTTATTATTACTTAGAGTTAATCTACTACTATTAGTATTATTATTGTATAATTGTTGTTGTAGTTTTTGTTTCTGATTGGAATTATTTTTATTGTTATTAGCTATAGTAGTAGTTTTTTTATTGGGCGCCGGATAACATTGCAAACAAGTCAATGATTTTCTTTGATGACTGGTACTTTTTGTTCTTTTTCTTCTTCTACTACAATTATTACCATCTATTAACTCTCTGCTATTACTACTATAATCAGGTGGTGGTTTTTGTTGATTGTGGACGTTTTTATAAATCACTTCTTTTTTATCTTTTTCTTGGTCTTCTTCGTCTTCTTGGTCTTGGTCTTCTTCTAATTTTATATTTTCAGACTCTTCAGAATTTTCAATAACATTTTCTTCAGCTTTATTAGGACTTTGTTGTGTTTGACTAAATTGTAATGATTTTTTTGTCGAGTGTGTGAGATGAATTGGTACAATTGGTTCTAACTCGAAATTGGTAGCATGAAGAGGACCAGAAGAGGAGTGTTGGCTATTTTGTTCTTTAGTACAAATATGACAATTGCATATACAATCGCAGTGACTACTATTTGAACAGCAGCTAAAGCTACTGTTATTGCTAGAAATATTATATCTATTACGACTATTGCTAGTTTTGGCAAAGAGGGTTTTTTCGTCGTCGTCTGTGCTGACGCTATTCTCTTCTTCTCTTTCTTTTTCTTTATCGGCACTGCAGTCCTCTTCAAAATCTTCGAAATCTTTTTCACCAAAACTTTCTTTATCAAAATGGCCAATGCCTTTGTGATGGTGTTTGTTTCCTTGATCAGCGACGCTGCCGCCGGCTTCTTCTCTTTCGACTTCGACGTTTTTTGATATTCGAATATCGTCTTCAGTTCCAAGTTCCGCAGCAACAGAACCTGAAAATGTCCTCTGGAAAGCTGAATGTTCCTTGGGTTCGCGGTATTTTCTTCTATTAGTAGCTGTGGTTGTAGTTGAAGCAGTAGCAAAAGTTGGTCGTTTCTCCTTACTATGGCCGCAAATAGTTGGTTGACATTTAGTCGTTGTTTCGATATCACGTCTTGTGTCTCGACCACTGCACCATTTGCACGGTTTGTTATCCTCGGCAAACTGTTGTTGCTGTGGTTTAATCTGCTGAAGCTGAAAGGTGGCTGTTGAGTCTGAACTGCGACGTTTGTGACTGGGATCTCGGTTACGATAGCTTCTGTAATGTCGTTTTGACGTGGGCAATGATGACAGGCACAATATCGCTTCTTCGGTGTCAGTTTCAGTTCTGTTATTATTAATTGATGGTGATTTCTGAAGTTGATCGGTGTTGGTTGGTGATGTTGCTGTTGCTCCTCCAAGGAGGGGACTACCCTTCGAAGTGATATTTTGCTGTCGATGAGATTGAAATTGTCGTTGCCTTTGTAACTGTTGACTAATGGAACAGCTTTCTTTTGGTTCTGATGGTATTCTTTGTTCAAGATGTTGAGTTGATTCTGATAAACTATGTTGTTGTTGTTCTTGTTTCTGTTCTTCGTCAGTTGTGACCTTTTTAAAACTAGAATTGACGGCACGTTTGTTACTACTACCCTTTTCGTTATTACTATTATTAAATTCCGCTGTTGGGATTTGCTGAGCTCTGTTGGACTGGAGGTCATACTGGTCCCCTAAGATAAATGAAAAAAAAAAACATATTGTTAAATTTATAAAGAAATTTTAACGCTGAAATTTGGGACCATCAAGTCCCAATCGTAGTTGTTGCTTGCATACTGAGCAGGACACTAGTAATCTTTTTAAATGGAGTTTCTCAGAAAAGATTTAAGAAAATTTAATTTTGTATATAGCATAAGGCTAGGCGCACACATATAATTTCGCCGGAATGTGTGTTCTTCTGCACATCAAGTTAGAGCCCATACGGTTTCAATGAACCAAAAACTTCTTAACACAAGCATACATAAGCCGTTTACTTCAAGCAAGCATACATTTCATAACTTTGTTCTCATTATTTTAGAAAGATATTCTCGTATTTTTCGAAAATGGCTTGACGTTATTTTCTTAGATGCTGCTAAGCAGTTCAAGTAATGCTAGGTTTCAGCTTTTTTTTGAATTGAAACATTTTATCAGCTCTCGATTTGGTCTTTGAACAATTGCCAGTTCATTTTCAGTTGTGTCTTTAACTGACCGAAATTAGTTTGTCAAGAGACAACCATATTTTGACCAACTCCGGTGTCAGTTCTCTAACAGCTATATCTGAATTGATGTGCATTGTCATATACACATTTTGACAGCTGTCATTCATCTTGAATGAAATTTATGTTCGCAGGAACATTTTTTGTAACTTTTTAATAAGAAATCGACCAAACTACTAGAATTTCCTTCAACTTGAATTTAATCGCCTGTGAAACCTGTGTCTTTAATTGACAAATGATGACCAAAATTGTATCTTTGTCTTTCAAAGAAAAAGTAGCATTTCGTTTGTCAGTTGAACTACTTTCACTTGTCTGTCAAATTCGTTGTCTTTCATAGACAAACAGTGTTTGTCAGTTCAAAGACAACCACTTGTCGAGTACATATTTCCATTTGTCATTTTGTGTAGAAAGGGAAATAGTGTCTTTCGTCAGTTAGGAAACGAGAAGTTCAAATATTTGTAAAAGATTTTCCAAATTGATTTTATTTATAAAAAAATAACGAAATCAATAATACCAAATTACTTTGAAAGCGCTACAGTTCGGGTAAAACACGGCCCTTGAACAAAAATCTTCTCTAGTTAGTTCGGTTCTATAGTATTTTATTACCTATGTATATATTTGAATAAAAAATAGAAAATCTAATAATAGTCTTAGTCAAAAATCGAGCTATTTTCCCCAACCTAACTTGTGGAACGATAGGTACTACATATATGTAGGTAGAACAAAAGCACACAACTTAAAGAGAATTATCAACACCCTTTAATCAATTTCTCCACTTAAATATAAACTCCCAAAAAAATACATTAATTCAGGTGTTATTAACCGAATTACTCAAAGTATTCCTGTATGTTATCCTTTCCCACCTCACAAATACACTATGTTACTCTGTGTGACACAAAAGATAGACAGAAAAAGGTACATATTCATCTCTTATCCATCAATTTCCATAGACACTTAAATGTGGCTATAAATTTCCATCATGCATGTGCTTTTTGTGGATCGATTAATCATTACTTGGCGGCGGCGGCGGACAAACAAATTTTTTTTGTTTTGTTCTTATGTAGGTACATACTACTTGTTCCATGAACAAAAGAATGGTTGCCACCAATGTATATACAAAAAAGAAATTGTTTTTAGCACTTCTAAAAAATATTGTCATAAAATGAAAGAGACGATTTATTTATAATTTGTCATTCATTTTTGTTCAGAAAAATACGTAATTCTGACAACGTTTTTAAGAACCTAGAAAGTGACAATATTAAAATATTAATAATACTTATTTTACGTCAATTTTACGAAGAGTTTTAATGACATCAGAAAATCGCCCAAAAAAAAATACAAAAACCGATTTAAAATAATTTCTTCCCCCAAGAGTTGTCTCTAAAAATAAACTCAACCTACCAAAACAAAACAAAAATTAAATGTAAATCCTGTCAATGGGTAAACGACAATTTAATAACTGTCTAGAAGAATTTCAATTAACGTTCAAAGGACGATGACAAACAAGAAGTATGCACTCATAGTTTATATTAGACTGCTATAGGGTTATATCGTATAGTTTTCTAGAACAAAAACTGTTAACCATCCCTTTTTTGTTGTTCTTCACATTGGTGACATAATTAAATTTATTTCGATTTGAAGAGGTACGAGTATGAGAAAAGGATACACACAGAGATGTCCTAAGGAATATTTTTGTATTGTCATATTTAAAGTTCAGATACTATGTTAAACATTATTTATGATTAATGGTTTGTTCGATTTTATGCGTACTCATTTGAAATTCAGTCACAATTTATTTAAAATAAAAACCAGAACAAGGATAATGATTATTCAAATTTCAACAAATAAAATTAAGTCGAGGACGAGAAAATGTCTCTGATGATTGAGTCAGATAATACGCATAATTACAGAGGGTGGTGTAGAAGTATGCAAGACGAAACAAAGGGTGCAATTGTTGTTGTGTTTAGCATAGTCCGTATTATGTTGATTTTTGTAAATCAACATCGCTTATTAATAATGCTGACTAAGTAGAGACGTGCTGTTTAACTTTTGTTGACCCGAACCCAATCCCATTTAAATGGGTAGACGTCAACAAAGTCGTGGCGGCTAAACTATAGTTTTTAAGTCTGGGCGTGTTGTCAACACAATAGTCAACTGTTAGATTGGTTTTGTCTGCGGCCAATACCTTAACTTGTGGATCTTGTTATTATTTGTTTTGTTTTAAGTGATTTTTTATTGATACATATTAAATTGCTCAGAACAGAAGAATAACATATTCCTCATATTCATGATGAAAAATGTACATAAAATATTCTGGAATTATTTTTTTGGACAAATAAAACTCTAGACGTTGTTAACATCAATATGTACACACTTAAGGACTATTTATATGAGAGCGACAACGTCCGACGAATGAACATTTCTTTCACATATCATTACTTCTTCGTCGGGAATGAAGCTTAAAAAAAACAAACAAATAAAAACAAGAATTATTTCGAGGTTAGTCACACGCTAACAATTTATTCGTTGGAATAGGTATGGTGCATATGTGGAACGCGAATAGAGATTGACAGTTCGTCAAAATCAGATTGGAATTCGTGACAATCGATCAATTTTCCCGCTGTTATTTAAAAAATAAAAACACAAAATTTTAATATCTCAACAGTAATTTCAATTTTAACTTGCGACTAATACGTACTATAAGGCAAGTTATGCATTCGTAAAAAAATCGATTAGAGATTTTGATCAAAGTTGAAATTACGATAATAGCGAAGACAAAAAAACGACTCTCGCAATTCTGTCTGTCTGTCTGACTACAGCCTAAACGGCTCAGCCGATTTTCGTTAAACTTGGTTGATATCATTTTTAAATTTTCCCCCCAATTTTTTTTTCTTTTTTAAGACTAAAAATAACGGTACCTGCGAAACAATTTTTTTTTTCGAAGTCTTATAAATATTTATTTTTCTCAAAACTGTTCAATAGATTAAAAAAAATTACATTAAGTTAAAATTATGCAACAGATTTCAATGAATTTAATGAAAAATCAATTTTTTTTTTTGAAAATTCGATATCTCAAAAACGGCTCAATATTTTGTTTGTATATTTAATTTTTATTCGAACGATAATTAAAACTTTAAATTGGCGTACAAAAATTTGCTCTTGAAAATGTTTTAAAAATTTTGTACATAAAAGCTTATTTTTTTAAGAAACGACTGCAACAAATTATAATTGTTGTTCTTGCATAAACTAATATTAGCTTGAAATACATTGTATCCTATGGTTAGCTCCAAGTACTACAGGAGTTGTTTTAGTCTTTTAAAAAATTAATTTTATGCTTATGAACAGTTTTTCTCTAAAACCGTTCATTTTAGAATTGTTTAGTCTTTTCCATAAGAGCAAGTTCTTGCGACTCAATCGGGCACATCGACAAAAAAAAAAACAAAAGTTAATCGCTCTGATGTTTCTGAGTTAAGGAAAATAATAAAAGGTGGTTTTTGACATCCCAGGGGCCTTTTTTGCAGACCAAACGCTTTAAGAAAAAAAAACTATAGTATCATGGGCAAAAAGCAATGCCAACAATCATTGTAGCTATCAACGGCGAGGTTACATATTAGCCGTGTTTTTTTTCGCAAATCCATATAGAATTGTAGAAAAAAACGACATCGGGACTTAGGAGCTTTTTTGTCAGCTGTATTGACGACTAGCATCAACCAGCATCCAAAAACGTCACTTTTGACTTCTCTGAACAAATTATCGATAACATATAGATAATATTAATTTGGCATCACCGTTTTTATCGGGTCTTAGATTAAGGCTGGTATTCACCAAGAGCTCTTAAACGGCTCTTAACTTTACGAGGCTCTTAACTTGAAATTTCTTTGGGGTATTCACCATTTCACCAACCACTCACAAGTGTTTTTCGAAGTTCGAAAATGAGAGCAACTTTTTCTTGCTCAGGCATACCCAAACTGCGAAATCAAACTGTTTTCGAACTTGGTGGTATGTTAATCTGTCGATTTGCGTGGTGAGGGTGGACGTATGGGAGTGTTGAAATTGGAAGGAAGCGCACTTCCCCACTCTTTGGAAAATGGGGCAAGGAATTTTCGAACAAACTTTCGAAGACCACTCCTAACTTTTAAGAGCGCTCGTAGATCTTCACTAATATTGCTTGTTGAATAGGTTTATGAGCTTATTAAGTTATGAGCACTCGGTGAATACCAGCCTAAGTCTCGATAATTATCTGGTCTTAGCTTACTCTGTATAGATTTAAGTAGTCGTTGTATTTGCATGTAAAGCGCTTAACTACAATGTCGTTTTTTCTACAATTCCTTATGGACCTGCAAAAAAACACGCCTATTGTGCAGATAGGCCTCCAGCATTCACTGACCAATTAGAAGAACACAATCCGAAAAACAAAATTGTGTTTCTTGAAGAAGTCCACAGTGAAACACAAAGTATTGAGATACTAATGACCTCACTAATTCGCAAGATTTTACGCAGAAGCCATCCACCGAACCGAACAATATCTCAAAGTTGGGGGAAAAACTGTAGAAGTGCGAGTGGCAAATATATTCAACTGCATACCAAAGATGTACAACAATGAATATCAATGAAATTATCTCCGGATACACGCCCTTTTAATTTAACATGAGCAAAAACCTCTAAGAACTGATACTAAGACGGCTGAAATGAATGATGAAAAATCACCCAATTTTTTTTATCATAAGTTTGGTTTATCAAGGTTTATTTTATTGGTGAGAAATGTTGGATTTAAGGTTTTGTGGTATTTTGAATAAGTTACTTTCAGCAATTTGCAAATAAGAGAAAGAAAGGAAAGAGAACCGACTGCGTCAGAAAACGAAGCTGCTATTGTATATATAAGCAATTCCACAGACTGGTCATTACGTAAGTTACTAGTCCTATGGTACACGATGGCCAAAACATAGAAGAAGAAGCTGACAATTTTTAAGAGGAATATGGCCGAAACATATCAACTAACTAGACATTATATCAAGTTCAATGACGAAAGAGCCCACATATATACGATATACCTTCTCTAGTCCAGTGGAAGATGCTTCCAAAACTTGCTAACCTGATAGGAAGAGTTGAGGGCAAAGTAAGACGGTGACTTTACTCACTGGAACTTTTTGACAAGAATCTTATAGAACTCAACGAAAAAGAACTATAGAACTCTATGCTTACCCAGTATCATGCCACTTCTGTGGTTGAAGCTTCATCCACCCACTCACCACCCATCAAAATGATAACCGCTGCGTAGGTTCGAAACCATTTTTTTTAACGTCTCCATAAATTCTCTTTTAAGTTTTTTTTTTAAATTTTTTTTTAAATTTTATATTGATTAAAATTTGATAAATATAAATATAAAAATAAATAAATATGTATGTACAACATATCTACATTTTATTTTTGAGACCTTTCCACACTTCGCATAAATTTATCATTGAACTTGATATAATGTCTAGTTAAGTATTACGTCATAATTATTTTGTCACACACAAAAACAGTAAACAATAAAGCCTAACCACGTTGTGACCCCTCAAATAAAATAAAAACCTACAGACATTGGTATATTTCAATTAAAAACCCTCGACATTTATGTCCATCCAACCAGCTTATGTACTATACTTCACACAAGTAGAGTGAAACACCCAAGACCCCAACCCCTCCCCAAGGGGTTAAGTATAGTTATTGCAATGATGTGTTCTATACCAGGGCTAGAGGTGGAATAGGGCTTTTGTTGAAGTTGTAGGCGTATTATTCTGATGATGATGTCGATGATGAATCTTTACTTAATTAAATTAAAATGCAGGATATATCAAAAAACAAATACGAATTGACTGACCGACCGCAAACTTCATAAACATATGTACGCCCGAGAAACAATTACGTCAGAAAAAAAAAATTAATGGAAACGAATCAACGAATGGCATAGATACACCTTGATACGTTTGAATTGAATGCAAATAAACTAATAGGAAATTATACAAATAAATAAATCGGAAAAGGCCGTCCGCTGTCGATCTTAAATAAAATGATTCATCACAAAATTTTAAATTTGTGTTGTATCTGAGTAATGAAAATATGTTTAGGGACTTTTAAATTTAGGATTCATATATATACATATGTATGTGTATTCATTTACTCGCTAATTGATATAAAACTTTAATACCGATCGTATAGGTGCTAGTGTGTAGCTTAAATATTAAAGATTCATTTAAGTTTATTTCAACGAAAATTGGTCTTACTACCTCAAGCTAATTTAAACTGTATAATCCATAGAATTGTTTTGTATGCTCATTCTTTAACAGACCGTTTTAAAAATCCAATATCTCGAATTTTTCTATTAAGTGCTTTTAAGCTGAACGTTAAAGATATGATGGCCAGATAGAAATGAAAATTTTCCCATTGTTATATTTTAGCAGCTGTCAAAGTTATCAATGACATACAGCTGTGAAAATAGTCAGTTAGGTCTGCCATTGTGTTTCGGAAAAACCAAATAAAACGCCAAGAGTTTGCTAATTGGGTGCTGGAAATGTTGGCCGAAGATCCGGACATTGACCTAAAAATCATTTTCTTCGATGAGGCTCATTATTGGTTCAGCGGCTATGCTTAAAGGTGTGTCCACACCAAAGAAACATTTCAGGAAACATTAAGGGTATTCATGTAACGAGATAATTTTCCGCTTTGTAGAAAGATATAACTTTCCGCAGCATGTTTTCATGAACACCCCCTAAGAAATACTTGCGTAAATGTGGGAAATATTTTGTGAAATGTCAAATTAAAAGTCAGAATCCATACTTCTTTAGTTTACGAGGTTTATTTCTGCACTTTCCGCAGCAAATTTGTGAGATAATTTTATGCGATTTGCAGAAACTTTTTCCCATACAAATTTTGACAGCTCGTTTCTGCGGAGATAAAATTATCTGGTTTACGAGGTTTACGAGGGTTTTCCGCGCTTACATGAATACCCCTATTGTTTAAAAAACGTTTCTGAAATGTTTCACAAATGTTTCTTTGTTTCCCATTGTTTCCAGATTGAGTTGTCTGTAAATTTTTTTCTTGCCTGTGTTGTACTTTAAGCGCATGCATTTTTTTCTACTTCATCTTTATCACAATTTATATTTTCGCAAATTTCAGATATATCATTGGCTTTTTTGATTTTATTTTTAAAATTTTCGTCAAGAGTGGATCCGAGCGTCCAGACCAAAGAAAACATTTCAGAAACATTTAAGAAACATTTCAGAAATGTTTCTCTGTTTCTGAAATGTTTTTTAAATGTTTCTTAAATGTTTCTGAAATGTTTAGAAAATGTTTCTTTGGTCTGGACACACCTTAAGAGAATAAAATCCACAAGTGTTCGTCTAAGCATCAATGCCTCCACAAACTTGAATGTTTGGTGCAGTTTATGACATGGCGACATTATTGAGTCTTTTTTTCGAAATGATGATGGAGACACTCTTAGCGTCCACCGTGTCGCGGGTATAAAGCGATGTTTAGTGACTTTCTCCACAACATCCATATACTCGAGCTGTGGTTCTAACAAAATGAAGCTACATGCCATACAAGAGGCGCACCACTCGAAATTGTGAAGGACAAATTTGCCGACTTGGTCGTATCACTATCTGCGAGTGTTCATCAATTGGGTTTAAATAATTTATTTTCAAAATTTACAACATTGATTAAATAAAATAAAAAGCGATGCGTTTCGAAAGTTTACTCCATCTCCGGCTTATCAAAGTTTTAGTTAATTTTGTTTGTCTTGCTCCAGTTTACTGAACAACCCTGTATCATGACCACCCCTGGTTTGGTTTGTGTTCATAATTAACAAGTGTTATTTATTTTCTTTTTAATTTTGTTTTACTTTAGTTTACTTAAATTTATTATAGTAAAATATTTACTTTTCAAAATGGATAATTATCATTGAGATAATTGGCTTGGAATTCACTTTCTTTTAAATAGCAAATATGGCCTTATAAACTAGTTAACTCACAAAATTTAGTGTTAAAACTTACAGCAGTAAAATGAATTCACATTTTGTTTATAATAAGAAATTTGTTCATTAGAAATTAGTTTATAATGAATAACGAGTACATCCTAACTGAATTGATTCCCAAGATTAGGTATTGTCCCGAACTACGTGAGAGAATTTTGTGTATTTTTCTCGAAAAAGAGACCACTCACCTTAATCTTAATTTTGCGAATTTCAATTCAATAAATTACTTTCAGCAAAAAATATGAGTTTAAATATTAAACATGAGACAAAATTGTAATAACAAAATTAAATGGTTAGATTTATTTTGTATTTGACTTAAGGATGGTTTACATTTTTTTTTTATTATTTTATGAATTAATTAAATCATTTTCATTGGCGATTGGTCGTTTAGTAGCTTTCTCCTCAGAATGATAGCTCTTCTTCTGAAAATACGAAACATTCTCATCAAAATTCACAACAGTCCCTCCTAAATACTCCAAACTCCACCTCATAAAAATGTCATAATCATTAGTTTGATTTGCTACGAATCTTAGTGCTAAGCCCAACTGACAATATTATGTTGGGAGTTGATTTTTTTTTAAATATCCCCAATTTATATTTAGAAAAGGAAAATTTACAAATTTTCCCATTATTAATGAAAATTAAATTAGATTTCCGAGAAGAAATTGCGTATCTGGAATTTTGTATTCATTATGATTTCATGTTTAAGAAGTAAAATATTCACGAGACTATGTAAATGCCTGTCCTTGCTGGTTTTCACTTGTTTAAGGGATATTTTATTATATTTTGCATATTTAATTCTTTGTGTACTTTTACTGAAAGACCTCATCCTGTTTGATATTCCATGTATTTATCTCTTTACGGCTAATTTAAATTGTGTTATTTATTCAAAGTATAAAATAAAAAGATTTAAATCTTAAATGTTTACATTGTTAGAGTAGAAAATAAAATGCACGACTGGGTCGCACGAACTTGCTTCTATGTAATAGACTAGGAATTTTAAAAACGAATGTTGTCAGAAAAAACTGTTCATAAGGATAAAATTTATTTTATTTTAAATGACTTAAACAACTCCTTTATTAGTTGGATCTAAAACACATAGCAATTCAAGCAAATATTAGTTTATGCAAGAACAATAATTATAAGCCGTTGTAGTGGTTTCTTAAAAAATATACAAAATTTTAACTTAAAGTATTTATTACTAGGTATACGAACAAAAAATAAATTTCCAAAAACAATTTTGAGCCGTTTTTTGAGATATAGAGTTTTTCAAACTCAGAATTTTGACAGAATTTTTTATGGAGACAGTGAACGACAACAAACATACAAAAACTTTTGGGAAGATCAAATGTTATAATCTGGATAAGGAAAAAGGCGAAGCTTTTATTTCGAATATGCAAAACGTTCTGTATAACAACACCGATATAGTTCGAAATGAAGAGAGTACAGCACAAAGTATGTGGGATCTCCTACAGAAAACTTGCAAAGAAAAAGCCAAAACACTGTTAGGGGTTTCAAAAGGACACAACCAACAAGGCAAAGAAACATGGTGGTGGAATGATGAAGCTAAATCAGTTATAAGTAAAAAGAAAATGGCTTTCAAGGCTTGGTCGAAGTGCCCCTCTAATGATACAGAGCAAAAGTCACGCCTCGAAGTGGAATATAGAAACTGCAAGAAAGAAGCGAAGAAGAAGTGCGCCCAAATTCAAGCAAAGAATACAGAAAACCTGTATCGGGAGCTGGATGAAATTTCTACCCCGACAGCTGGTGCTATTCAAGAGCTACGGCAAAACACGAATAAGGGCGCAACTATCTTCAAAATAGCCGCTCAAAGAAGAAGAAATGCCCAGGAGATTTGTTCGCCAAAGTTCATTAACAATGCTCAAGGCCAACTACTTGTGGAAGACAACGAAATTCTTCACAGGTGGCGACAGTATTGTGACGGACTTCTAAACGAACAATTTCCAAGGCTATACTTTCCAATAGCTTCACCTAACTTAAGCGAAGTATCCAACGTCACAGTCGAAGAAGTTAGTGAGGCGGTAAAATACTCCAAAAAGGGAAAAGCTGTTGGCCCAGACGAAATACCCTCAGAGTTTTGGAAAAAGATGGGAGACATCGGGTTTAGATGGCTCATGATTCTTGTCTCCAAACTTATACGAGGTGATCGCATGCCTAATCAATGGAGGGAAAGTTACCTTCTTCCAATTTATAAAGGAAAGGGTGATACTCGAAGCTGTGATAATTACCGTTCGATTAAGCTGATGTCACACACCATGAAGATCGTTGAGCGAGTCTTGGGTAGCCGACTGCGAAAAATAATTAGGCTATCTGATG
Source organism: Chrysotoxum bicinctum (assembly GCA_911387755.1). Lineage (NCBI taxonomy): Eukaryota > Metazoa > Arthropoda > Insecta > Diptera > Syrphidae > Chrysotoxum > Chrysotoxum bicinctum. The sequence continues at coordinate 11,526,755 of OU426991.1, read as the reverse complement.
ACCAGTGCGGGTTTGTCGGTGGTAAGTCAACCACGGATGCAATCAAGAGTGTAAGAATAATTATGGAAAAGCATCGGGATTCTTTGGAGGATTTGCATGTCGTATTGGTTGATTTTGAAAAAGCATTCGATCGGCAACCACGAGATCTAATATGGGTGGCCCTCAGGCAACGAGGAGTTCCAGAAACCTATGTGCGGATAATTATGGACATGTATGATGGAGCAGTTACTAAAGTAAGATGCGCAGCTGGAGTCACCGAAGAATTCGAAATCACAGTAGGTGTACACCAGGGAAGTGTCTTGAGTCCCCTGCTCTTTATTACAGTTCTTGATTACCTGCTTGAAGGCAAAGTGACGGATCCAAAAGTACATCAGTTATTCTTTGCTGACGATGGAGCCATCATAAGTGAAGACCCGATATCCCTACAACGAGCACTTGACGTATGGGTGGATGTTCTAGAAGGAAGTGGGTACCGCATAAGCGCGAAAAATACAGAATACCTATGCTGCCCATTTTCTGATCCACACAGGCCTATTCCAGACATTTATTTGAATGGAGTAGTGCTTCCCAAGTGTGAAAAGTTTAAATATCTGGGGTCTATGATAAATAACGAAGCTACTTGTGATGACGATATCAATCATCGCGTAAGCGTAGGGTGGATGAAGTGGCGGGAAAATTCTGCTATCTTCTGTGACCGAAAAATGCCCCCTAAGCTGAAGGGAAAACTCTACACTTCAGTTGTGCGTCCAGCACTCACATACGGTTCACAATGTTGGACAATGTACAAAAAGTATGAGAGTAAACTAACGGCAGCTGAGATGAAGATGCTTCGTATGACAGCAGGAGTTACAAAGCTTGATCGAATTAGAAGTACGAAGATCCGAGGAAGCCTTCATGTTAAGAATACCATTTCCCAAAAAATTGAACACGACCGACTCAGTTGGTATTGCCATGTTCAAAGGAGAGATCCTGAGAACCCCGTCAAAAAGGCAATATCATACAACGTTCCAATTCGGAATAAAAAGAAAGGTAGGCCTAAACACTCCTGGTACAAACAAATGCAAAAACACCAGCATTAGTGATGTGTACCTCATACATGAGGCAATACAAAATGTCCCATACACCAATCTGAAATGTCCCATCACCTCAAAACGAAAAAATGTATTACCTCACACCTCACCACAAAAGCAACGAAAAGTATTTCTCTTTACTCTTTCATGGAAAAAAAACACTATTCGTATCGAGCATCTCACTCATCGGCCTGATACTAAGACTGAGACTGATGCAGAATGAAGTTGTATTGTAGTTAATTGTATGAAAGGAGGAAATAGGCCTCAAACTCTACTCACCAAAGATCAAACCAATGGAAATAGAATGAGGTTTGTGGAGGATGAGGATTTGAAATGAAATGAATGAATGTGTTGTGAGCAGTGGCGGCTGTACCTTAAGTGCGCTCGTGCGCTGAACCACCATTTCAAAAGATTTAAAAATTACAAAATATTACTGCATCTTTATTTTTAGATTCCCATATTAATATTTATTTTTTAAACATACGTACAAGAACACAAACAAGTAAAATTTCCAATTATGACGAAACAATGTAAGCGCTTTGCTTTACTATTAAGACTTACTTTCCCTGCAAGTAAAAATTCTCGTGCGCTTCAGCGAGCGCACGAGGACTGCTAATATAACTTGTATGAGTTACAAGCAAGTATCCCTGACGCGTAAGACAAAAGATATTTCATTGAAATATATGAAGAATTAGCCTGCTCTCGTGCAGCGCACGAGAACCGAAGATTAACTACAGCAACCGATGTTTGACTAGAATGCGCTGCGCCTGCGAATATGTAATGTTGTTTCGCTCTATCCGTGACTGGTTAAATAGTGTAGGTTTGTAGGTGTTAGGTTAGTAATTGTTTTTTATTTTGGTTTTGGTTCGATTCTGAACTGTGTACAGTGTGTGGTGTGGGATAAAATTAACAGTGATTAGGTATATTAAAGACAGTAATAATTTTTTTTTAAATAAAGTTACATGAATCCACGATTTGACGCATTTAAGTGAAAAAATAAAAAACATGATTCCTTGCCAAATGTAATAAGTGTGTCAGTTTTATACATGGTCGAAATTCTTCGAGCAATTATACAAAATAATAAAAAATCGACATATACATGTAAATTTTTGGTTTTTTTAGCGATTTCTAATCTTAATACCTACTTAGTGAGCAAGTAAAGTGCACCACCTGTACAACAACCCACCAGCCGCCACTGGTTGTGAGTTGAGTTGTTGAGTACTTTTTACTCAAACGTCCCATTCAAACAAAATTCGTGACATTGTCGCAGGCTGGGTTTTTGTATCAGACTGGAACTTTGTACCAGGATGGGACTTTGTACCAGGCTAGGACATTTGTCATTTAATGGTTGGGTTGAGGTTCTTTTGCATCTGTTTGAGGGGACAAAATGAGAAGAGATAATGAGTGGGACTTATGAATGAATGAATGTTGCACTGACTACAATGTAACAAACAATGGAGATAGGTATGAAGCATTATCGAAAATTATACAATCAAAGGGTTAAAAAAGGAAGGAGGTTTTTTTACAGTTTGGAGTAGGAGGTTTTGTTAATTTTTGAAGGAGTAGGAATTTTCGTTTTTGATATGCAAATGCAAGTGCATTCCTTTTATTTGTATTTGTTTTGTTTTTAGTGTTAGAAAAAAGATACTAGGGCTTAGAGATCAAGATCAAATACTTATGAGAATTGAAAAAAAAATCAATCAATCAATTGTGCTGAGTTTGCGTACGTGAAGAGTCATTAGTGTTGTATTTAGTCCAGTGTCCTGTAATCAAATTTGTTTGTAAAAAAAGTGATCAGAACAGGTCTTAACAGAAGAAACATGTTGAGTGGGAAGAAAGTAGGACAAATATTGTTTTTAAATGCAAAAATGTAATGATGTATTTTTTTAAACTCATTAGATTCAATTTATTTTGAATGTGATAAAATATTTGTTTTTTTGTTAAAAAAATATCTTTTTGTGTTTATCTTTTTATTAAATGCTTTGGTTTTCTTTTAATAACTTAAATAAAATTTAAAAACACCACTTTTTCTTTTAAACTTTTTTTTCGATTAATTTTTTTATTATATCTTTATATTTACTTATTTTAAACTTTATTTCTGTTAAAAACTAAAACTTTTTTAATTTTGTTTTTAAATGTTTTATTTTAAAATAAAGTGTTTTGTATTAAGGATATTTAATAAAATATATTATATTTATTGATATTTAATTTTTGTAGCCTTTTTATTTAATGCAATTTTAAAAACTGTTTTTGGAAAAAAATATATACTATTAAAAAAAATACGCATTGTTTAATTTCGAATTTCAAAATATCCATTTAAAAAGGTATGTACCATGTGACATTTGAGGTGGGACAAAGTACCACCTCATTTCAAAAAATGAGTACCTCATACAAACTCATTTCAAATTCGTATCCTACCCATCACTAACCAGCATTCAGTTGGCCTCAGAAATGGAACAATACAAAACCGGGAGGCTTGCCGCCGATTTCTGAGGTCAACCCGGCGAACCCCACAGGCGGATCACTAGTGTGAAGCAGATACGTGGGAGAGTTATGATCCCCTCGACATCGAGATCATAACAGCGCCGAAACAAAGGAAGAAGAAGATAGAGTTTTTCAAAAAAAAAAATGATTTTTTTTTTTAAATTCAAAAAATGTACAAAAATATCTCAAAAATGGGTGAGTGATTTTCTTTTTACATTTGCACAATAATAAAAACTAAAATTGACTTGCCAATAATTTTTCTTAAAAATTTAACTTTTTTTAAGAACTATTAGAACGTTTTAAATTACTTGTTATGGCATAAAATCATAGTTGCTTAAAAATCACACGGAATTAGGTTTTTAACACGATCTACTACTAAGGCAGACTTGTAAAAAAATAAATTTCATGCTTCTCTATAATACTCCGTCCAACAAAAATTGTCAGTACAGGGAAGATAGGACGTTTGTCTCTCATTCTGGTTGCATTGCCATGCATAAGTGTGTCGCCTTTTAAAGCTCTCACAGGGATTCCGTAGTTTAAATTATAAATCGCCGCAAATGAAAATAAAAAACGCGTAGGGCTACCGTCTGCGATTCAAAACGACTGAAAACAATATTTAATTTACCTTTTCCCACAACGCCAAGCGGTAAGATAATAGGCGCGTTTTTTTTAAGTTGAAAAGCAATACGACAACACTCAATATACTCTTCTTCTTAAAATGTGTTCTCAAAAGCTTCAAATCCCAAAAGCTCCTTAATAAAAACCACTGAAAAAGCTCTTTGCTTGCAATTGAGAATGATAATGGTAACTCTGTGTCTGTTTTGATGTAGATAAAGAGCCACGATCGTATTGAGTGACACTTGACACTCTTGTCTTGATCTCGACAGTATCTCATCAGCAGTGGGATACGACGGTCGTGTTGGGGTGCACAACTTTTTGCAAAGAATTACAACAACAATTTCTTAAGAAAAGTCAGTGGCTTGCTCTTTTTTAGTGGCATTTTTCCTAACGCATTGTAGTGAGGGTGCATCAGGCGCCACTGCTTTAGAAAAAGCTCTCCCATAAGGCCTGTACTGACAATTTTTGTTGGACAGAGTATAGTTAAGGCTGGTGGAACTCATTGTCAGTTGGCCGTCTGAGAACGGATACAAGACAATATTGTCTGATAAAATTGTATGTTTACCCGATTTTAAGATAATTGCTATTAATTTTTTACCGGCACATTTGACAATAGCCTGTACTTCTTAAGAAAATTGCGTTTGGCAATTTAAAGTGAAAATTTCATTTAGACACATTTAAAATTAGACAAAACGTTAAGCTATATTTTGTTGTAAGAAAATAAATGTTGAGGAACAAGAGCCCGATACCTACCTTGATGAAATTAAATATTATACTTCAAAGGGTCGAATTAGTTTCCTAATAATTTAACGTAAGTAAAATTCTTTTGCTCAATTAAAAATTAGAAGTGTAATGCTTCACAAAATAAAACAACTTGTGTACTTTCTCGTTCAGTTGCACACGAAACGAGGTAAATCTTCAAGACTATTTTTACTCGTAATAAAAATACTCAAAACGTTCTCGACAATAACTTTTGATTAGAAAGCGTTGCAAAATGTTTTTTATCCTGTAAAACTTCTAGAAGAATTCTACCATCGAGGTGGTCAACAAAATTTTTTTCTGTTCGAACTTTTTTGATTTAGACCCGCAGTGTGGACGCAGTATTATTGTAGATTCTGATTAAATTAATTAATTTAAGTAGACTTGTCTTAAGAGCTGATATTTTAACAGCAGAAAACAAACAATATTCTTTGGAACACCCTATAGCATAAGTTGGTACATTTGTTTGCATACAATTATGGTCATTTTAACTATAAAAGCAATCACATACAACTCAGTTTTCCCTATTAAAATATCCAATTTAACCAAGACGCAAGCCCTCTATCGTGTATCGTGTACGTGTATAATACCAGTAAAATAAATATGTAAAAAATGAAATCAATGGCCTCATTGATGATGCTAGATTATGATGTTAATGATGATTATGATGCTGATGATAATGGTGTTGGTGGTAGGTGGATTGGGACGATACTCTTTGGTGGTGACATGGAAATGGAATATACGTCCTTTTTTGTGTACGCGCTGCTTTTTTCATCGATTTTCTTACAAAAAGGATGACACTTTAAATACACATTAAATATGTGTACATATTCGTATATATATAAATTTATAATATGGACATACATTTTATATCGTTCTCTGTGTGTGTTTGTAAAGTTGGAAAGAAACAGTTTTCTATTTTATTGCCCATGACGACATACCTACATATTTGGCTAAAGTGTTATGATAAAATTTCGATATTAAATTATTACGGAAAATGAGATGTTTATACGAGTATGGACATTATGAGGAGCTAGCGAGCAAAATAAGGTTTGTCCACAGTGACTGTTTATTTTTACATTCTTTGGCTCACGTCTTCATATGAGGCCCTAGAGATTTTTTTTGGAAAAACATTTAATTGTTTTCAATATAGAGTTGGATTCTATCATTATGTCGGCAATAACTATTCCTTTTTAAATCGTCAAGAGTTTGCGAATTGTGAGTCTTTTCCAAATCACACGATCTTTGTAGTCAGTTCAGTTCCCGAAACCCTGTAAATAACTGCTACAATAAGGCCAAAACGGCTCATGTTGCATGAGTTCAGGTACAATCTTGGTGAAAACACTCTTGTGTACCACACCCATATCTTCGCTTTTAAGCCAAAAAATTAGTTCAATTTTAGGTATAGGGATGAAAATTAAAGGTGAAGGTTTAAGGACTGAACGAATGAATGTTAAGAGGGGGTTTGCACTACGACATAAAGATCTATTGTGCCTCCTATTCAGAGCTAGATGAATTACTAACCCCACAGCTCTTCCTCAAAGTGTATGCCTTTGATGAGTTTGACCAACTTAAGAGAGGATACGAGTACATCACTCTCTTCTACCTGGTAGCGTCCTAGATGCTAATTTCTTTGATGCATTAGTGCTTCAGTACTTCTGATGGTTACACCTTTCTTATTTTCGAAGAAGTGCGGACCATAATAACGTCGCCAAGCCAAATAGCACACTACACAGTTAATTTTTGCAGTGGTTGGAGAGTCGGATCTTCTCAGACGAGGCCCATTTTCAGATCAGCTTCTATGTCAGCAATCAAAATTGCAGTTATTGGAGCAGTTTGGTGCGGTTTATAGCAAGGCGGCACTATCAGGTATAGAGAATTTCTGTGGCCATAGGTCAACAATATCGATATATCCGAGCTGTGCAACGAGTATATACCATTAATGGACGCAACGCACAAAGTTGTGAAGGAGAAATTTGGCAACTGGGTCATCTCACGCGAATTGACACCATTTGGATTTTGTCTTTAGGACTAAATCAAGTCCTTAGTCTACGCTAAGAAGCCAACCGCTTTCGACGACCTAGAGGCTTATATTCGAGGCACTATTGTAGGCATCACGCCGCGAGTAATTAACAATTGTGCCGACCGCTTGAAGCACTGCAAGTGAATCCGAAGCGGCTATTTGAATGAAGTGCTTGTCGACGTATAATGGCATGAACGAAGTTTTTTAGTTGTTTTAGTTAAATTTCTTTTCTTATCCTTCTTATCTGGTCACCTTTTACACGAGAATTGTGACATTATTAATATCGTTACCAAAAATATTAATATTTATCAGTTTTTTAGTAAAAAAGTTGCAAGTTCTGAGTTGATAGTTTTTTTAAAGATTTGTTAATTTTCTTTTATACCCTTTAAATTGTTTTTCGTTATGACAAAAAAAAAGTACTACGTTTGAACTTTTGTGGGATCTTCTATCCTACGACACTATTCTAAGAAGGTTCTCTTCGAAGCTAAACTCCTTCGTTTAAGTTTCGTTTACAATCATAGTTATCCCGTTTACTTCCAGCTTAAGCGTTAATGATTTAATGACTGTGGAAAATGAATGCCTTAATAAGTTAGCTTAAGTATTTAATAGTCTTGATAGGCAGACCTTACGTGAGCCACTCTGCCATCATATTTAGAACAATAAGAATTTGTGAGTACTAGTCAGGGAGCTGAAAAGGAAATCAACCCTTTATATGCCAACGGCAGCTTTTATATCATCGCAGTAAGGTACAGACCTTCTATCCGAAGGTAGAACAAAGGGCCCGTCTCCTGGGTCTGTAGAAAGAGACGCGAAAAATAAACGGCTGACGATTTGAGAGTATTTATCTTGAACACTGGTGCAATTATGTGTGTGACATAAGAAAACACACAATGCAATGTGAAACTAAGGAAAGTTCTCTCTACTATTCAAAACATGTTAAAGACTTCGCAAGAAGATGTGCTATTATGTGACTCCATTAATTTAGTTTTGGAATAGATAGTGCGTAAAAGCTGACGTTAAAACGAAAGCCAATCGGTCGTTCACGGCGATTGAAGAAATACGCGAGGACAAGACAAAGTACCTTGCTGTCCAACATAAGCACATAATTTCCATCAGTTTTCGAGACATTGAATTTTCAAAAAAAAAATGTATTAAATCTAAACAATTTTTTTTTTTTGATAAATAGCATTATACAAATAATCGAATTCAAAGCTAAATGAGAAAATCGAAAATAAAAAAAAATCGTTCCATTACGGGTTAATAATTTTGTCCGTAGTATTTACCATTAAAAAGTTGCACCAATTCAAAGAACAACAAAATTAACTCTATTATGTGGGCTTTCTTCACTTCAACATCACCTAAGAGGTCAAGTGGTCTGGTATCCGCTATTCCACTGAGTTAAGCAACCAAAATGTACTTAACATTGTCAATCAATATTTGAAAGGATTGATTAGAACACTTAATTTTCCACGTCAAATTGTTTGTTTTTGTTTATGGCTTGTTGTGGTTCTATATCATCATTAATGTCCGTTTCATACGAATCAATTTAAACCAGTTCGTACATGACTGCACTTGCCATTGACCACAAACTATAGAACAATTATATGGTGGTTTTCAACAACCACAATTGAACTGCGACCTTTAGTTACAAAATATTGTTGTAAGAAATTAATCAGGTGCTGATTTGAGCAGGGCGGGTATACTCGTAGGTTTCAAAACATCAAATAGCAATGCTTATACCCGAACGCCAGCGTATTCCCCCTGAAAAACCAAGGAGCACAAAGAGGTTTTGCATGCGTGAAGACTGAGAGATTCACCATTATAAGTAGACCTCGGATTTTGCATATTTGCATATTTTTGAAGGATTAAGATAGGTGAATTCTGATGACACCATTGTTTTTTTCATTGAAAATAGAGTTGAAAACGATATGCATATTTTAATTTTTTTTGCATATTTGCATGATTTGCATATGCATGATATATGCCAAATATATGCAAACTATGCAAAAAATATGCAAAACATGCAAAAATTGCCTATGTTAAACAGATCAAAAAATAATATAGAACCGATTTAAAGGGTGGTATATATGTATGTATATTGAGATTTTACTAATAATTATTGTCAGATATTAAATAGAGTTTATATTTAAGTAGAGCTAGTACATAAGATGTTTTACAAGTTTAAAAATTATTCAAGATAATTGGTATTACAGTATAAACCATAATTTTCTCTAATTTATAAATTGGGAGGCTTTGACGTTTCTCTCCAAAAACCATTTTGTAAGCGAAAAAGCTTCTTTCAACGTCACAGGAAGTAACTGGAGCAAATTTATATTTGATGATATTTTCGTTAGTGACGGGGCAAAACAAAAATATTATTATTTTGGAAATAATATTAAAATCTGGATTTCTTTTCAAATTTCTTTTTTTAAATACATTCCAAAATCACAATTTATATTGTCAGCAATGTTTTCAGATTCCTTGCAAAACATTAATGTTAACAAGTGCGATGGTGTTTTATAAGAACTGCCGAAAAATGTCCATCTCTTCAGTAGCTTTCAAAATGTCGGGTTATAAAGCTGACATACTTAAGCTATCCAATAGTTTTGATAGTCTGTTTACTACCTTTCAGTCAACTGTCGCAAACTTACAACTCTACAAGGGCCCAATCAATTGGTCTGATGCTCCTACCTCTACATATATTAAGATTACGAATTATTATGACTCAGTTTCCTTGCCAGCTCTTACCCTTGAAAGTAATGATGATCAATTGACTATTAATAAACCAGTCCCTTCTTCTGGTAATAAAAAAAAACAAAAATAAAAAACGCTCTAGGTCAGTTACTTCTTTCAAAATCCATCTAAAAAGAAACATACATCTATAAAATCACCTAGATCTCAGTTACCTACTGAATGAATTGCCATTTAAGTCTAGCTAGTCCAAGAACCATCTCAAATTCTCCCATATTTAGGATCGAACCTCCTATTACTAAAAACCGCCTCTCTGCTTTGCCTAAACCCAAAAAAAGCTACGTCTCACGTCTTCAGCCGAAAATTTCAATCAAAGGCATAATCGACCATTTAAAAGACTTCAAAATTGATGTTAAAAAACTTAAATGTCAAAAGATTAATAAAGAAAGTAGTCCGTTTGCGTCCTTCAGACTTACAACGGAATTTTGTTTGTATGAAAAGATATGTGTTCTGAACTCTGGCCTGAAAATGTCATTTTAAGATAATTTAAAATTATACTAAAATCTTCAAAAAACTAAATTGTCTGTCCCTTTACTACCAAAATGTGAGAAGACTCCGGTCGAAAACTCAAAAATTTCTTTAAGCATCTCTTGCATCTGATTTCGATGTAATTGTGTTAACAGAAACTTGGCTGAACTCAACATTTGTAAATAATGAACTACGAGTATTTTCCACCGATTTTGTGGTGTACCGTAAAGATAGATATACTGATCCCTTAGCTTCCGTGGGTGGTGGAATCATGATTGCTGTGCAAAGCGTTTTTTATAGCTGTATTTCCCAATCGCTAATACTGATTCAGTTGATATTATTTGTGTTAAAGTATGTATCGGAAATAAATTCAAAATGCTTCATTTCGCTCAAATATTAAAGTCGTCTCTTAATTTGATTGTTGGTAAGGCCCTTTGTCTGTGGGTTAGCAACAAGCAGAGATTTGCTGTTGTCATAAAACCAGTGATAAATCGTGCAAATCGGTTTTAAGGTGCATTTTGCTTTGCGGAACAACAACAAAAGCCTTGATTGCGACAAGAACAATATAACAATATAGCGTAAGGCGTTGGACAAGGGAAAGTGGTATATGCTTCTCTATTTTAACATTTAACGAGTGGAATTCAATTTTTCGATGAAATTCGTTTGCATATATTTAGCATATTTTGCATATTTTTCGCATATCTTGCATATATCTGGCATATTTTTAGCATATTTTTTTGCATATTTTTCGCATATATTTTGCATATTTTCGATATGCATTACAAATTGTTATATTTGAACTATAAAACGCTTAAATACAAAATTTGGTATCAATCTGATGAAAAATATGGAAGTATGCAAAATCCGAGGTCTAATTATAAGCATCTATATCTGAGCCCAAATGACAGGATCGAAGATTTCCGCCAAAAATTTAATGACCTGGAGGACTTCATTTGCGAGGTTTCAGGAGGTATTCTGCTTGCCGGGGATTTTAACGCCAGAGCCCATGAGTGGGGAATGCCAACTACAGACTCTCGAGGAAGGCAAATACTCGAGATGGACGCGAGACGTGGCCTCAACGTATTGAATGTAGGAAACACCCCAACTTTTAGGAGACCAGGGAACAGAGGCACTATCCCAGACGTAATCTTCGCGACGGAATCTATATCCGCAATGATAAAAAACTGGCGAGTCATCGAGGAATACACGGACGCTCTTGTGGAGTTCAGAACCAAAAGATCCGAGCTCAAGAGGGCCATTAATTTGAGCAAGAAACAGAAATGGGAGGATCTCCGAACTCCGACGTGAAGTCAACAACGATCCCTGGGGACTTAGCTACAAGATCGTAACGCAAAAACTCGGAACTCAGAAGGCCCCCCCTTTTCCTGAATGAAGAGAAGATGGAGCGCATTGTAGATACACTCTTCCCAACTCATCCTGTCAGGCTACCACACTGGCACTACGATATGAATTTCCAGCCTTAGAAGAGTTGAGTATAGCTACCATATACAGTCGCTGAAAAACAAAAAAGCTCCCGGCCCTGATGGATTCCCTACTGAAGTACTGAAAGTCACATGTCCCCACTTGCTACTCAACATCTTCAACAGCTGTCTCGAGGAAATCATTTTCCCCAAGAGCTGGAAAAAACAACGCCTGGTGCTGATCAGCAAAGGCAAAGGAGACCCGGATTCCCCATCAGCATACAGACCTCTGTGCATTATAAACACAGCGGATAAGCTCTTGGAAAAGCTGCTTAAACCACGTCTGATAGCGGCGGTACAAATGTCAGCAGCAGAGAGAGCGTCAAAAATAATAGTATCACTGAGTAGATTAATGGCGAATGTAGGTGGACCAACGGCCAGTAGGCGCAGACTACTAATGTCGACGACGCATGCTATCCTTTTATACGGCAGCGAAATCTGGGCAGACGCACTTAGACAGCAGAAGTACCGCAAACTTATGGCGGCAGTACAAAGACTCGTAGCCAGCTCGTAACGAACGGTGTCAGAACCAGCCGTCCTTGTAGTCGCAGGAGTGACACCCATCGATCTCTTAGCGGCAGAAAGGAAGCATCCGAAAGGGCCAAGCAACTTATTACAATTCAGAAGTGGCAAGAGCGGTGGAGCTCAGAAAGCAAAGGAAGATGGACAGCGAGGCTGATGAGGAACGTGGCTGAGTGGAGGTTAACTACTACGTTACCCAGTTACTCACCGGACACGGTTATTTCAACGCCTTCCTCCACAAGATCGGAAAAACAAACAGTGCAGCCTACCAGTACGGGGATTCACAAAAAGACGATCACGATGCAAACCATGCCTTCTTCGTGTGCAAAAGATGGGAGTCCCTCCGTTAAGATTTGCAAAGAAGTACTGGCGCCATCAGCCTGGAGAACATAGTCCAGAAGATTCTACAAAGCTATGAAAACTGGCAAAACATCTGTAGCTTTACAGAGTATATTCTCAGAAGAAAAAAAGAGAAGAAGAAATTGATCGGGATACAGTTGAGCCAGTCCCGGAGGGGTAGGTCAGACGCCAATATGGGTTTTAGAGGAGTTTTAGTCGGTACGTAGCGAGTCCGACACACGGGGATGGTCAACGGGTCAACGCCAAGACATCCCTACGGTGCATCAAGTATTTCTCCTCCCTTTCCCTTGAGGTAAAAAAAGGGAAATGCTACGGCATTATTTTCGTGGAAAAAATGACCTATGGGTAATCGAATCGGTGGGGGACTCTTTCAGTTTAAAAAGAGTCCCATTACCAGAGCACATGCTCAAGGCAAGTCCCGATATTTTTAAAGCTAACAAAAATTCAATTTCCCTCAAGAGAATAGCTTTAGACTATTAAATTCGAATTAAAATTAAAATTAAAATTAAAATTAAAATTAAAATTAAAATTAAAATTAAAATTAAAATTAAAATTAAAATTAAAATTAAAATTAAAATTAAAATTAAAATTAAAATTAAAATTAAAATTAAAATTAAAATTAAAATTAAAATTAAAATTAAAATTAAAATTAAAATTAAAATTAAAATTAAAATTAAAATTAAAATTAAAATTAAAATTAAAATTAAAATTAAAATTAAAATTAAAATTAAAATTAAAATTAAAATTAAAATTAAAATTAAAATTAAAATTAAAATTAAAATTAAAATTAAAATTAAAATTAAAATTAAAATTAAAATTAAAATTAAAATTAAAATTAAAATTAAAATTAAAATTAAAATTAAAATTAAAATTAAAATTAAAATTAAAATTAAAATTAAAATTAAAATTAAAATTAAAATTAAAATTAAAATTAAAATTAAAATTAAAATTAAAATTAAAATTAAAATTAAAATTAAAATTAAAATTAAAATTAAAATTAAAATTAAAATTAAAATTAAAATTAAAATTAAAATTAAAATTAAAATTAAAATTAAAATTAAAATTAAAATTAAAATTAAAATTAAAATTAAAATTAAAATTAAAATTAAAATTAAAATTAAAATTAAAATTAAAATTAAAATTAAAATTAAAATTAAAATTAAAATTAAAATTAAAATTAAAATTAAAATTAAAATTAAAATTAAAATTAAAATTAAAATTAAAATTAAAATTAAAATTAAAATTAAAATTAAAATTAAAATTAAAATTAAAATTAAAATTAAAATTAAAATTAAAATTAAAATTAAAATTAAAATTAAAATTAAAATTAAAATTAAAATTAAAATTAAAATTAAAATTAAAATTAAAATTAAAATTAAAATTAAAATTAAAATTAAAATTAAAATTAAAATTAAAATTAAAATTAAAATTAAAATTAAAATTAAAATTAAAATTAAAATTAAAATTAAAATTAAAATTAAAATTAAAATTAAAATTAAAATTAAAATTAAAATTAAAATTAAAATTAAAATTAAAATTAAAATTAAAATTAAAATTAAAATTAAAATTAAAATTAAAATTAAAATTAAAATTAAAATTAAAATTAAAATTAAAATTAAAATTAAAATTAAAATTAAAATTAAAATTAAAATTAAAATTAAAATTAAAATTAAAATTAAAATTAAAATTAAAATTAAAATTAAAATTAAAATTAAAATTAAAATTAAAATTAAAATTAAAATTAAAATTAAAATTAAAATTAAAATTAAAATTAAAATTAAAATTAAAATTAAAATTAAAATTAAAATTAAAATTAAAATTAAAATTAAAATTAAAATTAAAATTAAAATTAAAATTAAAATTAAAATTAAAATTAAAATTAAAATTAAAATTAAAATTAAAATTAAAATTAAAATTAAAATTAAAATTAAAATTAAAATTAAAATTAAAATTAAAATTAAAATTAAAATTAAAATTAAAATTAAAATTAAAATTAAAATTAAAATTAAAATTAAAATTAAAATTAAAATTAAAATTAAAATTAAAATTAAAATTAAAATTAAAATTAAAATTAAAATTAAAATTAAAATTAAAATTAAAATTAAAATTAAAATTAAAATTAAAATTAAAATTAAAATTAAAATTAAAATTAAAATTAAAATTAAAATTAAAATTAAAATTAAAATTAAAATTAAAATTAAAATTAAAATTAAAATTAAAATTAAAATTAAAATTAAAATTAAAATTAAAATTAAAATTAAAATTAAAATTAAAATTAAAATTAAAATTAAAATTAAAATTAAAATTAAAATTAAAATTAAAATTAAAATTAAAATTAAAATTAAAATTAAAATTAAAATTAAAATTAAAATTAAAATTAAAATTAAAATTAAAATTAAAATTAAAATTAAAATTAAAATTAAAATTAAAATTAAAATTAAAATTAAAATTAAAATTAAAATTAAAATTAAAATTAAAATTAAAATTAAAATTAAAATTAAAATTAAAATTAAAATTAAAATTAAAATTAAAATTAAAATTAAAATTAAAATTAAAATTAAAATTAAAATTAAAATTAAAATTAAAATTAAAATTAAAATTAAAATTAAAATTAAAATTAAAATTAAAATTAAAATTAAAATTAAAATTAAAATTAAAATTAAAATTAAAATTAAAATTAAAATTAAAATTAAAATTAAAATTAAAATTAAAATTAAAATTAAAATTAAAATTAAAATTAAAATTAAAATTAAAATTAAAATTAAAATTAAAATTAAAATTAAAATTAAAATTAAAATTAAAATTAAAATTAAAATTAAAATTAAAATTAAAATTAAAATTAAAATTAAAATTAAAATTAAAATTAAAATTAAAATTAAAATTAAAATTAAAATTAAAATTAAAATTAAAATTAAAATTAAAATTAAAATTAAAATTAAAATTAAAATTAAAATTAAAATTAAAATTAAAATTAAAATTAAAATTAAAATTAAAATTAAAATTAAAATTAAAATTAAAATTAAAATTAAAATTAAAATTAAAATTAAAATTAAAATTAAAATTAAAATTAAAATTAAAATTAAAATTAAAATTAAAATTAAAATTAAAATTAAAATTAAAATTAAAATTAAAATTAAAATTAAAATTAAAATTAAAATTAAAATTAAAATTAAAATTAAAATTAAAATTAAAATTAAAATTAAAATTAAAATTAAAATTAAAATTAAAATTAAAATTAAAATTAAAATTAAAATTAAAATTAAAATTAAAATTAAAATTAAAATTAAAATTAAAATTAAAATTAAAATTAAAATTAAAATTAAAATTAAAATTAAAATTAAAATTAAAATTAAAATTAAAATTAAAATTAAAATTAAAATTAAAATTAAAATTAAAATTAAAATTAAAATTAAAATTAAAATTAAAATTAAAATTAAAATTAAAATTAAAATTAAAATTAAAATTAAAATTAAAATTAAAATTAAAATTAAAATTAAAATTAAAATTAAAATTAAAATTAAAATTAAAATTAAAATTAAAATTAAAATTAAAATTAAAATTAAAATTAAAATTAAAATTAAAATTAAAATTAAAATTAAAATTAAAATTAAAATTAAAATTAAAATTAAAATTAAAATTAAAATTAAAATTAAAATTAAAATTAAAATTAAAATTAAAATTAAAATTAAAATTAAAATTAAAATTAAAATTAAAATTAAAATTAAAATTAAAATTAAAATTAAAATTAAAATTAAAATTAAAATTAAAATTAAAATTAAAATTAAAATTAAAATTAAAATTAAAATTAAAATTAAAATTAAAATTAAAATTAAAATTAAAATTAAAATTAAAATTAAAATTAAAATTAAAATTAAAATTAAAATTAAAATTAAAATTAAAATTAAAATTAAAATTAAAATTAAAATTAAAATTAAAATTAAAATTAAAATTAAAATTAAAATTAAAATTAAAATTAAAATTAAAATTAAAATTAAAATTAAAATTAAAATTAAAATTAAAATTAAAATTAAAATTAAAATTAAAATTAAAATTAAAATTAAAATTAAAATTAAAATTAAAATTAAAATTAAAATTAAAATTAAAATTAAATAAATTTTCATTTAAAAAAATTTCAATTTAAATAAATTTTAATTTCAATAGATCTTTTAATAGATCCTACAGGAACATTTTTCAGTAAATACTTAAAAAGGCTAGGAACGAAGGTTCGAGTATTTTCGTTCTTAAAAAAATGCGCAAATTAAAATAAATTAGAAAACAAAGCTTACCCCATACAGTTTGACCAACAAAAAACAACCAAACCAACAACAAAGGGCCCAAATTTTATGCGGTCAGGATTTCAAAAACATTTCTCTTTTCATAAATCCTGTTTGAATAATCTCACAAATAAATCTAAATTAATATTTTCGATTTGGTGAAAAAACACTTTATTTTTAAATTTATTTGTTATTCATTTCTGTTTGCAGATATAAGTAGTTGTAAGGATGACGATAACGGAGGCAAATTACGTCGATAACGGAGGCGAATTTGTGCCTAAAGTGAATGAATTCTGGTTGAGAAGTCTTCTTGGAATGATTCCACAAAAACAAAAGTGGTTCCAGGATGATGTTGCGTATGAGATAAGTTGTTGTTTTTTTTTGTATTCACTTGGGTGGGGATTTTTGTTTTTTTTGAAAAACATTTCACAGGACAAAAATGTTAGAGATACGAAGGAATAACTTAATCTATTGCATTATTTTGTTCGTCATGTATTTTAATTCGTCATAGAAGATAACACCAACACTTCCGTTCATAAAATTATACTTTAGTTTTTTAAATTTTGTTTTAATTTTGCGCACAGTGACAGAATGAATTAAGGATAGTCCAACCCATTTTTGTTTAAGAATGAACATAGTTTTCTTTTTGTATATTTTTTTTTATTTGTTGAGTTGAAATTAGTCAGGGCGGCGGCATCTAGGTGAAGATTTTTTGTTGTCAACTTTTCGGATAAGTGGATGCTACGCACGCACACACAATCTGAGAACAAACACAGCACATATAGACGATGAAATGTTTGAATAAGATCAAAGCAAATAACTCGTAACTTCTAAAACATTAAAACTTATATACTGCTCAAAAGTATGTTATATTTTGTATTTTGTATAGAAACTTCAAATAGAATACAGAAGCCCTTATTTTCTTTAAAACATGTATGTGTAGAAATGTCGCGCCATATATCTCTAACTCATTCACAACAAAAAAAAATGAGATAATTCAAAAAGGACATCATGGACTCTT
Organism: Chrysotoxum bicinctum; assembly: GCA_911387755.1. Classification (NCBI taxonomy): domain Eukaryota; kingdom Metazoa; phylum Arthropoda; class Insecta; order Diptera; family Syrphidae; genus Chrysotoxum; species Chrysotoxum bicinctum. The sequence goes on along the minus strand of OU426991.1, from coordinate 11,508,924 downwards.
CGTCATCATAATTTGTTTTTATTTTTTCATTTTGATGTATACAAATAACAAACAATATCGGCTTCCTGCCATTCAAATATACAAAATCACACATTTAAAAAACAATATTCTTTATTTGTACCTTCGTGGTCGTCGTTGTTATCGTGGTCAGAAGAATTAGAACAAATAGAAGATCTACCGTACCGACTCATAGCGCAGAAAAGACTACAAGCTTAGGGAATTTCATAAAATACTCTAAGCACAACATCCCATATTATTTTTAATTTTTTTTTGTCGCAGGACTCTCGGAGTAAACTTTAGTGAGAGTAATAGCATCAGCGGCTCGGTAGTGGCGACGACGAGAATGGAGCCTTTTATTTTTTTATTCGAATTTAAGGTCGTTTTGGGAATATTGGATGGGATTGTTTTAACTTTTTGTATATTTTCTGTTTCTATTGGATTCTTTTTTGTTTAATTTTTAATTTAATTGTTTATTTCGGTGAATAAATTTGTGTACACTGACTTGATTTGATTACTCTACGAAAGGGAGTTGTAACTGAAAGAGTGTGACCATTTGTTTGGAATTTAATTTGATGTAAATAATAATTAAATTCTTAAGCTTTGTTTTGTTTTATAAATATCTCAAAATTTTCAGTAGTAAGTTTCAGTAGTATTTTTAAGCTCCAGTTAAAAACGAAAGTTAAAAAAAAATATTTTTTTTTAAATCAAAAAAAACATTTTTTCCAAAATTTCCGGACCGAATTCCTAAAAAATAAGGTTTCATAAGACATTATACAAAAATCGAAAAATTCTCCACAAATCCCAAACATGTTTTCTTTGGATAAGTAATTTTTGCCAAAATTAAATAACTCCCACCTTCTTTTGGAAAGTTTCTCATAAGGATTTTCGGCTTTAATTAAAGACATCTTTTTTTTTTAAACATCCTTTACCTATTTTTTGTAAATACTTCGTTTTTGTTTTTAAATTTTTCTCTATAGATTAAATGCAAAATACTTCTTTTTAAAAAAAAATGTACCTCCAAATTCTAAAAGCTTTGCTTTTAAGGGGATTTTATGTTTTTTTGTCCCACCCTCATCTGTATAAATTCGCAAAATTACCTAAAAGAGGACATTTAATGTGATCTGATCACTATAATGTTTTCTTTTTGGGATTGTGGGATATTCCTTGGAGATTTCAACTCCAGACTTACTACTTTTTTATTACTTTTATAATCACATTAAAAATAGAAAGAAACTATGGTCACCGTGGGTATATATGACAGCAAACACACCCAAAAGTTGGGAACGATTCTGTGCAATATGAAATTTTTACTCTCTGTCTCTGGTTTTCATTTTGCTCTCTAAGCTTTTAAAGGAGTATTAGGCTCGTACATTATTGAGTATTTTCTGTATTCTTTACATGATTTAGAAAAATTTTGAGTAAAGCTATGAGTCCTGTGCAAACCAAGTCTCCCCTAAATTCAAAAACTATCATAAAATCACATTTTCAAGGTTTAAGATGACGTTGTTTTCTATGTCTTAATTATTAATAATAATGTTGATTGCAGTTGATTGGCCGAGTGTGGGGGATAATCTATTCGGCTCTTTAATGCTAATATGTTAAGATGAATATTTAAATGAATTGTAACTTACCCTATTTTTCAGAAACTTGAAGGCTCAAATGAATGATACTGATTGGATGATAGTAATTTAAATCAACTTATAATAATAAATACGATAAAAGAAACGTTATTAAAATACTTTTAACCAATTCTTTGTAGATATACCCTATAGAGTAAGGACAACAAGGGTTTGATTATTAAGGATCAAAACAGCTTATATGATGTGCAATTAGGAGAAGAATGAAAGCTTTTTATATTAAAATTTTGAAGTAACCTATGTATGTTTTAAATAAGAAAAAAGGATTTTATCAAATCGTCTTTATTTTAAATAACTTTGTTTGTTTTATCATACATTGAGAAAATTCTAAAAAAAAATATATGAAACACTTATTTTGAAAGTCAGGTCTTCCAGACGTAACGGTTTTAGGGATGAATAGATTTTTGTGTGTAAAACTTAAAAGAACTCGGACTTTCGCAGACTTCAACTTGCATAATAATATGACAGACACACTTTTTGTCATCTCTATGTCTAAAAATCTATATCTATGCTTTCTCTCAAAAGTAAACGACTGAACTGGACAAGATGAGCGGAAGAAAGAACACGTTTAAATTTGTGTCCAAAGGCATCTGGAAAACTTCATGTTGCTGAAATCGCAAACCGAGCTGATACTAGCTAGCTGTTACAAAAACAACTCAAGGAACTTTAAATTTTATTTGATAGCCTAGTCAAGAAGCTGAAAATACAACGGCTGAGATGGCTGGGACACGTAGAGCCTATGGACACCGACGCACCAACCCGTCGAATCTTCGAATCCACCCCTGATGGTCTGCGCAGCAGAGGAAAATCCCACCTCAGGTGGCGCGCCAAGTGGAGAGCGACCTCAACCAACTTGAAGTGCGTAACTGGAGGCAGCTAGCTAGGGACCGAGCTAACTGGAGGGGCTTGTTGGTTGAGGCCGTAGTCCACCCTGGACTGTGAGCGCCATCTAAAGTAAAGTAAAGTAAGTAAGTAACCATATCGTACTCATGAACGCTCGGACAAAGTGTGCAATCTCTTAAATCAAATTTAACCAATTCATTGTACCTAATGTTTATTTCATACCTCGAGCGATTTTTATCGTGCGGAAAACAAGAATTTTTCTTCCTGTAGGTAGTACTTCCCTCCTCAATATATTCGAAATTACCTACTGCTCAAAAAAAAAAATAAACAAAAATAAAAACTGTGTCCAACTAATCGCTTAAGGGAAAGAGTTATACATTTACTACAACTATCGTCAGGTATGCACTTTATAAATTATAATTTTGATAACTAAGCACTAGATAATAAATAATTTTGTTTTCAATATTTTTACAATTTTTTTTTTTCAAGAAAAAAGAAACCATAGAATAATATTTTTCATTTTGCGATTGATTTAACCTATTTTTTTTTTTTTTATTCACATTAAGTAATAAAATTTCTCATTCCACCTTTGTATATGCGAGGAACAAAACACCCTCCCATACTTATATTTTGTTTTGGGCTTGAATTCGGGATCTAAAATTTAATTCCACCCAAAAATATTTGTCGGAGTACTGCCTCGTGCTAGGACGTGACAAATCCTCTAAGTATATCTTTTGTCATTATAAAAAGCCTCTCATGTAGGCGTTCTGATTCGGTTTAAAAATTGTAGGTATAATCCATCCCTTCCGATGATCAACACGGCACACAGGAATGGTTGAGAATGTAAGCGACTAGTCACATTAGAGGAATTTAGGATTCAAAGCATTTAAAAGCCTACTACACACTATAGTCTTTTGTCCATTTTGTGTGAATCAACCTACACAAACGAGGACCTTAATATAAACCATTGACGGCTTAGACATTTTACAATGCTAGTTTTTCTATTTTATTTTTGACACCTTCATAGATAAAAATGACTGGAGAACTGAAGTGTAAAAAAATGTCGTTTTTGTATTTGATGGCTCTTAATCTTTCTGGTGACGGAAGTTTCATCAGAATTGCAGAATTTCGGGGATAGTTGGTAGCCGTTATTTTCTCATTCAAATACCCTGAGGATATATTCTGTTCCACCCTCAAATATTCAAATTAATTAAATTTTGTTAATTAATTGCCAACCTCAAACTTATATGCCTCAACTTTCAATTCCTAAATGTTATTATTTACTTTAATCATTTCAATTATTTTCACCACGCCCAATGTTTTCTGTGTTTTTTAATTCTCCAATAAGTCCTTCGGGATTTGAGGTAAGATAACATCACCTCGGAAAAAAAAAACAAAAAAAAAATGCGTTTTTTCTGCTTTTCAACTAATTACCTTTTGAACAGACTTGTTACACCCCTATCATTTCAGTACCACGTCATTGAACCTCCCTTCCCTATCCTAGGTGATTAAGAATAAATTACTTTCGTTTTTTGTCGAATAATATATAAGCATATTCGACTTATCACAAATTTTAAGAAGAATTTTACATTATCAAAAATTGACAACCCATCTAACGCAGTTTTAAAAAAATTAAAAAATATTCATAATATGCAATTTAATAATCCACAAGGTACGTATAAAATTATGCAGGAAGAGTGAATTTATATGAAGCTAATTAAAGTGGACAATAGGTCGAATTCCCCGAACGGAGATATATTCTTAATTCAATCTAGTAGGAGGCGGTAAAGAAATGATAGGACATAATCAGTTGCAATCCACACGATGAGACTTACCAATATAGGAATACTTTCCTTTTACAACATAACATTTTATCTTAAGGAAGTAATATTCAAATAATTTACTTCATTAGATAATGTTATGCCCCTATTATGGATTACAACTCAACTTAGTTGAGTTGTCATCAACACAACTCAACTCTTAGACAACCAAACAAATTTTTCGTATTATGCAAGTCAACTAAAATCAGTTGTATGCCCCTATTATGGATTACAACTCAACTTAGTTGAGTTGTCATCAACACAACTCAACTCTTAGACAACCAAACAAACTTTTCGTATTATGCAAGTCAACTAAAATCAGTTGTAATGAAAAAATACGTTGCCGTCTTTTAGGAGTCGATTTGCTGTCAAAACCAGCTGCTCAACATGAAATACATACAAAACCAAGAATAAGAAATTGTGTGATGGAAAGTTCTCTCGATTTGTTTTTCGGTGGTTTGGAAGATGAAAATTTCCTTAATGTAGCCAAAATAAAAAAGAATATCCGTATATTTAATAAACTCATGTACACTTCTATTCCTAAAGTATGCATTTTTTTGATTCGAAATAGTTTTCCTAAAACAACCAACGTTCCTCAGCGATTCCACCAATTGTTAAACTTGCTACTGCTCTTCGTTTCATGAGCGAAGGAAGTTGCCAAAAGTGATGTGATTGAGGAACTCATTTGTGGAAAATGGCCAAATGCTCAGCTAACATAGAGCAACAAGTCGTTCAAATTGTGATGGCCATGTAGTTTTCAAACTAAAATACACTCATTTCATTCTATTTTTATTAAAATTGTTGTTTAACTTACTGTTTTGTGTCCATATTTTTTATCCGAATGCAGATTTTTTCATTAAAATGTTCTACACAACTGCTTCGAACCAGTTGTCTGATTTTGACGCTTATTACAACTGAAGCACAACTTAACTTACTTACATAATACGAAGAGACAACTGAAAAGTCGACCATTTTGTTAGTTGTCTGCTAATCGATAACTGGTTGTGCTTTGACAGTCAACTGGTTGTGATCGATAATACCAATTTTAAGAATTACAACTAAACTATAGTTGAGTTGTCTTCCATAATAGGGGGGGTAATGAAAAAATACGTTGTCGTCTTTTAGGAGTCGATTTGCTGTCAAAACCAGCTGCTCAACATGAAATACATACAAAACCAAGAATAAGAAATTGTGTGATGGAAAGTTCTCTCGATTTGTTTTTCGGTGGCTTGGAAGATGATAATTTCCTTAATGTAGCCAAAATAAAAAAGAATATCTGTGTATTTAATAAACTCGTGTACACTTCTATTCCTAAAGTATGCATTTTTTTGATTCGAAATAGTTTTCCTAAAACAACCAACGTTCCTCAGCGATTCCACCAATTGTTAAACTTGCTACTGCTCTTCGTTTCATGAGCGAAGGAAGTTGCCAAAAGTGATGTGATTGAGGAACTCATTTGTGGAAAATGGCTAAATGCTCAGCTAACATACAGCAACAAGTCGTTCAAATTGTGATGGCCATGTAGTTTTCAAACTAAAATACACTCATTTCATTCTATTTTTATTAAAATTGTTGTTTAACTTACTGTTTTGTGTCCATATTTTTTATCCGAATGCAGATTTTTTCATTAAAATGTTCTACACAACTGCTTCGAACCAGTTGTCTGATTTTGACGCTTATTACAACTGAAGCACAACTCAACTTACTTACATAATACGAAGAGACAACTGAAAAGTCGACCATTTTGTTAGTTGTCTGCTAATCAACAACTGGTTGTGCTTTGACAGTCAACTGGTTGTGATCGATAATACCAATTTTAAGAATTACAACTAAACTATAGTTGAGTTGTCTTCCATAATAGGGGGGTTAATGTTCTTCATTTGATAGATGTGGGGTAGGTATGTATGGTTAATTTTATATATCGATTCACCAAGCTATCTATTTTCCTTCCGAAATGCAACGCGACTTCACAACATCTATATTAATAATGGTGGGGGTTCCTACCGGCGAACAGTGGCTCCCAGGTGGAAAAAATATAAAGTCATTTCTAAGTAAGTCCAAATTAATGCGATATTTTGATTCTAGATCTATGTTTTAGTAAAGAGTACAAGAGTACACACACAATTATTTCTTTAAATTCTTTGACCTGAGTATAGCTAACCCAAAGTGACTTCTTTCAAAATTTCAAAGATTTAGAGGTTTTCTTTGACGATTTATATATAAGTAAAGGTTGGTAAAACTTTAAGGGCCGATGTTGAATGTGAACCACACCTAAACGTCAAGTTTTTTTCTGCATTTAATTTGACATTTCTCAATTTCAGACTAACTCAATTTGAATGCGTTAAAGTTATTCAGGCTTATTGGGTGTTTTTCTTTTTTAGTTCAGAGTAGAACCTGAACTGTCAAACAAAAAATCGTGTTTCTTTTTTAGCTCAGAGTGTATAACAGTTCAAATTTGTGTTTCTTTTTTCGTTTAGAGCGTGTTCAGAGATTGTTCAGAGCGCACTCTATGAGCTCGGTATAAAATAGCTGAGCAGAGAGAGTTAAATGCTGAAATCATTCTGACAGACAGGAAAAAACTCAAAAACTCGCGTGTGTTTATAAAATAATTCAGAGCTCTTAGAACACGCTCGATTCGGAGAAAGTTCAGAGCATGTTCGACATGCTCGTGCTCTGTTCAGTGCTTTACTCTGAATGAAAAAAGAAAAACGCCCATTATGAAATCAAAATGCATATCGTGCACTTCGTGATTTGTTCGGTCAATTTAATCGTCCAAATGTGCGTACAATCGGAAAAATCGTGCAAAAATTTGAGCAAACCGGGTCTGTAGGTGATGTGAAAACACCATCAGTGCATGCTCGTACAGCTCGTACTGCAGAAAATATTGCTGCTGTTCGCGATAGTGTGGCTGAAGAGCCGTACACCTCAACTCGTCGTCGTGCCCAACAATTGCACCTCTCACGCTCATCGTTGATGAACATTATGCATAAAGACTTGCACTTACACGCTTACAAGGTGCAATTGACTCAAGAACTAAAGCCTCTTGACCATTTCAAGCATCGTCAATGGTCGGTCAGAATGGTGGAAAGAAATGGCAACAGTGGATGATCAATTTTCGAAGAAAATCATCTTCAGTGATGAGGCACATTTTCACCTCAGTGGAGTCGCAATAATCAGAATTGCCGCATTTGGGCGAATGATAATCCAAGAGTGATTGTCGAAAAACAAATGCAACCACAAAGAGTGACTGTTTGGTGTGGTTTATGGGCTGGCGGCATCATCGGGCCGTATTTTTTCTAAAACGAGGCCGGTCAGGCAGTTACTGTGAATTGAGTTCGCTATCGTGTTATCTCACTTGGTGGCGATGTCAATTACCCGCCAAGATCATGTGATTTGACACCGTTGGACTTCTTTCTTTGGGGTCATTTGAAAGAAAAGGTGTACGTCGATAAGCCAGCAACAATTCAAGAGCTAAAGGATGAGATAATTCGGCACATTAACGGCATAGAACCTCAATTATGCCTCAGCGTCATCGAAAATTTGGACCATCGGATGGAGGTGTGCCGCCGAGGTCGCGGCGGCCATTTGGCCGATATTTTGTTCCATACATATAATTGAACCATACCAATATTATCATAATAAAAAGAAATGACAATAATTTCCTAAATAATTTGTGTTTTATTCAAAATCAACATCGGCCCTTAAAATTTAACCAACCTTTACTTTGAGTAAACACCGTTGATTACGCCGCCGTGAAAACTCTACACGATTATAAATATTTGATAGGGAGGTGATCGGTGGTTATAAGGTCTTAATTTCGATATGCTCCACAAAATTTGCAAGAAATTCTTCTGTTTCTGTTGGAATAGCTCCAATTGTCAATTACTAGCATTACAAAATATTTTCATTTTTTTGTAATTGATTTCCGTTTGTTTACGTAAGGACACATAGGTTTAAGCAAAGGATCAGTATAGATATACCTGATCCTACCGACTGCACCAGACAAATTTCTTGGTTCTATTATTATATATCGTTTTATTTTTTAAGGAAATACTTTTATTTAAGAAACTACAGTCGCTATCTCAATGTGGTGCTGCACCGTATCCATCTCTATGAGCTATTTAACTTAACTAACTTATCTACTTGTCAGAGAAGGCAAAGTTCTATCTAACATATCCATCGATTTTCTTTTGTTTATTTTGAATTCTTATTTACTTTATTCGTTTGTTTTAAAACTCATTCCCGAATAATAAAAAATGCTTTGTGAACGAAATGTCAAAATAAAGGAATGTTTGTTTATTCGTCAGTCGCTCTTCGCTCTCATGTAAATAGGGAAAAGCCTTACTTGATAACATAAACTCTCCTAATCTGTGAACTTAATTGAATATGAAGAGGGACTCATGAGCTCTCTTCTGCCTGAAATTCGCTAGATCGTGGTCTTAAGATTGAGGAGAACCTATTACAGAAGTCGTCGAGCTTCTCCTTTGACCAACTTCGTCTTTGATCTTCTTCACTTCAGATAGCTCTGTAAGTTCGTAGAGAATTTACTTATTGGCATGACATTAACAGAGAGTAAAATAATGTCTGAATCCATTTCCTTCTGGTTCCCACAGAAAAGTATTGTATGACTACTACGCATTTTACCTTATTGGCCAGTGTCCAGTGCAAGTTGGAACTACTCTGGCTATGTCTTGCAGGGGTCTGCATATTAGGTAATTTGTTCGGGACTTATTATAGGTGGGCCACATCTCTCTTACGGTTGGATTCTGTAAGAAAAATTGAGAAAATGTTGCCCTTCATGAAACAACTCTTTCCGTAAGTGATCTATGAATAACTGACCCTTGCCTGGCCATCTCATTAGCCCATTGATTTCCCTCAATTCGGCTGTAAAATATTTTGAACAAAAGACGATTTGCCATAAATCTAATAGTTTTCAAAAATATGTAGGTGCATTGGCTTTCGCGGAAAAATATATCTTCTTAATATTTGCCATTTCTAAAATAACGCGGGAAAGTTTAAAAAATAAAAAAAAAAAACAATTAAGTTGCTTTTGTCGGCGAAATTTTTGCTTCGGTAAAAGGAATAGCGTTATTAAGGTAAGAACAGTGAAGACCGGAAGGAATACTAAAGTTTTAGTTTTATTTCAACGCAAATTGTTGCTTCCAAAGTCGTCACTGTCTTTTAAGTAAAACTTCAACCAAAGTTTGGATGAATAATATTTTTATAAAGCATAGATACTTTAAAATTAGAAGGTGACCAGATAGCAATGATAGTTTTTTGAGTTGTTATCTTTCACAAGCTGTCAAAGTTACCAATGAAATCCAGCTGTCACAATAGTTTGCTATTTCATCCGGACGATAGCCAAAGCCGTAGGTTCGTTAATTGCGCACTGAACGTGTTAGCCGAAGATCCGAATTTTTAACATTTTTTTAGTAACGACAATATTGAAGCAAACACAATCAACAAGTGTTTGATCTGGATTCAATGCATCCACAAATATTGATTGTTTGGTGCGGTAGTTAGGAAGGAGACATCGTTACCGTCAATGGTTAATGGAAACAAACGATGTTAACCGATTTCCCTTGGCCAGAGCTCGACAACATCAATATAAAAAGCAATGATTCCAACAAATTCCAACAACCGACACGACGCAACGCTAGAAGTTGTGAAGGGGAAATTTGGCGAGGCCAAAATTCAACACGCAATGTCAGAATACCAACACGGGTCTCATCAAAAACTGGAATGATCACTTGAAGCAGTGACGAGCTTGAAGCGAAACCCAGGCAACTATTTGAATGAGGCGCCACACATAATAACATGAATGTAGCTTCAAAATAAAGTCAGAAAATCAGGTCACTCTATATAACTGAATTTTAGTTCAATATTCCTTAATCAATTCAAATTTTAACGAGCTTACTTTATAAAAAATAACACTTAACGTTATTTCTGGCTTTCAAAGTATAAAAACCCTTCAGAATTAATATTCAATCCAAAAAATTTTTATTTGTTCACATCAATTTTAATAAAAATATTGAATACAAATTATGTTATACTTTACTCACCACATCACTGTAGGAACAAAAACTGCCATATCAAAGGATTTAATTTAAATAATAAAAACAACAATTGACATCACTTTCAATTTTTTAATAATTTTCATTATTTTTTCGAAAAAAGGAATCACTTTCTAAGTACTCACAACGCGCATACAATGCTGCACATTTTCATTTATTTATTTTTTTTTTTTTTTCAAACCAATTTTTCACAAAAATTTTCAACTCTGACTAATTCTTAACAACAACACACATTTTGCCTATCAATGACTGAAATCAGTAGAGTATTTTAATGAGTTATAACCTAACAAAAAAAAACTTTTTTCGTCAGACATAAATACACTTAAACCGTACCTACATTAATTTATGCACCATACAACAACACATATTGTAAATAAAATTTGAAATTCGAAATTACAGAAAAAAAAGACTTTTCAAAAAAAAACAGCACACGCTCGAACATTTTTAAAACAATCCACCGCACCAACAATAAGTGCTATGTGTTAAACAATACTAAAACAATTAAAGGTATATTGATTTTTGAAAAAAAAAAAAAGTTTTTGTTTTGTTTCAAAAATGAAATGTCGTGATTTTGAGTTTTCAAAAAAAAAATAAAATTTTTTGTTTGATTTTCCCGGATTTTTGTGCTATGATTAATTTAGGCTATACTCGCAGATGGATGAATTAAAAATTTGTTCATTTTGTTAAAGTAATCTTCTGTTGTATTTTATTTAAGGAATTTTAACTTCCGGAGATGACGAAAAAAACACAAAGATTTGTCAAATTAATAAAAATATAACTTAATATCAATAATTTAAGTTTAAAATTAAAAAACAGGCAGAAACAATTACGCAAAAATTTAGAGGTGGTTTTGTTTTTTTCTTTTCTTTCGAATTTTATAATTTATTGACAATTACTAAATTGTCAAATTTTGTCTACGTGCTGTGCTGTCACAGGATTTTGTTGGCCCCCGTTTTATTTCTCGACATTTTAAAATAATTGAGCGACAAAAAACCGGTGAGATCTGATACTGAGATGATATTGCCCGAACTTTCCCATCAACTAGTCGAAAAAATCGGATATATGAAGTATCAGAGAGTGAGAGAGGCGTAGAGAAGATATTTAGCTTATATTTACAGTGGAACGATAAACAAAAAATAAAGGCCTTGGCGCAAAATTTTAAACAGTTCTCGTTTAAGCAATAAAACCGGCTCTACTTAACGCAGTCGTTTAGTTTGGAGACTGTATAATTTTTTTCATAATTTTAAACACGTTAGACAATTCTTTTAACTAATGTGGGTTTAACAACAGAACCTAAGCGAATTTAAGTTGAACAACGCTTAAAAAAACTACACAAACAAAAAAAAAAAATAAAATGAACAGACAACTTCGAACCAAATAATTTTTCGCCTAAAAAAGTACATTTTATATACTACCTGATTGTTTATAAGTTATTTACATTATTTTAGATGGAAATGAAGTATATATCTAGCGTTGCCAGACGTCCCGGTTTACCCGGGTTGGGACTCAAACTCAAAAAATAATGCCTCATGTACCTAAATATCTTTCAGTGATAAGGAACAATCACTACATTGCGATTTAACCTTAAGAAATTACTTTTAAAATTTCAATCAAACAAACCTAACTTAACGAAAAATTTATTTTTGTAAACTGACATCTGTCATTAATATGACAAATGACAATATGATAAATGACAAAAAAGTCATTTAATTAGTAATTAATAAAAGAATTTATTTATTTTGATCTACACGCATTATATGATTTTTACTTGCGACTTACATACATATATGTAGGTACTATAAGGCAAGTTATGCACTCGTAAAAAAATCGAACTCGAGATTTTTTCGAAGACGAAAAAGTGGGTCTCACGATTCTGTCTGTCTGTTCAACTACACCCTAAACGGCTCGGCTGATTTTCGTTAAACTTGCCATATCTACCAAGTTTAACGAAAATTTTATCCCCCAATTGTTTTTTCTTTTTTTTAAAGACCAAAAATAACGGTACCTGCCACACGATTTTTTTTTTTCGAAATTTTATAAATATTTTTTCTTCTCAAATTTCATTTAGTTAAAGCTAGGTGGTGGTTAATGGTAATGGTACGACCGATTTTGATAATTTTTTATGTTAAAGCTCCCCAGCAGTTTAAATATTATTGTGTATTAAAATTCTATAATTTATATAGGAATTCTTTAATTTAATAAAAAAAAATTGAACTCAAGATATTACTGAATGTATTTACCATCGAAGTATAATTTTGTTCTTTCATTGATCAATATTTGTTTGAATCACATGGCATCTTGTGTTTATCTAGTTGGAGCTTGCTTCAGGAATTGTTTTAGTCATTTAAAAAATAAATTTTTCTCTAATAGCCATTCATTTTTAAAATTCTTAGTCTTTTACGTAACAGCAAGTTCGTGCGACCCAGTCGTGCATTTTAATTATTTTGTCCTGGGCAATATGATGAAATCCCGGGATTTTTCATTATTTAAGCCACTTGTCCCGCCGAGGTGCAAGAAAAATCTGGCAACCCTATATTGTGCATATATCGCTAATTCACAGCATAAAAACTCAATTTTGTTGTTGCAAGGTGCAAATTTATTTGGCTATACTCGTCTTGGCAATCGGCATGCATACATAACATACATATGTACATATGTATGCACATAATATGTATGTACATTTTAAAATTGATTTAGAGCAGGTTTTAAATGTTTAAAATTTTGCGCCCTTATTTTTAATTTCTTCTAAAGAGTTTTACAATAGGGATTTCCCAACTACAACTGTCAAATTGCCATTTATTAATGTCGTTTTTATTTGGCAGTCCGGAAGCCTTCCGGACTCTTCTGAAAGTGTTCAATTGGGAAAAAATGACAGTTCTGATTCTGAAAAGAAGAGAAATTTGCTTCTGGATTTGAAATCAGAAGCAAAACCAGAAGCACTCACACATTCATATACTTAAACGTCAACCTTAACAGCTGTGATTTTTGGTATCCAAATTGTGCGAATCAACAAACATTTTTCTTTATTTTGATTATTGTACGCATTTGATGTTTCACATATACAATCAAACAAAACTTCAGAATCATCAGAAGCAAACAAAAGTGTTCAATTGGGATTCCGGATCGGAGAGAGATTCCGGATTGCCAAATAAAAATGACATAAGTCTGTCATAAGTCTGTCAAATCAACATCGAGAGTTATAGCCAAACCACAATCTCGCGTTTGGTCGGTCGGGCTTTGACATTTTGAATAAAAACAATAGACTCTTATGAGGCAATCTGAAATGTTACCTCCGGCGTTGCGACCGCTTTATATCGTAATATCGTAAACGTCAGACCAACGCCAGGCCAAAGCAAAAGTAGATCTATTTTCTATTCGGTCGGGCGTTTGACAGTTCATTGTTTTTGTTTTGATTAAAAAAAGAAAAGAAATTAATTAAAAAATACTCGTATGAGCTCTTTCGAAGACAAATTAATAAACATGATTCGGGATAACGATTGTATTTATAATACAAAAAAGTCTACACCTAGGAGAAATTGGTTTTCTCCAAGAATGCTTTTCTAGTTCTGGCTCGATAAAAGTTCTCAACAAATCGAATGTCGCCGGTTTCATTCGGGTTATTTTAAAAAAATGTTCTGGATCATGCTTTTGCATTGCATCATAATTAAGAGCAAAGAATCCATCAGTGTCTCTGCTTAAATTGAGCTCCCGAACCCATCGCTGCCTTTCTACTCTTTTTTTCGTCGTTTTTAAACGCCTCATACCCAGCATAGCTCACAACACCGAACAAGGCAAAGTCAAGGAGGTCATCAAGATCATCCATATCGGCCATATCCATCTCTTGTTTAAAAAAATAGCTTTACAAATTAACTATTTTAAATGCCCAAAATTTAAAATACGCAATATTATATACCTTGTAAATTAATAAACAGTAACAAAATTCATTGGAAAATAACAATTAAGTAGGTACTTATCAAAGATGTCATGGAAATGGCAGTCAACGCTCGAGGTTTGAAGCTAAATTTCGTTTTACAAATGCTACGGTCGCGCTTTTTGAAACATAAAATCGTAAATACGACCAAACGCCCATTAACGCCGGACCGACTGAACGCGAGGTTGTGATTTAGCCATTATAGCGTTCAACAACATATGATTAATTTTTTTTATGAAACTGGGTCTTCTGCTCGAGCAACATTTCGCGCGCTTGGGATATTTTACGGACGCGATAATCCTTCGACCGGTTCAGTAAACAATCTGCCAATGGCAAGATCTGCTAAAAATATCGCCGCTATCCGTGAGAGTGTGTAGGAGAATCCGAGGCCTCGCAGCTCAGAGTTAACGACCATAGATAACGACGTGTGTTCGTTCATTGGGCTCCCCATCAGTTGACCCCAATTTTGATTGAAAAATCAAATTAGGAGACGAGGCTCATTGGGTTCGTCAAGAATTTGGAAAGACCACAATCCGCACAAAATCCACTTACTCGTAATTGCAATATATCCAGAGAAAGTCACTCTTTGATGTGGATTTTAAAGAATTGAAAAGGGCGTTTTTATGAATTGGAATGCATATGGCTAATTATTGAGAATAGAAACGATCTAACAGTAATCCGGAAGAATATTCCGGAAGTCTCCGATCCAGAATACCAAACGAACAAGATGCAACACTTGTTGATCCTGATGCTTTTGTATTTTTGAATCGTCAAATGCAGAAAGTACGAGTAAATAGAAGTTGATTTAAATTTTCATTATTTGTTAACATGGTGAAAGCTAATTTGAAAGATTTGTTCCTATTTTCGAGGAATATTCCTTAAGAACTTCCGAGTAATTTCTCCAGCTGGGATCGTTTCATAAGATATCCACAAAAAATTCATCATCACTTGAAGATGACAAAGATGAAATGATTTTGTTTCAATTAATATAAGAAAATCTAAATCATTTGAGTTTTGGTCTTTTAAATGCATTTGGCCACAATTTTTAACAAAGAAGTTTACACGACGCCACAGAACATAGTACATACGAGTAAGTCAATCAGCCCTATCACGAATTCCATCGTAATCGGAAATTTGTTACGAATCCCGAAACAAACTATCACAGAATCCATCGTAGTGGAAAATCTCATACAAATTGCTGTTACGAACGGATTTGATGATAGCTTTTTGTCGGAATTCGTAAAAGTTCCGAATAATTCCTTAGCTCATATAGAACGGCTAAATACTTCTGGGAATTTGAACTTTTCTTCATTTTGAACATTTTCTTGAAAACGGATCTTTGGTATAGATTTCATATAATGTTATTTCTTACGCAACTGTAACAGACTACATTACTGGTTTTTGGCTTACAATTCACATAGTTGAAACAGAGTTTTAACGTTCTATTGTTGTTGTGAAAATCCAGGATTTATCAGTTTTGTTCCCATTTTCGAAACAATTACGTCTTAGACTGAATTTTTCAATAATGTAATATTTCAGCGCCTTAAAATATCTCTTCATTTAATATATCCCGAAAAAAAAAACATATTTCAAGTGTTGAATCAGATTAAAAACAAGTTATTATTTTTTATAAAACAAAACAAAAAATATTTATAAAATCAAAATCTAGGTGTGCTATGATTTTAAAAATTATGTGCAAATTGTCCAGCTTATCTTTCCACTGTCAAACAACAAACCGTTGAATAGCAACAAACCATTGCATAGGTTGAGTTTTTGTTGAATAATTTAATATTATTCTATGCATCATCAATTGCACAAATCATTGAACCTATAATTTGATTTTTGCTGAATCTTTTCTAAAAATTTAATTTAATTTAAATTAAAAGATTTTATGTTTATTTTATTTTCATTGAACAAAAAGTTATAAATCATCTCCAACAAAAATTGATTTTCGGTTTTCGAAGCACATCCAGAGAATAAAACAAACTAGCTCAGAGAAAGAGCAGTATTCTCTTTAAGAGAAAGTCCAACCAAAAATAGATCGTTTAAGATTTCGGGGGAAAAACGAGAACGAGTACCTAAGTACGCGGGTTCAAGTCAAAAACAGAGAATCTCAAAAACAACACTATTTTCCACAGAGACCGATATCCGTTTTTTTTTTATTTTGCTTTTAGGGAAGAAGAAATAAAAAAAATTATATTGAATAAGAGGTCGTTTGCTCGCATGAAAGTACTATGCATTCATTCAATAAAAATTCAAAAGAAAATTATTTGGAAAATAGACAAAAACACATGGCGTGTTTTCTTGGATTTGTATTTTTTTGGAATGTCAATGGCTATTTAAAAAAAAAAAATTGTTTGTATTTATTCATTCTCAAGAACACATGTGTTGCGTCCATCTATTGATTGTTTTTGGATATTGATTTGATTGAAAGAAGAATTTTTTTTAATTAATCAAGAGAAAGCCATAAAATATGTGTTTTTGATGATTTCTTGTATTCAAAATTATGAATTTGTATGGTTATTTTCAAAATTCCACACTTGATAGAGTATTATAATAAAATAAAATGCACGGCTGCGTCACACATACAAGTAGATACATAGCTGGAGTTGTTAGAATAGAATAGTTCGGATCAATATTGTCGTTTTTGAAAGTGTAGGTATATGTCCATTTTAATATTAAAAAAAATAACAAAATTCATAATTTACAGTACCTAGGTACTTACCTGTTTTTTAAAGGAAGAAGTGGTGTATTGGAAGTTTTTGTCCAAAGGAACATAATCCATTTTCAAATTATTGAATTTTAAAAAAACAAAAAATATTTTTATTTAATATAAAACTTCGAAATTTATACATTTAAGGCACGCAGGTCGGGGAGAATAAGGGAATAGTGACTTAAAACTTTCAACCATTCCCGTGTTCGTATTCTCGGTAGGATTAACAATTTTCTGTCGAGTTCGAACGGCTTAAATGATATAAAACTAAAACTTTAATTTTCGATGAATCGAATTTTTGCAAAACACTATTTTCACTTTAACATTTATTTAATTATATTGAGTATACAACCAAAATGCGACAATTTTTAAGTTTCACTGTTTTTATTCGGTAGTTTTCGACATAGATGAACTTGACTTAAGTTTCCAGATAGACAAAATGGCCATAATGTGGATGTATCACACGTTTCTATAAATGCTACATAAGCTTATTTTCAGTTTGATCAGAAATGTAAACCAATGATCATAAAGATTATCTGCTGAAATGACAAATCTTCCAAGAGTTTCTCCCGTAATGAAAAGTGCTTCTCATCTTAGTTGTTCGGACTGGGCAGAAAATTGAAGCTCCCCTCTATTCCTCTACGAGCCATTGACCTCTAATTTTGTGTCTTGTTTTATTTGTCAATCTTTAAAAGCCTTCTGCCCCACTGTTGATTCTCAATAGTTCTATGAGCTTATGTGCTGAAAAAACATATACATAATAATAATACAGGCCTAACTATTGTGACCCGTTACAGAATATATTTCTGTCAATAAAATGCCAGTAGATGTGTGACGGGCAAACATAAAACTCTCGTATAATTATTTTTCGGTTCGATTTGATTTTTCGTAATCGTCAACGTCGTGGTAGATTCGCGTTTTTTTTTTTTTGCTATTTCAGCCGGGCTGAAATGGCTTTCTTCGGGAATTTGTAAAAAAAAATCTTAAATCGCGTTTTTTTTTTGTTTTATTTTTTCTCTCATAAACTTGTCCTCCTGACACAAATTATATAAAAAAAAAACAATAAAATATGCCCATTTTCGGAATTTTTGTCTAATAAATATTGATTTCGCGCCAAAAAAACAAACGATGTTCGGAATAAATATTATTCTATTACTGTCAACAATTGTTCCTCACTTAGGTTGGTTTTTTTTTTCAACTCCTCCTTTTAAAATCATCATGTCAATCGACCTTGTCTAATGTTTACAGATTATTGTTCAAGCTTTACAATTTTCAACAGAAAATCTATTCATGTCTATCCTCCTACCGGCTTTGACCTTTCAATGCAAAAACCAATGCAATTTCAACGAAATCATCACAATATTTTTCTACAGCAACAACAAACACCACCCTCCCCACCACCTGCATTTCCAACACCTCAATTACCCCCATCATCTGGACATGGAGAAGTTGAAACTGAATCCCGGCATAAACATCTACATTTGGATACAAATAAGGACTCCGAGCAATCAGATGGTGATAGTTTGAGGCTTAATAAAACATTAAGGTTATATATCCAAGAACAAGAGGAACAACTAGACCAGAAATTGACAAATGATGTTTTGTCAACAACGGAAGGAACAAAAACAACAACTGAACTGCAAAATCATCAACTGGAAGATGATGCTCAATATAAATTAATAAGTGAAATTGTTTCATTGGAATGTGTTGATTTTTTTAAATTGGAATTCTGTTTAAATGGTGGACGATGTTTTCTTTATCCAATTTTAAATCATAGTCTTTCGTCTTGTGAATGTGCTGAAGGTTTTGTAGGAGAAAGATGTGAAGCTAAAAGCTATGGTAAGTACAACCCGCCTTGAGGTTTTTTCCAAAAGAATACCTAACAAAAACGGGAAACCCTACTCTCGTATCAAATAACCCGCCTCATTATGCATGTTAATATGAATAGTTTTGTTTTACTTCTGTTACATTTTCAACTTCGGAACGAATACTTCCAATACTCACTCTTATTTCGATAGTCGTTTTACTAAAACGCCAGTAAAACGACAAGGCTCTAGAAACGAAAATTGGAATTTTATTGAAACGACTATCGTTATAATGCTTAGAAAAGCGAAGAACATAGAGAACGCTGCCCTTTTCGTATTATTTAAACACAAAAATGTGGTATCTGGAGCCTTCTCGTTTTAAAGGCGTTTTATTAAAACGACTATCGGAATAAGGGTGACTATTTTCAATTTAATGTCATTGTAACATCGAAAATACTATCGACATAATCAGCAGACTTGTTAAATGTGATGAAACGAAAACAAAAAGGTAAACTGCTTAACTTGCTATCTTGCACGAATTGTACTAAGCAAACAGCTTCAAAATGTACACATAAATATTTCTGCTAAGGAGAATGTCCTATCAAAATGCAGTCGATGTTGTTTTTATGTTTAAATGCAAAGGTATCTGTGCCGCAGTTAAAATTATGATGCTCAATTTACTAGCATTTGCGTATTTTGTCATATCTGCTTTGTTAATCTTGCATTTAGAAATTTGGCTAAAGACAAAAAAAAATCACTATGCAAGCAGGTTTGAATCATTCTTTTGACAAAAAAGTCTTTTTTTTATTACTTTAGCAGAAGCTTGTGTTTTTTCTTTATTGTATCTTTCCTTGTCTTATGTCAAAACTTCTGCTAGAATTTATTGAAATTCGGATATTTCGTAAGTTACAATTGGCGTTTATGGCACTCGATTCTATTTTCATACATAATACCAGCTGAAAGTAGAATCATAAACAACTTTCCAATAGCATCAAAAGTATTATTCACCCCTATCACAGAGTCCTTCATATCAAGTCCCCGAAAATTTTATTACGCTCCGAATACGAATAAATTTACATCATAAGTCCCAAACGAAATCAAAAAAGCATTGTCCTAATTTCAGAGTTTCAAAATCAGTTGACTTGCGTCAAAATGTGAAAAAATAAATATATTTTCGTTGTTTATCATTTGATTTGATTTTTGTTGGTCGTTAAAAATGGGTGCCATCGCCGTTGCAATCTTTATAATAAATGTAGAAAACACGCGAAGAAGACAAATATTGAAAACGAGATTTATTACGGAAGGAGGATACCAATATTTACTTATATTTACTTTATTTTCCTTTCAAAAAATAAAAAAATATTAACAAATTCACATTAAAACAATAATAAAACTTGTTTTTATATATTTTATTTGCGTGCACTTTATCTTCGTTCATAGAAAAAACTGCCCAACTTCCTATTCATTCGGGGCTAGTGATACCACTATTCACGAACCCAAATTTCGTAGCAAGTTTTTTTAGTACGACGGAAGTAACGATACTTTTTTTCGGAGTTCGTACTACGAATCTATTACGACGGGGCCTGTGATAAGGCTGGTTGACTCACATTATGTATTTGGGCCCTTGTTATTCTGTACCGAGTTCTAATAAACAAAAAAAAAAACAAATTCTAGTCGTTCTAACAATAATATTGTAGTTAGAATCGGAATTTTCGTACTTCCTAATTCTTAAGTAAATCTCAAATGCCCGTCGAACTCGCAACTTTTCATTCTTTATCAAAATACTGTTTCAAAATTGAAGTAAAAGTTAATTATAGATTGTTAATATTTAATTGACTATTTTATTAAACAATTTGTTTTTTTCTGTGTAAGAAATCGTTTAAGACCGCTGACGCTAACAAGTTGGTTAAATTTACATACATGTGTACATGTTTGTTCAAGAACGAACCCAGAAAAATATCTAAATATTTATGGACGAATTTGTCTTACAGTATTACAGTAGTGCTGCTCATTAGCCGTTCGGAATCGACAGAAAATTGTAGGTCCCCTCCGTTCCCTGGTAACACGCACAAAGGAATGGTTGAGAGTTGTAAGTCACTAGGTCCTGGTTCACTCCGAGCTGTTGCACCACCAAATTTAATTTTATTTATTACAGTAGGACAAGTATTTAAATTGATTAATTTGACTCTAATACACCTTCGTCTTATTTGTCCCTTGCATTAAACAAATTCAATTGCACCTACCCTCTAAGGCATCAATTAATCATACATATACATTGTATAGCGCCCCAGAATAACAAACGAGGCAACAATAATGACTCGCGTTATGCGATACGACTTTTGTGTTCAAATCAAAGAAAATATTTAAATTGACTCAAATCAGTATAAAGTTAATCAGCCCTATCACGATTCCATCGTAATCGGAAACTTGTTACGAATACCGAAACAAACTATTACAGAATCCACCTAGTAATCTCATACAAATTGGTCTCACGAACTGATTTGAAGATAGCTTTTTGTCAGGATTCGTAATCGTTCCAAATACGTAATAACTTCCAAAAGTGTTGGTGGTTAATAACGACATTTTTCTTCATAAGTCATAATAGTATTCTTTTTTGAAAGCCGATATAAGGTTTATTATTCAATCGAAAGTCTTTTTCATAAATAATTTTGTCTATTTTGCATACTTTACTGTTTTTTTTTCAAATTTTTAATCTTTACAGAATTCATACCTCGTATTCGTCCCCGATTAGTTTTAGCAAAAACTAAAGGTGGACCATTAATTTATGGATTAGCCGTCGTGGACATACTATTTCTTTTATTTTTGTTTTGCAAAAATTATAATAGAGACTAAAAACGTATGTATATGTAAAAATGTATTATATTTATCTATATTCAAATTATTGTTATCAAATTAACCGGTATTTTTTTTTTTTTTTGTAATTGTATGATAGATATTACGATTATTTAATTAAGACATACAAATCTGATTTTGTATTTAAAAAACAAAGTACACATTATTCGTTATAATTATTGACATTTAAAGATTTCTTCGATTCATTTGTTTTTTTTTTTAATATTTTGAAAAGAACGTTTGTAAATAGAAACCTATCGAACCGTAAATGACTTTTCCCTTTTCCTCAACTTTTTGAAATATTTAAAATTTGTGAGTGCCAAAGAACACCAAATTATACAGCGAGTTTGAAGCATTTTTTTAGGATTTTATTTGTCGTACATTTGTAACTAGCTAATATGTTACGCATACCTAAATGAAAGTAACTTGGAGTGAGTTACACTGAAAAAATTATATTCATTAAACAAGGTGAGTATTTAATAAATTTTCTAAATTTAATTTTCTTTTTTTTTAGACATACAGCCCTATAACTGCAAAATGGCCTTCAAATAACAATTATTTGATAGCAGATAACTTCTATAAAGTAATTGATAATTTTGTATTATGATTTATCGATTGATAATTTGTATCCCCTTGATAAAAAGATCAAAATGAAAACATGAATGAGTTTCGTTTTTGCGTTTGAGGTTTCTGTTTTGCATTAGTTTATTTTCTTAGGTTAAAGAATTTAATTTAGGTTAAATAATTTAAGATGTAGTACCCCTTGGCATAATGGTTAGTGCGTTGGACTGTCATGCGGAAGGTCTCGAGTTCGATTCTCAGCCGCTGCAAGAAAGTTTTTTTCAGGAGTGTACTGCCTCTTGCGAGAAATTGACAAATTCTCCAAGAGTATCTCTTGTCATTGAAAGTGCTGCTCACTAGCCATTCAGAATCGGCAGAAAATTGTAGCTTCCCTCTGTTCCTGGTAACACGCACACAGGAATGGTTGAGAGTTGTAAGTCACTAGGTCCTGGTTCACTCCGAACTGTTGCACCACCAAATTTAATTTATTTTTTTAATTTAAGATGTTTTATTACAAAATTCGCTCTTGTTAAAAAGATGTTATTTATTTAGGGGTGGAGTTGTAAGAAGAAGAAAATTAATTGAAAGATTTTTGGAGTTAATGCAGGAAAATTCAGAAGCATCCAAGCATCTTTTTCAATAAAAATACAGCAAATAAATTCTATGTAAATAGAAATTTCTGACCGCCCGAATATTGATTGATACATCTGTCAACGAAAAAATCGTGACTGATAGAAAACTTGATCGGCAAATATTACAACCATAATACCAAGTACATATCAACAGAACTATTAGCGATAAATCTAAAATCAGTTTATGGGCCCTATTATGACTTGCGAGTCGAACGTTCGACTAAAGGCGAACGTTTTGCCGAATTACTAGTTGGGTAGTATTACGACTGGCGAACTCCGACGTTCGCCTTTGAAAACAAAACTGCCAACATTAAAAAGTGAAAATGAAATGTCATTGAGTGTCATAAATAAATGTAAAGTGAAATTGAAGAAATTTTATTAAAGAATATTGTTTATTGGCAAAAACGATTAAATAAATTAAATATGCTTAGCAGTGTTGATTTGTTTTTTGAAGATGAAAATAAAAGAGAAGAAAGAATTATGATGTGTAGACTGAGGAGAAGTTTAAGAGATACTTCCAACCCACTTCAAATACCAGATAATTTGTAAGTAGAAAATCAGTAATTCTTTTGCAATTGAACAAATATTTTTTCATAGGTTTGTGTCATATTTTCGGCTTAACAAGCATGCATTTCAATATGTTTTAAACGAAATTATGTCAGGGTTTAAAACAATTTAAAGTTCTTCAATTCTGCCAATTTTAAAACTTGCATGCGCGCTACGATTTCTCAGTAGTTGAAGTTATCAAAATGGTATAGGAGATGACTTTGAGCTGGGTCTCTCCCAACTTACAGTTTCAGTAGTTTTAAGCGAAGTACTTGATTTACTTGAAGCTAGAATTTGCCCAGCTTGGATCAATGCAGATATGTCCGCCGCTGAAAAACAAGAAGCAAGAAATTACTTTTATCAAAGAGCAAGCTTACCCGGTATAGTTGGTTGTATAGACGGAACTCACATTGGAATCATCGCCCCTGCTCAGTTACAACATCAATATTTAAACAGAAAAGGATTTTACAGCTTAAATGCGATGGTGGTAAAGTACCTACTTTGAATTTGAATCTTGCTGTTTAACTAAAACTTTTTCTTTTCAAGGCCTGTGACAATAATGGGACTATAAGGTTTATTGATTCCAGATATCCTGGTTCTACACATGACTCATTTGTGTGGAATCATAGTGAATTGAAGGCGATTCAGGATATCTCCTGCTGCCTTTTTCGATAGTTCCATTTAGAAATGCCGCCTCAAACTCAAGAGAAGGTTTGTTCAATAAAAGGCATGCAAAAGCCAGAAACATTATTGAAAGAACAATTGGCATTTTAAAAAGCCGATTCAGATCAGTTTTGAATGAGCGCAAGTTGCACTACAGTCCAAAGAAGGCTATTAAAATTGTAAACGTTTGTTGTGCACTACATAATATTTGTAGAAAGTACAACATTCCAGATCCAGAGGCAGTGGAAGAAGAAACCTTGCAACCCACCGAGGGTATAGATGAACCAATGGAATTGGTAACGGCAAATATATCGTCAGAAGGTACCCGAATCAGAAATGAAATATTATTTTCTCTTTAAGAATAACAATTGAAAAGATGTTTATATTTTCTTCATTTCTTAGTTTTTATTAATTTGTACTTTTTCACTTACCTATTATACTTAAAATATAAACGTAAAACTTATAAAATAAAGATATAGATAACAAATAACAAATAAATAAAAATTCAATTTCAGTTCAAAAAAAAAAAAAAAAAAAAAAAACGAATCCATATACATTTTGTTCAAAGCTGCATTCCATGTTCTATGGTTGGTATTGTAACTTGTACTCTAATTTCTTTAATTTTACTTCCAAGAGATCTTTATGTTGTTGGCTCTTCTCTAGATTCTCTCTCTCCTTCCGCTTTTCTTTTGCTTTTAATAAATCGAGATGTTCCTTTTTCAAATCGTAGTTCTTTCTCGAGTATCTTGCAATCTCCGAAAGAGATTTTTGCACGGAATCCGAAGCAACAAGAAGTTTCTCCTGTGTCTCCGTTTGTTTTTGGAGAAGTTTGAAACGCTCGTTCTCAATATTTACCTTGCTTTTAGGTCTTTCTTTTTCTTTTGTACCTTGCGAGGATGTCATTGCTGATGGCGAAACTACAACTTCGATGTCTGCCCCAATTTCGTCTTGTTGTTGCAACAATTCAGGTGCATGTGTCCCAAATGTATTACCGGAAGGATCTACAGCCTGTTGTAGGCTAAGTAAATTATCAACAGCCTGTTCTAAAGAGGACAAAGATAGCTGTCGAGAAGGTCCTCCACCCGTTGCCACTATATCCTTTTTATTGGCCGCAATTTTCTTTTTTAATTTTAGCTTGTAGTCCAGCCAAACCTGTGAAAATGGTTTTTAACACCGCTCTGAAATAATTTTGGTTTACCCACCTTATGCCACTCTTTTCCATCTCGTCTAGGAGGCCCTAAGGCGTTGAGCTCAAGCGAAAACAAATCCCAGTACTCCGCCTGATTTTTCTTGGAAGACCCAAACGTCCCGACACCCTTGGCAATGTCTGGGTTTGCCTCCATTATTTCAACCAACTTCGAGAATTGGTTGTTGTTTGTTCTTTTTATGCTATTCCAATAAAGATTACAATTATTTTTTGTTTAATATTTTTTTATAATTTATTTATGTTACTTTTGTCGATTTTCACTCATTTTTTCAAACATTTGCAACAAAAAAGCCCAACCACAACTTTGAATTTAAAAACACCAAGATTTACAGTTCGACCGATTCTGACAGATAAAGGCGAACGTTCGTTAGTGGTAATAGAGCCACAATTCAATTCGCCAAATTTTTGACGTTTAAGGCGAACGTCAACTTGGCGAATCGCAAACAGTAATGCCAAATTGTCACATTCGCCAAATTTTTTAAGCGACTCGCAAGTCATAATAGGGCCCTAATTCACAATTTTTGAGAATGATCACCATTATACTGATTAATTTTTTTGTTGATACCCATCAAATATTATCAAACAACATGTTGATATTTTATAACCTTAATAGGGCTAATAGCATTCTTTATAAGGTTTATATTTATATTGAAACTAGAGTAAGTAAAAATTATTTAAGAAATAAAAGACAAACTTGTTTTTTGACACAAATATATTTAATAATTGTTTTTTTTTTTAGGATTTTTAAATTATTTTTTTTTTTCTGTGAATAATTTTTGTATATAAAGATATTCATTTTTAATGCTTTATTCATATTACATTTATATGTATATGTATGTATTTATCTATAAACTAATTCTCATGAATTATATTTTCATTACACGCAACCATCAATAGAGCAATACAGATATTTAAAAACAAATCTTAATTCAAGAATCACAAATAATTTTTGTATCGCTTTATTTGAAAAGCTTTTAAGTTTTTTAATCAAGAAATGCTAATTGTTTTACAACCTTAATCTTCACAAATGTATATAAATATTTACAGAGTGATTTGCATAAGATACGTCAAAAGCCTAGTATGAGTAGCTTCGATTGATAAAAACAAACTTCATTTTGAAGGGTCTCCCTTAACATCCAATTATCATCAAAGGTAAGGGTATGTATTTTTATGGGAAGTGGAAAATTTAAAAACGTTTACAGGATCTCGAGTTCAATAACGCTACAAAAATCACATTCCATATTTCAAAGCAAATAGAGTATGTTAGAAAGTTTTTCTATTTTTAAGCGATGTCAAAGTTAGCTTTCAATAACAGCATTGTTTCATTTCGCTAAAATAAAAGAACAAATTGGAAAGATCCAGTGTATTTTAAAAGGAAAAGCTTAATATCATGCTTTAATAATTTAAATAATTTGTTGGAGTATTATCTATCCTATATTTATTTGGCATTGTACCGCATGAAATCCGAACAGATCAATTTGATCTGTACAAAAAACCTCACAATAATTTCACAAAGTAAGAATTTAATCGAATTTTACATTTAAAATTAAAAATAAATACATATATAACTCCGAATCATTTTGAATAGATTTCGGAATAAATTTTGCAAAATCTCGGTCATAATTTTTGCTAACAAAACAATAGGTAATTTTTTTTTAATTTAACGGCTAAAACAAAAAAAAGACACCGTGATGTTACGGAAACCGTAATAGTAACTTGTCCAGGAGCCATATACCAAAAAATATTAGCTGAAGGGCTTTTTGCATTCAAAATCTGTCAAGGGCTCCCAGGCTTTAAGGATGAATAATTATAATTTTATCAATTATCACTTTAGCCGATTCCAGGAAGAAACTATTCTTCAGTGTTCTGTTATGAGACTGACTTTTAATGGCTTTTGTAGGTTGCGGTCCTGTTCTTACTTTAAAAAAATCATTTTATTCGTTTTGATCGAGCCAGATCACTTGATATAAAAAGATTTTATATTCCAAAAAGAGTAAAAGTATTTTAAATAAATAAACAAAGAAACTTCAATATGGACTAGCTCTACACTATCCACAATATGGGGTCCAATCGTAAGTAAGACATTTTTGACATTGTAAGCTTTGTATGCACCCGTGACTGCAGTTCAAACTACAGTTAAAACTAACCGCGAAGTCTTTTTTCTTCGAATCCTCGACAAGTAATTATTAATATTTTTAATATTAAACGAAAAATCTTTTAAAAAGAATACCAATCAGTTTACTCTTGAGCCCAACTTTGGGCTGTTATACTTTGAGATTCTTTCTTCGGCGCAATACACGAATGCTTTACCCGAATCAACTTTTCCTTTCCATTATGATATTCAAACAAAAAAAAACACCTTTATTTTTGAAAATTGAAGTCACAATTTTACTTTCATAACATTAATCTAAGTAACGAGAGCAAATCTTTGGAGTGGATGTACAAGTATGTTTGTATGTATAAATAATATATGAGTACATGAATTTATAAGTATAAATATGCATCAGGATATAAGTACATACAAAGAATTCAAAAGTCTCACAGATGTTTGGAAGTTTATTTTTTAAAACAGGCATTCCCGTATCGCATGAGACTAAAGACTTATTGAACTACAATCAATTAATCGAGAGATCGCTTTAGTTTTATGCGATACGGGCAATTAGGAAAAATTGCTGTTTTTAGCCCCACCAATATGCATATGCAATGTCTATAAACCCATGAATTCATATTTTGCCTATTCATACATTCACTACCAAAATTTGCTGTTATTCTTTTTTTTTTAAAAGGATTTCTAAACGACTTACCACAGCTTTTACCGATCTCCCATTAAAAAAAATAGCTATCAAGCTTTTATTTTTTATTTTAATTTATTTTAATGAAAAAAAAAATTAGTAAACCAAAACCTCTGGAAAAGAAAAGGGTAATACATATACAAAATAGTTTGTTGGTGTTGAGTGATTTTGTGAAATATTTCAACATAATCATGCAACAGTTAATAATAAAGTTTAATTTGGAATAAATGATCACGAGGCACAATATCACACAAAAAAACCCTGGTTAAGAATTCAAAAACAAAAATATCTCATCTCAGAAAGATCTAGAAATCTTAAAACTCTTGTCGTAATTTACGGATTGCCTCTGATAAATGAAATCAAATATGATATTTTTTTTTTATAATCTACACGCGCTCAAGGGATTATGATTACTCTTTAAATGTTTTAACACAGCGCGGGCGTGAAGTTATGGAAGAGAAAGAAGGATAGGAAAGATGTGTGGCACGATGTTCTGAGATTAAAGGTGGTTGTCTTAGATTTTTATCTCCAGGGATGGCGGCTGAATTAATGCGGAGAAATGCAGTGTCTTATTTCTATGTCCCTTATAATTCGCATTATTTTATTCGTATTCATACTTGATGGGCATACTATTTTAACTCAATCACATGTTGTTAGTGTTATGCCTGAACAACATGTAATGAGTAAACCAGTAAACCCATTGATGACAATTTTTAGAAGGTTTTAATGGAATTAAGACGAAATAGACGACGGCAGGGATCGAACCTGTAATCATGAGGTTGTCAGGCGAACACACAACCATCGCGCCACGGCCACCCCACAAATGCGAAAAATCGGCACTGAATTTTATTATTTCGTTTTTAAACCTAAGGTCTTGATTACTTTTTATAGTAAGAGGCAGCAAGCCTCTAAGGAACATTATGATACAGAACATAAATATTTATGTTCCACATAAACTCTTGTGTGACGGTTTACGTAGAGGAAAAAGTAGAACATAAGAGCTTAGGTTAAACATAAATATTTAAGTTTCGTTCCAGCAAATGGCCCTTAATAACATTTATGCCACGACTGGAAATCGAACCCAAACATTTAGCATGACAGTCAACCTACTAACCCTTATGCCAAAGAGTATTACCATATATAACTTATACGTACATATATGGTAGGTAAAAAATCGATGGCCCAAACATAAATCTTTGACTTGAGAAATAATAATATGTCATTTGATTGAAAAGGCGCTCTCAACAAGAACTCTTCAAAGAATATGTCTTAGCTTGGACATAAACTTTCTCATCGAAATGTTCTGTCATTTAAGTTTGTAAAGAGGATGTGTGTCACTGCTTCTTCTTAGCTTATTTATAACTTACTTGCCCGCAATTCTCATACTGCACTGAATGAGTAGCTTAATACGAGTTAACTTAAATTTTTATTATTGATAATATTTTACATTTAACTCAACTATTGAAAATAATTGATGTTTGATTCCGTTTTTTAATAATAGTGCCTGAATATAATCAACAAATATTATGGCAGTCATGAAAAAACCAACAATGAAATTTTGCATTTAGGGAGAAAATTTTAATATAATACAGTCAGTAAATTAACGCGAGCAAAATTTAATTGCAGCGAAACCACATCCCTAATCGGAATTGGTTTTAGACAAAATATGAAATTTCGTTGAAGAAAATCGCATTGATGGCAAGATCGCATTGTTCTGTTCAAAATCTGTCAAATACAATGGGGGCTATCGTGAACAAAATTTCCCTCGGAATGTTCCCCATCTTCGAAAATTGGAAAGGTCAATACTTCTGCACTGTTCATTGTAAGCTGGCGACTGGCCTTTTTAAATGAGAGCCAAAGTCACTACGAAACTTAATTCCCAATATCAATAAATTCCAAGGGAAACTTTCGACATTATTCGAGATCACAATTTTGAAAGTTGGGAACAATTCCCAGGGAAATTTTATTCACGATAGGCCCCATAGAATTCTGTTATCTTTTACAATTTTTGTATGATGAAAATTTATATATGTTAAAATACAAGCATACACACAAAAAAAAACGTTAATACATTTTAAGTATACACTTTATTGTTTATCATTTCCTTTTTTTTAGTTGTTGAAAGAACATTAAAAGAAAATAGAAAGAAAGGACTTTGAGATCTGATCATGGCGGCTTTTTGTATAATATATCTTAAGTTTTTTTTTTTGTTTAAACTTAAGTACATACGTGCACATTTCAAATCTATGATTTATCTTCTCTTTATTTTCAAAAAATACTCTTAAAGTTCAACGCGTTTTGTGTCTTAGTCTTATCCAAGCACGTGATACATTTTTATCTTTATATTTGATTTGAATTTGTTTAAATAAAATAAAAACATACATTCAGTTCATTACTTTATTAATTAATAAGCTAAAAATAGTAGTAGTGATTCTTTTTTGATAAATATATTTCTTTTTTTCTTTTTTTCAGTCTTAAAATTAACATTTTTTTACTTCTTTTTGTCGAATTGAGAGGAAAGGCAAAAACAACAAAAATGAAACAGAAAATAAAATAAAAAATAAAATAGAAAATAAAATAAAACAGAAAAGAATTTGTCATTCTAGAACCGTAAAAAATAATATTTAATAAATATATATACACATATATATTTTTATATTTTATCTATAGAAAACTAAAAAAAAAAAATACACAAAAATAAAATTAAACTGCTCTGCGTTCTTCGCGAAGAATATTTTTTTTATATAAGAAACCAGCTTAGAGTTAAACTTTTTTATGTTTAAATTCAAGATTTTTTTCTGCAAAACTATGTTTTATTTTTGTTTTTTTTTTTGTTTTTTTTTTTATTTTGACTTGGACTGCACATTATATGGGCTTTTTTATTTTTGTTTTCTAACAACAATTTGTCTCGTATTTTCTGTAAGAGTAAAAGTATGTCGAAGAGAACGCCAAATCGAAACTCTCTGAAGCTAATTATAGATTTTGATAGCTTTCTCTAGATAATTGTATCGGGTGCGTTTTTGTGATTTGTTGAGGTGTTCTAGTCCAAAGAATGGTAATGGTGAGCCACCTATTTTAGAAGTTTGAAAAGCATATAGAAAATTAAAAATCAATCAAAAGATTGAAAAAGATCGAAAGAAGTGGTTAGTTATCACGCTGTCCAAAAATAGTTATACATTTTATTTAGTATTTTTTCTTAAATTTATTTGAAAAAGCTATTCACCATTAAAAAACTAGATATGTTTCTGTGAGCCTTGAGTCTCAAGAAATTGATGTAAAAAATTACAGGGTCATTCGCATAAGATGCGACAAAAGGCTACGAGCGTATAGTTTGGATAGACTATTCAAAATTGTATCGGTTGTTTTTTTAGTAATTCTTTTTTATTTCAAATAATTTTTTTAGAAAATTGCCCGGGGGAAAATTGAACCCCAACACTCTCTAGTTTTTAGTCGCATATAACGCGAAAGATCCTGTAATTCTTGATGTATTAACAAAAAAAGGTATATTTCATTTTTTTACTTACAACATTCAACAAAAAAAAAACAGTGCTCACCTTGAGTAGTGTGCTTAAATATGTCCAAATTTATGGCTAGATTGTCATCCGCTATATAATCTATTCTTCCCAACGCAACTGTAGCAAATTTAAACTGAGAAAAGAGAATTCTTAGACCAGCTCTGATTCTCCTTATCTGTCTCTCTAATAACATACCTTTTCCCATTCTTTTTCGGGAACATTTAATTTTTTTTGTATGCGTTCCTTCAAATCACTATAAGGCTCTCCATGACGAGCTTTGATAAAAAATGGAATACCAAACGAGCTATAAATATCCTTACTAAAATGAGCTACAGGAATTAACATTTCTGTATCCATCAATAGCAGCTCATCACGTGGTATCTCTTCGATACGATAGATTTTATGGTGTGATTGATTGGCCATTGTGTCGGGAGGTTGTAGAGCTGTTGGATCAGAGAAGCAAATAAGGAAACTCTGATAGTTCTTAATGTCTTTCCATCTTACATTCAAGTGTTGTATCTTCACGGGGTCGTGGCAGAAGTTTATGATTAGCCACTTCAACCATACGTAATTTTCTGGTACTATCATCTGAGAATTGTACCTGTTTGGCTGCTTCTTCGAGAAGATTTTTTATAGTTCCATTTTTATTTGGATACAAAATTAATTCACGTTCTTCTTTAAGATTTGATGACAGCTGTTTTTTTTTTTTTTGTTTTTTTTGAAAAATGAAAATAAAAAATCGTTGTGTACAGTTTTTATTTAAAATACAAAAAAAAAAATTAAATTTAAAGGATCTTGAAAGTGTGTAAATTATTAAATAAACATAATTTTTTTGATGTCTATTTAAAACATAAAGAAAATAAATAGTTGTCAGAAAATTCAAAATCCAAAAAGTAAATTAGACGGTTTTTGTAAGAAAAACCAAAACTATACTATTCCGAAGGTTTTTATATACTGAAGTCGGAAATATTCTATTAAGTCCCGTTTTTCTTTTTAGATATTCCCATTTGAAAGTAAAAAAAAAACGTTCTTTCGCTATTTCCAATTATTAAATTAATTTAGCAATTTTAATTCATTTTATTGCAGATCTGAAGAAGTATTGACATGCACTAAAGCAAAGTCACATTTGCCTAAGCGTGGTTCTAATTTGAGATTTTCATTTCGATTATTATGCTAAAGCTTAAATTAAAATATCAAACTTATTTCGATTATACATTAAAGTGAACAAAGTATGTTTTCTTCTTTATCATAATAGTCCGATTCGGACAGGAGAATTCTGTGGATTCGCATAAACGCAAATAACCAAGAAGATTGGTATCTTTTGACATTTTAAACAGCGACTGCATTGAATTGGAAGAGAAGGCTGCCGCTTGTCATTAGTTGATTTCATTTCCGATGGCTTTTGAAGTCTTTTTTTATGAAAATAACACATGTTATGACATATACATACATATAAAAAGAATCGCTAATTTGTGTTCCATTTTTGATTTATGGTGGACCTCTTTCACACAAAGAAACACTTGTTTGGAGATTTTTTGAAGTTTTCATTTTAAATCACTTGTTCCTTTTCGAATGAGGGAACCGAAAGAAAATGTGAAAAAAATTTGTTTTGACATTGTAACTTGTATAATCAACTCGTTTTGTACCAATGTTTTGTCTCTTATTTCGCATTTTTAAATTGTTGAAAATATGCATATATACAGATACCAAAATTAAATAAGACTGAATGCAACAAAATGTTAAGTGTTCCCAACGTAACATGTATGTATTTTATTTGTGGATTCGCGAGAAATTTCATCTGAGTTAAAAAAAGGGTCATCTTGATTAATAAAATGCTGCTGAAACATTTCAACACTCATTCTTGAAATGTGATTGATCAAAGAACGAAAACTTAAACTACTCTCTCTATCTCTTACCCATTGACATTTAAATTGTTTCTTATTCTCCAATTCATGTATATTCATCGACAGTCTTTGATAAAAGAGTTTCTTTGGCGTTCTGGGCTTTGTAAAGCATAAAAGATCCTTAATGGTACTTTCATATAAGCAACGTAATGCATTCCCTGGAGTGTCTTTGTAGTTTCTTTAAAAAGAAGAACAAAATATTTTCTTTTAAGGAAAGAAGAAAGCGAAAAATAATAAACAGACAAAACTAAAAAGCACCTACGGAATGCATTTAAAGAATTGAATTCTATTGGGATCAGTGTTTATACGAAGTGCAACAGCTTGAGCCATCTGGTCATAAGTATTCCGATTTGAGAGCTCCAAAAGGAATCTAAAAGACATCCATAATTAAAAACATATAAGTCATCATAAAATCACAGAAAGAAAAAACTCACCCTGGATCATTAGGATTGCTCTTGTCGCAAAAAGTCAATTCAATGCGTGACTGTAAATCTCGAAAATAATCCTCAACCGTAGGCAGTTCCAATTTTTCGTCGACGTGTTTCTTTTCGAATATCAGTATATTTCCGTGCAAACTATCATGATTGGATAAATTTAGTGTCCTATCAAGTGTTTCAGCTTGATTGCTCAAACGTTGCATTGGATTTGGTCCACATTCTTCATAAACAGTTAGTTCCGTAGTTGGATCAAAGCCGAGAAGTAAATTGACCTGCGGAACCAAATCACTAACTCTGAAAGACAAAGCATATTGTCCACAGCTTAGATAATGCAAACGTTTATTAGCCGGATCGTAGTATTTGAAGAATAACAAGATGTCACGTTTGCGTTCGAATATCGGCAATGGTCCAACATGAAGTGGACTGGCTAGCTCAAGAAATATCACCCAAGGTCCTTGCAGCTCAATGACATTACTCAATGTACGATTATATTCTTCGGCAATGTTGAAATAAGTAAATCTCTGGACCTGGGATCGCTGAGCCAATGGCCAAATGCGAATTCGATTCTCTTGAACACTGAATGCTTGGAGCAGAGTTTGAATCAAATCGGCTACGGTTTGCGTTTTCTTCAATTTAAAAGCTCTAACAGTGACCTTTTCCAAATCGAATATCTCAGTACCCTGATTGCCTTCGAAGTACTCTTCGAGAATAACATGAACTGCTACATATAATCCAGCTTCGGCACGATCTTTGCGACGAACTTGTTCCATACGCTTTTCTTCATTCAGACGTTCAACCAAATCTGATGGAATGTCATTCTCTGTGATCTCCTGTAGGACACGTGGCAATTCAGACACGCGAATGTACACCAACATGTAGGCATTGCTGCAATTCTTTGCATTGGCTATTTCATCATCGGCTCCACCGTAATTTTGTTCTATGGCTTCTGTCTTCGTGCAACTGGAGACGACATCGTCATCAAACTTGCACCATTTACCCTCGGCATTAGTATTGATGTAGACAACATAATGGCCTCCATGATTGTCACCTGAATGAACCAAGACTGCATGTAATTTATAAGAAGCTGGGGTCGACTCTTTCTCGGCCAAATAGCTGTCCAAGTTTATCTCATCATAAAACTCAAAACGGTCATTGAACTTCACAGAATTGTCAGTAAAGGGATCGTATTGGAACCGCATCAAATGCAAATGTAAAACCGGTGGGAATGAGGTGAAGATGACACCTTTTTCAGCCTCCTGCAGCCCATGTATACCAGCGTCGTACTTATTATCGCCTTCCAGAGTTTCCGGATCGATATAGTCATGAAATGATTCATAGATGTTCTTTTTGTTCTTAATATTAAGTTGGATGTCATAGAAAGTTTCACAACGGGTGCTATTGCAATCAACATTCTTGCACTTTATGTACGAAGACATTTTGCCCTCGAATAGATGAGGAACTGTCCCCTCAACACAGGTGCCTTTCATTTTAGATTCTAATTTGTCGAGCAGAACACGCAAGAATTCTTGAACGTCATGCTGCATAAAGGAATCCAATGTTTCCCATCCAAAACTCTTGGTTAGTTTCTTAGTGCCAACTGGTTTGTCAGCAAATTGCAAATCATGAAATACTCTTTGCAATGCCAAACCGACACTCTTCGAACTGTCATCCGCCTCGGTGGGCATTTTGTAAACCGACTTTCTTAACTGACAGGTGAAATAGAGAGTTTGCAGCAATGAATTCATATAGCAAGTGGCTCCCTGATTCTTTAGTCCTACATAACCGGTATGTTTTTTTGAATCCCACAATACTCCATGTGGAGCTTCAGCCATAACGTGAACTTCCAAAACAATACAATCGTTTTGCACATAACCTTTATCCGGATTAAAAATATCATTCCAGGCTATAAACATGGAGAAACCCCAATCGTTCTCCTTGCTGTAGAATAGATGTTTAATTTTCTGCACAACGGCCTCTTGCCCGACTTTTGAGGATTTCAATCGCAATTCGGCAGAGGCATTGCATGACCATGTCGTCGAATCACTTTCGCCATTGCACTGCAAAAAGAATCCCAACGACTTGGGTTCAGGTTGATTACGTGGATTGCGCATGACCATAATTCGCCAAGGTAAATTGCGTACGTACGTCGGGGGTGACAGCTCGGTGTCCTTTAATTTGGAAATGTTGCGGACAACGTAAGAAAACGTAGCTTCGGAACGAACTTCATCTTCCAACTTTGGTTCTGCCGTGGGTATTGGTTGGTCGACATCGTTTTGTTGCTGTTCTTCAACAACGGCGGCGGCGATAGCGTCGTCATCATCGGATTTGAGTGACGTTGTGGTTGTATCCATGCTCGCTAATAGTTCATCTGCTGTTATTGAGTTGACAACTATTGGTGATGCCACTTGCATATTTGCATCATCATCAATATCACCCAATTGACGTGTCTCAGCCTCTTCATCACCTTGGGGCTTCTCCAAGAATTGCAATGGCTCGAGTTTTGGTTGCTCTTGAAAATGCTGCTGCTGCAGATTCTCTCCTGCTGGTACTGGACTATCTGGTGGTGTTTCGGGGGGAGTCGGTGGCTCAGTGGGAGGTGGTATCATCATTGTATTGTCAACCTCTTGAATGTCCATAGCTTCTTGTTCATTCCCGTCAGCGACAAATTCAAGTTGCCTATCTAGAATTGTTATTGTTGTTGATGTAACAACTGTTGGTTCGGTAATTTCAGTAGCAGGAACTAATGGCGAAGGTATCATAGCAAAATTTGTTGCATTATTAGTTTCCATTGTTTGTGTTTCTGTTAATGATGGTGAAATGAATGATGATGTAGCTGATGCTACTGTTGTTAAAGCTGCAGATATTGCTGCTGTTGTTGTTGTTGTGTAGTTAGTTGTTTGAGCTGATGTTGTTGCGGTAAGGGGACGGGCTGCTAATTGCAATACTAATTCAACTATAGTATTAATTTCTTCTTGAACAATATCGTCACGAAGATCAATACCTTGTTGTAGACTAATATTTTCGTAGAGGGTATCGACGTCGTCGTGACCGTCCCCCTCGCCGCGTTCGCCGACGCCGTTTGCTGTAATATTGTTATCGGGCAGGGTGCTGGATTTCTTTTTTCCTTCTATTTTGTATTATATATTATCTCCCCTTCGTTAGTTGTTATGTCGATGGGACAAATTTTGCTCTCCTGGAAATTTGATATTTTAATCATTTGAAAAATATAGGATATAGTATAATAGAAAAAGGATTATATTAGCAAAAAATAGCCTAGTGACTGTATGGGCCTAAAATTTTATCGAGAAATTTCATCTTTATTATCACAAAATAAGAGAGAGATACATAAATTAAAAGTTTTGTCGCAGTTCACGTTTAATTGAGTCTCACAAACCAGCTTTTATGATCAAACCTTTAGCACCTTAAATAAAATAAAAAATATATAAAATGTTATCCTGATACCAAAATATTAAAATTCAGTTTTGAGTGCTTTTTCATTCTCTACAGAGAACAAACTGCAATGTGACCAATTGTCTTATAAAATAGATTCAATAATTCAGCAATTAACCCAAAAATAAACATCAACAAATTTTGAAGAATTTTGAAAAAAAAAACAGCTTGAACACTATTATGGCAGATGTTACGTTAAAGGAAGCAATTATATCGAAAGATATATGCTGTGCTATAGAACTGCGTTTAAACACCTCATACCCATTAGAAAACTTAACATTGATACCTGCAGAAACAATAATAATGCTGCTAACAAGAAATACAGCAATTTATGTAAATCGTAAAAGGTAGGTTATTTCCAAAAATTAGCAAATACATAGTTTCAAGAACGTTAATTCAGCCAGAGAATGGTGAAAGATTGTCAGAGAGATACGCGGAGCAAGTTACTTTTTTACTTTTTTTTTAATTTATAGAACAAAAACGAGACCTACCTTTTTGTCTCGAAAATTGGCATTTAGCGGTATTTTGAGCGTAGCATATTTTACATAAATATTTTTGGATTTGGCGCCTATATATCCATACCATGGTAAGCAGAAGTACCATATGAGCCACCAGGTGTCGACGCATGTCGACACTTGACACATGAGAAATGAACCACCAGGTGTCGACACATAAGCCATGATTCGAAAAAAAACTTTAAACGCGTTTTTCTCGAAACCACGTTTTTCCAACTGTTGGCCACGATTACTTTAAAACTACTTGACGGATCTTCATATTTTTTTTTTTGTTTTAAAGCTTATTAAATTTATTGGAGTCTGGACCAAAATCAAAAACTTTTTTTTTGTACAGCGCTCAGGAGAGCGAAATCCTACTTTCGAGGATTCTGGCTTCCCGAGAATATTGAGTTTAATTATGCCCAGGACAGTCTAAATATTTCAACCACATCGAGAACTTGTGGGATATTAGCTACGTTTTATTATTCACAAATCTATCTGGATCCGGATCTGGATCTTCCCTTGAAAATAAAACGATACGGATCTTAGTGACAGCACTGTTACAAGTCCGTTTCTTTTTATCCTTGGGTTTGTAAATTTTCAATTATTTCTTGTCTTTTTTCTTTACACTATAGCTTACACTACCTTACCATAAAAAGCCATCTACTCGACAGTGTAATAACTGATTTTTGGATCTTTGAAATAGATCTCGATAGAAAACAGGATCCAAAATTGTTTTTGTAATACATGTTAAAACTTAATCCAGATCCGGAGCCAGATAGATTTGTGAATAATAAAACGCACGTATTGTAAAAGTAGAATTGAAGTTCAAATCTTTAAGCGGAAAAACGAACTTTTTGCAAACGATTTGCACAGCACTGTAGATCATATTTAAAATGTATCTTAATATCTAAATTTGTTAATCTCTGTACAAAAATTAACGGCAAATATTTACAAATATCATTTCAAAGTAAAGTTCTGTTTACACCGAATTTAACGTAATACTAATATTTGTGGTTTTGAAATATTGGCATAGTTGCTTGGGCAAATCTTATTCAAATATCTGAAATTAAGGGTTTAATAGAATAAAATGAAAAAAACTGACAAAGTTAAGCTTAATAGAAATCATTCTGCAGATTGTCGGTACGGTTTTTTAAAAACTCATAACTAATCAACAGGGAAATTTTATGAAATTACCAGAGAAAATGTTACCTATGGGTGAGAAAATACTAGACAAGTTCGTTTCTGAGCAGTTTTAGGGGACATTAATTTTAATACAGTCATGGAAAAAATAATAGAAACAAGCTTCTTCTGTGACGTTTTTTAAAAACAAAAAGTTTATTGGAAAGAAATTGAAAATTAAAAATACATACAATAAGTCTCTATAAAGTTTAAAATATACACAATATTAAATTTATTAATAAAAAGAAAAATTAGCAATGAGAAAAATTAAAATTAATATTAACAGCCATTTTACCCTGGAAAAAATAATAGAAACAATATTATAATTGTGTTTTTCTTTTTGGTAAAGAGAAACTTAACAGTTAAATTGGTTCATATTCGTTTAGTACTTGGTCGTTGCACCTTTATTTTTAATGACGGCTTCACATCTCCGCCCCATGGAATGAACCAACTTGGCGCATGTCTCTAAAGGTATGGAATACCATACATTTTGTATTATAGACCACAGTTCTTCCTTATTCTTGGCTCTGAAGTCTCCAATTTTCCTCTTAAGTATGACCCACAGGTGTTCTATGGGATTAAGATCCGGAGACTGCGATGGCCAATCCATAACATTTATTTTATTTTTGTTAAAGTATTCCTTAGCCAATTTTGAGGAGTGCTTGGAGTCGTTATCCTGCATGAATTCCCATGTAATTGGCATGTTCTCTTCGGCAAATGGCAGCATAACTTCATTTATGATTCGGACGTAGTCAATAACACACATTCTGTATTTTATCCAAAAAATTGGACCAACCCCAGATGTTGAGAAGCACCCCCAATTCATGATATTTCCTCCACCATGTTTAACAGTCTTTTTTGTGTAGCTTGGATCGAATTCTGCGTTCTTAGATTGTCTGACATACATTTTGCCATCGGAACCAGATAAATTTATCTTTGTTTCATCCAACTATAAAACGTTGTTCCAATTTTCTCGTTGGGCGTGTTTATTTGCAAAAGCCATTCTCTGCAAAATATTTTTCTTGCTCAAGAATGGTACTTTTCTGGGACTTCTTTCAGGAAGCCTTGCTTCCATTATTCGGTTTCTTATTGTACGACTTGAAACAGGCGCATTTAGTTCAATTTTCAAGTCGTTTGAAGAAGAAAAAAGCTTTTTTTTACACAGTCGTACCAATATCTTATCAAACCGCGTTGAGGTCTTTCGTTTTCTGCCTCTTGTTTCTGGCTTTGGACTTGAATAGAGAACTGTAAATATCTTCTTTTTTGAACAATTTATTGCCTGTACTATTTCTCCATAGTTTTCCCATTTTTTCTGAAGTTTTTTATTGAATTGCGCTCAGTAATAGTACAACACACTCCACGACCCATCTTTATAAAATTTTAAAATAACTGTTATGTTTTTTTTTTATTAAAACGACTGAAACACGTGCAAAACTAATAAACAACAATAAAACGTCTATTTCAATAAAAATAAAAAACGAAATCTAAGTCAAATTGAAAGTCAAAGTACCTTGTTTCTATTATTTTTTCTAGGCGAAATTATCACTTAGCTCATTTTTTTACCGTTAAGTCCAAAGAAAGAGCTAATGACAACAAACGGCTGCACCATTTCAAAGTCATGCTAGGTGCAATTAATATATAAAAATTAGAACCGAGGAAGACGTAATTGTATGTAGTTATTAATAGTTGATCATTATGTAAAGCTTTGTTTCTATTATTTTTTCCATCACTGTAATTGTGGACCAATCTGGATTAAGAAAGTGTATTAATTTGAAAATGCTATTGTTTTGCCCATCAATTTACCATTTAAACCAAATTCGGAAGTACTGTTAAATTCGGAGATTCTTTATTTAGCTGCTCTACTACGAATGTGGAATGTTTAACCTGGCCCTCTACCTGTGCTCAAATATTTTAAGGGTAGTCATAATCACTTAAGTGCGCAAAAATTATAAAAAAAAATAAGTATATACAAGACATTATTATTAACTTTAATGGTTTAATAAGTTTAATAAGATTTTTCAAACAAAGCATCTAAGAGACAAGTAAAGCGATTGTAAACTTTCCCTATCGAAGTATAACCGAGAAAAGAAGTATTGATTTCAAATTAATAGTGAACAGTTATTATATTGAAAACTATGAAAACAAAAAAGAACCTTTTTTTTATTCTAAAATTGTAAGTAAAATCAAGTAAACAAACAAACACAAGGCTCAATTTCTTGAAGTACTGCTCCAGTACTTGAAGTACTGCTCTAGTACTTCAGAACATGATACTTGGTACTTGTACCAAAATACTTGACAAATACTGGTACTTGCCTTATTTTTAAGTACCAGTAACAAGGTACTGAAGTACAAGTATAATACCTAGTGCTTGTACTTGAAAGTACTGAAGTCCCGAAATACTTAAGTTTTTTACAGGTCTAGTTTAAACATTTGTTTTAGTATAAAATTAAGTTCTCTTTAAAATTTTTCTAACAAAAATTTTAGATGTCAGTTTTAAGTGTTTAATAATACCTACACATTTTAGGAATTAATTTCAAAAACTAACCGTTCATTCGTTTTCAAGATATGGATTTTTTCAAAAAAAGAATTTTCATTCCAAGGAGATCCTGCATTTAAATTTTGGTCAGAATCGTTAGAGACGTTAATGAAAAAATCAAAAATCCAAAAAAGGGTTGCATGAGCAGGCACCGTTAATAACAACTGTTCTTGATATTTGTTGACCAAAGTATAGTACATGCCTATATTAGCACATCTATTTTTTTTTTTCTCAAAATCGTTAGACTTGTTTTCGATATAAATAAGATTTTGCATAACGGCTGTACAGCAG
Source organism: Chrysotoxum bicinctum (assembly GCA_911387755.1). Classification (NCBI taxonomy): domain Eukaryota; kingdom Metazoa; phylum Arthropoda; class Insecta; order Diptera; family Syrphidae; genus Chrysotoxum; species Chrysotoxum bicinctum. The sequence goes on along the minus strand of OU426991.1, from coordinate 11,467,038 downwards.
GTCGTTAGTTTGAAGTGAAAAAAAAATTCAAAAAAAATTCAAATGCAAAACTTGGCCTTTAGTACCGGATATGAATTGAAAGTCTTTATCGAAACCTGTTACATTTCAGAGAGATATATGGCTTTACTCTGTATATCGTTTCGAAAGTCAATCCTTTTCCAAAGTGCATTCCGTTCCGTGGATCACGGAAAAAAATATTATGGAAATGTGTGATCACCAGAAGAGCTAAATTGTGTTGGTCAATTTTTATTTTATAACGCCCAAGCCTACAAATATTTTTAGTTTATTTGTTGTAACAATATTATCGGCATGATAATAAATTTGATTTGTTTATCATCGGTTATTTATATTTTTGATATCACTAAGATTTTTTTAAAAAACTTACAGGTAGATAGATTTTTGATTTATTATCTGATTCAAAAAACATACAATTTACATTAAATTATATGTACAAAAAATCATTCAAGCGTGGCTTTGCCGTTTGTCTGATTGACAATTATAAGTTTACAAGTAAATACGTAATTTTTAATATCAAATAGATTAACAATAAAATTCACGATTGCATCGCACGATGTAAAAGTACTTTGGAATTTAAAATACATTTTATAAATACAAAACACGGATTTAATGAGATAAAAATGTTCAAATACATGGAATTGCCGTCTGATTTCCGGAAGAATATGAATTTATGCAAACAAAGTTTAAAAATCATTTTATTATTAAGGTAATTTTTTTATAAAACAAATTTCTTTCAAATTTTTTGAGAACAAAATTTGGAATGCCAATTTTAAGTATTTAGTAATATAGATTTCAGGAAATAATTTCAAAAAATAATCGTTTACACGTTTTAAAGATATTGGCGCAAAATTTTAAACAGCCTATTATTAAGGTATTAATATGATACTACTTAACAATTTGCTAACTTTATAGTAGTTTACTAACTCATTTTTAATTTTAAACATTTTCTAACTAGTATCGTACTAAAAGAATTTTCTTAATAAATTGCTTCTGAACACACCTAAAACAATGACATTTCGTGTAAAAAAGTAAGTACACGAACCTTTTTTGATGTTTGCAAATGTCAGAGAGTCATTATGAAGCTAGCACGATACTAAAAAAAAAGTAAGTATTCGATGATTTTAACTTTAATAAAAGGTTAGAGAAAGTATGATGCTATATTCGGTTAAAATTTGCAAATTCGTTGTTTTAACCTAGTATCATACTAAAACAGCTTTAGCATCGTACTAATTCAATTTAAATTTTGCGCCATTGATTTTTCAAAAAAAAAAACTTGTAATATTTTTTTTTTTTTTTTAAACCCAAAAAATATTTTTTCGAATATTTTTATTTACAATATTATTTTCAACTTAAGGGGGCTATTGCTGAAAATTTTTGGTTAAAATCATTAGAGCCTTTAATGCGAAAGTCGAAAATAAAAAAAAAAAAAAAAAACGGTTCTATGGCAGGTACCGTTAATGACATTTTGCCCCAATTTTTTTTACCAAAATGTAGTTTATGTCCATAAAATCACACCTATTTTTTTATCAAAATATTTAGAGCCGTTTTCGAGATAAATAAGATTTTGCATTACGGGTGTATGGGGTACCGTAAGTTTTGGAGCTAAAAAAATTAATCAATTTCCACTCTACGGAATCACCGAAGACCCTTAACTACCGAGATTGAAAAAAATAGGTCCAGAGGTTTAAGCTGTGGGGAGAACCCGGAGAACTACAGACATACAGACACACTGAAACATGTTTTGTGTTCTAAATTTTCCTTAATATTCTTATAAAAAAATTGATATGCAAATTGTTAGTATTTAATGAAATACGTTTTAAAACGTAATTTAAAAAATTAATCGTAATCCGCTTTCAAGATATTGAATTTTCAAAAAAAAATTTCTATTATTTTTTTTTAAACAAAATGTAGTCCATGTCCATAATACCACACCTAATTTTGTTTATCAAAATCGTTAGAGCCGTTTTTTGAGATAAATAACATTATGCATTACGAGTAAGTACCGAGTTTGTAGAAAATAGCTCCAGTGGCTTAGGCTGTAGATCGAGGTACAGACATACAGACAGACAGACGGAATTGTCGGACCCACTTCATTCGTCTTCGCTATCATCGTAATGTCAACTTTGATCAAAATCTCGAGTTCGATTTTTTTCCAAATGCAGAACTTGCCCTATAAAATAAATAAATTTAAATTTGGTGGTGCAACAGCTCCGAGTAAACCAGAACCTAGTGACTTACAACTCTCAACCATTCCTGTGTGCGTGTTACCAGGAACGGAGGGGACCTACAATTTTCTGCCGATTCCGAACGGCTAATGAGCAGCACTTTCCATGACAAGAGATACTCTTGGAGAATTTGTCAATTCCTCGCAAGAGGCAGTACACTCCTGAAAAAAAAAACTTTCTTGCAGCGGTAACTTGCCCTATAGTACCTACATACATATATCGCAAGTAAAAAGTAAAAAAAACTTAAATTTTAGGACATTTCATGTTCGATTCGCTATCACATTAGTTGTACAAACACATTTTTCGTATTTCAATGCTTACATTCGTAAGCGTATTTCCAGGTACTAAAATTTCAGTTTCGGAATTGTCAATTCCAAAGTAGTAGTTAGATTTCATTACGCTTTAGAAAAATAGAGTAATATTTATTTTCGAAGGATTTCACTTTAGGAACAAAATAGAGTAGCCTTTAAATTATTCATAACAAGTGTTTGTTTTGTATAGAAAATGAAGCTAATGAACGTAGCATTTTTTTTTACCAGGTTTTTACAGGTTATCATATGAAGGTTTTTTTGCCCTTTCTGGTGAACTGATTAGCCCCAGTGAGATCGCCTGGACGGAAAGCCAATATTTGTGGGCTAAAGGCCAAAAAAAGATATTTTTAATCAATTAATTAAATCGTTCTAATGTCTACTTTGTTTTTGAAATTCAGAAGTGTAGAGAGTTTGTTTTATAAGAGCACCTTCATATAGAAACAATACCAGGCCACAGACAAAATCTTGCAGCGTTAATGATTAAAAACGATGTTCCTATCAGTGGCAACTATTAGTGTTGGTGTCATTTTTATTAAAATGTGAATTGCTAATTTGTTCAAATCGAGGGACTTAACAATATTCCTTTTGAATTACCTACCAGGAACAAAAATCATTTTTAATACTTAAAAATGGATACATTCCCCAATACGGTTTGGTAACCCTTGTTGAGAAACCACAACCTATGATGGCTAGAAATGAAGTGAAAAAACAACGTGAAATACCTATCAAAAGAAGTTGTAGGAAGATAAATTTGTATAATAAAACAGGAATATCAGATGAAGTAAAAACAAAACACCCATGTAAGTATAAATATATATGAATCTATTATCCAAAATAAATAAGATTGCAAAAAAATCAGCTTCTGGAAATTTCAATTTTTGATGAAGAAATAAATAAACTTACACTTTTAATTTACAAGAACTTACACACATTTGACTGCAAATTTATAAAACCACCGATTTCACTACTTGTTAATTAATGTAAAATTACAATTTAAACAAATAAAACAACACCGTACACTAAACATTGCATTTTTTCATTGCAAAATGCAAAACTTGGGTTCCCAGTTTAACTGTTTTCAATAAAGTGCAAAAAATTCCAAAGACCAAAGGAGAAATGGAAACAAAATGAGACAAAAGCAGAAAACGAATTACAAGCAAATCTATATGCCCAAAGAGGATAAGAGAGATGGGTATTTGGCTTGTAACTGTAACCCAACAAACTCTATGAAGATGATGCAAATAAAAACTGAAGAAAATAAAAACAAATCCCACCAAGAACACAGAAACAACAACAAAACATTGTAAGTAAGAAAAATGTTCTGAAAAAAGACAAGAGGGCAGAATCAGAATTGCACTAGATAGAATGAAAACAAAAAGAAATCGCAATTTTTTAAATTGATCGAAACAAAAATAATGTACCTTTTGTTAAAATAAATAAAATAGTTAATATAATTCATACAAATTAAACTACACTTACCTAATTCTTTTGTTGTCACTTGGCACTTGCTTTTTTGCACGAAACACAACTCTGGGTAGAAAAGAAAAAAACAAGAAAATTGCATTTAATGCAAATAAGTCTATTTGATTGCTCTTGCTTATTTTTCTATGAATTTACTGATTTATATCGAAGAACATTAAAATTTAAACGTGGAATGAAATTTTTTGTATTTCCTATCAAAATCCGACCCAACAAATGGATGAGAAATACGTTTCATATTATATATTTTTCAAAACAGATTTTTTGTTCAATAGCGGCCGGGAGAACGTAACGTAGCGGATTGTGTCTGTTTGTATCTTAGATCTGTTCGCGAACTATAAGTTTTCACTAATTTCAATTCGGTTGCGTTCATGTACAGAAGATTGGTGATGTTCACAGAGAAACAGAGTGCTTTTTTAAGGCTCGGTCAAACAGAACGCGTTTTTACGCCGCGTTTCACCGCCGCGTTCAAACGAAGCGTTGTATTACATTGTAATACATGTCCCATGTCACACTGAACGCGTTTTTGACGCCGTGTTTAATTCACCATGGCGTTGCAACGCGGCGGTGAAACGCGACGTTGTGTGAAATTACAGATTATTTCTAACGCTGCGGCAGTCAAAGGAATTTTAAATTTTTTCAAGATGGAAAAATTAATTGAATTGGTGAGAAATTACCCATGTCTATACGATATGGGTGATAAATCGTATAAGAACATTGTTTTACATACATATTTAATTATTATTATTAAAATATGAGACAAATTTGGCTCTCATCATAAATGCCGCATTGATAGGTCTTCTGTTATTTGGCCTTCGAGATGTGCGACTCTTCTTTTTTTGTTAATTGGCATGTACCCAAATTCTTTTTCTTTTACGGGAATTTCGTAAAATAGCAAATAGAAGCAATAATTAATTCCCCCTCCGAATCTGAGCTGCTTGAAATTATTTTTGTTAAGGAATTATTGTTTCGTTTGTTCATTGCTTAAAAGCTATCTGTTTGACGTCCTCTGACGCGGCGGTTGCAATGTCGCGTCAAAATAATCTTACCGTCGCGTTAAAAAATCTTAACGCGGCGTTGAAAACGCGTTCTGTTTGACCGAGCCTTTATACTACGTTTTCACCAAGAGTAAAGGCTCGGTCAAACAGAACGCGTTTTTACGCCGCGTTTCACCGCCGCGTTCAAACGCAGCGTTGTATTACATTGCAATACATGCCCCATGTCACACTAAACGCGTTTTTGACGCCGCGTTGAATTCACCATGGCGTTGCAACGCGGCGGTGAAACGCGACGTTGTGTGAAATTACAGATTATTTCTAACGCTGCGGCAGTGAAAGGAATTTTAAATTTTTTCAAGATGGAAAAATTAATTGAATTGGTGAGAAATAACCCATGTCTATACGATATGGGTGATAAATCGTATAAGAACATTGTCTTACATATGTACATATTTAATTATTATTATTGAAATATGAGACAAATTTGTCTCTTATAAATGCCGCATTGCTAGGTCTTCTGTTTGTTGGCCTTCGAGATGTGCGACTCTTGCTCTCGGCACAGCTGGTGATATTCGCCGATTTCTTTTCTTTTTTTTTTACGGGAATTTCGTAAAATAGCAAATAGAAGCAATAATCCCTCTTCTGAATCTGAGCTGCTTGATATTATTTTTGTTAAGGAATGATTGTTTTGTTTGTTTATTGCTTGAAAGCTCTGTTTGACGTCCTCTGACGCGGCGGTTGTAACGTCGCGTCAAAATAATCTTACCGTCGCGTTAAAAAATCTTAACGCGGCGTTGAAAACGCGTTCTGTTTGACCGAGCCTTAAATCCGCTAGAGATTTAAAATAAATCTTGAAGTGTTTTCACCAAAGAAACTGAGATTTATTTGACGTTTTCCCTCTGTCTTGTCATTCAATTGTCAATTTGGACAAGAGAAAAAAAAATTGCAATTGGATAGTAAACAGGAAAAAAACAGATATTTCTATTTTGTGTTGATTGTCAATGAAGAAAGTGGGATTAAATAGGTCCGTTCTACAAAATAAGGTTTGTTTGTTTTGCAAAACTTCTGATTGCGAGAAGATTTCAAGGAGATTTATTTTAAATCTTCATTTGAGGTGATTTATATTTGTATGGTACATGATTTAAAGGAGATTTATGGTAAATCCACTTAAATCCCGGATTTACCTTTGGTGAAAACGTAGTATTACGATGCTATGACTGCTTTTACACGAAAGCGATTTTTAATCTTAGTTTCTCTTTTGGAATCATCTTCCGCCTTATATAACCCCACCACCACACACGTCTCTCTCCTACGGGCTTAAAAATCGCAAGGTAATATTGCTTCGTTTAAAAGCCGTCAAGGTAATATTGCTTCGTTTAAAAGCCGTCTATACAACTTTACGACTTTTATGCGCGAAACAGATTAAACCAGCAACAGCTCCAGCATCGTCAACAGCAAACAGCACGCTGACCAGCAAACATTTCTCAAACACATTGCCACCAGCAACGTACGTCATTTCATCTGCTTGACATTTCATATCGAAAAAAAGTTTTTCATTGTGGTGTTACTGAATATTGCAGTGGGAAAGTTGACAACACTGCACCAGCAACAGCAAATTTAGGACTTTGGCCTAACGACGCTGTTGGCGTTGCTGTTGCTGTTCTTATTTGTATTGAACAATTGAAATACATTGGCTCTAAATTAATGGCGGCCGCTGTTGCTGTTGACGGTGCTGTTGCTGAATGCTACTGAATCTAAACTAGAAGAGAAAAAAGATTTTAAATCACTTTCGTGTAAGAGCAGTTATAAAAAAAACACTTCATTATACAAAACTAATATACGAATAGTTTTTTGCGAAAGTGTTGAATTTACGTAAGTATATTTTATTTCCTTTCCAAGGTTCTACATTAAGAAAATGGGTGGTTCACGATGAATTTCTATTTTTTTTTTTTCTGTTCTGTGATTTTAATTTTTGTAGTGAAAGTTTGCCTTAGGCTAGGTGTGCGCACATTCAATCTTTAGTTTTGCAACTGCTTGGTTCGAGCAACTAAAAAGTTTGTGTTTTGACACAAACTAAACGATTGCCTGAAATGAGTTCGCTATTTGTGTAACATATAATTATATGCACCTGCGCGGACATTCAACCAAATAGTTCATTTGTTTTCTATAAGCAACCAAACAGTTGTGCAACTAAAAATTGAATGTACCCTACTGTTTGCGAAATATTGCGGCTTTTTAATCAGCTATACCTAGTTATTCAATATATCTGTATCTCAAACTAATTTACTAATGTGTTATTCTTTGGGCAGAGAATTCAGTCTTTCAATCCTTTTGGTATAAGGCTAATTTTAATTTTGCATTCGGAAATTGTTAAAAACAACGAGTAATTTAAAGAAATGGGTTTGAAACGTTTGAAAGATTGACATATTTAATTGAATATATTCGTATTTCAGATTTTTCGTTCCTTACGAAAATTCCTAAGTCCACAAAATAACTTACCACACGGAAAACAAACAGTTGCGGATCAGCCTAGATTCACTAAAGTCGATCGTGACTGTGATAGTACTATATAATTATTATTATTATTATTTAAGATAATTATTCGTTGCCATTTGTGTGTGAATGAATTCTGTTAGCTGATATTTGACAGTCGTAGAGAGTGGTCGATAACTATTTATTATGGATTAACATGAACGAGATTGGAGTGCTCGAATTTTATAGCTCGATATATAGACGACCGCCATTTTGGGCGAAAATTATGATTGACGAAGCACATTTCAACTTGGCTGGCTTTGTTAATAAACAGAAGAGCCGCTATTGGGGCACTGAAAACCCTCGATTGATACATCAAAGAACACTTCATCTTCGTAGAGTACGTGTACGTGTATGGTGCGCCATTTGAGCCGGTGGTGTTATTGGAATCTATTTTTTTGAGGATTTCCTATACAATGCTATAACAGTTACTGGTTATTGCTATCGGAATATGTACATATTATGTTTCAAAGCTTTATTGTGCCATAATTGAATCAATAAGAAGTACATATGAACCAAAGTATCAGTTGTATGCAAAATAAAAAAGAGAACAAAATTACTTGTAGTGCAATAGTATAAAAAAGACATTAGCCGTGTTTTTTTGGAAAAGTTATCCGTAGTACAGTAGGATTTTATATGAAAAACAAATACAACATCCACAGTAAGATCACTGCCGATACTCGAATAAACGTCAAATCTCTATCCGCAGCAGGATTTCACTTCTCTTTTTATCGGCAGTGATCCTACTGCGGATGTTTTCATTCATATAAAATCCTACTGTACTACGGATAATTTTTCCAAAAAAACACGGCTATCATTGTAGAGTTGAGAATGTTTCACTTATCTCGCCAACGGCTTCTAGTTAGAACTTAAAGAAGATAACTTTTCGGCGATTTAACTCGAAGTTCTATACAAAAGAGAAATACATATGTATATTGGTGGAATTATATGAACCTTCTTCGAAAAAGTTGAAAAAAAAATTAACTGTATGGGTTATAGGTACCATTTAAAGAGTTTTCTGAATTCCTTATCAACGTCTTTGAAAAAATTAAATGTGTGTACAAAAAAGTTTAATTTGTAATATCTACAAAAAACAATTCGTTTGTTATGAGTAAAAATATACGGCTTTGAGCTTTTATGTTTTATTTTGTGTTTTTTTTTTTCCTCGTCCGTATTCTGGTCTTCGTCAAAACATATACAGCCTTATTTAGTTTTTTCACTAATACTGGGTTCAACCTCGGAATAGTTAAACGCCAAGTCAAACAAATCCTTATTTATAATAAATTTTCTTAGCCGTTTTAGCTACGCCTTCCTCAAATATACTGGGAAAAAAGTCACCAATCTAAAACTCTGGTTATTATACACGTAAAGCAAACCCCAGCTGATTTCCATTATTATTCATTTTATTATCATTGTATGCATATTGGAAATTGGATACATTTAAAATTGGATTGTATAAATTTCAAATCCAATAAATGAATGTACCAACCACATAGCGTCCCCAATACCGTTCAACTGTTAGAGCGTTTGGAAAATATAAATAATTTATTAATGCAAAATATCTATCCTTTTTGTCTTAGTAAAAAACGAAAAAAAAATTGCTTACACTCCTTTTTGTAAATTTCACAAGATGTCATCTGAAAATGACATTTAGATACTACAACGGCCCTAAACCTCCTATGAAACAGTTTTAGCTTATTCCACCGCTATTCCTCGTGCATTTTCATTATAAATAAGGTTTTCAGGATTAGAGCCGTTTTAAAATCGAAGTAACTTTACTCCGTCGCTAAAACGAGTTAGTAAATAAGGCTGAGAATATTCTTAATTCCCTTGCTCCCTTTACAAACTGTTAAATTTTGCAGGTTTTTTAATAATACTTTTTTACTTTATTTAAAACTTCCACTTATTTCTTTCGCAAATTAAAACTCTTTCCTTTCGTTGACTGCAAACAGGTTCATCTTTCTGTTTTGACAAAAAGGGAAGATGCGTTTGACAGATGGCAGTGTAGTGAGTTAAAACATTATACATAAAGGGCTGCATACCTTTATGTACTCGCTATAATGAGTTTATAAATATGGCTGAAATTCTGTAGTACTCTCATGGAACAGAAAAATTATCTTATGAAGAGGTGGCTCTATATTTGACACAAATCGACGTTGGAAACTTTCGAATTAGGGTTAAGTAAGATAAGCTGTCATCGTCATAGCAACGACAACCATAAGAAGGAGAACATTTTTTATTTTGTTGTTTTGCCCTTTTCAAGGATTTTTTGTTTTTATTTATAATTTGTGAATAGTTTTTTCTTTCCTATAGCTTATTGGAATCACATCAAAGCAACGTTGTTCAATTTTAATATGTATACCTAATCAAAAAGTAACGTTGCTAGGTATATTCTCATCGATAGTATCGAAACAAAAGGAAATTTAAAAAAGATGTATGGATATACACATATCTACAAAATTATTTTTATACAAAAATCAAATAACATTTTAGTATTTTATTTTTATTTTAGTATGTATAGGTCGCAGTACAATACCCCCAATACATAATTCATGAAAACAATTTCAGAAAAAATATAATTAAAAATTTCGTTAATTTACACACAAAATATTTCTTAGAGTTTTGATATACGAGTACAATGTGTTTTTTTTAACTTTTAGAGGATCCTCTATACTATATACTATTCGCATATAATATTTAATTTAAATCAATTTTGTCGATAGTGAGAAAGTAAAAAAAAAAAAACAAAAAAATGTTTATATGGTAGATACTGTTAGTAATGTTTTAATTAAAAATTTTCTGTTAACAAAATAATATATTGTATAAATTAAACGACACAGTGAAAATTTATCAAAATTCTCTCATCAGTTTTTCAGAAAAATATGGTGGGTTACATTATTTTAGGTTTTTTATAATATTCAATTCCATTTACTATAAAATTGGATCCGCATAAAGTTTAACTGCGATCGATTAACGAAATGAAAAACTGCGCCCAATAAATTTTTCAGATACAATAGGGCAAGTTCTGCATTTGGAAAAAAATCGAACTCGAGATTTCGATCATTTGATGATAGCGAAGACGAATGAAGTGGGTCCGACAATTCCGTCTGTCTGTCTGTATGTATGGATGTCTGTACCTCTCTCTACAGCCTAAGCCACTGGACATATTTTCCTCAATCTCGGTAGTTAAGGGTCTTCGGTGATTCCCTAGAGGGGAAATTGAAATTTTTTTTTAAGTCTAAAACTAACGGTACCCCCATACACCCGAAATGCATAGTTTTATTTATCTCAAAAACGGCTCTGACGATTTTAATAAAAACAAATAGATGTGATATTATAGACATGGACTACATTTTCGTCAAAAAAAATTTAGGGGCAAAATGTTACTAACGGTACCTGTCATAGAACGGTTTTTTTTTTTTTGATTTTCGAGTTTCTCGTTAACGCTCTAACGATTTCAACCAACAATTTTCATCAGGAGCCCTCTTAAGTTTAAAATAATACCAAAATAATAATATTATAAAAATATTCGAAAAAATATTTTTAGGACTTGTTTAGAAAAAAAATCCAAGTTTTTTTTTGAAAAATCAATGGCGCAAAATTTTAATATAATTAGTACGATGCCAAAGCTGTTTTAGTATGATACTAGGTTAAAACAACGAATTTGCAAATTTTAATCGAATATAGCATCATACTTTCTCTAACCTTTTATTAAAGCTAAAATCATCGAATACTTACTTTATTTTTTAGTATCGTGCTAGCTTCATATGACTCTTTGACATTTGCAAACATCAAAAAAGGTTCGTGTACTTACTTTTTTACACGAAATGTCATTGGTTTACGTGTGTTCAGAAGCAATTTATCAGGAAAATTCTCTTACTACGATACTAGTTAGAAAATGTTTATAATTATACTTATATGTACCTTAATAATAGGCTGTTTAAAATTTGTATCTATATGTTATCGATAATTTGTTGAGAGAAGTCAAAAGTGACGTTTTTGGATGCTGGTTGATGCTAGTCTCAATACAGCTGACAAATGCCATAGCGTGCCCTGCCCAGTGCTTCCAACTTTTTGCAAAAAAGTTCCTAAGTCCCTATGTCGTTTTTTTCTACTATATGGACTTGCAAAAACACACAGCTTATAATTACCTATTTCTCTCCACAACCAAAAATAATGCCAAAACCGCTTGTGTAGGTGGCGCGTCGTTCGTTTTTCCTCATATTAATATTTATATACCTACTCTTTTTAGCGATTATAAAAGGTTATACAGCTCTTATAATGCCTCTATAGACACGAAAATGTTATTTATAAAACTTATGCTACCTTGAACAGAGGCATTAATTAATTATTAATAAATATATATTAATAAATAAATAAATAAATTATAATCAACACGTTTTGAGATTGAATAGTGGCTACAAAAGGACATTTTATGATTAAACTGCCACTTTCACTTTGACATCACATTAAAATATTGAGATTAACAAAAATGTCTTTTAGTTGAACTTATTTATTGAAACTAAAATATTGTCCTTATGCACTGCATATTCACTCGTTAAGTGGATTATAATAAATAGGGCTGTATATCTAAATGTACAATGGTTAAAAGCTCATCAATGTTAGTAGCACATCCATTTTTCAGAAGATGGCGCTACACGTATGGTTCGTCATTCGAGAATCGGTATAATTCAAAATTCAAGTTCGTTAAAATAAGTTTCATATCAACACAATATTCATATATTTTGCGACACAAGCGTCTCACAACTTTCGTGCATAAAAAAGCCGCCTTGCAATATTTAGTACTATAGGCTTCATATGCAAAGGTTAGAGGTAAGAAAATAATGATTTTTCTTCACTTGGTGTAACTACTATCTTGCAGAAGATGACCTTTGCTTAAGATGTAATAGAACCTGTGTGTCTTAAAGATAAAAAAATAAAAATGAAAACCACTTAAGACTATTTGTAAAGAATTGTTGCCAAGGCACAGCCAAAATTGCCAAATGGATCGCTAAATGCATACGTTAAAGTTACATACATTGAATTCCTTCAATTATTTTTTACTAACAGAGCTTTTCCGATTTGTTGAAAAGTTTAACGGCTCGAAAAGTATCAAATAAAGTTTCCTTATTTTTAATGCTAAGAATTTTTGAAAAGTGACAAGGTTTAATATGTGATTTAGAAACTCTAAATGTCGTCTGAAAACAAGGAAAAAGAGGTAAGCTTCCGGTGTTTTAGAGCCAACCCAACTGAGGAAAACCGGAAAAAGTTCAAACAAGCCAGGAAGGCCTGCAACGCCCATATTCGACGGACCAAATTTTTACATGATCAAAAATCAAGGCAAAAAATACTGCAATGTCCCAAAGGCAGTAAGAATTTTTGGTCATTTGTAAAAAATATGAGGAATTCTTCCTCGGTTCCTACGCTTGTTGTCAATGACACTCCTTTCGTTAGCTCTATTAATAAAGCTAACTTGTTTGTAAGGCAGTTCGCCGCAAATTCCACCTTGCCGGTTAGTGTCATGACTCCCCCAATTCTTAAGCGCGTTAGTGATTCTATGGGACAAATCTTTTTTCGTACTCGTACCGTGGCAAGAGTCTTGAAGGATCTCAACATACATAAATCCGCTGGTCCGGATGGTATCCCCGCTATTATTCTGAAGAGGTGTTCTTCCACGCTAGCAAAACCCCTGCGTAAGCTTTTCCATCTATCCTATTCTTCTGGGCTCGTTCCGAGTAGATGGAAAACAGCATTTGTTCAGCCGATTCCAAAAAAAGGCGACTCTTCTTCTCCCTCAAATTATCGACCGATCGCACTAACGTCCCTTCTTTCTAAGGTCATGGAAACGCTGATTATTTATCAGCTCAAGAAATATCTTGAAGAACGAAAGCTTCTTAATGACCGGCAGTATGGCTTTCGTAGCAATAGGTCCACTGGTGATTTGATGGTTTATCTAACCGAAAAGTGGAACAAATCTTTACATTGTTTCGGAGAAAGTAAGATTATTGCACTTGATATTTCAAAGGCATTTGATAAAGTCTGGCATCTTGCTCTTTTATCGAAAATGCGTGCTTTCGGCATCGACGAATCCCTACTTCGTTGGATTAGAAATTTTCTTTCGAACCGTTCAATACAAGTTGTACTAGACGGATTCAAGTCTGAAACCCACAATATAAATGCTGTTGTGCCCCAGGGCTCCGTTTTGTCCCCAACCCTCTTCCTCATTTTTATTAATGATCTCCTGTCTGTAACTTCTAATCCAATTAACTGTTTCGCTGACGATAGTACTCTTAGCTTTTCATATTCGTTTTCAGACTCACATCCCTCCTCTTCGGATGTGGAACTGCAACGACAAAATATGATAAGTTCATTAATTCACGACCTAAACAGCATTGTACAATGGGGAATAAGAAACCGCGTGGAATTTAATGCTTCAAAAACCCAATGCTGTCTCGTATCGTTAAAGCGTGATATACCCCCCTTGCCACTATCTATGAGTGGCACTTGCATCAACGAAACTGAACATCTCGATATTCTCGGTATGTGCATCACGAACCACCTCTTGTGGAACGATCACATACGCGATGTTGCCAAAAATGCCGCAAGATGTTTGGGTTTTCTGAGACGGTGCAAGAAATTCTTCTCTCCTTCTGATCTGGCTACAATCTATAAAACCTATATACGTCCAAAACTTGAGTATAACTCCCATCTATGGGCTGGTGCTCCAGTAACTTACTTAAGTCTCTTGGACAGTATTCAAAGAAGAGCTTTTAAAATGATTGGTGAGAATAACATCATTGGCTCATTTACGTCACTCCAACATCGTCGTAATGTTTCTTGCCTCACCCTTTTTTACCGTTATTTTAACGGACTTTGCTCTAGATAAATAGCCAGTTGCATTCCTCCCCTTAAACAATTCAACCGTAATACCCGCACTTCTAGGAATGCCCATCAGTTTACCCTCGAGCCCAACTTCGGTCGTACTGTGAAGTACAGAGATTCGTTTTTTAGCCGTACTACGCGAATGTGGAATTCTTTACCACGCTCTGTCTTTCCCAGTCATTGCAGTGTTCAAGAATTCAAAACCAATGTACACCGACACCTCCTTTCTAACCCCTCCCTTTTTTCCTAATGCTCACACTGTGTCTCTGGCATATTAAGGGTATACAAAAACCTTTTAGTGTGTGCTAATTATAAAAAAAAAAAAAAAAAAAAAAACCAACACAAGGATATTTAAAGTTTAGTTTCGGAAATTTTTGTTTTCTTGAGTGAAAGCAACATTAGATAAAATTGGAATACAAAAAGGGTAAGATGATTAATCAGATGTGTCATAGTTTTAGTAAGCTACTTTTAAATTTAATTCTATTTAAAGGCAAGTTTTTGCTTCGTAAAAAAATCGAATTCCAAATCTGGTATCATCACGATAGAAATTTGAATAAACCAAACCGAAATTCTAAAGGTTATTTTATTCAAGACGAAGAGGTCTATATTTACGTGTAAGGTACGTAAGGAAATTCACAAGGAGTAACTGTCAATTTACTGTTGAGGAAAAGCTTATTTTTCTTTTAAACGGCCCATTCCACGGCTGCCTGCAACTTTACATTAAATAATATTATATTATTGTCGAAAAATCTCTTACAAGTAAAATTAAACAAAGATCCTAAGTGACAGCTTTACTCACGTCATTCACCACACACCTAGAATAATAATGTCCGTGGTCAGACTATTAAATCAATGAAGATATGAAAATTATTTCGGTTTAAGTCGAGTAATTGAATTAAATTCAATTAAAAGCTCAAGTAACCTGAATTTAATCAAATTCCCTAGAAAAATGAAATTCAGCCTATTAATGCTGTAAATTTTATAAGAGTCGGTAAAAATCGACCAATATTTGCGTCTTAGAAGGGTACGGCAGCATCTAACAGTCACTATCATACCTGGGCGAAACGCACCTTGGAGTTGAGGTCACTTGAGCTTTTAATTGAATTTAATCACTCCAATTAAACCGAAATAATTTTCATATCTTCATTGATTTATAATGTAACTTCTGATATCAAAATACGTGACTTCTTTGTAGCTGACCTGAAGGATTAGACTATTAACACTGGAGTACACGCGCCCAATTTTTTTTACACCAATGTACGCGTGAGCTACTATGGTAGACCATTTAAAAATCTCAATAATTTTTAAGTAAATAAAGATTTAAATGCAAACAAAATATTTAAATATTATATTCATTTCACGTCTTAAGCATTTAATATTAGTTATTTGTAAAAAAAAAATACTTTTTCAGTACAAAAAAATAAAATAAATAAATAAAACTGTTACTGTGGTCTACTATAGTACTATGCGTGTACTCCAGTGTTAAACTATTAACCAGCTTGAACTCTGAGAACAAGTATGTGCGACCTATTCATGCATTTAATTTATGACGTAATTAGATCATCTCCCTTTCTGCTCAGTTTGTTTATTCATGAACGAGTTTAATTTTTATTTGTCTCTTTTATTGGTGATCTATCTACATAAAAAGTCGCTAACCAGAAAGTGGTTCCCAGTTCTCGTATGAAAAAAGATTCAAAAAACCTTGAGCCAGTACCAGTATGTACCTACTATACCTGAATATATACCTAGAGATAAATAAAAAAAAAAGTAAATTAAACTTGTCCAGGAAGCTAATATAACCGACTTAACGTGACAAACATATAGAAGATGAATGCATGGTTGCATGGCAACAAATTTCCAATTGGTACTTAACTTGAAATGACAACGAGACCATACTGACGTTTTCAGCTGGCTATTTTTTATTTCTTAGCAAAATTCGAACGTATGCAGATAGATATACTTCCTATTGATTTTGAAATAGAACTTACTTTTGGGGTAACAGATAATAGTTGGAAGCTTACTTAATCTAATGTACCAAACTTTCCTAATTCTTCAATAGACAAGGCACCCATAATGCACTTTCTCCAAATGTCCTCGTTCACTTAATAAGGTGTGTTCGAGGGCGTTGCTCACTTAAGGAAGTATAGAGTTATTTGAACGAAAATGCCCAAAAAGTAAGAATCCGCAATATGGGTACATCATACACTCCGCTTCAACTGAATACGCACACAGTTTTTTTAAGGTATGGTATGTTGTTCATTTTATTCAAACTTTGGGCCTTAATGTATCATTTGATGATGCTTACTGTTTGCTTGTAATGTTGAGAAAACAAATCAGAAAGAATAATTCAAAAAGTACCGTTATTTTTTCTCTCGCTCTCTTGCAAAGCGTTCCATATGGAAAAATGCAGAATTTTTTTGCGTCAACTGAATAGGTACACGTTCATAATCGGTCATTATCTTCATTGTTAATGAGAGTTTTGAGATGATTGACGCATTTAATCAAAATTTGAAGTGTTTTAAATGAAATTTAGCCGTTTAATTGAAATTAAAAAAATGGGTAGATCAGTTTAAGACAATATCTCCAAAAGGGACTTCAAATCCCGCGAAGCGAAAAAGCTTGACAGGATTTTTTGAATCGCCATTATTTCTCCCTTTGCTAGTATGCATATATCAAAATGGTTGCATACGTTAAGGTACGCAGCAGGTTTGTTTTTTTTTTTTTAATTTATTCCACAGCGGCAAAAAAAAATTAAAAAACATGAAGTTATATGGGGATGGCCACGCGGTCGTTGAGCGGCAAGTGTCATTTCTGAGCGGCGCTGCTCAGATTTCAAATCTGTTCTATTATTTTAGTGTAGTGCTGAGTGGTAAGGCATAATTCTGGCAAAAATCAATTTAGAGAAATGGAAAAACTTGAAATTAGAGGAGAGTTTCCAAAACTTATTTTAAATAAATTACAATTAAAGGAGTAAACTTTTTCCAGCAGCAAATAAAATGGTTTTATTGAGATTCAGGTATTGTCTGAAGTGATCCTAATATTTTCGCAGGTCATTATACAGGGTGTCCCTTAATTCGTGCATAATATTTTAGTTTGTAATTCTTGGGTACATTCTAAAAAAATGCGATTCTTCGCATCTACATATTCTCTTCTAATTAGATGAGACTGTGAATTACTGTTTATGGATAACAAAAATTAAATATTTAAAAATAAATTTTACTTTATTCTAACACTTTAGTTGCTTTTAATTGTCTAAGTTCTAATATTTCCCCTAATACCTACTACGTTTCCATTAGTATGAATCTGGTAATATCGTTGAAAATTTTCAAACTTAATTCCAAATTATCTCATTCCCATACAATTTCCATATTTTGAAATGAGATAATTTCAATTAAATTAGCAAGAATTTCATTTGAAAACTACTAGACAATATAACGAAGACATTCATTAAGAAAAAAATTAAATCGCTTTTGTTTATATCAAACTTCAATGCTTCGAATATTGAAACGTTGCTACTTTTCGAAAAACGTAAGTGCGTCTCGAGGAGACGGAAAAAAACTGACCTATGTATGTCGCGTAGGTAAAAATTTCGGTGCAACTATTTGACGTTTCTCTTGTCCATTTTTGTATTACTATATTGATTTTATATCTATACCTAATCGACAAAGTACTTCGCTTTTGTATGGGCATTTACACGCCAATACGCCGACGTAGAAGTACATGCCAAAATCAGCTGTTAAATGGTAGAGTTGTGAAATTTGAAATGAAAAGTGAAAATGACCGAAAAATATTTAAATTTAAATGCTCCGGAACCACTTTTTTGTGTTGATCAGAGCTTAGTTGAATTATTGCTTAAGGAGATTGAATTTTATTCTTGCTTTTTTTAGGCGATTTGTAAATAATAACATCATAAAAAACTGTATCGACGAATTAGTTCGGTCCTTTTTACACGCCATGTCGGCATACTACTTCGATTCACAGAGTTCGCCTTCGCACTGCTATGTCGACACATATTCATTTCACACGACCCAAAAACCTTATCGACAATATGCTTCGATGAAGTAGTTCGTGGTGTGTGTTAGGGGTAAATGCCACACACAGAAATACATGTTCGTATTATTTCTATATTTTGAAGAACACAGACCAACACCGAAATAAAAAATAAAAAGAACTGTCAAATTGTATTCATAAATCTGATTTCAACTTGTAAGTTGTAATAGCGCTTGCGCTTGAATCGGCGAACGAAATAACAAAGAAGAATTCGAAAAAAAAGCACATGCATTCATCCTGTTATAGCAGACCTTAGACTGCTTTTACACGAAAGCGATTTTTAATCTTTGATTCTCTTTTGACTTCCTTTCGATTGCATGAATGCTTTTAAACACTGCGATTTTTAATGAAAGTTAACTTTTCTTCTATTAAAAAGGAGTCATCTCTCCGCACTCTTTACTCTAGTGAGTAGATCGAAGTTCACTGAGCGAACGCCAAATAGAAATGAAACATACCTGACAAGTAAAGAAAACCACAAAGAAGAAAGGACGATAACTCTGTAATTTTTCCAACCCCAGCAATTTTGTGTACCCCCGCCACCACACTCGTCTCTCTCCTACGGGCTTAAAAATCGCAAGGTAATATTGCTTCGTTTAAAAGCAGTCTTACTTCACAAATACCAAACTAGACATTAGCCGCCATTTGTAAAAATTATAGCATCTTCTGATTGAATGACAACTTTTGCACCACCTTTTATCTTTAACAACATTTGTTTGAGTAACAATCCGGGTGTAATTCCAAATCACTACTAAATTTATTTTACAACGTAATCTTCCTTATATACTACCTATTTACAGATGAATTTACATTACTCCTATCTCTACGAATATTCTTATCTTAGTTTTATGCTTATCTAATATAACCGTCAGTGCATGTTCACGATGAACCGTGTTATCTTTATTTATTTTCATGCACATGGGGTTATCTATATCTTGTTCATATAGGTATGTTCATTTTTGAACAACATTACTTGACAGACTATTCCTTATCCAACCACCCGCTGCCGGTGCGGTGTCTAGTCTTGTCTCTCCTGAACGTGATTATAACTTGCACTTTTTTGAGTAATATAGCAAATGGAAATATACTAACCAGGAAAGTGGTTTAAAAAAAAAAACCAAATGTCATAACGGTAAGCGAATACGACACGATACTATCATGATCCAGATGACATAAAGTTGCTTTTCGCAGCCATTTCTCTTCGCGAAAGGCCCGTTATATCTATGTTTATGTATGTAGACGGCATATTTATACCCGCTTATTAATTACCTAACAATTACGCATGAAAATATGGCAAACAGGTTAATAAAAGCAAAAGTAGATCATTCGACATAAACAAAACAAACATGAATCACATAACGACCTCGACAACAATATTGTCTAATAGTTGAGACAATAGACGCTTGAGATTTCAGATTAGGCTAAAATCACCCCTCTCTTCCACTGGTAGATAAATCACTCTAGCAAACAAGTAAGGCTTCAAGTATTGAAATTAGCCACATTGACCGTCCATATTTGCTAATCCATAACCAGATACTTAACATCATCTTTGAGCAATATTTTGTATGTGTATTCAGTTTTTTTTAATGAGAACCCAAAGCAACATCCGGTCGGCATTTTGAAAAAAAAACTACAACCAACTGTTAGCAATATTGTTCATTATTCACGCATGAGATGAGTTCCACTTAAACTGATTTTTTAATAAGTCGATGTACAAAACAAAAGCACGCACATACAACAACAGCTCCTTAAAATATACCCGCATGCAACTACAAATTTAAAAAAAAAAATACAATTTGGCATGAAACTCTATGTACATATTATGTATATGTATGTATGTCAGCATAAACCGCAAAGACGACAAATTAACTTATGAACTCTATAATCTAACAATCTAAATTTATGATTATCATCTATGCCAATTTTTGTGTTGCACATTTTAATGACTTATCTTCCTCGTTTCAGGTTGATAAATATATACATATTAAGTTTGATTTTATTATTGGTTTTGATTTGTTTAACTTTTCTATGGGGATAGTATTAGTTTCACGAAAAATTATACGCTTTGTTTTTTATATAGAGCCTTTTCCTCTCTTCTTTACCATGAACTCGTGTCTTTTGACAGCGGAGAAGCAGCCACCGTTTATTAACATATTGGGTTGCATGAATAGATTTTAGATTTTTTTTTTAAATTTTCTAAGCATTCTAGATAAGGCTTTTTTGTATTTCCAAATTCTTTCGATTATAAAATAAATGATTCTATATCACTTCTCGTTAAGAAGATTTCGATTTCACTGTACATTAAAGGTGGTAATTTTTGTGTGCTATTAAAGTGTGCTCGAAGTCATTTTTAAACGTAGATAACATACATATTGCACCTCCCTCCGGTGCAATATCGACTTCAGTGCAATTTTTTCTGAAATTGAGTTAAGAACGCCATAATTACATAAATGTCAAGTTTTATAAGTCGTAAAATCGACGTGATTGTATTTATGCTATTGCCCAAGAGAGGCCACTTTTTTGTTTGACACAAAAGCTGAAACGTTAACGTTATTATATTTTGATATTTTGATTCCTCAACATTTAGCAAAATTCCCCTTACATATATAAGTGGTCACGATAACTTTTAGCGCTCTCTCAAACAATTATTTCAAAATTGGTTAATATTAACGTTGTTGATGAACATGCTAAACATTTTCCCATATCCACATACACGTGTAAATGTTAACTACTAGAGTTGGGTTGAAAATAATTTTAGAATATTTTGTGTATTTTTTTCTTATCATAAGTGAGCAAGATGCTATACTCATTACCTAAGAAATACATATAGCAAAAAATTAACATAAAAAAACAAAACAAAAATTAATTCTTAGAGTTAAGGTGCTAACTGCAGACAACATAAATCTGACAGCTGAAAATTATGTCAACGATCACATCTAGACTACAAAACTATTATTCAGTCTACACAACTTTGTTGATTTCAACCCATTTTAGTCGGGTTGGGTTTGCGTCAACAAAAGTTGATTGACACTGTTGATCAGCAAGCTTACACAAGTTCGACATAAGTGATGAGCGATGTTAATTAAGACAAATTAACGTAGTGTGGACGCTGCTTAAAACACAAAATATTCTAGCCAGGAGCCTTATAAGCTCTATAATTAGAACCCTTAATCTTTTTCATCCTAATAAAAATATTAAATTACAAATTGAATTAAGTAAATTCAATAATTTATCTAGAAATATTACTCTTTGTATGACTTAATGTGTGCCAGAAGTCTTGCAACATTTTGTAACATATATTGAGTTTGCTGTATAAAGCTCCATGGAAGTCGATGTACAAAAAAAAGACATTTAAGTCGGTAAGAACCAACTGGTTTATATAATTCATATTGAGATTCATTTATTTAACTTTACCGTGCGTATAGATGAAACTTCACTTCAAAAATTGCCGAATTAATCGAAATATTTGCCAAAAAAAAAATCAAATTCAATCAAAGATGGCGATCGGTGTGACCCTTTCGATTATTATTAACTCTATTTTCTTTTATCATCTGATCAATGTAAACATACTTTACCCTCCTCTTCAGCCTCAATCCTTTCTCATAGAGAAAACGAAAGATCCACAACCTAACCAACATGTCGCTATAGTAGGTATCTCAGCGCAGTCATCGCAAAATAAAATACTTATTCCACACCACGCAAGCGGGCAGCAACCAGCAAGCAATTCAAAACGATTCCATAGTTATTTAGTTTTTTTCTGCTTTTAATTTAAATCTTGTTTTCTTCCTCTGTGTATAAATACCGGTGCTGGAGGTTGTATTTAACTCAATTCAGTACTTACTTTCACTACCTTCAGATCGCGTTAAACATTCGCCTTCACCGTTGTTGTTTTTGAAGTTAATGTTGTGGTTTTTTATTTTTTTTACTGAAAGCTAAATTTTTTTTCCACCTGAATTCAATTAACATTTAAAAAAAACAAAAAAGTAACGGAAAATTTCTAAAAATTAATATAAATTTAAAAATTTCTTCAAAAACAGTGTGCAAGTTTTGTATTGTTTTTTGGAATAGAATTCTGTGATAAGTCATTTAAATAAAATTGATTTTTTTGTGAATAAAGTTACAGAAATTTGTTAAATTTTAAAATGAAAGCTCAAATCGCATTTATTTGTGTTGCATTTCTGTTTGCTGTCGTCTTTGTAAACTGCGAAGACGAGAAAAAAGCCGAAAAAAATGAAGAGATCAAAGTGTATAAGCGTTTGATTCCAGCTGATGTTCTAAGAGGTAAAATTAAAATTGTTTTTTTTTTTTGTATGAATAAATTGAGATTCCTTCAGAATAGGCGTAATTATAATCAATTAAAACTACATATTAGCTTTTATAGTTGGACAACAATTAACAAAACAATAGTTTGATAAATTAGACGAGAATTTTTGTTTGGATTGAGTCATTGTTTCCATGATTTTTTTTTAACTTTTAAAAATATACTATTTCTTGTAGTTGGATATTTTTAAGAGCATCAAGACTCCATTGTTTGACTTTCAGTCCTTTTTGTCAGAAATTAAGGATTTTTGCACTCATGTTTATGAATCATTAATGCGCGTCTTAACTGTGAACGGATTGGCTTCAACTCTGGTTCAGAGCATTTTAATCTCATTCCCCTGATGAGGATTTGATTTTGAATTAAGGAATTCAAAAAATATAAAATTATGTTTTGGTGGAAGACACGGTTAACGGTTAATTTTTACTCTTTTTACTCAGTAATGTTTAAACAATAGTATTTTTCTAGGTTCATTTTGAATTAGTTGACGATTAATTGTTGTGCAAATTTGATTTGATTAGTAAGTTTCATGTAAAATCATTTTTTGACTAAAGAATTGATAGCAGATAAGTACTTGTACAGTTCCTTCATTAAATAGGACGAAGAAATTATGTTTTCCAAAATTGCATCAAAAATACTGTTTGTAAAGAAAGCAAGATGGATTTAAGACTTCATGAGAAAAGAAAAATGGAAAAAAGGAAAGGACTAGATATATCATTGCCGCATTCAAAGCAGCCCCATTAAGGATTGAGCAGTAATAATAATAATAATTCCTTTCATTATCAAAAAAAATTATAAAACTCCCTGGAAATAGAGGTAGTTATAAATCTTTGATGATTTACAAAATAATAAAAAGACGCAGAATTGAAAAAATAAAAAAATAAAAAAAGTTGAAGCTTAGGAGACCCAAACCCAAGTACCAAAAAACATAGCATTTTTACAAAAAAATAACGAAAAAAAAGATTTATAAAAACAATTGAACCAAACAGTTCCATTAGTACGATAACTAAGACCGGCTCAAAACAATACTAGATTTGCTTAAAAGGTGTTAAATACCAGCATTTTTTACTTTGGTCTACCTCCCCCTAGCATTTAGCTTGAATGAAAACAGAAATATATGCAAATATAACTGTAACATTTACAATAAAATACTTTAGCTTCAAATTTACAACAAACAAAATAAGAAACAAACAGATCTAACAGATTTTGTTTTTATTTGAGCAGTAAATTTTCTAAATTGATTACATACTTATGTCGATTTCCTTTACACACTAGGGATTTTAGGGATTGCGATCCCTTGTCAAATTTTGTCTTTTTAGTGTGCGTATTTCGTATACATGTAAATCCCTCTCCAAATACGGATTCGAAAGATTTGATCTCTGTCAAAAAAAAAATCGATTTTTTTGGTGTGAAGCAACGTAAAATCTCTCGTAAAAGTCAAAATTTGACAAGGGATCGCAATCCCTAAAATCCCTAGTGTGTAAAGGAAATCGACATTAGTGATTTTTAATTGAATATTGAAAAGCAGACAGTTTCACGTCTTCCAATTTAAAAAAAAATTGAAAATTTGGCATTTTCGTAACGTTACGTTCAGGTTGATTATAGATTAATCCTTATAACATGGAGAAAAACAATATCCAGGATTTTTGAACTGAAGCTCTATATAATTTCTCTATGCTCTTCGAGATATTGCCGTCCGTAAAAATAGAAAACAGATAAGAACCAGTAAATACAAAAAGGTTACTTTTTTCCTGTTTGTAGAAGAATAGAATTAAGCGATCTACATTTTTCCTTTTCCCTATCATCCTAAATGTCAAGTTTGTTTAAATTTTCGAGATCGATTTCTTACGAATGCTTAACTTGCCAATAAAAAGAATTTTCCAATTTGGAGCAATGATAATCCAGAAGCTATTGTCATTTGTGCATTTTTCTGGATATGTAATGAATATCCAGAAAAATGCACCATTTTGTGCCCTTCATGGGCTGATATAACCATTTGTTCATAATGTATTAAACAAATTATGGTAAGCACGTTACAGTCAATGACGTGTGGCACCGAGACATGATTACTAACTTTTACATATACCAATTGGAAGGCATTAATGTTTGCTAACATTTCAAGCACGAGATACAATTAATTTACTAAACGAAAAATTTGATGAAAGATTCATTGCACAATATGGATTAGTTAGTTGGCAATTCTGTTAAGCCACATTAACGATAAACCATACACAATTGAGAACTCAGAAGACAACATTCGATGTGTTGCTTCCAAAATGCATTCTGATTTCCTACGAAAATTAAACCTCTGTTTACGCCATGTACTTGTCAGACAGCAACTGCGAAGGCCAAGTGCCTAAAATCATATTCAAACATAAATGGCATTAAATTATTATCTGTCATGGATATTAGAATCATTTTTCTGTGTTCTATTTCAATTTACAGTTATCCGCCTCTAAGAAATAACCTTAAGGTACTTTCATTTAACCAATACCTCTTCAGTTTTAAAATATAACAGCAAGTTCTTTCAATTCAATCATGCATAATATTTTATTTACCTAGTGAAACGAAAATCTCCTTGTAGGTTTTTCTGCGGCATTAACATTCATATTCATGCAAATTCACTCTTCATGTTCGCTTTTGTACGTACGAGGTTTCAATTATAAAACAGTAATGATTAAGTATACGTGTATGCAATACTAATTTTACGTGAAAATTGTACCTACGTGATATTTGGA
Source organism: Chrysotoxum bicinctum (assembly GCA_911387755.1). Lineage (NCBI taxonomy): Eukaryota > Metazoa > Arthropoda > Insecta > Diptera > Syrphidae > Chrysotoxum > Chrysotoxum bicinctum. Next base: position 11,441,490 of record OU426991.1, on the reverse strand, counting down.
TAACCTTCACCATACCCACTTAACATTTTTTAAGTGAGCACTGATTTAAGATAAATATTCTTCTATCAACGGAAGTTTTTTTTTATGCGATTATCCCACTCGAATCTCTATTGATCCAATGTGTTAATAAATTCTGTCAACATACTTGGCTTTCTTGATTTTATTAATTCACACAATCAGCTTACGGATGTGTTTATTATATTTTTTATTTGACATTCTTAGATAAAGGTCATCGAATTGGTTTAAACATACATAATACAGACCACTTATTTTTAAATCCTTTCAATTTGTTCTCTTTTATCTAAACGACAAATAAAAAAACTAGAAAAATTGAATCACCTGATAGGGAAGCTCAGAGTTAATAGACCATAAATAAAAACGAAAGTTAAGTTTAAAACTGGAAAAGTACTTTCACAAGCAATTAAAAAAAAAAAACCGAATTCTCACATAAAACCAATGATATATGCATGTATGTTCATATAGGAGTACCAGTTTGGTTTAAAGTACCTATACATACATAAATCTCAACTCATAAATTATTTAAAAGTCAGAGGCTTTGAGAAAGAAACATTTTTGCTTAAAAGTGAGTTAAGCTCGCTATAGTTTTGCTTTAGACGAAAAGTCTTCGGGCCTTCGCCTCCCATCTACATTTGTAATGGATGTGGTTTTTTACACCACAAAGACAAAAAATAAAAGCCAAACTCACATTACCAAATTCGAGCAGCAGATATGTATACCTATAACGTGTTATATTTAATCTCCAATTTTGTCTAAATTTTACCGCCGAAATACAGTATAAAACAAAAGTAAGAGTACTTTTTTTCTTTTAGAGATTGATTTGATTTCGAATATTTATTTGAACTCTTATTAATTATTAATTCTTACTAACATATACAGGGTGCGGTAGCAAAACTTCCTTTTTTGGGCACGGGTGGAGGTATTCCCTAAATTTGCACTAATCACTATTTTATTGCTATTCATTCGAATTGAATACGATTTATGTCGGTAATGCTGTGCGGTATTCTCCTATTGACGTGAACGCACTCTATCCATGCAATATTAATCCATATTGCGAATTTGTCATTTGTTGTGTCATCTGTCTGCTTGATTTGTCAAAAATGTGAACAAAAAACAAATTTGTTTGCAGATAATTGATATATGTATGTACATATTTTTAGGGACAAAACAGTTAATATCAGGCACATGACATCTTTTTTCTTTTTTCTTATATTTCTTTGTATTAACGACTGTCATATTCTATTTGAAAATATATAGTTCTATGCTATCCATACCTACTTCAATTATATACCTTAAAATATAATTAACCAAAACAATTAATCCAAAGCTACAAAATTTTCGCATAAACAGCTGTCTAAATAGTTTAAAGAGATAGTGCACTTCACCCGAGAGATGTCAGTAGTGACACGGCGGCCGGCGTAGCGTGGGTTTTTGTTGCCCGGGCACAGCCAAATTTTGCTCCATGTTTTTTAAAGGGTGTTTCAATCTTTGAGTATATATAATATGGAGGGCTCGTTTCTATTCCAAATGCGTGACTATCATAGGGGGCGCTACTCAAATTTGTGTAAGACAAAGTTATTGCGACTCAAAGTTCATATCACATGTGACGGAGAACTATATGCGAGGAGAAGGTAAGCACAAATCGGAGGATACGGCTGTATCCTTAACTTACAGAAAGTGAGACAGCGACCCCTATCACAACTTCAAGTACTACAATGCATTAGGGATAGGAACGAGCCCTCCCTATTATATATACTCAAAGGTTTCAATAGGGATTTCTAAACTTTGACAGGTTATAACGGCCATATTGTTGAAGCTTTATCTGTCATCTGTTGGCCCTGGAAGCCAACATAATCAATGCCATTGGTCAAATTAGACTTTTCGGATGCAAAGCCGCGGCAAACTATTGAATGGTGTTATATATCATACATAATGGCGTACATTGGCCTTTTAAATATATAAAAATTCTATGATTTCTCACTCACAATTTGTTTAATTCAAATTTTAAGATATGAAACATATAATGGAAAACCCTTTACGAGTATTTTGGAATTAAGAAATCGTATATATCTAGATGTAGAACCGTTGAATTTATTTGAGAAAAATTATTGCCGTCTGATTTCTAGAAAAATATGAATGTATGCAAACGTAATATAAAAAACCGTTAGAGTTTTATTAATTACTTCATATCTTGCATACGAAATTTCTTTAAAACTTTCATAAAAAAGAATTTGGTATGTAAGATTTAAGTACATATTTAATAAGAATTTCAAAAAACAGTCTTTCACACAAGATACTAAATCTTAAAAAACATTGAAAACTTAAAACTTATATATGTATATAATACTATTTTAAATATAAAGAAGCTCCCTTATAAAATTTTTATCGAAATCGATATACATATACATAGCTGTTAATGAGAATTTTACCCCTTCATCTTTGTATAAAAGCAAAATCTTTAATTATAGTTTCAATATCGATGGCTTCAGTAATTTTTTTTGTCTATAGCCATGACAATCGGATTTGTTAACCTAAAAGTGCTCATTGTGAACCGTATATTTTTCGATTAATATTATTTTCGGGAAAACATTGGCTTGAAATACTTTTAAATGCTTTTATTGCGAAATTTAACCTTTGCAAGGCTTTAATTTGTATGCACATCTAGTATTTTATGCCCTCTTTACGCTACGCCACTGGATATCAGAATACAAAAGTAGAGTGAAAGGAAATCGAATATTTAAATCTTTAAATCGAATCTATTCATTTGAATAGCAAAATGGGGCTGATTAGAGAATATTTTCCATTTATATGGAACCAAACATACTTCTCCAAATTTTTTATATTTTGTATTTTGTAGATTGGATTCGAACAAGCAGCTTATGATTTATTTATGATACAAAAATTCGATATTTTTTTAAGTGGCCAATTAACAAAACATTCTCACCTTTTACAATCGTACTTTTAAGGCTATGAAACCCTTGTCAAATGGAACAAAACCGACGATACTGAAATTGTCTTCCTCTGGTATTCATTTCAAGGGTTCGAAATTCCTGCCAGATGAGATTATCAACTGTCAAAAAATGACTGTCTGACATTTTTTTTTAAAGCTGTCAACAAAGATTTTTTTTTTTTATATTTCTGTCTTTTTTTACGTTGGAATACAACTTTCATGAAAAAGTGTGTTATGAATTCTCGAAAGGGAATTCAAATACGCTTATTCTTCAATAAATACCATTTATCTTTGAGAAAACTATAACTATAGATACACTAGGCATACATATTTCAATTAACCAGTTACAAGGAATTCAAGTATTTCAACCTCTGGGTTGTGGCTTGTGGAATTAAAACCAAAATGAAATTAAAAAAAATACATGCAACGTGCAATACGATTGCGTTTTAAATTGCAATTTTATATTTTTTGTTTGTTGCAAGAGTAGTACTATCAAGTAGTTGCAGAGTTGTACAGTCCCAATTGCCTATAGTGAACGTTGACGTTATAAATATATGGACGTCTATACTACACCAAAGTGTTGTGTTCAGCCGACCATTAAGTGACCCAGATTTGTTTTCTTAACAAAGCTGAGTTTTTTTTTCATTTTTGTTTAAAGTGAGTGGTTGGTAACTTTAGGACGGAGATTTGCATGAATTGTGTTGTTGACTCTTTATAATGTATTAACCTTCGATGAAGATCAGACAACTTTTGTTTTCTTTATGCGACTCAAAAATCAACCCATCACCTCACATGTGACGTTTTGCACTTGACATAAACGTGGTCCGAATTATGAATAAAATTTTTTTTCAAGCCATAAATGAGATTGACTCTCAAGGCTTAACAATATATAAATAAATGAAATGAAATGAAAATGAAATGAGTTTGGTAGCTTTAGGACGGAGATTTGCATGAATTGTTTTGTTGACTCTTTATATGTATTAACCTTCGATGAAGATCAAACAACTTTTGTTTTCTTTATGCAACTCAAAAATCAACCCATCACTTTACATGTGACGTTTTGCGCTAAACATGAACGTGGCCCGAATTATGAATTAATTACATAAGGGGGGTTCACATTCTCAAATATGTTTGACAAATATGGTTTGATGAATATTTGATGGATTGAAACCATTTGCGTTCACATTCGTCAAACATCACTTCTCCTTAGAACTCTCACCATGGCGGACCAAATGAGATCATAGATAAAATATAAGTTGAGCAAATTTACTACCATTTTTATATTTGGAAGTCTGCAGAAAACTTATATTAATCTAATAAAATCCACCTGAATTACTCCTGTTGCACATATGACTCATTTTGAAATATTTTCTTACGATATGCACAGCTCGAGAACTTCATTGAAAATGAAATTTGCTTGTGGTTTGACAAGCATGCGTTCACATTCTCAAATATGTTTGTCAAATCATCAAAATATCAAAATATTTTGATATCATCAGCATATTTGACAAACCATTTGATGAAGCGTTCACATTTTCAAATTCGAGTCAATCAAACCGCATTTGACAAACATATTTGAGAATGTGAACCCCCCTATTCCCAAATATATTTGATAAAAACCGTATGATCGGCTCGATCTCATTCGCTGAATCTCAATTTGATGCAGGTAGAATACTTTTTTTGAAAACATTCAACGCTCAATTTATAGAAACTTATCTGTTATAATTCTAGCACCGATCTTCTTGAAGCAAAATTTTAACTTTGCTACAATTTTTTTTTAATTTTGCGCACATTAAAGTGATTATGACTACCTTCAAATGAGCACAGCATTGAATTGTTTAAGGGGAAAGAAATAACTGACCTTTTCACTAAAACAATAAAAATAACGATTAAATAATGAAAAACATGACACATTGCGGCGTATGTTGTGGGGGATAAATTATAACACCTATCATTTTAAAGATCTTTTTTGGATTCTATCAAAGAGACTCAAGAAGGGCATTGCATCACCTACACAAAAATGGAAATTATTATCAAGCTTTGGACGAATATAGGCTTTTTAGATTAGAGCCAGATAAGAAAATTAATATGTGCTATGCTGAGATTTTTGTCTGTTTTAAAAAATACCTGAACGATCAGACACGCCTAATTTACAAATTCCATACAATCGGTAGGACTTTATTCAACTAAACGGAAACATCATGGCCGAAGCTGAATCGATAAATCGACCTTTATTCCTGCATTAGTTTATTTTATAACCCAAACATTTGCATGTCCAGTGGAGGTTGTATATTATGTAATGTAAATTATATAGAATAGCATTGTGTATTCAAATTGTGGATTTTTTTGTTTATAAGAAAATATTAAAATGATTAAAAACTCAGTATTTTCTAAAAACTTGAAACATGATGCAGCAACTTTTTTATTTTATCTCAAAAACAATTTTTTTTCGAAAATCGTATTTTGCTCGAAAACGGCACCTAGAATTTTTATACATTTTTTTTATATAAAAACTTAAAAAGTTTGAGAACTTAAAAAAAATGTTTTGGATTTTTGAAAAACAAAATCAATTTTTTTTATAAATTTTAAATATAGATCAATGATTATATATTACTTAATTTTTATTTGCACAATAAAAACTTAAAGTTAGAGTACCAATTTTTTTCTAAAAAATGTTTTAAAAATATTATAGCTACCTATATTAAGCTTATTTATAAAAAAAAGCATACAAAATGATATGTAATTCTTTGTTAGTTTCAGTTAATAAACGAGTTATTTGAGGCTTTTTCATGCTTTTCAACTTTTTTCTCCGATTACATTCATCATCATGAGGCCCAGTCGTGCATCTTACTTCTATATAGTATTGGATCATGAATCGTGATCTAGACAAAGTGCAGAATCTCAGTAACAGAATCAAATCAAAAAACGGCAATTGGAATTATCTTTCAATGCATTCGAAAGTTCGGTTTAAGTTCGAAGGTTCAGACAAATCGATTCTGCGTGATCAATGATCAATTTCATGATAAAAAATCGGTGCATTCAGACCATATTACTAAAAAGTATGACAAGTTTGTAGTGTGTGATTGATCAGCCTTCCAATAAAGGCAAATATTTTGGAAAATAACTAAAAAGAAAATCTAGAAAAATATTAATCAAATCAAGTGAATTTGTTTCAAAATATCTTCTTACTTACTTATCCGGCTCCCGATTATTTCTGAGATACGATGGCTTTCCATCCTCCAAGCGCATTGCTTACAATCATCCAAACCAAGTGCTCTGCTATCGATCATGCATTTTTCCATCCATACTTGGTTGATGAATTGATACAATTTCCCTACGAAAACATAGCAACTATTTTTGAAGAGCTCTGGTGCATCAGACTATGTGGTATTCTTGTTCTTAAACTTTCGTAGAGCTAAGCCTACCTACTCTTAATTACTGGTTGATAGATGGAACTGATTCTTGATCGGAAGTGTGTTATCTCCTTGTTAGCCATTTAGCAACTGTTGGAAATGCTCCTTAAATACATCTACCATATATGTATGTATGTAGTTTGGTGATGAGCTTATTTTTTCTGCTTCGAAGAGCCTGCGTGCCAGCCTAACCAGCTTGGCTCTTTTTATAAAACCTCAGGTGTAGTCATTTTTGGATCCTTTGAACTCTGAACTCTTGCTGCCACTAGAAAGGGGTCAGAGTCACACGTCGCCCTTCTAATATATGCCGGTCGTTCGACTGTCTGTAGAATGCTAGGATGCTTTGTTGATCCTTAGCCTTGTGGTACTTATCACCGTGCTATGAGCTAATTGTCTTAGAAACCTATTTATAAGCAAAAACAGTACCTATTATAAAAATTTGCTAAGATTAAAAGTTATGTACTAAAAGGCACTATACTATATGCTTCCATACGATTGCAGTTGAATTCCAAGATTGACATTAATGACATCTTAAAAAAAATGCATAGATCTATTTTGAATATTTATTGCTTTGTCAAATTTGTAAATGATATTTAATTCCAAAAGGAGTATACCGAAGCTCGGTTTTCGTTCACATGAATTTTTCACAGCTATTTAGGAAGACACAACACCTTTCTTTGTTTTATTTTTTTAATGTGCCTTGTATTTTTTTTTTCAGATTTTCCAGGAATGTGTTTCGCTTCAACTCGATGTGCAACAGTTGAACCAGGCAAAACATGGGATCTAACCCCGTTCTGTGGTCGTTCAACTTGTGTTCTTGATGAATCAAACCCAGCAAAGTATATAATTTCTACATTTTTTTTTTAAACTAATAAATTAATATATTTATTTTTTTATTTATTTCGTTAAAGATTACTGGAATTAGTTGAAGATTGTGGTCCACTTCCCTTGGCAAATGACAAATGCAAATTGGACACTGAAAAAACCAACAAAACTGCTCCTTTCCCATACTGTTGTCCGACTTTCAAGTGTGAGCCCGGTGTTAAGTTAGAATACCCAGAAATTAAAGAAGAACCCAAAAAGGAATAAAATATAAGCAACACAGAGTTACTTTATCTTTTTCGCAAAAGCAAATTAAAATTTTTATCTATGTATAAATAATTTTTACCAGTACCTCTCATTTTAATAAAACAAAATATCGAGAACAAAATTTGACGAAACAGCAGAAACTTTTTAATTACTTATTCCCAATTGTTTCTTTCCATCTCTAAGGGACGTTTATAACAAACAAATTTAATCGATTAATTAATACTCCCAGACCATTTTGGTTTTTTGAATTTTCCTTATGTTTATATTTGTAATTATATTTTGAAATAAATAAAGAGAACTACGTTATTTAAATTAATTGGAAATTACTTAAATAATATTAAGTGCCGGAAATCCCAGTTGAAGTGGGTACACAGTTCGCAATGTTTATGGTCATCTTCGTGAATGTATCACGAGTCTCGAAAGTTTGTATGAGAAATCGTTTTTTTAATATCATATTTGATGCATGTAGATCATCAAAAACGTGCACTATAATAACAACGCGAGATCCTGCTCTTTATTGGGATCATGATTCATGTTCCAAAAACTAGTTTTACTCTAAAAGAGCTTTCCAAATGGTGTCAGTCAGTGTTGATTTTTGAAACATAAACAAACACGGAGAAAAGAAATAGGTATATATAACATTGCTCTACTTTGATCTGCATCGTTATATTTTCATTTGATGATCCATAATGGATCATGAGTGATTATAAAATATGGCTGATGTTGATAACACTTGAAAACAATATTGGAGTGTGAAAGAAAATTTTGACTCGAAGTTTAGCGATGACAACTCCACAATTCTACCAGTAATGGCATACGGTCTCAAAATATTAGAACTGACATCAAGCTCACATGGAAATATGCTTCATGCATGTTATATAAATTTTTAATTGCAAACATGGACAATAACATGCGACACGCGAATCAACAAACGACAACGAAAGAAATAGAAATGAAATCTCATGTGACTTTTGACAGTTTGGTCGTTACCTGAACTCGCCACAGAAAAATACCTAGGTCTACTTCAGGGCGACCTCAGGTCTCAAAAAACACAGAATTTACTCACCAGGGTAGCGTGACTTCAGGTTTTTCAAAAAACGATTTAGGTGCACCCCAGGGTAACTATAGGGCTCAACGAACAAACCTAATGTTTCTTGAAAAAAAACCTTTTCGCATAATTAGGATTCGAAAAATTACAACTGTCGAGTTTGATGTTTAAGTAAAAGTTGTTTAAAAAAGAAGAATGAACAATAAAGGCTCGGTCAAACAGAACGCGTTTTCAACGCCGCGTTAAGATTTTTTAACGTGACGGTAACATTATTTTGACCCGACGTTGTAACCGCCGCGTTAGAGGACGTCAAACAGAGAGCTGTTAAACAATGAACAAACAAAACAATCATTCTTTAACAAAAATAATGTCAAGCAGCTCAGATTCAGAAGAGGAATTATTGCTTCTATTTGCTATAATTACGAAATTCTCGTTAAAGAAAAACAAAAACAATTAAACAATTAACAAAAAAAGAGAAGAAAATGGAGAATATCACCGGCTGTGCAAGGAGCTAGAGTAAAACATCTCGAAGGCCAACAAACAGAAGACCTACCAATGCGGAATTTATGATAAGGGACAAGTTTCTCTCATATTTCAATAATAATAATTATATGTATGTAAGAGAATGATCTTATACGATTTATCACCCATATCGTATAGACAAGGGTAATTTCTCACCAATTCAATTAATTTTTCCATCTTGAAAAAATTTGAAATTTCTTTGGCTGCCGCAGCGTTAGAAATAATCTGTAATTTCACACAACGTCGCGTTTCACCGCCGCGTTGCAACGCCATGGTGAATTCAACGCGGCGTCAAAAACGCGTTCAGTGTGACATGGGACATGTATTGTAATGTAATACAACGCTTCGTTTGAACGCGGCGGTGAAACGCGGCGTAAAAACGCGTTCTGTTTGACCGAGCCTTAAAGGCATTTTTCTCAACCACAGCAATTGCGTTTAAGGCCAGATATACATTATTCAAATGCATGACAAGCACGTGTGAGTGTATAATTGAAAAAGTCAAACGTATAGATTTGATGTAGGATTGAAGAAAAATCAAAATCTTTTGATTTTCCTTCAATCTAATTTACTGCATTGAAATAGTGTATATGTATGCAAGATTAAAGATTGATCATGCATTTATTGGTTCATTTGCGTATAGTGCGTTGAAGAGATAAGAACACAGCACAGCATAAGCACTGATTAAAATATTAAAACAGTAAACAAAAATTGATGAAATGGACAGACGAAATAAAACAAATTACTCGGACAAAATTAAGGAAATTCGTAAAAAATAATTTTTCCGAAAAAAAAATCTCACAAAGCATAATGTCCTCTCGCCACTCCGCCGACAAATAAAAGATTGAAGAGTCATGCTTGCTGTGTGTATATACAACTTCAACCAAAATTTTTTACTAATAGACTTGCACGTGCTTGGCATGCATTTGAACAATGTAGTATATCTGGCTTAACCCCGCCACCACATACGTCTCTCGCAAACATGCTTACAAATTGCAGTGATATCGCATCGTACAACAACAACTATTTGCTCGGAGAATTAATAGGGGCGTTCACATTCTCAAATTTGTTTGACAAGCACGGCATTTGATGGATAAAAAAAGAACCGTCCTCATTCGTCAAACATCATATATCAAAGACTGCTTTTACACGAAAGCGATTTTTAATCTTTGATTCTCTTTTGACTTCCTTTCGATTGCATGAATGCTTTTAAACACAGCGATTTTTAATGAAAGTTAACTTTTCTTCTATTGAAAAGGAGTCATCTCTCCGCACTCTTTACTCTAGTGAGTAGATAGAAGTTCACTGAGCGAACGCCAAATAGAAATGAAACATACCTGACAAGTAAAGAAAACCACAAAGAAGAAAGAACGATAACTCTGCAATTTTTCCAACCCCAGCAATTTTGTGTACCCCCGCCACCACACACGTCTCTCTCCTACGGGCTTAAAAATCGCAAGGTAATATTCAGCCCTATCACGAATTCCATCGTAATCGGAAACTTTTACGAATCCCGAAAAAAGCTATCACCAAATCCGTTCGTAATGACAATTTGTATGAGATTTTCCACTACAATGGATTTTGTGATAGATTTTTTCGGGATTCGTAACAAGTTTCCGATTACGATGGAATTCATGATAGGGCTGATTGCTTCGTTTAAAAGCAGTCAAACATCATTTCTCATAGGAATTTTGACCATGGCGGACCAACATGCTTGACGAACAAGCGTTCACATTCTCAAATATGCTCATCATGCAGCGAAAATGTCAAAACATTTTTTGTTTGACAAGCCACTAGATGAAGCGTTCACCTTAACAAAATCAAGACAATCCTCCAACTTTTTTTAGGTTTCGGTACTTTATCTTACTCCCTCTGTCAGAGATATATAAACCGATTGACATCATTCCCACCTTTACGTTATCGTTAAATTTACTGTTTTAACGTAATTTAACGATGTCCCGTTGAGTTCAATACTTGATAGATATGACGTATCAAAAGCTGCTTTATTAATTACAATTGCCTGGCATTTATTTGTATTGAGTTTTAGTTGATTTTCCTGAGACCAATCTACAACACACTTCAGGTCATTTCATTTATTCTGGCTGTTGCATCTTCAACCATACCAATTCTATAGCTCAGATAAATTTGTACATCGTTTGGTTGAGTATCGAAGGCAGATCGTTGTTGAACAGCGTGAACAAAATTGGACCTAATATTGATCCCTGAGGCACACCAGAACGTGCTAAGAGAAAATCGGACAGCTTGGAGTTTGCAAAAACAGCCTGAGTTCTATGACCAAGATATTGCTCAATTCTGGAATTAGTTTAAGGACTCTTCTATCTAAGAGGTGGAGCTGAGTTTTAGGAGCACCTGCTCAGATATAGGAGTTGTACACAAGCTCAGGCCGAATGTATGCCTTATAGATTGTAGCCAGATCAGAAGGGGAAAAAACTGCTTACATCTTCTGAGGAAACCTAAGCATTTGGCCGCATTTTTCGCAACATCAATTATGTGATCATGCCACAAAAGATGATCAATAATACACATAATACAGAGGACGGAAAGATTTTCGGTTTCTTCGATGCAGGTGCCATCCATGGATGATGACAAGGGTGGAATATTTCGCTTGACGGACAGAAGACAGCTCTGGGTTTTCGAAGCATTAAATTCCACGTGGTTTTTAACCCACCATTCTACAATGCTTTCAAGGTCGGAATTTAATGAGATTATCATACGCATCAATTGCAGAACCACTTCCGAAGAAGAAGGATGTGTATCTAGAAATGAATATCAAAAGCTGAGGGAAATGTCATCAACAAAACAATTTAGTGCATTAGAAGATACAAGAAGAGATTCATCGATGCCAAATGAACGCATTTTCCATACGAGAGATTTCATGCCAAACTCTATCAAATGCTTTAGAAATATCAAAGTGCAAACTCTTACACGTAAGAACAACCTAATACTTCACTTCCGCATTGATGGTGGCATTAAAAACCCTATATTTTGCTAATGTACATATCTGTTGTTTACCGTAAAAACTGTGTTGATAGCTTTTCGCGTGAGTGTACATTAAGCTTTAAAGTGCATATCCAGCCTCAAGCTTGAAAAAGTTACAGCCAGACTTATACTCTTCTACTACTTCAAGCATTTCATTATTGAAATCCCATCTTTGCGTTTCTTTTCGTTTGCTAGGACTCTCACGAAAAATCAGTACATTCGACTCATTTTTATTTACAAATCGCATAGAGAGCAGTATTTGGTAAGCTTATTATTCATTCGTTGCAGAGTTGTTGGATTGTCTCCTAATATAACCAAGTCATCGGCATAGAGTGGAGCTTTTATGAGTATCCCCACAAAGTTCACTCTACTCGATAAGTTTTGAATTATTATGTCATCAATAAAAAGCGCGAACATAACTGGCCATCACTGTGATACTCTTGTTGAAGTGTAGAAAAAATTATAACTTTCTGTGTTACCATCTTCTACCACTGCCGATTTTCCCGAAAGTATACCTTACATACCTTGTTATGAGAATATACATAAATATAAACCGTTGATTTTGAAAGTGGTATAAGTCCATTGTTTGATGTTTCGCATATATTTAAGGGATTTCCATTTAAAATATAGGCAAATGTTAATGAATTTATGTGACGCATTTTAGATTATAAACTTGTTGAGTTTTAATAAGCAATAACATTTATTAGACTTCACAAACGTTTTGGATTTATTCCACTTGCAACAATAACAAATTTAAAACAAAAAATCGGGTACATATTCTTATACAGGGAGTCGCCTAATTCGTCAAGGAAAATTATGGAAGATGATTCTTGGGTATATTCAAAAATCAAAATCGTAAAAATCAGTCTATCTTCAATCTTGACATCATTTATCGGTAATTTAACGGAAATTGCTCTGTTAATAATAAACTTCGTTTAGGGCATAATTATAATTTATTAACATTAAATTAAAATTTACATGTTAATAGCAATGAGCACTAGCTGACTTTTGTGTTTTATGTAGTTTTTAGATTTGAAAGTTATTTTATTTTTTAAAGTTATATACATATGTATGTACATACTTGTTTGAGGTTCTCTGGATCTATGTATGTTACTTAGAATTTCTGTTGTTGAGGATGTAGCATTGTAAACGCTAGTGTATGAATTCAAGGATTTGCATATATCTTTCCGTAACATATGTTTAGTATATATGTATCTGTGATTGGTAGTGAGGGCAGGTTGGTGAACTTTCCTTTTTTAGAAGGCGTTTGTGTGTGAGTGTTGTGTATCCAATACTATCCTTTGTAATTACATATAAATAAAGTTGATATCTAATTCTTCTGATATCCAATTTATTTTTCTTGTATATGTTAATTTTTGACTTGAAGGTCAATTTTTCCAGAAAATGCGTAATAAAAAAAATGTTTTACTATTTTGTTAATGAAAGTAACAAATATAAAAATCAACAAGTTTGTGGAAAGACTCATAGATATTATAATACTTGGGAAAACCTGCACTAGTTAAAAAGGAGTTTAAAATTTGTTTTACCCACGTTTCTAACAACAGTTGACAATAAGAGTGGTTTTCCAATTATAAATCATTTTCCAATATTGCATTGCTATTAGAAAGTTTTAGAGCCCACTAGTTACGACCCTTTAGCCACCACCCAGTAATCAACTTTATCACCAATTCATGAACCCAACAAACATCCGCTGCACATTGAGCATTATGGTCTACAATGCTCTTAGACATTTTGAAAAGTATGGTGTGACAAAACAAGCCCCTCGCACACGAAAGACAACAAAGAGGGAAGATAAAGTCATTTACATGTTATCAACCAAGGATCCATTTAAGACCTCTAGTTCCATTCGAAATGAATTAATGGAGAATTACAGTGGCAATGTATCCTCAAGAACCGTGAGACGACGCCTAAATGAAAAAAATTTGAGGGATGCGTTGCACAACGAAAACCATTGGTTTCGAAAAAAAAAAATTGAAGGCTAGATTAGAGTTTGCCAAATTACATCTAGGCAAACCACTAAATTTCTGGAAAAATGTACTTTGGAGCGATGAATCAAAGTTCTGTCGATTCGGATCAGATGGAACATGATCCAAAAAAACCATTAAGACGGTGAAGCACGGTGGTGGAACCGTGATGGTCTGGGCTGCCTTTTCTTGGCACGGTGTTGGTCCAATAGTGAAGATAGACTCCAAAATGGACCAGCACCTGTACAAAGATATTCACCCTTATTCCGATAGTCGTTTTACTAAAACACCTTTAAGACGAGAAGGCTCCAGAGACCATATTTTGGTGTTTAAATAATACGAAAAGGGCAGCGTTCTCTATGTTCTTCACTTTTCTAAGCATTATAATTATAGTCGTTTCAATAAAATTCCAATTTTCGTTTCTAGAGCCTTGTCGTTTTACTGGCGTTTTATTAAAACGACTATCGGAATAAGGGTGATTATTTTTAACCATATTATACCATATGCCGAGGACAATTTGCCGGTTTTATGGCACTTCATGCACGACAATTTTGTAAATATAGTTTAATTTTTTCTCTTATTAATGTGCTAAATTCTTGTCCACCACTGTATGTATGTACATGTTAATTTGTCCTGTTAAATTAAGTCACCAATTAATGCATTATTTATTGTATTTTACACATTCGAATTCTCACCTTAAATATAAGATTCATTTGCCACTGGAAGGTTTCGTATTTTTTAAGCAAAAACCTTAATTCCTTCATTTATTTGACTGCCTGTAAAAACGCTTATTTGCTTACCCTGAACTTTTAACTTTCTCAAACTTTTAAGGTTCTCAAAAAGAGTTATGTTTGAGGTATGAAGGTCTTTTTGGAAAATTTTCCATATAAAAAAGGAATACAAAATCGGGAAAAAATAAATTCATTATTTTAATATTTTACGCCAAGGTTATAGTTGCTAAGAAACGCAATTTCTAATGGCACTTAATTATTTCTACACCGACCGCATTGATTTGTCACTCACCATGTAATTAATATGCACTAACCAAAGAGGTACGACGAGACTTCCGAAAGAAAAAGAAAACATTGCCAGAACAAAAATACCGTTATTTTGTCTATGATGTTGTTCTTAAAGCACAAACAAAATGCATTGTTTTGTTAAGACAAAAAATCGTTCCCTACTGAGTAAATTTATTAATATAATAAGAAGATACAAATATGTCTACCCTTAAAATGTTTGAACACAGTGCGAGCGTTTTAGGAAATTCGGAGAGGATTTAAAAAGAGATACCGATGCAAATTGGTTTTAAATGTCTGAATATCATATTGGGAGGGAAACATTCAGTCGGGTAAAAATTCATCATTCGTGTAGTACGGTTAAAGAATTTACCAGTACGCCCGATGTAGGTCTCAATGGTAAACTAATGGGCACTCCCGGAAGCGTGAGTATTACGGTTGAATTGTTTAAGGGGAGGAATGCAACTGGCTATTTCACTAGCACACTGTTTATAAGAATAACGGTAAAATAATGAAATCATTATTGTCGGAGAAAAACCGGTGGAAAACCAGCATTTACTTTATGAAATACAGACCAAAAGTAGACTTAGTCCACTTTAAAAAAAAATAGCTCAATATTTTTGTACAGCTTTCACTTCTAAACATTAATTTCAGGTACTCGTAATTAAATTATATTTTTTTCTGTCACGAAAAAAAAAACAAACTAAACTTTATAAATAAAATAAAAATCTAAACATATATTTATAGTAATTTTTTAATACATTTTTTGGTTTATAAATATAATATGCAACATAATAATATATTTTATTTTATTACATACATATATGTATTTAAATAAATATATAAAAATAATAATAAAAAAGAGCAAAGGATTAAACAAATTAATGTACTAACGTGGTATATTTTTTGTATAGATAAAGATGATTATGCAAGCATGCTCAATTTGCTCATTAGTTTCTTTTTCGAAACAAAACGATAAAACATTTAACAATAAAATAAACTCTATAAATGCAAATATGTATTTAAACAGTAGTTGGTTCTTATTGAGATTATTACCGAGTGATTATAATTAAGTAGAATGTATATTGCTGACAGCAACGTACTAAAGTCTGGTCTTTAGTTGTAGTCAATATAGAATATGTTTTTGTCTGTAATATTACTATTGGCATCCACGTCGCCTTTTAATGAGCTCTCAATAAAAACAAAAACTGTCAAAAAATAATGCAAAAAAAATAATATTAGTTTCTTTTCGAATAAAATTCATATTCGATTTTTTTTTTTTTTTTTTTGATTGAACGGTACTCTATTTTATATTTTTTTTAATGTTAAGAACTAATACATAATTTATAATAATAATTTTATTAAAGATTTGGTATTGAAAAATGTTTCCGAGTAATGGGTATAAAGATTTATAGGTGTATTAATTTGATTTTTTTATTCAATGTCATGAAATCGAAGTATTGCACGTCCAGGTATTTCTGAATTGCAAAGTTTTTGTACAACATCCGATGCTTGATCACATGGAAATACTGAATATGGTGGTGGTTGAATCTGTGAATAGAATATTTACATAGTTTATGTTTAAACGAAATTATTATTAATAAAATAATGAGAAAAGAAATGTATATACTTTCTGATTTGCAACCAATTGCACAAGGTCATGTAATTGTTGTATACTTCCATTGGAGATTGGTATGATTTCTTGTTGATTTTCACTTGAAAGACGTGCGAATTTGGGAAGAAGTTTTTCAGCTACCTCTTCGCTTATGAGAACAACTCCACCCTGGAAAGTTAGTTTATAGGCAATTTATATAATATATTTTTTTTAATTGATAATAATAAAAGCTTAAAGTGACCACTAGTCAAGCAACAAATTAAAACCAAATGTTCTTTCGTAATACGGGCTTTTCAAGTCTCAATGACAAACTTAAACACTTTAACAAAACCCAAGACTAGTAAAGCAATTTACTATGTACTCAATATTAAGGAAACGAAATAAATAGAAGACAAATCGACGAAAACAAATCAAAAACATACCATTGACAAGCAATTTATGGAGCGATGTAGACTTCTTGAAGTTGTTCCAAAATCAATAACAACATCAACAGCACCACCGCAAACATTTTTTGTTCTTTCGATTAATTGTGGCTCGTACAAGCACTCGTTCCACTGAACAACGCTGACGCTAAGTGAAAAAATAATCAGACCAATATAACTTAGTTTAATAAGAAAAACTTACTTTTTTATCTCTGTGGCCAAACGAAAACCTTCATCTCTCAAACTAGCAACCGTAATGTCAACTAGATTATTTGCACCCGAAGTGGCAAAGTGATACGATGCAATTCTTACTGCCCACAATGCCAAGCCACCTGTGCCAACAATTAAAATCTTACACTTTTTATCTTCTAAGCAATGTTCTTTGCGTTCTTCGAGAATCTTAGTAACAACTGAATGTGCTTTAAATACTGCATTCATGGCCAACAAGGCACCTGTGGGCAACATTGCTGCAACACACATTGGTAATTCATCCGGTATCGGTACGATATATTTCAAATCGGGTACAACCATTAATTCGGCATATCCAGCTGGATCCTCATCGAATGGATAGACGATCACTCGCTGTCCAATTTTCAAATGACAATCAGAATCAACATCAGCACCCAAACAATCAATTACTCCGGCTACTTCGAAGCCTGGGAAAAGTGATCCTTCTCTGAATCCCTGATGTGCAGGTGATGACTGCTGAGTTGTTGTTGTCGGATTGTAGTCACTAATCTCCGATGAAACCGATGACATTGAACAGATCGATGCAGATCGATTGCGTTTATAGCATGCGCCAGCACAAACTATCTTAATGCGAGCACCCTTTGGTGGAGTATCCTGAATCGGTACATAAAAATTGAATACGCAATTTTTGACAACTGGACCCGGCGATTCGATTGACAATTGGCGACACAATTTATTCATGTTGAAATGTCCGTTTCTATAAATACAAAATTGAAATGATTTTTGTTTTTGTTGATCCCGCATGATCAAGAAAGATGCTTTGCAAGGATAACGATGATTTTTTTCGCATAGCTGTGAAAATATTTGGACGTAAATGTTAGTGAATAAGATTCCTATTCCATAGGTCTGGGTATCGAATCCCAGTTTATGTGAACTCAAACCAAACATTTTTTTTTTTTCAGGGGAACTTGATAAATCCTCCTCATGAAAAATTAAAGCTTTTCGGATTCGACACACAATTTTAGGTTTCTTCTTATTTATTTTCTTTTTTATTAGGATATGAGACAAAGCCTGCACAACATCCACGGACAAGCATATCAAAATATTGATGTGATGCAACACCATGGGTTCCGATAAATGATTTAAGAGAGTGAATGGCCCGATAAATAAATCAGGTAATTTGAAATCAAACTCTAACGAAAATATTATTATTATTATATTTATCGGTCGAATGTCAAGATACGAGCCAATTAAAAGAATTCCATAGTCACTCCAAACGTCTGAAACATAAGTGTATGTATTTGTACCAAGAGGGTTTAATGATCCGATCGATTGAAAAAGGTTACCCTTAATTTTAAAAATGCAAAATTCACCTGCTTTATTATATCACAATACAACAAAATTGAAAAAATATTGTTATTGATGATATTTTCGCAACCAAGTCTCTTAACGTGTTGCGGTTTTCAGTGCAGACCAAATTGTTAAGACTTTTTGTTGTCGACATATAGTTGAAAGGATTATGAATTTGTTATACCGAAAGACAATAATCTCAAATGAACAGATTCTAGAAAAAAAAACAGTGTAATCTATAATTACTCGTAAAATCGAATGACTTTTGAATATAATAACATATCAGTCATATCAGTCAAAAACTCGATGTCGAACTCAATTACTTTGAAAGAATTTACAATTAACATCGTAAGATTAAGTTATTTTATTTGAAAAAGGCTGAAGTGTTTGTTAAATTTAATGTTTTGTTCGTCTTAAAAGCTCTCTTGAGTTTTCAAAAACAACCAATTTAAATTGAAAATGTTTTTTCTATTTGCATTAAAAATGTTTACTAACGTTATTTTATACAGGGTGTCTGGTAATTCGTGTGCCATATTTTGGAATGTGATTCTTGGTCATATTCTAAGAAAAAAATTGTTCTACAGTAAAGTCTGATTTTCAACTTTGACATCACTTTTTGACGATTTAAAAAAACGCTAACTTTGGTGTACCCTGACACAAATGTTAAGGTCAATTTCTCTGTCAGTACTAGTAGTAGGGACCTCATTTTGGACTTTTTTTAAAAGAAATACTAACCTTTAAAACTACGTTTAAATTGAGCTGATGTATTTTTAGGGTTGCCAGATATTCAATTTTAAATGGTGTTCAATTTTTCTTGCCCGAGCAAAATTTTGACTTTGAGGTATTTTTTTTTCAAAAAATGCGTAATAAACATAAATTTTTCTTATTTTTACCTGATGGACAAAAAAATTAATAAGTGCAGCCAAAAACCCATACATTTTATGATACTTGGGAAAATCTAAGACAGGTAAAATTAAAAAAAAATGATTTTTTTGCCCTAAGTTGGAAAGGGTTTGAATAAAACAATAATTTGTGTAGTTTTAAGTAATTTTTTACTTGCGACTTATAGGTACTATAAGGCAAGTTATGCATTCGTAAAAAAAATCGAACTCGAGATTTTGATCAAAGTTGACATTACGATGATAGCGAAGACTAAAAAAGTGGGTCTCGCAATTCTGTCTGTCTGTCTGTCTGTCTGTTCGACTACAGGCTAAACGACTAGGCCGATTTTCTTTAAACTTGGTAGATATCATTTTTAATTTTTTCCCCCCACACGTTTTTTTCTTTTTTTTTTTAAGACCAAAAATAACGGTACCCCCCATACGAATTTTTTTCGAAATTTTATAATCATTTTTTTTTTTCAAAAACTGTTCAACAGATTTTAAAAATAAAGATACAGAAAAATTTCATTTAATTAAATCTAGGTATTGGTTGAAAAAAAATTTCCGAAAAATGGTTATTGGGGGTACCCCCCATGGAACCATTTTTTTTGTTTTTGATTTTCTCAAAAACGGTTCAACCGATTTTGATCATTTTTTTTTTGCTAAGGCTCCCCAAAAACATAAATAGAATTGTATACTCAAATTTTCAAAAAAGTTTTTTTTGGATTTTTAAAAAAAACTTCAAAATTTTTTTTTCAAAACTCAATATTTCGAAAACCCCATGCTAGATTTTTTTTAAACTTGATAAATAAAAGTTTCTCAATATAATCTACAAAATGTAAAAAAAATTTTTTTATTTTACCTAAAAATAAAGGTACCTACCATACAAATGCTAAAAAATTAAAAAAAATGGTTTTCAAAAATCGTATTTTTCTCGAAAACGGCACCTAGAATTTTGATAAAATTTTTTTTCTTTCAATTAATTTTTACGATCTTTAATTTAATGAAAAAAATTTTGAAATTAAGATATTACAGCTTGTACCTACCATAGAACCATTTTTTCGAATTTTGAAATTCTCATTATCCACATAACGGATCTTAATGAAAATTTTTATAGAGAAGCTTCTAAAAAGTCTAAAACACATTGCATTTCAAAACTTTAAAATAAATATTTTTTGAATTTTTGAAAAAAAAATCTATTTTTTTCTTTTTTTTGAAAATTCGATATCTCCGAAACGGGTCAATATTTTTTTCGTAAATTTAATTTTTATTCGAACAATAATAAAAACTTTAAATTAGCGTACCAAATTTTTTTCTTAAAAAGCTTTTAAAAAGTTTGTATATAAAAGCTTCTTTTAAAGAAACCACTACAAGGACTTTAATATTTTTGTTCTTGCATAAATTCATACTTGCATAGCATTCTGTTACTACTAAAAGAATTTAAAAATTTATTTTATTCTTTTGAACAGTTTTCTGTAATAACATTCGTTTTTAAAATTCCCAGTCGATTACATAGGAGCAAGTTCGTGCGACCCAGTCGTGCATTTTATTTATTTTATGTACACACAAACACAGTCATATTAAGTGCTCAAAGTGCCCTCTTGCGTTTTAAATGCATTGTAGAGCCCGTTTTTGGATTTCATTTTGAATATTTATTCTCGATAACTCCTGCCTTACTTTTAGTAATCCTTCCGAAATACGTTGTTCTAATTCAGTTAAAATTGTTATTTCAGATGAGTAAACGATTTCTTTCATTCGTCCCCATACAAAAAATCCAGTACAGTGAGATCGGGAGATCTTGCAGGCTAGTGAATTGGTCCATTTCTGCCTATCCATCGATCACCGTATTCTTCATCCAGCCAATCCTTAACGCGACCATAGTGGGCCGGAGCACCATTTTGTTGGAAATATGATGAAGCTAGTTGAAGCAGTGGAAAATCCTCCAATAGCTCTGGTAGATTAGTTTGTAAAAACTCCAGATATCAACGAAGATATTTATATGAAATAAGAAAATTACTTCAATTTTAAGTGGAGTGATTGAATTAAATTCAATAGAAAGTTTGAGCGACCTCAACTCCAGATAGTAGAATTTAGTGGGGGTGGTAATTTGAAAGGCCCGATTAATTTATTTCCGATTCTCGAAGCCTTTGAAAGGTATTTCCAAAAACATTTCGAGAAAGAAATCGTCTGTTAGGATAAAGTTCCTGATATATTTGTTGTGCTCTTCTTGAATTTCGATTGCACAACCCATAACCGTCTGCGTATTCTTCTCTCGTAAATGAAGGCATTTTAAAAAGCGCCTTATCCAACTGTAATCTTTACTTAACTTGATAATCTGATGAATGAATTTGTACTTTTATACTACTTTTTTAGCTAATTTACCCATTAAATATTCATATCCCAAATTTAACTCTCCCTGAGGAGAGGTAAGGTAATTAGAGTTTTGACAGCAAGTCAAGTAAGCATAACTACACTTTTAACCCTTTTCATGAGTGCACATTCTTAAAAATTACATAAAAACTATAAATTCTTGGAAAATTACTCCATTTACCAAGTGTTACTATAGGAGTAGGTAAAAAACCCAAAATTCGATTTTTTACCTGTTTTAGATTTTCCCAAGTAGCATAAAATGTATGGGTTTTTGGGTGCACTTATTAATGAGTTTTTTTTTTTATTATTGTTTTGTTCATCAGGTAAAAATAAGAAAACTTTATGTTTATTACGCATTTTTTGAATAAGTTTTACCTCAAATTCAAAATTTTGCTCGGGCAAGAAAAATTGAACATCATTTAAAATTGAATATCTAGCAACCCTAAAAATATATCAGCTCATTTTAAACGTAGTTTTAAAGGTTAGTATTTCTACTAAAAAAAAAGTCCAAAATGAGGTCCCTACCATAAGTACTGAAAGAGAAATAAACCTTAACATGGGTCAGGGTACACCAAAGTTAGCCTTTTTTTAAATCGTCAAAAAGTGATGTCAAAGTTGAAAATGAGACTTCACTGTAGAACATTTTTTTTCTTGGAATATGACCAAAAATCACATCCCAAAGTATGGTTCACGAATTACCGGACACCCTGTATATTAGAAATTAAACTTTATTGATAAGTGTGATTATCATAAATTATACTCGATACAAGGGTTTCTAAGATACATATTATATCGAAGAAAAGTATTTGGGTGTTTGGTTTTCAGTCATTAAATAAATGTATACATATTTGTTGTGTTTTGAAATAAAACGTTCGTTTTAATATCTTGGTGCCCTTGTAAACCCACATTAGTAACTTTTATAATTACATGATAAATAATAAGAAAACAAATTCTGCAATGAGTCAATATCTTATTCCCAATCAGTAGATATAGATGGGTACATATATTCGTCTAGTTAAAAACAAACATTAATCAAGTATTTTTATCTGCAATCAACAAAGATCTACAGTGAGATACGTTAAATTAAATTTAATTAAATAAATTTACCAAAATACTTATCAACAATATGAAGTCTTAAAATAAATGAACAATGGATTAGCAAAATTGCAGTTCAAATAAAGTGGACTTAGATTAATATGATTATTGGTTATTTGATTTGATTTGATGTCTTCTTGGTATCATCCGGCTCTATCCTTTACATAGTATGTTCTAACTAAATGGTAATTTGGTCATTGCCACGAACAAAACATGCATTTATTTAAATATAAAAACAAAATAATAATAATAACAACCCCAATTTACCCCTCAATTTGTTGAGAATATATTTCGGCTGCCATTGTTCCTCTTTAATTTACATTAAATATTATGGGTGTTTTTCTTAGTTTATTTTGTTTTACGTCTTGGCAAACAGTACGCACTTGTTTTTATTAAATATATTTCATGAACACCACTTTCCACTTAATTTGTTGGTTCTGTCTTATTTTCCAAAAATGACAATTAAGTTTTTTGTTCTTCCATCAACGAAAATTATTGCTCTATGGCTTTGTATATTAACAAGAAATAAAAAACTTAAATCAACATCTCTGGAGTCCAATCTACTATGTCTGAAATTATTTTCTTAACTAAAATATGAGTTTCATATACGACTTGAGTTTATACTTACTAGGCAGTCAGCAGACCCACCCCATCAAAGATTATTCACTCAACTTTTTCATCAACAAAAGAACAACAAAAAACTCCTCTCTCGACTCGAGTGTTCTTTAGTCCATTTTATCATAAATGTTGATCTTGAGTGTATTTTTGTTTTTATAAATTCTAGTGGACGTGACAGAGTTACCACTTGGATATACTATTCGATCCTTTATTCTGATTTAAATTGTTCATGGATGTATTTCCTTGGAAAAATAATCTATTTTATGTGTACAAAATCCAAAACTTAAAGAATTTTCAATTTATTTGTATGTACAGTAAAATAATAAGATTTTTTAATTTCATTATGGAATCTCTAAGTCACTCCCGCTTAAAGCACTTAACAATCCACTACCAAACTAACATTCACAATGTAATTAAAACAAGTGCAGAAGGCTTCTAAAAAAATAAAAAATGTAAAAAAAACTCCTTAAATTACTGTTTAATAACTTAATCTGCAAGTTCTCTTATAGTTTATCCTATTTAAAAACAGAAACAAATATGTTAATAAGAAAAAAACAGTTGTTATTTTGATTAAAATAATCTCATTCAATTTTTATTCACATAAAGCTAAGATTTATACCTATAAAAAAAAATTAAATAAATTCTAGCCGAACGAAATCGACGTAGAATCTCAGAATATATTACCTTGTAATATGTGTTTATCATGGACTCAACACAGAAATCTCAAGTGGATCTCATTATATTATTTGGGTTGTTGGTCGATTTTTGAGTAATATTTTTTACGCACGCTATTTGCTCATGATCATGATGGGTGAGATCACTATACTGGAATAATATCATTGTTTTTGTCTTTGTATTAATCATTTTGTTTACGAAATTATAAAGGTATTTTTTCCGATTTGTTATTGTTTTGGTTTCTAGCCATTTAAATTAAATCAAAACATGAAGAAAGGTCAAGGATTGAGATTCTGACTTTAAGATGTAAAACAAACTTAAGTAAAGAATACTTTCTTTAAAAATATCAGAACAAAAGAAAACCAAGAATAAGTGAACAAAATATGTGGCGATCTCTATGTTAAGATTTATTATCTTTTAATTTTCATTCAGCTTTATTGAGTTTCGCCCGAACATCATTCCATCCAAAAAAATCCCTTTTTTTGTTCCCTTATTATAGGTTTCAGATGAAATTTATTTCATGTTCGAAAAATTCCAAACATTCAGTTCGGGTGAATTGCAAAACGATTTACATCAAAAATGTTCACTTGTTTTCTGGACGTAAACAGGAGAATAACAAATATTTAGGAGTGGAAACAAGAAGGTTAGATATTTTTCTGAAGTAGAAGAAGGTAAGAATTCAACGTTATTCTTTCAAAAGTATTTTTCGGATTAGCCGCGTTATTTGAAATTTATTATGAACACGCTCAATGCAATTTGATGTGAAACGTTCGGGGTGAGTTCTAAATTGCACTCATATTAAATTTCAAATAACGCGGCTAATCCGAAAAATACTTATTGATTATGAAAACCTTAAAAGTTATATTATTCTTTCACCGATTAAAATTCATTTTTACTTGCGATATAGGTACTATAGGGCAAGTTCTGCATTTGGAAAAAAAATCGAACTCGAGATTTTGATCAAAGTTGACATTACGATGATAGCGAAGACGAATAAAGTGGGTCCGGCAATTCCGTCTGTCTGTCTGTCTGTCTGTCTGTCTGTCTGTATGTCTGTACCTCGATCTAGAGCCTAAGCCACTGGACCTATTTTCTTCAAACTCGGTAGTTATGGGTCTTCGGTGATTCCCTAGAGGGGAAATTGAAATTTTTTTTTTTAGCTCTAAAACTAACGGTACCCCCCATACACCCGTAATGCAAAATCTTATTTATGTATCTCGAAAACGGCTCTAACGATTTTGATAAAAAAAATTAGGTGTGATATTATGAACATGGACTACGTTTTGGTAAAAAAAAAATTTGGGGCACAATGTTATTAACGGTACCTGTCATAGAACCGTTTTTTTGATTTTCGACTTTCTCATTAACCTCTCTAATGATTTTAACCAAAAATTTTCAGCAGGAGTCCCCCTAAGTTTAAAATAATACTGTGTATAAAAATATTCGAAAAATTATTTGTTGGGTTTTTTTGAAAAAAAAATTTTTTTTGAAAAATCAATATCTTCAAAACCTATGAACGATTATTTTTTGAAATTATTTCCTAAAATCAATATTATTAAATACTTAAAATTCGCATCCCACATTTTTTTCTTGAAAAATTTTAAAGAAATTTCTTATATAAAAAATTTATTTATTTAATAATAAAACGATTTTTTAAAGTTTGTTTGCATAAATTCATACTTTTCTAGAAATCAGACGGCTTATTAGTAAAATTAAAAAATTAATGTTGTGAAATTTATTTGATTAAAAATAATAAAGACAAATTATATACACATATACAAAAAAAAAAAAAAAAAAAAAAATTTGTTTTTATTAAAAATACATATTTATTAAATACTTTTAATTCATGTTTTATATTTATAAAATGTATCTTAAATTCCAAAGTACTTTTACATAAGAGCAAGTTCGTGCGATCCAGTCGTGCATTTTATTTAATAAGATTTGGATCGACCAGAAACGTTTAGTTTTTTTCAGTCGAAAAGAAGAATAAGAAGTACAGGGTGAGCCATCTAGTGGTTTTTTTTTAAATCATAGCTTATTTTGACACTGACAGCTGTTTTCCACTCGAAATCTTAACAGGAAGTCAGTATCATACCTCCGCGGAACAAAATGGGCGCTTTATGATTTGAACCACGTTGGGAAATATTGAAAACTTATTTTCAAAGTGACTGTTGTATAGCCCAAACATTGGGTTTTTTTTTTGAAAATAACGCACCTGCTGTACACAAGTTTATGCAAAAAGTCGTGAGACTGGTATGCTAGCGGACAACACTCATGGTCTCGGTCGTCGCACAGTGCGCACAGACGAGAATGTTGCTGTTGTTGTCGGAATGTTTGCTCCTACTAATAAAGCCATAATACATGGAAAACATTAATTTTGTTTAATTTTTAAAAAGAAACTTGTTTTTGGCCCACCCTTTAGTAGAAGAAATAGTAAAATATTTATTTGTTTAGTGTAAAATAAAGTAAAACGTATACTTCATACGTTAAGTTTTTCATTATCAGGAACAAAACAATAAACAAAATACAAATTAAAGTGTATTACATGGATGAACCCTAAACAAACACCCGGTAGCCTCTATATTGCATTACAAATCTTGATGAACTTTATTGAATAGCCACTTTCTTATTTTTCCTAATTTTCCTAATCGATGTATTTTATGATATATTTTATATTTAGTATTCTATATATTTAAAATCTCACAATGTTGAATCCCCCATATCCAGTGATGGTACATGTAAGGAAAAAATCCTTAAGGCAGGGATACATTTTGTTTTTATTTTGCATAATCAAAAAATCGATTAAATAAAATTTTAAGTTGTTTTTAATAAAACAAATTATTGAAAATACAATTTTTCTTAAATTTGTACATGTACCTGCCCGAAATCATGTTCAATCATTAATAAAAGATTATCTTTTTTTTATTTTCATATACCATCACAGTCCCATATCTCGAAACAGCACTTCTAATTCGAAGAGAAATTTTATTCGGGTAAAACTCATAATAGCTCTAAAAATTTCGGGGGAACAAAAATGTTTCGGGTGAAACTCATAATAAGGCAAACAAACAATCAAAGTGCAATAACAACTATGCACCGTTACTGCTTGAGAACAAGAGCGAGTACCAATAAACAACAACTATTACATCTATCATATGTAAGACCACGAATAATGAAACTTGTTCGAAACGTCGTCGGTTTAAAGAAGTAACATTTATTTCTAAAAAAGTAAACGCGGTAAGTGCCGAAAAACTTTATCTATTTAATATGAATAATGTCCGCGAAAAGATAAACTTAAAATCTCATATAATAAGCCTGATTAGCTTTATTGAAGGTTTATAAGGTTTTCTATATACTGGTAAAATAAATTAGAAAAGTAGAAGACTAAGCACCATTTTTTTAGTCTAGTTTGGTTTACTTCAACATAAATTAGAGAATTTCAATCTCATAAACACTTAAATACATAGGTAGGAACATAGATACATTTTTGTAGGGTATACACGTTAAACAATTTAAACATTAATTATTTATAACAGTCAGTAAGAAAATAAATTAAGAATACAAAACATCGGCACAAGTCATGTTTGTTATATAAAATAAATTAAATTTGGTTAAGTAAAATAGATTTATAAGCATCTCTGATTCAATTTACATTAAAATCTATTATATAGCATACTGCTTATTTTTCAAAATAGCTTAAAACGATTTTTACTCCACAAAAATCACTGGACGGATTTCAATAAATAATATGTCCTTAAGTGGGCTTCAGGACTATTATTAATTAAAAAAAAGGTCTCGAAAACAAAAAAACATGGATTTCAATCAAATTCATCATAGAAGAAGGTAGATTTGTAGTCAAATTGAATGGTTATTTAACGGTTTATAGATTAACGATGCTTAAATAATGACATTTTGTTAGTCCTATAAAACGAGCTTAAATAGCATAGGAAGGGACTTTGTTGTGGCGCATTTTCAAAACATTGATAAAGATGAGATCAAAAATCCCTGAAAATGAAATATTCTAAAAATTGTCAATAGTTTATATGCGACATTAATGTCGATCCAACAGGATTTTGTTGTGTTTACACGATAAATTACCGTTTTCTGTCTTTTTGGTAAAAAAAAAGCCGATTAAGAAAAAAAATGGTTAAAATAAAGACATTTTTTGAGGAGAAAAAATTTTGTTTCGCCTGACTTTTAACAATGGTTAAATTAAAATATAAGTCAAAGTTTTTAATCCAAAATGGCCATCATACTCACCAATCTTCCCTAAGAACCGCTACTTAATCATCGTATAGTTTTTATTTAGATTATAATCAAACATTTAACCCACAATATGATGTAAATGATGTATGATGTATGATGGGATGATGGTTTTTCCTCCCAAATGTAAACCCAAAACCCCTTGTAATACGAGGATATACCATACCTAACATACCAACCTTTAAAACGCTTCTCTCAGTAACACGCAGCTGGCACATGATTTTGTCCATTGATTGAAATACCTACCTTACCTAGATTTATTTTGTGCGGGGTGATGGATACGGGGGTGGGTCTTGCTATTTGTGAGAATAGTATGGGTATTTTTTGAAGTATACCAAAATATTTTATATTTTTGTTTATTTACAGAGACGTTGATATACAGAACCAGAGCTGTAGTAATGCAACGACAACAATGGGATTGACTTTTTGCTGATGCAAATTTTTTGATCAGTTTTATCGATGAAATTTTGGTTAGTTTTTTCTGTGAGCAGTAAGCACGAGAAAATAAAAAGTATTGGATTTCATATTAAAGAGAAAAAGGAGCACATTAAATTATCATGCTTTATACCAACAAAACATTTTTAATGTTCTACACATTCTAAATACAAAATATATTGTCTATAGTCATTAATATTTACTTTTTTCTTTATATTTCAAAAAGAAGTGCCTTTATCCTTTTGCCTTTATATTCCACTTTTTATTTATTCCACTAAACTAAAAACAGACCTCTATGAAACACACGTTATAAAATGCAACGACCGATTTAATTAGATGACTTTGAATTCACCGATAAATGAAAAAATGATAAATGAACAATAAAATTGCTTATAGGATACTGAAGATGGGGCCCTTTTTGACGTTTTTTTCTAAGGTATTTTGTTTTTATTTATTTTAAGCAAGTCCATACAAGTGAATTGTTTTGAGGAATAAATAACACTCCCAATCTCAACCAGCTTTCAAGTAATTCTATGGGAAGTCGTTTCACAGAGA
This sequence comes from Chrysotoxum bicinctum, assembly GCA_911387755.1. NCBI lineage: Eukaryota > Metazoa > Arthropoda > Insecta > Diptera > Syrphidae > Chrysotoxum > Chrysotoxum bicinctum. The sequence goes on along the minus strand of OU426991.1, from coordinate 11,411,984 downwards.
GAACTTATTGCTTTGAATAAGCTCATGAGTAAAGCTTTTTCCTTTTTTCTGTCAAAAATAAAAACTCACTTTATGTGCTTTTGAATTCAACCACTTCAGATTAGGAAGTCAGGTCCAGTCAGATTTTAGATGTGTCGTTGCACAAAATACGAGACTATTATAATAGGTTGTTTTACCAATTAGCAATGTATCCCTCGTTTATTCACAAACGTCAAACGTCTTTATTTTTTTTGCGAAACTGTCATTTATTTATCTATTTTTGAAAGCAAATATTGGTATCGCGTTAATAGGTATAAGCAGAAAGATTCTGAATTAAATTACAATAAAAAATTTGAAATTTAGCTAAAACTTCTTGAATTATAAAAACGTCTCTTATTTCTGCTTGGATTTTCACTTTTGTCAGTTTCAACAAAATACTGGCTGTCACTTTTTACGTTGACATTTGCTTTTACACAAAAGCGATTTTAAATATTTAGGTTTGTTCGTTGAGCCCTGAAGTCACCCTGGGGTCACCCTAAAAACCTGAAGTCACCCTACCCTGGGGAGTAAATTCTGTGTTTTTTGAGACCTGGGTCGCCCTGAAGTAGATCTAGGTATTTTGCTGTGGCGAGTTCAGGTAAAGCCTAGTACGCAGATCGCGCTAAATTGTATCTCCCATATTTTTCTCCAAACATCAGCTAAAATCCAAGCTAAATTTTGACATAATAACTTTGTGGAGAATATGTATGTCACAGAAAACAGCTGTTCTCTAAATGAATTTTTTTTTCAAAGATTTAAAAGAATTTGTTCTAAAGTATGATTTTTTAAGAATTATGAATGCGAACGAATGAGAATTATGAATTATGAGTGATTTTTGTTGTCGAAAATCTTGTAAGACTCCCGTCACCAAATATTCTTCTAAATACTATTCAAATATTATTCCTTTTCAAACTGAAATTGAAATTTAGCTCGAGAATAAATATAGGCGTGTTTTTTTTGCAAGTCCATATGGAACTGTAGAAAAAAAAACGACATCGGGACTAAGGCCGGTATTCACCGAGCGCTCATAACTTAAGAAGCTCATAAACGTATTCACCAAGCAATATTAGTGAAGATCTACGAGCGCTCTTAAAAGTTAGGAGTGGTCCCGACCACTCTCTTCGAAAATTTGTTCGCTTGTGCGTGTGCCACGCACGCATTTGACTCGAATCCATGTGAGCAATGCCAAGTAGAAGAGTATCCATTTGCTGTCAAGACCAACATTACACAACATTTCACAGTTTGGTTATGCCTGAACAAGAGAGAGTGGCTCTCATTTTCGAACTTCGAAAAACACTTGCGAGTGGTTGGTGAATACCGCACAGAAATTTCAAGTTAAGAGCCTCGTAAAGTTAAGAGCCGTTTAGGAGCGCTCGGTGAATACGAACCTAAGTGCTTTACATGCAAATGCAACAACTACTTAAATCTATACAGAGTTAGCTAAGACCAGATAATTTTCGAGTGTTAATCTAAGACCCGATAAAAATGGTGATGCCAAAATAGTATTTAGGCCTATTCTGCCACATCTGTTATTCTGCTATAGATTTTCTGTTATGAATCATAAAAGATTTCCATCTTAAAAGATCTTTTATAATTGGTATTCAGGTGCTCGAACTTTTATAAAAGTCTGTTATGCAACTTCGAAAACGAAATCTGTTATGAAATTGAACTAAATCTGCTATCAAAATCAGCTGTGATTAAATAAAATAATTCATCTGACAAAATTAAAATGGATGACGAACAAAAAAGTAATCTCTTCTCTTACACATTATTGGTGTCCTCTACTCTACTTACATATACATATGTTTATATAATACTCGTATGTGTGTAAATATATTTTCTTTCATTTGTCTCATTTTAAAAAGATTTCGTTGACGAAATATAAAATATATCGTCGTCGTTCTATGAAACGTCCATTCTTAACAAAAATGTAATTTAATTATTATTTAATTCATTCCAGATCAGCCATATTTGCAAAATATTGTATTGCAGAATGGACGACGATGATATATCAATTTTTCATTGATATACTCGTATCTGTGTATGTATTGAAATCTTTTATGATAAAAGTCACAGAAGTTTGTCTTTTATTCTTTTATGATTTTTAACAGATTTCATAACAGATTTTGGCATGCTGAATACCAAAAATGCTATTCGTAAAAGATTTTTTCTATGTTCGAACGTTTGACAGTTCATAAAAGTTTTCTTAGCAGATTTTATAACAGATTTTAGCGTGCTGAATACCAAAATTAAAATTCATAAAAGATTTGTTGACAGCTCAAACATTTGTATGGAAATTCATAGCAGAATAACAGAATAAAAGAATAAAAGATCTCGCCGAATAGGCCTAATTATCTATATGTTATCGATAATTTGCTCAGAGACGTCAAAAGTGACGTTTTTGGATGCTGGTTGATGCTATACTCTAAAGCGCGGAACAGATTGAACCAGCAACAGCACCGTCAACAGCAACAGCGGCCGCCATTAATTTAGAGCCAATGTATTTCAATTGTTCAACACACATTAGAACAGCAACAGCAACGCCAACAGCGTCGTTAGGCCAAAGTCCTAAATTTGCTGTTGCTGGTGCGGTGTTGTCTTTGAGTATATATAATATGGAGGGCTCGTTCCTATCCCTAATGCATTATAGTAATTGAAGTTGTGATAGGGGTCGTTGTCTCACTTTCTGTAAGTTAAGGATATAGCCGTATCCTCCGATTTGTGCTTACCTTCTCCTCGCATATAGTTCTCCGTCACATGTGATATGAAGCACTCGGCAATAACTTTATCTTACACAAATTTGAGTAGCGCCCCCTATGATAGTCACGCATTTGGAATAGAAACGAGCCCTCCATATTATATATACTCAAAGGGTGTTGTCAACTTACTCACTGCAATATTCAGTGGCACCACAATGAAAAGCTTTTTTTTCCATATGAAATGTCAAGCAGATGAAATGACGTTGCTGGTGGCAATGTGTTTGAGAAATGTTTGCTGGGCAGCGTGCTGTTTGCTGTTGACGATGCTGGTGCTGTTGCTGGTTTAATCTGTTTCGCGCATAAGGGTATTTATGTAACCAGATAATTTTCCGCTTTGTAGAAAGATATAACTTTCCGCAGCATGTTTTCATGAACACCCCCTAAGAAATACTTGCGTAAATGTGGGAAATATTTTGTGAAATGTCAAATTAAATGTCAGAATCCATACTTCCATCCAACCATACTTTTCTTTGTTCGGCCTTATGAGCTATGCTGGTTATGAGGCATTAAAAAACGACGAAAAAAGAGTAGAAAGGCATCGATGGGTTCGGGACCTCAATTTAAACAGAGACACTGACGGATTCTTTGCTCTTAATTATGACGCGATGCAAAAGCATGATCCAGAACAATTTTTTAAAATAACCCGAATGAAACCGGCGACATTCTTGAAGAAAACCAATTTCTTCTAGGTGTAGACTTTTTTATATTAGATATAAATAAAATCGTTATCCCGGAATCATGTTTATTAATTTGTCTTCGAAAGAGCTCATATTTTAATTTCTTTTCTTTTTTTAATTAAAACAAAAACAATGAACTGTCAAACGCCCGACGAAATAGAAAACAGATCTACTTTTGCTTTGCCCTGGCGTTGGTCTGACGTTTACGATATTACGATATAAAACTCGGGCGTTGCTGGAGGCAACATTTCAGATTGCCTCATTATGACCAAACCACAATCTCGCGTTTGGTCGGTCGGGCTTTGACATTTTGAATAAAAACAATAGACTCTTATGAGGCAATCTGAAATGTTACCTCCGGCGTTGCGACCGCTTTATATCGTAATATCGTAAACGTCAGACCAACGCCAGGCCAAAGCAAAAGTAGATCTATTTTCTATTCGGTCGGGCGTTTGACAGTTCATTGTCGGCCGTATTTTGTATTTGTTTTGAAAGTTGAAAATTGAAGTGAAATAAGAAGTAAGTAGTTGAAGTTCTTTTTTTATAAATAATTAAATCGAATGTCGCCGGTTTCATTCGGGTTATTTAAAAAAAATGTTATGGATCATGCTTTTGCATTGCATCATAATTAAGAGCAAAGAATCCATCAGTGTCTCTGCTTGAATTGAGCTCCCGAACCCATCGCTGCCTTTCTACTCCTTTTTCGTCGTTTTTAAATGCCTCATACCCAGCATAGCTCACAACACCGAACAAGGAAAAGTCAAGGAGGTCATCAAGATCATCCATATCGGCCATATCCATCTCTTGTTTAAGAAAATAGCTTCACAAATTAACTATTTTAAGGTTCGTATTCACCGAGCGCTCCTAAACGGCTCTTAACTTTACGAGGCTCTTAACTTGAAATTTCTGTGCGGTATTCACCAACCACTCGCAAGTGTTTTTCGAAGTTCGAAAATGAGAGCCACTCTCTCTTGTTCAGGCATACCCAAACTGTGAAATGTTGTGTAATGTTGGTCTTGACAGCAAATGGATACTCTTCTACTTGGCATTGCTCACATGGATTCGAGTCAAATGCGTGCGTGGCACACGCACAAGCGAACAAATTTTCGAAGAGAGCGCTCGTAAGTTAGGAGTGGTCGCGACCACTCCTAACTTTTAAGAGCGCTCGTAGATCTTCACTAATATTGCTTGGTGAATACGTTTATGAGCTTCTTAAGTTATGAGCGCTCGGTGAATACCGGCCTAAATGCCCAAAATTTAAAATACGCAATATTATATACCTTGTAAATTAATAAACAGTAACAAAATTCATTGGAATATAACAATTAAGTAGGTACTTATCAAAGATGTCATGAAAATGTCAGGTTTGAAGCTAAATTTCGTTTTACAAATGCTACGGTCGCGCTTTTTGACACACAAAATCGTATATACGATCAAACGCCCATTTAACGCCGGACCGACGAACGCGAGATTGTGATTTGGCCAAAATCCATCGCAATCGCAAATCGCAATAGCCAAAGCAGAAGAAATGTCAGATTTTTGTGGCTCGGCATTGTATCGCATTTTTTTAATTTTAATCGATCAAATTGCAAAGGCTTTCAAATTAAGAATTAATATAAATAAGTTGTATGGAAAATTTCAAATCAGATTGTTTTAAATTTTGTTAGAAAAATTTTGAATCCCGATTGTTCTTTGATCTCTTTCATTTGAATAGTTCGTAAGGGAGCTGGCAAATACGGATGAGAAAAAAAAACTTTTCTATGCACGCCTATGAACTCAAAATGGTGTATTGTTACAAATATACAAATAGCCGGTACATTTGTTTACTTTTTTCTTGCAAAACCTAGGTATTTGATTTAGAAATGTTGAATCTATAGCAATATTGCAAATTTCGAATTGTTTTTGTTAGTTTTTTTTAAAAGAATTTTAATAGCTATTCTATTATAATATATTATTTTTTTTTATTGGAAATATCCTTAACAATAAATAAACATTGAATTGATCTTTATACATATTACAAATAAAAATGTCTGCACATTTTTATAGGTATACATTTTTTTTTTAAACGAAAATATGTTTAAATTAGTGATTCAAATTAGCTTCTTTGTATGTTTAGATAGGTAGATACAACAGTTTTAGGAATTTGTTTAAAAATCGTTGAAGATTACTGACTTATTTTTTTATAAGAATATTTTTTTCCAAAACAAAAACCTTTTAGAACTGCACCTGCTATAGAATAGGTCCAATTACGTAGGTACCTACTTTTTATATTTTCCATTCTCTTAAGCAGTTGAACTGATTTTTATCAAATTTTTATTTTCCTACAAAATAAAGAATATTCATTTTGCTCAAAAATTGCTCCAAAAAATATTGCTAATCTTCAAGAAAATTCTTCAAATGAGAGGTAGGTATCTAGCGTACAAATTTGTTTAATATTTTCGACTTTTGTTTAGAGCAATCAACAAATTTTGATTAAGTTTTATATTTCCACCAACATAAATCTCTTTTGTTCATTTTGTTCAGACCAATTTTTTCCAAACTCATACTTTCGGAATTATAGTGCCAAAAATTATATTTTAAGACTAGGCGTGCACATTTAATTTTTAGTAGCACAACTGTTTGGTTTCTTATAGAAAACAGATGAACTATTGGTCGAATGCCCGCGCAGGTTAATAATTATATGTGACACAAAATAGCGAACTCATTTTAGGCAATCGTTTAGTTTGTGTCAAAACACAAACTTTTTAGCGATTGCGAAACTAAAAACTGAATGTGTGCGCCTAGCCTTAAGTGAATTAAAACAGAAAACGTTCTCATATCACCTCTCTAACACTTAAAATAAGTGATATATACTGTTCTTTTTTTCAAAATTGTGAAATGTTTCATCAAATTCTGCTAAATTGGTCGCTCCAAGCAACATAATTGCCTTTTAAATATATCTTGAAAAATTATTTTCCAAGTGCTTTTAACCCTTCAAGCAATCTTAAAGAGGTCAGTAAGACCAAAAAGAGCCTAAAGGGGAGAGGGGCCTATTGTATTGAACAAAGAGTTCTAAATAAAGTGTTTGTAAGACCTCATTAAGATCATTTTTTTGATTGATGTATGAAGATGCTTTCAAGTGGCTTTCAAGATATATTAAGGGTATTCATGAAACGAGATAATTTTCCGCTTTGTAGAAAGATATAACTTTCCGCAACATGTTTTCATGAACACATGAAATATTTTGTGAAATGTGAAATCAAAGCCCATTCCCATCTCTTGAACACCGTCGGAATGTTTCATGTATTTCCCTGTTTTATCGCTTCTCTCACAAGCAATGCTCACTCGAAGTAGCCAGTTGTATTCCTCCCCTTTATCAATTCACCCGTGATACCCGCTTCGTTAGGAATGCTCATCAGTTCACCCTTGAGCCTAACTTTGGTCGTACCGTCAAATATAGAGATTCGTTTTTTAGTCGCACAACACGATTATGGAATAACTTGCCCGGCAGAGTTTTCCCTTGCCATTTCAATTTGCAAACATTCAAAACCAATGTTCATCGACAGCTCCTTTCTCTCCCCTCCTAATTTATCCCACGCCCGTGCTATGTTTAAACATTATAAGGGTCTCGTAACATACCCTTGAGCGCGAGTGAATTATAAAAAAAAAAAATTGCAGTTTATTCGCCTTAAAAATGGGAATGAAAATTTTCAATGATGCATTTCAATGATAGCTATAACGGGCCTAAGCTACTAAGTGACTTATGAATAACAAAAATTTAATTCACAACCTACTAAGTGACTTATGAATTAAAAAACAATTAAGTCATAAGCAAGTTAATGACTTATGAATTTAAAAAAAAATCAAGTCATGAGGAAGTGAGTGACTTAAGAATTAAAAAAAAATATTATTTACAATCTACTTAGTGGCTTATGAATTAAAAACGAATTAATTCGCAACCTACTAAGTGACTTATGAATTAAAAAAAAATTAATTCATAAGCTAGTAAGTAGTTTGGAAATTTTTAAGCTTGTTTTGAATACATTATTTAATTATTAACGAAAGCTTTTGGAGAATTTTGTGAGCCATAAAATTATCATGCTAGCTTATAAAATTTTCAATTAATGATTTTTTAATCAGAATTCATCCATTCCATTCACAAGTCACTTAGTAGGTTGTGAATTATTATTTTTTAATTCATAAGTCACTTACTTGCTCATGACTTAATTTGTGCGGGTGTAGGACCAAGTCCCTACACAAAATTTGCCAAGTTGAAGTCTGCGAAAGGCCGAGTTCTTGTGCACGGCGAGGACAGCCTTGGGTTCTGCTGTATATTTTCACGAGCGCGTCGATGTTCTCGGCCGATCTTGCATTCATTTGACACGAACGAATCTTGGCTGATTGCTTACAGCATCAGTCCCCTCAAATTTGGCCACCAAACGTTGAAGACTCAACGAAGGGTCACTACGTCTGGTTCAACGTTTGCACTAACTAACGCTCGTTTTGATAATACTCGTAGTTTTATCATTTCGATGTGCTGTTCAATCGTGTTACATGCCATGGTCATGTGGCATCAGTAACTGATAGTTTGACCGATGTCACCAAAATCTTCACACGCCAATTGAAAAAATCTTTATGAAGGGTATCCAAATCGCCTTGAGTGCGCGTTAATTATAAACAAAGTATTAACAAATAAAACATGATTTTTTTTGTTTAATGACTTATAAATTTATTATCAATTTTAAATTGCATTTCAGCTTTCGTTTAATGTACATAAATTGGTTATTGTTTTAATATTTTTCTTTTCTTATATATATATACATATATAATTATATGTATATTTAATTATATAAGAATTTATTTTTCACAATTGAAAGTAAACCTTGAAATTTTCAAAAAAAATTGTATATATATATATATATATATATATATATATTATATGCTCTATCGACACGAAACAAAAGTAAAGTATTTTTGTTTTTGTATACTTAATAATTATAATAAACTCTTAAAAATTATTAAAAAATAATATTTCCTTTCAGTTTAATTATCCTTCCTCTTTTTAAACCTTAATTTATTTATAATTTTTCTTTTAATCACACGCAATTATTCCTTTTGTTGTTCGTTCGTATTCGCTTTTGAAAATAAGTAATAATAATCGAACAGAACAAAAACAAATATATATATATATATATTCATAAATAACGCACGCCAACAAATCAAAACAAATATTATTTAATTTTTCTTATTAACATAAAATTTCAAATATTCGGACTATAAACATTTAATTATCCTTTTGCTTTCTCTCTGCTTATATTTCCCTATTCTCTATTGATCAACTTTATGTTGTGCATTTTATAATGTATAGTTAGCTGTATTATATAACAATATGTTTTTTTTTACTTAATTAAAATTAATAAAAAGCTTTAAAGTTGTATTTATATTTAAAATAAATTCCTTAACTAAAAAAATGAACTACAGATTTATTATAATATTATGTATAATAGAAGGCGGTATTTTATATACCAGATTTCTTCTTTAGCAAAAACTGTTTTATAAAAAGGTGTTATTTTTGTCTATTTTAAAATAATTAACTCATGTAAAGCGACTTACTTATTACATAGATTACAAGAAACAAAAGTAAAGTATTTAAAAATAAAAAAAAAAAAAACAAGTCTAAAAAATACAAAATATTTATACGGCGAAGTTTGATGTTATTGATGCGCGTAGATTTCTAATGTTATATTAAAAAAAATGACACAAATGGCAAAACAGTGATTGAATTATTTTGATACGAAAAACGAAGGATTTTGATTGGGAGGCATACCGGGTAGGCTTTGGCCACCCGGAGGGCCATTGTGGCCTCCAAGTTGTGAATTCATTTGACTACGAGTTGAAGTCGCGTAAAGTTGTTGTTGGAAATTATGATACTGTTGAGCGTATTTAAGATCACTGGTCGATGGGCCGACGAAGGGCGATGATTTATAATTGGGTCCTGGACCTCCAGCGCCCCCGGGACCATTCGGTCCACCGGGGTTTGATGGTCCACCAGGTCCATTCAATTGCGGTTGCATTGACTGTGATGGGTCACCACCAGGTGGACCGCCTCCCATTGGCGATGAACCGCCACCTAGGCCGGGTCCATTAGGTGCTCCATTGGGAACATTTCCATGCCCCATTGGACTTCCTTTTGGACCAGGTGGTCCACCGAACATTTGATTGTTTTGAAAAATATTCGATGGATCATTGGGACCCCCATCAAGGTTTGGCGGGCCATTTCCGAATGGATGAACACCACCACCTCCAATCATATGTGGATTGGGGCCTTGCATGCGTAGCATTCCATTTCCACCGCCAGGTTGACGCATTGGTCGCATTCCTCGCATCATTTGGGAGTTCATGCTACTGCCCATTGGACCGCCAGATCCACCGACCATTCCAACCGGTGGACCACCTAGTCCCATCATTCCATCAGGACCACTTGTATCCATGTGAGAATTCATACCGCCACCAGGACCTGGACCAGGGCCACCGCCGGGTCCAGCGCCGCTCATTTGGTTACAATTTTGGTAGAAATTCATGCCCTGACCCGGACCACCCGGTTGTTGCATTTTATTTGCATCGGGACCTGAACCATTGGGTCCACCTCCACTCACATCCATCGGTGACATTTGGGGATTTGCGAAACGCTGAAGAAATTCCAAACTTGGCGGAACTCTAGGATTCGTGTTGCTTACCTGCGGCCTCACCGGTAGATATTGAATGGTATTAGGTGTGCTTGCTTTTACTTGAATATTTGCACCATTGTATGGACAGCCACCCATTCCCGTCCGTCCCATCATTCTGTGCGGCGGTGGTGGTAGACCCATGCCTCCGTGTCCACCATGAAACCCAACCATACCGACGTTCATTTTCGGCGATAGCATTCGTGAACCCATTGGTGGGCCACCCAACATCATCGGATTGCCAACCATTGATCCACTGCCAGGCCCACCATTGCCTCCACCATGCATTCCCCCATATTGTCCACCAGGTCCACCAAGAACGTGTGGCGGCAAACCTCCCATACCGCAGTGATCCATACTATCAGGTCCCGGTCCTCCCATCATACTCTCTATACCATGTGACCCCGCATTGCCAGGCATTCCGCCGCCCATTTGCATTTCTGCGTGGCTAGGAAATCCAGAACTCATTAGACTTCCACCGCCTGGACCACCAGATCCACCGCCGCATGAAGGTCCACCATTTAAAGAGTTAGTGGCACTACTCGTCAGCTGTTGGGACATTTGAGCCAACGAAGAAATCGGATCAAAATGTGAAGCTTTCACCGGTGGAGGTCGACTGCTATTTGGATTCAAAGGTAAATTATCTGTTCGCCCACAAAAGTTCACACATTGACCAGCTGGGGATTGCTAATAATGGAATGGAAAAGAAAAACGAGATGGTGAGGATTGGGATTAAATACAAAAAATACACTAAAAACCTACATCACCACACTTGCTATCCATGAATCCACCCATTTTTAGACCTTGTTGCTGCTGTTGTTGTTGTTGTTGGTGCTGCTGTTGTTGACTTTGATTTGAATTGCTATTTCCCCCACTACTATTCCCTCCACCTGAACCTGGTCCACTTACTCCATGTCCACTACCATTGCCTCCATTTCCCGGATAATTCATCGCTGGACTGACTGGGTTAAATCTAGAATCTATACTCGATGCATTGTTTGTTGTTTCACCTATGTTGGGCGTTCTGGAACCTTGCGGACTTGGGTTTGATGATGTATTGAGGCGGGAGCTCTTTTCAACTGTAAATTAAAATTATCACATGAAATTTTTTTTTTTTCAATGTTTTAAATAAAATACTTATTTATATATTTTTTATTTATATTAGATTTTAAATACTGCTTAACAAAGTACATTGATTTGTTTGGTTGTTCATTAAAAAATAAAAGATTTTGCTAGAATAGATTTGTTTTTTTTTTTTATTACGAAAAAAGAAAACTTCCACTGGAACTCCGATGCGCAGTTATCTAAAGTGGAAACTACAAGATTTTTAAAACGTTCATAGAAGGATGAGTACATAGAAATGCAAAATAATTTTACAATATAAAATCGCAGAAAAAAGTGGTTATTGTAAAATATCGAAGTGACAAGGAAAAATATTCAACGGCGAATTGAGTTTTATTGATAAAGCTATAGGCTCATAATATTATGCGGGTAATAATGATGTCTGAGAAATAGATCCTGAAATGAGTTGTTTAAGGTCGTATCATTTTACTTGACGTACCGAGCCATACAATTTTGTGGCCTTGTCTTCCAAGTAATTACCAAACGTTATATATTAAATACGTCAATGACACGGCGAACTGCTTGGGTGTAACTTGGCTTTTGTTTACGCAAACGCCTATTACTGCTCTTAACTTAAATCTTTAAGTCAAGAGACATAAATTATAAAAATAGGGAAAACAAAATTTAAATCATGCAGACACAAAAAGAAAGAAATAAAAACGAACATTTTAACCACCCACCACCAACCCCACCAAAAAGAGGCAACAACAAAACCAAAGGAATACAAAGAAAAGAAACTTACTACAGTTAGCCGCTATCGAAGAAATAGAATTATGCGGACTCGAAGTTATATGCGAATAATTATTATTATTATTACTACCATTGTTGTTATGATTATGATGAATCGAAGATGTTCCAGAGGATTGTGGATACCTTGAATCGCCACCGCCCCCGCCTCCGCACATCGATGATGGTGATGCAGATAATGAAATATTAACTGAATTAGTGTTGTTTGGAGAATTATTGTTGTTGTTGCATGATCTATGATTTCCAGGACTTGATATTCAAAACGAAAACAAACAAAAAATAAATAAAAAAAAAGTCAAACAAAGAAAAAAAAGCTATTTTCTTACGAAGCTAACATTAATCCAACTGCATTGGATGAATCCCTTAAAACCGTTGTATTGGGTTGTTTTTGAATAGTTAATTCTTGACTTTCGAATGTGTTCAGATATTGAATTTGTTGTGGAGACGGCACTGGCATCAAGTTAACTCCAATATCTTTACCTTGGATTGCAAGAGAAGTTATAAGAAAAAAAAATGAGGAAAATCTTTTTTTTTCAGTCAAATGGCCAGAATTTAGTCGAAAATTGATAGAATTATAAGAAGGGCTTGCTTTTTGAGAGAGCTTGATTATTTTAAGGTCATAATATAATTGATCTTTGAAATTGAGCAACTTACCTTGATTTCCATTGTTATTATTGCCAACTGGTCCCCCGGATACTCCTGATCCACCTCCTGGGCCGCTTAATTCCATATCTTTGAGTGCTGTATTGGGTGACATGTGCGATGAAACTGGTGTACTAGGATTACTAGTATGATTCATTGAATTTCTAGATGGATTTCCATTGTTATTCTGTTGATTGCTACCCGCTGAATTACTGTTATTTCCTGCATTATTTGTAGAATTCGGGGCTGACTGTCCTGGTCCAGAGGGATTTCCTGGCCCGACTGAACTTCCACCACCACCACCGCCAATATTACTGCCTCCAGGTGTAAGAGGAGAATCTTGTTGTTTGTATGATGGCATTTGTGATTTTCCATTTGGTCCAGGTCCACCACTACCACTACCGCCACCACCACTATTTGAGCCTGAATCACCAGCTGGTGAGTTAAGTGTCGATCCACCGCCTCCACCAGTTCGTGGTGACGGAAGTGAAAGATTCGAGGTGGGATTATTTGGACTTCCAGGATTTGGACTTTGTGTTGCAATCGGCACAGATGCCGAACGCGGTGTTTGGTGATATGGAGGCGGAGGTCCTTGCGATCTATTCGCATTGCCTGCACCACCACTTGATGGCATAAGAACTCCTCCTGTAGAATTCATTCCGGTTCGTCCACCGCCCATTGGCCCATTGCCGGCGGATAATTGGCGACATAGCCCAATACCACTGCCCATCATTTCCATGCTCTGAGGATTTTTGCCTTTGCGTTCTTCGTAGAATTGATGTTGCAGCTTTGACCACTCCATTTGCGCCATGCCTGGTGGCATTCCGCCCGGACCACCGCCTAACACCATGCCACATGGATTCATTGGACCCATGCCACCCATGCCGGTCATGCCAATTCCTTGGGGACCGCCTCCGGGTCCTCCCCCACCAGGTTGATTGCACATCATCATGCCACACTGCATGCTTCCCATGTCACCATGTGGTCCTCCGCCTCCCATTATTGAACCATCGCTCATAGGTCCCATTGGACCACCTATACCTTGGCTATGTGAAGAACGGTTCATGGGGCCTCGCGGACCAGGGCCAGAGCCACAACCCATTACACCACCTCGGACATTCATATTCGAAGGCATTTGAGCGGAGCCACTGGTAACACTTGCTAAAGATTCTCCTAACATATTCATGGCTCCACTGGCACTGGTTTGATTGACATCCATCATTTTGCCAGGACCTCCTGCACCTTGTCCTCCTGAAGCAGTTGGTACCCCAGTCACGGGATCCACTGCATTCATATGAGGCCCCCCTACAAAGTCACCCATTTGTTCGGGAAATAGAAACTGATTCATCTTCTTTAGCTTTGCCAGTTGCTCTTCACGGTGTTGCCTTTGTTGTGGCGTCAGATTTTCGTCGGGCACTTTGACCCCTTGAAGCGACGGCTGCATACTCTCGGGAGATGTTGGACCGCCCGATGACATTTTATTGGGACTCTGTTGAATTCCAGAACTCAAAGGAGTCGAAGCACTACAAGACCTCTGTTGCGGAGCCGACGACGGTGACCCACTGCTGTCCATTGCATTAGGATCCGGACCTCCTGTCGTATTTCCCGCACCCCGATTACTATTTGCAACAGAATTGTTTCCGTTCGAAATTCCGTCCAAGCCTAAGTGAACAGTTGTTTGTTCCCATGGCATCAAATCACTTTCCCCAGCCAAAGGATCGTCGTGAAAACCTGCTGGTGGCTTAACATCCATTCCAATACTACTACTTGCCGCTGGTGTCGACTGACTACTTGATGACGATCCATTTCCAGACGAACCACCGTTTCCACTGTTGCTTTGGTTGTTGTTTATGTTATTATTCGGTCCCACAGATTTGTTATTTTGCTGTGACATTTTCGTCAGGATATTGCCGTTATTTTGGCCGGGATTTCCCCACGGTCCGTTCGGTCCACCACCACCGCTTGATGAATTCTGTCTATTCATTTTGGATAGTTTCATCGGATTTTTGAGAAAGAATTCTTCTAGAAATTTCTTCGTCGCTGGCTGTGTGCAATGATATGCAATTATTGTGGGAAATTGTCCATTTAAAACAGATTCGGCGCCCTTGTTAGCCAGTTGCGTGGAAAACACAAAGATGTGATTTTGTTGCTGCATGTAATCCATTGAAGAATTTCCACTGCCTGGACCTCCACCACTTGTGGGTGGTTTACCACCAGGTCCACCTCCACCTCCGCTGCTGCCAATGCCACAGCCCCCACTTCCACCAAGAATACCTAAATTTCCGCCGGTCATATTTGATGGTAAAATATTGCCCGAGTTTGCACCGCCAGCACCTCCGCCGCCACCAAGATCACCCAGGCTGTTTAAATTTGATCCTAAAAAAAAGGTAACAAATTTATTTATTGAAGTCACCTTTAAGTCGCTGTTTTCACCTCTTCCGCTACTTGACACAACTGACGCTGGGCCAGCAGAGCTGCTTATTCCCATAATACTCGGTGAGTGTCCCATACCCATTCCTCCTCCAGATCCGCAACCGCTATTGTTAACCATGCTCGACATACTAGGCCCAGGCATTGTATTCGTCAGAGGACCAAAGCCATCCGGTGACATATCGATTGCTTCTTCTTTCTTAACACTGCCCAATGATCCAAGTGACATTTGCATTCCACTGTCGCTTGACATAAGTTCATCTTTTACAGCACCAACAGAAAAGACTTTAAAAAACGAGATTGAAACTTATTGTTTGCTTAGAACAAAGATCGATTCTTACAACTTTCATCCATTGTTTCGGTTTTGTCTGCCACATGCATTGGCTGAACGGTGTTTGAACTCATTCCCACCGTGCTACCTGCATTGGGATTGCCTCCGCTACTGCCATTGCTGCCATTGCTATTCTCACTACCACCAGCAGCTGATATTGCCATAGATCCAGTACTCAGGGTGGAAGCATTCGACGTCAGACAGCCGTTGGGCGAATTATGAGGATCGCCAAATGAGGGAATTGAATTATTACCTGTTGTATTATCCAAACCAGTGTTATCTTCCTCCAACTTAACTTTTTTATTAGAATCTATGGAAACCTATGATTAGTTCAGAGTTTTAAAAAATTATAATCATTGACTTACCACCAAATAAATTTGATGATGAACCTTCGGATCCATTTGTTGTTGAAGGCGGTGTATGCTGTGGGTGTATCTCCTCCTTTATAACCATTGGAGTGGTTGGCTGTTGTTGTAACGGTGATGACATTGATGTCTGTCCAACAGATCCAGGTCCTCCTGGTGTATTTAAACCATGTGGCGGTGTAGCTCCTTGACTTGAACTTCCATTGCCACCGCCACCACCACCACCTGGGGCTGAACTTGCAACATTCATTTTAACAATTCCCGGATTACTATTGGTGTTACTAAGATGCGACACCAGTTGTTGGTTGTGTGTTGACACGAGAGATGGATGTGTTACCGATGCATTGGCACCAACAGCATTGTGTGGTAAAACAGATATCGGCGGTGTTATCGACGGATGGTGATGGGAATGAATTGGCGGAGGTGAAGCCGCCTGTGATGAAGATGATGACGATGATGAAGATGACGAAGAAGAAGAGGATGAAGATGATGAAGAAGACGATGATGACGATGATGATGACAATGCTAGAGATAATGAAGTTGATAAAGATGATAGAACTGCAGCTGGTGTAGTAACAACTGAGCCGCCAACCACGGTTGGGTTGTTGTTGCCTGGTGTCAGTGATGATGATGCATTTGTGGTAACAGTTGTGTTGAGTGCTGTTAAATAGAAAAACAAATAAAAAATTGAAGTCTACAAAAGATTAAAATAAAGGTTGACGAGAAAATTAGTATAGAAAGCCTTCCCACCTTAGATGATGCAGTTTTCAGTTATTTATAGAGAATGAACAGACCTTTCTATTGAATAAAACATTTTGGTAAGAATTTTTGAAGAATTTTGGCATTATAATATATTAGATGAATAGAAAGGTCTGGTTATAGTAGTAGTATTTATTTATTAGTTTTAAAAAACTTTTACAAAAGAAATATTTAAAAAATTAAAAAAATATATGTTCACTTTTAAGTTCTTCAGGTAAACTGTTGTTGAAATGTTTCTTTCTAAGGTTAACATTTATACATACATATGTAGAGTTTAATATTGCTCAATTTATTATAATTCATTTATAGGGCAAGAGTAAAAGTATATTTATATTACCAAATACTATTTTCCTAAATCTTCAGATGTCTAAAAGCTTTTCAAAAGTCGGAAAATTTTTACTTTAAACAAACACTGATTTAAAAAGAATATGTAGTACAAAAAGAGAATTTTTTCGAAAACGAGGCCTACTTCCTGCAAAGAAGCAAACGAATTCTGGAATGAGACTGTGCTACCGATCTAATTAGGTACAAGATGCGCTTTTTGTGAATGAAAAAATTAATTAAGCACATAAGCCCAATGGTATTCTGCTAAATATTCATTTATAAAATCAGACACTGGGTTGCACGAACTTGCTCCTATGTTTAAGGGACTAACAAGAATTTTAAAAATGTTTACATTTTATTTTTGTATTGCTTCTTAAGTTCAATTAAATGCATTTTTAGTTTTTAATTTTTACCAATATGTTTTGACTCGTTATCAGAGTCTAAGATAAAACAGCATTTTTATTAAATAATAATATATAAACAATACCTATGTATGCTAATATTAAATTTAAGTTATGATAACAAAAATATGATTTGAAATAATTAATTTGGCATTAATTTAATTTTAAAACATTTTAAAACAAAATAAATAAATCAAAAATTGAGCTACTAAGTATAATAACGCTTGGACGAGGAGGAAGATGAAACAATATCACACCTTCTTTGTACACGCCCTGCTCTTTCTAACAGACAAACTTCATTTAGGAAACTATTTGTATAATGAACCAAGCGATCTGATGAACACAGACATCAAAAGTCTTCTTCGCTTCATCAGAAGCTCCAAATGGTTTTAACTAATAGGGAACCTCTTGTTCCCTATAGATCGTGGTATCACAATGGACCTCTACTGGTCTAAGTCTGTCAGATGCTTTAAATGATAGCCACTTTAACCTAACCTTAGTATAATATTGAGCAGATATAATAAACTATTGTTTAAATTAAATGCGTCCGTTCATTTGCATTGATGATCAAGTTATGGCATGTACATATTCACCCTTATTCCGATAGTCGTTTTACTAAAACGCCAATAAAACGACAAAACTCTAGAAACGAAAATTGGAATTTTGTTGAAACGATTATCGTTATAATGCTTAGAAAAGTGAAGAACATAGAGAGCGCTGCCCTTTTCGTATTATTTAAACACCAAAATGGTCTCTGGAGCCTTCTCGTTTTAAAGGTGTTTTATTAAAACGACTACCGGAATAAGGGTGATTAGCACAATTATAAAGCAGATAAAACGATTATTCTAATACATACTATATATGTAAGTTGATCGTCAAGAGAGGTACTAAGAAAAATAAAATGTTCGAAAACGATTTGTATGGTAAGTACAGTTGTTTTTGAATAAAAGAACAATTTATTTCAAATTTTTTTTAGATATTGTTGAAAAAAAACGCGCACATGGTTTTGGAAATTTTGATTTATTTTAAACCAAAAATTAAAATACAGGGGTGGTCCAGTATTACGAATGATCGATATTTCGGACACTTTTATGAAGTCTATAGGTATTCTATATAACAAACAAATACCATAGAATAATACTATTGAATAAAACATTTTGGTAAGAATTTTTGAAGAATTTTGGCATTATAATATATTAGATGAATAGAAAGGTCTGGTTATAGTAGTAGTATTTATTTATTAGTTTTAAAAAACTTTTACAAAAGAAATATTTAAAAAATTAAAAAAATATATGTTCACTTTTAAGTTCTTCAGGTAAACTGTTGTTGAAATGTTTCTTTCTAAGGTTAACATTTATACATACATATGTAGAGTTTAATATTGCTCAATTTATTATAATTCATTTATAGGGCAAGAGTAAAAGTATATTTATATTACCAAATACTATTTTCCTAAATCTTCAGATGTCTAAAAGCTTTTCAAAAGTCGGAAAATTTTTACTTTAAACAAACACTGATTTAAAAAGAATATGTAGTACAAAAAGAGAATTTTTTCGAAAACGAGGCCTACTTCCTGCAAAGAAGCAAACGAATTCTGGAATGAGACTGTGCTACCGATCTAATTAGGTACAAGATGCGCTTTTTGTGAATGAAAAAATTAATTAAGCACATAAGCCCAATGGTATTCTGCTAAATATTCATTTATAAAATCAGACACTGGGTTGCACGAACTTGCTCCTATGTTTAAGGGACTAACAAGAATTTTAAAAATGTTTACATTTTATTTTTGTATTGCTTCTTAAGTTCAATTAAATGCATTTTTAGTTTTTAATTTTTACCAATATGTTTTGACTCGTTATCAGAGTCTAAGATAAAACAGCATTTTTATTAAATAATAATATATAAACAATACCTATGTATGCTAATATTAAATTTAAGTTATGATAACAAAAATATGATTTGAAATAATTAATTTGGCATTAATTTAATTTTAAAACATTTTAAAACAAAATAAATAAATCAAAAATTGAGCTACTAAGTATAATAACGCTTGGACGAGGAGGAAGATGAAACAATATCACACCTTCTTTGTACACGCCCTGCTCTTTCTAACAGACAAACTTCATTTAGGAAACTATTTGTATAATGAACCAAGCGATCTGATGAACACAGACATCAAAAGTCTTCTTCGCTTCATCAGAAGCTCCAAATGGTTTTAACTAATAGGGAACCTCTTGTTCCCTATAGATCGTGGTATCACAATGGACCTCTACTGGTCTAAGTCTGTCAGATGCTTTAAATGATAGCCACTTTAACCTAACCTTAGTATAATATTGAGCAGATATAATAAACTATTGTTTAAATTAAATGCGTCCGTTCATTTGCATTGATGATCAAGTTATGGCATGTACATATTCACCCTTATTCCGATAGTCGTTTTACTAAAACGCCAATAAAACGACAAAACTCTAGAAACGAAAATTGGAATTTTGTTGAAACGATTATCGTTATAATGCTTAGAAAAGTGAAGAACATAGAGAGCGCTGCCCTTTTCGTATTATTTAAACACCAAAATGGTCTCTGGAGCCTTCTCGTTTTAAAGGTGTTTTATTAAAACGACTACCGGAATAAGGGTGATTAGCACAATTATAAAGCAGATAAAACGATTATTCTAATACATACTATATATGTAAGTTGATCGTCAAGAGAGGTACTAAGAAAAATAAAATGTTCGAAAACGATTTGTATGGTAAGTACAGTTGTTTTTGAATAAAAGAACAATTTATTTCAAATTTTTTTTAGATATTGTTGAAAAAAAACGCGCACATGGTTTTGGAAATTTTGATTTATTTTAAACCAAAAATTAAAATACAGGGGTGGTCCAGTATTACGAATGATCGATATTTCGGACACTTTTATGAAGTCTATAGGTATTCTATATAACAAACAAATACCATAGAAAATATATTTAGAACAACTCTTGACTGTAAATGTGTTAATATTTATTTATTTTTCTTCGTTTTAAAATGTTACGATATTTTTTTTAATATTTTATGTGCACTCAAGGGGTTATGAATACCTTTATAATGTTAAACACAGTGTGAGCAATTAGGAATTTAAGATACGGTTAGAAAGGAGATTCCGATGCACATTGGTTTTGAGTGTCTGCACAGGCAATGAGTGTGAAATTTGGAGCCGGGTAAAGCATTCCCCATTCGTGTAGTGCGGCTAAAAAAGAATCTCTGTACTTGACAATTTGCCATTGATTTGAATTCGAATTCTTTAAGAGTCTGGTACAAATCTTTCATAGTGAGCAAACCTTCTCAACCCGTTTTAGAAATAAAATGCACGACTGGGTCGCACGAACTTGCTCCTATATAAACGACTAAGAATTTCGAAAATGAATGTTATTAGAGAAAACTGTTCTTAAGGATAAAATTCATTTTTTAAATAACTAAAACAACTTCTTTAGCAGTTGGAGCTAAGCACAGGATGCCATGTGTTTTAAGCAAAAAATTAGTTTATTATAATTCGTTGTAGTGGTTTCTTAAAAAAATAAGCTTCTATACAAAATTTTTAAAACATTTTTAAGACAAAAATTTTAGAACGCCAATTAAAAGTGTTTATTAATATACGAATAAAAATTAAATCTACAAAAAAAAATATTGATCCGTTTTTGAGATATAGAATTTTCCAAAAAAAAACTAGTTTTTTTTTTTCAAAATTCAAAAAAAAAATTTTTACAGTTTTGAATTGCGTTTCTTACTTTTTAGAAGCATGTCTATAAAAAATTTCATTAAAATCCGTTATGCCGATAATGAGAAATTCGAAAAAATCGTTCTATGGTAGATACAGTCAGTAATATCTAGATTTCAAATTTTTTTTATTAAATTATATTTCGTAGAAATTAATAAAAAAAAAATAGCAAAATTCTCGGAAACGTTTTCGAGAAAAATAAAATTTTCGAAAACCATTGTTTAACTTTTCTATAGAGGGTACCGTTAGTTTTAGGTAAAATAAATTTTTTTTTTTAAAAGTCTAGCAATAGGTTTTCTAAATATGTATTGAGTTTTCAAAAAAAAATTTGAAATATTTTTTAAAAATCCAAAAAATTATTTTTTTTTAAAACTTGAATTCACAATAATACTCGTATTCAAACTATTGGGGACCTTTAGCAGACAAAAAAATTATCAAAATCCGTTGTACCGTTTTTGAGAAAATCAAAAACCAAAAAAATGGTTCCATGAGGGGTACCAAAATAACAATTTTTTGGAACATTTTTTTTAACCATTAGCTAGCTTTAGCTCAATGAAATTTTTTGATTTTTTTTTTTTTAAATCTGTGGGACAGTTTTTGAAAAAAAAATATTTATAAAATTTCGAAAAAAATCGTATGGCAGGTACCGTTATTTTTGGTCTTAAAAAACAAATAAAAAAACATCCGGGGGGTAAATAGAACCCATATCTACCAAGTTTAAAGAAAATCGGCTGAGCCGTTTAGCTGTAGTCGAACAGACAGACAGACAGACTTTTTTGTCTTCGCTATCATTGTAATGTCAACTTTGATCAAAATCTCGAATTCGATTTTTTTCCGAATGCATAACTTGCCTTATAGTACGTATAAGTCGTAAGTAAAAATTTGCGGAAATAATAGAAGACAATATATTCAGTTATAATGCAATTTTCAATCCGAATAAAACTCGGTTGTATTGCAAAAGACACTACATAGTTATGTATACATATGTATGTATGTATGTACACACACGGAAAAATCTATTGGAACAACTCTGTTTTTTTTTTTTAACTTTATGTATATAACATAAGAACAATATTTTTCACAAAATTTGTTAAAAATGTTTTGTTTTTATTCATTTACTAAAAGTTATAACACAAAAAAAAAAAGTTTTTATTTATTTAAAAAAAAAGTTGAGCAAACATCGGTTTTTCATGCAAAAAAGTATAAAGCACATCCTGTATATTTAACTGGAAATTTAACGTTTTTACTGAAACCAATTAGATTTTAAATAAAATAGAACTTTAAATAAAATTTAAATTAGTAAATAACAGTTGTTTGCGGATTCAATTATTGTTTTATACCAAAAATGACAAGAAAAGGAGAAGAAATGACTGAAGAAAGAAATATTTTAAATTTGCATTGCACTTTTCTCGGATTGCAAGGGACAAAACCATACATTAGCAAAGTGAACAAGGTGAGACCTTTGGATTTTGCAAATAACTTCATTAATAAGGAGACGGACTTCTAGGAAAAGGTAATTTTCTCTAATGAGAGCAAATTTAACGTTTTCCAAAATGATAGCCGAGAGGAAATGTAACGAAAGACGAATACTACTCTTAAAAAAGAGAATTTGCTTCCAACGGTCAAACATGGAGGTGGTGGAGTCATGTTCTGGCAAGACAATGACCCAAAGCGAACTGCTCATATACTCTGAAGATACCCCCACAGTCCCCAGATATGAATCCCATAGAGCATCTATGAGACTTGTTGGATAGACGTATCAGAAAACACGATATATCCAGCAAGGCTCTATGCAAAAGGAAGTCTAACTTGTTATTAATATATTTTTAGTAACTATCAAATACCTAATTGCTCAATTGTACTTAGTTTCTGCCAATCCTTTTTTTTTCGACAAAATTGTATTTGAATTTGAAGTTGTACTAAAGTATTGTGAATTTTAATTATTCAAACTAAATATAAGCTATGTTTTTTGTTATATCCGTTTCGAAATGAATTTAAATAAATTGTTTTAAGCAAATTAAAAAAAAAATACTCCTTATTTTTTATTAAACTATGACTATGGCTATGAACCAGATGTCCTTTATTCGGAATAAAATCGTTGGAAACTCGGCGTAGAAAATGTTCGGTTATGTCATCATTACAGATCACATTAAATGTCCTCCATTAGCAGCTTTGACAAATGAGGCCGCAATGAGCCAATCTCCCATTGCATTGGAGAAACTAATTTATTATGCTCTGAAATAGATTTTTATATGATTTGCACCAGAGAAAAATTCTAATCCTTAAAAATGTTTAAACGATGTAAGGCAAAGAAATTATCCTGCTGATCTTTATTTTAATTATAATTATGATTCAATTTTTTTTAAAAGTTGTTATTAAATTTATATAGTTATTTTGTATATGCCTACAAAAATGTAAATATCTTAGTCTGATTGGTTTGCATGCTTTAATTAGTACTAAAGTAGCAATCATTTTTTTTTTTTGATTATTTTACTATCGGCTAAAGCGATTTTAATAAAAAATCTTATAAAGTCTTAAAAAGTTTAAATAAAACTGCATATAAAGCAATAATTAAAAAAATCATTTTTTTAACTCTTTATTTCAAAAAGAGGGTGAAAAGAGCATTGAAATTTTAATTTTATGATAATAAAATCTGAAAATTAATTTCCCATAAAAATGTTTAAAGATTAAAATTCGCTCCAGCGTTCATGTGAATGAATTGATATTTATTCAAAAAAGCAGATGATATTCTTTTTTAGCTCAAACTATTTCGAGAGTTGTTTTAGCAATTTAAAAAATTGTTTCCATGCCTTTCAACATTTTCTTCTAATAACTAATAATAAATTCTAATGCTCTTGAACATTAACAGTAAGACCTTGCTACTCAGTTGTGCATTTTATTTCTTTATACGTCAACGACGTGAAAGAATTTTTTCCCGGACGTATTGAGCTTGCAGGAATACGACGCGATGTAAGTCTGAATATTTAACCTAAAATAAATCGTTTTTATTTGTACTGTCAGTCCAGAAATCTAAGGGGAAACCACAGTGTTATGATCTGACAGCTTGTGTATTTTGGTGAAAAACTAATTGAGATGATTAACTACTTATCTTGGAGTAACATACACCAGTAATATAAGCATTGAATAAATTATAAGATACGAGTATAGAAGTAATAATGCAATATAAGTTATTTGGAACAGCTGTTTTACATAACAAAATTGTAGTAGTGGAGTCTGTAATGATGTACGCCTCACAAACTTGGGAGCATAGTTAGCACGAAACATAAAAAAACAGCAATAAATTATGTAATACAAATCAAGCTAGTTGAATCTTGTATTCATCATGCAAATAATTATTATTACAATAAATTCTCATGTAATGTCAATTCAGAAGCCGGAGAGGTCATGCTTTAAAAATGTCTATACAAGAAAAAATTGTAAAACATGAAAAAAAAAAAACAAATAATAAATCAATCTACATATGCCTCTAATATGCAACCGCTTGTCACTTTTTAGCAAGAGGCAGTAAGTCTAATAAACATTTAAGATGGAATAGACTCAGTCAATTCCAAACCACTAATAATTCAAAATAATCTCGAAATATTTTTATTTGGTTTTTTAACAATCTTTGATCAAACTACCTAAAAGTTTTTGGATGGAAAGGATGTAAAGAGACTAAAATGGAAATATTTCATAATTTTTTTTTCTGTATTCGCATTTTTTTCATTTCCAAGTATGTTTGATTGTGGATAATGAAAGATTGACAAATTACCTGTTCCATTTGATGGTGCTGTTAATGGATGCTCCTGCTGTTGATGCTGCTGCTGACTCAATAAACCCAAACTAACAACATTTGCTGATTCTTCGCCACCACCACCACCTGGAGAGCCGCTCCCGTTGCCTTCAGTATTTATGTTATTGTTGTTATTACTATTCTCGCCTGGCACACCCTGTCCGTCGTTACTATTTTGATTATTAACTGCTTCGCTTGAATTTCCAATACACCCACCACCTATGCCTCCTCCTCCACTGAATTGTGATGGTGTTAATGGAGCAATCAATGACATACAATTGCCGAGTTTATTATTGGCGGCAATCGTACTTGTGCTATTATTACTGCCCGTACTATTGTTGGTGCTGTTGCAACTATTTACACTGCTGTTGCTGCTATTACTGTTGCTATTTTGATTTAAAGTAACTTCTTCGTTGTTGTTTTTTCCTAATAGCAAACCATTCAGTCCAATTGTAGTCTCGCATCCAGATGCAAAGAGTGCTCCACCTGATGTCACTTGCTGCTGATGCTGGGGTGTTGTAGTCCCCTCTGTTTGTACTTCACGTGGCGATCCAGTTCCTCCTTGACTTTGTACCGATAATGCTGCTGATTCAACCACTGATGATGTGGCTGCTGGTCCTTGGGATAGCAAAAATGGTGTAGAAGAAGATGATACTGAAGATGATAATGAATTACTACCACTCGATGATGTTGTCAATGATGATGATGTGCTCATAGCTAAAGGGTTGTATCGCTGGAATGATGTTTTTTCTTGTTTTCTTATTTCTATTAATATTTTCTTAAAATTTTTCTTGAATTCATATATATGTAACTTTAAGAATTTTCCTAATTAATTTATATATATATATATTGTTCGATTTTATGAACTTGCTGCAGTATTTTTTGTTGTTGTAAGTTAATTTTTATATTCCAGAACATTTTTGCAGCCTGTCCTTTAAATAAAAGAAATTAAAAATTTTTGTTAGTTCAAATGCAGAAAAGTGAATACATTTTCACATGGAACATGTGTAATATTAAAACCAGTTGCTTTCCGACAAAAAACATTCTTTCAATTATACTAAATCATACATAAAACAACTAGATCTCTTTTAGAATAAAGATGATGGTAAGTGCAGTCAGCCACAAATGGTTGGGGAAACGCGGTGAGACATAATTCAATAAAATGACATCTACACCCTAATGGATCAAAAGTAAATTTACAGAAACTAAGAAGCCGGAAAGAAAAATACAACTTACTTAATTGGCATTTAGGATCGGTAAACTAGAAGCGTGGAAAGCTTAATTCGCTTGTATTTTTCAAGAATTAAAAACAAAGAAACGTTAAGTGTATAAATTATGAGTTCTTAATAGATCACTCTTGCGCTCAAGGGTATGTTACGAGACCCTTATAATGTTTTAAACACAGCACGGGTGAGGGAGAAATTAGGAGGGGAGAGAAAGGAGGTGTCGATGAGTTTTGACAATAATAGTCCTTAATTTGCTATTTATTCGGGTGATTCTTATGTGATATACAATTGATTGATTGTGCGATACGATTAATCCAAAATCAATAAAAAAACGTATAAATTGTGTATGGTATATCATTCAAAAAAAAGTTCAAAGCCACATGGACTTTATTGATACAGATCACCACAGTTAAAACAGCTGCAAACATTCTTTGTTATTAATCTTCGATGCATCTTGACAATCTTTAATTTTGAAGTGGAACAATCTGTATTATGTTATACTGATCCAACTGATTGAGTCATTGGTGATAGCGTTTTTGATGGACTCATTAGTAATGATATGCAATACATTTCAGGTATGTTAAGTGTGGGTAGCTCAAAATAATTTTAAGGAGTATAAATAGCTGTAAGAACTTTTAAATCAATTCATTGTGAAATACTTTTTTGAATCATTAACAGCGGCACTTTTGCTACTTGTTCATAAGTGCTTAATTTATGTATTTTTTTATTTATTTATTATCCAAGATATATCTATAATCAACAGATTCGAAATTACAAATTCTTGAATCCTAGAATTATATTTGTGGTTTAAATAAGCAAACAACAAATTCTTAAAAATATTTCTTTTTAAACTTATATCTAGGTTGTAATATGATTCATTAAAAACTCTACAACAAAGGCAAAGGCAAATATAAAGCATGCTAAGATTAAATAACTTAGAGCTTTGAAACACCCAATAAACGTGTGATCACAGAAAATCATATTCTTATAGGAAAAGGTGATAACCTTAATTTTGTAAAACAGAGCTGCATATGAGATATGTTTAACAATGAGCTAGGACAACCCATATCGTTAACATTATGAATCAATAATATCTTTGAAGTTGATGAATATTAAACAAAAACTGAAATTTAATTATATTTTTATATTCAAATTTAAAAACAATGGCCCAAAATTTTAGTTGAAATAGTACAATGTTAAAGGTGTTTTAGTATGAAACTAGGCACGAGTACGATAACTTGGCCGCCAAGATTTGATGACCGAGTTTTGTAGATTGGTCAAAAACAAGCACTTTTTACTATGGGAGGAGGGGTCTACCTCCCCTCGTTTAGGAGGTAGCGGCACTTTTAGAAAAAATGGTTTAAATTGAAAAAAAAATATTAAAAAACAATGGCAACACTTACAATAAAGTGCTATACTGCATTTGAAAGCCAGAAGATTGTTTTATAATCCTGTATTTAAATTAAATTACTTATGTCAATGGTTTTTGAGAAATTCGCATTTAAAGTTCAAATTTTGATAAAAAAACGTGAAAAAAAAAGTTTAAACCGATTGTTTTCAAAATTATGAAATGATATTGTAAATTATCTTATATGTGTTCCATGTAACTATCAGTTCTTAATCGAACACAAGAAACCGCATGGTTCTATGTCTTCTAGTTTTTGAAAAAATTGAAAATAACTAAAACTACTTTTCTATAAAATGTTTGTTATTTTTTGCTTCCTAACATAAATAAATCAGTGCTAGCTTCCAACATTACAATATATAAACAGTAAAGTATGCCCTGCTTGGCACACTATAGAATTTGGGGTAGGTGCGAGGTTGGGTACATGCAAAGTTTCTTTTTGCATTCACAGAATCTGTATTTAAAAAAATTCAAATTTATTCTATTTATATAAGTAGCCCAAAGTTCCAAACTTACAATTTTCAAATATTAAAATGCATTATGAAAAATTCACATGTAATGCACTACTGCTCGACTGCAGCCAATATATATAATTTCTTAATATGTATCTATATTTGTGTCTTACATACCTATTTATATAAAGCAACTGAAATGTTCAAAGTATACCAGCTTAGATAAAAAAAAGCTAACATTCCAATTTGTACCGTTGTTTTTTGTTCGTTAATGAAAATGTGGTACAAGTTATTGTTTACCAAGGTCATTCGTTATTCAACTTTTGTAAGAGTGAAGTGTTTTTTTCTCTAAATGAAAAATGGCGGTTAAACATCCACTACTCCATTCCAAATTGAATAATTTTCCAATATTTTCTTCTTTCGGTGATTTAGTGTCGACCAACGAAAAAAGCATTACTTTTTTCGAAGAAATTGGTTTAATACCAAATGAAAATTCAACTTCCGTGGCGGTGTGAAATTCTGGGTAACGCTAAATGAATTGCTGTACTGAACTAGCAAAGATGCATTATGTTTATTAACATTAATCCTTAAAATGGAATCACCGTCACCACCAAAAATCAAAAAAAGCCGTTTTGGTAATTTTCGATTTTCTCAAAAACTAGAAGACATAAAACCGTGCGGTTTTTGTGTTCGATTAAGAACTGATAGCTACATGGAACACAATAAGCTAATTTACAATTTCATTTCACAATTTTGAAAACAATCGGTCTAAACTTTTTTTTCACGTTTTTTATCAAAATTCGGACTTTAAATCTATCATTTTTTTAAAGTTAAAATCATCGAATACTTATTTTAGTTTTTTAGTATCGTGCTAACTTTATATAACTATTTAACATTTACAAACACCAAAACACGTCTGTTTACTTAGTTTTTTGCATGAACTGCTATTATTTTAGGGGTGTTCGTTCAGAAGCAATTTAATAAAAAAAAACAGCCATAGCACGATACTAGTTAAAAAAAATGTATAAAATTAAGAAAGAGTTATTAATCTACTTAAAAGTTAACAAATTGTTAAGTAGTATCATACTAATACCTTAATACTAAGCTGTTTAAAATTTTGCGCCCATGGTGTCAAGGTATTAATGTGATACTACAATTTGCTTACTTTAAAGTAGTTAACTAACACGTGTTAAGGCTGTTTTTAATTGAGTCTGAAACTAGTAGTTTTGGATTTAAGTAATTAAATGTTTGAAAGAATATGTTTCAAACTTGTAAAGAATTCAAAAGAAGACTATTTAATCCAGCCGAAAGATCCCAACGTATCGTAAATAGCGGATGCCAAACATATGAGAATGTCACGATAATTCTTAGGCTTTATATGTTTTTACATTCTGATATGTGGCAGAAAGTGTCAGAAGTTACTACCCGAACACGGTTCTCGATAGGAAAATTGGAATTAAACTCTGTGCACCGAATTCGAATGAATATACACCGGAACGTTTCAAAGGTGCATTTTTGAGACTGGTCCTCAGTCCGTACGTAAGCTTCCTTTTTATGTTGGTTGAATCTGATCCCTATGTGTTTTTTGACGATTTCAGCTTATCTCAACTGTAACTAGATTATCTGCAAGAGGACGAGTTTGGCATCCGAATTACAATGGGTTGATTATAGCAGTTGCTGCCAGATGCAAATATAATCAGGAATATTATACATATAAAGCTCAAGCTTCGTGGAAAAAGCACATGTACCTTGAAGGTCCTTGCTACCAGAATACACCGTCATTTTGATGGATGCTTCGAAAGTATCAAGCACAATTATTGATATCGACTGGCACTGAGTGCATTATTAACTAATTGGAAATATTTTTTTTGGAAATCAAACTTCTTCATTTCTACTGAACTGAGATTTGATTGTTAAAAAAAGAACGTCTTTTTGTGAATCACACATTACTTTAAAAATTACTTGCTGTTGCTGAACATGCCGTTTAGTGGTCTGAAAACCGATAGGGAAATATTAAAAAAGTATAAGCGAAAATAAATGAAATGATAAGGAGACCTATTAGGACGACACGAAGAATATCCCTTAAGATGATGATTGAAGGAAAATTAAACAACATTCGTATGTTTTGTTTTACCTCTCCTGCTCCAACGCTTTTAGCAGATAATCTCTGCAAAATCAGAAAAACTCAGTGGTCCACTCTTGAAAAAGGACATTATGTACATCACTTGGGCTTACACTTTCTATAAAAGGCGCAGTTAATTTGCAGGTTCACCCCAAATCTCAAGGTAGGATTTGTTATTTTCCATCACGCAACACCTAACATGCTTCTTTATATCTATTCGTTCCCATAAAACAATCGAAGGAAGTAAGAAGGAAACTATCTACCACAAAGCCATTTTGTACACTTTTTTAGGAAAAATGCATTTTCATTTATATTTATAAAAATTTCAGTTTATTATGAACAATTAAAATATTAATTATATTTCGTGTTACCTTTTCCCAAGGAGCCCTAATGTTGGGAGGAGTGATGATGATGATGATTGAACTCTCATCATATTTTTGCAGCCTAAGGATTTCCTGATATTTTAAACTTTTTTCCCTTCTTGTGTGAGGCAACTTCAATACCGAAGATGGCAGATAATTAGAGTTAACAGTTAAAACAAAAATTATTTAATTTCACAGATTTCCGAATCAAATCTATAAATTCAGGCTGTTTTTGGTTAATTAAATTTAAGTGCAATTCTTAAAGTGGGAATCTCTTTTCTTTTCGTTTTTATTTTAATTTATCCATTCACATGTACACATATTCGGAGCACAGCCAACATACACATCTTCCATCAGTCGCTCGATTGTTATCGTTTTCTGGGAGAGAAAAACAAACTACACAGATTTTTTTTTCGTTCTTATTTAGTTGTATTAATTTAAATTGAAGTAAATAAAATAATTATTGGGCGATTTGTTGTGTGTTGGTTGGGTAATTGTTTTATTTTGTTTTATTGTTGTTTTGAAAATATATGAATTTTCTGAATTTCTTGCGATTTATCAAAAAGCAACACACTCATATTCGAATACTAATAAATGTCGTTTCCTTCGTCCGTATATAATTTTGTTCTTTACTTTTATTCACCAGTTTGAAGCGCGAAGAGTGAGAAGGAATTAAGAACAAATTATCTATTCCTCTCACTTAGCAAAGGGGAATTTTAGGGAAAAAAAACTACTTTATTTTTGATTTTCAACAAAAGCTACCTTCTTCTCCTTTTTTCTTAACGATATCTCAGCTTTTTGACAGATGGTTAAACAATGCTCTTGCTCTATTCAGCAATTTCTAATCCACTAGACTTGATCAGCTCGGATGAGTTGGTATTGGTCGAGTGGTAAGGCAAACTAACTTCAAATGAATCCAAAATGAAATCGAAAAATTCTTATTTAAGTTTTTGTTTTTACGTAATCCTAACTTTCTTTTCAAATATTCTTGAATTACAATTATTCAAATAAAATTTTAATTATTCTAGTTTGGTGTTTATTGTTTTGTTTTGAGTTTTTGTGTATTCTTTTCCAAAAACCTTTTTTCGTTTTTCTATTTCAACACTTGTGTTGATATATTTTATATAAGCGCATGTGCCATTTCAATTGCGATTTGTCAATACTTAAATTTAATGGAATAGAATTCCAGAAAGGATAGTCGGCGATGATGAAGTTGTGCTCAATAATTGGTTGGAGAATTTGAAACTGAGTTGATTTTTTTGGTTAGAAGTTTTAACCACAAGGAGTATTTGAGGAAAAATAATTGAATTTAAGAAAAAATAAATAGACGGTAGTTGAAGAAAAATTAAAGCAAATGAAAAAAATAATAAGAGCACATCGAGTGTGCTCCGAACATCATTTTAACTGAGCTTGTTCTGTTTTAAAATTGCGTTAAATGAAATTTAATGCCAAATCAATTTTTTGACACTAATGAGGTGGATCAATGCGTGAAAAAGTCAACGCACTTAATCTACATATCAATTAAAGTTAGGTTAGGTTGAATTGGCTTCCAGCGTCGCAGCTGACACACTTAGACCAGAGTTGGTGCATTAGGCATTTTCCTCTTTAAACTCAGAGCAGGGAACTGAGATGTCAAAAAAGATGTGTTTCTTTTCTTAGCTCATGTACCATCTTGATGTGTCATCAAAGCGCTCAGATTGTGCTTCTTTTTACAATCGGAGAGCTGTCTATAAGCTCAGAATAAAATGACCGGGCTAATGGAGTTAAAAACTGAACGCGGCCAACTTCACTTTTTTTCGTGTGATATGACAGATGGCGAAAAAAATGAGAGGCAAATAAATAAAAATCGAAATGTGCTCTGCTTAGATTGATTGACTTGATTCTAGAAATTTTCTCACAGATCGGGAAAAATTTTGTCTCCCATACATTTTTTTCCTGCAACAAATTTTGTCTTGGATATTTTTCCGAGCAGTACGCAGTTCGCGCGGAAAATTCATACTTTTGTGCATTGCTATCTTTGAGTATATATAATATGGAGGGCTCGTTTCTATTCCAAATGCGTGACTATCATAGGGGGCGCTACTCAAATTTGTGTAAGACAAAGTTATTGCCGAGTGCTTCATATCCACTGATCTCTATAATAATTATAGAGATCAGTGTTCATATCACATGTGACGGAGAACTATATGCGAGGAGAAGGTAAGCACAAATCGGAGGATACGGCTGTATCCTTAACTTACAGAAAGTGAGACAGCGACCCCTATCACAACTTCAAGTACTACAATGCATTAGGGATAGGAACGAGCCCTCCATATTATATATACTCAAAGATTGCTATAAAAAATGTCTCCACTAAATTTTGCAAGGAAAAAGAATGATACAAGCATTATTTTGCGGGACAAATTTTTCCAGGTTTTATGTAAAAGGTGTTGATGCTTCTCTTGAAAGCATCAAGAGGAGATTCCAAAAAGGTATGAACGACTTTTGTAAAAACAACCCGTTCCAGAGATACACTACAAAACACACACGAGATTTGGAAACATTTTGTACAGATTAAAATTGTAGAGATAAAATTTGTCTTGTCTCGATCTGCGCGGCTTAATCGTTTTATCAAACGTTAGTTAAATTATTCACTCTACTACTTACACGATACCAATATAATTTAACGTCACTTGCATTGCTAGTATTTTCATGGGAAAATCAAGGTATTCAGCATGTATTTTGATCAGAATCATACGGCGAAAGAAGTTTGAGCAAGAAAACTGAAATATTAATCCAAAGAAAATATAAAACCTTGCAGAAGAATCAAAATTTAAGTTTTAAATTTTAATGTACTTCATCTCTTGTGCCGATGGAAAAATTATTCCAGAAAAAAGAAATCTGCTGTCTGCCTTTTGTTTGTCATTAGAGTACGTGGCGGGCAACTGAACATTTTGTCAGCTTGAACCACTATGAACTTATTCAATATGGATCGCTTGGAGCCAACCTCACGTAAGTTCCATTTATAACTTAATGTCAACAAACGCTAGTGGGAGCTATGTTGTAAATTTTAACACTTGAAGTTTTACAGCCGTATTTATTAGAATTCCCTAAACGCGTGAATAGTTGTGCAATGCATAAGGACTTATTCATCCACTATGCAAATTCATATTTATAAAACATTTGCCTACCCTGCATAGTTATAATGAGCTTGTGTCAAATAAAGTACCAAAAAGTAAGAATCTATTACATTTAGCCTCCATAAAACTCAGCTGTTTATCAAAAAACAAAAAAAAAAAACATCTAGAAACTAGCAAAAAGCTAAAAGTATTCTAACAATTAACTTTGATTCATCAGATAAAGTATGTTATTATCTCTAGCACAATACTGGAAATCAAATTGTTATTCGTTTCATTACAGCTGGAATACTCCTCAGACAAGTTCTTGAGGATACAATTCAATAATGCAAGATAAAATTTACAACACTAACGCACCGGATGAAGAAGGATGCGTGGAGAACTGGAGAGACATCACCAACAAGTATATTTATCTATTTAATTCTAAGAATTTTCAATTCAATTTGTTTTTAATATATTAGTATAACATTTTTGTTTCAATAAATAAAAATAACACAAAGTTTTGGTTTCAGTATTGTAAGTCAAAGGCATTTTTTTTTTTGTTGATAATCCTTACAATTCAATGTGATGTCAAAGTGAATGTGACGTTTCAATACTAAAATGTCCTTATGTAGGCACTATTCAACCTCCAAACGCGTTTAGCTTATAATGCCTCTATTCAACTTCACATAAGTTTTATAAATAACGATTTTGCGTTTAGAGGCATTATAAGGGTTGCATAGCCTTATGTACTCACTATAATGAGTTTATAAATATGGCTGTTAGTGTTTAAGACTAGGCGCGCATATTCAATTTTTAGTTGTACAACTGTTTGGTTGCTTAAGCCAAGTACGCAGATCGGAAATCTCGCGCAAAAGTTTGAAGTCGGAGAGATGAAATCTAATTTAATGTGTTTTTTAGTGTATCTCTGGAACGGGTTGTCTTACAAAAGTTATTCATACCTTTTTAAAATCTTCTCTTGATACTCTCAAGATAAGCATCAGCACCTTTTACATAATTTTGACAAAAATCACTTTCGGAAACACACGGTGGCTGTCAAAATTTGTTCCGTAAAATAATGCTTGTATCATTCCTTTTCCTGGCAAAAATTTTGCGCGCGAACTGCGTACCTACTAATATCCAAGACAAAATTTGTCCCAGGACAAAAAATGTATGGGAGACAAAATTTTTCTCGATCTTCGTATTAGGCTTAAGCCTAGTATACAGTTCTTTTTGAAGAAAAAAAAAAATGAGTGGTGAAAAAAAAAATTTTTCTCATGAAAAAATTTCTGTAAGTTTTTTCCGTCAAAACAATGGGATGCACATTGTTTTGCGTGAAAAAAAATCGTGGTGAGTATAATTTTTTTTTTCGATTTTGGTTTACAGTTTGGTGAAATGAAAAAAGTTTTTTTTCTGGAAAAAACTCTCCCATAAGAAATACATTGGTTTTTTTTTTAGAAGAACTGTATACTAGGTTTTAAGAAATAAAATTGATAATGCGACATCTCGTGCAGAATAAGTGTCTTCTGACTTACAACTGTCAAACATAATTGTTAGGGTGTATCGATATGAATACAGGTTAATATGAAAAGAACTTTTTCATTAAATCTATGGATAATGGATCAAGAAAATATCTAGTTGTCTCACGGAGCAAGGGAGCTTTGTGTTTTCCATCAGAGCTTGCCGAGAGCACGTTCTACGAGCTAAGAATTAAATTGCCAATCATAAATGCTCTCTTTGGATCAAATTAGATTTTTGAGTGTTATTATATAGTATTATTTGTTTAAAATACAACGATTTTTTATTTAAATAAAATCTGCTTTGGCCTAGAAAAAGGTCACTGATTTATGATTTGGCGAACAAAACCTAAAAATGACAATCTCTCCACGCTCTTGTTGCAATAGTCCATTCGAACGCAGCCATTTTAGAATCAAACTGTTACCTCCTTTAAGTATTGGAAAATTTCCCATTAATGAACACTGGAAACCTCATAGACTCTCTATTACTTACAGTTTCATTTCTAATATCTTCTCTCTCGCACCTTGAATTGTGTGTTCGGTTTGTATAACAAAATACGGAACAACAGCACTTAATTGTCAAGTTTTGTTTAAAAAAGTATGATTAAAAAAAAAGAAAATTGTAATAGAAATAATAAATAAGTGTGAAAAATATCCCAATTTTTTTGGAAATACATATACATAACTATTTGAAAATAATATCATTTAGCTCGCTATATATATATTTATATATGTATATATAAATATATATATGCATATAGATATGAATAAATCCACCAAATCTTGTGAAGGGAACCTCGGTAGAAGAACTAGTTGGAAAAAAGAGGAGAAAAAATCAACTCGCTATCGTCACTACCTCGTCACCGGAAATCTGCCAGTTTAAAATTGTATTTTTATTTTTTTTTCTCACTCGTTCACTCCCTCGTTACGATAAAAACATTAATCTATTATTTATTTATTAACTAAAGAAAAAAGGTACTTCAAGACGGAATTCAGGATACATTTTTGTTAATGCATTCTAGGAAAATTCTAGAGAACTTTATTATTAAAAAAAAAGAAAGAAAAAGAAAAAAAAAACAAAGACAAAAAGAGTTTCTTTTTAGCTCGCCTTTTAAATTTAACGAAGAATTACTTAGAAAAATAAAAAGAACGGGGAGAGATCGTCGCTTATATATAATAAGCAGATATAGGAGCGATTTAGTGTTAGTTATTTAATGTGGGATGCGAGAAGACAATTTAACGAAAAATAAAACGATCTTCCATAGAAACTATCCTGTGGGAATTATTATTATCCCATCGAAGTTAGTGCTTAAAAATATAAGAAGGCCCTTTGCTGGTGGTGGGTGGGATGGTTAATTTCGACATGGACAGTTAACTACGCGATAATTTAAGTATCTATAAAAAAAAGAGTTATGTATATGCGGTTTCCAAAAAAACTTAATTTTTATACTTGGAAATTCAAAAGTTGAAAATGGTGTTGTGGTTTTTCTTTAGAAAACTACGATGATAACAACAATCAACCATAAGGAAAGGAATGTTTAAAAAAATGAAAAAAATGAGTACAATATATTATGTATGTATAAGAGCAGCATAAATGAAATTTCTTGGTTGCTTATAATTTGTGTGTACAAGAAGAGTTAAATTAGAAAAAAAAAGAATAAGTTCAAAAATATAACTCCAAAATGTATTGTGACTGTGAAAAATTGCAAAGAAAAGAATGACAAAATAAAGTACATATATTCATTCAATTGAACATTTATCATTAACAAAGCTGCCGAAATATATGAAAAACCTTTTAATAAATAATAAAAGTAAACGAGTTAATAGAAACATCATTCTTCAACGACGACAACAACAAAACCAGCAACAACACATCCCAGTATCCCAGTGCATCAAACCAGATCGTGTGTGAAAAATCCAAAAAAATTACAGTCATGAATTGTCAATTCAACTGATATTGATATGTAAGTAAGAGCAATAATATAGTGTTTTTTTTTATGACATTCTAGATTTGTATGCTCTGTTGTTTTCCTTCTCAACCTTTTTGTAATTTGCAAAATCATGCGGATAGTGTATCCAATCTTGCTTTTTTCTGCCACAGTCTTTGGGAATCGAAATCCCACAGAAAAATTCACAAAAATAATGTGTAATGGATTTACTCTGGCTTCGGGTTGGACCCAGCCGAAATCTTGGTCATAGGACACTTGAATTGTTTTGGTTTTTAACTTCCAGCCTTAACTTCACTTATGTTACCATCCACAAGTTTGTTTTTTCGGTATTCGGAGAGATTTTTTTAAGTAATTGTGAGTTCTGGGTGCTCATAGTTTGTCTTTGATTTTTCATTTAAAAATTCAATCAAAGTCATCAACGTAAAAAACTCTAACATGCATCTTTGATTTTCCATCCTTAAGCTTAGTTCGCAGTTCGCGCGCAAATAACCTATAAAAAAATTGATTTCGAATAAAAAACCTTTATCAAATGAAGTGAAGAACTAGAAATGACAATTCATTTTGTGTATGCAAAAGAATTATTTTCCCAACTGACTGAAAGATTCAGAAGAAGTCGAATAAAATAAATAAATAACAAAAACCTTTCATTCAAAAATTGACAATAGACTGTTTGACAGTTTTCACAAATTTCTGTTCTAAGTTAATTGACTTCTTGCAAAAAAAAAAATAATCGCAAACAATTCTGTTCTTAATCGTTGTAGAATTCTGTTCTTAATGGTTGTAGACTGACTCATTAGAATTATGAACCTAGGTTTTGAACGTCAAAATCTTTTGATTTTTTTTGATCCGTTACGGACACTACTGACCAAACTAATTGACATAACATAACTAAATATCGTATTGATAGCTGACATAATGTTAAATGCTTAACTGTTAGTTTACTCTTGAGATGGATTTACATTTTCGTTCTTTATTCGGTGTACCTACGCTGTTAGCACTTCGTGGCACAGCGAAGAAGCATTTAGGTGCGACAAAGCGATGCGATGCGAGAAGCGTTTGCTTGCGAGAAAAATATTTAAATTGATTCTTATATACACGCGCATATTGAAGCGATATTTAATGCGAGTTTCTCGCATACCTGTCGCAAGCATCTCGCTCAGAAACTGTTGTGACCACTTTTCCAAGTGAGTTTGTGCGAGAAGGTTCATATTGTTTGTTAAAAAAAAAAACAAACGATTAAAATGTTGATACTTCAGTGCTTGTATTGTGTGGTGCAACTTTTTGATAATTTTGTTGGCAATAATTATAAAGGAATTAACAATACAACCGCAGAAAATCGCTTCTAATGTGCGCACTACGTCGCATCTCGAATCGCTTGTCGCATCGCTTCTCGTATCGCATCGCTTTGTCGCACCACTGTACGCGCAGCCTTAGAGTATTCCGTTCAGTATTCTATTCAGTTCGCTCTTACAACAAAACGGGTATAAACAAAATCATTTGTGACAAAAACCTGGTACTTTTGCCTATGAAAGAAATGAACCAGTTACAAAAATGTTAAGGGAAGTAAATGCTTATTCTAATATTTTTGATTATAATCATAGCAAGATAATACAAAGAAATCTTCTAAAAGTTTCTTCCTACAACTAAATTTTGATCATTGTACAGAAAAACTTAGCATGCTTTTCTATACCTGTTAATCTTAAATTAACATTTCTTTTTTGAATTTGTTTAATTTTGCATGATCCTATATTAATTTTTTTTTTTATTTTAATCTTGCATACTTTTGTAACGCTTGGTATTAAGAATGTTCAACTAAATATTCTCAGATATACCTGTGGTGTTTGGTAGAAACATGATAACTCCATAAAATAATTTGCATCCTTATATTCACTTTATATCGATCTCAAAACTAAACGGGTAAACGCATTTTCTTAAAATTTTTAACATAATTGTTCAAAGAATATTTTAAAAAGTTTTTCAAATTTAAAGAAAATCAGTCAACCCGTTTCAGGCCTAGGTCCATGTAAAGTGAACGTGAAAATGCAAATTACTTTATGGACTTATCATGTTTGTACAAAACACCACAGATATACAAATAACTTAAATTTGTTCATTTTTTGTTATTTAAATAATTTTAATAAGTTCTGTTCCATCGCTTATGGTATCTGGGGGAAATCTGGGTGGGAAATAATTTAAATCAATTTTATTTATAAAAGATCATTTGGGGCAAACGTTAGCTGTTAAAAACGAATAGGTATTCTTTGTTTTGGAGAAAGTAAGATTATTGCACTTGATATTTCAAAAGCATTTGAAATATTTGGCATCAAGCTCCCCTATCGAAAATACTTGCATTTGGTATTAATAAATCTTTTTTTAGATGGATTAGAAATTATCTTTGAGATCGTTTTTTTCTCTCTTTCTCACATACATCAATAAACTTCTGGCTGAAACATCCATTCAATAGTTTTGCTAACGGCAGTACTCGAAAGTCTTGTCCAATGGGGAATCAATAACCGCGTACAATTTAATACTTCAAAAATTCCAAGCTGTCTCCTGTCGTTGAAGCAGAACCTACCCCCTATGCTGCTACACTTGCATGGAAAGAAATCGCATTTACTATAATCTTGTGATAATCTTAAAAACAAACCTATAAATTTGATTTCTTCAATACTGCTTCAGAGCAGGTAGTTCGCAGGGCAGGTTTTAACACCGAGGGAACCATTTTTAACAAATATGTACTTCCAACTAATAGGGTATGTGGACTATATCAAAATGATCGCCCATATCCAGTGTTCCGTAATAGAGTCTCTCACGCCTGGTCTTGAAGTTAACCACGAGAAGACAGGGAATATGTTATAATAGTAATAGATGTAGGGTGGACCAAACGAGAACTAGTTGGGCAAATATAAACTCTCTGCGTCATACAATTGATCGTTGACAAAAAATAGAAAAAAATCAATAATAAATAAAAAAATAATATTGAAAAATGAAAAATGTATTCCTGTTTAACATTTGTATGTCTTATTTAGCCTACCCTGTATGTAGATACATATGTATTAATTTATAAACACACAGTTTATGACCTTTAAGTTACAATTAACAATGTTGTTGATATCATAAAAATATGCTTATTCAAGATCTCAGTTTTAAACTCTAGTATATATTTTTTAAATATATTAATATTTGTTTTTTTTTTTTTATATTATACGCGCACTCAAGGGGTTATGAATACTCTTATAATGTTATACACAGTACGAGCAATTAGGAAAATGGGATAGGATTAGAAAGGATTGATTAGACAATTTTTTGAAGATATTTAAAATCTTAAAAAATATGTGTATTTTGAGTTTAAACAGTAAAAAAAATATGGCAATTTCATGTTTCTAGTCGAAAATGTTTCGTTAAATAATTGGGCAACACGTTAATTTTATATACAAACAAACAAACAAACAAACGGACAGCGTTTTACATAAAATTAATTGATGAAAATCTACTACCTACATACATTCCACTGTTGAACATTCATCCACCTGCTAGGGAGAAATGCCGCTATTGATATCACCAACTTAAAAAAAAATTAAGGAATCACCTACCTTCTAGTATTAACTTCACGAACGAAACCTTAGTACAGATCCGAAGAAAAATTATAAAAGTTTCTTCGGTTTGGCAAAGCAAATGGTTTTGAAACTCGAGTGTTATACGCTGATACTCGTACTAGACTCTTTCCAAAGAAAAATTCTTCTAATGGGGGAGACCGGAACCCTTTGAGCTTTATGATGCGGATGTAGACCAGAAAGCCGAAACCCGTTCAAGTGCTTAAGCAGGTGGTTCGGTCTTCCTTATTGCCTCGAACTTGGTTTCGAAGACTGGGAGCATTGTTGTCCGTTTGTTTTATGTATGCAGTCAAGGCTTGCATATGCTTGCGGTCTTCCTTGTCGCTAAAAACCTTAGGCTGGTATTCAAAGTCTCTTGGCCTGGACCATTATTGTTCATTCGCACGATGTGTATACCGCGCCAGTTTGCTTGAGTATTAACAAGTGTCAAATTGTTTGAAATGGACTCTCAAGTTGTGTGGGATGGCATTTCATTCTGTTTGCAATGCAAATACGTATTATTCATGATTTTTGACATGTCTTTATAATGTGTGAATCATGGCTAAAACACATGTGCAGCATTTTCCCTGCAGCAAAATTTAATTACACAGGTTCTTATGGGAGCAGAATCATTGAAATTCTGCATGCAGCGCTGCTCTGTGCACGATGTCTCTATTCCTAAATTAGCTGCCTAATTTCATTGCAGCCATAATTGTAAAACAAAAAGTTCCAAATAATTGCTATTTGGCATTACTGATATTGACAGATTGTTGACATTGTCTGTCATATTTGCAAAAAAAAAGTTTGTTTTTGTCTTTGGTGGAAAACTTGATATTAGTTGTGTTCAACCACGAAAAGGCCAGTGTAGAGTAGTGTAGTGCAGTGCAAGTTCATGAAAACTGTCAGTGCAAACTCAAGCAAAAACGTCATATGTCAGATGTTTAAAAAAAAAAAACAAATTAAATTCGGTGCAAGTAAAATGCCTTATGCCTGCGCTAAAGTCGATGGTAAAGGGAAGAAATTCATTCCCACTGCCTGCGACGACGTTCTTGGCTTTTTAGGCACAAAATCTCTTCCTCCTTTTCACCTTTTTTCATCAAACTTTCAAACACTTGCGTTCGGAATCCTTCGTGCAAATATACATACATACATAGATTTAATTAAGATATTATTGGATTAATTGGAGAACACTGAATCACCAGAGATTGCCCTTCACTCGAAGTTAGCTCTAATCTATGCATTATTTAAAAACTTTAATCAAAAATACAAAGCGCAGAAAAAAATCAACTTTATTCGTTAACAAAATATAATCGAATAATGACATCAGCTGACTTTGACAGTTTTCACCAACCTGCACTAGCTCAAAAGGTAGTTCAAGATATTCTGCACTAGTGTACACTAGTTCAGCTCAATGAACGCTAATCAGTGTAAGTCAGTGCAGAAATTTTCTCAATGAACACAAAAAAGCTAAACTTTTCTGCCCAGAGTAGTTCAGTGCAGCTGGTTGAACAGAACTATTGATACAATAATGGAAGAAAAAATAAAACAAATTCATTTATGACAAAACAAATCCGTATAATGAACAAGAAGTGAAAAGAATTTGTTGTCTCCGACTCGTATTTTTGTTTATTTTCAGACAGATGAAAGATTGTTACTGCTCACCAGTTCCTGTTTGGGATAGGTAAATTGTATCCAACTAAGGACATTTTCTTCAGCTATACATAGCAACATCAACGCGAGGGAAACTACATGTCTAGTATAGTTTTGTTTTTCATTTGTGCTTTGTATCTTCTTTTGCTTTTCCTACTTATCACCAGGAACAATTTTTGAAAGTATAGATGCAATTCTCTTTCATTTTCTGATTAATTAAATTTGTCCACGGCCTTGAAATTTTGATCTGGAACAAATTATATTCATTTAAAAACTTGAGGTATTTCTCATACACGGCAATCAAAATCAAAATTTTGTCCTTGTTTGTTGAAATATCCATTTATTTTAAAATAAACTTATAAAACTTTAAGTACTAAACAATTTAAGCAAACAAAAAGAATGAAAATTGGCAGATGCCATTTTTGTTTTAACAGAATTAGGCATCATTAAAGTTAGGAAGTATGTACATGTGTTCTGGCTGCAGCGCTGCATGCATCGCTGCGTGTATAAGGTCTTTGTAGACAGTTACACAAACAATCGTCAAAGTTAAGTAAAAACTTTAATAGTTGAAATCAAACCGAAGATTTACACGGCTGACATTTGTGTCATAATTTTTATGCCAACAATTGTGCACAAAATGGAAGAAAATCTGCAGTTTTATTAATCTAGCATAACTATAGTAAAGAAGTTTTACAATATGTTTAGGAATCATAAATGTACATATCACTTTTTAGCCATTCAATTTCTCTTCAATAATTGTCAAATTGACACGTAAAGTGTTATACCTACTTAATGTGTTACACATGAAATTTTAGCAAATCACTTTTCGATCCCGCTATAGATTGTTTGCCATCAACTATTTATAGGTTTTTTGAAAAATTCAAGGACAGAATGTCAGTGCATAAATACCTAATCAACCGTCCATCCGAAAATAATTTCCTTGGAACACTAGTAATTCTGTAATAAAGTATGCATATTCCCTGCCTGCGTGATACTGATAGAAAAGTACAGCCGATGGTCACCCTATTCTCTCTATACAATCAAACATTATTTCTGGCTTCATTGTCTAATTATTATTTTTTTTTTTTTTTCAAAAAAAAAAAAAAAAAAAAAGAGCACAAAGATTAAATACAACTAACCAACATGAGACGAGACAACACGATGCATCGAATGAGTGAGAATAAACCAACAAAAAATGTTAAATTGCAAATGCGAGTAAAGTAGTTTCACTCGACAATTTTTTTTTTCGAATTTCGAAAGCCAGACGACGAAAGACAGACAGACAGGCACACAAATCGGTGGTGCTGTTGCTGCTACTGTCTGTTCTGTTCTGGCTGGTGGTTTTTCGGTTTGGTTTCAAGCACCGAACCATCAAGCTGCCGCCGCTCGTTCCTGTTAGGCTGGTACATATAGCTAGCTGGTTGGCTGTATTAATGCGCCT
Organism: Chrysotoxum bicinctum; assembly: GCA_911387755.1. NCBI lineage: Eukaryota > Metazoa > Arthropoda > Insecta > Diptera > Syrphidae > Chrysotoxum > Chrysotoxum bicinctum. The sequence goes on along the minus strand of OU426991.1, from coordinate 11,368,344 downwards.
GGCCACTGAAAAGTTGCCGTTGCACGATAATCTGCGTTCGTGTGACTGAAAGTACGAGTGTTTTTATTTTCTCTCCTCCGTGTGGTGTTGATTTAATTTCATTCAACAAAAGTACAAAAAATAATTCTGTGGGTTTGAGTTTTAATCTTTTTTTTTTCATTAATTTTAGAAATATATCGAACAAAACTAAAATTCCATATTCAAAAAGTAGTTCGTTTTGGAAAATCCTCCGTCCGGAGCGGACCAACCATAAAGTAATATATCTTTTTTTTGTACGAAATTGTATGATGTGCGATAAGGCTAGAAACACTTAAAATGAAAAAATATATAGGTACTTGGTGTATGTGTGTTTAGATGGATGTATTTCTGGTATATATTATCCGGACAGAGGCAAAAATTACAACAACAAAAAAGAGAGCAGACTAAAAAATGAAGTTTGCTTGTTGAAAACCACATTTTTTTTTTATTTTGTCCCCCTTTTCCCTTCTATGCTCTTATTTTACGCTGCGGAATAATAATAAAATATAAATGAAGAGTGTGTATTTTACCACATTGCCACTGTGTAACAGAATAATTTAAATTAATATAAAAATGTATAAAACTAATTCAGTCTGTGATTTCAGTGAATTAACTGTATTGTGTACTTTTTACTTAGGTAAAGTACTAAAACTGGATAACTGCTACTGCATTGGCATTCCTACTGTCTTGATTTCGTGAAAGAAAGAAAAATCCGTATAGGATTACTTTCTCTGATTTTTTTTTGTTTTGTTTTATTATATTTTATATTTTTTGTTTAAATGAAGGTATTTTTCAATTATTATTAAATTTCATTGGAACTTCGTACGATTTTATCGTATGAGTGCAGAAGTTATTTTTTTCTAAAAATTGAAGCCGGTATTTTCTTATTTTATGTAGGTAGCTAGGTATACTTTTTTTTTGTTAAATTTCGTGAGAAAAGCCAACGATTCTTGTTTTTTCGATAAGGCATTGGTTTCAAAATTATTATTTTTTTTAATAATTCAATGATCCCTACCGATGTTTGACTTCGCGCGGCATTATCAGGGAAAAAGAAATAAGTAGGTAGGTAATGACAGCTATGCAGGTATTGTTGCATGTTGTTCTTCCTAATAAACTGTTCTTTTTTTCTTATTATTTGAAGTTTATGAGAAAATTTTTCCTTTTTTTTGTTAGTTTTGTTCAAAATCTCGAACTGCATACCATTCGTGTACATTTTCTTTGTAGCTTCTTAATAAACTATTTTGACATTCTATATGCACGCTGTTGCCTTTCACTTCGTTTGTTAGAATTTTTGTTTGGATTGGTAGGAAACCTAACCTTTAAATTTTTAGAAAGGTAAAATTATACTAAATAACTAATATCAAGTAGGGATTCTTGTTTTGTTTAGTTTTGTTTTGAGATCAATTAATGAATATCAGAAAAATTTACGTTCAAAATTTAATTTAATAGTTTATTGAAAGGATTAACATCCAACAGCAAACTTTATTGGGTGTCTGCCTTTTAGAATTACCACCATCATGGAAAGTGTTAAGAGCATATATGAAACCTTAGTTTCTAATTAAGAGATACAACAAATGGTCGTTGTTTACCTACATATTTGATTAAACAGAATTAGTTTCTGTTTTTTTTTTTCTTAGTTAGAAATTAATTCTTAAGCTTGAGATGATCTATTTCAGTTAGGATGTATTAAATTATGAACTTAAATATATAATGGCCAAATAAGAAATAGACACATGCATGTCTAAAAAATTGAAGAAATCAAGACGACTACGCAAAAACATAATCAAACACTTATTATTGGAAGCAGTGGGAATGCGACCGCTTAGGGGCAGTGTTCTCCATCATCCATACTTTACTTTCTTGCGGTACATATCGTATGTGGGTATTGTTACATACGTAATATACCTGTCAAGTTATTTCCAAAATAAATAGAATTTGAGGTTTTAATCAACTTTGCTCCTCTCGGTTTCTTGTAAATTCTACAAATGCGTTTTAAAATACATATTGTTGAAACCAACAACAACCTTTAAGGGTTCAACAATTCCCTTAATATACAGCCGTTCATACCGAATCATAATCTCTGGTTTTGGGCCGCAATTTTACAAAATTTGTTTTAGCTTTCCAAGGAATCGTGTTAATAGGTTTTCTCAACAAAAAAAGATCCATTGTTAAATAACTTACGAAAATTCGACCAAACAAATACGTACCCTAAATTTTAGCCGGTGCTAAATTTTGTCTGGGGTTGTAAGGGGTGAAATTCGTTTTTTTTTAATTTCTGGAAAACTTTTTTTTTTTTTTTAAAAACGAAGGTACCAATTATAGCTTATGTAATTCTACACAAAAAATATTATAAACCTTTTTTTCGTAGAATCAATAGATTCCACATTTTCCGTTGGTTAAATTTTTGTTACTGTTTTTGTTTTTCATTATAAAATAAATCTTTTAGGGTGGTAGGGTTATGAGGAAGGTCAGCTTTTTGAAAAGGTGGTGTTTTCGGTTTCATTTAATAACTCCTTCCAATTTCATTTTACAAGAATATAAATTAGTAAACATTTTTAGAGAATGAAATGATCTAGTTGATTCGTCTTTAAGTTAGAGCACGCCAAATTTCATCTATTCCGCGTCCAATTTGATCGCTATGGAAACTTTTAACCGAAAATCTATCTAGGTTTATACATTCATAATATGCCAATCGTGATTGTGAACGACTTGCAAAAATAACGGTTAATTGAAATTATAATGCGCAATTCTTAAAACTAAGAGAGCCTGAAAAGGTTTTGCGAGAAGGGAGGTAGCTCAAATTAATTATGTTTTTGTTTTGCATTTGATTAGGCCTACTACTAAGGATACCAAAATCAAATAAAAAACGCGCCAAGTACTTTTCCTCTTTGGTGGTGTGGAAAATAGTACAATAAAAGAGTTAGAAACAGATTAGAAGTTTTTGCAAATTTTTCTGTTGAGGCGTGTGAACCGGCGCATAATACCGAAGGAACACAAATTACATGTGTAATTTCATTGAATAACTAAAGTTTTCGAGAAAATGTATTCTCATCATTTTATTTATAATAGCAGAACTTAAAATTATCTCCGTTATTATATTAAACCCTTATAAATACAAGTTGTAAATATGAACATAAGCTCGTAAATTTTGTATAATGTTTTGTATATAAAAGGGTCCTCTTGACATCCATAGAATTTCTCTTTGATTTAAATCAGGATTAGCCCGGCTATTCCATAACTACGATCTTGTTTCATAAGACATCTTTGCCGGCGAACGGCAGTATGATATTGATGTACCTTTTAAAGTTCATTGTTTTCTGAACACCACCAACACGGAACCAATAAAAACGTTCCCAAACTATCACACTTTCTCCGCCATGTTTGATGGTATTGACTGTGTACTACGGCTAAAAGTCTAATGTTTTGGTGATCTTAAAAATGTTCTACCACCATCTGTGCCAAATAAACTAATGTTGGACTCGCCTCTTCAGACTATAAAATGATTCTATGCAGACTGTTTCTGTGTTTACTCCGAACAGTCAACAAAGAACATTTCCTCGGTCTTCTGGCGCACAGTTTCCATTTCAGCAACATCTTCCAGATACTCGAAGTGTTTAAATCTATTTTTAAGAACGATGTTACAAACGAATTATTTTTAACAGTCCTGACTTTCCGTGGTTTTTCTGGACGTTTGTAACCATATTTTATGGACAACGAATCTCTTCAGCAATTGCTTTGAAAGTTTTTTCCTCTTTTCTAAGCTTTTTATAATTTCTCATGAGAATAATGCCCCTTACGTCCAATATTCTGTTGCTTAAGCATTAAAAATATAATTGAAATTAGAATAAAGTAAATACTTATTTCTTTTCATCTGAAACCAAATAGCAATAGCTGTATCAATCAGCCTTATTGCTAGTTTCACCCGAACAACATTCCGCCCGAAGGAATTGATATTTCATTTTTCGTATATTGGAGTTTTCACCCCGGAACATGTTAGGCACTTTCAAGATATCCCTTGTTTTCAGCAGTTTTTCCGGGTTAAATTTACGCCAAAAGGTTGGTTTTTAAAAGCGAAAGAAAGAAAAACTGGTTTATATTAACTTTAATATTTGGCATTTTCACGAATGTCAAATCGCCTATATCCAGTGATGGTTAATTTAGGAAATAATTCGTTAACGCCGAGTTACATTTCGTTCTTATTTTGTTTAATCAAAAAATCATTTTCACAAAATTTATCTTTTACCTAAGTAAAAATAATTTTAATAAGAAAACCCAATAAAAATACCGTATTTCTAAAATTATATTGGGGCCTATCGGGAATCTCCCTGGAAATTTTGTTTCCCTCGGAATTTTTTGTTCCCACGGAATTTTTTTCGTCAAATGTGAATCTCCCTCGAAACTTTTCCCCTCCGATAAAAAGAAGTATCATACATCTGTTGTCCAAAAACACCTTTGAATTAGGTATGTGTAGTTTTAAGGCTTCCAATAACATTAAAATCCCTCAGAAATGGAAGAAAATCATGATAATCATAAATTACGCGGGAATATATCGAACTCATTCACGATCGCGATTTTTCGAAAATGGCAATTCTTCCCAGGAAAATTTTATTCACAATAGCCCCCATTGTTTTTTTTAAATATTTTTTGCTATTTAAATTAAATTTTATGGGGTACTTGTATATTTTTATTTACATTTGATTGTTTATTTTTAAAAAATTTCACAAGTTCTACTGCAGTCAATTATACTTTTCTAGCGTTTCTAAAGTAGTAGTGCCCTTTTATGCATTTCACGATTTTGACATCCCTGCTTCATCCCTACTAATAGTCAATCGAACTTCATAAATCTACGAGTATACTATATATCGCACTTTCTTAATATTACTAATATAATGTTTTATTTTATATTGAATTCTTTATCCTCGTGCTTAAAGAGTAATTAAAACGGGTTCATGTAATGTGTTCTTTTATAAATGTAGCGAAAAATTAAGGATATTTATTTTATGTCATAGGATTTTTTTGTGTTTTGATATAACATCCCCTTATTATTCGAACGAAACTTACAATAGCTTTTAAAATTTAGAGCAAATACAAATTGTGAGGTGAAATATCTTTCGGGTGATACTCACAATAATTCTGTGAAAGTAAACAAATAATGTATTTTAATGTTTTTTTTTGTTTAATAAATTGACTTGTTATTTTCTGGTCTTCTTTTTATAGCTCTGTCTGACCAATATATTATTTCTCGAAGACTTCAATTATTAAATGAAGTAAATTGTTATTAATAAGTTGAAACTCGATTAACCGGGATGGTTGGGACCGAGCTCATAGATTTGTTTCTATTACATACGGATAATAAAGTTTTTTATGTCAAATATTTTCATCACGGATAATAGAGCGTCCGGTTAATCGAATCCCGGATAATCGAGTTTCAACTGTAATTAAAAAAAACTCGTGTTGTAGATCGACCATAACTTACGGGACACCCTGTGTTTTTTTTCTCATTCTACACTACTGAAGCATAGTTTATCTCATATTGGCCACTTAAGACCGTGAAACTGGGCCTGAAAGCGTGAGAGCAAGAACGTGCAATAGTAAATATGGCACTTCATTTTAAGTCTATGTGTAATAATATTCTCTAACATAGTTTGTGTCCATTTATGTAGATATGAAAAAAGTGCCGAAATTCACAAATAACTTTTTTCATACAATTATTTGAAATCAATTGCCACAGTAATTATTATAGTTTATAAAAATTATGTCTAATCGTTATTAGTCTTGTAACCCGTTTTTTCCTATTCTCCTTTCGTTAAAAACTTTTTACATAAATAATTTACAAAAAGTATTTAAAGAAAATATAAATACATTTCTCTTTTTTCTTTTATTACTTAAATTTGTTTTTCATTTTGTTTTTTTTTTGTTTATTTTTCTTTACAGAATGAATGTCCAAATGTGCATATATATCTAAACATAATGTGATTCCTTTGTACTGCAATACTTAGTCCTATTGTATTTTCAAGTATTTATTAATCTAGAATTAAACTTTAAATGTACGCATCGATTTTGTTCAACGAATTCAATTTATAATATTTAGTGGTAAATTTAATTGTTTTAATATTTTTTTTATATTTTTTTATAATTAAGTTGATAATTTTAATATTGTGCTTGATATTTAAATTTATTGGTGTATGTGGTTTTTAGTGTTCTTGAAGAGCAATAATAACTTTGTTTGGCTGGGTTAAACTAAATTAAGGTTTGTTTGGTGTGATACCCCGAAAAACGAGTTGTCTAGGACTCGTACAAAAATGTTGGACAATTTGGAGCTATAATTTTCATGATTTGTATTTTGTTTTTCACTTATAAATTTTATGTGAACAAATGAACATTTCCGGTTTTGATAGATACTGAATCATTTATTTTCAAAAGATGAAAATCCACTTCTTCCAAAAACCGTTTCTTATTTACTTAATTTTCTCACAAGATATAACCACATGACATGTTTTAAAGTCTATTTATTTAGTTGGATTTAAACTATTAACATTTAACAATCAGTTATGTTTTTTAAATTTTACATACAATTAACTATACTAAAACTGGGATTTTCCAAATTCCATAATGTTGTTTTTAAATATATTTAAGTTTCATTTTCTTTTTACTGTGGAATCATCAATTACGTATTCTTAACACAATGCATTTGGTAAATCTTAGTTTTTACCTCAGCTTTATGTTTTAAATAATCCTCTTTTACTGTAGATTTTATTAGGTCTTGAACAATTTCTTTTTGAAGTAAAACTTCTTTTCCGGCGTTGGGTGTAAAACATTTTCTATGCAGCTGTCAGTGACATGTCAAAACGACACTTTATCCGGCAAAGGAAGCGACATGTTTTTAGTTTATAGGTTGCTTGTGCGTTTATAGGTTAGAATCTTACAAAGCCTTTGCTTGAGAGAAAAGAAGTTTTACTTTCTACCGCGTGCACGTCAGTAGTACACACAACCTTTTTACTTGCGACTTATAGGTACTATAAGGCAAGTTATGCATTCGTAAAAAAATCGAACTCGGGATTTTGATCAAAGTTGACATTACGATGATAGCGAAGACGAAAAAAGTGGGTCTCGCAATTCTGTCTGTCTGTCTGTCTGTTCGATTACAGCTAAACGGCTCGGCAGATTTTCTTCAAATTTGTTAGACATGGGTTTTGATTTTTTACCCCCGGATGTTTTTTGATTTGATTTTTTAAGACCAAAAATAACGGTACCTGCCATACGAATTTTTTTTCGAAATTTTATAAATATTTTTTTTTTTCTCAAAAACTGTCCCAACGATTTTTTAAAAAAAAATTCAAAAAATTTAATTTAGTTAAACCTAGGTAATGGTTGAAAAAAAATTTCCAAAAAAATTAGTAGTTTTGGTACCCCCCTTGGGACCATTTTTTTTGTTTTTGATTTTCTCAAAAACGGTACCACCGATTTTGATCATGTTTTTTATGCTAAAGCTTCCCAGCAGTTTGAATATTATTGTGTATTCAAATTTTCCAAAAATTTTTTTTTGGATTTTTAAAAAAATTAAAAAAATTTTTTTTTGAAAACTCAATATTTCGAAAACCCCATGCTCGATTTTTTCAAAACATTATAAATAAAAGTTTGAAAAAATAATCTACAATATATAAGAAAAATAAATTCATTTTACCTAAAAACAACGGTACCCTCCATACAAATGTTAAAAAATGGTTTTCGAAAATCGTATTTTTCTCGAAAACGGTTCCGAGAATTTTGCTTGAATTTTTTTTCTTTCTATTATTTTTTAATATCTGTCATTTAATAAAAAAAAATTTGAAAACAAGATATTACTGACTGTACCTACCATAGAACGATTTTTTAAAATTTTGAATTTCTCATTATCAGTACAACGGATTTTAATGCAATTTCCTAGAGAGAAGCTTCTAAAAAGTTTAAAAAACATTGCATTTCAAAACTTTAAGAAAAATATTTTTTAGAACTTTGAAAAAAAAATCAATTTTTTGTTTTTTGAAAATTCAATATCTCGAAAACGGCTCAGTACTTTTTTTGTAAATTTAATTTTTATTCATACATTAATAAAAACTTCAAATTGGCGTACCGACATTTTTTCTTAAAAATGTTTTAAAATTTTCTTATATAAAACCTTATTTTTTAAGAAACCACTACAAAGACTTATAATTTTTGTTCTTGCATAAATCTATATTTGCTTGAATCACATGGCAACCTATTCTTACCTTTAACTACTAAAGAAGTTTTTTTTTAGTCATTTAAAAAATGAATTTTATGCTTATGAACAGTTTCTCTAATAACATTCATTTTTGAAATTCTTAGTCTTTTACATAGGAGCAAGTTCGTGCGACCCAGTCGTGCATTTTATTTATTGAGTTTATGTAATTTAAAAAAAGCTTTTATATACAAAATTTTTAAAAGATTTAAAAAAAAAAATTTTGGTACGCCAATTTAAAGTTTTTATTATTGTTCGAATAAAAATTAAACTTAAAAAAAAAAATATTGAGCCGTTTCTGAGATATCGAATTTTCAAAAAAAAAGAAAAAAATAGATTTTTTTTTTCAAAAATTCAAAAAATATTTATTTTAAAGTTTTGAAATGCAATGTGTTTTAGACTTTTTAGAAGCTTCTCTATAAAAACTTTCATTAAGAACCGTTAAGTGGATAATGAGAAATTCAAAATTCGAAAAAATGGTTCTATGGTAGGTCCAAGCTGTAATATCTTAATTTCAAAATTTGTTTTATTAAAGTAAAGATCACAAAAATTGATTGAAAGAAAAAAAAAATTATCAAAATTCTAGGTGCCGTTTTCGAGAAAAATACGATTTTTGAAAACCATTTTTAAAAATTTTTCAACATTTGTATGGTGGGTACCTTTATTTTAAGATAAAATGATTTTTTTTTCTCATATCTTGTAGATTATATGAAGAAACTTTTATTTATCAAGTTTAAAAAAATAAAATGCACGACTGGATCGCACGAACTTGCTCTTATGTAAAAGTACTTTGGAATTTAAGATACATTTTATAAATATAAAACATGAATTTAATGAGATAATAATGTTCAAATGCATAAAATTGCCGTCTGGTTTCCGGAAAAGTATGAATTTATGCAAATAAACCTTAAAAAATCGTTTTATTATTGAATAAATTTTTATATAAGAAATTTCTCTAAAATTTTTCAAGAAAAAAATGTGGGATGCGAATTTTAAGTATTAAATAATATTGATTTTAGGAAATAATTTCAAAAAATAATCGTTCATAGGTTTTGAAGATATTGATTTAAAAAAATTAAAAAAAAAAAAAAACCAATAAATATTTTTTCGAATATTTTTATATACAATATTATTTTAAACTTAAGGGGACTCCTGCTAAAAATGTTGGGTTAAAATCCTTAGAGCCGTTAATGAGAAAGTCGAAAATCAAAAAAACGGGTCTATGGCAGGTACCCCTAATAACGTTTTGCCCCAACATTTTTTTTGACCAAAATGTAGTCCATGTCCATAATATCACACTTAATTTTTTTTATCAAAATCGTTAAAGCCGTTTTCGAGATAAATAAGATTTTGCATTACGGGTGTATGGGGGGTACCCTTAGTTTTCGAGCTAAAAAAAAAATTTCAATTTTTCCTCTAGGGAATCACCGAAGACCCTTAACTACTGAGATTGAAAGAAATAGGTCCAGGGGTTTAGGCTGTAGTGAGAGGTACAGACATACAGACACACTGAAACATGTTTTTTGTGTACTAAATTTTTCTTAAAATTTTTATAAAAAAAATTGACATGCACATTGTTATTATTTAATAAAATACATTTTTAAACGTAATTTAAAAATTTCATCGTGTATCGGTTTTCAAGATATTGAATTTTCAAAAAAAAAATTGTATTATTTTTTTAAAAATCCAAAAACAATTTTTTGAAAAAATTTTCAGTTTATATTTTTTCAAATGCAAAGCAGCTCCTGCAAAAAAATTTTGGTTAAAATCGTTAGAGCCGTTGGTGAGAAATTCGGAAATCAAAAAAACCGTTCTATGACAGGTACCCCTAATAACATTTCCCCCCAAATTTTGTTTTCACCAAAATATAGTCCATGTCCATAATATCACACTTAATTTTTTTTTATCAAAATCGTTAGAGCCGTTTTCGAGATAAATAAGATTTTGTATTACGGGTGTATGGAGGGTACCCTTAGTTTTCGAGCTAAAAAAAAAAATTTCAATTTTTCCTCTAGGGAATCACCGAAGACTCTTAACTACCGAGATTGAAAGAAATAGGTCCAGTGGTTTAGGCTGTAGTGAGAGGTACAGACATACAGACACACTGAAACATGTTTTTTGTGTACTAAATTTTCCTTAAAATTTTTATAAAAAATATTGATATGCAAATTGTTAGTATTTAATAAAATACATTTTAAAACGTAATTTAAAAATTTAATCGTGTATCGGTTTTCAAGATATTGAATTTTCAAAAAAAAAGTTGTATTATTTTTTAAAAAATCCAAAAACTATTTTTTCGAAAAAATTTTTAGTTTATATTTTTTCAAATGCAAAGCAGCTCCTGCATAAAAATTTTGGTTAAAATCGTTAGAGCCGTTGGTGAGAAATTCGAAAATCAAAAAAACCGTTCTATGACAGGTACCCCTAATAACATTTCCCCCCAAATTTTTTTTTTCACCAAAATATAGTCCATGTCCATAATATCACACTTAATTTTTTTTATCAAAATCGTTAGAGCCGTTTTCGAGATAAATAAGATTTTGCATTACGGGTGTATGGGGGGTACCCTTAGTTTTCGAGCTAAAAAAAAAATTTCAATTTTTCCTCTAGGGAATCACCGAAGACCCTTAACTACCAAGTTTGAAGAAAATACCTCCGGTAGTTTAGGCTGTAGTTCGAGGTACAGACATACAGACAGACAGACGGAATTGTCGGACGCACTTTTTTCGTCTTCCCTATCATCGTAATGTCAACTTTGATCAAAATCTCGAGTTCGATTTTTTTTCCAAATGCAGAACTTGCCCTATACGAGCCCAAACTCAAAATAGTTGGTCTACCGAATATAGAATGCAAATATGTGTTCATTCTTAACCTATTTCGAAACAAAAACTATTTTTTGATATACATATAAAGTCCTATTCATTTTAAATAAGAAAAGTGGAAAAAAAAGAAAGTGGCTTAATAAAATATTGATATGGAGTCTCTTTACAAAACTAAATAACGATTTATACACATTTCTTAGATGCAAAATAGTTGGTCTATGATTCTTTATGTTGATTTTACCACATTGTTAAGCGACCTTTGGCCTTAATCACTGCTTCTATAATGTACCTTGGCATAGTGTCAACTAATTGTTGACACTCTTCGGCACCAAAAGATTCCCAATTATTTGTAATTGTGGATCTTAAATCTTGAAGAGTCCGACGCGGTTCCTTTCGCAATTTTTGCTTCATCGTGTACCAAACAGTTTCGATTGGTGAAAGATTAGGGCTGGTGGAAGTCCACTCCAATAAAGAATTGCTTCAGCAGTTAACCGTACCATTGTTGACCTAGCCGTATGACAAGAAGCACCATTCTGTTGGAAAATATACTCCGCATTGCTACGAGTATAATGAAGACGTAGTATTGACGGAGGCAGCTCCTGTTCCAAAATGTTGCGGTACTTGACAGCATTAGCTATCCCAATTACAAAATGCAAATTACTCATACCACATCCCGACATGTACCTCCATACCATTAGAGATACTGGGAGCTTTACGGTTTGTTTAAGGCAGTCCTTGTGAGTTGTGAAAGGCTTCTTTAGCATTTTTTATCACTGGTCCTCGTTCATCACCAACACAAATTTCCAATCTGTACTGATCACTCCAATTAACGGACCGCCATTGACTAAAAGTCCAAATTTTTAAGTTGTTTGGCCCACTCAATGCGCCTTTTCTTTTGCTTAGGTGTCAGTAGTGATATTTCTTTTGCCTGCGTTTTTAATGATTTAAGTTGTCGTAATTTATGCAAAACTTAAATATTTTAAAATAAACCTTATAAAATTTGTATCCAATTTTTTTCATCATCTGCTTACAACTGTCCACCGAAACACTTTTTTGAATTTGTTCTCTCCACTGAACCGTTATTGAAGCAGATAAATATCGTCGATTTTCTTTAAAAATTTGGCAATCGCGAGGTTTTGCTGTTAGTGGATGTCCCGTTTTGTTGCATATATCCACATTTCCAGAATTTTTAAACTTTGTTATTATGTTCTGCACTGACGAGGGCGGTAAATTAAAATTTTCAGGGATTTCGTAGCTAGAAAATCCTGTTTCAAACGCTTTAATCATTGATTCCCTTAGGTCTCCTGATAATGCAACGCCACGCGCCAGGATTAACATGAAACTCTCGCTAGCTTGTATAAAATCATACAATAATCATTAATAAAACCAGTGCTTGTCATTTTTTTAATAACGGTTAACTGAAACTATATTTAAATAGTCTTAGATCAACTATTTTGCACCCAAAAAAGAGTAGACCAACTTTTATGCTCTTATCTTTGTCTGAGATGAAAGGAATATTATTGCTATTTGCTCTCTCAAATTTTGTTTTGTTAGGTCTAATTTACTCTCAGTGAAACTACTTTATTAAATTGACAACTTTTTTAAATGAACAAAAGCTGACTGCCACTAAATTTAGGATATATGAAGAATTAATGTGTTATTAAATGAATAGACCAACTATTTTGAGTTTGGGTCGTAGTACCTATATCGCAAGTAAAAACTAGCATGGGATTTTCGAAATATTGAGTTTTGAAAAAAAACTTTTGAAGTTTTTTTTAAAAATCCAAAAAATTTTTTTTTGAAAATTTGAATAAACAATTCTATTTAAATTTTTGAAGAGCCTTCGCAAAAAAAAAATGATCAAAATCGGTGGTACCGTTTTTGTGAAAATCAAAAACAAAAAAAATGGTTCCATGGGGGGTACCCTCAATAACCATTTTTCAGAAATTTTTTTTCAAGCATTACCTAGATTTAACTAAATGAAATTTTTTTGTGTTTTTAGTTTTTAAATCTGTCCAGCAGTTTTTGAGAAAAAAAAAATATTTATAAAATTTCGAAAAAAATTCGTATGGCAGGTACCGTTATTTTTGGTCTTAAAAAAAAAAGAAAAAAACGTGTGGGGGTAAAAAATCAAAACCCTTATCTACCAAGTTTAAAGAAAATCGGCCGAGCCGTTTAGGCTGTAGTCGAAGCGACAGACAGACAGAATTGCCAGACCCACTTTTTTAGTCTTCGCTATCATCGTAATGTCAACTATGATCAAAATCTCGAGTTCAATTTTTTTTACGAATCCATAACTTGCCTTATAGTACCTATAAGTCGCAAGTAAAAAGAAAAGCATATGCAATTTTGGAAGACGCTGATTTTCTTCATTGACATACCTTTATTGAAAATTAAATGATCTAAAAATTGTTAATAAGCTTCTACAAGTACGGCTTAATTTCAACTTAATTTATGAACATATTGTTTGCCATAAAACTCATCTTGAGATTTTTGAAACCACAAAAAACGTTCAGAGAACCTTACGTACAAGAAAAACTCGCAAGAGAGATCCATTCACACAGACCTTCGAATGAAGACCCATTCTAAATTTTGCAACTTAAACTAAACTTAGCAAATAAAATCAGATTTTGAGTCTCGAAAAGTATTTCCCAAATCGAACGAAAAAACATCGAAAGTGATTTGTTACAGCACAGCTCTGCAGAAAATTTTTGGAAATTTTGCCAAGAAGACGTTAAGCTGTGATCAAACTAAACTATAACTGAAATTAACTATAAATAAAAGACATTTGTAATTTCTCGTGCCTCATAAGAAGCTCCAGATAGTCCAACGAGTAGGGAGATTTCTCTAAATTCATGTGGTACCACAATGGACCATTCTCTGGGTTAAGTGTGTCAGGTGCGATGCTGACAGCTACTCAACAAGCTCTTTCGCCTATTTTTTTTTAATTTATTGTACGAGTATGTTGCCAATTATTGTTAATTCTACAGGAAGTCCCCTTATTCTTCAAATATATTTTGGGATATATTCTAAGAACAAAATCGTTCTACTGTATGGGTCTATCAGCAATGTTGACATTGTTTTTTGAGGATTTGAAAAAAGGCCTACAAAAAAGGCTTTAGAATATACCCAAGAATGATATCCTAAAATATCCTTAACAAGAGGACATCTTATATAAGTTGTTAATAAATATATATTTGTATTCTTTTAATGTCACTGTATTTTATCTTATCGAATTATTTTTTATGCTACTCTTTTCAGGTAAAATCAATACTTCAACTGATAAAAACTACACCAAAAATCATAAACGAATTTCTAAATTGATCAAATACCATACAAAATGAAAATAAAAATAAAAACAAATAACAAATCAATCATTTTTAAAAATAACTAAAAAAGAGTGGAATACAAAAAATCCTAAACAACTTAATTCATATAATAAACATAAATAAATAACTTATGACATTTATTAGAGAATAACTGTAATACAAAAAAAAAACAAACCAAGTGATAGCGACATTTTTTTTTTCTTTTTTCAAACAAGTTTCACTTTTAACATAGTTCTCGAACATTCAAATAAATCCGATTCACGAAAGCCATTTAAATTAAAATTAATTTAAAACAAATAATAGTTGTGATAACGATATCAATAATTCTGAGTGCTTAAATAATTTATAAGCTAATTATATTAAACCAAAATACAAAAATCAGAAAACGTAATACTAAACATACCACGATAAGAAAACAATATTATTGTTACATATATACAAAACAAAGGAAAGACGTTTTTTCTAAAATATGCGCAAGCTTATACAAAAGTAAAAATACTGATAGTGATAATATAGGTGGTCCAGCAACAAATTTAGAAAATAGAAGCTTGACAAAAAAAAAAAACAAAAACAAACAAATCAAACTTTTGGACACAGTGTGAAGTGAATTATAAGTTTAAAAATTTTTAAAATTAAGACTTAACACACAATAATTATAAATAAAACATAATTTATATAAATATATATATTTATATGCGTAGATTTAAGAAAAAAAAACAGACAGTTATAATGCAGCTTTAAACTTAAAAAACAAAACAAAATAAACTTCTTTATATAAATGTGTAATTTTAATATTAAAAACGAAAACAAAAAACATAGTATTAAATTTTAGTTCAGATAGATATTTCAACACAAGTGATTACCTTAGCCAATGGAATAAGTAATATAAATAATAATAATAATTAAATTTTATCTTAATATTCGTTATTTTATATATAAACATATATATATATAATAATAATAAAATTTATCGAAAAAAAATTCGCTTTCATAAACAAAAAAGTTTAAGTGTTTGGATGTGTTATTACGTGTGTTGTAACAATAGACTTTATTGAACGAACAAATTGCTTAAAGACTTAACATATACATATAAAAAATAAATAAATAATTGTTATACGCTTAAATTCGTTGTGAAGAAAAAACTTTATAAAACATTAAAACTTAGAATAAGAAAAAAACATTTTTAATGATATTAGTAGTAGAATTAAGTATTGGAATCATTTGGTAAAATTTAAAATACCTGCATTATTGATTAAAAAACACTTTATACACTAATGTATAAGTAAAACTATTAACATAAAAAAAAGTTGACATAAATATCAAACCGTGAATTCGAATAAAAAAATACAAAAAACATTAATCATTGAATCGATAACTCGGCATGGTGAGTGGTGAACAATTGTTAAAGAAGCGGAAAAAACAGCAATCTCAATACGAATTACATTACAAGTCAACAAAACCATCAGCTTTTATTAACAACAACTGTCCTATTGGATCCTAATGGAAACAATGTAAGTTATTTTATTTAAAGTTTTATCATAAATCATTTTTTAAACCCCTTTATTTCATTTTTTAATGCTGCATGTTTTTTTTATTATTTTTGTTTCCATTGTGATTTTTTTCTAAGGTTGTGTGTGTGTTAACTAAAGCAACATTCTCCAGGTTGTATATTTTGGCAAGACATTGTTTTGTTGTGTTGTTATTATTATTCCAATAGGAGATGTCATTTTAAATAAAGTTTCATATCACAAATTACAGCTCTAATTCTTTAATCGAGGAATAATGTAATAATAATAGATAAATACGTTTTACGGAAATTACAATTAAATTAAATAGTTACTCATCACCCATTAATCTGTGTTATGTTATTGAAAAAATAAATAAAATAAAACAATTCAACTACATATTATTGTTTTTTCCCCCAAAATTTGGAAAATTGGTATCGAGAGATACCAATTTTTTCCACAGAAATTTTGCTGTCATTGGCCCTGAGTAATAGATCCGAATCTAGCCTAAGTTCGATTTTAACCAAACATTCGTAGAAATGAAACAAATTTCAAGTATAAATACTTAAAAGCGGCTTTCCTGTAACTAAGTTAAATTTAAAATGATAGAATCACAATAGAACTTTACGAATCTGGTTAATAGAAATCTGTTTGTGTATCAGTTCACAATAACGAAATTATGAAAATGAGTCACAGTTGTTGGTATAAATAAGGCTGTTGTTAAATTTGATATGTTACTACGAAATTTTAAAAACAACTTTTCTACATCTAACAAAAAGTGACTTTAAAACCGATTCTATGAATGTCTATTACTAAGGGCCATTGATTTTTGTTTGTTTGCTTGGGGTCAATTTATTCCGGGAAAAAAATCCCTACAATACGTAATAACAAACTACAAGAGTAGTAGATAGTCAAAATTTGTAATTACAAGTTACACAATGTACATTTAACTCCAGCCTTAAAAAAAACGCACTAAATTTGGTTCATTTACTAACGAGTATACCTTGACTCAAATAATCTTGCACTGAAAGAAACTGACATTTGATAGAGCATCCTGGATCTATTCCAGAAGAAAGAGTATCTAAAACTTTATCTTATCATCATTGAATAGTTTTGGCAACTTGGTACATTATATAGAAATTCAAAAAGTTTTTAAGATATGGATTTACTTAAGTAAAGAGCAATTACTCTTTATGATTTTTGAATTTCATTAAAATAAGTTTCTGTTTCCGAGATGGCGGTATTGTTTATTGACTTAAAATATTGGAAATAGCAGAAGCTATTTGAATTTGAATTCTTGCAATTTGAACAATTTCCTGACAAAGAAATGTAATCGACAGAAATCCGGTGCCTTCGCTAGATATGACAACTATTGGATTTTTAATTCATGAATTTTAACCTTTGAAAGATCTACGTTTTCCCGTTTTGTCGGGGCTGGTTCACCAGTGTTGTCCATTATGTTATCTGTTCATTGGAAATTTACTTTATTCAATTAAACGCTACCATTTTGTAAGAAATTATCGATTAGCTATGAAAAGAAAATTCAAAAATGTCTGTAGCCAGAACTATAAGTGACATAGGGCCTTACCAACAATCAAATTAAGCGACGACTTTAATATTTGAGTGAAATGGACCATTATGTAAAGGGCTCTAGAAAGTTAACCATACATGTTATGAACTTAATATTTATGTGAACTCTAAATTATGAACCATTTTTTGTACGGAACCTAAAAAATAAAATGTAGCATATATGGTTAATTATATAGAGACTATTAAATAATGCTTCATTTCGCTCAAATATTAAAGTCGTTTCTAAATTTGATTGTTGGTACCGCCCATAATTTTAATATATAAACTGGAGAATGTTGGTAGTCACATATAAATCATTGCAGTCAACAAACTATACAGTGGAAAGCGCTTAGAAAACCAAATATATTTTTGTATATATTAAATACATTTATTTTAATACGAACAAAAAGTATCCTCTTTAGGTATTCTATAATTTAAAATATATATGCTTATCAACAAAGCTCATTTTGATATCAGTAATAGTTTTTGCCATATAATTTATTTAAACCATTTAAAACATACAGAAAAAAACTACATGTGTTTTATATAACAACTTTTTATTTATTTAAACACATAGGATGATACTCACTAACGACTTGAAATAATTCTATGGCGTTTTTTGGGTTAGGTTAAAACATTTTTTTTTAAATCGTATGGGAGGGTAAATTGTATATAAAAAACTTCATTGGCAGCACTCATTGCTTTGTTTCTTTTTGTTTTGAAGACAGTCTTTTAATTTTGAAGATTTTGAGGACATTTCAATTTTAATTTCTTAACATGTAAGCTCTAAATTTTAAGCAATTAGTATCAGTAATACTCTCGTTTTTGTAACTTTATAGATTGGAGTTTTGTATTTGAAATTAAATTATAATTGGTGTTAAATGTTTATATTTTGCACCATAGTCACTACTGGGAATATTCTCTCGAAAATTTTTGTTGCTCGATTATACTGCATAATATATTTCGTTTTGTATTGCTAGAATACGTAATATTAGCTATGTCTTCGTCTAAAATCGGGTTTGCATAATAATTTGCGTTTTGTCCCAATATTTATGACGATGTAAAAAAGTAAATGTATAAATACCGCTAAACCATACTATCGGTCAATGAAATAAATCTTGTATTCTCGATTGTAAGTAATGCCCAACGCAACAAAACTTACGTCGAATTCAAAATTCTTGATGTGGATTTGCTTAAATATAAATATATATCTCCCCCTAACGAAAACTTCATGATGCATTCCTCAAAAGAGAAATGTATAAAGAGAGTTAAAAAAAAATTTAAAAAGCTACCAGCTTTGAAAATATTTTCGCTTTGAAATTTTGTCAAGAAGCTCCTTATCTAAGAAAACATTGCTCTTAACAGAGAGCTATTGCTCTTTTGAAGAGACTTCTTTAAAAAAAAGAAGAGCTTTGCATATGAGAACAGTCTACATTTGGATATTCCTCTAAAAGTAAGAAATACGTGTGTACAGATTTAAGACTACCTATTGAGAGCAATTTTGTTTAACAAATACAAATAAAATATAGTGTAAAATCATTTACAGTAGACTCTCGTTAACTTGAACATACGATAACTTGAACATTCCAATAACTTGAACAAATATTTTTTCCCTTTACGCATTCTGTACCTTGAACGGACTATTTTTAAGACTCAATACCTTGAATTTTTCCCCTAAGTACTCTATAAGTTGAACAAGTAAAATTTATGCGAGCTCTGTAACTTGAACAAAGTTTAATATTGAATTTCTTAATTTTTTGAATTTATGCAAGGTACCTGGGATGTTGGTACAGCATCCAAACGGTTTTTGGAAAGGGGAATCCCAGGAAATTTCATTAGTATTTCCGTATAAGGTTTTATTCTTCATAATCGGTGAATTTCTAAATTTCATTTGAACACGTGCTTATTAAGGAATCGAAAAACGTTTCAATTAAAATTATTTACTAATAATATCATTATTTATAATTAAAAATTAAAGTGAATCATTATTAAATAAAAACGACAATTTTTTAACTTGATCCAGTAACTTGCACAATCCTATAGCTTGAACACTCCTGGTTTCGTTCGTGTTCAAGTTAACGAGCGTCCACTGTATAAACAAATTTACATATAAATTAAAAAAAAAAATTTAAGAATATTGTGTATTTTGTATGCTACCCCACTGTATAAATTACAAAAAAGAATTTCAATTTTTTTTCTATTCAAGTTAGTTTTTTTTGTTCAGCAAAGTTGTTGCTAAAAATGCTGTTTAAAAATGCTTTTTGCTTTAAATGTTAATTCTCATATTCCACATTTATTTTTTTTTTGATTGTCCATCATTAATACTTTCATATATGTATACATTTTTTTAAATTAACTGTTGTTTCATAAATTAAAAATGTATAGTTTAAAAATAAGCAAAGAATATCAATTTTTTCTTGTGTATAATAAAATAAATATTTTTATAATTTTTGTTCGTATTTTATAGCGATTATCTAACTAATTCATAATTTTTTTTTGTTGGTTCTCTCTCGACTCTTGTTTTTTTCTCTCTCTGCCTTACAGTGTTAGCATTTAAGAAATTGCAGTTTGTAAAACTGCAAAAACACAAAAAAGGAACAAAACTTGTACAATTATCCAAAACAAAAATACTTTCAAAATTGTTTGAAAAAATAAACCTGAAGAAACAAGTATATCAACTTATTTTCCATGGATTTTAATTGATTCCGTACGGACTGGCCGAAATTTGCACAATGTTAGCTGCTAATTTACCAGTATGCCAATATGCTGGAATGGTAAGACAATAATTAGAAAAAAACAGAAGTTGTAATATTTTTTTTTAATTTTTTAAGAGAAATGAGAATGGGAAAAAATACAACTTTAATTAAATTTCTTTTAAAATATATTTTTTTAACCCTAGAAAGGTAATCTTCGTCGATTAGACGAACATCATTTTTTCTTTTTAAAATTTCTCATAGAAGGAGAATAAAAAGTCACAAATCTAAAAAAATAAAATGAAAAGTGTGTTTTTATTAACAGAAAGGTTTGATAAAAATAAATTATTAACATTTACAAGAATTTGTTAATAACTTTTCGAAAAAATTGCATTTAAATTTTACTTCGTCGATTCGACGAATGATTACCTTTAACGTACTAAAAAATATGATTACCTTTCTAGGGTTAATAATAAAGCAAACTGTCGGTAATTCATTCGTGTGAATATATATGATATTATTCAAAATTTTCAATAGAAATTAGTTATGTGATGGTAATTTATGTTATACGATAATTTAAACAAAGCTATCACTCGTATTCCATTCTAAGTGAAATTTTTCAATAACTTTCAACTTTATACACAAATTTGCAAAAGGTTTTTCAATTGGGACTTGACAGCTTAGAACTTTCACTGTGAACGTATAATTCAATGACCAAAGTTTCGGTGTGAATACATTCACTAAAAACAACTCTTTCACCATGGTGAAGCTTACGAGCGAAGAACGACTCCAAATAATTAAAACATATTACCAAAATTTCGAGTCGGTAACGGCAATTTTAAGAGTGTTGACGCCATTTTTTGGTCGTAATTCGAGTAGGCTTTTTTGTCTAAACAGAATATGCGTTATTGGTCATGTGCTTCAACTTAATCCACAAGAAATAACTGCATGTTGTGGTTTTCATGCCGGTGTCATTGGCCGGGTTTTTTTCTAATGAAAATGTCTGCCAGGTTACATTCAATTATGGAAATCGCTACAGAGACATGTTGTAACGATACTCCTTTGGTCAATTGCATCCTTAGTCTATGTCAACAGAGAAGCTCAGAGCCAATATTGAATGAGAGATAGCACCCGTTTCGGTTGAAATGTGTTTCCGATTCCACGAAAATTTGGTTCAACGAATCGGCCGCTGCAAACATACCCTTGGTGGACATATGAACCATATCGAATTCCATACATGAATGTTTTGATTGTACCTGCAATTTGGAGATATCTCAAGTGATTTACCATCTATTTATAAAAGAAGTTGTCAAGTCCTTATTTGAAAACCCGATTCAAAATTAAATTACGGGCTATCTTCAAACAAAAGCATGCACAATTTGATAATATAATATTCATTTCGAAATAAATGCAATATAAGTTGTCAAAAAACAATAGGTGTTATTTTCGATTTAGTTCTATTTTTGAACTGACACATGACATGCAATGACTTTTGATAAATAAAAACTTAGAAGTTATTAAAAATGTATCGATGGGGCTTTCATTTGTCATTGGTCGTTTTTTTTTTTCAAATATGATTGGGACCGTTTCAGTGGATGGATTTCGTTAACGAAAGATTTTGATTGACTTTTTTTCTGGGAGTGGGAATTCCATTGGCCATCGTGTGATTCAACACCATTAGATCAACTTTTCAGAACTGTTATTCGTGAAATACGTTCGAAATTATAAGAAAACGTGACAAAAAATTCATCAAAAATTTATTGAGAATGTAAGCAGATCCAAGGTGTAGATTTTTACATATATGTATATGTACATATTATATTTCATTATTTACTTCGATTTTTTGTATCGCCTTACCAATGAAATGATTCCTTGCTTTCAATTGAGTTTTTAAAAACAATGATAGTTTCGCATTTCTATTATATTCTCATTTCTATTTATATTCGTTATTTGTTGATTGAACAGATCTCAATAGAATAAATCGATACCCGAAAAAATCCTTAATTCTGCTCTTCGAAAGTGTAAGAAAGTACCAATTGAATAGGGGAACGAAACAAGGAAAATAACAATTAAATACCTAATATTACACTGGTCTGCAAAATTCAACTTTTTTCGCTCCTTCGAACTGAACTATTCTTCCGGTGTTTGAAGTTTTGAATACGTACTTTTAGATTGCGTAACGACTTTTGTGTACAATTTGTATTTATTGGTATAACATTACATCAAACATGGGAAAGTAACGATTTCTCGGGGAAGAAAAATTAATTTTGAAGAAACCTAACGTGATGGAGCAATTCTGAAATCGGATTCAAATTAGGGGTATCAAAAATCTTAAGAAAGTAAGGGTGTTTTATGGTTAAGCGAGTTTGAGAAATTCAAAATTTGGAACTCTTGACAATTATTTAAAAATAGGGATACAAGTCTATCTTTATGTCTATCTATCTACCGTATATATTGTATATCTCCTACCTATCGTAACTTTCAATGTTTCTATGAATTTAAAAAGCGTATCCTTCAGCTATATATGTATGTACGTACAAAATTTCACATAGCTAGCTCCTTGCGATATGCATGCGTGTTATTCTTGAGTGATCATTTGAATACGCAGCGTATGTAATAACCGTGTTATTACTATTATCTATGGCTTTTAAAAAAATTATTTTCAATTATTATTAAGTAGCCTTTAAAATCACATCATTTTGCTATCACAGAACTTATTGCAATAAAAATTTTGTTACGAACCATCAAAAAGCTATCACACAATGATCAATAGTAATTTATTTGGAGAAACCATATAAATTCATTACTTAACCTTAAAAAACGCCCTGGCTTTTTGTTGTATTATTAAAATCACCCTGTGATTGATTTATTAAAGCAATGGAAGACAGAAAGGGGATACATAGTTTATGATAATCATTCTTATTCTGCTATAAACCGCTTTGAGGAGATAACGTTTGCGTACTTTGTGGAATTCTGTAGAAAAAAACCTCCAATAACTTATTTATTTTCCAGCTAATAATGAATTTCACGTTTTCCATGATGGGCTAGCCTTCAAACCTAACTAAATGTCTTCTAACTTGTTTTTACAAGCTGTTTCAAAGTCTCGCTTTTTTAATATGTTTCCTTTTTTTTTTAAAAAAAAATGTGTTATTTGGAGTTTTTTTTTCTAAAAGACATTGAAAAGATTCAATGAATGCGAATATGAAAAGAAATTTTAGCCAAGTTGATTAATTTAAACGAAATAAATCTAATGATTCGATTTCAATCCAAGTGGGAAGCAGAATAGGGCTGATTACTTTTAATTTTTATTTAAGTTAAGTTGAAAAACGAATAATTATGCGAGCTTTATGATATAAATTATTTCATGTAAAATAAACAAAAAATGAAAGAAAACATTTACCTATGGATTTTCTAGAATTTATATTTTTTTTTAATTGTTCGTCTTTGTTATGTTTTACTTATTGAAGCAGCCAGGACAAAATAATAATAATAACAGTAACACTGGTAATGGAAGTAATAGCGGAGCTGCTGGTGGTGGACTTATAGGTGGTGGAACATCAGCTGCAGCTGCTAAAAATCAACTCGAACAATTAAACACAATGCGTGAGGCATTGTTCTCTCAAGATGGCTGGGGATGCCAACACGTTAATCAAGATACAAATTGGGAAGTACCCAGTTCACCAGAACCAACAAACAAAGACCCTTCGGCGGGGCCGCCAATATGGAAACCAAATATAAATAATGGAACTGATTTATGGGAATCAAACTTACGCAACGGTGGTCAACCACCACCACAACCAGTACAAAAAACCCCATGGGGTCATACGCCGTCAACAAATTTAGGTGGGACATGGGGTGAAGATGATGATGGCACCGATACTAGTAATGTTTGGACTGGTGCACCAGCAAATCAAGCCGGGCCACAATGGGGTCAAACGAGTGGAGGTCCTGGCACAGGAGGTTTGTGGTTTCCTTGTTTACCCACTTCATTTTTTAATCTGTTAAATGTTTTTGTTATTTGCAGGAAGTAGCAATACTGGAGCTGCAACTGCAAATGCATGGGGTGATCCACGCGATATGAGGCCCTGTCCCATTGATATCCGCAATGTCGATCCAAGGGAATTACGCACACCCAATACAGACCCACGTGATATGCGCGGAATGATTGATCCACGCGATCCCATACGCGGTGACCCACGGGGAATATCTGGCCGTCTAAATGGGACATCAGAAATGTGGGGACAGCACCATCCAATTCCACCACATGGGCAAATACCACTTAATAAGATGGTGGCAACAGCTTCAGCGGCAGTACAACCTGTTGCGACTGGAGCAAGCACAAATACCCAATGGGGATCAGCACAATCAGTAGTAGGACCAAAAGATATGACGGCTGTTATGGGAACCGGTGCCGGTAATACAGGCATTGTGAGTAGCCAAGTGGGCGGAGGAAAACAACCGACAGGATGGGAAGAGCCTTCGCCTCCTCCGCAACGGCGCAATATACCAAATTATGACGATGGTACGTCTTTGTGGGGGCAACAATCTCGTGTACCTGGTGGTGGCTCTCACTGGAAGGATATGTCCGATCCAATGTCTCGTAATCATCTCATTCGGGGAGCTATTGGCAATCCAAATGTGGTCGGGGGCAATGGTGGTGGTAGTAATACAGGTGTCAATAATTCTGTGGGTGTTGGTGGTCCAGTAAGTGGTAATCCTGGCAGC
Source organism: Chrysotoxum bicinctum (assembly GCA_911387755.1). Taxonomy (NCBI): domain Eukaryota; kingdom Metazoa; phylum Arthropoda; class Insecta; order Diptera; family Syrphidae; genus Chrysotoxum; species Chrysotoxum bicinctum. The sequence goes on along the minus strand of OU426991.1, from coordinate 11,343,444 downwards.
ACTAATTCAGCCCCAATGAGTAGTGGTGGCGGACCACCAGGTCGACTTGGTGGTGTTCCAGCAGTAGGCCCACAATTAAAGCCTGACAACACTATGTGGGTGCATCCGGCAGCGGCGGCCGCCGCCGCAGTAGCTGCAGCAGCAGCCGCAGTAGTTGCCAATGCTCCTCGTAACAACGGCGCTTGGGGTGACGATCATAACACAGGCTCAGGACCTAATTGGGGCGACGACAAAGCTCCCGGTATGACTAATTTAAGTGGCGCCGGTGGCGGTGGTGGATCATGGAATGATAGCACAGCCGCAGCGGCTTGGAATAAAAATCAAAACAAAATCTCAGTTGCCGGCGGTGGTGTGGGACAAGGTGGATGGGGTGAATCCAACGACATTGGCAATGAATGGGGGGCCCATAACATCACAAAACCCCAACCCAAACTCGTTGGTCTAAATAGCGATATGATCAAATCGAGCAAACAATATCGCATGTTGGTTGAGACTGGCTTCAAAAAAGAAGACGTTGAACGTGCATTGATAGCAACGAATCTTAATGTTGAAGAAGCTGCTGAAATTCTGAATTCTCGTGCTAATGCAATAGAATCATGGCGAAGACATGATGAATCCATGGCAACACTTGGTGGCTTTGATCATTCCAATTCAGGTGGTTTCCCAGGACGTTTTCCTTCAGCTAATGCACAACCATCAATGCCATTCCCACCTGTTCGGGTAATGAAACAATTATGGTTATTTATATTTCAAATTCTATTCCCTCTTTTCGTTTTGTAGAATACTAATATACTTAGCAATATGGGAGGAAACAACGTCGGAGGTAATCCAAACATGGCCGCTCTCAATAACATTCAACCATTGCAGGTTCAAAAATACTTAAACCAAAGTGGACCGCACAATGTAGCTGGGCCACAATCGGCCGCTGCTGTAGCTGCATTTGGTTCAAATGCGGCAGCAGCCGCTGCTGCCGCTGCAGCTTCACATAATTCTGGCCAACCAACAGCTCAGCAATTACGCATGCTTGTTCAGCAAATACAACTTGCTGTTCAAAGTGGTTATTTGTCGAGCCAAATTTTAAATCAGCCTCTTGCACCGGCAACTTTAGTATTATTGAATCAACTACTAAGCAATATTAAGGTATGTTATGATGATTCAGATCGAATGGTTTAAAAATTAAAAATTAAAATTAAAATTAAAATTAAAATTAAATTAAATTAAAAATTCCTCTTAAACTGAAATATGTGTACATTTATTTCCTCTTGCAGCATCTACAAGGAGCTCAAGCATCTTTAGGTCGAGGCAATAATGCAAGTAACATGCAAATAAATGTAACAGTTGCTAAATATAAGCAACAAATATCAAACCTTCAAAGCCAAATTAATGCACAGCAAGCAGTTTATGTTAAACAACAGCAACCCCAACAACAATCACAACAACAACCACATCCAGCTGCTGCTCATGTAACAGGTGCAAATGTAGAATATCTTCGAGGACAACATGATGCCATAAGTGCTCTTCAAGGAAATTTTTCAGAAATTAATTTAAATAAAGTAAGTAAACTGTTTTTTGTGCTATAAAATAAATAATTTGCTTTTTTTTAAAAAAAAAAAAAAAACAAGCCTGGAGGATATCAAGGTGCTCCTAACCAACAGTCCAGATTAAATCAATGGAAGCTTCCAGTATTAGAAAAGGATGTCCCATCAGAAAGTACTGATTTTTCACGTGCGCCAGGTGCTACAGCTAAGCCAAGTATTTCGTCAACGGCTTCAAATAATATGGGATCCCTTGGATTACAAGGAGATGGGTAAATAATTCTTCTGTTATTTTAATTTGCACAATATTTTATAAAAGATATCAAATTTAAAATTAGAACCTGGTCAACGGGACGAAATATTGGCGATGGATGGCCTGACTCGACAAATGATAATGAGAATAAAGACTGGCCAGTTGCTCAACCTTCAGCTGCAACTGCTTTTACTGATTTAGTTCCAGAGTTTGAACCCGGAAAACCGTGGAAGGTATGTTTTTGAGTTCCAGTATAAGTCATATTTAAAAACTCTATTACCAATCAGTATTTTAAATATAACTTTTGCGGTTTTTGCGGTTATTACGACATTTTTAGATTGTCAGGTTAGCCACGTTTGTTTTTATAAACCGGGCTAGTCCGAAAACCTACAAAATGTCAGTGTTTTGTACTTTGATGAAAATAGACGCGTTTTATTGGAAAAGTTCAAGACTGTTGGAGTTTATATGCTTCTATGAAGAATAAGAGATGGAGTTGGAATAGATTTAAAATTTCGATGCAGATTTTTATCGCATGAATATCTGTTTAAAGACTTAAATGACAGAAGCGCCAAATTGCGTTATGGTGGTTTCCATTATTATTTCGTTTTGTAAAAAATTTTGCTTTTCGATTAAAGACTTAAAAATATTTTAAATTAATGTGGACCTTAATGCACAACAAAGTCTTATTTTTCCTAATCATTTTCTTCCTTGGTTTCTTATTTTATTGTTAAAAGGGCTCGCAAATAAAGAGTATAGAAGATGACCCAAGTATAACTCCTGGTAGTGTAGCTAGATCTCCATTGTCTATTAATCCGACGCCAAAAGAAGCTGATATTTTTGCAAACACAAGCAAAAATTCTCCGACTGATTTACCACCATTAAGTTTAACATCATCAACATGGAGTTTTAATCCTTCAACAAGTAATCAAAATTTTCCGAGGTAAACAGTTTTTTTTTTCTTTTAATTTGATCATATATATTCAACAATTTCTTTTTTTTGTCTGTAGTTGGTCAGATAATGTATCACAGCAATCAGAATTATGGCCTATGAATAAATCATCTCGTGGTCCACCGCCAGGTCTAGGTACAAACAAAAGTAGTGGAGGAGGTGTTAATGTATCTGTTGCCTCTGTAACTAATCCATCCGTTGTAACTGGTAGCTCAAATGGTTGGATAGGAAGTGGTTTAGGTGGTCGTGTTCCAAGTGCTAATTCAAATTGGACAACTACAAATTCTAGTTGGAATTCAAATTGGCTGCTATTGAAAAATCTAACAACTCAAGTAAGTTAAGATTTTATGATTATAATAGATAAATGGATTTGAACCGCAACGGAAAAAGGAATATCTTAATAAAGTGAAAGAAGATTTGACCAGATATTTGATCGAAAATCGCAATAATATGAGCTTTTGTTCTATGTCTACTCTAATGTGGCCAAAATCATTGGTCTTGCTTGATTTGATTATTATTCCTTTTTTTCCGGATTAAATCCTTATGCTCGTTTTCCTTCTGAGTTCATTTTATCAATTTTTTGTTTTATTTTACAGATCGATGGTTCGACACTACGTACCTTGTGCATGCAACATGGTCCTCTTATAAATTTCCATTTGTATTTGAATCAAGGAATTGCCTTATGTAAATATGCAACTAGAGAAGAAGCAAACAAAGCACAAATGACATTAAATAATTGTGTTCTTGGTAATACAACAATATGCGCCGAATCACCAAATGAAACCGAAGTTCAGAGTATTCTACAACATTTACCCCCATCTGTTGGCCAAGCCAATGTACCAGTTAGCGGGGTATCTGTGAGTGGTGGTGGTAATAATGGTGGTAATGGTGGTGTTGTTGTTGGCGGCGGCAATGGTGTATCATCAAATGTTGCTAATGTTGTTGGTGGTGTCAACAATTCTGGACCAAATGGCCCCGGAAATAATAATAATGGCAATAATTCTGGTGTTGGAGGTGGCAATGGCACCAATAATCCCCAAAACTCAGGAAATAATTCAGGTGGAAGTGGTGGCGGTGGTGTAGTCTCCAGCGGTGGAAATGGTAGCAATTCAGCATGGCGACAACAAAATCCGCAAAATCAATCTAGACCGACAGGTAGGGAAACTGATTTCGAGTACATAAAGAATTACGTACGTTCTATTGTTGAAGACTGAGTTTTCTTATTTAAAAAATAAAAAAATATTAACACATTCATATATACACACGTATATATATATGTATATGCATGTGTTTGTCGAAAAGAGAAAAAAAAACAATACATTCATACCGAAACTGATTTTTTGCACTCTATTTTTTTTTTGTTGCGTAAAAGTTCATTATATTTATACATATTTACATATTTATACATCTATGAATTTATCTGTGAATTATTCTATGAATTAAACTTCTCAAAAATAAAAGAAAATGCGCCATTTTTAAATGTATCTCAAATCGATACTCTTCTCCAGTGAAAAAAAAAATAGTATAATTAAAAAGTAGGTCAAGTCACTTTATTTTTAAATTAAAGAATATATAAAGTTTGCATGTATTTAACCTCCTTACAGTCACACATTACCACCTGCGTTATTTGTATATACACAAATATTTATTATTATTTTGTTATTATTAATATTACAAATTGTTATTATTCTGGAGTTTTGTATGTATATATGTATGTACTTCTCAAGGTCTATGAAGATAAAAATTACCTATCCACAGGTATACAGGTAGAATAGGCTCTGTTGTTCACATTTTAAGTTACGAGTCTTATAAAAACAGACAAATTTTATTCCATGATTAGTAAAACAGATTTCTGACCGCGCAAATTTATCCTAGATGTTTTGAATAGTTTCTAATCTGAAATCTGAATGCGGCCGGTTTTAACCAAGGCTCCGTTTTGTCAAAAACTCATTTTCATAAATGATCTCTTAACTAAATTTTCTAATTTAATAAATTGTATTCCTGTTTTTGAAATATACATTTTCAGATTCCCTTCTCTTTGCATATAGAAATTCAGCGGAAGCTTAATCATAAACTTATAATTTAGTTCTCATCTAAACAGCAGTTAAATTGGGCACATGTACTGAAATAATGGTATGCAATTTAATGCTTCCTAGACTAAAACGATCCCATTACGTCCCTTTTCGGCGTTAACCACGTATCTACAAAATATTCTTGAGGGACCTAGACACAACAAATAGTTTCCCTTCAATTTATCCCAATAAATATATCCATCACATTGGAGTCATAACATAAACTGGGAATCTAAAGCAATTTATCTAATTGCCTAAGAATCGATTGTTTTTTAACATTTTCTTACAGGTTTTACCAAACAATTTTCAGCTATTTCTCTTTTTCTAACTGACAATGCCTGTGTTTTTTGTTCATTAGTTTCACAACTTTAAATATTTTATTTTGTGAAAAAATAAATAATTATTAAAAGAAATGTGACCCAGAATCATAAATCGGTTCTTTTAAAAACAGTATTTTATTGAGATAGGTAGCTTAGTTCCTGCCTTGTAACAATATTAATCGGCCTTATCGAAGTAACCGTCGGAGCGGAATTCTCTCCGATTTCCTCCGAATCTGAGACATTTTGCTTCAAGGTATTTCTCCGATCACCTGATCGGAGATTCTGTCCGACGAAATTCAACGCATGCCATTTGTTTGCGATGAAGCACTTCTAATGGTCTTATTTCTGACACATACAAACAAAATTTTCTCCGAAATCCTCCGACAAGTTCTTGTTGCGGAAAGTGTTTTCTTTTTAGAGAAATAGTTAATTAAAATGTAAGTAATAAAGAAATTAACTTTATTTGCGTTAACTTGTGTTACATATGTAATTATAATAGACTTTTTGTTCTTAGGCAGAACGAAAAAACAAGTTCGCAACAATATGAGCTATGAGCGGATAACACCAAAAGGACACCAGAAATTGTAGCTGTGTTTGGGAAGATCTGGCCCCAATCAGTTAAATTAATTGGGACCGATGTTTGGATGGAAAAAAACTATGTTCGTGTTTTTTTGTTTTGTGTTTTGATCCATTTCCGTTGTGATTAAAGTACCTATCAGTCAAATAAATATAAATATTGTGTTTCCAAAGTTTTTTTTTTTTCAATTTATTATTTGTTTGACACTTCAAATGGCAACAAAAAACATACGTCTCGAAATAGGGAAGGGACTTTATTCGATAGTTTTGATTTAAAAATCGGTGCATCTAATTACATTTTTTAAAAACGCTAGCGCATTATAATTGAAAAAAATATTTTTTATAAACAATAAACTACACTCTCTGGCCGGTTTTTCATGGTTTAAAACGCTTATGGTGTTTATTTTATAAAAAACTATCGAAAATATATCGCATTTTCGATATATCGGTTAATTAGCACATCTCTGTCTGAAATTTATATCCATCGCAATGCGTTGTTGGATTTCTGTAAAATTTCTTCCGATGAAAGCTACTTTGAACCGAAATTGAACCTCCGAAGGAGAATGCGTTGCGGAGAAAGTTCCGCTCCGACGGTTACCTTGGTAGGGCCGAATATTCCCTTAAATTCAACTTCGGAAATTGGGTTAAATACAGATTTTCCATCTTTAACCGAAAAACACGTACATATGTGGAATACTTTACCAAACTCGATATTTTCTACTCATTTCAATTTAAAGGAAATCCAAAATAATGTACATCGGCTTCTCCTCTTGAATCGTCGTAGACTTTCCTATCATATTCGCTCGCACTGTGTTAGAATGAAAATGGAAACCAAAATCCTTTGATTGTGCGCTAATGATATACAAACAAATTAAAACCGAAACTCCAAAAAAGAAGCCGAAACGAAAAAAAAATGTCCTTAAAATTACCTCAAGGATCAGACGTTTTCGCCGGCGTCTGTGACTGTGACTGTGAGACACCGTTTATTTGCGGATATATTTAAAAAAAATCTGTTCAACATTGTAATCCATTGACAGAAACAACTAGCTTTGTCCAGGCCTTCAAAATTTTATGTTTTGTAGATAAGTGGTTAACTCATAAAGGTTCGATATACGAGTACTCTGCGAAATAGCAAGTTACATTCGCTTCAGAATTCTTGAGAATATGTTGAGCTTAAAACGTTGTTTCTTTTTGAAATGTGACAAATCCTTCTCAAGGGGTTGGATTTCGTTTCGTTCCTGCGATGTGTTGCGATGAACTTTTAAAGCCATAATTATATTACTGTTTTCTTGTAATGATTTTTCATTTTTATAAAAATAAAATAAAATATGTGCTCTGCATGTTGATTTCAACGAAGTTGTTGGCTAGTCTTTTTTACGTCTTATCGTTTACTCAATAATTCACTCCAGAATTTGATTACCTCCAGCATATCTGCCCTAATATACAAAAGGATTGTTCTTGGTTTCTTTCGAAAAGGCAGTTGTCCGATTTGTATTGTTATTATTATTAATATTATTATTATTCTGATATATTATTATTGTTAATAAATTAACTAGAAATATGTCTTAAATAAACAACCTTTAATGTTCCGATTTTAAATAAAAAAATAAATTGTTAATGTCTTTTAATTTCCAAAATTATTTTAAATGCTTCCACCATTAACAATGTTTTTTGTTATTATTATTTTATTTAACACTAAACGTAAAAATGATAGTTTTTTAAGATTTATTTTAATAAAATATAAAAAAAAAATTATTTTTCGTTAAATATTTTAATTTACTCCACGGTAATTTGATATAAAATTAAAAAAAATCCTACTCAATAGACTCATCGCCATGATTTGTAATATCGATAAACTTTTTATATTTTGAACAAGAAGGTGGTTTTATCCTTTTCGATCAAGTTTTATTTAAATTATTTTTAAGTTTACATTTTAATTGTTGTTTATTTTCTTCTAATTTATATGAGATTACGAAAATGTATTTATAATAAACATATATGACACTAGTAGTTTGATAGTTTTCTGAAGATAAAATGTTTTGTTTTTAAATTATAATTCCCAACCATTTATTTTAGTTGCTGTTTGAATATATTTGTTAAGATGGGATTTCATAAATACATTTGTATGTATTTCAATACATAGTAACCTTGTTTTCCATAGCGGGCGCGCATTTTGATTGATTTGATTTTTTTCTTGAACGCAGGGTTATGCGTTGGACTGTCACGGTGCAAATCTGGGTTCAATTCCCTACCGCCGCAACCTCAAAACAATTGATGTTTTTATTTATATTGTCTTTTGCGAGAAAGTGACAAGCCCTCCAAGAGTATCTCTTGTCTGAAAATTGCTTTACGTCTTTGCGGTTCGGAATCGGCAGAGAATTGTAGGTCCCCTCCATTTCTGGCGACATCACAAATGGAATTGTTTAGAGTTCTAAATCAACGGTTTTCCTAAAGCTGGTTTATTATTTTATTAAAATCTTAGTGAATTAGAAAATTAATAATTGCTTAGAAACTAGAATTAGCTGTACTATTTTCGTCGACCTCTGCAAACGATGTGTGACTGTTTTTGATGCATCGTTAAAAAAAAGATTCCCACCGAGGGATTTATGTTTCTGCACAAAAAGTTATTAATTGAGGTTTTACTTAAAAAAAAAAATATAATATTACAGTCTTATTAAACCTACTAATATACAAATTTCTTTTGTAAAAACTCATCAGAGGACTGATAAACTGAACGAACAATCCACGACCTCTTGCACAAATTTCGTTTTCACAATACTAACATAAGGAACAGAATCAAGTTGCAACACGTTTTTATTTTAAGGAGACATGGTACTTTAAATTGCCAGTGCTGGAAACTCGATCGATATCCTAGTTATTGATTTTATCGAGTGTTTCAATATTCCAGGGAACTGATAAGAAATGCAGGAGACAAAGTTTAACTAAGTTTTTTTGTAATAAAATCAATTACTAAAAAATATGTATCTATTTCGTAGCAAAGATGTATTATTTAGCGTAACTTCGGTGGGATTATTCTTAGTATGAGACCTGAAATAAAAGAACAGTATAAATTGTTCTCTGAGGAAACGCAAAGGGGACACGAATCAGACACTGAAGAATTTTTTGAGCAAACTAAAATAAGCTCACTATAATAATGTTGTTTGGACAGGTAGATATCAATCAGATTTAATTGAACGGATTTTAAAATATTTCTGGGGCCGCTAAAAATCCCATCGTTTGTAGAATCACGCATACATGCAAATACATAATTGCTATTCCATGAAACAGTACATATAGGTAGGTATATCTAGGTTATTATTATTTTCATTATATTGTTCTTATTAGGTATATTACTATTGCTTTAATTTTAGTTAATTACTTATTTTTATATTTGTAAACTCATTAGCTATAATCTTATAAAGTTTTTGGTACGTGGGGTTTACACTGAAAGTGTTTCTTTCAAAAAACCCTTTCTTCTCGGCCTTAACATTTTTACATTTCGTCAATCAAGAATTTTTTGTATCTGCCGATTTTAGGGGCCAAACGTAAAGGTGGTCACAATAGGAAAATTATCGCTGCCAGAGAGGTTGTCGGAAATATTTCAGGAAGAGTGAGGCTTCGGTCATTTAGAATTACTTACCCTGAGTTAGCGGTAAAATGTTTGACTATTTTTCCGCGTTTATTTCTTTTCTCAGATACCCAAGAAGAACTCTTCAAATTCAAGTGAATAGTACGAGTGTTTATCTTCTAGGTTTTGAATTGAAACATTTTGATCAAGGGAATGAACGAAAATGGCAATAAGAAAAAAGGTTATTATATATAAGTAAGAAATGAGGTCGCTTTATTTTTATTTGAAGTAAGTTGTAAGAGCGACATAAGATAGTTACGCGCAGGCCAGCCAAGGTACAGTGGTGGGCTCCAAAATCTACATACAATCTGAAATATCAAACAGAGAATGAAGAAATTTAGTAAATATGTTTAGATTTGACGTGTCTCGATAGAAGCGAAATTATTAATATTTTAAAATGCGAGTTTTGTTAATTTCGATTTTAATCAAGAAAATAGTTTAAATTATTTAAAATAAAAATAAAAAACATAATACAAAGAATTCAAAAACATACAAAGTGAAAAATTATTTGAATTTAATCAAACGATAACCATTAAAACGCTGTGTTTTAAAATGTATCCTTTATTACATGGTTTACAATATGAGTTATGAATACAGTAAATTAAAATAATTAATTGATCTTATCTCAATTGGGCTGCAACGAATTTGGTTACCATATTTAAAAACAATGTCTTCCTTCAAAAAAAAAAAAAACACTTGTATTTGAAAAAGTTGGTCAACAGAATAGTTCTGTTCAACCAGCTGCACTGAACTACTCTGGGCAGAAAAGTGTAGCTTTTTTGTGTTCATTGAGAAAATTTCTGCACTGACTTACACTGATTAGCGTTCATTGAGCTGAACTAGTGTACACTAGTGCAGAATATCTTGCACTACCTTTTGAGCTAGTGCAGGTTGGTGAAAACTGTCAAAGTCAGCTGATGTCATTATTCGATTATATTTTGTTAACGAATAAAGTTGATTTTTTTCTGCGCTTTGTATTTTTGATTAAAGTTTTTAAATAATGCATAGATTAGAGCTAACTTCGAGTGAAGGGCAAACTCTGGTGATTCAGTGTTCTCCAATTAATCCAATAATATCTTAATTAAATCTATGTATGTATGTATATTTGCACGAAGGATTCCGAACGCAACTGTTTGAAAGTTTGATGAAAAAAGGTGAAAAGGAGGAAGAGATTTTGTGCCTAAAAAGCCAACAACGTCGTCGCAGGCAGTGGGAATGAATTTCTTCCCTTTACCATCGACTTTAGCGCAGGCATAAGGCATTTTACTTGCACCGAATTTAATTTGTTTTTTTTTTTAAACATCTGACGTATGACGTTTTTGCTTGAGTTTGCACTGACAGTTTTCATGAACTTGCACTGCACTACACTACTCTACACTGGCCTTTTCGTGGTTGAACACAACTAATGCAACAAATCGTCGAAAACGTGTTGAAGTTGTTTTTGTTGTATGAAGAAAAAACATGGAACCGTTTTTGTAATTCTGTGAAGTATTATATCGACCCCCTTATGCCAGAAAAATGAATGTAAAAACTAATTTTTTTGGGGTGATTATTTGTTTTGAAAATTTTGTCGGCATTTAAAGTCATTCCAATACTGTTAATACTTTAAAAATAACAGTTAGTTCATTAATAATTGAAGACTTTGATAACATCTAGAAGAACGTTCAAATACGATTTCGAAGAATTTTCCTTTTAGCAAATTCGTGCTTCTGGCATAAGCGGGACGATATACATATGTATATGCATACATATACATACGTTGTATAATTGTAATGCAAAAAAAAATTATTCAAATCTTGGTGAGTTTTTAAAAGACTGTTCTTTTGATGTTTGATAAAGTACCTGTTAATGTATTACAAGGCAAGGCAAAGTGTTTAGTTTCTTAAAGGGTTCTTTTTTTAGGGCTGAGAAGACAGGCAATTAAAAACCCTACATAATTTTGTTCGGAAAATGTCCTAAACTTCTCAAAAACGAAGTCATTATATTTATTTTAATTTAAAATTTTTAATTTCGAGTTTGCAGCTTCTCCACAACTGTGCGAAGCCTGGCCAATTAAATAATTCATTTAAAATTATTCTTTCGAAATGATTTTTGAGTTCTTATTCTCGGTACATCAAGGTAAAAGTCTTCAAATTACTAAAAAGGAGGGAAGATATAAAGTCAATAAAACTTAATAAATCTCCGAATCTCCGTCGGTTTCTGTATTTATAATGAGTTTATTAGACGCCAATGGACGACATTCATTGGCACTTTTTTTTATATGACTGAAAAAAACAGTAAATATATCGGTATATTACATTTAATTGTCAAAATAATGATAAAACCCAGGTGTAAGAAACAATTCTTTCCTTTTCTTAGAAAATTAGAAAAAAAAATGACTTGTTCAAATTGCCTTTTGATTTCAAATTCCTATATTTTTACATTCTGTTTATATTGTTCTTTTTATTACTTATGCATATAATCATACATTTATGTATAAATTTATATTTTCAAAAAATAATTAGTAAAAAATAGAACTTAAAACATGCATTCATATTTGTAGGTACAAATATACATTGACCGTTGAGAAGAAAATTGACACAATTAAACAAATACGTTTCGAGTTCAACACGAAAATAAATTAAAATTTGATGTTTGACGACGACAGATTAATAAAAAAATTCCTTCGTGAAAAAGTAACGATTTTTTTTTTAATTGTGTCAAGTTTTTTCCCCCGGGTGACGAAATAACCTTTAATAAATCAACCAATCCAATTTAATAAAATATAACATTTACAAACAAAATTAAAAATATAATTAAATAATTCTGGATTTGATGGAAAAAAAATTAAAAATAAAACAGGAACCGATGCTTGGGGCAATGGATCTGTATGGCAGCAGACAGCTAACACATCAGCCAGTTTATGGACACCATTAGACGGAACGACTGAGCGTGGAACACCATCAAATTTAAAATCATACTTACCGGAAAATCTTCTCGAGTTAAACTGAACCGCATATAATAACAAAAGACATCGAAGAAAATACAACAATCCTGGAGGCGGAGGCGGAGAATGATATTAAAACTATTTTCTTGTTTTAAAATATATTTTAATTTCTTCAAAATGATTTACAGTAATATCTTGACAGCAGAATATATTTATAATATTAAATGGATTTTTTAAAGTTCAAATTACTACTTTTTATCAAGAAAGTAGAATCAATCGCAATTAGAATCAGAAAGTAAAATTAACATAGAATCCTTTTCAAATATTTTTTTGTGATAGGAGTGACTTATTAATACATCAGATGATAATTTTAAAATCTACTATGATAATATTTCTTTGTTTTGAAAATGCTCTATCTTGCCGTTGTGTGTGTGATATTAGATTATTGCTGTTATAATTATACATATTAGTATTTAAAAGATTAAAATTGTATCTATGTTATTTCTATGATTTAATTATTGTTTTAATTTTAGTATGATTTAATTATTGTTTTAATTTTAGTATGATTTAATTATTGTTTTATTTTTTTTTGTTTTAATATGAGGAGGTACGATTTGTTTATCTTGTTTTTTTTTCAAATATGCGCAAAAACTATTTGTATATTTTTTTAAATTTTATTCCTTTCTTTTAGAAAATTATTTACTTGCTGAGCAATATGATAAATAGGAGAATCAGTTTAATTTTTACAAATTCAATTTTTATAGTATTAAAAAAAATAATGTATATTCATAATACATATGTATGTACGTATGTATATTATTGTTTTAGTTCTAACCCATAAAAGTCAATTTTCAACAAGATACAGAACACTACGGGCAAATTCCTAAACTCATATCTTACGCAAATTCTGCTAAGCAAACAGTTCCAAAATGCAAATACAAAAATCTCTGCTAAGCAGAGTGTCCCAAAATGCAATCGATGCTACTTTCTTGCGCAAATGCAGAGGCATTTGTGCAAATGTCCAACATTTCTTGCGCAATTCTCTTACATATGCGTATTCTGATTTTCCATATCTGCTTTGCAAGTGTTTTGCTTTGCAAATCTTGCGTTTAGGAATTTGGCCTACCCATAAGGGATAGTAAAACCCTTCAAATTTGCATGTCTATTGCTTGGGGTACATATTGATATTAATAAGGCGAAACATTTCAAAGTGTTGGAAATTTAGATTCGTCTAATGTGTCCGAATTCAGGAAGCTGTACTGCATCTTTAACTGGTAGCTATTTAAATGGAACCTACAAAAGGAACACCAATGATAACACTTAACGATGCATTTGAACTGCAGCGAAAATATCACAAAATTACTGTACACGATATATGTATGTACATACATACTCATATTAGGATTATTGAAAAAAATATCTGAAAACCCATTCCAATTATTGAAATTCTTGTTTTTTGTTTGTTGAAAACACATATCAAATTATTTTTTTCGGTGATGCATTTCAGATTTATTGTGATATCATATTTATTGATTGAAATAAGAACAAAACAAAAACAATATAATTAATAAAGCTAACATTATAAAAAAACCATATTTGTATTAATATTAATAGATACTATTAATATTATGAATCGGTGAAACTCAATAACTAACAACAAAATGTTGAAAATGACATATCTTTTGAATTTAAATATTCGCATCTTGCATATAATAGAAGATATTTTTACAGTGATTATCTCTGAATATCTACAAAACGCGTTCAAAAGTCTATAATGTTAGTTGGTGAGTTTTGACCTTGTGTACAAAAATCACGACCCAAAATTAAATGGAGGGAATTCCTTGTGAATGAAATACTAAGACTTTTAGTCTTTTAGAATTGTTTTCCTAGATCCTAAATTATGGCTATATGATCTCCGAGTGAAGAAATAAGCGTGTACTCGTATCATTTTTTTGGAAGAAACGGAAAGCTCATACTCCGAAAAAACTCATCTGGACCGACAATTTGCGTCGAAACAAATCGGTTTCGAGATTGCTAATCTTAAAAGAATTTCATGTTTTACAATAATCAAATTATGTGAGATAGACTGCCAAGCTGTGTGTTATTATTTTTAAACATATTTTTGGCATGTACTTATGCTGTGTGAGATAGTGTTCAAGGTTTTAAGCCTAGCAGCTCTTTAGCAATGTTGCTGCCATCATAAGTTCAGCTTACAATTTGTAGTAGTATATAAAAAATTTAGTCGATTCAATGTTCGCTCAATTGAATACCAAACAGTTGAAACTGTTCAATATTTATACAGGAGCCAAATGGCTTTTCGATTATTAATCTGAAAGAAGTTTGCGATAATCTTAAGAACACTTCTGACTTCGATCAAGAAATCAAACTAGAAGTGTTTTCTCTTTTTAAGAAAGAACTGACATTTGAGAACCAATAGAACATTTCATAATGTAACTCTGGAAAGCATTTGTTCATTTTAAAAATGTGCCCCAATTTTTGAAGTAAGCGCCTATTGTAATAGAATTTTTCAAATAATTTACCAGTTTCATTTTGGGTGGTGATTCCCCCTAAACATTTAGGTTGTAACAACCAGAAAAATTACTAAAATTGGATATGTCAACATGATTTGTGTTGAAATCTAGGTTTTATTTTAAAACGAATGATAAACTTTTATTGAAAACATCACACAAATTGGAAGAAAATTACAAAAAAAAAGAAGAAGTAAAAACGTTAATATAATGTCATTAAACAAAAGAAATTCATTGATAAATAACATCTAAAAATAAATAATAGTAAGCCACTTAAATTACAAATTAAAAAAGTAAAAATGTGGAATACTCCTTGTGCTTTATAAAATATGAGTAAAATCAAAAATAATTAATGTGTTTACCCAGTCGGCGAATCCGTCATATAAACAAAAATAAAATGCAGCGAGTTACTAGGTTTTCTTTTAAATATATTTTTTATTTAAACACTACGGAGGCAAGGTAGAATCATTTTTTATATAAAAATGTCAAAAGTGACTAAAAAAAAAAACAAAACAAATTGTGATAACACAACAGTTGACAAATATCTAAGAACCAATACTTAAAAATTAATAAGTAACCAAAAAATATAAAAAAAAACTGTTCGTACAAAATTACTGGCTTTTATTTAAAAAAAACTATTATCAAAATGTTAAATTATTTAAGCCGTTTTATTTTTAAATCATAAAAAAACAAAACATGTTTTGTAACACATACACCAAAAACAAACGCTTCGACATTATCTGATTTAAAAATAAAAACCATGACAGCTTTCTGCTGCTATTACTGTAAATTAATTTATAAATGTATAATTAGCTAATAATAAAAACAATAATTATTTTTTCAAAAAAAGAAAAAAAGTTCAGAAGCCATGTGAAAAAGAAGAAATAAAACGAAAAAAAAAGGAATTATGTACTAACAAAGATTTAAGTTAAAACCGTACATTAATTGTATGTATATACTTACATTTATCATATTTATATACAAACATGACTGTTTATTAATGTAAATATATGTTTATATCCATATAAACATAACATAACATAACTTAAGAAAATTTTATTTTAATAAAAGAACAAAACAAAAAAAAAACTATGAGATTCTGCGGCAGTCATTAAATGAAAAACAAAAAACATACATAAATAAATAACATGAACCATGAAAGTGAACTAAAATATAAAAAAAAACAATTTAAAGTATATAGAAATAAAATGTTGGTGCAAAAAAGTAATATATATATTGTGTAATTAGTTTATGTAAGCATCTGAACTAAAGTCTAATTAGAAATAAGTAAAATTATATTATAAATCGTGAAAACAAAAAAAATCAAACCACAGAACTATTTTATCACAAAGGAAAAAAACAAGACAAAAATTGAACCTTAACCAACCAATCAACAATATTATTGTGAAAGAACTCAACTACAAACTTAGAAATTACATATATATATTTATATATATATATTTATGTCTATATATATATAATCATTTGATGAAAAAAAAAAAACAAAAATAAACATTGTATTAACTACAAAAGAACTATGACTTGTAAAACAAAACAAAAAATAAAAAATTATTTTGTGTAAAAAAAATACACAATAAAAGTTTTATATATTTTAAAATTAATAATAAAAAAACACAAATAAAAGTAACTTAGAAAATATGACGATAAATAAGAATAGATAAGGAAATAGAAAAGACCCTCCTAGAACTTGTAAGAAAAAATTTAATTAAAATATAAATAAAAAAAATAACTAAAAATTATATCACATCTCAACACAATATAGACAATTATTGCGTGTAGTATATACAGAAACTAAAAAAGGAATAGCATTATTAAAAAAGAAACATAAAATTAAAAAAAAAATGAAAATGTGTACTTGAATCCAATTCAATAATAAATTAATTTAACTTATATATCTTAAAAATGTGATCTTGTTTTTTAAGTTATACTTTAATAGGCTTACCATCATGCATTGCGGGAATATCTCCATAAGATAGAATTAAGTCGGTTGGAAATCCCGGCTGAGTTCATAATGTTGTAAAATATTTTCGGTTATGCTACATTACATTCATCGTTATCATGTCCTGTAACTTCGTTCGTCTGTCTCTGGGAATCCGCTTCTGCAAAGGTTGTTAATTTCCATGTTGTTCTTGGTCTTTCAACCCGCCGTGCACCCTGAGGATTCCATTCAAAGGACTGCTTTGCAATATCATCTTTTGGTTTTATTGGTTATATATCATCGAGATAGTCTCTAAGGCCCTTAGTGCGAATGTCGTTCAACGTTCGACCCGACAAAGGTCGAAGCATCGACAATTTTTTTGTTTTAGTACTGCGTATCTCAGTCGACAGTGATAATTGTTACTGTTAATAACGAATGTGCTTATTATGAATGAATCTTATATTTAGGAAAGTGTCAGTAAGTACATTTGGGGAAAATTACCTTAAGTAACAAAGGAGAGCCAAACGTTGTTTGTTCCGC
Source organism: Chrysotoxum bicinctum (assembly GCA_911387755.1). Classification (NCBI taxonomy): domain Eukaryota; kingdom Metazoa; phylum Arthropoda; class Insecta; order Diptera; family Syrphidae; genus Chrysotoxum; species Chrysotoxum bicinctum. The sequence goes on along the minus strand of OU426991.1, from coordinate 11,326,178 downwards.
AGTAAACTTTTCCCATCTTGTTATACCTTGAGCTTTATTAAAGAATTAAACTCGTTAAACGGAGTTGAACAGAAAAATGAAAATAGATGAAATACATTTTCGACTATCGATAAAAGTCATTTATCGATAAGGAAACTACATTCGCAATAAAGGCCTAAGCCTTTCAAACGGACTCTATTGAATGTCCTGGCTATGCTGTACCAATGCTGGCTGTCAATACGTCGTGTATTACAACATTAAACATTTTTTGGTGGAATTCTTCTACCAAGACGTGGTTTCCAAATACATTCAGAGTTTACTTGGTCAAATGCCTTCTCAAACTCCACGACATGAGGTAAAGCCGTGATCGAAATTCCGTAGACCGCTCAAGGAAGATACCTATGGTCGACTCACGATCGACCGCTGCGAAAGCCAGCTTGATGTCTCTTCTAATAGTGTTACTGTATCTTTACAATTACGAACTCAGCACGCTACACAACTCTGGGTAACAAAAAGAGGAATAAAGCATATTAAATGAAACATGTGTTAAAATGTTTAATATGATAATGCTTGAAGTTAATTTTATTGGTAAGACAATTTATCATTTGACTTTTTCAAAATGTGATATTTATATGGTAAGTAAAACATTTTTTTTGTACAGAAAAGAAAGAGTGTTCATATTAATAAAAGCAAATGGAGCTAACCCATTTTATTGAAATCTTTAAATTTTTTAGTATCTCTTAAGTCGAGCAATATTAATCATATCAAATATAAAAACAAATATACTAAGGGGAGACCCAGATCCTAAAAGAAGTATAAAATAGAGCACCGGGCGCACGTCAGAGAAGATCAACCATCAATTAATAATTGACATTTATCAATCAATTTTATTAAATGGTATTGTGACTGTCAACTGTCAATATTGTTGATCCATTGTGATTTTTTTAATAGTGTATTGTGAAGAACATTTTTCATAAATGTTCTTGTCAGTTGTCAATTTTTCTTTCAATCGTAAATATGCAGTTGATTAGTTCATGCTGGTTAGAAAAATAACTGAAAGGGTGTGAGTTTCGAATTAAATAAGTGATCAAATTTTTATTTTTTTTTATTTCCAAAGATCTCAAGTAATAGTAAGTAATAAAAAATATTATCCACATTGGTCCAGTTGATAGAAGAGAACGTGGAACTCTCCAAGGGATTTTGTTCCAAACCTGCAGCAAATATAAAGTGGGAAATTGCTGTATAGCTAAACAGCATAGGGCCTCCAGAACGAACTTCAGAAAAGTGGAAGAGGTGGAGAGGTCGATCTAAAATGCAATATAAAAAGAAAACAGAAGACAAAATAGAAGTCACACCCACTGGTGGCGGCCCAAACAGGCTTTAGCGATTTAGAAGAAGCTGTTGTAAGTTTATTAGGATTCAATACATGCGTTAATCCACCTGGAAGAGTGTTTAGAAAATTATACCACCTCCAATGAAAATGATATGTCAATTGAAGACGCTGCACATGAACAATCTACAGATCAGCTTGACCCTGGATTTCTTACTCGATAAAAATATTTCGTTTTAAGAAGACGATTTAAGAAAATGCAAAAAAAATAATTAAAAACAATCTATTCTTGCTTATTGGTAATTCATATTATGTACATTATATATGGGTGATTCTAGAAACAATGGAATAAAATAATACAAATTTCGGCGCGATATTTTTGGAAGCCAAAAGTCGTAAGAGTTGTTCTAGTTGATCATTAGAACGTCTGTTTGCGTTGTTGAAAGCGGCCAGTTAAAAAAATAATAAATGACGATTTTACCGAAATTTTTTGAAAAAAGGATGTTCAGGGGACAAAGTTTTTTTAAGGGAACTGAATAAATCTTTTTTTTCTCTTGGGTACACATTGAAATATAGAAATTAAATTTAATTAGGCTTCATAATCATACAAATTCATGGTTAATACATATAACTTAGCATTTTATTAAAAGAATATAATTAAATATTTGTTTCTACTTAAAATCAATTTAAAATAAATTATATTATTTTTAAAAATTTTAAAAATATTTCACAATGAAGTTCGAAGTTCAACATAACTAAAAATTTCTCAGGTTTCTGAATAAAATATCATTTGTTCATTTATTAGGCAGTAATATATAATATTACAGTTTTATTAAACCTATACTATACTGCTAACAAATATGCCTACTTACATACAAATTTGTTTTGTAAAACCTCACCAGAGGACTGATAAATCTAAAGGGACAATCCACGACTTCTTGCACAAATGTCTTTTTCACAATAATAACATAAGAAACAGAATCGATTTGCACCACAAATTTATTGTAAGGAGATTTGGTACTTCAAATTGACAGTGTTGGAAATTCGATCGATATCCTAGTTATTGATTTTTTCGACTGTTTCAATATGCCAGGGGACTGATACAAAAAGCGGGGGACAAAGTTTAATTAAGTTTTTTTGTAATAAAATAAATTACTAAAAAAATATTTATCTATTTCGTAGCAAAGATGTGTTATTTTCCGTAACTTTGGTGCAATTCATCTAAGTATGAGACCTGAAATAAGAGAACGGTAATAATTTTTCTTTGCGAAAACGCACTGGGGACACGTCAGGGGACTGAGAATCAGACACTGAAGAATTTTCTGAGCAAGATAAAATAAGATCAACCTAATAATATTGTTAGGCCAGGTAGATATCAACAAGATTTAATTTTGTAAAAAAAAAATCAGATTAAATAATTGAACGGATTTTAAAATATTTCTTGGGCCACCGAAAATTCCATCGATTGTAGATGTACATGTACATCAAACGAAAGGTCTGTTCAATACCTACACACACATGCAAGCCAAATCGTCCTGCGTGGTCTGGCTATCGAAATATGGCCATCCAAAGTGATTTCACTGATTCCACAGATTTTTGAGCTTCAACTACCTAACAATGTGTTTGGGTGGCGATATTTCAGAAACCAGGCTTTATAAAAGGTTGCGGTTTTCAAAATGTCTAGTCAATTTTGTAAGACCTATTCACAGGTGAAAACCAGAAAGTTCTGCGAGGCCTGGTTATCGAAATATGGCCACCCAGAGTGATTTTACTGAAAATTGACCCAAATCTAAAAAAGTCATCGGGTGCGGATGGAGATATTTCCGCAACCAAGGCTCGCAACGGGTTGCAGTTTTCAATTCTGAATAGAGAATTAACAGACCTTTCCATGGATGTGCCAAACTCAAAAATTTATTTTTTTATTAATTTTGGCAAAAATCATGGACCACTTGTCTTTAAAAATCATTATTTTGTCGAAGTTCACCAATCCCACCGAGATGTACATCAAACGAAAGGTCTGTTCAATACCTACACACACATGCAAGCCAAATCGTCCTGCGTGGTCTGGCTATCGAAATATGGCCATCCAAAGTGATTTCACTTATTCCACAGATTTTTGAGCTTTAACTACCTCTCAATGTGTTTGGGTGGCGATATTTCAGAAACCACGCCTTGGAAAAGGTTGCGGTTTTCAAAATGTCTAGTCAATTTTTCACGGGTGAAAACCAGAGGGTTCTGCGAGGCCTGGTTATCGAAATATGGCCACCCAGAGTGATTTTACTGAAAATTGACCCAAATCTAAAAAAGTCATCGGGTGTGGATGGAGATATTTCCGCAACCAAGGCTCGCAACGGGTTGCAGTTTTCAATTCTGAATAGAGAATTAACAGACCTTTCCATGGATGTGCCAAACTCAAAAATTTATTTTTTTATTAATTTTGGCAAAAATCATGGACTAACCACTTGTCTTTAAAAATCATTATTTTGTCGAAGTTCACCAATCCCACCGAGATGTTGATGTACGAAAGGTCTGTTCAATACCTACACACACATGCAAGCCAAATCGTCCTGCGTGGTCTGGCTATCGAAATATGGCCATCCAAAGTGATTTCACTTATTCCACAGATTTTTGAGCTTTAACTACCTCTCAATGTGTTTGGGTGGCGATATTTCAGAAACCAGGCCTTGGAAAAGGTTGCGGTTTTCAAAATGTCTAGTCAATTTTGTAAGAGCTTTTCACGGGTGAAAACCAGAGGGTTCTGCGAGGCCTGGTTATCGAAATATGGCCACCCAGAGTGATTTTACTGAAAATTGACCCAAATCTAAAAAAGTCATCGGGTGCGGATGGAGATATTTCCGCAACCAAGGCTCGCAACGGGTTGCAGTTTTCAATTCTGAATAGAGAATTAACAGACCTTTCCATGGATGTGCCAAACTCAAAAATTTATTTTTTTATTAATTTTGGCAAAAATCATGGACTAACCACTTGTCTTTAAAAATCATTATTTTGTCGAAGTTCACCAATCCCACCGAGATGTACATCAAACGAAAGGTCTGTTCAATACCTACACACACATGCAAGCCAAATCGTCCTGCGTGGTCTGGCTATCGAAATATGGCCATCCAAAGTGATTTCACTGATTGCACAGATTTTTGAGCTTTAACTACCTCTCAATGTGTTTGGGTGGCGATATTTCAGAAACCACGCCTTGGAAAAGGTTGCGGTTTTCAAAATGTCTAGTCAATTTTGTAAGAGCTTTTCACGGGTGAAAACCAGAGGGTTCTGCGAGGCCTGGTTATCGAAATATGGCCACCCAGAGTGATTTTACTGAAAATTGACCCAAATCTAAAAAAGTCATCGGGTGCGGATGGAGATATTTCCGCAACCAAGGCTCGCAACGGGTTGCAGTTTTCAATTCTGAATAGAGAATTAACAGACCTTTCCATGGATGTGCCAAACTCAAAAATTTATTTTTTTATTAATTTTGGCAAAAATCATGGACTAACCACTTGTCTTTAAAAATCATTATTTTGTCGAAGTTCACCAATCCCACCGAGATGTACATCAAACGAAAGGTCTGTTCAATACCTACACACACATGCAAGCCAAATCGTCCTGCGTGGTCTGGCTATCGAAATATGGCCATCCAAAGTGATTTCACTGATTGCACAGATTTTTGAGCTTTAACTACCTCTCAATGTGTTTGGGTGGCGATATTTCAGAAACCAGGCCTTGGAAAAGGTTGCGGTTTTCAAAATGTCTAGTCAATTTTGTAAGAGCTTTTCACGGGTGAAAACCAGAGGGTTCTGCGAGGCCTGGTTATCGAAATATGGCCACCCAGAGTGATTTTACTGAAAATTGACCCAAATCTAAAAAAGTCATCGGGTGCGGATGGAGATATTTCCGCAACCAAGGCTCGCAACGGGTTGCAGTTTTCAATTCTGAATAGAGAATTAACAGACCTTTCCATGGATGTGCCAAACTCAAAAATTTATTTTTTTATTAATTTTGGCAAAAATCATGGACTAACCACTTGTCTTTAAAAATCATTATTTTGTCGAAGTTCACCAATCCCACCGAGATGTACATCAAACGAAAGGTCTGTTCAATACCTACACACACATGCAAGCCAAATCGTCCTGCGTGGTCTGGCTATCGAAATATGGCCATCCAAAGTGATTTCACTGATTGCACAGATTTTTGAGCTTTAACTACCTCTCAATGTGTTTGGGTGGCGATATTTCAGAAACCAGGCCTTGGAAAAGGTTGCGGTTTTCAAAATGTCTAGTCAATTTTGTAAGAGCTTTTCACGGGTGAAAACCAGAGGGTTCTGCGAGGCCTGGTTATCGAAATATGGCCACCCAGAGTGATTTTACTGAAAATTGACCCAAATCTAAAAAAGTCATCGGGTGCGGATGGAGATATTTCCGCAACCAAGGCTCGCAACGGGTTGCAGTTTTCAATTCTGAATAGAGAATTAACAGACCTTTCCATGGATGTGCCAAACTCAAAAATTTATTTTTTTATTAATTTTGGCAAAAATCATGGACTAACCACTTGTCTTTAAAAATCATTATTTTGTCGAAGTTCACCAATCCCACCGAGATGTACATCAAACGAAAGGTCTGTTCAATACCTACACACACATGCAAGCCAAATCGTCCTGCGTGGTCTGGCTATCGAAATATGGCCATCCAAAGTGATTTCACTGATTCCACAGATTTTTGAGCTTTAACTACCTCTCAATGTGTTTGGGTGGCGATATTTCAGAAACCACGCCTTGGAAAAGGTTGCGGTTTTCAAAATGTCTAGTCAATTTTGTAAGAGCTTTTCACGGGTGAAAACCAGAGGGTTCTGCGAGGCCTGGTTATCGAAATATGGCCACCGAGAGTGATTTTACTGAAAATTGACCCAAATCTAAAAAAGTCATCGGGTGCGGATGGAGATATTTCCGCAACCAAGGCTCGCAACGGGTTGCAGTTTTCAATTCTGAATAGAGAATTAACAGACCTTTCCATGGATGTGCCAAACTCAAAAATTTATTTTTTTATTAATTTTGGCAAAAATCATGGACTAACCACTTGTCTTTAAAAATCATTATTTTGTCGAAATTCACCAATCCCACCGAGATGTTGATGTACGAAAGGTCTGTTCAATACCTACACACACATGCAAGCCAAATCGTCCTGCGTGGTCTGGCTATCGAAATATGGCCATCCAAAGTGATTTCACTGATTCCACAGATTTTTGAGCTTTAACTACCTCTCAATGTGTTTGGGTGGCGATATTTCAGAAACCAGGCCTTGGAAAAGGTTGCGGTTTTCAAAATGTCTAGTCAATTTTGTAAGAGCTTTTCACGGGTGAAAACCAGAGGGTTCTGCGAGGCCTGGTTATCGAAATATGGCCACCCAGAGTTATTTTACTGAAAATTGACCCAAATCTAAAAAAGTCATCGGGTGCGGATGGAGATATTTCCGCAACCAAGGCTCGTAACGGGTTGCAGTTTTCAATTCTGAATAGAGAATTAACAGACCTTTCCATGGATGTGCCAAACTCAAAAATTTATTTTTTTATTAATTTTGGCAAAAATCATGGACTCACTTGTTTTTAAAAATCATTATTTTGTCGAAGTTCACCAATCCCACCGAGATGTACATCAAACGAAAGGTCTGTTCAATACCTACACACACATGCAAGCCAAATCGTCCTGCGTGGTCTGGCTATCGAAATATGGCCATCCAAAGTGATTTCACTGATTGCACAGATTTTTGAGCTTTAACTACCTCTCAATGTGTTTGGGTGGCGATATTTCAGAAACCACGCCTTGGAAAAGGTTGCGGTTTTCAAAATGTCTAGTCAATTTTGTAAGAGCTTTTGACGGGTGAAAACCAGAGGGTTCTGCGAGGCCTGGTTATCGAAATATGGCCACCGAGAGTGATTTTACTGAAAATTGACCCAAATCTAAAAAAGTCATCGAGTGCGGATGGAGATATTTCCGCAACCAAGGCTCGCAACGGGTTGCAGTTTTCAATTCTGAATAGAGAATTAACAGACCTTTCCATGGATGTGCCAAACTCAAAAATTTATTTTTTTTATTAATTTTGGCAAAAATCATGGACTAACCACTTGTCTTTAAAAATCATTATTTTGTCGAAGTTCACCAATCCCACCGAGATGTACATCAAACGAAAGGTCTGTTCAATACCTACACACACATGCAAGCCAAATCGTCCTGCGTGGTCTGGCTATCGAAATATGGCCATCCAAAGTGATTTCACTGATTCCACAGATTTTTGAGCTTTAACTACCTCTCAATGTGTTTGGGTGGCGATATTTCAGAAACCACGCCTTGGAAAAGGTTGCGGTTTTCAAAATGTCTAGTCAATTTTGTAAGAGCTTTTCACGGGTGAAAACCAGAGGGTTCTGCGAGGCCTGGTTATCGAAATATGGCCACCCAGAGTGATTTTACTGAAAATTGACCCAAATCTAAAAAAGTCATCGGGTGCGGATGGAGATATTTCCGCAACCAAGGCTCGTAACGGGTTGCAGTTTTCAATTCTGAATAGAGAATTAACAGACCTTTCCATGGATGTGCCAAACTCAAAAATTAATTTTTTTATTAATTTTGGCAAAAATCATGGACTAACCACTTGTCTTTAAAAATCATTATTTTGTCGAAGTTCACCAATCCCACCGAGATGTACATCAAACGAAAGGTCTGTTCAATACCTACACACACATGCAAGCCAAATCGTCCTGCGTGGTCTGGCTATCGAAATATGGCCATCCAAAGTGATTTCACTGATTCCACAGATTTTTGAGCTTTAACTACCTCTCAATGTGTTTGGGTGGCGATATTTCAGAAACCAGGCCTTGGAAAAGGTTGCGGTTTTCAAAATGTCTAGTCAATTTTGTAAGAGCTTTTCACGGGTGAAAACCAGAGGGTTCTGCGAGGCCTGGTTATCGAAATATGGCCACCCAGAGTGATTTTACTGAAAATTGACCCAAATCTAAAAAAGTCATCGGGTGCGGATGGAGATATTTCCGCAACCAAGGCTCGTAACGGGTTGCAGTTTTCAATTCTGAATAGAGAATTAACAGACCTTTCCATGGATGTGCCAAACTCAAAAATTTATTTTTTTATTAATTTTGGCAAAAATCATGGACTAACCACTTGTCTTTAAAAATCATTATTTTGTCGAAGTTCACCAATCCCACCGAGATGTACATCAAACGAAAGGTCTGTTCAATACCTACACACACATGCAAGCCAAATCGTCCTGCGTGGTCTGGCTATCGAAATATGGCCATCCAAAGTGATTTCACAGATTTTTGAGCTTTAACTACCTCTCAATGTGTTTGGGTGGCGATATTTCAGAAACCAGGCCTTGGAAAAGGTTGCGGTTTTCAAAATGTCTAGTCAATTTTGTAAGAGCTTTTCACGGGTGAAAACCAGAGGGTTCTGCGAGGCCTGGTTATCGAAATATGGCCACCGAGAGTGATTTTACTGAAAATTGACCCAAATCTAAAAAAGTCATCGGGTGCGGATGGAGATATTTCCGCAACCAAGGCTCGTAACGGGTTGCAGTTTTCAATTCTGAATAGAGAATTAACAGACCTTTCCATGGATGTGCCAAACTCAAAAATTTATTTTTGATTTTGGCAAAAATCATGGACTAACCACTTGTCTTTAAAAATCATTATTTTGTCGAAGTTCACCAATCCCACCGAGATGTACATCAAACGAAAGGTCTGTTCAATACCTACACACACATGCAAGCCAAATCGTCCTGCGTGGTCTGGCTATCGAAATATGGCCATCCAAAGTGATTTCACTGATTCCACAGATTTTTGAGCTTTAACTACCTCTCAATGTGTTTGGGTGGCGATATTTCAGAAACCACGTCTTGGAAAAGGTTGCGGTTTTCAAAATGTCTAGTCAATTTTGTAAGAGCTTTTCACGGGTGAAAACCAGAGGGTTCTGCGAGGCCTGGTTATCGAAATATGGCCACCCAGAGTGATTTAATGAAAATTGACCCAAATCTAAAAAAGTCATCGGGTGCGGATGGAGATATTTCCGCAACCAAGGCTCGTAACGGGTTGCAGTTTTCAATTCTGAATAGAGAATTAACAGACCTTTCCATGGATGTGCCAAACTCAAAAATTTATTTTTTTATTAATTTTGGCAAAAATCATGGACTAACCACTTGTCTTTAAAAATCATTATTTTGTCGAAGTTCACCAATCCCACCGAGATGTACATCAAACGAAAGGTCTGTTCAATACCTACACACACATGCAAGCCAAATCGTCCTGCGTGGTCTGGCTATCGAAATATGGCCATCCAAAGTGATTTCACTGATTCCACAGATTTTTGAGCTTTAACTACCTCTCAATGTGTTTGGGTGGCGATATTTCAGAAACCACGTCTTGGAAAAGGTTGCGGTTTTCAAAATGTCTAGTCAATTTTGTAAGAGCTTTTCACGGGTGAAAACCAGAGGGTTCTGCGAGGCCTGGTTATCGAAATATGGCCACCCAGAGTGATTTTACTGAAAATTGACCCAAATCTAAAAAAGTCATCGGGTGCGGATGGAGATATTTCCGCAACCAAGGCTCGTAACGGGTTGCAGTTTTCAATTCTGAATAGAGAATTAACAGACCTTTCCATGGATGTGCCAAACTCAAAAATTTATTTTTGATTTTGGCAAAAATCATGGACTAACCACTTGTCTTTAAAAATCATTATTTTGTCGAAGTTCACCAATCCCACCGAGATGTACATCAAACGAAAGGTCTGTTCAATACCTACACACACATGCAAGCCAAATCGTCCTGCGTGGTCTGGCTATCGAAATATGGCCATCCAAAGTGATTTCACTGATTCCACAGATTTTTGAGCTTTAACTACCTCTCAATGTGTTTGGGTGGCGATATTTCAGAAACCACGTCTTGGAAAAGGTTGCGGTTTTCAAAATGTCTAGTCAATTTTGTAAGAGCTTTTCACGGGTGAAAACCAGAGGGTTCTGCGAGGCCTGGTTATCGAAATATGGCCACCCAGAGTGATTTTACTGAAAATTGACCCAAATCTAAAAAAGTCATCGGGTGCGGATGGAGATATTTCCGCAACCAAGGCTCGTAACGGGTTGCAGTTTTCAATTCTGAATAGAGAATTAACAGACCTTTCCATGGATGTGCCAAACTCAAAAATTTATTTTTTTATTAATTTTGGCAAAAATCATGGACTAACCACTTGTCTTTAAAAATCATTATTTTGTCGAAGTTCACCAATCCCACCGAGATGTACATCAAACGAAAGGTCTGTTCAATACCTACACACACATGCAAGCCAAATCGTCCTGCGTGGTCTGGCTATCGAAATATGGCCATCCAAAGTGATTTCACTGATTCCACAGATTTTTGAGCTTTAACTACCTCTCAATGTGTTTGGGTGGCGATATTTCAGAAACCAGGCCTTGGAAAAGGTTGCGGTTTTCAAAATGTCTAGTCAATTTTGTAAGAGCTTTTCACGGGTGAAAACCAGAGGGTTCTGCGAGGCCTGGTTATCGAAATATGGCCACCCAGAGTGATTTTACTGAAAATTGACCCAAATCTAAAAAAGTCATCGGGTGCGGATGGAGATATTTCCGCAACCAAGGCTCGTAACGGGTTGCAGTTTTAAATTCTGAATAGAGAATTAACAGACCTTTCCATGGATGTGCCAAACTCAAAAATTTATTTTTTTATTAATTTTGGCAAAAATCATGGACTAACCACTTGTCTTTAAAAATCATTATTTTGTCGAAGTTCACCAATCCCACCGAGATGTACATCAAACGAAAGGTCTGTTCAATACCTACACACACATGCAAGCCAAATCGTCCTGCGTGGTCTGGCTATCGAAATATGGCCATCCAAAGTGATTTCACAGATTTTTGAGCTTTAACTACCTCTCAATGTGTTTGGGTGGCGATATTTCAGAAACCAGGCCTTGGAAAAGGTTGCGGTTTTCAAAATGTCTAGTCAATTTTGTAAGAGCTTTTCACGGGTGAAAACCAGAGGGTTCTGCGAGGCCTGGTTATCGAAATATGGCCACCCAGAGTGATTTTACTGAAAATTGACCCAAATCTAAAAAAGTCATCGGGTGCGGATGGAGATATTTCCGCAACCAAGGCTCGTAACGGGTTGCAGTTTTCAATTCTGAATAGAGAATTAACAGACCTTTCCATGGATGTGCCAAACTCAAAAATAAATTTTTGAGTTTGGCAAAAATCATGGACTAACCACTTGTCTTTAAAAATCATTATTTTGTCGAAGTTCACCAATCCCACCGAGATGTACATCAAACGAAAGGTCTGTTCAATACCTACACACACATGCAAGCCAAATCGTCCTGCGTGGTCTGGCTATCGAAATATGGCCATCCAAAGTGATTTCACTGATTCCACAGATTTTTGAGCTTTAACTACCTCTCAATGTGTTTGGGTGGCGATATTTCAGAAACCAGGCCTTGGAAAAGGTTGCGGTTTTCAAAATGTCTAGTCAATTTTGTAAGAGCTTTTCACGGGTGAAAACCAGAGGGTTCTGCGAGGCCTGGTTATCGAAATATGGCCACCCAGAGTGATTTTACTGAAAATTGACCCAAATCTAAAAAAGTCATCGGGTGCGGATGGAGATATTTCCGCAACCAAGGCTCGTAACGGGTTGCAGTTTTCAATTCTGAATAGAGAATTAACAGACCTTTCCATGGATGTGCCAAACTCAAAAATTTATTTTTGATTTTGGCAAAAATCATGGACTAACCACTTGTCTTTAAAAATCATTATTTTGTCGAAGTTCACCAATCCCACCGAGATGTACATCAAACGAAAGGTATGTTCAATACCTACACACACATGCAAGCCAAATCGTCCTGCGTGGTCTGGCTATCGAAATATGGCCATCCAAAGTGATTTCACTGATTCCACAGATTTTTGAGCTTTAACTACCTCTCAATGTGTTTGGGTGGCGATATTTCAGAAACCACGCCTTGGAAAAGGTTGCGGTTTTCAAAATGTCTAGTCAATTTTGTAAGAGCTTTTCACGGGTGAAAACCAGAGGGTTCTGCGAGGCCTGGTTATCGAAATATGGCCACCCAGAGTGATTTTACTGAAAATTGACCCAAATCTAAAAAAGTCATCGGGTGCGGATGGAGATATTTCCGCAACCAAGACTCGTAACGGGTTGCAGTTTTCAATTCTGAATAGAGAATTAACAGACCTTTCCATGGATGTGCCAAACTCAAAAATTTATTTTTTTATTAATTTTGGCAAAAATCATGGACTAACACTTGTCTTTAAAAATCATTATTTTGTCGAAGTTCACCAATCCCACCGAGATGTACATCAAACGAAAGGTATGTTCAATACCTACACACACATGCAAGCCAAATCGTCCTGCGTGGTCTGGCTATCGAAATATGGCCATCCAAAGTGATTTCACTGATTCCACAGATTTTTGAGCTTTAACTACCTCTCAATGTGTTTGGGTGGCGATATTTCAGAAACCACGCCTTGGAAAAGGTTGCGGTTTTCAAAATGTCTAGTCAATTTTGTAAGAGCTTTTCACGGGTGAAAACCAGAGGGTTCTGCGAGGCCTGGTTATCGAAATATGGCCACCCAGAGTGATTTTACTGAAAATTGAGCCAAATCTAAAAAAGTCATCGGGTGCGGATGGAGATATTTCCGCAACCAAGGCTCGTAACGGGTTGCAGTTTTCAATTCTGAATAGAGAATTAACAGACCTTTCCATGGATGTGCCAAACTCAAAAATTTATTTTTTTATTAATTTTGGCAAAAATCATGGACTAACCACTTGTCTTTAAAAATCATTATTTTGTCGAAGTTCACCAATCCCACCGAGATGTACATCAAACGAAAGGTCTGTTCAATACCTACACACACATGCAAGCCAAATCGTCCTGCGTGGTCTGGCTATCGAAATATGGCCATCCAAAGTGATTTCACTGATTCCACAGATTTTTGAGCTTTAACTACCTCTCAATGTGTTTGGGTGGCGATATTTCAGAAACCACGTCTTGGAAAAGGTTGCGGTTTTCAAAATGTCTAGTCAATTTTGTAAGAGCTTTTCACGGGTGAAAACCAGAGGGTTCTGCGAGGCCTGGTTATCGAAATATGGCCACCCAGAGTGATTTTACTGAAAATTGACCCAAATCTAAAAAAGTCATCGGGTGCGGATGGAGATATTTCCGCAACCAAGGCTCGTAACGGGTTGCAGTTTTCAATTCTGAATAGAGAATTAACAGACCTTTCCATGGATGTGCCAAACTCAAAAATTTATTTTTTTATTAATTTTGGCAAAAATCATGGACTAACCACTTGTCTTTAAAAATCATTATTTTGTCGAAGTTCACCAATCCCACCGAGATGCACATCAAACGAAAGGTCTGTTCAATACCTACACACACATGCAAGCCAAATCGTCCTGCGTGGTCTGGCTATCGAAATATGGCCATCCAAAGTGATTTCACTGATTCCACAGATTTTTGAGCTTTAACTACCTCTCAATGTGTTTGGGTGGCGATATTTCAGAAACCACGCCTTGGAAAAGGTTGCGGTTTTCAAAATGTCTAGTCAATTTTGTAAGAGCTTTTCACGGGTGAAAACCAGAGGGTTCTGCGAGGCCTGGTTATCGAAATATGGCCACCCAGAGTGATTTTACTGAAAATTGACCCAAATCTAAAAAAGTCATCGGGTGCGGATGGAGATATTTCCGCAACCAAGGCTCGTAACGGGTTGCAGTTTTCAATTCTGAATAGAGAATTAACAGACCTTTCCATGGATGTGCCAAACTCAAAAATTTATTTTTTTATTAATTTTGGCAAAAATCATGGACTAACCACTTGTCTTTAAAAATCATTATTTTGTCGAAGTTCACCAATCCCACCGAGATGTACATCAAACGAAAGGTCTGTTCAATACCTACACACACATGCAAGCCAAATCGTCCTGCGTGGTCTGGCTATCGAAATATGGCCATCCAAAGTGATTTCACAGATTTTTGAGCTTTAACTACCTCTCAATGTGTTTGGGTGGCGATATTTCAGAAACCAGGCCTTGGAAAAGGTTGCGGTTTTCAAAATGTCTAGTCAATTTTGTAAGAGCTTTTCACGGGTGAAAACCAGAGGGTTCTGCGAGGCCTGGTTATCGAAATATGGCCACCGAGAGTGATTTTACTGAAAATTGACCCAAATCTAAAAAAGTCATCGGGTGCGGATGGAGATATTTCCGCAACCAAGGCTCGTAACGGGTTGCAGTTTTCAATTCTGAATAGAGAATTAACAGACCTTTCCATGGATGTGCCAAACTCAAAAATTTATTTTTGATTTTGGCAAAAATCATGGACTAACCACTTGTCTTTAAAAATCATTATTTTGTCGAAGTTCACCAATCCCACCGAGATGTACATCAAACGAAAGGTCTGTTCAATACCTACACACACATGCAAGCCAAATCGTCCTGCGTGGTCTGGCTATCGAAATATGGCCATCCAAAGTGATTTCACTGATTGCACAGATTTTTGAGCTTTAACTACCTCTCAATGTGTTTGGGTGGCGATATTTCAGAAACCAGGCCTTGGAAAAGGTTGCGGTTTTCAAAATGTCTAGTCAATTTTGTAAGAGCTTTTCACGGGTGAAAACCAGAGGGTTCTGCGAGGCCTGGTTATCGAAATATGGCCACCCAGAGTGATTTTACTGAAAATTGACCCAAATCTAAAAAAGTCATCGGGTGCGGATGGAGATATTTCCGCAACCAAGGCTCGCAACGGGTTGCAGTTTTCAATTCTGAATAGAGAATTAACAGACCTTTCCATGGATGTGCCAAACTCAAAAATTTATTTTTTTATTAATTTTGGCAAAAATCATGGACTAACCACTTGTCTTTAAAAATCATTATTTTGTCGAAGTTCACCAATCCCACCGAGATGTTGATGTACGAAAGGTCTGTTCAATACCTACACACACATGCAAGCCAAATCGTCCTGCGTGGTCTGGCTATCGAAATATGGCCATCCAAAGTGATTTCACTTATTCCACAGATTTTTGAGCTTTAACTACCTCTCAATGTGTTTGGGTGGCGATATTTCAGAAACCAGGCCTTGGAAAAGGTTGCGGTTTTCAAAATGTCTAGTCAATTTTGTAAGAGCTTTTCACGGGTGAAAACCAGAGGGTTCTGCGAGGCCTGGTTATCGAAATATGGCCACCCAGAGTGATTTTACTGAAAATTGACCCAAATCTAAAAAAGTCATCGGGTGCGGATGGAGATATTTCCGCAACCAAGGCTCGCAACGGGTTGCAGTTTTCAATTCTGAATAGAGAATTAACAGACCTTTCCATGGATGTGCCAAACTCAAAAATTTATTTTTTTATTAATTTTGGCAAAAATCATGGACTAACCACTTGTCTTTAAAAATCATTATTTTGTCGAAGTTCACCAATCCCACCGAGATGTACATCAAACGAAAGGTCTGTTCAATACCTACACACACATGCAAGCCAAATCGTCCTGCGTGGTCTGGCTATCGAAATATGGCCATCCAAAGTGATTTCACTGATTCCACAGATTTTTGAGCTTTAACTACCTCTCAATGTGTTTGGGTGGCGATATTTCAGAAACCAGGCCTTGGAAAAGGTTGCGGTTTTCAAAATGTCTAGTCAATTTTGTAAGAGCTTTTTACGGGTGAAAACCGTGGCCCGTGGCATTTTTCCAGCCCTGCCACCCTATAGTTACGCCACTGGTCCGTACTAACCTATCGTTTTCAATGTTTAATTAATCCTTGCGCCTAAATAAAATAAATAAACACATATTGGATTTTTACTCATAGTATTTTATTTTCTTCTGTTTTTTTTGTGTATATATTTATATATTGCACTATATATATGCATATATATATATAAGT
Source organism: Chrysotoxum bicinctum (assembly GCA_911387755.1). Taxonomy (NCBI): domain Eukaryota; kingdom Metazoa; phylum Arthropoda; class Insecta; order Diptera; family Syrphidae; genus Chrysotoxum; species Chrysotoxum bicinctum. The sequence continues at coordinate 11,309,914 of OU426991.1, read as the reverse complement.
ACCCTTGTTTACATGTACATATGTATGCACATACACAAACATATATATAAAATATATATATTCTGCATTTTTTAATATTTTAACCACTGAAGTTACTTTTATAATATTTTTTGAAATGTTATTGTTTTTTTAAATTTATTTTTACAGCAAAGGTAAACTTAAACTCACCGGTGTTCGTATAACAAATTATAAATTAATGATAATTCTATCATCTGGTTCCTCTTAAGTTGTTTTTTTAGGTTAGTCGTAATAAATTCTGTTTTATTTTTTTTTTAATATGCACTATGTATTTTGTAGTTAATAATTATTTTTACTTAGTTTTTTTGTCTTGTGTATATTTATGTATCTATGCCTGTTGGTTTTTCTTGTTTCAAAAAGAAAACATATACACAAATATATAAATGTATATTTTTTATAATGCATACTCAAAGTATGTGCGAACCTGTTTATTATCGTTTTAATTATATAATTTATATTTTTTGTTTCCATTTCTTTCTTCCTGTATTACGAAACGGAATCTGCTTTTTTTGTTTTGTATTATTAATTATTTTGCTTATGAACATTTGTATTGTTTGGTTTCTATTGACAATAAACTAATTTTAATTTCTGTCGGAGAAACAACAAATTTAATATGTATGTATGTTTATTGCAGCATTACGACAACGGATGTGTTTTTGTCACCTTTTATGAGTTTTTTTGTCATAAACACGGATTAAAGAAGAAACGGAAAACAAATCACAACTAAACAAAAAAAAAAATAAGTAAAAATAAATAAATAAAAAAAAATATCACCTACATAATTTTGTTACTTACGCTGGCAGTTTGGGCCTTGTTCTATATCTTCTGATTTTTCATGAGATGTTTCTAATAATTTTGAAATTTTAAAATAAAAATTATATAAAAACGTTCAACCCTATCACGAATTCCAATGTAATCGAAAACTTTTTGTCGAATCATTCATTGTTGTGCATTACGATTGCGTTCGTTGAAAAAAATGCGATTACGTCGAAATTCATGATTCTTGAGGGGATTTTTTTGGAAAAATTATGTTTTTATTTGAAATAGTGTTTAGTAGGTAATTTCACAAATAAATTGCTATTAAAAATTGAAACGTAGTCAGGTTAATATTTAGCTTCGAATGATAATGATCAACCCTAATCTGCTATTCGACCTGATAGGAAGTTTCGAATCACGTGAATGCTTCCTTCATTTAAATTCTAGTTAGCTCATTGAATCTTCTTTCTTTCGACTTCTATTTATTTGATTGAAATTCTCAAGAATAAATGTTTTACAAGGTTTTGAAGCAATTCGACCATATTTAAAGCGACAAACTAGCCGAATAAGGCTTAATGTTTTTATTTGTTTCTTAAAATAAAAATAATTGCCATTATTTTAATAAAGTATTAAGAAGGATTTATTTGTGGATTTCCCGTCATAATATCACCAAATAATAATAAAGAAATAACTACAATTTATTGAGAGGAAAAGGGTGCGTCTAACCATGTGAACCGCACTGTAAATATATGGGGAAAAATATATATTTTACAAAATCACGATAAATATAAAGAAACTAAGGATGTATAGGGCCTGAAGGCCAGGAAACAATGGCCTTTATTGCGAGTGTCGTTTGTTCATTGATAAACGACATTTGTCGAAAATCGATTATTGAAAGTTTAAGGTACTTAGTTGTTCCATACGTTGCGTTTTTGCACGTGCTTACAACAACATAAAGTTATCTAATGTCGATTTCCTTTACACACTAGCACCCATATTAATAAAGATGGTTTAGTGAAGGTTTATCGTTAAGTCCTGGACTAAGTGCGAAATTTCATTAATAAAACAAATTTTCTGTTAAGTGACGTTTACTAATTATGATTAAGTTAAACCACCGAAGTAGGTGGTTTAGCGAAGGAATAAGAAATAGAAATGTCCACAGTCAGACACAAGCAATTGACAATCAATTTAGGTAGCCACAGAATATAAAAAAGAGATTGCTTACTTTTGTAGAAGATTTTCTTAAAAGGATTTTTGATAAACGTCATTTTACTATTCCGGGAACATTTTGTTTTTATTAATGTAAATATTTAAGCCATGGCTTAACTCCTATTCCATGGTTTAGCAAAACCATGGAATATAGGTGGAATAAGCATTTTTTATTAATACGGCTGTAGGGATTTTAGGGATTGCGATCCCTTGTCAAATTTTGACTTTTACGACAGATTTTACGTTCCCTCACACCAAAAAAATCGATTTTTTTTGACAGAGATCAAATCTTTCGAATCCGTATTTGGAGAGGGATTTACATGTATACGAAATACGCACACTAAAAAGACAAAATTCGAGAAGGGATCGAAATCCCTAAAATCCCTAGTGTGTAAAGGAAATCGACATAAATAGTTTGGGATACAAATTTTAACGTATCTAACGTGTTGGTACTATCGAATTTTATCGAGTCGAACATTGACGATACTCGCAATAAGGCACAATATTATCATTTAATTGTATTTATGACCAACCTGATAAACAAATATAAAAGAAACTGTGAAATGAAAATCCCACACTGTCATTCGAGAAAACATGCGTATATTGCTATGGTAGAAAGAGGAAAAAACCACAAATATGCCACTTTCCGAAACATTTTCTTTGAGTCTTGCCGAATGGTTGTCATCTTTAGTTATGTCATATTCCATAAATTGGACTAAAATAAGTCCAAGAATTTATCTCTATGGCGTTAAATGTGAAATATATTTTGTAAAAATGGGTAGTTTGCGGAGACAAGCGTATCTGCTGAATTAAATTATTATTATTTAACGGTTTATGTCCATTCTTGTATTGTTGTTTATTACAGAGAGAACCTGTTGATTGAAAATTCTTAGGGAATATGCACATTGACTTTCTGTCAAGATTTCGAGCGGGAAACATCTGTCAGTGACAAAATAATGATTTAAAAAGACACCACTAGATGGCCCACATGAGGTCAAACAAAAAGCATATCTGCGTTAGTGATAACAATTTAGATCTTCAATAAAACACCCTTATTGCGAAGTTTAACTATCAGTTAACAGTTGAAATGTATCAATTAATTTTATTAAATGGAATTATCACTGTCAATGGGCTGCTAAACCATTTTGAGTTCGTATCAATCGTCTATTTTCAATGAAAAAAAATGTGTTACGAACATCAATTAATGTCATCGACTTTCTTGGCATTCTGTCTCCATTTTTATCAATCGTAAAATTCAAGTTGACGCGAAGAGTTTACATTAAATAAAAATTTAATAAAAATTTTGTATTGATTTTCCTTTAACAAACGTATTAATAAATAATTTTTAACAAAATACGCCTAAAGAAGGGTGTAAAAACACCCAAAATGTTGCAGCTATATTGATTATTGAAAATCAATATTTTATATTGAGCTGAAGCCCACTTAAGGACATATTGTTTTTTTTTAAAGTTCGTAAAAAAAATCTGTCTAACGCATATCTAATTCACAAGAACGAAATTGTTTCTTTAACATGCGCAATAGCACAAGAGTTTGTCAACTAATTTTGACAATTGAAATTTGATTTAAATTGATAAATATTATCAATCGTCAATTGGTTGATAGTTAATGTTAGCAAATAGCAGATAGTCTACTCGAAAAATATTTGTTCTTGGACAGTTATGAGTATAAAATTGTATGATTAGAGTCGGTCAACCTTGAGTATACAACCGAAGATGGCGTGTCTAACCCCTTCAGCCAACGAAGAAAAATACTTTTTGAAAAATATTTCGAGAAATACTCATCCATTAAAAATATTTTCAGAATTTTTTCTACAACCCTTTTTCGTTGCGTTTATAATTTAAAAAAAAATAGGAAAAAGAAATCTTCTCTTAAACTATAAACTCCACCAAAAAAGAAAGATTATCAAATTTCTTAACAATGTACACCAGCGTCATATTTTTTGTACACTCATGGATAAGATACTGACTGATCTTTTATGCATAAGATCATCGAAGAAATGATTGACCTTCCCACTGATATTTTTTTTTCTAAATTCTCCTTAATAGTAATCATAAACACAAACATTAAAATAAAAACATAAATAAAACAACAATTGAATAAAAATAAAAGTCAAAATAAAAGTATTTTTGTTTATATTTTAAAAATATGGAAGAATTCGTTTTTAAGGCAAAAAATTATAAAATCTAAATAAGATTAATAATAATAATTAATAAAAAAAATAATAATCAAATTAAGAATTTTTTTTTTAAATCTTTCTTACACGCTAGTTTGGCATTTAAGTGTTTTTTGTGGTACTACTATTTTTTTTTAACTGAGGGATTCATTCAATTTTTTCTTTTTTTTATTTAATTCATTTAACATCAAAAACTTATTCAAGTGGTAAAAAAATTATCTCTCGTAGTGTTTTTTTTTTTTCTTATGATGACTTTTTAACTCATTTTTACTAAGTTTTTTATTCTTTCCAGCTAACTTTAACAACACTTAGAAATATCTAAAGACCTTAATGGTTATTCTTTTAATTCTTCTTAATTTTTATCTGTAGATGTATAGATTTACAAATTATATTATAAACTAAATATTAATCAGTATATAGCAGAATTCATTATTTTTTTATTTTTTTTTTTTTAAATATATAAATCTTAAATTTAAATGTTAAATGTTTTTTTTTTTTTGTTTTGCTTTGATATATATTTACATTGTATTATGATTGATTTCTTCTATCTCCTTCATGCTATTTATTTAGCAGTTACCTAAGGGTTATTTTTTATGTGTGTTTTTATTTTGTTTTCAATTTTTTAGTGCGCACTAAATAAAATGTATAACATTAAGCGATTAATAAGAGTTCAACATGCTCTCTCTTTATATATATTTACATATATATATATATAAAAATATATATATTTATGTTCTGAGTGATTTATATTGTATATATCCGGCTGTTATTTGCACTTTACTTATATTTGAGTGGCGGATGTGAAATATTGTATTTATTCAAAACTTTATCCTGTGAGTGAAATTAGAATAAGTAGATTTATACACTTTTCGCACACTTGTTGTTTTAACACGTTTGTGTATATTATATATGTATATTTACGTTGATTTGTATTTTTCTGTTTATATAAACTTATGTACGGTGAGAGAAAAACAAACAAATAAAATTATTAGTAGAACTAAAGTATTCTTTTTGTTTGTTTATATATGTATGTATGTATATATAAATATAAACAACGTGGCACTCATTCAATCCCGAACATCTCTTAGATACACATACGAATTTTATTTATATTTACATACTCTTATATATTTTTGCTTCTTTGTAATGCATTTTTATACACTTACTATTTATAATACACACATTGTTTGCTTTTTATTTTTAATTCAACATTGTTTACACATACGAGTTATATAATGCATCTACCCATATATATACATATATATGTACATGTATGTATGAAAATTCACAAATATCTATACGACTTGGGTGTGTTATTGTATTTCTTATTATTTTATTTTACAAATGATTTGTTTTTTTTTTTTTTATTTTATTTTAATATATATATATATATATATACGTATATTTTTTATATATTTTTTTAATATATTTATAACAAAAATTCAAACACACATAAATTCTCACTCAACACATATACACAAACATACTGACACACACATCCACTTAACCATTAAATGTAAATAAAATTCGGTTTTGGTCGCGAACACTCCTTTTACTCTCTCTCCCTTAAAGTAAATGTTTAAAAGGGTTTTTTCTCATTTTTGTTTAATAATAAAATTGTGAAAATATAGATTCTGTTTGTATATACACACATACATATACAATATTAGGGGGGCAGAAAAGACATCAGATCAGATATTTTTCTTTCTTCCGCAAGTAAAAAATTGATTGCTTGTTACCTTAAAACAAAATAAAAATAATGTTTAAATAATAAGCTTTAACATTTAAATTAGGAAGAATAAGATCACAATTTATTCTGCGCACTGTAGAATAAAACCGATACATCAAAATCATTATGTTACGAATCGTAGCATTGCTTATAATATCAATTCTACTGATCAAATCTTTAAGGTAAATGTCTTAAGATTCAAGAGACAACGGACTGAATTTTTGTATTAGTATCATTTTGTGTGTCATATATGTACATACATATATAAACAAATACCCGACAGTACCCCAAGAAATTGCTATTTTTATTTTAAAACGTTAACAATAATTGATAAATATAATAAACCGAGCATCTTAGACGCAGTTTTATTGCAACGAAAATATTTCGCATCCAGAAAAAAAAATAGAACAAAAAGCCGAATTACTACTCAAAAGCACCGTATTCCTAAAATTTAAAAAAAATATATGTATATACAGAAACTGATTCTTCTATAGATAATCCTTTTTACTTAATTCAGAAAAATGGTTTTGTTTTGGATTATAACAGAATCTACTTTTTCTTTTTTTTCAATTTCATTAGCGAATCAGGCCTTTTGCCATTTTCAAGTCTATCTGGTAATTCAATTGTCACAGCATATCTGTAAGGAACTGTGCTATGAACAAAAGTGGCCAATCAGTGGCTTAGAATAGAATTTTATGTTTTTAGACTTTTTTTCTCTGACTGATAAATCAATCATAATTCATCAAATCAAATCCGTGATTAAAATTTAAGTCAAAAAAGAAAACAAGTTGGAATAAACATTAATTAAAAATTACAAGCTGACCATAACCATAACCCGACAGTATACTAAATCGAAATCATTTCAATCGTTATAGGATTCACCTAATCTAGATTTGCGCGAACGAAAATTCGAATCACCCAACGATCTCCTTATGATGAAAACCAGCTTTTCAGCGAAATCAAAAATTCGATGACGAACCTACATATTTTCATACATATAACAAAGAGAAAATGTTACTAGTACTGGCATAAGACATTGATAGCCTTGTGTTAAAACTAAAAGGCTTTCTTTCTTCCTTAATACACGAATAAAAAAGGCCTTTCTAATCATGACCAGTTTAATAACTCTCTAGTGGAGAGTTTTGCAGATACAGAAATGAATTGTGAACTTTGCAATATCTGGCTTCATATTTCATTCGAAATACAACAAGTCACATTAATTGTTTTTAATAACTACTGTTATATAAGTTTAAAAAAAAGTATAGTCTTAGTTCTACTCGTACTTTACAAATGCAAAGATGGAGTCCACAAAAGAAGAAAAGAGAATTGCAGTTGTTGCGCTGCATAAGGCTGGAAAATCCAATTCTTTTATTTGCAAGTCGTTAAAAAACCTCGGTATTAATCGAATGTTTGTGTGGCGTACAATTAAACGTTATATGGATATCTTAAGCGTAAAGGACAAGCCTCGGCCCGGTCGTCCACGAAGTGTGAGGACAAAAAATGCCGTTCGCGCAGTGGCAGCTCGAATTCGCCGAAATCTCCTACGTAAGCAGAAAATCATGTCACGAAAGATGGATATTTCAAGAAGAACTATGTCGCGGCTAATTAAAAATGACCTTGGGATGGGTGCCTACCGCCGAGTGAATGGGCAGAGATTAAACAATGCCTTGAAAAAAATTAGACTATAAAGAGCAAAAGCATTGCTCAGACGTTACGGTGATGGAAGTTATCGTAAAATCATGTTTTCAGATGAGAAAATTTTCACCATTGAAGAAAAATACAATCGCCAAAATGACAACGTCTATGCTCGGAGTTCGCAGGAGTCAAAAGAAAAAATTAGTAGAGTCGAAAGGGTCCATCATCCGAGTTCGGTCATGGTTTGGTGGGGAGTGAGCTACGAAGGCACCACAAAGTTGCATTTTTGTGAACAAGGCGTAAAAACAAAAGCAAAAAACTACCAAGAAGACGTTTTAGAGAAAGTGGTGAAACCACTCAACAATACTCTATTCAATAAAAAGCATTGGGTGTTCCAGCAGGACTCAGCTCCAGCCCACAAAGCCAAATCGACCCAGCTGTGGCTGGAAAAGAATGTTCCTGAGTTCATCAAGGCATCAGATTGGCCCTCAGGCAGTCCCGATCTCAATCCTCTGGATTATTCTTTTTGGACAGAGCTAGAGCTTATGGCTTGCCACAGAGGACATCCGAATTTGAAAAGTCTGGAATCAAGTTTTGTCCGAGTAGTGGCGAATTTTCCTGAGGAAAAGGTGCGTGCTGCCATAGACGATTGGCCGAAACGACTCAAGGCCTGTGTTAAGGCTAAGGTGGGCCACTTTGAGTAGCAAGTCAATAATATTATTTTAAATACTATTTTATATCATATTTAATAAAATTTATAACGTACTCGTATTTGATATTTGTCTTCCTTATTTTCAAAGAAAAATGTGTAACAGTATTTATGGCACGACTACGTATAACCAAATGACTTTTAACATTTTATCACGGACTTACCGCAATACAAATTTCTTCCAAATGAATTGAAAGGCTTCGTGGTCAGGACAATTAATTAAGATGCGTAAATTAAATATAATGTTATAAATCTTAGAAAGTAGCTCATTTCTGAACAAACAAAAAAGGACGGATGTAGGGTTTGTGCCTAGGCCGCCACTTTGAACGGCTCCTAGTCCAAAAAATATTGTGAGCATACTTCGTATAGGAAAATTAATTATTTTATATCTGATACGTTACATTTTTTCTTTGAGTTTTTATTTTAAGAATAAAAGAACTGTAAGCTACGAACAAAATCTCGGTCGTTTCATTTAAAATTTGGTAGACAAAAAAAAAATTTAGATATGAAAAGCCACAAGGCATACAAGGAATATGGTATCAAACAATCAATGCTTACACTTTTTTAACCTACCCTAGCATACATATATACATATATACAAACATATAAACAAATTTATTATATAATACGAACACGCAAAATTAATTTTGATTTGATTTAAATGTACAGTCTTATTTAAATTGGCATTTCCATATTTTCCCATTCCTTTTTTTTTTATTTTTTTGCTTTCTCTCTTCAAACTTGTTCTTATTTCATTCGGTTTTACTTTTACATTTTCTTTTGTCAGACAAATTCAGTTTCTTAATTTTAAGTAAAAAAAATATTATAAACAACTAAAATATATATAAATGTATTATTAATATGGCAGATCATAATTGTATGTGGCACACTTTGTTTGATTTTTTTTTGTTTGTTTTTAATTTAAAAAATTTAGGTTGATGTTAATTTGATAAATAAATTGTTTCTTCTTATTGTAAAATTATAAAATTAATGTTAAGTGCTTTGCTTTTGTGAAACAAAATAATAAAAGAAAAAACAAAACAAAACAAAGAGCATGAAATTTTTACGAGTACTTGTGATTAAGCTATATTGAAAAAGTTTTGAATACGTTATTAATTCCCAAGAACGGCTTTAACGATTTTGATATAAAAAAAAATCTATGCATTTCCGTAGGTCTACATTTTTGATAAACAAAATTTGTACCAAAATCGGTACCGGCCATATAGAATGTATATATGTGTGTATGAATGCGTGCGTCTGTTTGTACCTCAACCTGCTGTATGAAACACTGAAGCGATTTCCTTCAATCTGCGATTTAAGGTTCTAAGATGACTCCCTAGAAGGGATATTGAGTTTTTATGATATCAAAAACGTCTTTAACGAATTTGATATGGAAAGAAATGAGTACCTGCCATAGAACCATTTTTTTATTTTCGTCTTTCTCATTAACGACTTCTTCAATTTCGATCAAAACTTAAAACTTTATCAAACAATTATTTTTTGAATTTATAACCAATTGAAAATTCAATATTGATGATTTTTTTTTAAAGAAAAAAGAACATATTTATTGAAGTGATCAGTTGGAATTCTTAAGCTATATAATGAATTGAGAGGTTGGGTTTGAAAATTGAAAGAACGAATTTTATGCTTCTTTAATGTTTTTTGAGTAAATTGAACTATAAGAGCAAGTTCGTTTTATAAATTCGTGATTTAAAAATTATTTTTATTTTTTGAAAATAATCTGACATTAACAACATTACAAATACTGAGCAAAAACAGAATGCAAAGAAAACTATAAAAAAAATAGAAGCGAATTGAACGAATTTAGAAAATTAAGCGAACATAGGTAATTCATACCACTACATAGAGACAATGCGTGTATTCCAACAGTAAATCAAATTAAGTGAATATGAGCGAGCGAAATTCGCTTGCGGCGTGATCACAGCCTTAAGGCACATTTAAACTAATTTTAACCAAACAAATTCGCTTAAATATTGAAATCTAGAATCTACACATTATCTATGCTGTGGTTTGGATGTTTTTTAATGATCGAAAAACTGCAATTGAAAATCTGAACTTAAAAATTCAAATATGGACCTGTGTGAATTTTGTAAACCGTTTTCGTTTTTTTTATTAAGTTAAATAGAATTTAAAATATAAGAAAATTTGGGTTTTCTTTTTCGGATATTCTCGCACTTATGTATGTTTCGCATTTCGTGTTCATGAATACTTTTGAATTCGAATAAATATAATACTAAAAATAGAATTCGATTCGAATTGCATATTAAATTATGTTTAACGTTGTAAGTATTCTATGATATGTACCTTAAGTTTTTGTTTTGTTTTTTCCTTTCAATGCAACTCGATATTTTTGTTTAAAAATAAATTTAACCGTAAAGCAAAAAAAAAAAAAAAATTATAAAATTCTTTTCAATCTTATTCTGTGTGACTGTTTTTTGACTTGAGAAGGATGATGAAGCTTAAGAATAATAAATTCTGTTAATTTCAGATCTGTCAATACTGCAGCTATTATTATGGCTTTTTGATGGACATGGACGATGGCGGCGGCGTTGACTGCGGCGGAGACGGCGTACTGTTATGTTACACTTATTGCTCCACTTTCGCCACCATCTGAGGTCCGATGATGTGTTGTAGTGGCTGCTGATCCAACACTACTGCTATTTGTTTGCTTTGCAGCAACAACATGATTATTGGTGACACTTGCCGACATAGAATTATTTGTTGAATTATTAGTTCCCGCTGAAACAGTTAGCGGAAAATGTTGACTGAAATGTTGCAGATGTTGACTCAAAGCGAATGCGTGATGTTGGGATTGCTGCTGCTGTTGATGACTGTGCTGATTGTGAGGAGAGGAAACAGAAGCGTTTGGGCTAGAGATTGATGATCCTGATGCAGATGCGTTACCAGAGCTGTTGAGAAGCTGATATTGGTGTTGTGTTGATTTAAGCATAAACGAAGGAGACGACTTAGCCACTAGCGATGAATTAGGTTCAAGTGTTGAAGAAGCCGAAGGAGAAGACTGCGTTGAAGGATTTTTGTCTGAACAAGGATGATCGGTTGGCGACGGGCTAGCTACTGTACTTTTTCCTGTGGTAAATGTGGGTTTAGAATATGAAACTGTTCTTTGTATTCCAGTAAGATTGTGTTGTTGCATGTGAGTGCTGGAATGCTGCTGTTGATGTTGCAATACCATCGAATTCTGATGTTGCTGCTGCTGCTGCTGTAGCAAAAGCATTGGTTGCGAATTATTATTATGAATATTATAATCACGCTTAGTCAATTGATTAATACTTAGCGGATTATTGACATCTCGAGGATTCGCACCGACAGGATTTCTTATAGCTTTTTCGAAAAATATCTCTGAGGGTGACGAAGACGCTGAAGTAACATTACTGCCACCTTGACATGATGATGATGAAGACGACGACGAAGATGAAGAAGACGACGATGAGAACGAAATCGATGATGTTAAAGAAGACGCATTTGAAGCTGCCGCTACCGCCGCCGATCCGGATCCGTTGCCAGTTAATGATGATTGCACGCTTTTATTAGTTGCCTGTGGAGGTAACAGTTTGATATCTAATTTCATTTTATCATCTTCTTGGGTGGAATTTGAATGATTGGAAGAAATTGTTGAAGAAATTGCAACGTTGCCACTGGGTGAATCATGTTGGTGTTGTTGTTGTTGTTGTTGGGGAATCATTAATGGTGGTTTAATATCGATTCCACTCGAATTTGAATTCAAAGCTTGATGACTATGAGGAGGGGTCATGCTGCCTGATTGATCGCCCTGAGGTCCTAGGCCCATAGAAGCTAAGTGACCCAATCGATTGCCAATGTTGACGTTGTTTAATAACGATTGAACCATACGATCTGCAATTGACTTAACCGATGGCAGAGCTGAAAATGATGTCGTAGATGTAGATGGTGCTGCTACGTTATGATGTAACAATTGATGTACAGCTGATGCGGAGGGTATGTTATTGCAGCTGTTATCTGCCGCACTGCGGCTGGTTTCAATAAACATCGGTATGTGATGTTGTTGGTAATGATGCGGCTTTGGCAGAGGTGGCTGTTGTTGTTGATGTGAAGCGGGAGAAGAAGAAGACTGATGACTTAGAGAGTGATGTTGTTGTTGTTGCTGCTGCTGAGTGCTTGACTGATGTTGTTGTTGATCATTTGATGTTGTTAAATTCGATACACCACTACTACTATTACAACCATTATTATTATTATTATTTGGATTTGGATTCGAAACTGCATTCGGTGTCGATGGACTAGTAAGCAAGTTAAGCGGACTTGCCAAGCTTGTTGATGGACTTTGCAAACTAGACAATCCACTTAAACATCCTGGACTTGATAATGATTGATTTAATGATTCACTATCGTCATCGGGTGTTTTGGCATCATCAACACTACCACAACTACCTAGATTATCATCGCTCATATGATTATCTAAATCATTGTTATCATCACCGTCCACTTCCATATATCTTATACATTTTTTCTTGCGCCTTTTTCGACGAAAAGTTAAAATAAAAAGAAAAAAAAAAAACAAATTTGAATTAGTTATATTTTGTATTTAAAAAGTCATTTATAATATACATATGTATATAATAATTTATTATTATTTTAAATAAAAAAATACATGCAAAGGGAAAAACCTCTCACAATAATATAGAAATATAATATGTAGAATATGGAAAGAAAAATCATATCAATTCGTAGCCACTCTTAAAAGCAATTAAAAAAGAACAATGAAAGTTTAAAGTGCAATTTCACGTTTAGCAAGCAAAATTCTTAATTATTCAGAAAAAAAAATAACTGCCTGTTAAATCACATCATGGATCTATGAGAACGAACATAACTGGAATTCATACATAACTCAAATATTGTGAAACACAACTTTTATTGACAATCAAAAAAAAAAAAAAAAAATAAAAATCGTGCTGAAAACTAAAACAAAAAAATGCTAAAAAGCGCTTTAATTTTAATTTTTGTTTGTTCATTTTTTTGTTTTTATTTACAGAAAAAAAATTACTCCAGACACATGGACATCAACGTCAAAAAAAAAATAAAACATCGAGATTGATTAGAAAAAAAAAATAGATAAATAAAAATAAAACCACAATTTAAATTTTATTTAATTCAAAACGAAAAAAAACATCAATCAGAAACATCAAAAATAATTTTTAACAAAAAAATGGTTATATAGCAAAATTATTATTATTAATTAATTATTTTTAATGAAGGATGCAAGATTTTAGAATCAATAAAAATAATGTGTCAAAATGTTGCATAGTTGTTTTTTTTTTTATTTAAATTTTAATTATTATTTTCCATTGAAAATACACAAAACAAATTTAGGTTTGTATATAAAAGAGACAATCATTTTATATTAGTTCAAGTATTGTTTTTTCTTTGTTGCATAAAATATCACAAGTTCGTTAGGTATAATAGAGTCAAATTTATAAATTAAAATTTTAAAATATAATCCTAAGACTTAATGTTAATTTTGATTAAAAATTGTATTTAACAATTCCGGGTATTTTAATTTGGAAAAATCAAGACAATAATACAAAAAATTAATAAAATATTATAAAATATACATCAAATTTTATTAAGTTTTGATAAAAAAAAATCTAAAAAGTATTATTAAATACTATAAATTGGAGAAAAGTTTAGCAAAATTGTTTTTTACTTATTGAAAGTACCTTATTAATAAGATACATTGAATAGATTCTATTAATAGTAAAGTAAAATTGTAGTTGGTTCTTAACCGCTTCAGGCTCCAGGATCTTACATTTTTTTTACAGATAGCACAATACCAGCTAAAATGTAGCCGTTCTGATGAAAATCTTGACCAACTATTTACTATTTTAGAGACATATTTCGCGTCGAAGGACGAAAATTTAATAGGGGCCAGTAATTTACTTTTCTATTACATAAATCTCTTTATTTTCTTAAGTAGCCGGAGAACGAAAGTACATCAGGGTTAACTAATAAATCATCTGATATCTTGCTCAATTCTCAATTTAATACATACTCGTACATTTAAGGTCAACGGAACGCAGGGAGTCTAAGCCTACGTGCAACACTCAACTTTTCCTGTGTACGTTATATCAGTTATGGACGGGACCTATAGTTTTCTGGCGACAAGGGATCCTCTTGGAGGATTTCCCACTTCCTCGCAAATGAGATTACACCCCTGAAAACATTTTGCAATGGCTGGTATTAAAATCCAGACATTTTGTTTGACAGTTCAACGCACTTAGTATTTTGCCAGTTCTGACCAAATATCTGACTGAAAGTTTTTTTCAGATTAAAGAGTACTGTGAGTACAAAATCGGTATTTATTTTAAATTTCAACTTTCAGGTTAAGCTATCTAAGCTTAAGGCCCGATAAACTTAAACGACATTTGATTAAGTTTGTTCAAAGCAATTCCGACAGAGAAATTTTATCATGAATGGGCAGAATTTTTTATTTTTATTTGTTTTTAAAAATTGTTTTATGCAATTTTATAACTTATTTTGATGAACGAATATATTATTTTTATTGTTTAATTTTGTTTTGTTTAAATATCAATCGCACAAATGTCTAATACAAAACGAAAAAAAAAGAAACTAAATAGCATTAGGCCAGGCGCACATTCAATTTTTAGTTTCGCAACTGTTTAGTTGCTAAGATGAAACATATGGGCTTATATGGGATACCGCGCACTTAGAGCAACTCGATTCGAGCAACGAGCAACTAAAAAGTTTGTGTTTTGACACAAACTAAACGATTGCCTTCGCAACAGTTGAGCTGTTTTCTATAAGAGCAAGAGAGAAAAGAGTGTGAGCGAGAGTTAAGAGTTGCCAGTGCGCGGTTCTCTTTCAACTGGTGATTAAACTATTTGATTTCGATCACAGTTGCCAGTGCGCGACTAGCCTTACTGTGTTTGTTATGACATAGCTGCTTTTTGATTGCATTCTAATGCAAAGATCTTAAAAACCTTCCGGTTCGCATACAATCTATGTACCTAGTTTTATTTCGTTTAATTTGTATCATATTTGTGAATATTCTTGCGATACTTAAGGTAAGCACTTTGTTTTTCTCATCAATGTATTTATTAAGAAATATTTGATGTACATTTTATAATTTTTTCAGCATGACCTGATTTATTCCACGATTTGTTTTGTAATCGTATTTAATTAGTTCTAATACAGCCGTGGTTTTTTGCACTCGTACCTACGCTTAAAAATAATTCACTGGACTTAAGTAAAAAGGAAAGCATTTTCAGGCTTAAGTTTAGTTAAAGTCTCTCACTTTTCTCTTTTCATTATTATCAAGACATAAATTTAGAACAACTTCTTCCACTAGAAATACACAAGTCAATTCTTAAAAAAGTGAATTTTTGAAAAATTAGCCAACTATACTTAGTGAGTTGTTATAAACATCCTTCTTAAAAATTTGTAAATTAATAAGCCGGTGGATACTTAGGATTCACAACTTATTAGGCAGTAGTTGCAGGGAAATAAAATACTTTTTTAATTCGAATTGTCAATAGGGTATTTAAGGGTTGATTTTATTGCAATTCTTAGAATTTTTTTTCCAAAAGTTTTTGAAAAATATATCCATCGTTCGCCGTTTCTTCTAGATAGTGATGAAAAATGCTTAATGCTTTTTGTTCATTTGCTTAAGACATAGACACGGGTGCAAAAACGGCTCATAGAAAGTTATGTTTCATTAATCTTTATATATACGAGTATATTGTGTTTTTGTTTTGTTTGAAAAAAAAACTATGCATTTCACACTAGTCTGATACATTCTAACATCGAACATCATCCACTTCACTTAAAAAATATTTTTTTTTTAACTAACCATGAATAATTAATCAACATTTTGATATTTTTATATATTTATATCAAAAAATTTACAAAAAAAACCAAGTTAAGATAATTTATATAACAACAACAAAACTCTTAATAAGTATAGGTTTAAATATTATAATTATATTATTTGAAAAAAAAAAACATTAAAGACAGCAAAAAACTTGTTTCATACGAGAAAATCCAAGATCAGGTTCAGGTACAAAATATTTTGTTTGTAATGTGTCACTTGCTCTCTTGTTTTTGTTTGTATCTCGGAGTTGAAGTTCTCTATATCGCTCTCTACCTTATTCTCTCCAATATTTAGTTTTTTTTTGTCATTGAAGAAGTTTAGCTTTAACAGGGTTCAACTGTAGTTGGTTATTTATTTTTCTTTTCTGCCTTGGGCTTTTTTTTTTCTCTTGGAGTGTTTTAAATTAATATTGCTTATAAAAAAAAACATTCAAAACCACAAGCATTGTGCACTAAGTTTTGTTTCATGTTTTTTTTTGTTTTCTTTTTTTTTTAAATATAACTTTGGTATTTTAAAATTATATTTTGTTATTTTTTTAAGAAGATTATCGGGTTGCCTTATAAATTAACGTATGTCGGTGATGGTTGTTGAGGTCCGTTGGGTCCCTGGTTATGGCCGCCTGATTGTGATCCAATATGACCCGCCGCCGTCGAACCCATTAGCTGTAGGTGATTTGAAGACGACGTTGATGATGACGACGACGACGATGAGTTAGGTATCAAGACCGTTCCCACAGCAGAGACAGGCACTCCTGACGACGGTAGGACTGGCAAACCTGGACTATTTTTTTTTTGTTTTTTTTTTTTTTTTATATTTTTTTTTTTGATATTGTCATCGCATCGTGGCAAGCACAAGTGAAGTAAGGATAAAGTATAAAGAGGGGTAGAGTTTAATTTTTCATGTCTCAGGTGAAAATATATATTGATTTTTTTTTTAAATTTATTTCATACATCGCCAAAATATATTATTCAAACAAAAATAATAAACCAAAATGTTTTTTCTTTTGCTTTTAACTTTTAAATTAAAAAGACGTATATAAATTTATGCTCGGATTTATATTGAAAACTTTTAGAACTAAAAAGAGTCTCCTACACCAGGACCAGGATATATATAAATTATATTGTTTACCACAAATCTTTTCAAACGTAAAACAAAAAAAAAAAAAAAACTACGTGTTAAAAAATTATATAATCGAACAAAAAAAGTTATATTTATAATAACTTAATACAAACTTAGTATAGTAGAGTATATTGAAAAATAAATGATGCTTCTGATTAATATTTTCTTGCATTTTGTTAAATAAAAGTTAATCGATATATAACAAAATAAAAGTTTATAAAAAAATATGTTTAAAAATTTATATAAAAAATTAATTCGTGGAAATAATCAGTATCTGTTGGAAAAGTTTCATTAAAAAAAAAATAAAAAATATGTAAATATAACATTATTATCCATAAAATATTTTATAAGCTTCAAAATAAAAACTAAAAAGGTGTAAAATATGTTTTTTTTTTCTTCATATTGTGTATGTGTCTTCTATTTAAAATAATAAAGTACATATTTTAAGAAATTTAAGCACAATATTTTTATTGTTTAAAGTTGTATGGGTGCATTGAAAACAATCAATTTTATGTTTGTTATTTTTCGCTCTAAGAACCATAAGAAGTTTTAATGTAAATTATTGCGTTTTATAATTATGAAATTAACAAAAACAAATGAGAAATAAGTATTCTGAACAAAAAGAAAAATTAAAAGTGTGCAGAAATATTTAAGTTTTTTTTTTTCGTATATGTTACTTTCTTTGTGGAATGACACATTCCCTGTTTACAAAAAAAAAATAAAATTAAAATATTGAGGAATTTATGATGAAAAGGATAATGAAACGTGTTCCAACAATATTTTTTTTTATTTATATTTTTGAATGATTTTTCGTGTGTGTTTTAATAATTTTTTCCCAGTTCTGGTCTTCGTTATACGCGGGATAAAATTTACATTTATTACATAAAAAATAAAACAAAAATTAAACAAAAAAATCTTAAGAAAACTATTTTTTTAAAAATTAATTTCTTTAGATGTTTTTTTTTAATGCTTAACTTATATACGTCTTTCCACAGAGAAAAAATTTGTTTAACTATATTTTTTTCATACAAATACATTAGAAAATAATAATCAATCAAAAATAAAATGTTTTACATATTTTTTTTTATTTTCTAAATGTTAGTTGCTTTCTTAATTGAAGTGCACGAAATAAAAAAAAAATAATCCTGGAGAAAAAATAAGTTGGAATTTCATTTTGAGTATGAAAAAAAAACGAATATTAATGGTCCATTTTTATCTTTCTTTCAACAGAACTTGGAGTCCGAATGTGTATGTGTGTGTACCTGACTTCTCTTAACATTCTTAATTATGTGAATGAGAATTTTTATAGCAAACAGGTTGAGGTAAAATAAGACGCCTTTAAAAATTATTCCAGTTTTCAATTTAACATACGATTTGTGTAGGGAAAATTATACTTTTGATGGAATTTTTAAGGCTAGTGCAAGTTTTGACCTCTTACGCCGTCAACTGAATGTGTTTCATAGATTTGAGATATTCATATATTTCGGATTTTGATTTTCTTAATTCCAAAAAAAAGCTACTGGAGCTGGTAATCTAGCTGCGAAGCTGCATTTATAACGGCCAGCGATGATTTAATTAGGATTAAATACACCAACTTATCTGGAAATTACTGACGGAAAAAGCATGCCCAAAGTTCTTACGAAATAGCCAATTCCATTCCTCTCATACAAAAATAAAATCCTCTTCTTAAACAATTCAACCGTAAAACTCGCTCCTAAACAATTTTTTTTTTAAGCCGCACTACACAAATTTGGAATGCTTTACCCGGCTCAATATTTTCCTCCCATTGCGATATTTCAGACATTTAAAACCGAACAATGGTTCAGTAGCTTCTTTGTCATAAACCTTTTAGTGCACGCAAATTAAAAAAAGGAATAAAACTTCGAAGTTCTTTCCCAAGACGCTCAAAGCTAAACATTACATTCGTTACGATTATAGTGACTAAAGGAACTATTCAAATGAGAGCGACCAACGAAAGAGGAATAAAATACAAACAAATAATATATTCACAAAAACTAGACAACTAAAAAAATTAAGATACTAAAATTCACGTTAACCAACAGAAGTTTGAGAAATTTAATTGGTCGTTACGAATTGCAATCTAATTACTCGTATTTTGTATCTTATTCTACAAATACGGGTATATCTGTTTCTGTTATATTGTGAATAGAGGCTACATTTTGGCCTAATTGTGGATTCAAAATGTTTGAGAAAAAAAGTAAAACAGAAATATCTAAGTTCTTAAATCAATTAATTGAAGAATGATTTCCGCTGAGTTGATTTGAAAGAGAAGGAAGGCGAAAAAAATCCTGCGCAGAAAGAAAAGAGCAGCCGCAGCTTCTCAGCTCAGGTATCTTGAGGAGTCTAGCACCGCCACAAACACCCGCCGGTTCTATAAAACAGCCAAACAACTGGCATCAGGTTATAGGACCGCACGCAAGCTCTTCGAAACAGCGAAGGGAACCTAGTCACCGAAGCACAGGGAATTGTAGACGTGTTTAAACAGCATTTTCAGCAGCTGCTTAATGGGCATTATTTAGACGAAAACACAGGGGAGCAAAGAAGCATAATACCAGTCAATGAAGATCCAGTCCCAGTACCCAGTACAGAAGAGGTTAAGAAAGCCATACACAAGCTTAAGAATAACAAATCCGCAGGCTCGGATGGCCTACCTGCGGAACTCTTTAAGTATGGAGGAGATGTCCTGATAGGGTGCATGCATCAGCTCATCAACCAAGTGTGGGAGGAGGAAAGCATGCCCGACGACTGGTCAAATAGCTCCATATGCCCAATCTACAAAAAAGGCGATCCTATGTCCTGCAAAAACTACAGGGGCATATCCCTGCTTAATGTTGCCTACAAGATCCTATCCACCGTACTATGTGAGCGTCTAAAACCTTTCTGCAACACTATAATCGGCACGTACCAGTGTGGCTTCAGGCCAGGCAGATCAACGATAGACCAAATCTTCACATTGAGGCAAATCCTGGAAAAGACCAACGAATTTCAAGTCGAGACCCACCATCTTTTCATCGACTTTAAAGCCGCATATGATAGCATAAGTCGCCAAGAGCTTCTATTGGCAATGTCGGAACTCGGGATTCCGAAAAAACTGATCCAGCTTTGCCGCATGACGTTACAAAATACGCGGTGCAACGTGCAAATGGGTAACAGCTCATCCGAGCTATTCCAAACGTGCACAGGGTTCAGACAAGGAGATGCGCTATCATGTGATTTCTTCAACCTAGTCCTTGAGCAGATAGTGCGCAAGAGTGGTGTTAACCTGGAAGGCACTATTTTCAACAGGTCTTCCCAACTGCTTGGATATGCAGACGACATCGATATCATCGGCCGCTCCAAGCGTGCTGTGCTAGAAGCGTTCACAGCTATTGATGAACAGGCGAAACGCGTTGGTCTTGAAGTTAATGAGGACAAAACAAAGTATATGCTATCAACAAACAAAACCGCATCTGTCCATCGCCTAGGACAAAACGTCACTGTTGGTAGCAGTAATTTCAAGGTAGTCAAGGAGTTCACCTACCTCGGAACAAACATCAATCCCACGAATGACACCTTAGTGGAAATTCGACGAAGAATTACCCTAGCAAACCGCTGCTATTTCGGTTTGGCCAAACAAATGGGTTCAAAACTCCTTTCTCGAAAGACAAAGTGCACGCTATACAAAACGATAATTTTACCAGTTCTACTCTACGGCGCCGAGTGCTGGACGATAAGTAAAAAAGGGGAATTGATACTGGGCACTTTCGAGAGAAAAATTCTTCGGCGGATATTTGGTCCTATATGCGAAGAGGGCGAATGGAGGAGAATCGTGAATTATACGAGCTGTACCAAGATGTGGATGCAGTCCAAAAAGCCAAAACACGTCGACTACTCTGGCTCGGTCACATCGAGCGAATGGACAACAACGCTCCAGCCAAGAAAATCTTCGAATCCCAGCCCCCAGGTTCGAGACGACGAGGAAGACCGAACCTCCGCTACAGGGACCAGGCAGTTATAGACGCAAGAGCGCTTGGTCCCGACGGGAGCTCGCAAGGGTTCGCAACCGATGGAAGACCGCAATAACTCAGGCAGAGACCCTCCATGGATCGGGAGCCGGTTAAGTAAGTAAGTAAGTGATTTGAAAGAAGAAGAAAAATACTTACTAAGTCTAGTTAATAATTGCAAGGAATAGGAAGTAATTAGGAGATGCATCGAATTCTCTTGAGCTTCAGGAAAATATGTCAGTGAATTTGAAATAAACAAGTTTAATTTTACTAACTTATTCTTTATTCCAGTTTGTTGAATCTTTTTTTTTTACCACTTTTGCACTGTAAATTAATGAATTTTGTTTTTTATTTACTGTATATTAAATTGCGCAAAGTTTTAAACAGTCTATTGTTAAAGTATTAGTATGATATTACTTAACCATTTGCTAACTTTAAAGTGGTTTACTAATTGATTCTTAATTTTTAACATTTTAATACTCGTATCGTACTAAAGCAATTTTCTTAATAAATTGCTTCTGAACACACCTTAAGCAATGACAGTTCGTGCGAAAAACTAAGTAAACAGACCTTTTTTTGACGTTTGTTAATGTCAAGGAGTCATGTAAAGTTAGCACGGTACTAAAAAAAAACAAATATATTTGATAATTTTAAATTTAAAAAAATGCTAGAGAAAGTATGATGCTAAACTCAATTGAAAATTAACCAAGTTTTAACCAATTATCATACATAATAAGTTTTAACATCGTACTAATTTAATTAAAATTTTGCGCTTATGATTTTTATTCGCTTCATGTTTCGTACGAGTTAGTGGCGTATTGAGACCATAATAAGTTCGATGGTAGTTAAGATGGAAAATGTCAGAGTTCTGAGAACTGTCGCATTTTACAATAAAAAGAATTGCCCCTAAGAGAACCATGATAACCGTTGAATCCATAGAACCAACCAGAGCTTGGTGTAAACACATAACATCGGTAACTTTTTGGAGTTTTCCAGACAAATCATGTTCAAAAGAACAAGAGGTAGGTGATTTAGGTCATTCCAGTTTCAGTGACTTAATGCTAAACGTACATATTTACGGTGGACAGATTCGATACGATCAACGTGAACAGAGTACTGTTGCGACCATACAGTGGTCGCATATTCTAAGTGGGGACGAACAAATGAGTTGTACAGTTAGGATGCTACCAAATTATCCGAAAATTCCTTACTCCAACCCTTATTAAAACCAAGCATTGCGTTGGCCTTATTTACAATTTTTTTTAATGTGGAGTGTAAAGTCAAGGTTTTGTGAGAAGTTTACGCCCAGGTTACATGTTGATTTATGCTGTAGTCACAGAAGTCTATATACATATATCGAATCCTCTAAAAAAAATTGATATCTGATCCATTGAACGAAAGTTGAAGGAAAACCAAAAGATGCAAGTTTGAATAAAATAAGACTATGAAACAACTTTTCAAAGGCCTTACTAAAGTCTGTATACAGGGTGTCTTTTAATTCATGTATAATATATTTTAGAGTGTGATTCTTGGGTATAATCTAAGAAAAAAATCGTTCTACAGTAAGGGCCTATCTCCAATTTATATATCATATATCGGGCAATTAAGAAAAGGCTTATTTTGGTGTACCCTGGCGAATGTTAACAGTGATTGCGCTGTTAGTACTAGTGATAGAAACCAGCCTTTGTAATTGCGTTTTAACAAATTTGATATGTTTCGTTTTTCCTGCCCATATGCTAATTTTTTGACTTTGGGCTCAATTTTCTCCAGAAAATGTGTAATAAACATACCATTTCACTATTTTTTTTAATGAAAGTAACAATAACAAAAATAAAACTCAATAACAAGTTAGCGGAAAAACCCATAGATTTTATGATACTATGGGAAAATCCAACACATGTAAAATTAAAAAAGGACACCCTGTATAATATTGTTCTCTATAGCTTTGGCTTGTAAACGACGTGAATTCAATCAGATTAGTAACAGCAGACTTCTTATACACAAAGCCAATAATTGTGGTTGAGATGATGATTTGGCTACTGGCCAACATCTTAACGATTCTCTTTTTTGTGAATGGGAAGTATAAATGAGTTTTTCCAAATATTAGGGAAAGCGCTTTGTTCAAATGATGTCTGGAATAAAAATGTTATTAGAGCCACCAGAGTAACACTACATTTTTTTCAAACAAAAGTAGGAATTCCGTCAGGATCACTAGAAGTTTCATTGTCTAAATCCTCAAGATGTTCTTCTCTCTATGATTACAATATTATTTATTCAGTTTTGAGAAATGCTATGCAAATGAGTGAAGTAGCTTGCACAATGCACATGGTACGAAACCGTCTTCACAAAACGAAAGTTTAAGGAAGTATGAAAACATATTACAAATAGCAAGTGGGTTGTTGCTTGTCTCGTCCAATTACTTCATAGCAGATGGATATCCGTCAGGTTTTCTTTTGCTTCTGATCATAGATAGTATTTGGACCGGTACAGACACGAAACGCGACAGTCAAAAGTATTTTAGCAGAAGCTGAAATGAGTTCATTTAGCAAGGGAAGTCAAATTCCTTAAAATCAAATTCAAGATTGTGATTATATATTTCAAAATCAGTTGTGTTGACATGAGAAAATATGACACAAAGTGGGGGGTGGTACAAATCATTTTTGTCATAGAAGTTTCAATGACACAACTTCTAGACTTGGTAACAAATACCAAATCTAATTTTTGACCAAGAATATTTTTAATACAGCCAACTTGTTGCAAGTCACATGATATCACATTGTCGACATCATGAAATCGTCAAGAGGATCGCATTTATCAGAATTTTAGTTAATGGTAATTAAAACAATTTTATATATTCCCAACGAGCTTCTCGAGGGTATGTAAATATTTAGAATGAAAACGAACTTATTTCGAAAAGCAACCTTGACACAAATTATACCTATTAATTCATTCATTGCAAATTGAAATTTTAGTTTCGATTGAGGTGGAAGATGCGAATTTGCAAAACTTATTTGAAATTTAGCAAGATAACTTTTGAAACTGATGAATGTCAGCTTTGTAAGTCGATTTTTTAAATGCAAGTGAGGAAGTGCAAATTTTCCTGCAAGTCTTTTCCAATGCACTTGGCGTAAAAGCATTAACCACAATAACTAGAATAGGGGAAAATTTAAGCCCCAATTATTATTCGATGTATTTATCTGAAGAACAAAGACTTTCGACACGTGTATAGTTTTTTTTAGATAAAAACGGGTGATGTTTGCATTTGAGGAATTTGGCAGCCCTTATTGCGAGCGTCCTCTTTTAATCGCATAAGACCCATTTGTTTTTGTTGTGTCAGATGACATCAGCTGTATTTTCCAAGTATTTACAACAACATTAAGCTATTAAGATAGCTTTTTACACAAATTAATAAGGCATCGCACGTTTTAATATGATCGGTTTTTTTCGAATCGTTAACCAAGAATTCTACGTTAAGTACTATTGAATATTCAGTACTAATTGAATTCAAATCAGTTCAAACATGGACACTCCAGGTAATCAAACATCTGCTGCTTTTATTGTATCATCGAAAAAAAATAATAAATAAAAAAAAAACAATATTTAAATATATTTAAATCACCATATATAATAATAATCGCCCTACGCTTCACTCCTAGAAAAGAAAAACTGGAAGTACTGCATATTTAATTTCAAAAAGGAAAAACTGTTCACACACCCATTTGGCTGTCGCAACCCAGTAAAAATTTTTAGTAACATATTTTTACTTTTAGAAGCATGTGTTCTATTTTTCTGTGACTTGAAATTCGGACGATCGAAGTTGTTCCCAGCCTCACTCTTCCATTATTTTAAAACAAAAATCACAAGGTGTTATTTTTATTTTTGCATAACTCTACAATCATTACTTGTCACTGTTATTCCCAGAGGCGTATTTGCGTATGTCAAGACATTCGACGGAAGTGATTTTGTCATATAACATAACCTTAAAATTAGCTACTATTTTTATAGTCAAAAACTTTAACTCTAGTTAATCCGGTGTTATATTACCAAAGAGTTAAATTGAGTTTAACCCTGGCACTTGAATGATTTTGAACTGAAAAACTTTAATTTATTCGTGTGATTTTTACCAAATGGCTTTTTTTTGAATTAAGATTCGGCGAGCATCCGAGGAAGCCTTCATGTTAAGAATACCATTTCCCAAAAAATTGAACACGACCGACTCAGTTGGTATTGCCATGTTCAAAGGAGAGATCCTGAGAACCCCGTCAAAAAGGTTATATCATACAACGTTCCAATTCGGAATAAAAAGAAAGGTAGGCCTAAACACTCCTGGTACAAACAAATGCAAAAACACCAGCATTCAGTTGGCCTCAGAAATGGAACAATACAAAACCGGGAGGCTTGCCGCCGATTTCTGAGGTCAACCCGGCGAACCCCACAGGCGGATCACTAGTGTGAAGCAGATACGTGGGAGAGTTATGATCCCCTCGACATCGAGATCATAACAGCGACGAAACAAAGGAAGAAGAAGAAGAAGATTCGGCGAGCATTTGCATCTCCCGAGGACCACCGCAATGCCTCATGTTTTTCATTATTTATAAGAGATATCCAGTTCCTCTAAAACAATTCAACCGTAATACTCGCGCCTATTTGTTTAACCTTTGGCCCAATTTCAGTTAGAAGAGAATTATTATAGAAAGTATAATTTCAGTTCAGAGAATTTTTTTTTAGCCGCGCTACACGAATGTGGAATACTGTACTCGGCGCAATTACATTGCGATATTCAGACATTCAAAATCAATGCTCATCTTTAACCCTCGCAATCAAATCCCTTTAGTTCGTGCACAATTATAAATTCTAAACGACAAACAATTTAAAAATTGGAAATGTTCGTTCTTGTTGATTCTTACTATTTTCAGGATTTATTTTTCATCTTTTTAATTTGTTTGTTTTAAATTTTGAAAAAAATGGATATCGTGTAAGTTTTCATTTTATTTGCTTTATTGATTTGATCAGTGCATCACACACACACACATTGATCTTTCTCTCTTTCTACGGATCACCATTCTCGTTCCATTTATTAAAAAATTTATTTTATGGAAAAAAAAACAACAAAGTTTTTCTTGTTTTGTCTTTGTATTACAATCATTGGTTTCTAGACACATGCATTCATGATAAATGTCTACTATTTCAATGTGTGCAAGATAATTGTAAATAATTATTTTTTTATGAAACGAAAAAAAAATATATAACTATTAAAAAAATATATAAATAATCCCGTTTTATGCTTTTGCCATAATTTCGATAAAACAAATTTATTAATATTTTATTTGTATATATGAAAATATTTTAGAGACATTGAGCGACTATATACATATATGTATCTTTATATTATATATTTCGTCTCAGGCTACCGAATAAACATTTGTTTCAATTTAAAACAAGAATCGATAGATTTATTTTTTTTACTCATAAAACCTTTTTAAGGATAGGTATAAATTAAAAAAAAAAATCTTTTTTTTTTGTAAAATAAGACAATACAAAAATCTAAAGGTATATATTTTAAAATTAATAAATCAAGTCGAAACATACCTGCAGGGTTTGCACCATTGGTTTTGCTGGTCTAATCCGAACCTTGCACGGCATTTTTTCATGTTATTTCCTTAATTAAAGAAAAAGACACAGACAAAAAAAAAAAAAACAAAAAAATTAAAAATAGAACATAGAAATATAAAAATACTTAAAGTAACATTTTTATAGTACATATTTTTATAGAAATGATATTTTTTTTAATAGTTTTTAAAACATCTATTGTTATTGTCGACTAACAATAAATTTAAAAATTCATACAAAAAAAACAGTTCTAAACCAAATGATTACTTATTGTATTACAAAATTGAACAAAGATATCGATAAAATGACATCGTTAATGGAGAAAACTTGAACAAATGCAAAGTACAAACAAATTTGAGATAACAAGTAGAAAGTTTAATAAGTTTTGAGAAGATTTAAAAGAATTGTAAAAATATATCTTCCTTGAACTAATGGGAAGTATCTAACTTTTAATAAAACTGGTAGAATGATTAACGGGAAATATTCGGTTTTCGTGGAGGATTGATTTGATATATTCTTTGACTAACTTGAACAGTCTATAATGATATGAATGGCAATCAGACTTCTTACGGTTGTCAAATATCAATTGATTGATAAGCGACCAGAACTCATCAATTGATTGAGAGTTTGGTATAAGGGTTGCCAATTACAAGGAAGTAGAGCTTAAATCTAATACTGTCACTACTAACTTTGATATCGACCAGTAGTTGATTATTTGTTTATCCCTAAATGATAACACTGAATTGTTCATTATTATAAACTATATTCCCCCCAGAAGAAGTCTCTTGAATGCTACAACATATATTTTGAAAATTGTAAAAATATTTTAGAAAATCTGAGCAGTTTACAACATATTATTTGCATTGGTGATTTTAACCAGGGAAATATTAAGTGGATATTGGACTTAGACGATAAGTATTTAATTCCATTCAATGTTACCTCGGATATTGAAATTAATTTGATCGATTTTTTTAGTCAGTTTGACTTAATACAAATAAATTCTAATTCTAATGAATTAACTCGTATTCTTGATCTTATTTTCGTTGATAAGGAATTTAATATCTATATTGAAAAGTCTGATATCCCCATAGTCAAAAACTCAATGCATCACATTGCATTGGAAGGAACTATCAGTTTTTATAGTTATATGAAAAGTGAAAGTAATAACGATGTTTTTGTACCAAACTTTAAAAAGGCAGACTTTGATGCAATGAACGAATATTTATTTTCATTTCCTTGGGACTCACATATTTCTAAAATTAATTTAACTAACGCAAATGAAGCATTTTTGTCTATTATCGATGGGGATGTACGTAGATTTGTTCCATGCAAAAAATCTAAATCTAGTTCAAATCCAGCTTGGTTTAATAAGAGATTAATTAATTTAAAAAATAAAAAATAGCTGTATGAAGTACTTAGACACATCATCAAATGACGTCAATGAGATTTATAATCTTTTTGCTGTATACTTTTGATCAGTTTATTCCACAAACTCTCTATCTAATCTTGAACTACCACAAATTCCAGAATCTGTTAATATAGGTTCTATGGAGTTACAGGTTTCAGAAGTAGAGACAGCCCTGCTTGGGTTGGATCCAAACATAAATGAAGGTCCTGATGGGATTCCACCCATTTTGTTGTTGAAATGTGCAAAATCTTTAGCTAGACCATTGTCGACCATTTTTAACTTGTCTCTTTCTAAGGGTCAATTTTTAGACTGTTGAAAGTTTTCTTATATTACACCAGTATTTAAATCAGGATCTAAACAAGATATTACAAACTATAGACCAATCTGTAAAATTTCAGCTTTACCAAAGGTATTCGAAAAGATTGTCTTTGATAAACTTTCTTTTCAATTAAAAGACTTTGTATCAGTGTACCAACACGGTTTTATGTCTGGTAGATCTACAGCGACTAATTTATCATTAATAACTAATTATATTATTAACAATTTTGAATCAAATTTTCAAACTGATATTCACCCCTATTACAGAATTCGGCGAATGAGCTAAAGTGACAGTTTCAATTCATTTCCAAGCTTTTGCTATTACTGAATCCGACGAATGAAAGTTGAACGAATGTCGGTAACAATCCCTGCACCACTGACATTTTGTTCAACTTATATGGTATTACAGAACTCGCAATCCATTCGCACTTCATACAATTTCTATCATTTTACATTCGCACCAATTTCGAGACGAATCTGAAGTGAATTTTTGATTAAACGAAAATAAACAATGGAGAGTACAAAAATGTAAGTCAAAAGCTTATCATACTGAATGCTAAAGTATTTGTTTAACAAATTTTAATAGAAAACGCACAAATAGCAACGCAACCAGAGAGCAAGAAATCTAAAAAAAAAAAAAAGAGCACACGGTTGGTTTTGAACCGTCCCCCATCTTCGTACTAACCACACTCAACGATGCTTGATTTCGTTGATCGAAAGCGATACTATTATCACAGCCTGGGCCAGTTGAATAAATGTTTGTAGCTGACAGTGTCGATACGAAAGTTCATAAATGATAAGGTAATTTTAGGAATCGACAATGTAGTTCATCCGACGAATTTCATAATTGAGTTTTACAGCGGATGCGAATCGAGTCAACTCACCGGGAGTAAAATTCTGCGAATTCTGTAATAGACATGATTATATTTACCGATTTCGCCAAGGCATTTGATCGCGTTAATCACCAGGTTCTTATACACAAGCTTATGCAGATTGGTTTTCATTCGAACTTTTTAGATTGGCTTAAATCTTATTTAACTCTTAGGGTTCAAATTGTTAAAATTGACAATCATCTATCAGAACAGATCCTAGTACCATCTGGCGTCCCGCAAGGTAGCCATTTGGGCCCGCTTTTATTCGTATTATTTATCAACGATATTCCTGAAATCTTTAAAAACTCATTATGTCTTCTATTTGCGGACGATCTTAAGCTTTATCGAATGATTAAGTGCATGGAAGATTGTATTTTATTAAATGAAGATTTGAACAGACTGGCTGATTGGTGCAATCTAAATTTTCTGCCTTTGAATGTCTCCAAATGCCAAGTGATGTCCTGTGTCCGTAATACTTCACCAATTTACTGAAACTACTTTATTAATGATTCAGAATTGGAGCGTGTGGTACAGAAAAAAGATCTAGGGGTCGTACTGGACACAAAACTTACCTTCCTACCGCACATGGATTACATAATCAATAAATCAAATCAAATACAAGGGTTCATCAATAGGAACACGAAAGAATTTACTGACCCATACACACTGAAGTCTCTTTTCAACTCTCTGGTTAGATCGGTGCTTGAGTACTGCAGTACAGTATGGAACCCGTATTATAAAAACTCGTGTGACAGAATTGAAAAAATCCAAAGGAAATTTACAAGGCATATATTTTTTTAAATTAAATTGGAGAGTTGATACTCCATCTTATAAAACAAGGTGTCAGTTATTTGGTATGCAAAGTCTGGAAAGTCGTCGTACATACTTTGGGATAATGTTCATCAGAGATTTACTTACATTTCATATTAAATGTCCTTCATTACTTACATTAAACAATATACGCGTTCCTACAAGCAATTCCCGTGATATAATTTTGTTTCATGAACAATTCCATAGAACTAATTACGGTCGAAATGAGCCCATATCTCGTTGCATCAGGGAAGCTAATTTGGTTTGCAATAGATTAGACTTTTTTTATAGTTGCACTAGAGAAACTTTTAAGCTGTACGTATTTAACTTGTTAAATCTACCACAATTGTAATTAATTAATCTCTTTTAATATATCATGGGATATTAACATACCTAGTACAATTATTTTATTTTATTGTTAATTTAGTTTTTAAGAATCGATGTATTAGTCTGTAAGGGAAGATGTTCTCTGATTGATGAAATGAAATAAATAAATAAATAAATTTACTATTGATGTGAGTATTGAACAAGTTTTACCTATTGTGGATGTAAAAACTTTTCCCATGTTCAAAAATAAAATGAACAATGGAACAATCAAGAAAGAGAATTTTTTATAAATATCTGTTCTGATATGTCAACTGGATTTAGTAACCCATCGGATTCAAGAGAATTTTTAAATCGAATCAAAATTTTGTTGAAAAACAACATGGAGGCTATCACTTAAATATATGAAGAAAAAAAGTAGTAATAATAGAAAAGCATACAAAAGTTATTAGGACAAATGTTTTTTTTTTATAGAAATCGTGTATGCCATTTAAATAGATTGTTATTCATCAGAAGTTGATAGAACATCTACAGAAACTTTTATCAAGAACATGAATTGACTTTGGATAAAAAAAAAAAAAAAAAAATACGAAAACACTTCACTTGCTTGGATCAAACATTACATGGAATGGAACAAATATTGGAAAATACAAACAACGCGCCCTTCTAACTTCCCGGCTTAATACTGGTCTTAAGTAGAGGTTACATTTACTAAGAAACGGCTTGTTTTTACAAAGTTACAATAGAACACGATAAAGATACCTTAAATTTTATCCTAACCATCCTAGTAACAGAGTATTTAGTCATACGTTTCTAAGACTCGAGAAACATTACTAATTTCAAATACGCGCTATAACGCGGAAGCTCTACAAGTAAGAACAATTTCGGTTGATGAAAGAGAACTGGTATTACGATGGAAGACTCATTTCAAAGAAAATTAAAAGAACTTATTTTTTTTTTAGGAATTATTTAAAAAATGCACAAATAACAAATAAGGCATTGGACGCGGTAAAGGTGAACTATGGCCCGTTATAACTTAAAGAACTTACAAAGCTCGTTTTTTATGTAATTTCTCTTAAAGTTTTTAGTAAGTCATTTTCTTCAAAAATGAAATTCGAACGAGTAATTTAATGAAAATGAAAAATTACCTTTTTCAAAATATCAGCCATTCTCTATAATGTAAAAAAAAAAAATGGTGATGCAACAGCTCGAAGAGAACCAGGACCTAGTGACTTACAACTCTCAACCATTCCTGTGTGCGTGTTACCAGGAATGGAGTTTTCATACACATACATATGTATCATAAAGAAACTTTAACTTACTTTACATTTTTTCTACAAAAAAAACTTCTGATACCAGACGAGAGTTATGATCAATATCAAGCGATGAAGAAGTTTTTTCTGTTTTGTTCTCTCCTTTTTGCATTGATGAAGAAAAAATACATACAAGAATATCAATATCAAACATGGAAGGATATGATTCAGAGTTTTTCAAAAAATTTACGCTTGATAATGATAATACCGATTTGTAAGTTTTGATGACAAATGTCAACGTAATAGGGGACTGAAAAGAAAATTCTTGTTGGTCGCCTGATCGAAGGAATCAGACCGGAAGTCACTGTACGAAATTTTATGACAAAAGACTGATGGCGTAAACTACATCGGTAAAGGAACTTGGTGTCTCAGATTTGTTTTTTTTTTACTTTTCTAGTAAACTGTTTTAACGATTTGCATTAAACTTTGTATCTTGAGTAAGTAGCTTTGACTTTTTCACACCATGATTAAAAACTATGTCATTTATAATGTTTTAACCAATCTATTGAATTAGAACTGTTATCCGTTATGTCTATGGTACAAAGGCGAAACCC
The DNA here is from genome assembly GCA_911387755.1 of Chrysotoxum bicinctum. Taxonomy (NCBI): domain Eukaryota; kingdom Metazoa; phylum Arthropoda; class Insecta; order Diptera; family Syrphidae; genus Chrysotoxum; species Chrysotoxum bicinctum. Next base: position 11,277,426 of record OU426991.1, on the reverse strand, counting down.
ATTCTCAGATTTATGTGAAATATATAGATTTTAGAGAAGTTCTTTCTTTGGAGAAGCATATGTATTTGATACCGAAATTCAAAGCGTTTATCCCTGGCATATAAATCTTTCCGATGAGATTTACAGATTAAATTTCTAAAAATCAAAATCTTTCTAGAAAAAATTGACAGATCGGGTTTTGCCTTAGTACTTATATTAGATTTGAAATTATTGAGTTTATTAAAAAATATCAAATTTTAAACATTTATTATAAAGTCTCTCCTACTTTATTTTCCGTTTGACTATTTTATTTTATTTTTAATTAACAAAAAAAGGAACACGGAAGTACATTCGATAAAATACAAAATTGATTTTTATTTGTATCGAATCTTTTGATTTCATCTATACCGGAGAAATAAAATAGGTTTGATATTTAAAAACAAATTGTCCAAAGAAAATAAATCGACCTGATTAATTTATCAGAAAAAAATTCAACATCAGTTAGAGTGCAATAAAAGCTTAAAAGATTTCATTATAAATTTTGTAGTTGCATGCACAAATAATATTAATATTTCTATTTATTAATTGAATGAACAAAAAAAAATCGAAGAAAAAACCACAATTCATTCAAAACATTTTTTTTTTATATTTCTGACACATTAATATTAAAATTTACATAAAATAAATACGATAAGTATATTCTTGGTACATACATATGTACATATATTTATTTAAAAAAAATCTCACAAAAAGCACGCCTGAAATTACACTTAAGCTCAAAATTCCTTCTCTGATCATTGTTTATTTAACATGGTTACTTTTTTTAACATTGACTTTCACAATATAATTCGGATTTTTGTGTAAAAACTATAAGAGAAAGACAGTTCAGATTTGTAAACTAAATTTAAATGAAATTCGAATTCTGCGAAGCGTTTATTCTTTTGAATTTTGTGTGCAAATACTATATTTTTAAGGAATCTAGAAAAAAGAGCTTAAGGTGTTTCTGAAAATATTTCGAAGAAATAAAAATTCATATCTAATTCAATTATAATAATTTTCTAGTTATAGAGTTTTTTTTGCAAAACTATAATTTAAGTCATTTTGAAATACTCATAAGTCAACATATCCTTTCATTTTTAGATTAAACAATTTTTTCGTGCAGATTACAAGCAAACTTTAGGAAATTCACTTGAGACCAACGACCGACTAATAAAAGAACAAATGGGATTTAAAGCATTACTTTATAAGTCTAAATTCTCCACAGAAACTTGAAAAAATTGAAATTAATGTGAATATAAGAGAAGTGAAAATAAATTGGTCGTCACGAATTCCAATCTGATCGAAATCTATTCGCGTTCCACATTTATACACAATGAACGAATGCTATTTGATCGAAATATCAAAATGGATGATTATTCGTTCATTGGTCGGTCGTTGGTCGCTGTCATGTGAATAGTCCTCAGAAAGTAGAAGACTGAGATCTCTATCCTATCCGCTGCTGGTTAAGTAATGAATAAAATTTACCCAAATTTTGAACAGAGCCGAAATGAGACGCATAAAAGGTAGTTTTAGAACTTTTTTCTCTTTTAAATGATATCTCAGTTTGTTTTAATATAAACAAAGATATCTAGAAGCTAAACTAAAATTGCATGCAAATTAACAAAGTACAAGAACAGAAAGGATTTTGATTTTGAGAATATAACCTTAAAACTAAAAAAAAAAAAAAAATCAGATAGAAATCATGCACGAGACAAAGATACTTTTCATGCTAAAAAAGATAGAAATGTAAAGTATAGATGATTTGTGTATTTCGTTATTTACAAAATTTTGTAATAGACCGAAAAAAAAAATATTTTTTTTTTAAATTTGATTTAAATAAATTTTTATTTTTTTTATTGAAATATATAAAATCAAATGTAAGCCCAATTTTTACTCAAATCTCAAGTGTATTTTGTTTTTTTTTTTTTGTTAACTGATTTAACTTATATATTCAAAAGATAAAGAATTAGAAAAAAACGAAATATATATAAAAATATTTTTATATTTGTTATATAATAAAATTAAGTTTCTCTTTTGTGATTTTTTCTTCATTTGATGTGTATATATATAATATATATATTAAAAAATCATAACACCAATAAATATAATTTTTGAAGAATATTTATATACGAAATATTTATTTATAAAAGAAATTTAAAAAGTATGAAAGTACAATAGATTTCGTTTAAATTTTTTAAATTTATTAATTTATATTTATAAATAAACAAAACTAGGTATAGAAATATATAAACAATATGACAAAAATTTCTATCATATTTTTTATAAATTTATATAGTTTTTGTGATTCTGAATACGAATTAATGTCCCAGATGTTTTTTTTTTATCTATGCAAGTTTACTGATGTAAAGCAAAAAATATTATCTTTTTTTATCTATAACGATTTCGATGTTTTTTTTTTTTTTTTTTAGAAAAAAAAGTAATGTTTGCAATATTTTTCTAACCTCCATCATTGGTATCTTGTTTTCTTTTCCTCTTCTTGCCCCGTGATGCGTTTGTCCGCGAACTCCAATCGGGATACATTTGCATATGTAATTGCCGTTCACGCCTGGCTAGCTCATAATACTTAGCCTGTTCTTCACGACCAAGTGCATGCCACTATAGTATTTTTTGCAAACATTTAAAAAATAAGTGGTTTTTAATTTATTTAAAGTTGATTGTTGAGCGGACAAAGGCGTTGATGATATAAATTGGATTGGAAAATTATTCAAATGAAATACACGTTAGTTTGGAAAAAAAAAACAATTTATAAAAACTATATTCATAAAAATATATTTCCCTTTTGTTATCGCGCCAATTTTTTATTATTTTTTTTTATGTGTTTTTGTTTTGTTTTGTTTTTTCTTTTAAATTATATTTACAATTTTTGGCCATTTTTTGTTTTTATGTAACTTAAATTTATAAGAAGTTATTTTTTTGTTCTTGAAAATGAGATTGATTAAAAGTTTATCATAGAATTTTTTGGTATGGGAGGAATTCCCAAGACTGATACTTTTGTTGTTTTTTTTTACGAAGAATAATAATAGGTAGTCTTTTAATATACCAATATAAATTTAATTAAATATATTACCTTTTTCTGTTCTTACGATCGATTTTTAAATAAAACAAGAAATTAATATTTTCTTTTAAATGAAACGTACGTTTTCATTCAATTGTTCTGATTGGAAAAACAATAAAAATACCGAAAACTTTTTCTCCAAAAAATTTATTAAAACAAATAAAATAAACAATTTTTGTTTGTTTAATTCTTTGAGAACACAACACACACAAAAAAGTGTTTCCAGAGTTGTAGTAATTAGCAAAATGTTCTTTAAATAATTGCACAACTGAAACGATCCGTGTAAAGCTTATATAAGCTAAGCGAGATCTCCGCTAATTGTAAAGCTGATGAGCCTGACAGAGATTGAAGACTATACGATTTCTATTACGGGGAATCACTATTTAATGGATAGTTCCTATTTGAATACTTTATTCCTGGCTTTCGATAGACGACAACGCTACCAAGCAAAATGTATATGACCTTGTCACCAAAACTAACGAGTGAACCACTCTTGGGAGAATTTTATGTAAATATTCGTAAGACATAAGAAAAACAAACACATCCATCAAATCCGGGAACAGATTAATAGCTAAAACAGATGTGCAGCATATCTGCACGCATCAATGCACACAGTGCTGACATTAATGGTACATTATTATGTCAAAACGAAATAGACAAATGTCAATATTTCATTTTTTTAAGTATATGTATACTGCTACTTTCAGTAATGACAAATGCCAAATTAGAGACATCGTGCCGCAACAGGCTGCATGCAGCTATTGAATGAATCTGCCTACATAAGAACATTTATGTAATTTCAATTCGCTGCACATTTCATGATTAAGAACTGCCCGAAATTCTGAATGTTATCAGGTTAGTTATCTAAGGTTTCCTCTGGACTGAAGTCTTCTGGGCCGCCTAGCCTATATAGCCCAGTACTTATTAACTTAGTCTAATAAATCATTATTTGCAGCTTTAATTCAGAAAATGTCTGAAATAACTTTTTGACGCTTTATCATCATACATAAAAACGGAAAACATTTAACACCGCTGCTTGTTCAGTGGTTTTTTTTTATACAAATCTATGCAAGACGAACTGAACAAACTAACACTATTGACAGACCTGATAATTCCAAGCGAAGGCGAGAATCAAACTTGTATATCGACGCCAAAACCATTATTAGAAATATTTATTTAATCGGATCAGTGGTTCGAAATTTGCAAACTTGTCTGAGTTTTACGAAAGAGCTACAACTTTGGAAGTTATTATTATTACAAATTTGATTTTTATTAAAAAAAAATAATAATAAGAAGAAAACAAACAAACTTTTACAGTGGCTAACGTGTATATTTTTGTTATAATTTATTTCAATCTGCAGTATTAACTAACCACTACTTACCGAGTAGATTAAATATTGTAGTATGTTTATAAATATGTTTAATAAAAGTAATAACCCCTTTCCTTTTCCCATTCGCTTTGATGACTTTTCTTGTTTTTTTTTCTTTTTAGGTTAATTAGTAAAATAATAAATAAATAAACATCTTAAGGCAAAATAAAACATATATAAAGAATCAAATTATTTAAAAAATCACAATTTTGTGCTAATAGTTTTGTATTTTTTTACTTAAACAATTTGCAGTGATGCATTTTAGAACTAAAAATTGGGCCGATTGATTTTGGTTAAAAATATATTCATTTATAATATTATTTTAAATATAAACTCAACAGAATAATACTCTAAAAAGAGCACAGATTTAACTTTATAATTTTAAAGTTTTTCTTTATTTTAATGTTTAAATATACAATTTGAACATAAAAAATAAACTATGTATTTGTGATTAAGTTTATTTCAATTTTTTTAATTATAAATTTACTTGTATAGCAAAAAAAAAATAGTAATGTGTTATTTTTCTGTTTTAAAATCAAAATAAGAAATAAACAAACAAAAAATGTTTGAATGTTTTGTGAACTGTGTTTTTTTCTTTGGTTTTCTTGTTTCTTGTGTGAAGAAATTTGTTTTTGATTTTTTTTTCAATTTTTTAATGAAACAAATTTCTTTTTTATGTTATTTAAATAAAATTGCTAGTTTCCTATTTTGTTTAATGATTTGTTTTAATATTTTTTTTCGAACTTCAACTCCCCTCCAATTAGAAATACAAAACTTATGATTTTTGTATATAAAAATTAAAATATAATTAGTTACTATAAATATTCGCAATTGGAAGAAGGGGAGGAGATAGTTACAGTAGTGAATTTTGAGTTTTTTCATCTTTTTTTTTGTACATTTGTTTAATAATAGAAAATTAAAAAACTTTAAAAATGAGAAAAAAAAAGATTAAAAAGCTCAAATTTAATGAATATATAATAATAAAAATATAAGTACAATAAGTAAAAAAAATAACTCATTTGCAATACCTCCCGGATCCGCGGGTGAACGATCTTTTTTGCGTTTCTTCTTTTTCGAAACATAACCATAGTTGTCCCGTGCACTCCACCCGGGATATAACTCCATGTGTAACTGACGTTCTTGTCTCGCTTTTTCATAATATTTACTTTGTTCTTCTCGGGTCAGTTCGTGCCACTATAAAAGTTTTTTTAAGGAGGTTTTTGGATTTTTTATTGAATATATTTTCTTTTTAAACTCTTTCTTAATTATTTTTTAATGTGCAATATGTTATTTGCGAATAAAATAAAAAAACGATCCTGTTTTACTATTACTTTTTTTTTATATAAATCTACATTAACCAATAAAAAAAACTTTAGAGTTTACATATACAAATTTTAAAATAATTTACGTACATTGTTTACCAGTATATTGAAAATTCCTTCTCATTCAATTCATTTGTTTTGTTTTTTTTTTACTTTAAAAAAAATTTAAAATGTCTTTATTTTTTGTTTGTGTTAAACTTAAACAACAACAAAAAAATATAAAATTTATGTTTCTATGCTTATATATTGTTTGTATTTTTTTTTAATTGAAAATGCCCAAAAGTTGCATTGTAATTCGTAAATTGTGGAAAAAAACGTTAAAAACGCACAAAAATAGTATAAAACAAAAAAATCATCACTTATTTAATTAACTATTATTATTATTATTTTTTTTTTGTTCTTAATATATTTTTAATTTTATAATATGATTTTTTGTGCTCTGATACTTTTTTTTGCCAAAACAAAAACGATAAAAATGAAAGCTTTTTTTCGAATTTAGGAATTACATGTGTATATCTTCAGCACACAGTAAACGAAAAGTAAAAGAAATTTAGCCTATGAAATATCGGGTAGTTATGAATTTGTTAGTTTATGTTTATAAAAAAGACAAATCAATTAAATACAGTTGTGAACTTTCGTACTGTTAAAAAAACAGTTTTTCATTCCGATCTATTGCTTTTAGTTGAAGATAAAAAAATTGTGAGTTTTGATATTGAAAATGGAAAAATTGATCCAAAATTTCAGAATTTCTAGAAAAATTTCGCACTATGGTAACAGAAAAGAAGGTAGACTTCTTTATATAGAATGTTCACAAAAAAACAAACAATAATTGTAAAAGATCTCCGAATTATTGTAAAAGAAATCGAATTTAAAAATTATTATATTTAAATTCAAACCTATGCGACCTTTTTGTTTACGGTAGACTTCTTTTGGCCTCCGTTTACTGTGGCAAAAACTATAATATCAAATTAAAATATAAAAAAAATTGATATTAATCTTACCCTTCGACCAAGAATTTGGTTGATAGCTGCTGATTCTTTAAGGGTACATTCGGCAACTACCTTGGCTCTCATTTCCTTCATATACAGCATAAATGCATTTAATGGTTTTTTGATATGCGGTTTTTTCTTGTCATTTGAATTATCTTTGCAATCATTCACCTGTATGCTAGGTGAATTCTTCTGATCAAGACCCCTAAAATGTGAAAAATATAAGGAAATTTAATAACTTGTAGATTATAGTTTATTTATAATACAAATAAAAATTTGTTTCAAGTACGTAATATGTGGGATTAGGTATGTATAATAATATTAAACAAAAAAAAAAAAACGGTATATATTTTTTAACAAATGGAAATAAAACCTTCGATCGTATAAATTGCGATTGCTTACTGTTAGAAGTAGTGACAGTGAATGCAGTAATGCATTTTTGAATTGTCCTAATGATGGGCTGAACACTTATTAAAATTATTCTTATATTGCTCTAGAAACGTCTATTAATATTTATTTGTAAAATGCATCAAAAAAAGCTAAAAAAAATTTTCTGTTAATCTTTCGAATCGTGGCATGGGCTTAAAGATATCACTCTTATTATACGGTTGTCAAATATCGATTGATTAATAACGATAGAACTTATCAATTGATTCAAATTTTGATATTATGGTTGTCAATTGATAAATTTTAATATTACTGTGAATACTGATATTTTATTTGAAATCTTATTAGTTCAATTATGTTGAAATTATAAAAAAAATTAAACATTTGCTAACAAAAACAAATGATTGAAAGAAAGTGTTTTCACACGCCAATAACTCTAAGCGCAACGGCACCAAATTGTCACCATCATCAGACTCCTCTGCCGACAGCGCCGATTTTATAGCATCTCGAGTACGATGGCAAATTGGTAACATCATTTTCTGCCAGCTTGCAATCACCTAAAAAGCTTCAAGCTTGGGAGCAGATGATACCCACAATAACCTGAACTACTATTATTGAATTATGTAAATAGTTTTTTCTCAAAATTAATTCTCTTCAATTGCAACTGTTAAAATGGTAGGTTTCAAGTGAAAACAGCATTCGATCCTTAATAACTACGTTTCGACTAAGAATTTGCAACAGAGTGGTAAATTGATAATAAAACACAATTTTTGACAAGGATAATATCAAGTTTAGCAAATGAACTATTCACAATAGATCCTAAAATAAATTAATGTTTGATAACCATAGAACGTATTCATCAATTTTTGTTGGTAAATATCAAATATCAACTAGTTCATTGATAAAAATAAATAAATAAATAAATTTAGTGGTGCAACAGCTCGGAGTGAACCAGGACCTAGTGACTTACAACCCTCAACCATTCCTGTGTGCGTGTTGCCAGAAACGGAGGGGACCTACAATTTTCTGTCAATTCCGAACGGCTTATGAGCAGCACTTTCCATGACAAGATAATACTCTTGGAGAATTTGTCAATTCCTCGCAAGAGGCAGAACACCCCTGAAAAAAACTTTCTTGCAGCGGTTGAGATAAAATTGATAAAATGATCGAACAGATGGATTCGCTAAGGCCACCCGCCGTCTAAAACAGATTCTCCATCCCTGTTTGAATCGTGCAATGCCTTTTTATAATACCTTTTATCCATATTTATTAAAAAAAAATTTTTAAAGAGAAATAATTCTCATCAATACCTTTTTCGTATAGTTCTTGAAACACGTTAAACGCAGAAACGGGCCTCGCTAACGAAAGTTTTCAATTCATTCAAAACAATTGCACAATGTGAACGCGTTCAAGCAACAGATCTCCAACTTGAGAAATTTGTATTCTGTCCTCATCTTATCTGTTTTAACCACACGAAAAGCATTTCAAGCTGCCCAAGACAACAGATTGTGTCAACTTAACTTGCCGCATACCTCAAATAAATAAAATAGTCTCAATGTATGATGCACAAAAAGCAATTTTTCTCAAACATTTGTGAATGGAAATCATAAAAGAAGTTTAAACCAAAAGCAAATCAAAACCATATAAGTATTTTTTTATTCAACACCAATTCTCCACCTTTGACTCAAATCGAAGGGTTCAATTCCGCTCGATGCTGCTACTGCAGCTAAAGCATCGAATCTTGCCTTAATAAGTGTGCTTAAGTTCTTTGAGCTTGTTGTAGCTGCTGTTGTTGCACTATTTGCCGCCGAATTGTTTATGGCGCTTAGCTTTTGCTTTGCTATTAGACTTTGTTGTTGCGTTGCTGATGTGTCATGATTGATGTTGTGATGTTTTTCACTTATCATAGTTTGACAGTTTGTATTGCTGCTATTGGTTGTGTTGTAACCGCTGCTGTTGCTGCTGCAACTGCTACTACTGTGGATAGTTGTGTTTTTTTGATGGTTTCCATCTACTGTGGATGATGCTGACATCGATGATGATGAGGATGATGATGAGTAGGATGCCGATATCATAGTTGAGGATGAAGACGACGATGAAGATGAACACTGGGTAATCGAAGATGATGACATAGAAGACAACGATGGCGATGAATTTGATGCCATCTGTGATTGCTGATACGATGTTGCAGTTGATTGCAATGGTGGAGGAGGGGGTGACAGCAACGAGCTATTTAAAGCCGCCGCCAAATTGTGTGTCTTGGTTGAAGTCTGGTCCTGCAAACTTATGCCACGCTTAAAATAATACTCCGACATGATATTTTGCTCGAGTAATTTATTGATGATAGCAATAAGATTATTGGTTGCAATTTTATTCGTTAAAATATTTGTGTGAATGATGGAATTAATGGCATCGGCAGAACTTGGTGAATTTGATGAGGCCGAACGAGCAGCTGCTGATGCTATTGATGTGTGTTGCAGAAACTGATTAGTGAGTTTTAAGTATCGTTCCAAATGCATCTTGGCTATGTCGAGCGATTGGTGTTGATCGAGAAAATTTGCCAAGGGATTTATGTAGTTAGGAGTTTCACGCCCAGATGGCGATTGTGATGCTACTGATGAAGGATTTTTGAAGAGATGCGACTCACCAATATCAGGTTGAGATGGAAAAGGTGGCTGGCTCAAGCCAAATGACAGCGAATCGGTAAATGTGTTGATGAGATTTGTGTGCGGCGAATCTAATGTCAGTTGAAAAGGAAATGGAAATGGATGTGGTAGGAGTGGTTGCTGTGATGTTGCTGTTGTTGGTGTTGATGCTGATGATGTTCTTTGATGCTCAACAGCTGTATTATTTTTTTGCCGTTGAGATAGTAAATTATTTTGATATTCTTGTTGTTGATGTTGTTGTAACTGGTTCTGTTGTTGTTGCTGTTGTTGTTGTTGTAACTGGTTCTGTTGTTGTTGCTGCTGCTGCAGATGAGAATGATGATGTCTTAAGAGCAACAAGTCAGTTAAAGTCGTGTCTGCACTATTAACTCCACTGATATTAGTAAGTTCGGCTATATTGTTGAAGTTGTTGAATGCAACACTATTACTGCTAATTGGTGGCGTTACAGATGGTGATGGTTGTTGCTGATTGTTGTTAAGTTTTTCATCAGCTGTAGTCTTTCGACAATTTGGTGATGGTGTTGTACGATCGTTCGAACTAAATTCACTTTCTTCGAGTTTAAGTTGTAAGTGTTGTTGTAGTTGGTGATTTAATTGTTGTTGTTGATGATAATGATGTGATTGATGTAAGTTTGGCTGAACTGATGCAGGTTGTAAATGTTGTTGTTGTTGAGAAGATTGTGCTACTTGTTGTTGAATTTGTTGATATAATTGTTGTTGAGATTGTTGCTGTTGTTGTTGAGAATTTACTACTTCTGATGTTTGGTTATTGTTGTTATTACTATTATTACTAGTTGTATTAATATTTGAATTTGTTAAATTATAATGCGCAGAAATTGTTTGTGATGAAGAAGGGGGAACTACAGCAACAGGACGTTTTTTAATCGAAAGATTTAAAGGTTCATTACAATTTTCCATTTGTTCGTCCTTTATTTGCTGTTTTAAGTTTTTTTTGTTTGCTTATTTTCTTTTATTTTTTAGTTTTTCATTTATGAAGTCTATTTTGTTTGTTCACTTTTCATATAAAAATCAAGCCAAAACTTTTGGGTGTAATAGTTCGTTCGGAAAATAACCACCACATAATTGATGTTATTTTTAATTTCTATTTTCTTGGTCTATTTGTACATAATGCGATTCGATCAACTTTGTTAAAAATTTTTGTAAATCAGTCATATAATATGGGCCTCTATACTAAATATAAATCGTATATAAAGATAGCGTAAAACAACACAAATTCTTGAAAATATAAGGACATCTACTTTAATAAAATGCAAGGTATAAAGAGATTAAGCATTGAACATATAGAATATTGGTCTATCTCGACAATTAAAGAAGAAAGAATGAAAAAATAAATCAAAAGTATTCAGATGTATTAAAAAATTGTATCACATTGAAATGGTTCTAAAATTATAGAATACTTATTGGGAAAATTGGAATAAAAACGATGGATTTTGAAACAGAAATACAGAAATTACAGAAATTTTCTTAAAAAAAAAAATCAAAACAAAAAATATTAATTTGTAAAGTAGTAACTCTAACACAGTTTTCTGGCAATCACAAAGGAATTATGGGTATTATTATTCTATACATAATATTATTTTTTGTACTGTAAAATTCAATCATATTTAAAATACTAGAAATTAATTGCAATATACATAAGTTGTACGCACGCCATTTCGTTTTGTCATATGCCTACAAGCGTAATAACAAGAAATGGCTAATTAGCCCACGCTAATTTCTCCTAGGAAGCGCACAAACTTCAAGCTATATAATTTAAAAACAAGAGCAAGAAGTTCCATATGAAAAGCGCAATATCAATTAAAAATCAAATTTAAATATAACTAGTGAACCAGCAGGGCCAGTGCCCTTCGGTTAAATGCACATTTCTGTTTAATCGCGCGAAGCGCAATATAAGTTCAAAGCTTATCAAAATGTAAGTAATTAGTGAACATGCAATTTTGAGAGGCTACGGTAGGTTTAGGCACCCAACCTAAAATGTAGTCTGTAGTGTTTGCATCGTCTGAAGCGCGTAATTCTTATTCCAAAACAATATGTTTTTCACTCAACAACCATGAAAATATTTTAATTTTCTAGTACAAAAATATGGGTCTTTACACTTAAAAAATAATACTTCAATGCTCCTTCCAACAGGAAATACAAAAAAGGAAATTACTTCATTTTGAATTGATGTAGGTAATGGAGAGGTGGATAAGGGTGTGATGGTAAATGTATTGCATCCTGAAGAAATGTCATGTTCTGTGAATTAATATCAGCTCTCTACGGAGTTGGTGTTTGTTTAAATATAAAAAAAAATGAAGTAGCAATTTTTTTTACGCGGGTAAGCAATATACATAGATAATGGGTTTGGGGCAATAGTATTCCATGATTATCATCAAAACATACAGTATTTATATAGTTGTCGACAGGTTAATGTGCAATTGACGGCAAAAAAAAAACATAACATAGGTCTTGAGGAAATGTCAAAAATATAATAAAAGCACACAAAACCAAGCACAAATTGCATGTTTTGATGAGAAACCTTGAAAGCTACAGTAGGCATAATGAACAGAATAATTTATATGCAGGCAAAAAAATCCTTAGAAACTGAGATGGTCATTTTATCATATGAAAGCCTGCATTGTATGAATAAAAAACACCATCACAAACACATATACATATAAATATACACATCAATCTATTGAATTTCTAAAGAATCTTCTCTTCTGCAAACTTCCTGGTCACAGGCAGGACGAAAAAAAAAATATTAACAGATGTAGAGAAATATAGAGATGTATAAATACAACACCAGGCAAGAATATATTTTGAGTATGGGGACACAATCCACAGGTCCGAGAGTCTTAGTCGCCGTCGAATATATCCAAGAAGCCACAGGGCAAGAGATTTTTTTCTTTTTTTGCTTTCACTTTGCACATACAGCGATTTTTTGTCTTTAATTTTTCATCCCTTCGGTGTGTTTTTCAATGTTTCATGGGACGTTATCGGTCACGTTTGTGGTGATGTGTGGTGGCAATATTTTTGTTTTTCGATTTGAAAACGATATACCTAGTAGATAGTTTTAAATTAAATAATTCCTTTTTTTATTTTCAAAAAACAACATCAACAACTGCAAAGGTGGTATAATAACTCTTTATCGGTACAATGGAAGTGATGAACTGTTACGATAAATTCACAATACAACGAATATTGAATTAAGTTTGTGTTTGCAAAAGAGAACATTGGGATATTATACAAAAAATAAAAATAAAAAGCAAACAAACAACAACAACGAGAGCAATGAGGCAAACACCCGAAATTAATCAGCAACAACCGTACACGAAAATGTTCCCAAACCGACAGTTTAAAGATGTTATATACAAATACACGAAATCATAGAGCGATCAAAATTATCATTCTCATCATCAACCATTGCTGCTACTCCAACTCCAACAAAAACTCTTCAGTGAACCACCAAACCAACCTCCCGCCCTCTTGCAATCATGTTCTATAATCCCATTCCCACCCCATCATCATCCTCGTCATCATCATCTTTCTCATCACCATCACTATAGCGCACCACCATTACACTTCTTTATACACATATAAAATCATCATCGTTATCAACAAATATAACGTCATCATCATTTTCCACAATTCATATTGCAGTCATCAAGCTCTCATGTTCGTTTCATTCATTCACATGAGTTCTTAAAATGCTGTCGTCGTCGTCCTGTCTCACGTGCGCCGCGGCGCGCAACATATCTACGAACACACCCCCGTAACCCATACAAGCTCGTTTATAACGAACGGTTGGTCGGTTTGTAATAAATTTCCTATGCTGTGTGTCACCTCCTTAGGAGCAAAAAATACAAGTACAATAAGAGAGCGAAAGCTTTTAATCTCAATTCCAGCTTTTGTTGCTGTTTTTGTATTATTTACTCCTCACTTACTTTCTAAGGGACATTTTTATATTCTGCTGCTTCTGCCATTTTTTTCTGTTTAAGAACATTCAAGGGGTTGTGTGAGAGCTTGTATAGTAAATTGGAAAGGGGTTAGAGAGGAGCATGTAGGTGAATACATCATTCCTTATAATAATTTTTCGTCCTTATTTTTTTTTTAATAGTTCCAGTACATTTGCATAAAAGATTTTTAAGTGCAAGCACACACATATCAGTTTGCTAGTCCCAGGATACAAATCTCTATCTCTTGCCTTCTTAAGCTCATCTCTATTGCTCTCTGTCGCAACAAAATTATCATACAAATCTCGAGTGCAATTTAGAACATAACCCAGAAAGGACAAATTATTACTGTAAATAAAGTGCACAAGAGATGAATGAACAGGATAAATGCTGAAAGATTGAAAGTTAGATGATGATGATGATGACGGTGGTAATGATGATGGTATAATGGCACAATGAAAATGGGTAATACCCATCTCGAGGGCTTCGAGATATGTTAGTTAAGAAAGGACGATGTTTTAGAAACTCCGCTCAGCTTAAAGACAGAACTGAGGCAAGCTGGGTTTTCACTACGAAGAATTTAAAAACTTCTGTGATGGTTTAACAATAACAGGAAAAACATGAATAAGGAAAAAATAATCACAAATTAGAAAAAGTCATGATTCGAAATCACATCGAACTGTTAAACATTTAAAGTATTTTGTATTCTTTTTTTTTTTGGAAAAAGTTTTTTTTTTTATCAAAAATCAACCACATATGCACTTATTCACAAACTATTTAAAATAAATAAAAACGCACCAGAAAACCAAACTTTTTCGAAATTCAAATATCTTTCTATCAGCCAATTGTCAAAAAAAGAACATTTTCTTGAGGTAAATTCACAATGGAGTTAATTGCGAGTAAAAATCTGACTTGAAGTTTTTCCCATTCAAGTTTTAAAGGGAATTAATTGATATTTATAGAACAAATTCTATGGGAACTGAACTATGAATTTTTGGACTAGAATTTTTTTCGGGGTGAAATTTATTCCGGTTCCTTTTCTCGACAGCAGATCGTTTTTCACGGGCCCTTGAAGTTGAACACTCTTGAAAATAATGGATTTAAAAATCCTTTCAAATTATGAAAATTTCGAACTTCGAAATTTTTAATTACCGCGCAACTAAACGAAATGCAAGACAAAAATTGCTTTCACTATTCAGATTCAAATTCTCATTTCTCTAAAAATCATGCTTATTTAGAGATTCGAACTAATAGCTAATTCGATAGAATAGATATTTTCATTCGAATGAACTTTGCATATTTTGACATTCGAGCGAAAAATGAACCTCAATGAAATTCATTTCCGGGATCAGCTGTTTGAAATTTACTGACATTTCTATCTGATCTAGTCACTGATCTCTATAATACACTCGATAGCGCATTCACTACATTGTATAACAGATTTTTTGCCTCCAATTGAAGATGACAGATGGTGGGCAGCTTCATAATTTGACGTCTTCTTTTCACAAAAAAAAATATTTTGACATGACAAAGAGGATCACAAATGTGACTGCACTTGTTTATGCGGGAAACAGATTGACACAGCAACTTTAAGGCTAGGCGCACACATTCAATGTTTAGTTTCGCAACTGCTTGGTTCGAGCAACTAAAAAGTTTGTGTTTTGACACAAACTAAACGATTGAGCTATTTTGTGTAACATCTAATTATATGCACCTGCGCGGACATTCAACCAAATAGTTCATTTCTTTTCTATAAGCAACCAAACAGTTGTGCAAAAAAAAATTGAGTGCGCGCGCCTAGTCTAACAGCAACGAAAACTTCAACATCAAAAGTCTTGCGAAATAGATTACAACGTGAACAGCGTTTTTGACAGCATATACATAGGTAGGTAATCAGAGTAAATTCAAATGCGAAATGATTTTGCAGTACATTTAACAATAAATTTAACGTAAATTGCGTCAATGTATACGACTTGCGCAATTTGTCGTACTAAAATTAATTTGTTTTTAGCAATTCTTCCATTGTCAAAACCAAAATAAATAGACGAATCAAAACGATGGTTGCTACATTTTCATTTAATTGTTGAAAATATTGACAAATTTCGCCTCAAAAGTTGGTAGCATTTGCATTTCGACATCGAATTTAGAGTTAAGGTCTAACGTTAATGTCGAAGTTGCTGTGTTAATGTAATCAAAGCCATTTAAAACAGTGGCCCTAAAAAGAGTGACGTGGTTGATAAAGTTGCTGTTGAAGTTGCTGTGCTAATTTGAATGCTGTTCACGTTGTAATCTATTTCACAAGACTTTTGATGTTGAAGTTTTCGTTGCTGTTGAAGTAGCTGTGTCAATCTGTTTCTCCTATTTCTCGCATTAAATGTAAATTTTAAATATTTATTACTAAAATTAAAATAATAAATTGAAAATTGGACGAAAATCATTTTTTTTGATTGACAATTTAATAAAATTGAAGGAATGTCGTTTCAGTTGTCTATTTTTTAGGCAAAAGACTGGCAAGCACAGTAATTTTTTTCATTTATTCAGCGATTTTTTAACACTCGCGATAGTTTTTTATTCTTTATTACTTTTTGGTCACTTAATTTTGCAATTTTAGTTTATCAGGATTTTTTGCTTGCGTTTGAGGAAATTTGTCTGTTTTTTTATCCCTGCTCTGCGAATGATTCCCTGGAAGAGCTAAAACTCTGGTGTCCTAGGTTTATTGGGGTTAACCTGGTTGGGTTTTAGGGAGTTTGAACTTTTTTGCACCTTTCATCCTTGAGCTATACCCTCCGAGAGCTTCAACTTGGGCACCCTGGCTCACTGGGGGTTGACACTGAGGTCACTGAGGTTATGAAAAATCTTGACGTGATAGGGTAAAATGGTGGTCGGATTCGGATTCAGCGACCCCGAAAACCTATAGTAAAGGTGGTCTGATCCCATATTAAATTTTTTTTTTGTGGAGCTGTGTAATGGATGCATCGAATCTATTTGATGCATCCACTACCACTAACATTATACTAAACTAACATGTTTTATGAATCTATTCACCAGAAAAAAAATTAACGAGAATGAGATGACATTTCTTTCGAACGATTCGAAAGTGAAAATTTGCTTAGTTTTCGAAAGATAAATGAACTTTCCATTGATAAAGTGAACTTTATAATCGTACGAATCTCAAAATACAAATTACTCGAATTCCACATACTTTCTAGTGAAATCAAATGTCAAAATAAGGCTGAATATGAACTTCAGGGGGCAGATTCTGTAATAAACGAAACGATAGCTATTGTTCGTTTTTCAAAAACGAAAGAAAATGTGCGAAAGCGATAATTGGCATTCTGTATCGCATTTCGTTTTTGATTCTGTGTTCGTTTATGCTTCAAACCCAAACAAATTTTATTGCATACTTCTATGATGCTGACAGCTTTCAGATACTTGGAAGGATGGAACATTAATTTAAATCGATACATAAAACTCAAGAAAATCGATGTCATGTACACGATTTAAGAAATTAAATGAGGCAAAATTAAGAAAAAGAAGGTACGTAGTTTATTTTCTTGAGGTTTTAATATCAATTAACATTAGTTTTGTTGATTTTTAAGTAAAAAACACATAAATAATAAGAAAGCATTAAATATCGATTGAAGTAAATTTGTATACACATAAAATGTCAAGAAGACTCATCACTATTACTGTGAGAGATTGTATTTTTGTGCAAAATGTGATGCAAAATAAATGTTTGTTTATGTATCCTTTTGGATTATAGAACATTTCTTCCTTTTCAGTTGGCAGGATTAAACTTATTTTATTAACACAACCAATAACTATTAAAATTGACAAAGTGGAAGATCATAACCGTACAAACTCGATTAACACAACTAAGAGAAATTAAGGCGTTTGCAATAACCGAGGTTGTTGCACTTAATTAAAAAAGTATATACATAGATAGTTGTGATGGCTTATTTTTATTTTAAGAGATAACGAAAATGTTATAAAAAAAAACATTATTGAAAGCAAACAAATCGTTTTGGTTGGTTTGATGTTTTGATTTTAATGAACAGATGAATAAACACAAGAAATTGAACTTATCGATGTAAAATTTTTAAAAAGTAGCACTTATAACAGACGTGTTACGATTTTAGTGTTGCGAAAATCAAGAAATTGCGCGAATCGAGGGTTGTGTTAACCGAGTTCGTACTGTACTTACATGTCTGTAGTATTAACAAGAAACATGATGCAAGAGGGCAAACGAAATCGTTTCCAACTGACCATTGGTAGCTTCCTTCACCTAGTACCTCTAAAAATTGGAGGAATATACATATGTGACTCGCGTCCCTGTTTTTATGCGTATATTCTCCAACACATATTTGTAGGCTTTTCTATTCAACCGAAATCTTTGAATAAAGCTATATTGTTGTAAACTTATATTATAAAATAATTTGCAACAAATAATTAAAATACATCTTTGATCTGACAAAGTAAATTTGTCAGAAAAATCTCTTAATTTCTTTTTGTACTCGGCAGGTTCAATAACTCCGAATCCTCATGTTCTTCTTCACTATCGTTCAAAAATGCAATATATTCGCGTATCATCTTCTTTTTTAATTTATTAAAAACTTTTTTTCAAAACAAAACTGAAACTGAAATATTTGAGAAGAGAAACGTCAAAGAATAAGCTGTCGTTTATTTTGTTTCGCATGTGCGAACGAAAACTTTCGTTTTTTATGTTACATGAAGCAAATTGTTCGCACGCGCGAAAACGTTTGTTCGCGTGTGCGATACAGAATGTCACCCCAGAATTTCTTACAAAAATATTTCGAATACGAAATTCGGATCAAATTTAACTCATTTTAAATTTTGTTCTCAAAACTTTCAAAAACGGCAGAAAATCAAAAAAGAGAAAAAAGTGCGGCCCCAAAGAGGATATTGTAGCAAAACGGCAATACTGAAAATGTAGGTATAAGCATCACGTTAGAGTGGGTAGGTATACAGTTAAATATGATATTTTTTGTATTGTTTTTAACTATAAAGAAGAATGAGAGTAATTATTAAGGGTTAACAGCTCAGCGACAAAGATGTGTAGGATGTGTGTTTGTGAGTGTATATGTTCGTATATTCATAATACACACTTGAATATTTTGAAAAGATGGACAGTAATTGATGATTGAAATATAAAAATATAATCTGTTGCTACATAGGCAATGAACGTGTAGATACAAATTTAAAAAAAAAAAATAACTAGGTATATAAGAAGGTAAATTAAATTATTGAGAGAGCTTCTGTAAAAACTTTAAACTGTTTGTACATCTGTACATCATCCCGGTCATTTTAATCAGTTTGCATACCTACCCGTTTATTTGAATAAACATTCATTAAAATGACCATTTAAACCAACACTTACAATTTCAGATTTTTAATTCAATCCCCTTCAAAACTCAAGACCAATAGTGCTGACTAAATATAGGTATGTCTCTCAAAACTGCAAGAATAAAAAAATACTAAACACAAAATATTCCAAAAATATAGGTATCTAATATATTTCCCCTAATTATCCCAGTTTAGTTAGTTTATTATTAGTTAGTTTATTTATTTGTCAAATTTCTTTTTTTATTTATGACTTTTTATATTTTAAAAAAACAAAAACTACCAACTATTAATCTCCCCTTCTTTGTCTTATCAACAATTCCAATTTGAACAAAATGTTAAATAAAATTTTATTAATTCATGGAATTTTTCTTTATTAAAAATATATATTCAATGCTAAATTGTTTGTTTCTGTTCAAAGTCAGAGACTTCGGATGCATGCCACTTTCAGAGGTTCGCGGATAAAATAAATCATACATTCGGAATTTTGAGAATCAAGAGTTTTTTATGTTTAATTTGTTGCTTTATAATTATACATGAAATAAAAAAAAATCAACCATTCTCTTCTACATACATATGTAAACAAAACACCGATTTTAATTTTTTTTTAAACCTACCTACACGAAGTAAGGTAAGTCATTAAAAAAACAGTTAAGAATTATATATGCGTGTAGGCATAAGGTTGTATAAAAGGCAAGTTTTGCAAATTTAAATAAAACACATACAGATGTATGTTGCATCGAAAAATATCAGCAAGGACATTAATCAATTTTGTATGTTTTTCTAAGTAATAGCGAAAACATCATCATAAAGACAAAAATCAGGTACATGTAGTTAGTATAGGGTTACCGCCACTCGTTTTAATTTATCTTTCGATTACTTTTTTACGGAACATCTGAAGGACTGAATAAACACACATTAAATGATTCAATTTTGTCTTGTTGGATCTCTTTTTGAGTTTTTTTAAGTTTCAACTTTATTGAATAAAAGAGTATGTATTGACAAACGTCACTTATCTGAACTGTATATTATCGTCAGAATTCTACATTAATACTTTTGAACAATTAATCATTGAGTTGTGTGAGATTTAAGATAAAATTAAAATTTAAAAAAAAATAGAAACATTTTGACGGATGTGATTTAATTTTGTATTTCCAGAACAATAGGTAACCCTTGTAAAGTTAATAGGTGTTAGCTGGTGTTGGAGCAATTTTTTTGAGAGCGCGCAGTAGATGATGAGAAATATTATAAGATAATGATGTACACTTTCATATCCTTACTGCCAAAGAGTGGGGAAAAGAGAAAAAGCTTTCTCATTTTGTTTGCATGTGAATGATAGGGGGTTGACGTTTGGAAAAGTTCAGCCTCAGGATAATTTTATGATTTCTATTACCAAACATACTAACAGGAACAAAATAAAACAAAAAAAAAAACACACATCCACTTTTGTTTCTTATATTGAAACATAAATATTTCAATGTTTATACGAAAAAAAAAAATCCATCCATACAATATGACTGTGTACATTTTTTAAATTAATTCAAAAAGTGTTTTATTTATAGGTTGTTCTTTTAACAAAATATGTACATTTCGAGAAAGAGCACAGAACACATAAATTCATTCACATTATTCATAGCACAGAGTAATAGATACATTTAAAGATAGCAAGGTAGGTATATATTTTTCAATATTTTTTTTGTTTTTAAGTTTCGTAGGACTTTTTAAGGATTAACAAGATTTTATCAAAAACTTGAAATCAAGGCAGAATAGCTGTTTGTATATGCAAATAACAAAACGGAAGCTGCAGTACACGCACAAACACATACATTATAATAAGAGTAATTATAAAAGTATGAATCTCTACACACCGGTTAGAAAGGGTAATGATTGACTGAAATTTATTAACTTGATGATGTTGTCTGATTCGGCAGCTTTATGATTCCACATTTATCTTATATAGATACACATATACCTATCTATATGAATAAAGATATATTTTTCTATCTATCTATATTTTTTTTTTTATTCATTCTCTACATTTGTGGAGAGACAAAGAGTATGAAGAAAAGATTTGCGATCATGACCTACAAAAGCCTTATAGGAAGAAGATACAAAACTAAATATGATATGTTCCATGTATGAATGCAAGTATATAAGGATAAAGGATATATGTAGGTATATATTTGAAGGTAGTAGAGCTGAGAGAAACATATCATATACCTATGCATCCATTTTTCGTGCAGTTGCATTTTGTTTATTTAAATGATTTTTGTTGTAATCAAAATTTGGGGAATACGCAATTCAAGTGCAATGACAAGGCCGGAGCCAAAAAATATTCGAGGGGCGGGGACAACTGTCATTAAATAAAATAAATAAATTTGGTGGTTTGCCAGCTTCTAATTTACAACTCTCAACAATTGATTGTTTTCAGAAATGGATGCTATTTTCTGCCAAGTCTGGACTTTTTAATGACATTAAATACGCAGAACCTGAGTTGTCAAAAAAGTTTAGAACTTTTCAAACTTGTTTTTCTTTCCATTTCTGAACATATTATTTAGAGCGCGCTTTATGAGCTCCGTATACATACATACATATGTACATATGTAGGTAAGAAGTAGGTAAGTTAGAAAATCCAAATTTTACGTAACAAAAATTAAAACCAACAATATCCATAATTCATTTCATTTCATTTAATTTATTTAATTTGCATATAAACATTAAGATATAATATCTTATAAAGTAGTTTACAGCTTTGAGGTTTGTAAAATAAGAAAAAAGAAGAAAGACTACCCTATTAAACGTCATTATGATGAATCCTTTATAAAGATATTAATAATATATTTATTACAATTATTTAAAATAATTAGAAATTGGAAAAAAAAATCAATTAAGATATTGATAAAAATTTATAAAAAGTAAAAAAAAAAAAAAAAAAATAGAGAGAAAAAAAAATAATTTAAGAAACTAAAAATCTCTCCATTTATTTATGTATATTAATTTGAAGAAAAAAAAAACGGATATGTTCAGCCAGACTGAAAGTAGACAAGTAACTCTCTTTCAAACATAGATGCACCCCTCAGTTCCCTAACATGCCGTGGCAGAGTTTTCCACAGGCGAGTCGAATTAATGAAAAACTGCCTCCTTAATGTTAAATACTTATACTGCGGATGAATTATTGTTTGGGATCTATCTGAGGAACCAAATCTTAATCTATCGAACAGATATCGAGGTTCACGTGTTTGAATTACGTTGAACAGTAATATTAGGGTTCTAAAGCCTAAACGATTATCTAACGAAATGTTTGAGATTTGCCTTGAAAAATTAGAGACGCTGTCATATCTTCTTAGTCCATATATGTACCGTGCTATTCTATTATAAGCCACATTCAGCTTCCTTCTACTGATAGAATCACAGTCGCAGTAAATTTCACACCCAAATGATAAAATTGGTAGAACCAGAGTTTTGGCGAGCATTAAACGGATCTTTAAGGGAGTGAAATACTGCAATGTCCATAAAATTCGAAGGACACCATAAACTTTTCCTACCGCTGCGTTGATGTGCCTATCCCAAGTTAAAGTTCTATTGAATAACATTCCTAAATCCCTAGATGTTTCTACATATTCAATAGGGGAATTATTGAGGAAAATGGTAGGGAAATAGGAAAGGTCCAAAAGATTTATATTAATAACTATGCATTTCGATTTAATTGGATTTAAAAACAGACCATTCCTATTAGACCATAATGAAATCCTTTTCAAATTCTTATTGATAGTGTTTGCGCAATCTTCGATGAGTCCAAGCGGGCAGCTTCTATACAATTGAACATCGTCAGCATACATTTGTATAGATGAAGATGAAATAAGTGAGGGGAGTTCATTTATATAGAGGGAGAAAAGTAGGGGTCCAAGTATTGATCCTTGGGGCACCCCTCTTACAGTCGGTAAGAAACTGGAGATATAATTCCCTATCACAACAGCTTGCTTTCTATTGCAAAGATAGGAAAATAAAAGGTTAACGGCCGAAGGAGAAAAATAATAAAATGTCGACAATTTATTACAAAGAATAGAATGATCAATAGTGTCGAAGGCTTTAGAAAAATCTAAAAGAAGCAGGAAGGTCACGTAGTCCTCATCTATGGCCAGTCTCAAATCATCGACAATGTTGATTATACTCGTAGCAGTAGGCGATAAAATATTAAATAATCTAAGATGAACTGCTATTTGCTTTTGTAAAACTCTATCAAAAACTTTGGACAAAAAAGGGAGAACCGAAATTGGTCGAAAGTCATTACCTGTACACGTTTTGGGAATTGGAATAATTTTTGTCAGTTTCCATAGGTTAGGAAAAATACCAGTCGTTAATATGGTGTTAAATGCATGTGTTACATAAGGCAAAATAACAGGTAATATAGCCTTGAGGAAGACTGGGTGTAGTCCGTCGAGGCCAACAGCACTTGACTTAATAGACAGAAAACATTCGACTAAGTCCCTACTATCTATACAAGAGAACTCAAAGCCATCTTCTTGTGGTTCAATAGAAGGTGTATGGGCTTCTTGACATTGAGAAGGAATTCATTCTCCCAGATTTTCTAATAGGTATATCTCACAAAAGATAGACCTGTTATTTTATTACTATGAAGTAGCACAAACAAACTTGATTTAATACCGATTATTATTTCTAAAATGCCTATTTTACGAATTTGGGAAATTTCATCGTAATCCTTAAACCACTTCTCGATATGAAGCGTGATTTGCATATTGGATTATGTTCCAGGTCGATTTTATTTGCTTGTCCTTTTTTATTAATGAAATTAAAGTTGGCATCTGACAGCAGTAGATAGTGGTCGATAATCAATTATGGAGCATCTAAGCAACAAAGTGTTGAAATAATTAAAACATTTTATCATTTTAACATTTATCGACTTGGAACACAAAACGCACTCTGTACCTATTTGTATATTTTTCTGATGAAATGTTTTTAAATCGGTTTTTTATTTTGATAATCTTTCACAAATGAAATTAATGGCCTTAGCGCAACCCCCTAAAGTCCACCACAGAAACTCAATGATAGGCATTACTGATAATGATTTGCATTACCTACATAAGTAGATATTATATGCTGAGAGATACAACTGTTACAGTAATTATTACTTAAAGCTTTTCTTTATGTAAATTAATAATATCTGCATACATATGTATTTATAGATATATGTATACATTTTTCATATGAAATACATTATTTTTTTCGATAGTCACGTTTCTGGTGTGTTGCTATTGCATAATATTGTGATAAGGGACCAGCTAGGATAGAAACGACTATCATCATCGGTTATTAACCTCGAATGAACGAGAGAGAATTGTGAGTGAGAAACTCCGGAAGTTTTTGAAAGCTTTTTCTCTCTCTAATTTTATTTTATAGGTAGAATTTGTTATAGTTTTGTTTTTGTTTGTTTATGAAAAATTTTACGTAGTTTAAAAAATATCTCTTCCTCTCTATTTCTCTTGCACTTCTTTTTTGTATTTATTTTCGAGAACAATGAATGGATAAATACATACCTAGCTGCACTCACTAAATATAGTTTTGACTGTAAGGTAATAAGAAAATATGAATTATTTATTTATGCTTTCGCGGCACATGAAGTCGTATTTGGGAGTTTTTCTTTTTTGTGAGTACAGGTCTCCACAGATTTCGAACGTATCGAGTAGGTATGCTCTGAACGTGGTCTACACTGAATGTTCAGATTTTTTTTCGAAAAGCACTTGAGCACTAAACTGTCAAAATCCTAGTCTTTTATTAATTTGACCTTTTGCATCAGATGTACTAACTTTGTATACAAAACTTATAGTACTATCAAGAAGACGAAAGATTGTGGCGACATCTTAAAGCTAGGGACTGCAATTGCTAGATTTGTCTTTGCTAAATTTAATAATAAAATATTGTTTGGTATTTTTGTTATCTCCGTTTCCCGCACCAGCTCAATGTGAAGTTTGTTGAGTTCAGCATTTTATTTCGCTTTTTCTACTTTTTTATTTTGAGCTCATTGAGCGCACTGAACATGTTCAAAACAAAAAAAAGGAACAAATTCGGAGCTCTGAACGCTCTGAGCTAAAAAAAAAACAATCTCGGGCTCTGGTACTAAATAAAAAAGAGAAACGTTTTTTGAAAGTAGTTCTAGGAAAACAAAGGAATAAAGACAATAAGGAACAATAAAAAACATAAAAAACGAATCAAACTTACCTATCCCCAAATTGAGCTGCACGTATTTACTACACTATCGGCATTTTTTTTTGCTTTAGGCGTTTTTCTTTTTTAGTTCAGAACAGAGTCTGAGTTGTCAAAAAATAAATTGTGTTTCTTTTTTAGTTCAGAGCGTTCAGAGCTTCGTAAATGTGTTTCTTTTTTCGTTCTGAGCATGTTCTGAACGTGTTCAGAGTGCGCTCTATAAGCTCAGAATAAAATAACTGAGCAGACAGAGTACAATGCTTAACACAGGCATTTGACAGATGGAAATTAAAAAAAAAAATGTCGACAGCTAAGTGTTCAGGTGTGTTTCAAAAAATACTCAGAGCGCTCAGAGCACGCTTCAGAGGATGTTCGGAACATGCTCGACATGCTCGGACTCTGTTCAGAGCTCTATACTGAACTAAAAAAGAAAAACGCCTTTTGTTTGTCATAAGTTAAGCTTTCTGCCCCAATTCAACTTCTTTTGAAAATATGAAATACCGTTTGAAATTTGGAAGTTACTATCAAAGTTAATATATACATTAAACTTTTTGTACTGTGGGCACACTACCTAGATTTATTTAATCTAATCCTTTGGCAGAAACATAACATTCCTTATACTATTATTTATTAAAACCAAACTGTGAATTTCGTTGAATATGTGTAAACATCAATGTTCCTGTTCGAATACAAAAGTGGCGCACAAATCAATATGAAGGTTTTATTTTGACATTACGTTAGTAGGGACACAAACCATTAACATCACATCAAAAAACGCAACGTAGTATAAAACGGAAGGCGTTAAAAATGATAGTTGGTCTGTAAGTTTAAAATTGTACGATTTACCATCTTACTAATATAAAACACTTTTAAATCAAATGTTTTAGTACGATAGAACCTTCTCTTTTGATTTTTTTTTTAATCTAAACCGATTTAAATAAGATGTTTATAGGTATAGAGCTATATCGAGATAGTAACAAATCCTTACTTAAAAGTAATTTTATCTTGCGATTTTTGTTTGGCGAATTTTCATATTCTTTTTGTCGAACTTTCCCAAATTATCATTTCATCAAACTAGTTTCGCGCTTTCACTTTATTTCACTACTTTTTAAATCGCAAGTTGTTAAAATTTATTTTGCCAACCGTTATTCTCCTTTATTATTCTGATATTGGTCTTTTGAAAGCAATTGCCTCAAAAAACTGAATTTCTATATTTAATTGTTTTGTTTATCATTTTTTTAAACAAACATCT
The DNA here is from genome assembly GCA_911387755.1 of Chrysotoxum bicinctum. Classification (NCBI taxonomy): domain Eukaryota; kingdom Metazoa; phylum Arthropoda; class Insecta; order Diptera; family Syrphidae; genus Chrysotoxum; species Chrysotoxum bicinctum. Next base: position 11,250,807 of record OU426991.1, on the reverse strand, counting down.
TGTTTAATTTTAGTGTGGTTTGATTGGTTCTTCGGAAAAGGAACGCGATTTTGTAGTACCAACGCTATACATTGGAGAGTAGGATAAGGAATACAAAACAAGACGATTAAATGTCAAAATTGCAACAACACGTCTAACGCGGCTTACATTCTTGCCGTGCATGACGATTTTTAGGTTTAAGAATGTCTCCAACAGCAAAACAGAAGTTCTCCTCAACAAAATAATACAAAAATTGGAGAGCAAAAAATGGCTGCTAAAAAGAGTTATGCCTTGTGAAGATTTTAATTTACAGTACCTTGCCCAAGCGAAAAAAAAAATAATTAAACGGAAACATAGCTCGATAAATTTCTACATAATTTACTTTATAGTTGAAAGTTTTACTACTCTTTATTATTAAGACAGTTTTTTAACTGTAAAATAAGTTTCATGCTTTAAAGCTTACACCAAATGCAACACGCCACATTTCTTTCATGGAGGTCATTTTGTGCGGAAGTTTATAGGATTTAATTTTTAAGTTGTTTTATAGTACAACTTCTACAAATTTATGGTAAGTATGTGTGCTAAATCTTTTGTACTTTTTTTATTTGAATTTAAAAAAAAACCTATTTATTGTTTAAAGATGGGAAGAGCGTCTGATCTCTCTCCAAAGAATGTTGGGCAAGTAGCTGGACTTTTAAAGGCTACTAACCTATCCCAATATGAAATTGCGGTCACAGTCGAAGTTTTGAGAAGTTCTGTTAAAAATTAAAAAAACAAAATTGACCTAGGGATGACCTTAAGTCCCCGAAGAAAAGGTTGCTGTGGTCGACAACGACACACATTTCAAAGAACAGATCGCAAAATCAGGGTTGTTTGCCTTAAAAACAGAAAATTTACAGTGCGTTTGCTCACGAAAATAACCAAAGATGGAGGAGTCAAAATATCGCAACGCAAAGTTCAAAGGCGCTAGGCAGAAATGAAGTTTATCGCAATGAAACCTGCTCGAAAGCCAAGACTAACGCCTGCAATGAGTTAGAAGAAGATTGGAATAAGCTATTGTTATTAACTTTTTGTTTTGCTTCAAATAATACAACCAAAAAAATCAATCAAAATACATTTTTCCCAGGTTTGCTTTTCGGATGAATCGTTTTTCCAATTTTTGACTGAAAAGACGAAATTTGTGCGTAAAAGACCTGGCGAGAAGAACAAACCAGGGGGCAGATTCTGTAATAAACGAAACGATAGCGATTGATCGTTTTTCAAAAACGAAAGAAAATGTGCGAAAGCGATAATTGGCATTCTGTATCGCATTTCGTTTTTGGTTCTGTGTTCGTTTATGCTTCAAACCCAAACAAATTTGATTGCATACTTTTATGATACTGACAGCTATCAGATAATTGGAAGGATGGAACATTAATTTAAATCGATACATAAAACTCAAGAAAATCGATGTCATGTACACGATTTAAGAAATGAAATGAGGCAAAATTAAGAAAAAGAAGGTACGTAGTTTATTTTCTTGGGATTTTAATATCAATTAACGTTAGTTTTGTTGATTTTTAAGTAAAAAAACACATACATAATAAGAAAGCATTAAATATCGATTAAAGTAAATTTGTATACACATAAAGTGTCAAGAAGACTCATCACTATTACTGTGACAGATTGTATTTTTGTGCAAAATGTGATGCAAAATAAATGTTTGTTTATGTATGTATGTATTAACACAACCAATAACTATTAAAATTGACAAAGTGGGAGATCATAACCATATACCGTACAAACTCGATTAACACAACTAAAAAGAAATTAAGGCGGTTGCAATAACCGAGGTTCTTGCACTTAATGGGCTACATTTTCTTAGATACAAATTTTAGATGTGATGGCTTATTATTTTTTTAGACATAACTAAAATGTTATAAAAAAAAACATTATTGAAAGCAAACGAATCGTTTTTGTTGGTTTGATGTTTGGATTTTAATGAACAGATGAATAAACACAAGAAATGGAACTAACCGATGTAAAATTTTTGAAAAGTAGCACTTACATAATCAGACGTGCTACGATTTTAGTGTGGCGAAAATCAAGAAATTGCGCGAATCGAAGGTTGTGTTAACCGAGTTCGTACTGTACTTACATATCTGTGGTGTTAACAAGAAACATGATAACTCCAAAATGTATGTAAATTTGTCTTTAATAACTTTTGAATCCGATGACCATTTGATCCAACTGGATGGCGTCGGCTAGAGACCGGGATAGGTGGAGAGACTTGTTGAAAGAGGCCAGGACCGGAACCCGGTTGTCGAGCCGATGATGATGATGACCATTTGATCCATTCCGCATAAATTTGGTCGTCCAAAGGTGTTAAGCACTCACCAAATACTTTTGACAGAGTGCTCTGTGCAAGAGGGCAAACGAAATCTTTTCCAACTGACCATTGGTAGCTACCTTCACCTAGTACCTCTAAAGTAGAGCAAAGGCTAAAAAATTGGAGGAATATAATATGTGACTCGCGTCTCTGTTTTTATGCGTATATTCTCCAACACATTTGTAGGCTTTTTTGTTCAACCGAAATCGTTGAATAAAGCTACGAGTATATAGTTGTAAACTAATATTATAAAATAATTTGCAACAAATACCTAATTAAAACACATCTTTCATCTGACAAAGTAGATAAATTGGAAAAAAAAACTCTTAGATTTCTTTTTGTACTCGGCAAGTTCAATAACCCCGAATCCTCATGTATCATCTTCTTTTTTAATATTAAAAACTTTTTTTCTGAACAAAACAGAAACTGAAATATTTAAGAAGAGAAACGTCAAAGAATAAGCTGTCGTTTATTTTGTTTCGCATGTGCGAACGAAAACTTTCGTTTTTTATGTTACATGAAGCAAATTGTTCGCACGCGCGAAAACGTTTGTTCGCGTGTGCGATACAGAATGTCACCCCAGAGCACATTATTCCAACAATCAAGCACCCTCTATCCATAATTGTTTGGTCTTTAATATCAGGGAAAGGAGTAGGTCTTCTTTAAGTTGTGGAAAATACCATGAGGCAGGACCGGTACAAAAAAGTGCTTGAAACCGTTTTGTTGCTAGGACCGCACTTGTGATTTCAATCGCACGATTTCTTAGTCGCAAAAATAGAACACCTGAATTTAAATGAGAATGAACGCACTTGTAAGACGCAAAAAGTAAGACACATGGCCTTAAATGTGAATGCACGCACATGCGACTTAAAAATCGTAGCGATTATAAAAATGAAACAAGTTCTATTTTTTCAAGCGATTTTTCTGTCGCTACTTATTTGTAGCAAATGCGTGCACTCACATAAAAAGTAATGTGTTTTGATTTTCGCGATTAAATAATCACGCGGCAAAAAAATCGCAAGTGCGTGCATAACAATAATTTGTAGTGACTACGACTTTTTAATCGCCTCGACGAAAAATCGCAAGTGCGGTTCTAGCCTAAAGGCGCTTGTTTCAGCATAAGGTCAACACACAAAATATTATAATAAAGATGGTTTCTGTTAATCTATGGTTTTTGTATCGAAAATTGTATTGATTTTTATTTTTATTTAATTTCAGCAATAATTATAATGCTAATAATATGAATAAACAAATATGAAGAAAAAACAAAAAGAAAACAAAACAAAGTAAACAAAAATGTTGCATGTTTTCGCTTGGGCCTAATAATATGGCAAGGTACTGTATTTATTTGACATATCGTCGCTTTTCCGGTAGACTGGCATAAGTCGAAATTTGTTAATTCTCAGGAGAGCCTTTTAAATTTTTTTTTTCATATTGAAAAAAAATTTCCTTGTTCATAAAAAACTAAACTCGAATGTTGAATACATGAAAAAATTGCATTTTTTGTTTGTTAAGTTTTATAGAAAACGAAATATTTAAAAAAACAAAAATTGATTTATGCCGTTTTTCGAAAATACATAGAAAATGACAGGGATGTTTGTGAAAACTGACAGCGGCGCCTTTTCATAACTCGGAAACTAGAAGAAGCAGGTTAATGCCGATTACACAGAAAAATTGTGTTTTTTTTTCAGCTCAGTTCTGTGTTTTAAACTAAGAAACGACAAATTTCGACTTAAGCCACTCTGCCGGAAAAGCGACGATATGTTTCGAGTAAATGCGTCCATTTTGTTTACGATTCGGATAGCGTGAACAAAATAAATGTTCCGATCGGAACTTTTTTTATCTACTAATGGAATGGGTATGATATTAGGGTTCATAAATTCAAGGATTATTTTTGTATAGCTCAAATCATTATTAGCGGGTTCGTTCTAGCAATTTAAAAATAAATAAAATTTTGTTTCTAATAATATTCATGTGTTTTTTTTAAATTCTAAGAGCAAGTATGTGCGCCTCAGTCGTACATTTTATTTCAAGTTCTTTTTGAAGGTTCTGGAGGGCATATAAATAGTGCGAAAACCAAAAAGTATGCGATGTGTTCTTTTCGCTTCCTGCCATTCTTCTTTTTGCAGCTTGTTGCTAGTTAGGATAGTATAGATTAGGTTGTATACCAAGTTCCTATTTAAGTCAGTATTTTACCTTAAGACAAATTAAAATAAAAATATTTATAAAGCTTTCAGGTTTCATATAGTTATTCTCGAAATATAAAGAAAATGTTGTCACTATTTCCCGCAGTATCAAACATTCACATCTGAGCTAAAACACCAACCACCAAGGGTTTAGTACAAGAACTCGTGCCCTCCAGCGGTTAATAGTTATAGTTTTAGGTACTAAGGTTCTGTTATTGAGTTTTTTATTTTCTTAAGAAATACCACTCGCTGTACTTCCTATAATTCTATTGCACTCTCGAAAAAAAAAAACTACCCCTCTATTTTCGTACACATACAGTGGAAGTAAAAGGAAACTTTATGTGTATGGGTGTTTTTCCATGTTGAATACTTTAACACTTTTTATCATGATTTCGATTTAATTCGATTTAAAATTTTGTTAATTTAAAATAAGAAAAAAATATATTAAATTTTTACCTTCCATATCGATGATTGGATGATTCTTGCCCGATTTCCTGTTTTGGTACAGGCGTCACAATCGCCGGATGTGAGTTCAGTACATGATGCGGTGAAGTATGAACCGAAGGCAACAGACTCGGTGAAAAGCGGAATGAAAAATCACTAAAATAAAACAAAAATAATGCTTTATATAATATTAAAGTCCAAAAAATGCGAACGTTGAAATAAGAAAGATTTTAAAACTTTAAGGAAGTTATCAGTTGTTGAAATAAAAAAAAAAATAATAATAAAAATACCACTTACCTTGATAACGTTGTGTTGATGGGTAGGGATGAGGGATATGGACTTCTAAAACTAGACGCTGCCGAATACACGGATGGGGTATGCCTGCAAGAAATAAACAACAAAAACGATTCAAGAAAAGTTTTTTATTCATTACAAACTTCTAAAATGACTTAAAGAATATACCCTAGACGCTAGAAATAAGAATGATTTTCCATAATGAAAAATAATGCGAAAAATATTTTATGTAAAGAAAATTGGCGCAGTTCATTCCAGAAAAAATAGGTATCTTTTCTAGAAAATTTAATTATATTTTTAAATGATTGTTCATTGAGTACGTACTTTAAGAATAGATAAGATAGATATTTTTCAGTTGTTCTCTGATTTTAAAAGCCAAGTGGGAAAAACTGAATTAAATAAAACTTTTCAATGTCAAACCATAATAAAAAAGAAAATGGGTTTTAAAAAATATTTATAAGCTTAAATTCTTCACAAAAACTAGACAACTTATTAAAATTAATTTTAAGATCAAGGTTGCCATTCTGCCGAATTTGTCACAAGATCTAGCGGAATTTCAACACAACTCAGCAACACATAATCTTTTAATGTCATTAATATGCATTATAAATTAATAATTTTATTTCTTAAAATCCAAATAAAAATATGTACAAATACTAAGTAGATATTTACCTAGGATATGATGGGAGTAGAAGCTTGTTAAAAGTAACAAAAAGCGGTTGTATGGAAAGCCGGTATAGATACCTGATTTAGAAAATGTTCACGTTTGTTTAAAAAAAGTTTATGGTTTTGGCATTCTGTACCATAAAAATAGATCATCATCATTTTCTTCTATATACTCGTAAAAAAAAAAAACAAAACTTTAGTTTTTGAACTTATTATTATATTGACTTTTAAAGACAAGCATCTGTGAATTATGACATGCAAATTCAAAATACTATTCACCCCTATTACAGAATTCGGCGAATGAGCTAAAGTGACAGTTTCAATTCATTTCCAAACTTTTGCTATTACTCAATCCGACGAATGAAAGTTGAACGAATGTCGGTAACAATCCCTGCACCACTGACATTTTGTTTAACTTATATATACTTTATTATAACTTATATTACAGAACTGGCAATCCATTCGCACTCCATACAATTTCTATAATTTTACATTCGCACCAATTTCGAGACGAATCTGAAGTGAATTTTTGATTAAACGAAAATAAACAATGGAGAGTACAAAAATGTAAGTCAAAAGCTTATCATACTAAATGCTTAAGTGTTTGTTTAACAAATTTTAATAGAAAACGCACAAATAGCAAAGCAACCAGTGAGCAAGAAATCTAAAAAAAAAAAAAAGAGCACACGGCTGGTTTTGAACCGTCCCCCATCTGCGTACTAACCACTCTCAACGATGCTTGATTTCCTTGATCGAAAACGATACTATTATCACAGCCTAGGCCAGTTGAATAAATGTTTGTAGCTGACAGTGTCGATACGAAAGTTCATAAATGATAAGGTAATTTTATGAATCGACAATGTAGTTCATCCGACGAATTTCATGATTGAGTTTTACAGCGGATGCGAATCGAGTCAACTCACCGGGAGTAAAATTCTGCGAATTCTGTAATAGACATGATTATTTTGTCTATAACTTATTTATGTATTTTATAATCTACGAGTCTTAAGCTCAACAGATTACAATTCAATAGGTTAAATTTAAAACTAACTTAAAAAAACAATTAGTGAAATAAACTATCATAAATACAGCAATTCATAAAAATAAATATTATTTCTATAAATGTACCATAATTGGTTCTTCGCCTAGGCTGAAAAAGAAGGTGTCTTGCGCTCAGTGTTCTCGTTGGAGCGTATATGCTCTATATGTCTCGCACAAAAACTAGATCATGAATAGTTCTACGGGACTTGAGCGGCTGCAAGCCCAAAAGCTTTTGCCTGGCTATAGAATTTGGATAGAAATTCCAGCGCATTTTATAGGAACCTTCTGGATTCTATCTGAAATTGATTTTTGGTGAGGGTTCCAGATTACATCTGCATATTAGATCTTACGAACGAGGTATTTAAAGAGATAAGAGTGTAAGGATCGGAGAAATCAGTTGAATTTCTTTTTATCAATCCTAGAATTGAGTTCGCTTTGGAGATTACAGCATCACCATGAGGAGCAAATGAAAATTTGGAGTTAAAAGTAACACCCAAGTCTTTGACTTTTACAGTTCTCTGATGTAGAATACGGCTATCTGGAGCTAAAGAGTATACGGAAACCCGTACACAAACTGTTTACTAGAAAAAGAGACCACGAATCATTTTTTAACATTAAGGTTCAAGTGGTATAGTCAACACCAGAGAGATAAATTTATTGTTAAGGTCCATTTGGAGCTTAAAGCAGTCATCATCACTCGCTACTTTAAAAAATATCTCGAGATCATCAGCGTATATAAGACATTGGCTGAAATTAATATAGTTCACAATATCGTCAATAAATATAGCAAAAAGCAACGGACCAATATGGCTGCCCTGAGAAACACCTGACGTGCACTTAATTGGCCTGGAGGCACATTCATCAAGTTTCATTTTTCGAATCCTACTGGTTAAGAAGGAGTAAATCCACTGAAGCAAGCTTGAGTCAATGTCGAATATTTCAAGTAATACGTTATGGCAAACTGAATCGAAAGCCTTGCTAAAGTCCGTATAAATAGCATCGACTTGATTACGGTTTTCGATAATATCTACAAAAAAGGAAGAGAAACGTGTTTAACATGCAATTGCCATGGTAATGTTACATCCCTGGCATTTAAGTAATAATTTGACATTTTCTATTTTGAAGTTATCCACATTGACACAGCAAACCGTATGAGAAATAGTAATAGTTCACCAATATACTACCACTACTCAATTAAGGATTCAGAACTAGAAGGAGTGGTTCAGAAAAAAGATCTAGGAATTCTAGATACAAAACTTTCCTTCTTACCACACCTAGATTACACTATCAATAAATCCAATCAAATGGTGGGTTTCATTAAGAGACCAAAAATTTTAACGAATCATACACACTTAGGTCCCTTTTTAATCTATCTTTTGCCGTCTAGAGATTTTTTCTTAGAATTTCGTTGTTGGCGTAGCGACTTTTAATTTCTGATTTACTTTACAATCTGGTTCGCATTCCACATATGTATCATCCACACTGCAACGAATAAATTATTCGAGCACGAAAAATCTCAAAATCATTCTTGTTTTGGTCATTGGACATCAATTTTTTAAACATATTTTCGACTAATTTTGAAACCAAGTTACATATATATATATGAAGCAAACATGGCGATGGGTGTCAATAAAATATTGAACTTAATGTGCTATTAAAAGTAAAATTTACACATCGATTTCAAAAGCAAAAGGAAATTTTTTGATTTATGAGTTAACTTAGCCATAATTTATTTGCTGGATTAACTTACTCTGACGAAATATGTATATGTCGAATGTATCTATAGAAAGGAAAGTAAAGTTATTCTTGTACTGCTTTTGATTTGTTGATCAACATTTTTCTAACCCACATAAAGTTATGTATAACCGTATCAAAGCAAAACGACCGACGTTAGTAACAAGTTTGTTAATGCTTTGGAGGATTGTTAAACTCCTTAATCATATTAAAAACTTCAGGCCATAATGTGACAAAGCTTTGCAAGTATAAACTACGAGTATTAGGTAAATGGTACTATTGCATTGTTACGGGAGAGTGCGAAAAAAAGTTAAAAATACTGAAATATGAGTATCCCCTCTGAATTGTCTTTATAAAAAAAGTTTTTTCGAAATTTTGTTCAAACGAAATTATAAGTTTTGTAAGTTGGATTGCTCTGCTCATTCATGACGAAAATAAAGTACACAAATTATTCTGAAATTATTTTCAACACAAATGCGACTCTAGACGTCAACATTGACACGTACACGCACTAAGACTATTTGGACAGGTTAAAATTTTCTTTGTTCTTCGGTCGATGTTCTTGTTAATCGACTATTTAAATAAACAACGCTGATTGGCATAGCTGGTCTAGCTTAAGAACAGTTTTACTCGAATATGATTATTCGAAATGTAGGATCTAATCCCTTTTATTTATATGTCAAAATCAAAATCACGCAAAAATTGGCCATAAAAATGTAGAAAATAAAACTTACAACAGCTTTTCTGAAATGTATCAATATTCTTAAGATGAGATATTGAATAAAAAAAAAAGCAACTTGCCTAAAATTCAAGATGGCGCACACACCCCTAACAACCATTTTATTTTTTGGTATTTGAATTGTTCAATCCTACTCCTACATTACCTTCCAGATGTTTTTTTGTTTATTTTTTTTTATCGTACAAACATTTTTCAAAGAAGCACGATTTGGATTTTTAATCTAACATAAATTTGTCCATAATTACAGATTTATTGAGCACAAGTAAGTACAAATACGACACATCAAATAAGACAAAGAAACTTGAATAAATAAAAAAAAATATCGCAGACACAATTCGAAACACGAATTTTATTGTTGTTTATTTAAATTATAGAATTAATGGCTACAGTAAACGATCAAATGACAAAGATACATCATAAACGATGAATATTTATTTTATTATTCAAAGGAAGTGTATATAAAAAGTAGTAATTTGAAAGTTTATTACTAATTTGATTATTTTATTAGATATGTTTTTTATTTATTTGAAATTATTATTATGATTAAAACTTACCATGAGGCTACTTGTGACATATCCGGACTCAGCATAGGATATGCATATTGACTGGCGGGAAATGGATAGATCGCGGGCCTTGTCAGACCTAAAATAGATCAAAGGAAAAAAATATTAATTTATTGAGTACAAAAAAAAAGAGATAAATGAACATTATGATTTATTTCGTCTATTTTGTTTCCATTTATTTTTGTATAAGGTACGCGCACTAAAGGGTTTGACTATGCCTGACTAATGTGAAACACAGTGAAAGGATTTAAAAGGAGATACCGATACATATTGGTTTTTAAGTTCTGGATAGGGACAAACAGAGCTAGATAAAGTATTCGACATTGGTGTTGTGCGGCTAAGGAAAGAATCTCTGTAAAAAATTGTGGTAAAGTGTAAACTGATAAACAGGGGACGAATAAAGGTTTTATTGATTACAGCCAGATCAGAAGGGATGAAACAAAAGACTTATTGAGAACATTTTTGGACAAAAGGTGGTCGTGATCCACATACCTAGCACTGAAAGCTGTTCGGTTTCTTCAAGGCAAGTATGCTGATCATGAATAGCAAGCAGTATAGGGTTGGGTCTCGCAACAACAGGAGACGGTATTGAGTTTTTGAAGCATTAAATTCTACGCGGTTATATAATTCCCCGTTGAACAATGCTGTTAAGATTAAAATTTAATGAAAGTTTAAATTATTAAGGTCGAAAATAGATTGAAAATCCGAAACGGGTCGCTAATTTAAATTATTTTATTTAATAAATTTTTATTTTCATTTCATTAATATTTAATTTTTTACAATTCACATGCACACAAGGGTTTAAGAGACCCTTATAATGTTAAACATAGCACGGGCACAGAAGGCGTCGATGAACATTAGTTTTGAATATTTTCAAATTGAAATCGCAAGGGAAAACCGTTCCGGGAAAAATAATTCAATATTCATGTTGTGCAACTAAAAAACGATACGACCAAAATTAGACTCGAGGTTGAACTGATGTGCATTCCTAGCGAAACGGGTATCGCGGGGATATGGATGCAAACTGGCTTGGCTACTTCGAGTGAGCATTGCTTGTGAAAGAAGCTATAAAACAGGGAAATACATGAAACATTCCGACGGTGTTCAAGAGATGGGAATTAATCCATGATAGCTCTGTTTTCTTTTTAGTTTTAACGCTCTTCTTAATTCTAACCAACAAGTGGAGAGAATTGTGTGCTGCACATGCCCAAAGATGTGAGTTATACTCGAGCTTTTGACGTATAAACGCCTCATAAATGGTAGCCACATCAGAAGGGATGAAAAATTTCTTACATCGATAAAGATATCCTAAGCATTTAGCAGCATTTATAGTGGTCTCGAGAATGCGGTCATTCCACTGAAGATTGCAGTTGACAGATATACCGAGTACTGAGACCTTTTCGGTTTCTTTGATGCAAGTGCCATTCAAGGACAATGACATAAGGGGTACATTTTGCATTAACGAAAAAGTTAAAGAATTCGAGTTTTTACATGGATTGATAATATAGTTTAATAAAAAAAAAATAGTTTTAGGCCGAAATGTATTAGGACACAGTTAAGCTTAGAGCAGTCACATAGGGCCAGTCATTTGTAAGTTATTGGATAAGTAGGCTAGTTTTTATGAATTTTTGCCTAGCTTTAAGATAGTTGTAAGATTAATTTTAATAAAAATGAATTAGAAAAAAAAAAACAATAGACAGCATTGAGTTTTGGAAGCATTAAATTCCACACGACTTTTTATACCCAATTTAACAATCATTTAACAATGCTTTAAAGATCGAAAGCTTATAATAAGTTCTACATCACAAGGACGTTAATTTATAAACAAGTACTGTCTAGAGTAAAACAATTTAATGGATGAGAAGTTTCAAACAGAAGATCATTGATGAATTTGAGACAAAACAGAGCCCTGGGGAACAACAGCACGTAGATATTTCACGCCTATCAGACTTCAAACCGTCCAGTATAAGCGATTCGAAAGGTAATTTCTAAGGCGGGATTCGTCAATATCTATTGCACACATTTTGCTTGTTGTTAAATTCTATTACATGCTTTTCAAGAATCAAGCGCAATTATCTTACTTTCTTCAAAACAATGTTAAGATTGATTCCATTGTTCGGTGAGATACTCGTAAACCATCAGATCACTAGTTCATCACAATATTTTTAATAATACTTCAATGACTTTCGAAAGAAGGGGCTCAAGCGCAGTTGGACGATAGTTAGAAGAATGAGATTCGTCTTTTATAAGGTCTACCTGGTCAAATGCAACTGTACGAGTGTGACAAAAAAAATGCTTCATCTCATGAAATTGTTAGCGCTCTTGAGAGCGCAGTTCTTTGTACTTGAGTATAAAACAGGAGTCATTATATAAAAATCGTTAAATTTGAAATCCTATAGTCTTCTTATCTACCCACCCACCAATTCAATTCAATTTTGTTTTATTTACAATTTGGCTTACAACTAATAAGATACTACATATGTATGAAAATTTAAATTTGTTGGCTCATAGTTGGCCTAACTATATACAGTGACTTAAGTTTAATTATTTTTATACAAAATTTACATGACGAAAAAAAATTAAATTTAAAATGCCGGTTGACTGTATTGTCCTCAGGGTGTTCATTCCTGGTTGTCAGTGGTGATTTTTTCTACCCACCCACCGTATCCCTTATACTCGTAGTTCTAAAGAACCTTTCTGTCGCAGCTGCGGAGTGTTAATTTGATCATGAAATGCTTCGATTTAAACCTTACCACTCCTTAGAATAAGAATAAGCTTATATTAAGCGGAATACAAATAAAATTAAAGCAAATGGTTTCAACAATCCTCACCCGTAAGACTAGGGCCACGCTCTACAATTCTTATACTGCCAGTCCTGCTTTACTTGAAGGAATAATCGCGAAAGGATAGCTTATACGTGGCCCTTTCGAACGAAAGCATTTTCGATGGATATTTGGTTGAAAGCAAATGGAGAAGAAACATCCGCAAATGATAAGAGCTATACCAAGACGTGGATGTGCCACGTCTTTGAATGTCAAATACAAGCTGACTACATTGGCTGGGCCATATCGAGCGAATGGACAACAATGGTCCGGTCAATAGAGTCTTTGAATTACAACCCTCAACTTCAAAGCAAAACGAAAGACCGAACCTTCTATATAAAAAGCAAGCCATCGACAGGGTTGTAAGAGAATGCAGTCATTTGTGAATGCAATCTTTAAGGAATTAAATCAAAAGAAAGCATTCGTCGAAATCACTTTGAGACTTCGACTTCAAACTATGCAATTACCATTCGTTGCGACATTAAAAAGACGATCCATCGCACAAAAGAACCGTTCTGAAAGTTGGCAGTTTTATTGAAATCAAAAAGAAAATACGCCTAGAACAAGGTGTAACCGCGACCGAGAAGAGATTATGTTATTTCAATTTTCAGGAAAAAACACGAGTCTGAGGCGGGACTTAGAGTTACACGAGACACGAGACCGATACCGAGAGTATACTGATTATTTTTGTATTTCAACAAGACTAGACGCAGTCCTATTTGATATATAATACATCATAAAATTTTAGGAACATTTTAAAAGTACCTGTTTTTATATAAGATTAAATGAATTCCAATAAATAAATGGGGTGACTCGGAAACTTGTGGAGAACCAGGTACTACTTAAAACTCTCAACCATTTCCGTGCGCGTTTTGCCGACAGAATGGAGGGATCCTACTATATTACCTACCGTGTCCGACAGAAAAAGATGAAGTGCGCTTTGCTTTGTAAGATTTGTTACTTCTTCGCAAGACTCAGTACCCCTTTCAGGGGGTCAGATCTTCGGCGTGATAGTCCTACCTAGCTACCATTGGGCCACGGTGTATACTTTCTACAAGGTTGTTCAAACAAATATTTGAAAAGCCATTGGTAAACTATACCGTTTACGCAAAATATTATTATTATATTGTAAGAGACTGTTCTATATGTATGTATCTATGTATTCAAGTGCAAAAGGGAAAATCCGCATCCTTCTAATATCCATAAATAAGGCAAGGATGGCCATATATTTTTTTTCTTAAAATTATTTTTTTCAGATTTAATTTTTTAATGTTTGTACAACAGAACTACATCGATCTGGATAAGAGTGAGAGAATGTTGTATTTAAAGAATTTCTATAAGTCAAGAAAATAACAAAGCTTTAAATTTAAAAATTTAGAAACAACAATAATTGAATAAAAATAAGCAATATGGTCACCATAGCAAGAATACTTATCGAAAGAATACAAAATGAATATCGAAATCCTCACTCTTTTCCCGATTATATCTCTCAAGGACCCTGCAAAGGATGTCTACCTATACATGGATATACATTTTCCATCGAAACGCATGGTTATCTTATGGTTCTACTTGTCGTACTATAATATAATATTTAATACTCTATGCAACATCAAGTTATGAGGAATTTTTTGTTTGTATGGAGATTGTCCGTTTAATAGTTGGTGTTACATATTATTGTAGAATATAAATGTTGTCGGAGGGTTTTTTTTTTGTGTACGTCGGCATCATCCTTGTCGTCCTGATGGGACTTGGCATTGTGCGTTTGGTTATTGTGTGATCTCGTTTTGTTATTAATTCAAGTGGAATGCAATAATCATCACATATTTGGTATTGAATAGAAAATAATTGTGCAGAAGTGAAGCGATTCAAAAAAGGAGCAGTCAAATATTTTGTTATTACATTTTGATTTAATTTGATTTTTTTTATATGTATGTCCATAGATATTCATATATGCGAATAAATTTTCAACTTAAGCAGGTCTTTATTCTTCAAAAAGTTTAAGCAGATGAATAAGGAATTGAAAAAGAATTATGTGTGACATGAGGTTGGGGGGTGTTAGATAGCGTTTTTTCTGTTTCTGTTTTGTTTCTATATTTTTTGCTTTGCCATGGTTTTGAGTGTAAGTCTATGAGTAAGGTTGTTATCCCAATCCTATTCTGCGAAATTCCCAGGGGTAAGTACTTGTTAATAAGTCGGTGCAGAAAATTGATCTCAATATTGAAAAATAATGGAATGATATTCAAGCTTAAGGTTTTTAAACAATTTCAAAGAAACTATATGTATTTCTATGTTCAACATATTTCAACGTTTTTATAAAATTGAGATTTACTTTTATTTTGACAACGTTCATAGAGATTAAGAGTTTTATAAAATGTTCAGCAAAAGTTTGGGATACATGAACCGATTGATATACGATTCATTCAAATCATTCTGTGAGTTAGATCTAAGATCCCGCTTCATTAGCAACGCCCACTCATATTCCAGTAGCAAATTCGATGTCATCTAAAAAACTTTCAAATACTTGGGTCTCGTCATAGAATTATTTGAGTATCAGGATGAAATTATTTGCTTAGAGATTTTAAGCTAACAGTTGCTTGGTTTCATTATTCTGATACAAAATTATGTTGCCTACTGGAACTCTAGAACTCTTAAACATGCGATTCAAAACTGGTTGATGATTAAACTTCTGTTAGACTTCACTTCAAGCTAACGATATTTTAACCTCTAAATGGGAAACTGCATTTTTTAAGATCTATTCATCCTTATTACGGTTGTTAAATATTTAATTTAATTTAATTTTAATTTTTGTGGGGGCTTTTTTAGGCTTAATACAAGCTAGTTCTTAATCGAACTTATATGAAGCTCTTAAATCTAGGATTGGTGTGAATTTGAAGGATGATTTAGATGGAGTTTCAGCCAGCGTGACCTGAGGTTGACGTCGAAACAGTTAATGTTATAATTAATCCTCCGAAGCATGCAAGTAATACGTTCGTTGGAGCCATAAGAAGTTTGGAGGGTAGGCAGATAAAATAGCCGCGGATTTTTTATATTCCGGGAATAAGTGTTGAAAGAGATGGAATTGTAGGGAGTTGTGCAGTTAACAGATCCTGAAAGTAGTCTATGAATGAAGAGAATGTCGCTTATTGCTCTTTGTTCTTCCAGTGTATTCAAGTTAATTAATAGAAATCGGTCTCGATACGGAGGTAGAATCAAAGGATTATTCCAAAACGAACAACGTGTGTGAGAAAGTTGAGCTCTCTATCACATAAAACACCAATGTCGCGAATTGAGTCAGTGGTGGATATGGGTTGATAATGAAGAAGGTGGTAGATTGGATACGTTTTTGTGAAAAAGTTGTGAAATTTTTCAGGCCCCAGACAGAGAAACTGTTGATATCAAGTTGTAGAAGAGTGGAATCATGTGTGGAAGAAATGGTCTTGCATCGTCGGCGTAGAGTGAAATATGGGAATATTTGATGAGCGTTTCAATATCGTAAATAGTAAAACTAAAAGGAAGAGGTCCTAAGTGGCTGTCTTGTTGGACCTCGGAGGTAGCCAATAAATCATCAGAGAAGTTAGATCTGAATCAAAGTTCTTAGTAACGGATTTTCAAGTAAGAAGAAATACATCTTAAGAAGATAGGTTCAAGCCCAATGCTGGACACTTTTAATAGAATAAACTTATGTGAGATTTTGTAAAAAGCCTTACTGAAGTCGGTTGAGACAACTTCGACTTTCTTTCCGTTCTCTAAGGTTGAGAGGCTAAAAGATACGAATTCAAAGAAGTTGGTCTTTGTGGACCTACCTTTGACAAAGCCATGTTGTCTAGGGGAAATGAGAGACTTGCAACGAGAACTTAAAATTTCGCAGAAAATGCTTTTAAAGATTTTGGAAATATGTGAAGGTTTAGCAATTGGGGGATAGTTTGTAACTTCACACTTTGGGCCTTTTTTATGTAATAGGGTAATGGGAGAGGTAATTCTTCTTGAGACAAGGATAAACCGAAGATTTTTGAGAGGGGAAGAGCATTTTTTGAAAAATATGGCGGGGATAACATCATGACTCAGCTTATTTTCGATAAGAAATGGATTAAATGGTATGAGGTTGAAATGGAACGAGTGACAAATACGGTAAATAATTGAAAAAATTACAATCCAAGTATAAGGGAGTCGTCGGTAAAAGATTGTTTAAAAAAAAATAGCAAAAGAAGTTGTCGATTGCTTGTGATTGGTTTGAAGTTTTGTTATTGAGAGAGAGAGAGAGAGGGAGATTAACCATCGGATTTTCGTTTAAAGTTAACAAATTGGAAGAAGGACTTAAGGTCTTTAGTAAGATTGCTTTGTATTTGGATTTAATAGTGTTTTAAAGTTCGGTAAAGTTAAGATAAGTACCAAGATAATTAGAGTAGTCAGTTGGAGATGGAGAACGAAGAAAAATTGACTAAAACTTATTCATCTTGGTACGCAATGATTGTAGCCTGTGCTTATATAAAAGTGGAAGGAAGAAGACGAAGATTCATAGCGAGAAACGTGTACATGAAGAGAAATTGAATTAAATATTTCTCTTTAAAATATGTCTGTTGAATCATTTATAGTTTGGTTGTCAAAATTATAGGAAATTAAAAGAATTGCTTCAATTCATATATGTATATTTATGTATATCCTTTCATAATCTCTACTTCTTATTATTTCGTCATCCGTAGGTTTTGGCTTATTATTTAAATATTCATAACCAACAAAAAAAAAAAACCCGGTTTCTCCTACATTTTTTCTTTATTCCAAGCCATTATGGCAATTATATAGTTGTTTTCCTTGTGGACTACAAATTATCCTTTGAAAAATTTCTCAAACTCACAATGAAAAATTAAACAAAGGTTTGTGTATGTGTCACTGCAGAGCGAACAATGGTGAATTGATTCAACTCATAACATTTTAAAATACTTTTTTTCTCAAATACATTATTAATCAACGGCATTTAAAAAAGTAAAATAGCTGACTAAAATAAAAAAAAATAAAAGAAAATAGTATAAGGACATTTCTTCTTTCATTAGCTTTCAATTTGATTGTTGAGATTTTTTTTTTATTTGTGACTGTGAAAAGCATTAAGTTATCAAGTTATTTTTGCGTTCACAGGGCAAATTACTCGTATAATCAGCCCTATCACGAATTCCATCGTATTCGGAAACTTACGAAACCCGATAAAAGCTATCACAAGAGAATATTTTAGTTGCGTACCTGGTTATAAGTTTTAACAAAACACCCCAGATATTACCGTAAGGAGTTTCTATTAAGTTAACATGAAGTTTCAAGACGCATTTTGTACAGAATTGTATAATAAGGTTTTTTTTATATACATATATGTACATATGTATATTTTGCGCACACTAAAGAGATTTTGACTACCCTTAAAATTTTTGAGCACAAGTGTAAATGCTTGCTTGGAGAGGATTGAAGAGGAGATACCGATGCACATCAGTTTTAAATGTCGTAATGGGAAGGACATATTGATTCGGGTAAAGCATTCCACATTCGTGAAGTGCGGCTTAACAGTAGGTCTGAAGTTGGGCTCAAGGGTGAACTGATGGGCATTCTCTGAAGCGCGAGAATTGTTTAAGGGGAGGAATGCAACTGGCTATTTCTATTTTGGATAGTAAGATTCACTTAAGAAAAATTGATTATTTTACTGAATAATTCACCACATTATATGAAATGGAAGTGATTGATTCATTTATGAGTTATGATTTAGTTCAAACTAATATAGTTGTAGAAATAACTTAAATCGCATATTAGATCTTGTTTATGTAGATAAAGAACTAAAAATACAAGTTGAAGAAAGTTTATACCCGATTGTTCCTAACTCTATTCACCATATTGCTTTGGACATAAATTTTGAATTTTATGAATATACTAAAAATACAATTGTAAAAATTTTATATTTAACTATAAAAAAGCTAATTTTCAAAACATAGCATCTTAAACTTAATCAGTCCGATTTACTCAATTCTTATAATTTTTTTATTGATTCATTGAAGTGTGCAGTTGATATGTATGTGCCTAAAACAAAAATTAACAGCAATTCAAAACCCCCGTGGTTCAACAAAAGGCTTTGCAATTTAAGTAACAAAAAAAATAAAGCCTATAAACTTCTTCGAAATTCGTTCAATAATTCTTCAATTAAGGGTAAGTATATTCAACTTGAAAAGGAATTCAATGTTCTAAACAAATTTCTTTTTAAGAGTTATGTTATTTCAGTTGAAAATAGTTTAAAAAATAATAGTAAATGCTTTTGGAAATACATAAAAAACAAAAAGAAGAACAGTGGAATTCCTAAAAATATGCAATATAAGGGTGAAACTTATTCTGATATGCCAACAATTTGCAATGTATTTGCTGAATACTTTAAATCCAACTATTCAAGTCCCTTTCAAGAACAGTCAGTTGATATTAACGATAATTCTGATAGTGTGATTAATATCGGACGTTTAGTTATCAGTAGTTCTGAAGTAGAAAAAGCCCTTTTGAATTTGAACTGCGATAAACAGCCTGGTCCAGATGGAGTGCTTCCAATAGTTTTAAAAATGTGTGCTGCATCACTTTCAGAACCTCTTTCCTACATTTTTAATTGCTCTCTTTCTCAAGGAGAGTTTCTTTCTGATTGGAAAAAAAACTTTTATAATTCCAATTCACAAATCAGGTCCCAAGCAGGAAATATCTAACTATCGCCCGATTTGTAAGTTGTCAGCGATTCCAAAACTTTTTGAAAAGCTTGTTTGTAATAAATTTACATTTATGCTCAAGGAAATAATATCACCTTTCCAGCATGGCTTTATTTCTGGTAGGTCAACAACTACCAACCTTTCTATTTTTTCTAATTTTCTTCTTAAGGAACTTGAAGAAGGGCATCAAGTTGACGTGATCTATACCGACTTCGCAAAGGCTTTCGATAGAGTCAGCCACGCAATTTTATTGAACAAACTTTTAAGAATCGGATTCCATTCTAATATTTTGAATTGGCTATCATCTTACCTTATAGGACGCACTCAGTTCGTAACTATTGACAATTTTATTTCTTCTCCCATATGTGTGTCATCAGGTGTCCCTCAAGGTAGTCACCTTGGACCGCTTCTTTTTCTTGTTTTCATCAACGACCTGCCAAATGTTTTTTTAAATTCTTTTCGTCTATTGTTCGCGGACGATCTAAAGTTTTTTAGATGCATTAGACAAAAAGATGATTGCCTTCGTTTGCAAGATGACCTTAACAGCCTTACCGAATGGTTTAGGATTAATCAATTGTTCTTAAATGTTGCCAAATGTCATTGTTTTTCTTTCTGTCGTTCCCACTCCCCAATTTCCTTCGAATACAAAATTGGCATTACTGTTCTTGAAAGATTCAATGAAAAGAAAGATCTCGGTGTGGTTTTTGACCATAAACTTAATTTTATTAAGCATGTTGAATATACTGCGGCCAAAGCTAATTCCATGCTAGGCTTTATCAAACGTAATTCAACAGATTTCACAGACCCTTACACTCTTAAATCTCTGTTTTGTGCATATGTTATGTCTATCTTGGAATATTGCTGTGTTTATGTAAACAAATATTTGTACTTAATTTTTACTTATATCTTTATTTATAGGTAGTCTGCAAGATGATTATTGTAATCTCTGATTGATGTAACTAATAAAACTAAAACTATACAATAATGATCACTTCCTCCTGAAACAAAATAAGGTGGTTCAGATAAAAGGCACTACTGATATGTTTTATACATCAAGATTCACTTTTTTGCAGAAATTATCTCGTATTTAATTTTTAATCATATTCCTGGGCCAAGGACTTAATATATTTAACAAAAAAATGGCTTTCCACTAAGATAGTAGACAATTTACCTATTAATAAAATTATAAATTAAATTCGATTCAATCGGTGTTAGAAAACCAATCCCAAAAATGGAGTTCATCTTTGGAAAAGTGTTCCTTCCCTAATTTTTATTAAAAAAAAAAAAAATATTTGCTTTCTTATGTGTAAATACATAGTTATGTTGTAATCACATATCCTATTTAAATAATGAATATCATTTGCATATTGAATTTCCTAGATTTGCCTTCTTCGTTTCTATTTAAAAAAAAAAAGAATGAAAAAGAGCTTATGTATATAACAAAATCCATGTGCAAACAAAAGAATAATACAAACACAGAACAAATGTACCAACAATGTCACCCTGTTCCTTAAAATACTTGTGAATTGATAATCATTGTCATCATCTACATCATCATCGTTGTCATTTGTCGCATCCTTTATTTGACATAATGAATGAGTAATTATATTGCGTAATCCTTGTGCAGCACGTACAAAATAACCAACAACCCCGCATCGAATACAATACACACAATAGTCCTGCTGCTGCATGTACATTGTACATAGTTGTTGACGGATCAACGAAATTGATACTTCGAACCCTTTTTTTTTTAATCTTGTTCTTCATCGTAGAAGAGAATCCTTTCTGATGATGAAGCTAGGAAAGATGCGATGATAGTGTGCTGATAAAAAATCCACTTAAGCTCCGTTCCGTTTCCGATATCATAAGGTATATCGTGTATAGTTGCAGTTTACCATTAGGGCCTCAGCAAGCGACCAGGATCAAACGCAGGACACATATCTATCCAATATTCATAAAGGTGACTCTTTTTTAAATAAATTAGAAAGGGTTCTTTAGTTCTAACGTATGATGGCGAACATTTGTGTTAGTGAGATCTTCACGTGCTTGATATTTTCAACTTGCCTTCATCGTCCTTAAAAAACTAGTAGAAACGAATCAATCGATAGAGGAGTGTGCTGTATGCGTTCTGCCGTTGTCGGGCTGTTTGTTCCGCGCCACCCCTGTTTTCTAAAAAAGGGGTGGTGGGTTTTTTTATTTTTTTGTATTTAAAATTTAAAAAAATCAATTTGTATCTTGGGAAAAGAATTTATGCACATACATGCGTGAACAACGATGTACATTGAGTAAATAAGAAAACCAATTTGAAGAGAGAGGAATTGTTCGTCAAAAAATAATGAAAGACTCTGATGATTGAACATGTTTTTTTTTTAATTTTTCGTAACAAAAGGCGACCGTCGTCGTTGTTGACAACGGCGATAGTACGGACGACAATGCCAGCCAAACCACATTTTTTAAAGTTGGAAACGGATTTAAAAAAAAAGATCAGCTTCGAGCTGATTGAAAAATCCACTTCAATAATGTATAAAAAAAGAAAACGACAATATAATGTGCAAGATGGAAGAGGTCTGTTGTCACAAAACCGACCAGAGAGGGATTAAAAAGTATTGCTTAACGTTGACATGATAAACATGCGAACAAAGATGATGGGCATAGATGATGGTATAAATAGGAATAAAATCCGAAAAAGGAAAATACTTTAATTTTACTCATGAAATGTTAGAAATGATGTAAAAATGTTGTTTAACACTCTCTGTTACACAGAAACATTGACACTTGCTTAGTTTTCAGGAGAATATATGTTACATGTAGGTCTTGATTCATGTTTTTTTTTTACAAAGATTATATTGTACCCTTTAGGCCAGAAACATGAATGTGCAAAAAAGAAAATGTTGGGAAATCAAGTTTGAATGTTAATTGCATTTGTAAAATTGGAAGGTTTGCTTTCTAAAACAAAAATGCATTTGTAAATTACTTCATATCATTTTGCCTTTTAAGCTGCCATATTTGTTATGTTGGCACCTCTTCCTTTTCTCATACATTTGACCTTTAATCTTTCTGGCGCAAAAAAAACAAACAAAAATTATCTCATTAATTTTTCAATAGTAATGGCTTTCCTATAGGCGAATTAAAAAGAAAAGCACATTAAATTCAGTACATACACATGTATGTACAAATATTGGGCTATATCATTAAACGGTTTTATTGGTATACTTCTGTAGCATTTACTTTTCGTCTACCCTTGATCCCAACTTCGGGCGTACTGTGAAATTCAGAGATTTGGTTTCTTTAGCCGCACTACACGAATGTGGGATGCTTTACCCAACTCAATATTTCTCTCCCATTACGAGATGCAGATATAGGTGAAAATAGGGGGTACATTCAATGCAACCAGTCACATTAATATAGGTGTTCCTCAAGCATCAGTTTTAGGCCCATTTCTATTTCTATTTCTTATTTATATTAATTCCATTTTTAACATGAACTTAAAAGGAAAAGTATGTGGGTTTGCTGATGAAATAGCTTGTGTACATTCTTGTTCGTCGATGAATTACGGCTTATTCAGACATTGGTTTGGCATTCATAAACTTTTTGTTAGAGAAAAAACAAAAGCTACGTTTTTCTATTTCCATGCTTCTCCTCCTATTCTTATTCAGCACAGCATTGACTGTAGGAAATTCTCTTTAGAATAAGTAGCTTACCATGGTGTGTTTCTAGTGTTGCTTAAAATAATGTCTTGGATGTCGTCTGTTTACCGAAATGCTTCCATATCGAACACGTATCTGGATACAAATATCTTGGATTAACTATGGATAGTAAAATTAACTGGAAAGCTCATACTATAGCACTAACAAAATATTTGCTCTCAACCAGCCATATCATGTTTCACTTGAGAAAACTTTGTTGCAGAAAACTAATGGAGACGATATACCTACATATTATTAATTCCAAAATTCAATATGGTATAATATGTTGGGTTGGTAATTTCAAAAACTGTTTACAGCCTTTGCTAATTCCCAAAAGCATATTTTAAGAATTATATAGAAAAGAAAAAGATTTGAACACAGTTTTCCCGTTTTTTGTCAGCTCGGGTATTCTTCCCATAAAGCATCTCTACTTTTATAAAATTTGAAAATATTTTACTACACATTACCCAGTAGAGTCAGAAATTTTGCTTTCATTCCTGCGCACAATAGTCAACACTTTCTAAATTTTTATACTTCAATAGCACCTAGATTGATTAATTCCCTACCCTTTGAAATTTGATGCATTCGATCAACATACTCTGTCAATAAAGAAATTAAGAAATGGCTCCTTAACTTTGATTGGGAGACAGTCGGGAACATATTCAAAATATTAGTTTAAATTTGATATTTGAAATTGCTTGCAAAATTAATAAAATCCACGACACATGTTGAAAAAAAAAAATAAATATTTTTTAGTCTTTTGAATTATATACATGTCTATTACATTACAGAATTCGCAGAATTTTACTCCCGGTGAGTTGACTTGATTCGCATCCGCTGTAAAACTCAATTATGAAATTCGTCGGATGAACTACATTGTCGATTTCTAAAATTACCTTATCATTTATGAACTTTCGTATCGACACTGTCAGCAACAAACATTTATTCAACTGTCCTAGGCTGTGATAATACGAGTAGTATCGTTTTCGATCAAGGAAATCAAGCATCGTTGAGAGTGGTTAGTACAAAGATGGGGGACGGTTCAAAACCAGCCGTGTGCTCTTTTTTTTTTTTAGATTTCTTGCTCTCTGGTTGCTTTGCTATTTGTGCATTTTCTATTAAAATTTGTTAAACAAACACTTTAGCATTCAGTATGATAACCTTTTGACTTAAATTTTTGTACTCTCCATTGTTTATTTTCGTTTAATCAAAAATTCACTTCAGATTCGTCTCGAAATTGGTGCGAATGTAAAATGATAGAAATTGTATGGAGTGCGAATGGATTGCGAATTCTGTAATACCATATAAGTTGAACAAAATGTCAGTGGTGCAGGGATTGTTACCGAAATTCGTTCAACTTTCATTCGTCGGATTCAGTAATAGCAAAAGTTTGGAAATGAATTGAAACTGTCACTTTAGCTCATTCGCCGAATTCTGTAATAGGGGTGATATCTTTTTTTTAAGTTCTTTCGTTACTTGTCATTAAGCAACAGATCGTACCTTTTCTCTTCTTTCTATTTTTTTTTTTTTTTTTTTTTTTTTTTTTTTTTTTTTTTTTTATAATCTACCCGCGCTCAAGGGATTATGATTACCCTTTAAATGTTTCAACACAGCGCGGGGCACGAGTACGATAACTTGGCCGCCAAGATTTGATGACGGATTTTTTTAGAGGGGTCAAAAACAAGCACTTTTTACTATGGGAGGGGGGGGTCTATCTCCCCCCGTTTAGGAGGTAGGGGCACTTTTAGAAAAAATGGTTTAAATTGAAAAAAAAAAAATATAAAAAAACAACGGCAACACCTACAATAAAGTGCTATACTGCGTTTGAAAGCCAGAAGATTGTTCTATAATCCTGCATTTAAATTAAATTACTCATATCAATAGTTTTTGAGAAATTCGCATTTAAAGTCCAAATTTTGATAAAAAACGTGAAAAAAAAGTTTAGACCGGTTGTTTTCAAAATTGTGAAATGAAATTGTAAATTAGCTGATATGTGTTTCATGTATCTATCAGTTCTTAATCGAACACCAAAAACCGCATGGTTCTATGTCTTCTGGTTTTTGAGAAAACCTCCGTTTAGGAGGTAGGGGCACTTTTAGAAAAAATAGTTTAAATTAAAAAAAAAAAAATATTAAAAAACAACGGCAATACTTACAATAAAGTGCTATACTGCGTTTGAAAGCCAAAAGATTGTTCTATAATCCTGCATTTAAATTAAATTACTCATGTCAATGGTTTTTGAGAAATTCGCTTTTAAAGTCCAAATTTTGATAAAATAACGTGAAAAAAAAAATGTAAACCAATTGTTTTCAAAATTGTGAAATGAAATTGTAAATTAGCTTACATGTGTTTCATGTATCTAACAGTTCTTAATCGAACTCAAAAAACCGCATGGTTCTATGTCTTCTGGTTTTTGAGAAAATCGAAAATAACTAAAACTACTTTTCTACAAAATGTTTGATATTTTTTGCTTCCTTACATAAATAAATCAGTGCTAGCTTCCAACATTACAATATATAAACAGTAAAGTATGTATGGGGGGGCATGCTGCCCCCCTGCAACCCCCCTGCTTGGGCACACTATAGGATTTGGGGTAGGTGCGAGGTTGGGTGCATGCAAAGTTTCTTTTGCATTCACAGAATCTGTATTTAAAAAAAATCAAATTTATTCTATTTATCCAATGTCCACTAAATACATATAAAATACAATAAACGATCTTGAAAACCAAAACAAACTTCCGACCATGTTCACCAATACATGGCACTATTTTTATATCGAAAATACTGCCTAGAAAGGAAATATAAGGACGACTGGGGTTCGCAAATAATAATAGAGTTTTTATCAGATGTAAAAAAAGTTTACCCTTGTTATACCGATGGTGATATATGTGAGGGTTTACAGTTAAAAGACATCGATCCTCCCACCCTTCAGAGCGAAAATTTAGAAAGTGTTTTACCGCCAAAACATCCTCGGCTTCCCACCATAAAAGAGTAGCTCAACGAACTCGACAGTTATAGTACGGACGATGGCTTTATTGACGAGACTTACACACCTTTTTAATACATTTTGACCTTTTTTAACTAACTATGACTGACTAACTCCTGACTAACTGACAAAATAACTGACCCAGATGCAATTCCA
This sequence comes from Chrysotoxum bicinctum, assembly GCA_911387755.1. Taxonomy (NCBI): domain Eukaryota; kingdom Metazoa; phylum Arthropoda; class Insecta; order Diptera; family Syrphidae; genus Chrysotoxum; species Chrysotoxum bicinctum. The sequence continues at coordinate 11,224,431 of OU426991.1, read as the reverse complement.
CCTCCTCATGGTGCATTCTGGGTAAGGCTAAATGAATTGCGGTACTGAACTAACAAAGATTCATTATGTTTATTTAACATGAATCACCGTCACCACCAAAAATCAAAAAAAGTAGTTTTGGTAATTTTCGATTTTCTCAAAAACTAGAGGACATAGAACCATGCGGTTTTTTGTGTTCGATTAAGAACTGATAGATACATGGATCACATATAGTTTAATTTACAATTTCATTTCAAAATTTTGAAAACAATCGGTCTAAACTTTTTTTTTCACGTTATTTTATCAAAATTTGGACTTTAAATGTGAATTTCTCAAAAACCATTGATATGAGTAATTTAATTTAAATGCAGGATTATAGAACAATCTTCTGGCTTTCAAACGCAGTATAGCACTTTATTGTAAGTGTTGCCGTTGTTTTTTAATATTTTATTTTTCAATTTAAACCATTTTTTTCTAAAAGTGCCCCTACATCTTAGACGGAGGTTTTCTCAAAAACCAGAAGACATAGAACCATGCGGTTTTTTGTGTTCGATTAAGAACTAATAGATACATGAAACACATATCAGCTAGTTTACAAGTTCATTTCACAATTTTGAAAACAACCGGTCTAAACATTTTTTTTCACGTTTTTTTATCAAAATTTGGACTTTAAATGCGAATTTCTCAAAAACTATTGATATGAGTAATAAAATTTAAATGCAGAATTATAGAACCATCTTCTGGTTTTCAAACGCAGTATAGCACTTTATTGTAGGTGTTGCCGTTGTTTTTTAATATTTTTTTTTTTTCAATTTAAACCATTTTTTCTAAAAGTGCCCCTACCTCCTAAACGGGGGGAGATAGACCCCCCCCTCCCATAGTAAAAAGTGCTTGTTTTTGACCCCCCTACAAAAACCCGTTATCAAATCTTGGCGGCCAAGTTACCGTACTCTCCCCCAGCGCGGGCGTGAAGTTAATGAAGAGAAAGAAGGATAGAAAAGATGTGTGGCACGATGTTCTGAGACTGTTCACTGTTGGTGGTTGTCTCAGATATTTTTATCTCCAGGGATGGTGGCTGAGCTAAAGCGGAGAAATGCCGTGTCTTATTTTTATGTCGCTTATAATTCACATTATTTTATTCGTGTTCATCCTTGTTGGGCATACTAGCTTAACTCAATTACATGTTGTTAGAGTTATGCCTGAACAACATGTAATGAGTAAACCAGCAACCCATTGATGACAATGACGTTGTGAAAAACACGAAAATAAATAATAAATGACTTAATGGTTAGCAGAGTAAATCATGCTTTTACTAATAGTACAGTTTTTACTTTTTACTACTAGACATAATGGTCTACTCAATACAATTAGTATGATTGCGAGCTTTTTCTATCTATCAGACCTTTTATATGTGGCAGAGAGATAATAACTGTGCTGTTTGCACTTTTCAGTTGGAAACCAGGATCATGAATGAACCACATTCGTGTTCCAGCCTACCTTGAAAAGACTGAACTCTACATTGACATTGTAAAAAATTGTGGGTTTCTTGTATGCAGAAGTATAACATAAAAGACACAAGCCCACCAATCACACCGTTAAACTGTTAAGTTCAGAGATTCTATCTTTATCCGTACTTCACGGATATAATGTTTTCCTCTTATTGCCAGATTATTGAAACATTCAAACCCATATGCATCGGTGTCAGATCTCCTACTTTCCTAAGCGCTCGTACAAATGCCAAATGTTTCTTCATTTATTGCAACAGAGATGGTATGAACAATTTCTGAAGTAGGGCACAGAATTTGGGAGAAAATTCTACTGCAACTAGTTGCAATTTGTGAAAAGAGTAAACTTTCTGTAATGTCTTTTAGCCTGATTTAATTATTTAGACATAGTATTTAAATCTATAAAAATTCAAGGATGATTTAAAATTCGTTTTGCATGCGGAAAAAGAATAAAAATAATGTTCAACAGGTACCAACTATGTTAGTTATCTTATATTATTAACAAACAAAACAAATTACATGTTGGAAACATGCAAAAGCAGTTGTCAAGTTACTTATTACTTATTGTAGTAGATTTTTGATAAACGCGTAACCATTACTTTTTTTAATTTAAAAGTATGAGTCAGTCCTATACCATAGTTTAATTAAATCTTAAAATAGAGGTGGAATACGAGATTTTTATTAATTAAGCTCTTGGAGAGCAGCTGAAAGTTATTCTTAGTTTATATTAAATAAATCGAGGTATGTTATGGTTCCACCGCTCAGAAAGATTAAAAAGAATATTAGCTTTGGCAACACCTGTCCAAATGAAAATGGTATTTCATATTTTCTTGTGAAGCCGAAAAGTTGTGTTATGGTAACGCCCTTATAATGGAAAACTGAAGAAAAAGAGCTTTATTGAGATCCCTTACTCTTAAACTATGAGTTCAACAAAAAACACAATTTATAATAAAGAAGATGAATAATAAGTTTACTATAAAATGAAAAAAAAAAACTTTTTTTTAATTTTCGAGATCTTACTAAGTAATAAAACTCACAAATTCATTTAGATACTCTCGCTTTTAAAACTTTTCGAAAGTCTTATACCAAAATCTCATGAGCAGCCAGTCGAAGATATTTGATTGAAAGTTCAGGATTATCCGCTAAAATACAAATTACACAAATACAATGCTACAAAAGGTTCATCCTAGGATAAAAAAAAAAACTTAAAAGAATAGCCATCAGGAAAGCACCCTCTCTGCATAAAATTTTTTTTTTTTCGAAATCAATCTCCATTAAATGCACTCGAGATAAATCCCTCTATTACATCAATGAATTGTCGTCCTTCCTGATATTATCCTCTCTCCTTTTCATTTTGTCATGATGTTTATTTGCGATAAAATCGCAATAAATTCAGAAATACCAAGAAATATTTTGACAAACCTTCTAATAGAATGTTAACTAGTTGTATACGTATATTTGAGTGGACCCTGATTCACTGATCCTTAACATCAACGAAACGAAACTATACAGAAATTACTGGGGTTGTGAAACATACTCGTATATAAAGGATGATGCCATACAATCTTGTGTTTCACTATTGTTACTTAACTGTAATCATAAGCGCAAGGATTTTTGGCTCTTTCACAACATCTGTATAATACGAAATTCATATATCCTATATACAAATGCCCTATATGATGGTTGTGATGGGTTGTGTCAGATAAATTGAACATTCGTATCATACAAAGCTATATTGTAGATAGAGCCTTTTGTACAATGATGTGCACAGAGGAAATAAAGAGGGCGACGCGGCGGAACAAGTGATATTAAGAAAAGAGTACAGGCTTTGAAAAAAAGGACAGGTTAATAGAGACGGATGACGAAATGTATTTAATGGATATGTTTAAAAATTTTAAATTATTTCCCAAATGAACAAATGTGACATTATGCACCAATTTAGAGATTTAAATTTATTTATTATAAAGAAGGTAATTTGGACTATATAATACAATAAATTGAGGACCGACTGATTTGGCGCTACCACTATTCTGTCTTCTGAATTCTTTTAGGATGTCCAGACAATCTCTATTCGTCCTTAAAAATATTATCCTTTTTTTGGAATAATAAGTCCTCTATTTTTCTGTGAAACAGCAATTATTGTATTCAAACAAAATTTAAAAAATGCACAAATGATGAAGGTTTTGGTGTGAGGGCGGTCTTAAAAGTATTTTTATTACAAACAAATTAATTTGAACTCGCTCATTTAAATGCGATGGGTTGTCCGGTTTTTGGTATGAAAGTTTTTGCAATAATTTTCCTATGTTTGTACAAAAGGAAACAAACGAACAACTCATTTTCTTGCTGGGTTCTTGTGACTCTGTAGCAAACAAAGGAAAAAAAAGATCTCGATCAATATTTAAATATCGACAAATATAAATATAACATACAATCTGCGAGTTCTTGTAAAAAAGTTACACAATATTTTATTCGGACAATAGCGTATGTGCGGCAAAAGATGCCCTACCTTATCCACCACATTGGATTTCTACGAGTATCTGTTGACTGCATTCATAAGTTCTTAAGGACTATTCACAAAAGGTCGAAGACCGACTGATGCATAAAACAACGAATGGGATTTTAAACATTTATATGCCTAAATTCTTCGAAAAAAACCGGATAAAATGGTAAAAAAGTAAAAAATAATTGGCGCAAGATTTTAGTTGAATTTGTACGATGTTAAAGCTGTTTTAGTACTAAACTAGGTTAAAACGAAGTTTTTGCTACACTTTTATTAAAATTAAAATCATGAAAATATGACCCTTTGACATTTAGGAATGTCAAAACAGGCCTGTTTACTTAGTTTTTTAAATGAACTGCCATTACTTTAGGTGCGTTCAGAAGTAATTTGTTAACAAAAATAGACTTAGCACGATACTATTTAGAAAATGTTTAAAATTAAGAAAGAGTTAGTAATCTACTTTAAAGTTAGCAAATTGTTAGGTAGTATCATACTAATACCTTAATGCTAAGCTGTTTAAAATTTTGGGCCATTGAATTTAGCGAAAATAAATTTGATTGATTGTTATAAAATGTCAAAATTCTTTCGCGTTCCACATACCATCCACATTGCAACAAATAAATTGTTCGCTCGCGACTAACCTCAAAATCAGTCTTGTTTTTGATTGTTTAAAGTCATTCGAATACAAAAAATACTTAAGCTCTTGAATTAATCATGTAAATAAAAAAATATTCATTGTTGGAAAATTTTAAAGAAGATTCAGGAGGTTCATTTTTAAATGCGTCACTTTTGATGGGAAATTTCTTTATTTTGTATTCTCAAAAGCGATGTTGTTATTAAAAGCAAAAGGATATTATTCATTTTTATTGAAAGCGTTGATAGGATCTAATCAAACTGTAAATTATTATTTGCAATATAAATTTATTTCAATTTATCGTTTGGGACTCAAAGATAAAAAATATATAATATTTCCGTACATCAATTTACTACATTTGTTGACTTCCTTTGGCAATATCCCATTACAAATAGCATTCTTAAATTAAACACATTTTCGTTTTAAATCCATTTAGGTTTTAATTAAATTAAAAAAAGCCTATGGTAACTTATTATTTTTAATATTATTTTTAATATCATTAATTAAATAAAAAAACTTAAGCTATAAAAACAGTTTAAATACAGCTGTGCCAGTTCGAATTTTAAAATAACCAAAAGCAAATACGATGGAAAATGATGTATCTTTTTTTAATCCATCAGCCTCGGATTTCAGAATAGCCCTCTGGTCATATTATAAATATGTAGGTACCTACATACATATTTGTATGAGTTGAACTTAATTAAATTTATTGTTTACATATGAGGTGTACTATAAAAGTTGCTTACATTTAAGCGATATACCATGAAAAATCATATTCTTTATCGAACCATTAGCTGTAATATTTAAAAAGCTTAATTTACCTTCGAAATGCATTTGTGTGGAGATAAAAATGTTACAAATATTTAGTTAAAAACGATTCGTCTATCGAATAATTAATACTTTGTACCGAAATTGAAGACCATAGTTTTAAATGAATTGATAGATTCATCTAGCTTGTCTTCGTATACGAGGATCAGATAAAGTGATAGAATTTTATGAAAAAGTGACACTTTTATTTGCACATAAAACAAAACTACTGCGTTAATGATGGTATACAACCCGTTTTAATTAGGGTTTAACTTCCAAAGATTTTGACTAACATCACATATATTGTCAACACTGTACTAACACCTGGCATTTTTCCCAGGTTTTGGAAACAAGAACAAGACAAGATACCCACACCAAACAATTCGAATAGCAAAAACTTTCGTCCAATATCCATATTTTCTTTTCTTTGCAAAGCCTTAGAAAGAATAATGCAAAGGCAAATTAATTCTTATCCAAGAAATGCCAATATTCTGACCGCTTTCTTATCTACTTTCACCCTAAGCATAGCTGTACGATAGCACTTTACTCGTATAACGTGACTGAAGATCTGAGGCAAGCCTTTGAGCAAACCGAGTTAAGATTTTACATTGCTGGATTTTTCGAAAGTTTTCGGAGTAGATAAACACCCATTTCTTATACGTGAGTTTCTTAATCAAGTTTATTTTAAATATTCTTTAGCCAATTTGCTACTTTTATACCTGAGTAAAAGAAAACAGGCTATCAATGCTTTTAATACAGTCTCTCTCTGTTTTACCAGGTTTGAAAGGTGTTTTACAAGAACCGATCTTAGGCCTAGTTAGATACCCACTTATACAGTTTTACGCAGATGATGTGCAGCTTTATTATAGTATTGAAAATTGTGTTCAACATAAAATCATGATCTTCAAAGTATTGATATTTTGTCCAAAGAGCAAAATGTCCTTGTTTTAAACCTTTCGAAAAGTAAATTTTTGGTTATTTCTAAGAAGTCATAAGATCTCTCTTATTTCCCCCATTAATGATATCTCTTCTGATTTTCTGCACACAGCTAAAATATGTGGGGTCATTTTCAATAAGTCTTTAGGAGAATCACATTAAATCTACTTTTTTTGTATATTATACGCGCACTCAAGGGTTTATGAATACCCTTATAATGTTAAACACAGTGCGAGCAATAAGGAAAGTAGGATAGGATTTGAAAGGAGATTTCTTCGAGAATCTCAAAAATTTACTCTAATACAAACTCGAAAGATGTTGGTTAAAACTCTGGTTATTTATCTTCTTACATATGTGAAATTTACTGTAATTGTGACTACTCAGTTTTCCTTTTAACTTAATTTTTTAATAATAACAATATTAATATTTTGGTCTTAACATGTATATGATATCTAATAAAGGGTAAATTTTAATTGTAAATAAATGAAAAAAGAATTATTTTAATTGTTTAATTTGTTTATGGTTTGAAAGAAATACTTAAAGAAAATCAATTATAGCCGCGTTTTATTGGTAAGTGAATACGCTGCATTGCAAAAAATATGGAAAACGACAAGAAATGATTAGTGAAGAAAAATAAGTTAGTAATGGAAAAGAATATTTTAACGAAGATGGAGTTTCGGATGTTGAAACGTAGGAGGTGTTTAAATGGTATCCGAAAAATATATGTTGGCATGCTTAAGGGTGCGTTCGTTGGTATTTATTTTTGTCTGCCAAAAAGTGATCGCTCCGCAATTTACAGAACAAATATTTGTTCAAATGCAAAATTTTAATCCATATCATAATTCCGTTTTTACACTACTGACACTGCCATTAATTTTGTCACAAAATATGGAATCAATTTACACGAAGGCAAATAGTTTCGATAAGTATGTTTTGTCTTTCTCCAACACCCAAAAGAATTCAGTATAAGGCAAATAAAAATGTTTTTTTTTACAAATATAAAAGTTCAAGAAGTCCAATAGTATAATTAGGGATACGAGAAAAAGATATATTTTCGTGTTTTTGTAAGTAAGAAGTGTGTGTAAAATTCCAAAGTGTTAATGTAAATTTAATAGTGAATAAAACTCTTATGAATATTTCAACTCGATCTGAATTGTCATGAGTATTTCAACTCCAGCTTAAACACGAGATACAAATCTTTCGAACACATCCGTGTAAGTTAATTCAACAAGTAGTCAGGTTTTGACACAATACACTGATACCAACTTTGGGAGTCTATTAAGGGTAAGTTAAGGAGTGAACAAGCGTTTTTTTGGTGCTTGTATTACTGCGGTAGCTATAGTTTGCCAATAAAACATGGCTAATGAAGCATCAAATCCTTTTGAGCTTAAAAATTCAAAGTAATGACTTCCTTTCCAATACCTAAAACAGCTTTTATATCTTTCTGTTTGTGCTACCGATTGGTTTAATTTTAATAGTTTAATGTTTAATGAAAAAATGTATAATTATTCAGCTACAATAAATAATCTAATCTAAAACTGTTTGATCATTTTTTTTTAATTTAAAAACAAAACAAATAAAATGCACGACTGGATCGCAAGTACATACTTCCTCTTTTGTAAAAGTACTTTGGAATTATTTAATTGTTTAAAAATAAATAACACTTGGATTTAATGAGATAAAAATGTTCAAATGCATAAAATTGCTTTCTGATTACTAATAAACTATGAATTTATGCAAACAAAGTTTAAAAATCGTTTTATTACTAAATTAATTTTTTATATAGGAAATTTCTTTAAGATTTTTCGAGAAAAAAAATTTAAGATGCCAATTTAATGTATTAAGCAATATAGATTTTAGGAAATAATTTCAAAATATAATGGTTCACACGTTTTGAAGATATTGATTTTTCAAAAAAAGAAAATTGGAATTTTTTTTTTTTAAAATGCCAAAAAAATATTTATTTTTTTTTCGAATATTTGTATACACAAATATTATTTTAAATTTAAGGGAGCTTCTGGTCAAAATCGTTACAGCCGTTAATAAGCAAGTCGAAAATAAAAAAACAGGTACCGTTATTAACATTTTTTTCTAAAATTTTTATTCACCAAAATGTAGTCCGTGCCCATAATAGCACACCTAATTTTTTTATAAAAATCCTTAGAGCTGTTTTCGAGATAAATAAGATTTCGATTTACGGGTGTATGGGGGGTACCGTTAGTTTTGGAGCCGACAAAAATAAAATAGATTCTCCTTTAGGGAATCACCGAAGACCCTTAAGTATAGCGTATTTGAAGAAAATAGGTCCAACGGTTTAGACTGTAGGTTGAGGTACAGACATATAGATAAATCTAAGATATTTTGACCAATTTTTTATTTAAAAACAAAACAAAAAATAATAATTATCTAAACACATAGTGAAATATTATTTAAAAAATTGCTATTTAGCTTTATATATTTACACAGTTCTTGCGATTCCTGCATAACGTTGAGCAAATATTTTCATTCAAAACGAGCCAATGGACTGTAATTTAGTAACTTAATAATATTCATACAAATATTCACAACACAAAATTAAAGCTATACAATATACATACATATCTATGTGAGTATAAGTAAGACAGGAATTCATAGACTTTTTTTTTCAATTTCAACTTCTTTGGAATGAAAAAAATTAAAAACAAAAGATATAATAAGGAAAAAAATTATGAACATAAAAACTTTTTTAGCTTTTGTGAACTAACAAAAGTCCCATTCATGGAATTCACTCATTTTTTAATGTAAGATTTTTTTTTTTTTTTGAATAGAAAAAACATTATTTTTTTCATCTTAGCTAAGGTATCATAGAAATTAACGCATCCAGAATCATCATCGTCATCTTGTTTTTTGTTTTTTTTTATTTTATTATAATGAAAGACGAATGTTGGATGAACAAGGAAGTTCATGCAATCCCTTCATCGCCACTCACTAAAAACAAATCTTAAGAAAATAACCCTTTAATTTTTTAATTATTCCATGGAAATTATAATAATATTTTACTGAGATAACGACAAATGTTGGAATAGAAGGTACGTTGAAGGAGAAAAGGTGTAAATAATTAAATTCTGATAATGACGTGTGGAGTGAGTTACTCCTATATTCGGATTCAATACTGGATACATTGACACCAAACAAGTTTTTTTTTTTTTTTTTATAATCAACTCACGCTCAAGGGAATATGAATACCCTTTAAATGTTTTAACACAGCGTGGGCGTGAAGTTACGGAAGAGAAAGAAGGATAGGAAAGACGTGTGGCACGATGTTCTGAGACTGAAGGTGGTTGTCTCAGATTTTTTATCTCCAGGGATGGCGGCTGAACTAAAGCGGAGAATTGCCGTGTCTTATTTCTATGTCCCTTATAATTCGCATTATTTTATTCGTTTTTCATCCTTTTGGGCATACCAGCTTAACTCAATCACATGTTGTTAGTGTTATGCCTAAACAACATGTAATGAGCAGGCAGGTAACCCATTGATGACAATTTTTTTGAAGATTTTAATGGAATTAAAGACGACATAGACTACGGCAGGGATCGAACCTGTGATACTGAGGTTGACAGGCGAGCACACAACCATCGCGCCACGGCCACCCCCAAAGTTATGTAGAACTTGCTCTTGAGTAGGCTATAGTATGGTCAAGTATTAAAGATTAAATTATCTATTAAGCTATTTGTGTGGGGAGTTTTTTTCATTTAGAAGTACCTTTGTGTTAAATTGGAACTAAATTGGTGGAGCCATAAACGAAATATACTAATGATCGGAGTTTTTTTTTTATATAATTGACCCGCACTGAAGGGGTTATGACTACCCTTAAAATGTTTTAACACAGTGCGAGAGTTTAGGAAGTAGATGGAGAATTGAGTAGGAAATAACAAGGTACATTTTACATAAATGTCTGGATATTTAAATGGGAACGAAAAACACATTCGTTTGGAACGGCCAAAAAAAGAATCTCTATACTTGACGGTACGTCCGAGTTTAGGCTCGAGGGTATATACTGGTGGATGAGTACACTGAAATTGTTCAAGAGAAGGAATGCAACTTGCTATTTCAATAAGGTAACTATTGAGGAAGTAGCGATACAAAAGTGATAAGCAAGAGACATTTCGACGATGTTCCAACGAAACAAATGATTTCGTAAACGATCTGTCGTCTGAGGCTATAAAGCTTAAGGCAACATTCTCTAGTTTTGGCATATGTATGCCTCATATATAGTTGCCAGATCAGAAAGGAAAAGATGTTCTTACATCGTCTTAGAAAACCTAGGCATTTCGCAGCATTTTTAGCAATATCCGGTATGTGGTCGTTCAAAAAAATTTGTTCAGTAACGCACATACCAAGAATCGAAACGTTTTCAGTTCACTCGATGAGAGTTCAGTTCATGTATAATGGCAAAGGCGGTATATTCCTCTTCAACGACTGAAGACAGCTTAGAGTTTTTGAAGCATTAAATTTCACACGATTATTAATGTCCTATAAAAGAATACTGTTCAAATCTGAGTTTAATGAGCATATATTGTGCCGTTGCAATTCGACATTCGAAGAAGAGGGAGGTGAATCAGGAAAGTAGTATGAAAACCCGAGGGTGCTATCATGAGCTAATTAGTTTAGTGGATTACCAGTTCCAGGCAGGAGATCATATATAAAAATTAGATATAGTGTTGGAGACAATACGGAGCCTTGGGGCACACCAGCGATGGCGGTCAGCCATCAGACGAATAGGGGGAAAAACATGTAGCATACGAAGACATGCACGTGCCGTAACTATTCGGGACTGGTGGAAGTCTGATCATAGCCTCTCCGTGGCGGCCGCTAGAAACAAGCCTTTAAAAAGGTTTGGCTAATATGATCAGGCTGGTTCCTCAGGTTGGCGACAGGTTAATTCCCTGTCCCGTAAAACTTAATGAATTACGAGGCCGACAACAAGCCTCGGAAACGGACTGATCACACGACGACAACCCACGCAACGAAAACTGAAAAACGATTTACGAATTTTCTTATGGAACGTACGATCGCTCTATAGAGCTCGAGCTGCTCAGCAGCTAGCCGATGCCCTGTCAAAATATAAAGCTGACATAACAGCTCTTCAAGAAATCAGATGGACAGGGAATGGTGTTCTACAGAAGAAAGAATATGACATATACTACAGCTGTCATACAAAACACCATGTGCTCGGGGTAGGCTTCCTAGTCAGCGAAAAAATGAAGTCTACCATCATCGGCTTTAACGCTATAAGCGAAAGGCTATGCACCCTTTGCGTGCGAGGCAAATTTACGAACATCAGCCTCATTAACGTTCACGGACCTACGGAGGAGTCCTCAGACGAAGAAAAAGAGACTTACTACGAACAAGTCGAGAGGGCCCTCAATGCCTGTCCAAGGTATGATGTTAAAATCATCCTTGGGGATTTGAACGCAAAAATAGGTCGGGAGCCGGTATTCAGGCATTACGCAGGCACCCATAGTTTGCATGAGAACACTAATGACAATGGACTGCAAGGACGGAGAGGGAAATCTGATCACCGATCCTGAAAGCATACTGTAGCGATTTGAAGTGTACTTTAATGAATTGCTAAATGGTCAGCTCTGAGAAGGCTATAGGCCGGCTTAAACAGAACAAATCCCCGGGAGCCGACGGCATACCAGCCGAATTATTTCATCACGGCGGGCCAGCCTTAGGTCAAGCAATTCATGATATTATAGTGCACGTATGGGAGCAGGAAGAAATGCCAGAAGACTGGCGAAAAGGCATAATATGCCCCATACATAAGAAGGGAGATGTCACAACGTGCAGCAATTATAGAGGTATCACTTTGTTGAGTACCGCCTATAAGATACTCTCCTCTATCCAACAAGACCGGATAACCCCATACGCTAAAACCGTCATCAGACAATATCAGTGTGGTTTTATTCCAGGCAAATCAACAACTGATCAGATCTTTACCCTTAGGCAGGCGATGGAAAAATGTCTAGAATTTAACATCCCAACATACCATCTGTTTATAGACTTTAAGGCCGCCTATGATAGCATAGCCAGGGTAGAACTTTACAAAGCCATGAGAGAATTCGGCATCCCAAATAAATTGACACGACTATGTAGGTTGACCATGACCAACGTAACAAGCCAAGTAAAAATAGGCGGATTGCTATCCAGACCAATCAACATCTTTAATGGACTCCGACAAGGGGACGGTCTGGCCTGCCTCCTCTTTAACCTGGCGTTGGAGAAAGCAATCCATGACTCTGGCACGGCAACACAAGGGATCATCGTCAACAGGTCCAGCCAGTTGCTGGCTTACGCAGACGACATCGACATCATCGGAAGAACCGAACAAGCTGTACACGATTCCTTCATCCAGATCGAGCAGGCGGCACAAAATCTGGGGCTGCACATTAGTGAAGGTAAAACAAAGTACATGGTGGCGTCGAATGCGAGAGGAACAGTTGGTCAAACAAACAAGGTAGCGGAGCACGAATTTGAAGTGGTGCAATCCTTTAAATACCTTGGGTCAATAGTAGCAGCCGATAACAATATAGAAGAAGAAATACGCGGGCGGCTTCTCAAATCCAACAGAGCCTACTATAGTCTGTCAAAGCTCTTCAAATCCAGAAATCTCACCATAACTTTAAAACTGCTGCTGTACAGGACCATGGTCCTGCCAGTACTCACATATGGATCCGAGACTTGGGTGCTTAGCAAAAGGCACTCCGACCTCTTAGCTGCGTTCGAGAGAAAAGTCTTAAGGAGAATTGTTGGCCCCGTATGTGAGGAAGGACGATTCCGGAGACGGTACAATCATGAACTGTACGCAATCTACCTTGAAGCAGATATCGTGACAAAAATCAAGCTCGGTAGACTCCGGTGGGCAGGGCACCTAGCTCGCATGAGCGAAGAGGAACCTGCTCGGAAAGTTCTTTGTGGTACATTCTATGGTAGACGACAGCGTGGTAGACCATGCTTGCGCTGGAGAGATGGCGTAGAACAGGACGCCCGAAGCCTTGGGGTGCGCAACTGGATGGCGTCGGGATAGGTGGAGAGACTTGTTGAAAGAGGCCAGGACCGGAACCCGGTTGTCGAGCCGATGATGATGATGATGATATCAATAGCATGCATTTTCAAAAAGAAAGCTAGATGCCAAACTCTATAAAATGGTTTAGAAATATCAAACGCAACAATTTTGATTTCTTCAATGCAAGCAAGGATTCATTCCACTTTTCGGTGAGTGAAGCTATTAAATCACCAGTGGAACTGTTGCAACGAAGTTCGTACTAACGATAATTGAGAAGCTTCTGTTGTTCGAGATGTTTCATGAGTTGACGATAGATCTGCGTTTCTATGACCTTGGAAAGAATGGATGTGAAGATAGATCGCATTTTTTAGGAATCGGTTGCACAATTATTTTTTTTTTCCATCTAGAGGGAAATTGGAACATAAAACAATTTGCTGATTAAACTTCAAAATCCTATTTCCTTGTATTGTAAGTTTTAACAACCCTTTACGACATCACACAGACACGAAGTTTAGTTAAAATGTCGAGAACCGTTTTCGCCAAAATTTAGCAAAACAAAAATAGTTATTCATCAAGTATCAAGCACGGTGTCAGAGATCGACTGAATGTATGATGAAAACCACATAGTTGGACTTCTCGACCATCATAGAGTTAGGTTTGATTAAACCTCCATATTTCTTTACCAATACTTGTCGTAAAGAGCAGTTCACTAAAAGCACACAATGATGAGCGCTCATTAAAAAGTTCGAAGCTCACCCAAGGTGCCATTAGCCTTCGTGAGACATGACTCACGAGCTTGAGCAGTGGTGAGCGTAAAGCGTTCTCCTTGTGCTCATGTACACTGTAGATTGTGCTTATAAAGAATATGTTCATGAGAAATAAATCAAATTGATTTTAGAGTGCCTACGATCGAATGAACTGCAATATGTCAATCAAAATCAACTTTCTGAATTCACATTTGAATGTTTTCACTAAAAAACGGATACTGTCTCATATAATCTAAAGATTTTTGCAGAAGCTGTAGAGACGAGGAATAGGGATAAAAGATTCTTCATCTTCTCTGTACATGTACTGATCTATTTTTCGAAGAAGTTGGAGCTTTCTTATATGGTAAAAACATTCGAAATCTCAAGCTCACAAAGGTTTGAAGGAATGTTCGTACGATTTTCTTCTTTACTGTCAATGATGTTGATCGTGTTTTATTTACCAGTCTTTACACGTTAGCAACAAAAGTGGGTATAAAGATGACTGAGAAAGTCAAAGTAAACCAAGAGTGTTTTGAAATCTGGAATATGGGAATGAACCTGAGTTTCCTAGAATTCCTCTCCAAATATTACAGTTCTCCTAAATGTCACTATGGGAATGAAAAAATAAACAGAGAAAAATTAAATGTTAACATTTTTAAGAGATAGTGATATAGTTTCATAAACGTCAAAAAAATCAACTGAAAGATTCATCATATTCCCCGTTGTGTGTCGATAATCCAGCAATAAACCTATTTCTATGCTAACCAAGTGCACCCACTGAAACAAGACAAATTTTTGAGGACATCCAGGAAAAGTGAACAAAAAAAGAAAAATGAGGAAGTTATAAGAAAGTACAAATCTAAATGAATCCTTTTTATTGAAATTTATTGCATTATTGAAGGAGCAACATAAATACCCTAACATACGATTCATACGATTTGAATTTAAATCGTCGCGTCGTTCGGTTAGATACAAAACAGTAAGTCATATAAATATGTACCACCAGCTTATACTGGATAAAGTGAGATTACTTTTGATGTTTGCATGCAAATGACAAACATTTCACGTCTAATTAGCTACATATTACATAGCAAATCCCTTTTCAACCACCATCGGCACATAACATCATAAAGCTTTTTTACTGAGCACCACAAAAAAAATCAACAATTAGAACTGGAGCAAGTAGGCGAATCCTTGCAATTAATTAGTGTTTTTGCTGGCGGTTATTTTAACATAGAAGCACGTTAGCCTTCCGTACAATAACCATAATTAAGAGGAGTTTGTTTGTTTGAGAAAAATGAAGGAGGCGTGTCGGTGTTTATGACATATTTTGTGACAATTAACGCTCATCACACTTTTGTCTCTCTATCGCTCTATACAAATTGACTATTTTATGATAAAAAAGGGTTAGGGAGATAAACGATTCGAAAATCAAATATAAACAGGAACGCGCTATCTACATCCCCTTATTTTTTTCCGAAGGGCATATCATCTTTAAGGTGAAACTCTGTCATAAGTCAATTACACTCTCCAAATTCATAAGGCATGAGAAACGCTTTCATAAAAAATAAAACACGTAACAAAAACTGTGTGGATTAGATGATTGTTATATGGATAGATATTTATAGGTAATGTTATTCCTTACTGCGTTTATAATCAGGACTCAATGAAACCATAAATTGTGCGGTTAGGGATTTGATTCACTATAATGTTGGCCTTAACAAAACACAACACAGGCTTTTATTGCTAGAATTGTTCGAGGGTTTTAAAATTTTTTTTTCTACTCAATGCATGACTTGCCGGTATTTGTGTGCGCGCTGTGCATTTTCTCTTGACTTATTCACCCCTCCACTTTAAATTATTTGGTACTATGCGGTACCAAAACCAACAACAATAGAAAAAATGGTTATAATATTAATAATCCATAAATGTGCAGAGTAAGGGTTGAGAAATATTGGTGCGCTTACACAAATCGCCACACACTCACTATACTAATGCCACTAATGGGCCCAACAAGAAGAAGCAAGATTGGCTGAGCGGCAAGCGTTGAGCAGCGCACCACCAAATAGGGGTGCTGAAAATCATCTAGGCGTATAATAGCTAAGCAAACACAAGGGGGTACAGAGTATGCGGTTGAGTTTGAAGTGATAATAGTCATAATTATGATTATCATATTCTTATATTGTTATGTTTTATTTTTATTTATTTATTTATTTTTGTAAGGAAATTTGTACATATGAACAACTTAAGCGATTAAGTGATGTAACCTAATGCAAGGGGTTGATATAATTTTTGTGCATGGCTTTGGCTATGAATATTCAGAACTGATTTATGAAATTCGGGAATTGGAAACATTTAATTGGTGTGGAAGTGATTGAACATAATTTATTGTCAGTTATAACAAAAATATACACAAGTGATATCAAGCAAATCAAATGTATTATTTACAAGGAATTTTAAAGAAATAAAATCCACGACTGTGTCGCACGAACTTGCTCCTATGTAATAGACAAAGGATTTCAAAAATGAATGTTATTAGAGAAAAACTGTTCATAAGCATAAAAACTAATTTTTTAAACGACTAAAACAACTTCTTTAGTAGTTGGAGGTAAATATTTTGTGATTGTGATTGAAGCAAATATAGGTTCATGCAAGAACAAAAATTATAAGTCTTTGTAGTGGTTTCTTAAAAAATAAGCTTTTATATAAAAAATTTTTAAAACATTTTTAAGAAAAAATTTTGGTACGCCAATTTAAAGTTTTTATTATTGTTTGAATAAAAATTAAATGTACAAAAAAAATATTGAGCCGTTTTTGAGATATTGAATTTTCAAAAAAAAAAAAACGATTTTTTTTTTTTAAATTCAAAAAAATATTTTTCTTAAAGTTTTGAAATGCAATGTTTTTTAAACTTTTTAGAAGCTGAGAAATTCAAAATTTTAAAAAATCGCTCTATGGTATAGGTACAGTCAGTAATATATCTTGTTTTCAAATTTTTTTTTATTAAATTATAGATCTTAAAAATTTAAGTAAAATTCTCGGAACCGTTTGCGAGAAAAATACGATTTTCGAAAACCATTTTTTAACATTTGTATGGTGGGTATTATTATTTTTAGGTAAAACAATTTTTTTTTCTTAAATCTTATAATTTATATTAAAAAACTTTTAGTTATCAAGTTTTGAAAAAATCGAGCATGGGGTTTTCGAAATATTGAGTTTTCAAAAAAAAATTTTGAAATTTTTTTTAAAAATCCAAAAAAAAATTGTTTGAAAATTTTAATACACAATAATATTGAAACTGCTTGGGAGCCTTAACATAAAAAAAAATGATCAAAATCGGTGGTACCGTTTTAGAGAAAATCAAAAACAAAAAAAAATGGTTCCAAGGGGGTTACCAAAAATAACCGTTTTTTGGAAATTTTTTTCCAACCATTACCTAGGTTTAACTAAAAGAAATTTTATGATTTTTTTTTTTTTAAATCTGTGGGACAGTTTTTGAGAAAAAAAATATTTATAAGATTTCGAAAAAAATCGTATGGCAGATACCGTTATTTTTAGTCTTAAAAAATCAAATCAAAAAACATCCGGGGGAAAAAATTAACACCCATATCTACCAAGTTTAAAGAAAATCGGCCGAGCCGTTTAGGCTGTAATTGAACCGACAGACAGACAGACAGAACTGCGAGACCCACTTTTTTGGTCTTCGCTATTATCGTAATGTCAACTTTGATCAAAATCTCGAGTTCGATTTTTTTTACGAATGCATAACTTGCCTTATAGTACCTATAAGTCGCAAGTAAAAATTAAGACACAAAACAAGCGCAATTTGCTATGTTTGTGGAATTTGTACGTGGTGAGCATTCCGATTTGGCCAAGCGATATTCCCGACGATGGGCAAAATTCCAACAATTTATGAAAAAGATTTAATTGTCTAAGGGCAAACCATGTGGGACACACGGTTCTATTGGTTCAACAAATAAATAAAAAAAATATCTGTAGGTATGAGCAGATCATAAGCAGATCACCAATTCATCTTGTATGGAATTTAAAACATACAAAAATCATTTTTCGACATGAATCTCTGCCACCAATTCAATTTCACCACACACATTTCCATAGCATTTGATTTGTCCATCCATTTTTCTGCAGGTATCCAGCCAAAGTGCAACCGAATCCATTTTTCTTTTTTTTTTATATTAAATTTGTTTTTTGAAAACTATAATTTTTCTTATGAGCGTTTTGTTAATTATTGGTTGCATTTCTTGATTCGGCAGTTCTCAAAAGAAATAATTTGAAACTCGAAAAAAAAACTAATCCGTAAGTGGTAAAAGTATAAGGTAATTTTGTTTGCATTTCGAATACTTTACCGGGTATATTAAACAATCGAGCCACAAATTATTATAAATATACAAAATTAAAAAAATTTTAAATTCCATAATGTACTAATTTATCTCGATAAAAATTTAAAATCTAAAATTTAACAAAACCTGAAATTCAAAAAAATCTCATCTTGAAAATCAAAATTTTAGAAAAACAAGAAAAAATATTTAAAAAAAAAACTTTAATATCGCAAAAAATTGAATCTGGAAATTTTATTTTTTTTTTTTAAATATGTATGTAGAAAATTCCCAAATAAAATTCTTACCTTCATTTGGCAAAAGCTCAAAGTACATACAAATTTCGCAAATACTTTTTCAAATAAATATACCAACAATCTTCTTAAGTTCGGAGCAAGTTCTTCCTATTGAAACACACGATAATACCATAACTAGCCTAATTAAAATACAAAAATGAAGAAAGCGCAAGAACTACATTGTTAAGTGCACATTTATATCCAGGATAATTAAGATACACTTCCTTTACTTTTTAAAGAGACACGTGTGTTCCCAACGTTGATGACCACATGCGTTCCTGTTTTGGTGTGCCCTTCTCTTCTCTGCTATCAACCGCAAAAAAATCAGAAATATACACAAACACACACAAATTAGAGCGAAAACCAAAACACAGATACACGCTAATAAGAAAAAAAAATAACATTCACGAAAAAAAAACAAACGAATTTTTGAGTCTATTCAAACCACCAAAACTAAGGACAATTTGCCAGTTCACCAGAAACCAAATTGATTGAGATTTTTGTAAATGTCACGTAGCTTATATGTGTGTTTTGGTCCTGAGCCTTAGTGGTGTGCTGCTCGAGGCTATGGTTTAACTATACCATATTAAAAAAGGGGAATTTGTTGTCCCCTCCGATAAAGTGAAATAATATCTTCTATTTTCTTTAGATATTTTTGTCAAAAGAACGCCCTAAGGATATTTGTATAGAAATTTTATTTTAATTTGTCCTTATGTGTGGTTGTTTTATATAATTTTATTTTAACTCCACGACAATATTGGATGATTAAAAAATTTAAATTCGATCAAAGAAGAACATTCGTTGACATTAGGTATACAGACTTATTTTTAAGGCATTATTCTCTTATCAGGGAATGCATTTAGCTTGATATCTCTTGTTCTATTGCATTTGAGTTTAGTTGGGTTAATTAAAAAAAACTTAATAGTTGGGCGCCATTTCAAATGTTTTTGAGATTTTCGTTCTTATTAATTTAATTTTAATAAGTCTCGGGGGAAGAACTTTTGAGTAAATTTAAAAAATGGAGCCTAACGATTGACTAACTATCAAAACTAAGGTCTATAACATAATATAAAAAAATAATAATTAAACTAAATTTGTAACGCAAATACGACCAAGTCCTGTATCTTACTTTAACTTCACAAAAAAGGGGTAACAATCAGCTAAGCCATTTGTGCAGCGAAAGGATTATAAGAAAAAGACACACAATAACATCAGAGTAGGTATGTAATTTGAATAATGTAACTGATATGTGTTGTCACTAAACTTATTTAATGAGAAGCGAACAAAATATATACACTACAGGTTATTTGATTAAGCCTTTTAAGATAATACATTTTTTTTTCTATATTGAGAAGTGATTTTAGTGGACATTATATATTATATAATCATATTATGATTTCACGTTTAAGACCTTTTTGGAGCCAAATTAAAAATGCTGAATTGCGCATTGAAATATGGGAAACAGAGCTGCATATTTCAAAGTGATTTTGATATAATAAGCACAAACTAAAAGGGGGTTTGCCTGCTCAATGCGAGCGTTAGCAAAATAGGCAAGGATTGAAGTTGAGATTCCGATGCACATTGGTTTTGAAGCTCTAAATATCAAAATGGGACAGACAAAAATAGAATTTTTAAGACATTCCACAGTCGTTTAGTACGGCTAAATAAAGAATCTCTATAATTGTTAGTATATCCGAAACTGGGTTCAAGGGTAAACTGATGTGCAATTGTTTGCTTTTTTAATATTGCGCACACTTAAAATTATTGATAACAGTGTGAGCGTTAAGAAAAGTTGGAGGCGATGAAAAAGGAGATACCGATGCATATTGATTTTGTATATCTGAAAATTTTGAGTCATTGCACATTAGTGTAGTTTAAGGGGATACAATATTCAAAGACCAGAAACATTGCTATCTCATCATCATCGGCTCGACAACCGGGTTCCGGTCCTGGCCTCTTTCAACAAGTCTCTCCACCTATCCCGACGCCATCCAGTTGCGCACCCCAAGGCTTCGGGCGTCCTGTTCTACGCCATCTCTCCAGCGCAAGCATGGTCTACGACGCTGTCGTCTACCATAGAATGTACCACAAAGAACTTTCCGAGCAGGTTCCTCTTCGCTCATGCGAGCTAGGTGCCCTGCCCACCGGAGTCTACCGAGCTTGATTTTTGTCACGATATCTGCTTCAAGGTAGATTGCGTACAGTTCATGATTGTACCGTCTCCGGAATCGTCCTTCCTCACATACGGGGCCAACAATTCTCCTTAAGACTTTTCTCTCGAACGCAGCTAAGAGGTCGGAGTGCCTTTTGCTAAGCACCCAAGTCTCGGATCCATATGTGAGTACTGGCAGGACCATGGTCCTGTACAGCAGCAGTTTTGAAGTTATGGTGAGATTTCTGGATTTGAAGAGCTTTGACAGACTATAGTAGGCTCTGTTGGATTTGAGAAGCCGCCCGCGTATTTCTTCTTCTATATTGTTATCGGCTGCTACTATTGACCCAAGGTATTTAAAGGATTGCACCACTTCAAATTCGTGCTCCGCAACCTTGATTGTTTGACCAACTGTTCCTCTCGCATTCGACGCCACCATGTACTTTGTTTTACCTTCACTAATGTGCAGCCCCAGATTTTGTGCCGCCTGCTCGATCTGGATGAAGGAATCGTGTACAGCTTGTTCGGTTCTTCCGATGATGTCGATGTCGTCTGCGTAGGCCAGTAACTGGCTGGACCTGTTGAAGATGGTCCCTCTTGTTGCCGTGCCAGAGTCACGGATTGCTTTCTCCAACGCCAGGTTGAAGAGGAGGCAGGCCAAACCGTCCCCTTGGCGGAGTCCATTAAAGATGTTGATTGGTCTGGATAGCAATCCGGCTATTTTTACTTGGCTTGTTACGTTGGTCATGGTCAACCTACATAGTCGTGTCAATTTATTTGGGATGCCGAATTCTCTCATGGCTTTGTAAAGTTCTACCCTGGCTATGCTATCATAGACGGCCTTAAAGTCTGTAAACAGATGGTATGTTGGGATGTTAAATTCTAGACATTTTTCCATCGCCTGCCTAAGGGTAAATATCTGATCAGTTGTTGATTTGCCTGGAATGAAACCACACTGATATTGTCCGATAACGGTTTTAGCGTATGGGGTTATCCGGTCTTGTAGGATAGAGGAGAGTATCTTATAGGCGGTACTCAACAAAGTGATACCTCTATAATTGCTGCACGTTGTGACATCTCCCTTCTTATTCATGGGGCATATTATGCCTTTTCGCCAGTCTTCTGGCATTTCTTCCTGCTCCCATACGTGCACTATAATATCATGAATTGCTTGACCTAAGGCTGGCCCGCCGTGATGAAATAATTCGGCTGGTATGCCGTCGGCTCCCGGGGATTTGTTCTGTTTAAGCCGGCCTATAGCCTTCTCAACCTCTTCTATGCTTGATGGGGGCAACATAGGGTATTCTTCTTGAAGTAGTGGAGCCTCCACTTCTGCAGTGAGCTGACCATTTAGCAATTCATTAAAGTACACTTCCCATCGCTCCAGTATGCTTTCAGGATCGGTGATCGGATTTCCCTCTCCGTCCTTGCAGTATGTGCAGCGTGGTGTGTACTGCGTCATGTTTCGGACGGATTGGTAGAACTTCCGCGCCTGGTGCGGACCTCGCTCTCGGCTATTTTCTATTTCACAGATTAGGTTCTTCTCCCAGGCTGATTTTTTTTGTCTGTGTAGCCGTTTTTCTATTCTTCTAAGCTCTTTATATTCCTCTTCGCGTGCCCGCGTTCTATGAGATTGTTGCATTGCTCGGTACGCAACATTCTTACGTTCAGTCGCTAGCTTGCATTCATCATCAAACCAGTCGTTCCGATTTTTACGACTGCTGCCTAAGATGGAGTTGGCAGTACTAATGACAGTATTTTTAAGACGTGTCCACTTTTCATTTACGCCCAGCATACTGGCTCCAGGACTTACTCTCCCTAAGTCAGGTGTTTCTAGGGCGAGTCCTAACGCATTACCGTAGGTGTTACTGGTGTTTTCATTGCGCAGGGCAGCCGTGTTAATTCGAACCTGATCGGCGGATGCAATGCGTCTTCGCAAGGCAATCCGCCCTCGGAAAACCATACCAACAAGATAGTGATCCGAGTCGATATTGGCACCTCGGTACGTTCGTACCGTCATCAAGTTCGAGTAGTGGCGACGGTCTATCAACACGTGGTCTATTTGGTTACGAGTGACTCCATCAGGTGATACCCAGGTGGCTTTGTAGATATCTTTACGCGGGAACCTGGTACTCGCAACGACCATGTTTTTCGATGCTGCCAATTCTATCATTTTTAAAGTTCTTTTTTGAATTTTATCTAAAAGACTCAAGCAGGTTATTGGAAACCTAAGCACTAAGCAGCGTTCTTGGCGACCGCGACGTCGAATATGTGATCGTTCCGCACAAGGTGGTCTGTGATGCACAGGTCGAGAACTTAAACCTTATGGTTTATTCAATGTAATACTCGTATAAGAAAGAGAGTCGAAGACAAAACGGAGCCCTGTTCAACACCAGTATTCATTTTATTAATGCCAAACTTAGAACCATCGAATACAACTTGAATTAAGCGGTTCGAAAGGCAGTTTCTAATCCAACCAAGTGCAAGCATTTTCAATAACAGATCTGGGTGTTAAACTCTATCGAATGATTGCGAAATATCCATTGAGATAGGCATATTGCTACAAAAGCCATATTGTCGGTCGGTCATTGAAAAGCTTTCGTTCAGCATTTCTTAGACCTTAGAAACAAGGGAATTCTAAAAAAATTATGGTTTTTATTCACTTGGAAAGAGACAATTTCTGGTTATGGCAGCCCAAAGCATAATGTGTCATTTTTGGCAGTTCAGTTTTTTGTTGTTTTTATCACAAAAACATTACTAAAAATAGGGATCAAATAATGAGAGACATGAAAGGTGTTTGCGGTGCTCGACTGATGTTAATAGTTACAAAGTGAACATTGTTTATATCCTCTTTTGAAAAGTGCTTACTCAATTAGAGCTAGTGTTTTGAAGTTTTGGATGGCTTGATTTTGTTCAAGTTTTTTAAGCAGGTCAAGCAAAATTTGTCAGCAAAATTTTTCAAAAAAAAAGAGGATAGATAAATCAAAATTTCAACTTGAATTTATCAACACAGAGTGTAGTTGAAAAACAATAGCACAAGGATTTCACTCAAGAAGGTTTAGTTTAAGAGATGTTGATATGAGATAGGGTCAAAGTGGTGGTGGTTGGTGGTGTAGATATTGTCCCTTATTCGTTATACTCGTACTTTTGGCTGAAGTAATGTGCGCTAAGTCTTAAAGGGAATTTTATTACATATTTTGTTTTCAATATGAGTGATGTTATCGTTTATTAACTAAAAGACCTGTCAGGGTCGCACGCACCTGGTTTTAGGTCAGATTCATTAGAATTTTTACAGCCACTATCCTTCCTTAGCAAACGTGTTGTTAGCTGGCACACGGATAGAGAGCTTGTCCATTTGTTAATTTTTGTTTTTAATAAGATAAGTCATCTTAAAATGGTGGATGGCAGCCTCCCGTTTTAGGTAAGCTTAGACAAAAGTTCAAATGTCAATATACTCTAAAGCTAGGCGCGCACATTAAATTTTTAGTTGCGCAACTGCTTGGTTTGAGCAACTAAAAAGTTTGTGTTTTGACTCAAACTAAACGATTGCCTACACTCAAAAAATTTCATGTGTAAATAGTACTAATTCATGCGTGCATTCTACGAATTTTATTCGTGGTTTTCAGCCACGAATAGTATTCGTAGAATGGACGTTTATTAGTACATTTTACTAATATTTTATTAGTATTCGTAGAAAAACATACGTATATTGTACGAATACTATTGGTACAATGTACGAATATCATCGTAATATTAACGAATGCCCTTGTAATTCATTCGTATATTGTACAGCTCCATTCGTATATTCTACGAATATCATCGTAATATTAACGAATGCCCTTGTAGTTCATTCGTATATTGTACAGCTCCATTCGTATATTCTACGAATAACATAGTAATATTTACTAATGCCCTTGTAATTCATTCGTATATTGTACAGCTCCATTCGTATATTCTACGAATATCATAGTAATATTTACTAATGCCCTTGTAATTCATTCGTATATTGTATCTACAAACATTATAGTAGAACTTACCATAAATAAATATATACTCCGAAATTTCCTAAAATATTCATTATAAGAAATAATAACAAAAACTAATGTATTGTTTAAGTTAAAAAATAATTATATAATTCATGTTTTTTTAATTTTATAATTTAATTTTTAATTACAAATGAAGTTAAAAAAAAACTAAAATGTTTCTTATAAATTAATTAATTCATAAATATAATTAACAACCAAAATTATATTTCCAAACTGCTTGTTATCAAAGGGCCACTGAAAATAAATTTAACATTTAACATTAAAAATCTTCCAAAAAACATTTGTACTTACATTAATTTTTATTTTGTAAAAAATTCCCACATATGAATGCTCTGCTGCTTCAGGATCCTGTATGTAAAATATAAAATAAGCTTTATTTGTATATAAGAATATGTAAGTCTAGGTACTCACCTCGTCTTTTCGAAAAAAAGTCTGGTTCCCAAGATTTGTATCTTAAAGATACACCGTACGAAAAAAAAGTATCACGCGTCCATTACTTTGCAATATTGCAATCTGTAATAACACGTTTCAACGTGTTGACGAATGGAATACATTTAATTTTTAGAGCTGAACACATATTATTTTGTGTACTCATGATTATTAAATAATACTAATGCACTTCATGAAAGTACGAAGTTATTAGTACATTCTACGCATAATTCGTACAGTCTACCTACGAATGAATTCTGTCTACTAATATTAGTTTTACTTAGTAAATAGTACGAATTTATTAGTAAATACTACGAATGAAAAAGATTAAAGTACGAAGTCATTCGTACGAGAAATTAACGAATGTTATTAGTTATATGTACACAATAATTCGTACAATGTACTCCAAAAAATTGTTAACTTCTTGTTTACGAATAAAATTAGTGCATTAAACGAATAGATTCGTGCATTCCACCACAGTTATTAGTAAAACTTTACAAATGCATTCGTAGATATTTCACTGTACAAATACTTCGTATATTTTACGAATATTAGTACAATGCACGAATATTTTTTTCACGAATGCCATTCGTAGCCATTTTACTAATAAATTTTTTGAGTGTAAAGTGAGTTCGCTATTTTGTGTAGCATATAATTATATGCACCTGCGCGGACATTCAACCAAATAGTTCATTTGTTTTATATAAGCAACCAAACAGTTGTGCAACTAAATATTGAATGTGCGCGACTAGCCTTAGGGATCACATCCAAATGTTCTGTACCAACTTGAATCAAATCGGTTCCCCTGTCCAGGTTCTAGTTTGAAGTAAAGTGAACGTACTTGTGAAGCAATCCACTTTGTAGAACTTCTCGTTAAAACAAAAAATTAGAGGTTAGCCGCTCGTAAGAACCTGAAAATTAGTTACTTACAACTCTCAGCCATTCATGTGTGTGTTTGGCAGGAATTACAATTTTCTGACGAGTTAGAACGGCTAAAATGAGAAGCACTTTTGATAGCAAGAGATGCACTTGGAGGATTTGTCATCATAGTTAATTGTCTGACTTTTTGTTTTGGTATTTTTTTTTTAATTTGCGATGATTTGTAGATCCAGGGTGGATTACAGCAACATTCGTGGGCTGGAAGGAATTTATATTGTACAAATGGGTGAAAATTGATTATGAAATATATAATATATAATGAAATCGGCGTTCCTGGTGATTTCAATGCACACAATTCTAAATGGCTTCGCTTTTCGGGCCAGACTACACCAGAAGGAAGGTATTCTGAACTTTTTACTGAGTTCAGCTTCTTCATCAAGCTAGTCTACGAACCGACTTGAAGCATATAATAAGCTCATAAAATTTTCGCATAAACAGTGGAATTAAATGCTTTAAAAACTGTCTCCTGTCATTGAAGCGGAATTCACCCCCTATACTGCATTCTATGAGCTGAGCAGTCCTTGTATTGAGGAAAACGAACATTTTTTTCTCGGGGTTAGTATCACAGACAATCTTGTGTAGAATGATCACATATTTGACGTTGCCAAAAACGCTGCTTAGTATTTAGGTTTCCTTCGAATATGAAAGGAATTTGTCTGATCTGGTTGTAATCTATAAGGCCTATATTCATCTTGGACACAGTTTCCATATTTGGCCAGATGTACCAGTAACCCACTTAAGTTTTTTGGATGCTTCAAATATAACGGAAACATTTGGTTATCTCGAGATGTTTCGTGTCTTTCATTATTTTTATAAATAGTGTTCTAGTAAAATAGTCAGTTGCATTCCACCCCTAAGATAATTCAACAGTAATACTCGCAAGACTAAGAATGCCCATCAATTTACCCTTGAGACCAATTTCAGTCGTACTGTTAGCCGCACAACACGAATGTGGAATGTTTTGCCCAATTCGATTTTCCCTCTCATTGCAATATCCAGAACTTCGAAACCAATGTGTATCGCTTCCTCCTCTTAAATAATTTCCTACTTTCCTAACACTCACAGTGTTTAACATTTTAAGGGTAGTCAAACCCCCTTTAGTGCGAGTGCACTATACAAAATAAACTATAACTTATCCTAAGAGCAAGAAAAAACCAAGATATTCTTTGTGAATAAACGACATTGAAAATAATCCTGCGATTTTGTTTTCGCGACGTAGAAAAAACTTATTAATGAAGGTTTTGTCATTGAAATAAAAAAAAAAAAAAAATATGTAATAATAAAACAGGACTTTGACTTTAGGCGTCGAAGGTGAAGCGTTTGTGGAAAAGAGATGAGGTATTGCGGACTAAGAAAGGGAAATTGTGGTATAGTTTCAAAGGGTCGATTCGATGTTTTAATTTCCTTTTTTATTTCCATTGAATACATTCAAGCATTATTTGCATTTACTGCCTGATGACTGAATTCAGAATTCTGAATCCCGACTTTTGATTCCATCGTCATCGTTGTTAGTCCCTTGGATTTTTGCTTGTGGATTTCATTCAGCATAGTAGCTTGGTGCTTTCCTCGTTACCTCTTCTTTTGACTATTCAGAGAGTATATGAATATAGTATATTCGTACAAGAGAGCGGTACCAGGCACTTATAAGTCATCTACGAATATTTAAGCGATATTTATGTGTATGCAGCAATGTGCGAGTGTGTGAATGTGTAAATGAGTATATTAGCAAACCATATGCGAATGCACCTTTGTAAATTAAAGATAAAATTTCTATTTGATGCGGGTAAAAGACTCGTACAACAGAAAAATCTGCAGTAGCAGCAGCGGGTCAAAAAAAAAAGGATTTTCCAAATAGTAGTTTTCAACGCCTACTGGAACTGTAAACAATACTGAAATGAAAGTTCTGATTCAATGGGGTTTTGTGATGTCTTTTATTAAAGTGTTATTTTTTTTATATAATTTTGGGCGCACTAAGGGGATTGTGACTAATCTTAAAATGTTTGAGCACAATGTGAGCGTTAAGGTAAGTTGGAGATGCCTTTAAGGATATACAGATGCACATTGGTTTTGAATGTCCGAATATCGTAATGGGAGGGAAACATTGAGCCGGGTAAGGCATTCCACTTCTGCTTCCTTTGTTTCGGCGCTGTTATGATCTCGATGTCGAGGGGATCATAACTCTCCCACGTATCTGCTTCACACAAGTGATCCGCCTGTGGGGTTCGCCGGGTTGACCTCAGAAATCGGCGGCAAGCCTCCCGGTTTTGTATTGTTCCATTTCTGAGGCCAACTGAATGCTGGTGTTTTTGCATTTGTTTGTACCAGGAGTGTTTAGGCCTACCTTTCTTTTTATTCCGAATTGGAACGTTGTATGATATTGCCTTTTTGACGGGGTTCTCAGGATCTCTCCTTTGAACATGGCAATACCAACTGAGTCGGTCGTGTTCAATTTTTTGGGAAATGGTATTCTTAACATGAAGGCTTCCTCGGATCTTCGTACTTCTAATTCGATCAAGCTTTGCCGGGTAAGGCATTCCACATTGGTTTAAATCCGGCTAAAGAAAGAATCTCTGAGTTTCACAGTACCTACGTCCGAAGTTGGGCTCAATGGTAAACTGATGGGCATTCCTTAAAGCGCGAGTATTACTGTGGAATTGTGTTTAGGGCAAAAGACTATTTCGATAGAACATTATTTATAAAAATAACTGTAAAATAATGAAAGACAAGAAACATTGTGTCGGTACTCGAGAGATGTAAATGTTTCCGTTATAATTCTATCACCTATGTTTTCTTTTTTGGATTCTATCCAAGCGACTGAAGTGTGTTATTGGAGATCCTGCCCAAATATGGACATTGTATTCGAGCTTTGCACGAATATAAACTTCATAGTTTACAGCCAGATTCGGCGATGATCAATTTTTTGCAACGTCGTATATTCCAGGGCAAGGATTTATTTCTATGTTAAAACATATTTTCTTTTTGTATATAAATATAGAAGAAAACAAATAAGCTAATAATCAATAAATTTCCTTAAATATGGCATTCAATCTTTAAAGCATATTTTACTATAAATGCATTTTTCGGTTTATTGGACATATTTTAAAAACAAATAGATACATATTTTAGGCGAATATTTTTGTAATATTCAAAAGATTTAAAAACTTAAATGTTTACTTTTACAAAATTACATGCGCACCTTAACACTATAAATTCCAACTTCCATATAGAATTGCCAACTTGGCAATTTTATGACATTTCCAGGGGTCATGTTTTTCATTCCCGTGCTTTTTACTATAATTATTCTCCCTTAGGCGTTCTTGTTTTTAAGCTCGGAGCAGGGAACTAAGCTGTCAAAAAACGATCTGAGTTTCTTTTTTAGCTCAGATACATTAGAGCGCTAAGGTTGTGTTTCTTTTTTTAATCAGAGCTATCTCGGAGTGCGCTCTATGAGCTCAGAATAAAATGACCGAGCAGATGGAGTAAATCTGAGCGCGGCTAACTTCAGTGATATGACAGAGAAAGACGGCAGAAAAAAAAAAAACATATAAAGGCAGAGATCGATGCCTTTGAAAGTTCAGTGCTCCAGTGTGTTTTATAAATAAATCGGAGAGCTCTCGTCAAACTCTGTTTAGAGCGTACTCGACATGCCTCTTATCATAACAAAAACGGTAAGCTTCAAAGAGTATAGTGAAAGAGTTGGATTATCCTGAAGCTATTAAAAAAACTTAACTAGTCATTGCTAAAAAAACACTTAAATTTTATAAGTTCCCAACTATGTATTTCTTAATGAAAGCCTTTGAGTATATATAATATGGAGGGCTCGTTCCTATCCCTAATGCATTGTAGTACTTGCAGTTGTGATAGGGGTCGCTGTCTCACTTTCTGTAAGTTAAGGGTACAGCTGTATGCTGTCAATTTGTGTTTGCCTTCTACTCGCACATCGTTCTCGGTCGCATGTGATATAAAGCACTCAGTAAATTTTCAGTCTTGTTTGCAAAAAACTGCATATCAATAAGCTTTGTGACTGTTTTAATTCTTTACAAATTATACGTAAAAATAAGATTAAAATTTAAAGTGACTGTTAATTGCTGGTTTTGTAATCAAAATATTAAAATATTGGAGGCGAATAGCTACCCCACAATGTGACCAATACAATGGATTTATCAAGGATGGCGACTACAATCGGGAGATCTATCAACAGCTGGACTGTAGTAATTTAGCCTCGACTAAGAGAGATGAATAGCAGAATAATTTTTCCGACATCAGCGATGCATTCCCTGCAAGTGGTTTGTGGCACCTTTGTAATGAGGTAAAGATTGAGAAACTGGCACAATTCGAACCGAAAAACGAGTCTAAATTCGAAGACGAACTCAAGGTGTAATGAGTTTTAGTTGGATTTTAAAAAATAAATTTGTAGAAATATTTAGCTTGAAAAAGTTTTAGTGTTTATCAGGTTGTTTAATGATACAAAAATATTGAATAATAAAATGTTTTTTTGTTTGTTAATTTGTATGCTATTCTTTTGTTCTAACTTAGTATCTTCCCGCAAGGCAATCAATCCTGCCAAAAACTTTTTTTTTTGTTGCCGCTGTCCAATAACTTTGTCTTAAACAAATTTGAGTAGCGCCCCCTATGATAGTCACGCATTTGGAATAGAAACGAGCCCTCCATATTATATATGTATACTCAAAGATGAAAGCATAACTACATAAGCTGCAAAGATGGAACACATTCAAATTGATGTGATGAAAGATACATTTACAAAAAAATTTTAGTTGAAGGTTCATTATTTTGAAGGAAATTCAACATCTTTTAAATAAAAACGAAGAAGAGATCTATTCAATATGTCAAATTTTTTCATCCAAGATTGCTCCGGTCACATCTGTTGAGTTGACGTTAAAAGATCAATTTTAATTTGATAGATAGATTATTTTTTTTTATTTTTTCGATTCGATATTGATACAATTTTTTTTTTTTGCAATTTTGATCATTTGCAACAAAAAAAGTAATAATTTTAAATGATTTACTATTTTTGCAATTTTAATGATTTGCCACATAAAAAGTAATAATTTGAAGAAATATTTAGAGAATATACAAATTTCAAAAACTATTCCAGTAATTTAAAGCGTGTTTGCAAAATTTGTATAAATTAGACCAACCACGACCAACGTTTAATATTTCATACAAGGTATTGGGTGAAAAGAACTTTCTTGGAAATACAAGCGCCATATTTCTTGCAATAATGGGCAAACAGCAATGAAGTGGTAAACATCTTCACATTCTCTTCTGTTGCACAAGCCACAATTCTGCCGAAGATCAGTTCAATGGGGGATGTAATTCAGATTAGGTATTTCTACTCTTGCTCTGGAAATAGTGCTTATATAGCCTCAGACGAGTACTTAACGTTGAAATAGCTATCCTCAGTTCGAATTTGATGGTTAAGGTTCCTGTAGAATAACCTTGAGGTCAACGATGAAGCTCTGGTTAGTTGCTGGTCAAAAATACTTTCATCGGTCTTAGCAATAATTGATGCGAATATATTGTGCCATTCGAAAACGTTTGCCTCTGTTAAGGTAATTGGATAAGGCCAACTGATTCCACTCTCTAAAAGGATACTGATTCAATTGCAGTTGTCTCATCAGGATTTTTTTACGAAGACTGGTATTACTTCTCCTCATCGCTTTTGTTAAATAGTCTGCATGAGCTTTTAGATTATTAATGTAGATGGTTGGTAAGCCAGATTCCAGGTGTATAGCATAGGTTGGTGCTGAATTCGGCAATTGAAATAATCGTTTGAAGAAAAATCTTTGAACAGCTTCAAATTCTTGGAAGGGTGTAACACCAAAAGCTTGCACTCCATAGCACATGCAAGTGTTAACTATCGCCCTAAACACTTGATATTTTGTGGAATGATCAATGTTTTGGTTAGCAAAGAACCTTTTCCACATAATATTTAGCGCCAGCTTAGCTTCAGTGCTTTTATCCTTTGCATGCTTGCCAAAGTTCAAGGTCGATGTTAACAAAATTCCAAGGTACTCGAATTCACGTACTATGTCAATCATTTCATTATTGAGACGCCAAGATTCTTCAGGTAGCCTCAACCTTCTATTTCGACTCTCAAAAATCATAATTTTGGTTTTTTGGACATTGATGTGGAGATCCCAAGTCTTACAATAATCATCCAGACGATTAATTTGGAGTTGGAGAGTAAAGGGGTTGTCAGCTATTAATACCAAGTCATTAGCGTAGAGAAGAACTTTGATGAAAGTTCCAGCGAACATTACACCTCCAGGAAGCATTTCAGAGATATCACCGATAAATAGCGAGAATAAAAGAGGACTTAGAATACATCCCTGAGGGACACCTGCTGACGTCTCAAACCACTCCGACAACTTCGAATTTGTAAACGTTTTTTCGTCTTCTAACCAACCCCACATATCCACAAGCATTAATTCATTTAAAAAAAAATCCAGTATTAAATGGAAATTCCCGATGCAGACCACAAATTTAATTTCTTGCCAGAAGAAATAATTTGACGTATAATAATGTTCGACTGAATTTTGACCTCGTTTCCAACTTTACATGCAGGTTGAAGCAGTTGACTTGTTTCTATTTAATAGCTGTTATATTCTCGACAACCTTATCGCATTTCTTATCAGATTTTATGCAATAATTTTCCCACTGTTCACACAAATAAAAAACTCTGCAATAACAGCTGAAATATAAAATGCTTGCGGAGGCTCAGAGTAAGTTTATTTTACTTGTTTTGTCGAAATTCTGATTTTTATATTCAAAGGGTTTAAAATTCCAGCTTACTCTCAATACCTAAACGTTAAGTTATAAAAGATAGGGCATCATCAATATCAAATTGAATTCGATTTGCTTATTAACTCTTTTTCAATTTGCTATAGAAAACATTTTTCTTAAATAGATGTAGAGGTTGGTCCTTGAAAAATCCCAAAAACCCAAAAATAAAGTCGAACCATAGATACTTATCTATCAAGAAATAGAGCTTTAAAAACAATCAAAAGGAGAATAAGATACAACTACAAGAAGAAAAAAAAAACCAAAGCAATGAAATATCCTTACAAAAGCAACTGTAAGATGTAGGTAATGAAATAAATTCAATTGCGATGCAAATTGAAAAATAATAGAAAACGCCAACAATACCTACATACACACATTCAAAAAATACCAAGAAATGGTTTTGACAGAATAGCACAAAAAATAAAAAAAAAATATATAAACCTCCCTACTATACTTATTCATAAGAAAAGCATTCCCAAATGAAATAATCTAGAAGACAACGATTCGATTTTCCCCTCGTTTAGAATAAATTTAATAAAAGAAAGATAAAAAAAGACAAGGCTGAGTGAGTGAAAAACTGAGCAAATATTAGCATCATTAGTTAGCAAACGAATTTTCACGTGTATTCTTCAATTTCGTAAATGACAAAAAAAAAAATAAAAGGCACACCCTTAGAGAAACACAAAAGGGGAGCAAAGTGATGCTGAGATGGTTGGTTTATTGTTCATACAAGTTAAATAGAATTCCAATCAGAAATGATGGCTTCTGGGAGATCTTAAGGATTATCACCCACACT
This sequence comes from Chrysotoxum bicinctum, assembly GCA_911387755.1. NCBI lineage: Eukaryota > Metazoa > Arthropoda > Insecta > Diptera > Syrphidae > Chrysotoxum > Chrysotoxum bicinctum. The sequence goes on along the minus strand of OU426991.1, from coordinate 11,190,474 downwards.
TTCACCGTGATTTTTCATTTTTCATGTTTTTAGTTTGAAATGAGAGCTAATGGAATACACTAAAGGTTTTTGCACAAAACTTACCCATTGCTTTCGGATCCAACTGATACGGAGGTATACCACAATGTGCAGGAGGAGGTGTTGTCAGAGGATCACCATTATGGCAGAAAAACGGCGGTAAGCCGATTTTATTCGCCTGAAATTAAACAAAAAGCTAAATAAGTTAAAACTATGATTATATGTATTTAAAATTTAATTAATATTATCAAAACTTTACATAATAATATTTAATGTAAATAAGACTAATGGAAGCCAAGGCAAGTGGGCTCATTTTCATTTATTTATATAATGAAGTACACAAAACAATAAAATCTTGTAACGTAAAGTCATCTCCAATGAGTACGTTTTTATAGTGACTGGAAAGTTTCAGAATAGTGATATTGATTTCTACCAAACTTAAAAAGTCTAGATGACGAGCAATAAACAGATTTGAGGGTACATTTTTCAAAGCTAGAGCTAATCTCCACAGAGATATTTTAAGATCATGGTTTTTTTTAAGTGAGAAATTTCTTTTGCATTAAAGTAATACCTAACATAGGTAGCTATTTCACTCCCTGGCCGATGTCCGCGATCGTTCCAAAAACAAATTAAATCCAGGAATCAAAACAGATTGATGGAATTGATTCGTTTAAGCACGTTTCACACATCAAAAGTACATGAATTGAGCCCCTAGATAGAAAGTTACTTTTCTCATCAATTTTGTTGTGAATACTTTTTGCGTTAAGACTGATTAGTTTTAATCCCGTAGTGCCCGATTCTCAAGAAAGGAGACCCTCTGAACAGCGTCAAATACAGAGGCATACGTCTCCTGAACATATCGCATACAAGATCCTTTCTGCCATAAGAACGTATAAAACCTTTCGGCCACAACTTGATAGGTCCATATCAGTTCGGCTTTAGGCCAGGAACGTCTACCATCGATCAAATATTCGCATTAGGGCAGATCTTGGAAAAAACAAAGGAACTTCAAATCGACACCTACTACCTTTTCACCGATTTCAAAGCTGCGTATAATAGCATCTATAGGGACGAACTGTATAGAGAAATGTCTACTTTTGGCATCTATGACAAACTTGTCCGTTTGTGCAGAATGACCATGGAAACCGCCGGCTGCTCCATCAAGGTCGGAAAAGAACTCACCGATGCATTTGATGTCAAAAAAGATTTTAGGCAAGGCGATGCTCTGTCTTGCGACTTTTTCAACATTATTTGTGCAAAACTCACGCGTCAACACTAGAGGAACAATCTTTAAAAAGTTCGTCCAATTACTCGGATAAGCCGACGACAGTGACATAATGGAAAGAACGAAGCCCGATGTCAGTGGCGCATTGAGTAAAAATTAAATTTGGTGGTGCAACAGCTCGGAGTGAACCAGGACCTATACATAGTGACTTACAATTCTCAACCATTCCTGTGTGCGTGTTACCAGGAACCTAGGGGACCTACAATTTTCTGCCGATTCCGAACGGCTAATGAGCAGCACTTTCCATGACAAGAGATACTCTTGGAGAATTTGTCAATTCCTCGCAAGAGGCAGTACACCCATGAAAAAAACTTTCTTGCAGCGGCTGATAATCGAACTCGAGACCTTCCGCATGACAGTCCAACGCACTAACCATTATGCCAAGGGGTGGCGCATTGAGACGGAAGCTAAAAACATGGGTTTAGCGGTCAGTGAAGGCAAGACAAAGTATGTGCTGGCATCAAGAAAGGACACATATCACCGACGCCTTAGACATAACGTCGCGTCACCATGGACAGCTATAATTTTGAGGTGGTGAAAGCATTTATATATCTACCTAGGCGCCACCACTATGACAATACCACCAGCGCTGAAATCAAATGCCAATCGCTGATTCTTTTGAGTAAGAAAGCAATTCAGTAGCAAAGCCATCTCTCCAGCAACTTGAGTGTCCCTCTATAAATCTCTGATTATCCCAGTCCTTGTATATGGTGCAGATGGATGAGAACGCTTCAGGATGTTTCGGGAGGAAAATTCTCCTTGTCATCTTTGGTCCCGTCTGTATAAGCGGTTAGTGGAGGAGAAGATAATAACTATGAACTGTACGGGCTGTACAGCGAAACTGACCTAGTCAAACGAGTTAAAGTCCAATGAATATGATAGCTAGGTCATCGGTGCAGTAGACGAAGACTTCGTCTCAGGTGGCACACACAAGTGCGAGAGGACACCAATCAACTTGACATGCGAACTGGAAACAGCTACCTACGGACCATTATTATTGGATGCAATTAAAGAAAAAAAAACGTTTATTTACTTCTCTTTGACATTTTGCGATTGATATGAAAGTTACCAATGACATCGTGCTGTCAAAATATTCAATAAGGTTTGCCATATCATCTGGACGACAAGAGATTAAACCGTGAGGCGCTTGAAACGTTTGCCAGAGATCCGGGTTTTGGCCAAAAAAATTATCTTTCAGAACGAGATTCATTTTTGACTCAGCGCTAATTTCAAGAAGCTTAATTGCAGTTATTGGAGCGAACACAATCCAAGTGTTCGTCCAGGCATCAATTCATCCAAAAATACTGACTGTTTGGAGCAGTTTATTGCATTGCGGCATCATCGAAACTTATTTCTTTTGAAATGAGGTAGAGTAATGTTATTCGAATTTCTGTGGCCAGAGCTCGACATCATCGATATCTCCGAACTGTGGTTCTAATAAGACGGCGCTACATGCCAGAAAGGCGACGCAACGCTCGAAGTTGTGTAGGGGAAATTTGACGACTGGTCGAGCGTTTGTCTATTGCCCGACTGGCATTAGTCTACACTAAAAAGTCAACCACTTTCGACAAGCTCGAGGCCACGCTATTTGCCGAAACAACGCCGCAATTGATCAAAATTGGACTGACCTCATATGGCAGTGAATGATGTCCTATTCAATACATGATGGCATAAATTAAAAAAAAAAAAAAAAATCAAAATAAAGTCAGAATAAATTTTGCATCTCATACCAGCGGCGGATCCAGGATTTGATAATGGGGGGTCCAACTTCATCTTTATAAAAAATTAAGTTTTTATAAATTTAACCAATATATTAAAGAAAAAGTTTTTCTTTAGAATTCTGTTTGCCGATCCATGAAGACAAGAGGCAAATGAACAAATTACAACAACAAAAATAATGTTGAAGCCTATTTCAAGATTTCGTTTTACATTCCATTTCTCGATATATACTTTATGTCTCATCTTCAAAGTAGGTTCGTCGTGACGAAATACTTCGACACTACTATATTTACTGATGGCTCAAAGATGGAGTGTGGTGTTGGTTCAGAAATCTTCTCTGTGACTTTGGATATATCTAGGTTGTTAAGGCTACCCGACTTTGCTAGTTTTTTCAAGGTGAATTACTGGCTATCAGGGAAGCTTGCAAGGTATTATCACTGACAGTCAGCCATTAATTCCAGTAGATCATACTCCAAATTGGTCCAGCAATGCCGGGATATACTTGCTAGCCTCAATATTAACCATAATGAAGCTCTTATCTGGGTGGGCATGAACGGGTGGACGAGTTGGCCCACCTTTTATAAATTCCGGACACTTGATCCGATACGCAGACCCATAGGCAAGTCGTAGCCAGAATCGAAGCTATATGTAGCGGACACTGACCAATAGGAGAGCATGCAGGGAAGCTAGGTATTCCTCACAACACTCACTGTCATAGTTCTGGGGACAAGCGGGAAAAGGAAATGAAGATCATAGACTTGATCTCTTTTCTTAATGAGACAAAATGGCTCTAGGACGAGCTGAGTTATGTTCTCAGTTTGAGCCCTACAATCCCGACCTAGCGGACTGAGGGCTTTGAAAGAGGTTTACGGTGTAGGTGGCCGGATGATCGCTCAATCGGATTGGCTACTGTTTCAGCTCCAGTCAACAAGTTGCCTATAGTTTGGCTGAGTGAGTTATGGTATGAAAATGGAACGCTTCAGAGGGCTAGAATGCGAGTGGTCGCCTATCTATCTACCTAGGTTCGAGAAACACAAATTAATTCTTAATAGTTTTTGACAATTATTCACTGAAATGGCAATTTCCAGTATTTTATAGGTACTATACATTTAAGGAATATTTTTTAAAAACTAATCGTTACTCGTTTTTAAGATATTAGGTTAGGTTAGGTTAAAGTGGCTGTCATTTAAAGCATCTGACACACTTAGACCAGATGTCAAGATTTTTCAAAGTTTTTTTTTTTTTTTTAAATCCAAAAAAAAAAAACATTTTTTATACAATATTATTTTAAGTTCAAATGAGCTCCTGTATAAAAAAAAATTTGTTCAAAATCAAAATGAGAAAGTCGAAAATCAAAAAAAAAAAAAACGTTTTTTTTTAAATTTGTTTTTTTTTTTTGTACTTAGTGTACACCTCATTTCTTTTATCAAAATCGTTAGAGTTGTTTTCGAGATAAATAAGATTTTGCATAAAGGATGTATGACGGGTACCGTTAGTTTTGGAGTCAAAACTTTGTTTTTTTTTTTTAATTTCTCCTCTAGATCCCCGAAGAATCTTAAATAGAAAGTTTGAAGAAAATAGCTTCAACGCGCTTTGGCTGTACGTACGGACATACAGACCGGATTGCGGGACTCACTTTTTGAGTTCATACAAAAATTCAAGGGAAAAGAGAACGTTGGGTTTTTTCGCGAATTTAAAAATGTCAGGTGAATTTTCGATACAATCATGAACTCGAAAGAAACTACCCTCATTCGCCATTTTGATTGTTTTGGTTTTTTTCCAAGTGTCAAAAGTGACATGTTCAACATTTCACTCATTCTGCTATTATTTCATTCGAAGCTCGTAGAAGGCGCTCTGGAACGTGATCGAAAAACAAACACAATTTCTAAAAATTGGTTTTGACAAATCAGGTTCTAGAAATGAATAGGTAGGTATTTAACGCATAAAAAAGAGTTAATCAGTTTTTTAATAAATTGAGCTTTACAGTATCTACCAAATTTCAATGTAGGTAGGTAGGTATATATCAGTTTATATCAATTGATACTTGAAAACCAAAATATTGTGGTGATTATAAGTATCACTATAGATATATGTAGATACCTACTATTTCAATCACAAAGACTTTAAATTTTCTCGGAGGGAGGTTATAGGTAGATATGTTTATCATATTTTTCTATTCTAGAGTTTCTTTTGTTTGAAACTTTTGTATGTAAATTTGTAAGTAAATGAAAATGACGATAATCTTATAATTTCAATAGATACTTCTCTCTTCGATTAAAAAACAAATAACTCTTGAAGTCCGCCATTTAAAAAATTTAAAATGTACATACCTATCTACATATAGTTATATTCTCACACCCTTCAATTTTTTTTAATTTTTTTTTTTTAAGATTGTGTGCCTGCTGTTTTTCTGCAGTAGTGCAATTTAAGCTCCATTAAGAAGAAAAGAAAATAAACGAGGCAGGCAGAACGCAGAACTACAACATAATATAACCTTGCCAAGGGGGAGCTATAAATTCCAAATTTCAGGAGAGAGAACATCGGTTCATCATCATTCCTAGAAAAGGGGGCGATGTGCGTGCGTGCACCATCAGCATTAGCACTAGTACCAACACCAGCACCAGGCAAGCAGCATGCTTCGGTTTCCTTTGAAAGCGAGAGAAGGAGAAAATAGTAGATTTTCCTTAACCGACATTTTAAGATTCCTTTTACGCGCTCTCGAATTTATCCGCCCACAAATCTATGCACTACACACAGAAACGAACCCGAACACACACTCTCACATTCGACGGCCATCAAGGAGCAGCCCACCATGTCATCACCCGGCACCCGGTACCCGTTGACGTTAACATCAACGTTACCGATACCCATTTTTGCTTTTGCTTTCCTTGTTAGTGAGTGGGCTTTTCATTATCACCCTCTGTTGGCTGAACTACCCTTAGTTTCAGTTTTTTTTTTTTTTTTCTTCCATTTTTTCTTTCTTTCGTTTGAAATCAGAAAGCCGTTTGACAGAAAAGGAAAGAAAATTCGTTTTCTAAAAGACGTTTTTAAAAATGTCCATCCTTAAAAAGTTTTCTGTTGTTGTAATGACATTTTTTTCGTTTTTTTTTTTTGCTTTTACTTTTTCTCTAGAGCTTGCATGGGGGAATATCTATGACGCGCATGTTCTTTTACTACGATAGTGTGAGTGGGTGAGTGTGATAAGTGGGCGGCTTGGTGGGTTGGTGCTTTGTGGGTAGAAATGAGGGTTGTGTGTGTGTTTGTGTTGTACTCTTGAATTATTTTCTTATCCTGCAGGATATTCAGTTTCTTTTCAAAAAGTTTGCATACTTTATTCGGTTTTTCGGGGTGAGTAGAGATGAGAGTGAGATGAGGTAGGTATGCGACAATATAATTTTTCTGTCGCATCATACATATGTATGTATATGTAGTTAGATGGCGCTTTTTCAATTTTTTTTTATTATTTTTTAAGAGCATACAAAATTGAAGAAAAATTAATTAAATTCTTGGTTACAAGTAAAAAAAATAAAACGATGCTCAGCTGTGGTTAAGAGTCGTTAATGTATTGGTTGAGGACTAAATGTAGTAAAGACTGATTCAAAACGATAATCGTGAATTATCCCCCTCCCCCCTCAACCAAGCCACTAACTGAATTAACTTTATTGCTTAAAACTTGTGTTAGTACTTACAAGTACACAATGCACAAACTTAATACATACATATCTATGGATAGATTTATTTGTAAGTACGTATCTATCTATGTACAATTTTACATAATACAATTTCTAGGATGTAAATTGAGGTATAGGTATATGAATGTATTATATGCATAAGTGCAGCACCATTATCTAAGTATTTTTGGGTAGTTTTAGGCGTTTATATTTGCCGCTGTTTCTCTGCTACTGCTGTTGGTGGTGAGGGGCATGGCTTATAACATAAACTACCTACCTACCTTCCACCAACTCCTTTTGCCTTTGCCTATATTTCCGGAGTATGTTTTCAGGATTGATTTGGTTTTGGTTGGTTGGCTATTGCTAACTTTGTTTTATTTTTCTTACTTTATATTCGTATGGCTGTATGGGTGTGTGCGTGTGATTGGAAGTTATTTTAAGGGTGTCCATAAGGAGAGTCCTTACCCCCATTACTTGCCTATACGTACCCTTAAACAATAACTTACCATAGCCGCCTACTAATCGCCCTCACACTATATAATTTCCACCCTCATCATTCGTCTAAATATACTTAGACAAAGAGATAGGTATCTTGTTTTTGAAAGCCTAATAAAATGTTATGTTTTTTTTTTTTATTAAAGACGTGATTTTTCGATAACCTATACCTAGACCTGCCGGACCTTTTGGTTTTAAGAATTTCCATTTTCTCAATGGGATTCGGAGCTATTTTTCAAAATGTAATTTTGAAATTAACTTAATGCAGAATCCTGTCTTAATGGAGATTAGGATACATTTCGAACAAAATACAAACTGTAAGGGTTTGTAAAGTCCCCTTAATGCAAACTTAAACTCACGACATTAGTTGGACAGATAGAAAAGAATTTTTGTTGACACAATGAACTGAGTAGTGTTTACTATCTCATCAAATCCCATGGACGGAATCTAGTTGAAACTGGGGGTATCTATATAAAAAAAAGTTGCCTAAAGTGGGACTCGAAATCACAGTTCTATATTAGTAATGAAGAACAACATCCACTGCCAGGGTTGCCATGTTTTGCACGTGTTCGATAGTCCAATTTAAAAATGTTTGTAGCCCAAAATACATACCTAGTAAAATGTTCTCAGAACCTCAATTACAATTTATTTTTAATTTTAAACTTCTTCTTCTTCTTCCTTTGATTCGGCGCTGTTATGATCTCGATGTCGAGGGGATCATAACTCTCCCACGTATCTGCTTCACACTAGTGATCCGCCTGTGGGGTTCGCCGGGTTGACCTCAGAAATCGGCGGTTTTGTATTGTTCCATTTCTGAGGCCAACTGAATGCTGGTGTTTTTGCATTTGTTTGTACCAGGAGTGTTTAGGCCTACCTTTCTTTTTATTCCGAATTGGAACGTTGTAATTTTAAACTAAGTAAAAATAAAATACATTTTCTGCTCATAAAAAAAAAGAATCAAAATCACATTTAACATCAGTATTAAGTCCTTAAAAATTAACAAAGAAATTGAATGATATTAAAGTGAAGATTGTTGCAACTGATTTGAAATTTAAAAACCAATGAGAAGGTAGGTAGGTATACCTATTGAGTGTAGGGCCAAATTATGGAATGCATTAAGGGTAACTTAAGGGGATGAGAAGTGTTTTACTTATATCTATGATTTATGGGAAAAGAATTTGCTAACTTTTAAGTAGATTACTAATTCTTTCTTAATTGTAAACATTTTCTAACTCGTATCGTGCTAAGGCTATTTTTGTTAATAAATTACTTCTGAACACACTTGAAGTAGATAATTGCAGTTTATTTAAAAAACTAAGTAAAAAGGCCTGTTTTGACATTCGTAAATGTCAAAGAGTCATATGAAAATAAAATGCACGACTGGGTCGCACGAACTTGCTCCTATGTAATATACTTTATAATAAATAATAATAAAAAAATATACTTTATTTTAAGAACGGATGTTCATAAGGATAAAATGAATTTTTTAAATTCCTTTAGTAGTAAGAGATAAAAACAGAATGCTATGCAAATATGAATTTATGCAAGAACAAAAATTATAAGTCGATGTAGTGGTTCTTTACAAAATTAAGCTTTTATGTAAAAAATTTTTAAAACAATTTTAAGAAAAAATTTTGGTACGCCAACCTTAAGTTTTTATTATTGTAGGAATAAGAGTCTAATTTCCAAAAAAAAGAGGCTGGGTACGACCCACACTGATAACTTCCCATTTGTTTTAAAAAAAAAGTATTAATTCAATATTTGTCAACATTTTAACAATTGTACAAAATTATACTAGGTATAAAATAAACTAAATTAGAAGTCAATATCATTACTAGTTCTCGAGAAATTTGAGTCGAAAAACAATTTTTACCAATTTTCAATAGAATCTTATAAAGTTTTTTATTTTTTTGTAAAAAAAACTGTAAACTGATTTTTTTTTTAAATTTTCACCAGTTGTCAAACACATTATTTTTCGTAAGATAAAATTATTTTGAGGTTCAAATTGTTTTCCGTTCTTAGAATTTCTGGGTTATGAAATTTTTTTTTTCAGTTTTTTTATTTAAAAAAATAACGGTATGTTAATTTTTTTCCAAATTCATACCAAATCTGTATTACCTTATAATGAGTACATTAAATTGTATTTGAAATCAATAGCATTAATTTTTCGTGAGATATTTGAAGCTAACCAAAATTTTTACTTTTTTTTTAAACCGTTATAGTGAAAAAACTACTCACTGAATTTCAATAAACGCCCTTTCAGCCTCTTTCGAAGTTATTATCTATTAAACAAAATTTATTTGAAGTCAATATCTTTACTTGTTCTAGAGATATCGACGACGAAAAATAGTACCAGAACGTACGGACGTACGAACGTACGAACGTACGAACGTACGAACGTACGAACGTACGAACGTACGAACGTACGAACGTACGAACGTACGTACACACAAACACAGACATCTCTCTAAAAATGATTGATATAGCCTCTAGGGAAACGTCGAAAAATGTCAAAAATTCCAATTTGACAAATCGGACCGATTACAATAACTCCCTATGGGAAGTTAAAAAACACTAAGCCGTTCTTGAGATATCGAATTTTTCAAAAAAAAAAATGATTTTTTTCTAAAAATTGAAAAAAAAACAAATGTTTTTTAAGTTTTTAAATGCAAGGTTTCTTAAACATTTTAGGAGCTTCTTTATAAAATTTTTCATTTCATTTCATTACAATCCGTTATGCCAATAATGAGAAATTCAAAATTCGAAAAAATCGTTCTATGGTAGGTACAGCCAGTAATATCTAGATTTCAATTTTTTTATTATAAAATTATAGATCGTAAAAATTAATCAAAAGGAAAAAAATTTTAGCAAAATTCTCGGAACCGTTTTCGAGAAAAATACGATTTTCGAAAACCATTTTTTTAAATTTGTATGAAAGATAAGGTTAGTTTTAGAAAAACAAAATTTTTTTTCTCAAATCTTGTAGATTATGTTTGGAAACTTTTATTTGTCAAGTTTGAAAAAAATCGAGCATGGGGTTTTCGAGATATTGAGTTTCCAAAAAAAAAATTTTGAATTTTTTTTAAAAAATCCAAAAAAAAAAAATTGAAAATTTAAATATATAATAATATTCAAACTTTGGAGGAGCTTTAGCATAAAAAAAATTATTTAAATCGGCTGTACCGTTTTCGAGAAAATCAAAAACAGAAAAAAATGAACCCAGGGGGGCTACCATAATAACAATTTTTTGGAAAATTTTTTTCAAACCATTAGCTAGTTTTAACCAAATGAAATTTTTAAAATTTTTTTTTAAAAATTCTGTGGGACAGTTTTTGAGAAAAAAAATATTTATAAAATTTCGAAAAAAAATCGTATGGCAGATAGATACTGTTATTTTTGGTCTTAAAAAAAAAAGAGAAAAACGTGTGGGGGGAACAAATCAAAACCCATATCTACCAAGTTTAAAGAAAATCGGCCGATCTGTTTAGGCTGTAGTCGAACCAACAGACAGACAGACAGAATTGCGAAACCCACTTTTTTGGTCTTCGCTATTATCGTAATGTCAACTTTGATCAAAATCTAGAGTTCGATTTTTTTTACGAATGCATAACTTGCCTTATAGTACCTATAAGTCGCAAGTAATAAAATAGGTATTCGATGATTTTAACTTTAATAAAAGGGTAGACAAAGTAGGTATATGATGATTCGATTAAAATTTGAACAATAGTTGTTTTAACCTAGTTTCATACTAAAACAGCTTTCACAACTAACTAATTCAGCTAATATCTTTTTATTAATAGCCCGATTATGATTGGGGTGCCATACCAATGTCTGATAAATAGCCTGTCCACTCCGCCCTTGTCACCTTCAACTTGTATAGGAATATCAGATATTTTTCTTTTTTATATTTTGCGCAAGCTAAAGGAGTTATGACTGCTCTTAAAATGTTTGAACACATTGCCAGTGTTTATGAAGATAGGATAGGAGTTAAAACGGGACACCAATCCAATTTGGTCTTAAATTTCTCAATATCCAAGTGAGAAAGAAAGATTCAGCAAGTATTCCACATTCATGTAGTGCAGTTTAAGAATGAATTTCTGTTTCGATGACCTTGGGAAACAGGGACATAGATGTTATTTGGCGAAGGCTAGAGGCGGAGGAACATTCGATTTTTGAGGGAATAACTGGTCAAATGCTGAAGTTCTAAACAGTCAAAAAAGGTTTGTGTATCTACTTTACTCAGAGCGTTCAGAACTCCCAGTTTGTGTTTTCGTTCTGTCACACTCTTTGAGCTCCAAACAGAATACCAGCCCAGAAGGAGAGTTAAAGAAAACACGTCACTTTTGACACTCGGGAAATAAAAACAAAACGAAGAAAAAAATAAAATAGCCGATAAGGATACAATGAAAATAAATTCAAATCGATATACATAATTTTGTCTGAAGATGATCTTCAAAGTGTGTCTTTATCATGTACTGAAGTCATGGGGACATGGAAGAGTAGTTTATATCCCGAAAGCCGGTTAGAGGAGTTCATGAATGCGCGAAGAATTTCTGAGTAAGTTCCACGTCTTTCATGCTTAAAACTATGGAACGCAGTCCAGGTAACCATATTAGAGACATCCTATATAGCCGTCTTCTTCAAAACTCTTAAAAGGTGAGTCCTCTAAAACGGTCCTTGATGATGGAGTGCATGTAATTGAGAAAATAATTCACTTCATAGACAAAATAGGGGGGTTCACAACGAGGAATCGCTCGTTGTCTTCGGTATAGAGGAATATATCAGAGAATGGATATGTTCCATGCTCAGCGAAAGAATGATTTAAGCTACGTTAGGTAATATAAACTCAAGCAAGCACGTGAGTAGAGAAACACGCCCAAGGAGGTGTCGTGTCCCTTCTTCAGTGGCTTTAAGTCATGAACAAAGTTCTGGTTAAATTAAAGACATGTGTGAAGGCGGTTTTGTACGCGGATAATTTGCACTATTGGTGTCGGGAAAGTTAACCCCTGTGATTAGTGAAATCGCGGAAAACCAAAGCTAGAATTGAACTCATGCTCTTTACTACTAAAACTAAAATACTGCCTTTCGGTCTACCGGAATATTTGGGAATTATCTTCGGCCCTAACTGGAAAATCAATATTGAACAACGGGTTTAGAAGACTAGCACACACATTCTGATCAGAGTTTATTCTGTTCGCTCAGATTCTTAGCGAATTTTTGAGAGCACGAAAGAAGATTAAAATACATCAATAAATTTTGATAGACGACGCCCCGTAGAGAATTTGAGTCAATAGTGAATTACAACTCTCAACCATTCATGTGTCTGTGTTTTTGGCAGGAATGGAGGGTGCTTACAATTTTTTACCGAATACAAACAGCAAGAAATAGGGACTCTTAAAGGACTTTGTCCATTCCTCGCAAGAGAAGAGGCAGAGGCTCCTTATTTGTCTAGGTGACAGCGGCTGTGAATATGGAGCCAAGATATGACTAGACATAACTATTGCGCCAAGGATTACCTACACAGGCGAAAGAAGATTAGTACCAAAAAACCATTAGGAAGGATTGGAGTGACAAGACCTTAAGGAAGCTGTGTTGCAATTAAATTAGCTTTTGAATCAAAACGAATCGTTAGAACCGTTTTATCAATGATCACGCAAAAATTTGATTTATCAAATATGAATAGTACATGTGTTCTAATTTATTTGTACTTAATCCCATAAGGTTTTCGAAACGGCTTGACTTTAATGCTAAGTGAAACTGTTCTACGCCGACCGTTTAATGTACATTATTAAGAGTGACCAGATAGCAAATATATTATTTTTTCCAATTGCTATGTTTCAGCAGCTGTCAAAGTTTGCAATGACAACTAGCTTCAAGATTACCATTTCACCTAAACGGCCGCAGATAACGCCGCGCCGTGAGTTTACCAATTGGGAGTTGGAAAATCATCTTCAAGAGATATAAGAGCGTTATAAGAGCGAACACAATTCACAAGTTTACCTTTTGGTGCAATATATGGCATATGAAGTATCCTAGCAAACTTTTGAATAAAAAAACCGGTACTTCATTCAAATAATGCATTTAATAGTTAGGTTAAATCAAACAGATACAAATTATTTAAAAAGGGTCTTTATGAAATGTCAATGTAAGCTGTCAATGTTTAAATCAAAGAATGGCATTCGTTCGAACATCACATCATGGCAGCATCATGAAACCTTTCTTCTTTCGAAATGCGGAAGCACACACCGTTATGGTCAAGAACCTCGCGTATAGAGCGATTTTAACCGACTTTCGATGTCCAGAGTTCGACAACATCGATAAATTTGAGCTGTGGCTCCAACTAGACTAGACCAACCCTCGAATTTGTGAAGGAAAAATTCGGCGGCTGGGAGGTTTGTTCAATTGGCCGCCGCAATTATGCGACTTGACACTACTGGAATTTTTTTTTTTCTGGGGCTACGACAACGCAAAACATTTTGAATAAGCTCGCAGCCAATTGCCGCAATAACGCCACGAGTTGAAGAACTTCCAGCAAAGCATCCATTGGAATAGTGTCCTATTGCGTACATATTAACATGAATGTGGCGTCAAAATAAATCCAGGCTCAATTTTAATCTCACACCGTTGTTGTCTTATTTAATTTTTTTCTATCGTTTTTTACAAAAAAAAATTTGAATCCCTGCATTCTACGAGTATAGAAGTGCTTTTTTTTCTATAGGTATAGGTATTCATACGTACATACACATATACCTGCTTATTTGCGCATAATTTGTAGGCTTCGCTGCAGATACTAGTTTTTAAAATTTCAGCAAAGGATTTTAATCTCCTTTTGTTACAAACCTTATCATACAATTTATGCTTTTATAAAGATATGTGCGAAGTTCAAAGACGCACTGCAGGTTGTCTGACTTTAACAAATACAGAATTTCTATGAAGTTCGAGGTTAGATTGGCCATAACTTTAAATGACAATAACCTAAATCATATAAATAAATATTGAATGTACATATGTTGTACGGTTAAATTATAACACTTAGAACAGCCACGTCATTTATCGTATATATAATAATCAATCATAAAATTTGATCGGTGTATTTTTGCGTCATGAAAAATGTTTTTTGTCACTGCCGACTTGATTACAAAGCATACGAATGATTAAGAATTCGTCCACTGAATAAAATTATTGCTTAAAGATTAAGCATTCATATTGTGTAGACAAAGGCAATTAACTCATTTCCGAAAATGGTTATAAAATCTGTTTAGTTTCTTCCAACATCGATTTTTAATCGAATTCAATATATCAAAACTAATTTGTAGATGAATAATCATAAAGTGTTAATAAGTATCCAACGCAAGCCTCTTCCTGTAGTTGTTAGTTCCTTGAATAAAATTTGAATAAAACAACTAAAAAATCCAACACTCATTAAAAAAATAACTATCAATGTATGTAAGTCTTATAATTAATTTTTAGAATTTCTACTTTAGGAAGTATCTTATAGTTAAAAACTAAACAAAAGTCAACAGAAATATCTTAAACGATACAACAAGAAAGAATACAAATGAATTGAGGACGAAACAAACTACATCTATATACACACAAATTATATCTATAAAATACAAACACAAACATAAAATGTTATAGCGAAATTAAATATACATATTGTACAATTTGCTTTTGCATATTATTTATATGTACAAGTATAGATAGAGATATAATTTGCTTTTGCATATTGTTTATATCTATAGATATAGATATAGAGAGACACTGCGTACTTAGATATATCGAATTGCGCGGCGGCAAAGATGAAACGCTTTTAATGCTATTAAAATGAGAATACACAGTACACACGTTCGTTTGTAAATATGAACAAACAAGCGGAACACAACAAGTAAAAAAAATTATAAATAAATAAATCCAGTGGTTGGTGTTGATGTTGATAGATATTTATGCAAACCTCGTATATGGGCTTGGGTATAGAGTGTGGAGGCGCAAGGTGTATAAGATACCAGATGAAAACTATATTTGTCTAATTTTGAAAATTGTTTTTGCTAAACCAAAACATGAAAGAAAAAAAAACTTAAGAGATGTCAAAAATGAAAGTCTTCCATCACATAAATGTTGACAGTTCCTATTTATAATGGGCCATCCCTTTTGTGGATCCCAAGACAAATTTAAATAAAACACATTTAAGATTTAGATCGAATTTTTAGTTCAATTTACTAGTAGTAAAATTAAGAAATTAATTTTTTTTAACTAAACGTATCTAAACGCATGTTTTGTAATCTGTAGCAAAATCTAATTTCTTAATATTTACAAAAAAAAGCACTGAATTATATGTTCAAATAGTTTCAGAAACGAATAACAGCTGTCAAACAGAACTACACGTTTTAGACGATTGTATTTTCCTGTTGCAATGGTGTTTTTTTTTTTTTTTTTTTTTTATAATTAGCGCGCACTCAAGGGGTTATTACTACCCTTAAAATGATTAACACAGTACGAGCGTTAGGAAAATAAGGAAGGGTTTAAAAGAAGATACCGATGCACATTAGTTTTAAATTTTTGAAGATTACAATGGGAAGGAAAAATAGAGCTGGGTAGAGCATTCCACATGCGTGTAGTCCGGCTAAAGAAAGAATCTCTGTATTTCACAGTACGTCCGAAATTGGGCTCAAGGGTAAACTGATGAGCATTCCTAAAAGCGCGAGTATTACGGTTAAATTGTTTAAGGGGAGGAATGGAACTGGCTATTTCGCTGGAACACTGCTTATAGAAGTAACGATAAAATAATGAAAGACAAGAAACATTGCGACGGTGCTCGAGAGATTCAAATGTTTCTGTTATACTTCTATCACCTATCATTTTTAAAGCTCTTTTTTGGATTCTATCCAAGAGACTCAAGTGTGTTATTGAAGCACCTGCCCAAATATGGGAATTGTACTCGAGCTTTGGGCGAATATAAGCCTTATAAATTACAGCCAGATCAGAAGGGGTAAAAAATTTCTTGCAACGTCGAAGGAAACCTAAACTTTTGGCAGCGTTTTTGGCCACGTCGAATATGTGATCATTCCATACAAGGTGGTCTGTAATGCACATACCTAGCACAGAAAGTTGTTCAGTTTCCTCAATGCAAGTGCCGCCCATGGATAGCGGCAAAAGGGGAGGGTTTCGCTTTAACGATAGAAAACAGCATTGGGTTTTTGAAGCATTAAATTCTACACGGTTTTTTATTCCCCAATGGACAATGCTGTTAAGATCAGAATTTAATGAGCTTATCATACGCTGCCGTTCAAGTTCCACTTCCGAAGAACAAGGAAGTGAACCTTTAAACGAATATGAAAAGCTGAGGGTACTATCATCAGCAAAACAATTTAATGGATTAGAAGTTTCAGATAAGAGATCGTTAATAAACATGAGGAAGAGAGTCGGAGACAAAACGGAGCCCTGGGGTACATCAGTATTTATTTTATGAGTTTCAGACTTGAGGCCATCCAATACGACTTGTATTGAGCGGCCTGAAAGGTAATTTCTAATCCAACGAAGAAGAGATTCATCAATACCAAATGCACGCATTTTCGATAAGAGAGCTTGATGCCAAACTCTATCAAATGCTTTTGAAATATCAAGTGCAATAATCTTACTTTCTCCAAAACGATGTAAAGATTTGTGCCACTCTTCGGTGAGATATACCATCAGATCACCAGTGGACCTATTGCTACGAAAGCCGTACTGACGGTCATTAAGAAGCTTTCGTTCTTCGAGATATTTCTTGAGCTGATTATTTATCAGTGTTTCCATGACCTTGGAAAGAAGGGACGTAAGTGCAATTGGACGATAATTAGAGGGGGAAGAAGATTCACCTTTTTTAGGGACAGGCTGGACAAATGCTGTTTTCCATCTACTCGGAAAGAGTCCAGAGGAATAGGATAGATAGAAAAGCTTACGCAGTGGTTTTGCCAGCGTTGAAGAACACCTCTTCAGAACAATGGGAGGGATACTATCCGGGCCAGCGGATTTGTGTATGTCAAGATCTTTCAGGACTCTTGCAACTGTACGAGTACGAAAGAAGATTCGTCCCATGGAAAAATTTGTGTTCTCAAGTACAGGAGGAGTCATAACACTCTCTGGCAGCGTCGAATTAGCAGCAAAGTGTGCTGCAAGTAAATTGGCTTTATCTAGTGAGCTGACATAGGGGGTGTCATTGATAACGAGCGTTGGGACCGAGGACGAAGTAGTATTTCGAATGTTTTTTACAAATGACCAGAAATTTTTACTACCCTTGGGACATTGTAGTATTTTTTGCCTAATTTGTTGGTCATGCAAGAACTTGGTCTGTCGAATATGATCATTGCAGGTCTTTCTAGCTTGTTTAAACTTATTCCGGTTTTCCTCAGTAGGGTTGGCTTTATAACATCGGAAACTTTCTTCTCTGACCCTGATAACCTCTTTACAGCTCGAATCAAACCATGAGTTCTCTTTCGGTTTGATAGATTTTTCCCTATGCGGGATATAATCTCTCATTCCGATGAGAATTAAATTTGTAATCATATCTGCACTGGAGTCCACGTCACTATCGAGGAAGCATAGTGACCAGTTAAAGTTTCTGAAGAAATCATTGAGACCGTCCCAGTTGGCTTTCTCGTATTGCCAAACGGTTCTCTTGGGGGTTTTCTCTTTAACTGGGATTTTTTGACACGAGAAATTCGCAGATATGACACAGTGGTCTGATGTGCCTAGAGGAGATAATACACTGATGGTGTATTTAATCAGAGGTAAGAAACAAGTAAAAGTGCAGAAGTCTTGTAAGACTTTGAAGTGTAAGAAAATTTTACATTTGGACTTTTTTCATTTTTACAAGACCAGTTGCACCAGATCGTGAATTTCCCTAATGTTTAGTTCCTATCATTATGAGTAGAATACATTATCACGCGAATATTCTATACGGGAGTTCGTGCAGGACTCGATACTAACAAGGTAATTTTCGATGACTGCTCTACATTTCAGGCACTAGCTTCACAAATATTCGTTTTCAATCCATTTTTTACTAAAAAAAAAAAAACAAAATCTAACGGGGACAAATAACACGATCTTGGTGGCCAGCTTACATCACCAAAAACTCGAAGTTTGTTTTACAATAAAGCCAGGACGGGTTGAGTTGGGTGAGCTATTTTAAAAAAAAAATTGGTTAAAACTCCTCTAAAGGGATGAGAATTTACGGTTTCGCTTATACCTGACTCTTTTCGAAGAAAGCACAACCAGACCAAATTGTGGATTATCATCAATTCCCATATGAGACCAAGTGACAAATTAGGCTCATCACCGATTAAAAAGTTTTCTGAAATATACCTAAGTATACTCTCTATCACAATTTAAACACGTCCGGCGATTGTTATACGATTCATACCTATTGTAAAATGAAAAACTTTAAACTAAACATATACAAATTAGGTTGACAGTTCGGTTTGACGAATGTAATTGAAACAGGGATGTCAAATCCGGACCATGAATTAGATAATTCTATGCAACTATTTTGGTGGAGTTTTGAATATTGAAAAGAAGCACTTCTGACACTTCTACCAAACTCGCATTCTGCTCTGTGCTTAGGAACGGTTATCATCATGATTCAAACGAGTAATGAACAATAAATTAAGTGAGTTTCTCCAATCTGGATTTTATGCCAAAAGGTTTGAACAAGGCAATCTTTTGGAAAAAAAGAAGAGCTAGAAGAAAATGGCAAACCACGAGATTCCCAGATGATAAGGTAGTTTTTAACCGTCTTAACAACGAATTAAAAAAAGAATCTTCGAGTTTAAAAATGAGTCACTAAGTAGATTCCTGAAAAGTCTGACGACGGATGCTTCTAGCGAATACTCCTTATGGAAAGCAGCTAAGCGCCTAAAAAGACCTCAGACACAAAACTCGCCAATAAAATCTCAAGATGGTAAATGGATCGGAAACCCGAAACAAAAGGCTGATCTCTTCGCTGAACATCTCGCGAATGTTTTCAAGACATTCCCAGCAAACACAGCTACAGATCCATTACAGTTTGTTGACAGAAAGAAGCATATGTCAACATAAGTTGTCTAACAAAAAATCACCAGGGTACGATCTTATAACTGCTCAGGTTTTGAAAGAAATGCCTCTAATAGCCTTCAAGAAACTCCAATTTATAATAAACGCATGCCCTAAACTAAGATATGTGCCACATCATCGGAAAATTGTAGAAGTCATTGTTATACCTAAACAAGGTAAGCCACCAACAGAAGTAACATCTTACAGACCAATATCGCTTATACCAATCATGGCAAAAATTTTTGAAAAACTGCTACTGAAAAGGCTTAGCAAAATAATTGAAGAAAGAAGACTAATTCCAAGCCATCAATTTGGATTTAGAAATAAACATTCCACGATAGACCAAGTGGATCGAATTACGGATGTTGTGGAAAAGGCACTTTAAGAAAAACAAGTATGCTCTGCTTTATTCTTAGATGTTGCTCAAGCTTTTGACAAGGTTTGGCACTTGGGACATGAGTACAAACTGCATAGGGACCTTCCCAAACAGTACTACGAAATACTAAAGTCCTACATTACGAACCGACTCTTTAGAGTACGGTACGACCAAAATTACTCAGAACTTAAGAAAATTGAAGCCGGTGTACTACAAGGAAGTGTCCTAGGTCTAACCCTGTATCTGTTATATACAAGGGATATTCCAGTGGACATCAACGCTATCATGGCGACCTTTGCTGATGATACTGCAATATTGGTACCAGATAAATCCGTTACGAAGGCTACACAAAAATTGCAAAATGCAGTCGATAAAGTTAGTGATTGGACGCTGAAATGGCGTATCAAATTAAACGAAACAAAATCGACGCATATAAACTTTACAAACAAAAACATAAACAATTTTCCAATATTTATAAACAGTAGGTACATAAGTACCTTACTCCAATACCGCCAAATACCTTGGAATGAATTTGGATGCAAAGCTTAAATGGAAAGAGCACATCAAAAAGAAAAGAGAAGAACTAAACTTGAAGTACAGAAAAATGTACTGGTTACTAGGAAAGAACTCTGACCTATCTATCCAGAACAAACTAATGTTATATAAGCAAGTATTGAAACCCGTTTGGACATATGGCATCCAACTATGGGGCTGTACAAAGAAAACAAAAATTCCAAAGCAAGGTCCTTCGTGGAATAATAAATGCCCCTTGGTATATAAGAAATAGCGATCTACATCGTGACCTTAAAATTGAAATGGTTACAGAAGTGGTTAAGAAGCACGCTGTATCACACAATCAGCGACTGCAAAGTCATACTAACTCCGAAATGGAGACCGTATTAAATGTACGAGACAATGTTCGGAGATTAAGAAGAACCAAGCCTCATGAGCTGATGGTCTAACAGCTATGGGAAAGTGTTATTACCTTAAACTTCCCCCAATGCGATTTAAAAAATTAAGAAATAAAAATCATTTGTCGATCTTTCATAGATTGGTCCTGATTCACCGGTGGTTTTAGTGCGGTAAGAGTCCCACACTACTCGGTACCGATTCTTACCGAGTGTCTTTTGAAGATTTCCATCGGATAAAAAAAAAAGGCAATCTTTTAAAAACCCACAAGTCAAAATCTCGCACTTTTGCGAATATTGAGAAGAAATCGAAGAAAGCGGGTTGTATGTAAGCCAAATGAGGAAAAGCATATTCCTTATATGTTTTCATTAAAGAACACTCAACCAGTGGCTGATCAAGGCTTTCAGATTGTAAGTTATACATATACTTGGAAGGAGCGTTGTTTTGGATATACACTGAAAATAAAAATCGTCATAAAAATTCTTAAAACCGTTTATTGACTTACTTTTCATTGTCGCAATGAAGTTTTTATTGTCACAATAAACTTTTATTGATTTCAGATTTCCGTAATCAATAAACTTTTTATTGTGACAATTAATTTGAGTTTATTGAATTCGAAATCGGAAAATAATAAGCTATTTAGTACCGCAATAAACTCATACATTGTCCCAATAAACTTTTTAATTGAATTAAGCATTAAAAATCGTTTATTGTGACGATAAATAAGTTATTACAATTTAATATTATTTTCTAAGCCCCAGTTGTAATTTTATATATAATTAACAGTTTATTTCCATAGTAAACGAGTTCAAAATTTGAATCGATTTCTTTTTGCATAAAATAATTGACCATTATTAACAATTTCCAAAATCTAATCTACCTAATTGTATTTGGTTTCTTATTCTATTTAACTTTTATTTGAAAGATCTGATCTTGAAATAAAATGTTTAAAATTAGAAGTTATTTTCTATATTTATTTTTAAGTTCACAAAAAATCCGAATTAGCATTTCAATAAACCTTTTACTGTCGCAATAAACTATTTCTTGATATTTCCATTTTCAAAAACCTTTTATTGTCACAATAAACTTTTAATTGATAATCCAAACTGCCATTTCAAAAAACAGTTAACTTTCAACTAACCATTTATTGTCACAATAAACCTTTTATTGTCGCAATAAACTAGTTATTGATAATCCAAACTGCCATTTAAAAATACAGTTAACTTTCAACTAACCATTTATTGTCACAATAAACCTTTTATTGTCACAATAAACTATTTATTGATATTTCTATTTCAAAAAAACAGTTAACTTTCAATAAACTATTTATTGTCCCAACAAACAGTTTATTGTCGCAATAAACTATTAATTGATAATCCAGACTACCATATCAAAAAACAGTTAACTTTCAATAAACTATTTATTGTCCCAACAAACAGTTTATTGTCGCAATAAACTATTAATTGATAATCCAGACTGCCATATCAAAAAACAGTTAACTTTCAATAAACTATTTATTGTCCCAACAAACAGTTTATTGTCGCAATAAACTATTAATTGATAATCCAGACTGCCATATCAAAAAACAGTTAACTTTCAATAAACTATTTATTGTCCCAACAAACAGTTTATTGTCGCAATAAACTATTAATTGATAATCCAGACTGCCATATCAAAAAACAGTTAACTTTCAATAAACTATTTATTGTCCCAACAAACAGTTTATTGTCGCAATAAACTGTTTATTGGCGCAATTAACTGTTTCTTGTCGCAATAAACTGTTTATTGGCGCAATAAACTTTTTATTGTCGCAAACAACCATTTATTGTCTTAGCTAACCCAAACGCACAATAAGAATTGTGGGACGATTCAGTCTATTCCTTGTTCTTGTCGTGATCGTGTGTTTCGTGAGTAAACGTCATATCTATTAATTTATAACAGAGTATACCAAGTGTTGTGTTAAAAATAAAACAATTAATAAGTTTGTAGTAGAAATATTAAAATATAAAATATAATACATTCAAAAAGTTACAAAAAAATCTTGTGCGAGTGGTTAATTTCAATTCCATATAAGTAAGTATTGCATTTTTCCTTGCACTGAAAAAAAGCGTTGAACAATAAAATTGATTTCGCTAATTATTGCCGCATTTGAATTTCTTTTGGTCAGAAAATGGTTTATTGGGAATATTTTAATAATAATTTCCCATTTTAAAATGGTTGACCAAAAAGCACTTAACTTTTAATAAACAAACAATTAATTCGCACAATAAACAGATTGCCATATCAAAAAACAGTTAACTTTCAATAAACTATTTATTGTCCCAACAAACAGTTTATTGTCGCAATAAACTGTTTATTGGCGCAATAAACTGTTTCTTGTCGCAATAAACTGTTTATTGGCGCAATAAACTGTTGCTTGTCGCAATAAACTGTTTATTGGCGCAATAAACTTTTTGTTGTCACAATAAACCATTTATTGTCACAATAAACCATTAATTGTCACAATAAACCATTTATTGTCACAATAAACCATTTATTGTCACAATAAACCATTTATTGTCACAATAAACCATTTATTGTCACAATAAACCATTTATTGTCACAATAAACCATTTATTGCCACAATAAACCATTTATTGTCACAATAAACCATTATTTGCCGAAATAAACTATTTATTGATGCAGATTTAGATCCGATTTTTTCATCTCCAGTTAACTATCTGACAAATAAAAATAAACAAACATTTGTGCATTTTCTATTTTTCAATTTTAACACGTTTGAACACGTTTTTACTAACCCATGTTTGCTTGTTCTATCAGACATTTTTATCTGACGTAAGAAAAGTCGGTCCTTATTGTTTTTAATTTTTTGTTAACTTTTTGTTTTTTTCTTCTTTTTATTTTCATATTGTACGCGAACTACAAGTACAAGTCCAGCTGTTAGATAAACAATAAAACTCAAAGATATAATTTTGAAAAATTATAGAAAACTAAATATCGAAAGAATAGACAAGGTGAGTTATTTTATTAATATATGTATGTACATATTCGGGGCTATCGTGAATAAAATTTCCCACGGAATTTCTCCCATCTTCTAAAATTGGAAATGTTCACAATTTTTAACTGCTTCTTGTAGTCTCAAATTTGGTTCATCAAAATGACAGTCCCGCTGCCACGAAATATTCATTTTTGATGTCATTACATTATAAGAGAAACTGCAACCATAATTCACGTTTCCAGTAATCGACGATGGGAAAAAATCCGTGAGAAATTTTATTCGCGATAGCACCCATTAAACAAATTAAACAAAACTCTAATGTGTTACTTGAATGCTGCATTATTTTTAAATTCCGAAAATTGACAGTCTAAATGATTCGTAGATTTTTTTAAGTCAACAGTCTTTCATTCTTTAAATTATTCCTTTTTTCTCTATAATTCTTTCTTAGGATTTTCGATAGATCAGAAGTTCAAAGCAATATTGTTTGATCAGTTTTAGGTTCGATACAAAAAACTACAAAATTAAAGTCAAGTTAAGCAAGAAGTCATTTTAATTTATTACAAAAATGATTTGTTTTATTTGCAAGGCTAAATTTAATGCTATAAACACACTCATACAACACTTAAAACAAGTACATTATTTAAGCTCTTTTAGCACTTTTCGATGTAGGGAAAATTTTTGTACGCAGTCATTTCAGAATTTAAGCAGCTATAAAAAGCATTTAAGCCGTAAACATATTCAGAGCTCCGGGGTTGAATGTGCTGAACATAATGTTTCTGGTGAAAATAATTCTAATTCTGGGATACTTCTAAATGATGAAGAAAGATTTTTTAATAAAAATGATCGTAAGACATCCTTGTTTAGCGATGACATAGAAATGTTGGCACCTAATGTTAGGGAAAAGACAAATATAGAAGATGGTCTCAAGGATGTCTACGATTCTGCGATTCGGTTTGTTTTGAGATTGCATGACAATAACAGCTTTTCAAGAAAAAACATATCTGAAATTCAAGAACTTGTAAAAAAGTATATTTTGAGTCCAATACTTGATTTGTTTACATCGTTTTCCGACAAAATTTCAAAACAATGTACTATTGAAGTTCAAAACGAGATGTCGAGTTTAATATCGAATTGTCGCAATCCTTTCACGTATTGCAATACAGACTATATGTTATTTGAATGGTTAAAAAAACAAAACCTAATAGAAGACCTGCAATCTTTTTCTTTAAACAACGAAGTTCAAAGAGTTTTTAAAAATGGAAGTCTTACATATGACGCTAAAGAAGTTAAAGCTATTTTAATGCCTTTAAAATTTCAATTTAAGCAATTTTTCGAGAAAGGTGATACCTTAGATAAAACACTTCGCTATATGGAAAAATTAAACATTTCTAACGAAAATAAGTCAAATTTTATTCAAGGTGAACTTTGGAGGGCAAAAGTTAAAATGTATCCTGAAAAAATTCTTGTCCCATATTTTTTATACACCGATGATTTTGAAATCAACAATCCTTTGAGTTCACATGCTGGTGTTCACTCAATGTGTGCTGTTTACTACTCATTTCCTTGTCTCCCTTGGAAAGAGTCCAAATTAGATAATGTGTTTTTAGCGGGTATTTTAAAATCTTCAGACATTAAATTTTTTGGAAACAATGCATGTTTTCAAACCTTAGTACGAGAGCTGCAAAGCATCGAAGTTGACGGAATCAAAATCAGATTAAAAACCAATGTTTCAGTGCAAGTTCATTTTATTTTAGGTATTATTTTAGGCGATAATTTAGGTTTGAATTCTTTTTTAGGTTTTAACAAATCTTTTTCTAGCAACTCTTACTGTAGGTTTTGCAAAGTTAAAAAATCAGAAGCTCAATCATTATCATTTCAAAAAGTTGATTTACTTAGGGACCGTTTAAATTACAGAAACGATATTCTTGTCTCTAACTCTTCCGAAACAGGAATACAAATAGAATCTCACCTTAATCAAATTCCATCTTTCCATGTTGCCGAAAATTATTGTGTTGACCTCATGCACGACGTATTTGAAGGAATATGTCACTATGATATTTGTCATGTCATAGAATATTTTATATTTACAGCAAGTTATTTTTCCTTGCAAACTCTAAACTTAAGAAAGCAATGTTTTGAGTACGGACCAATCGAAATTGATCATATGTCAGGGGAAATAAAGTTAAATCATATACAAAGTAAACATCTTAAAATGACAGCCCGAGAAATGATGACTTTTATTTCATTCTTTCCTATAATGATTGAGGACCTTGTACCCGATGATGACGAGGCTTGGAAATTTATTCTTAATTTTATTGAAATAATAGACTACTTGCTTCTTTTTGAAATTAATGATAATATCATTTCGATGTTAGAAGAGAAAATTCGTATGCACCATGTAGACTATGTTCGTCTCTTTAAAGATACACTTAAACCAAAGCATCATAATCTAACGCATTACCCTTATATTATCAAAAAATCGGGGCCAATTAGAAACATGTGGTGTTTTAAGTTTGAAGCAAAGCATAAAAATTTCAAATTGTATTCACATGCTATTACGTCGCGGAAAAATGTTTGTTTGACATTAGCAAAAAAATACCAACTTAAGACTGCATATAAATTTCATAACAGCGAAAATGAATTAAATTGCTTTGAAATAAATGATAAACACAAGATAGATAGTAATTTTAGTAGCATTGTATCTGGAATGTTAAGAGTACCTACATCCGACATAGAATTTTATTCAAAAGCGAAACTCGAAGGTTACACATATAAGCCGAACTTCTACATAGCATGTTTCAAGAATGATATGTTATTTTTTTTAATATTAGATATAGTTTTTTTTAAAAAAGCAAATGTATTGTTTTTTTGCCAAAAACTTAATAAAGTTCAGTACAATCCCCATATTCTATCTTATGAAATTGATGAAAAAAAGTTAGGTGAATTTTCTTTGATACCATTGAATGATATTGTTGGTCCACCAATTAATTTAATTAAAACTGCAAAAGGTAAAACAATTTTAAGAGTCAAAGAATATTTTTGTTCTTACGATCATTAAATGGCTGTTTACACGTTAGTTACATAGGGTTTGGTTACACATTTAAGCTAAGTGTACACGATTGGTAGATCTTACAATATTGTAAGATCTTACAATGTCTGACAATTATCTACCAATGAGCTGACAAATAAGTTGTGTGTGTACACGGTTGGTACAAAATCTACCAATCTCTTACAATTAATTGTCAGAAGTTGGCTGACAATTCATTTTCAGATAGCCGGCTTAATACCTACCAATTAATTGTAAGAGATTGGTAGATTTTATACCAACCGTGTACACACACAATTAATTGTCAGTTTTTGTTGGTTATGGAAACTGACAATTAAACCTTGGCTGCAAATTTTCTGACAATGAAAAAATTGTATGATGCTAAAAAACGAACATCTTATAATTTCTTCATTGTCAGAAACGTCAGACAACAATAAAAATTGGCAGGCCTGACAATAAATTGTGTGTGTACACGATTATCAAATACCTTACAATTTACCGTCTTACAATTAATTGTCAGATACATTTTCTGACATTTAATTGGAAGATTACACGATTGTCAGCTAGCGTACACATGATTGTTAGATTTCTTACAATTAATTGTCAGACAATGATCTAACAATTAATTGTCAGACAAATTTTCTGACAATTAATTGTAAGACTACACGGTTGTAAGACATTGTAAGCATGTTTTTCACTGACAGATCTGACAATATTGTAAGATCTACCAATCGTGTACACTTAGCTTTACATCATTTAAATTATTTATGCATACACTCTATCTACACTGCAACACTTCATATATCATGTTCATATTCAATTCATTTTCAACGCTAACACTCAAAAATAAAAATATTTTTCTTACATAAACCACAGAAACAGATTACACGACACACCACACCCAATACACCACACCCAATACACCACACCAAATACATATGCATTTCTTATACGATCTCATACTACAGCTTTTTCGCAAACAAGGGAGTGTTCACACACAGCTGGTCTGTTTGATTAGCAAGTTAGTCAATGTGAAACCCCTAGTCAAATCAGTAGGAACTTTAATCTCGTCTTGAGAATTTTTAGAAAAAATTAAATTATAGACTTTGAATAAATCAAGATAAATTGGAAATGGACTACCTAAGTACCGACGACGAAACCGTCACCGACGACATTATTCCATCAGAAAAGGTCAACGAAGATGAAAGCATCGGCGAATCGCAGTGTATTGGCAGCGAAGAGATGATCCCAGTCCACATCGATACGGGAGAAGCGAGCGTCATCAACGTGTGTGCTGACAGCGAGGAGATGATCCCAGTCCACAGCAATACGGAAGAATCGAGTGTCATCAGCGTGGAGGTGTTATCGGATGACGCACTGCAAAAACTTCTCTCGGATCTTCAATCCAACTCAACCAAAGAAGTTGATGAACTCTCGGCGCTCTTAAAAAGCTGGAATCAGGAGGAACTCATCCAACATTTTAAAGGTTTGTGATTTTACTTGATTTGTCTAGTAATAATCTGTTGTATTTTGTATAAACATGATAACTCCATTGAAAAAATGTAATTAATAGACTACCATCCTTATTGCGACTTTGATACTTTCTGCCCATATTTTCATTATTTTATCCATGAAAACTGGACGTACATACGTTCAGAGGTGACTAATTATTTAGTTTTATACTTGCAAAAGCTGTTTTACTATATTTTAATAAACATTTGAGAGTCTTAAATGAAAAATAACTAATTTAGGATTTATCATGTTTATACCAAACACCACAGATGTGAACATCGTCGGTATGTTGCAAAAAGAGCTCAAGTTCATTTTTTTGTTTTACGACTTGATGCAAAAATATCCCAAAAGCCCATTGGGCCTTACCAATAAACAAATTTAGAGACGACTTTAATATCTGAGCAAAATTAACCATTATTTAATGGACTCTATATAACTGACCATACATGTTAAATTTTATTTTTTTAGTTCCGTATAATAAATGGTTCATAATTAAGAGTCCAATTAAATATTAAGTTTACAACATGTATGGCTAACTATATAGAGCTCATTACATATTGGTTCATTTCACTCAAATATTAAAGTCGTCTCTAAATTTGATTATTGGTAAGGCCCAATGTTTTATGCCGTTTAAAAAAATCCCATGTCTATTTAATTTACTTTTGCAGTTATTGTATCAAAACCATTCATTGAATGTCCAAAACACCCAAATAGTGGTGCAAAAAAGATTCAGGTGCACCTGGATCCTAATAACAAAAAAGTGGACTTGAAGTCTTTTTGCAGCATACCGACTGTAGATGTGTATGTACAATATTTTTCACACAGCAACATCACATATTGGAGCTTCATTTTATGTAAAATACTGATATCTACAGTAATACATATGAACATTCAATTCAAATTTTAAAAGCAAATGCATTCGGACAAATTTCAATGACGAAAAAATATCATTTTAATGGGCACTTTTGTATGGGCTTCGTCCCATCGGTGTAACACATAATGAGCTAGGTACATCACTGGAAAAGTGTCGTTTTATTCTTAAGTTTATTAAATTACTTCATTCATCGAGACCTTGATATTATATAGGTCACTATGTGTTAAACCTATGGGACGAAACCGCCTATTCTCCTTTCTCATACGAATTTCTCATACTAACTAACCAATGTTTTTTTTTTTTTAAGATGAAGACGTAGATATAAATGTCCTGAAAACAATTGAATGCCACCACTTGCCACAAATTTTAAAGCCGTTTAAGTACACTACTCTCATCAGATTTGAAAACAATTTGAGAGTATGGAGAGAATCTATTGGACAGTCGCTTTTTCTTTATAGCCGATCGCATTTCGGTTTATTTGACGATGGTCCAAGTTCATCCTCAAGATCTTCTCCCTACCCTGTTTCCAGACCAGCATCGCGAACTTCATCACCGAATCCTAATAATTGCTCTGTAACACTATCAACGATTTTAAGTAACAACGAAAATGCACTTTCAATTGCCCAAAGCTATGCCGAAACAAAAAAATTAAATGAAAAACAACGAAATCAGTTGATTGGTGTTATAGCGCAGTATTTCATCATGAATAAAATCCATCTTGAACTAGGTGGTAGCTATAAATTGGAAAAGGAAATCATTGAACGATTTCCTAGTGAAAAACTGGTAAGCCTTTTTATAAGAAATCAATTCAATTTTATATAATTTTAATTATATTTTTATTAATAAATTACGAGTATAATACCTTACAAAGAGGTGAAATAATTTAAAATCTCTTCTTTTCCACTTTTAAATATGAGAAAGTGTTCCTTCGGGAAGTTAACTACGTACATATTTAACAAAATCACATCAGAACTCATTACTTCATATCAGGGTTGCAAAAGCTTAAGTCACTTTTTAGCTCAAGCTTACCTTTAATTCACAAGCTATTGGGTTACTTCTGAATTAAAAAAAAAATTCAATTCACAAGATAATTGGTGACATTTGAATTAAAAAAAAATTAAATCAGAAGACTTATGAATTAAAAAGATTAATTCACAACCTGCTACTAAGTGACTTATGAATTTAAAAAAAATTAATTCATAACCTAGTTTGTAGATTGGAAATTATTAACCCTGGATGGTTATCCTTCGTCGAATCGACGAACACCCTTTTTATTTTGTATAATTTCTTTTTAACTATTCATCCCTTTTAATTCAATCTTTGTACAACATCAGTTGGTGTTGATCTCTACCAGTGAGCGAATTTATGGTATCCTGTGATCAATTAAAATGTTTTGTTTTTAAAGGTATGTTCGTCGAAACGACGAAGGATAACTTTTGTGTGATTTTTGTATGAACACATTTTTTTCTTATTTTGTTATTTGGGGTATTTTTTGTTGATTTTTCTTGTAATAGCATATTAAAACCATCCAGGGTTAAGCTTGTTTTGACAATTGGTTATTTAATTATTAATGAAACCAGTTTTCAAGCTTTTGGAGCATTGTGTGTGAGTAACCGATTCTGCAGTCCCTATAACCCAATAGAATAAAAAGCAATATCGATAAAATAAAACACACACAATTCTCCAAGAGCTTGAAAACTTGTTTCGTTAATAATTAAATAATTTATGTAGTCAAAACAAGCTTACAAATTTCCAATCTACCAAGTAGCTTAAGAATACATTTTTTTTTATTTATAAGTCACTTAGTAGGTTGTGAATTATTTTTTTTATGAATCATAAGTCGCTAACTAACTTTTGAATTTAATTTTTTTTTAATTCACAAGTCATCTACAGACTTATGACATGGACTTTTTTAATTAAAAAATTCGCAACCCTGCTTCATATACATTTTGAGGCTCGAAAGCTCGATTTTTTTTAAAACCATACTATTCTACTTGTCGTTCAAAGTTTTGTTCGTTTTGCAAAGTGGAAAAGAAGAGTTTTTTTTGTCCCACACAAAATTTTTTTTAAAGCAATATTTTTAAAGTAAATATTCAATATTTTGCAGGAGTACTATAGGTCTGGGAAGAGGGGGAAGATCTACAATAAATATAGCAATTTGAAATTCATTTTAAAAACAATGAATACCCCAACGTCAAGTAAGCCCAGGAGTGAAAAAACTGTGGATGTAGACACAGACACAGAAGTCGAAATGGGTAAGTCTTATTTATTTATTTACCTACATAATATCACTTGTCGATTTATTTTTACTTGCGACTTGACTTACATATAGGTACTATAAGGCAAGTTATCATTCGTAAAAAAATCGAACTCGAGATTTCGATCAAAGTTGACATTACGATGATACCGAAGACTAAAAAAGTGGGTCTCGCAATTCTGTCTGTTTGACTACAGCCTAAACGCCGATTTTCTTTAAATGTCTTACCCCCACACATTTTTTAAGACCGTAAATAACGGTACCTGTCATACAATTTTTTTTCGAAATTTTATAAATATTTTTTTCTCCAAAAATGTTCGACATTATATTAAAAATAAAGATACAAAAAAAATTAATTTAGTTAAAGCTAGATAATGGTTGACAAAAATTTCAGAAAAATGGTCAGTGGGGGTACCCGCCATGGAACTAGTTTTTAGTTTCTGATTTTCTTAAAAACTGTACCACCGATTTAGGTAATTTTTTTTATGCTAAAGCCCCCAGTAAGTCAAACACACTTGTGTATTAAAATTTTCCAAAATATTTTTTTTTGATTTTTAAAAACAGTTTTAAAAAACGTTAAAAATGGTTTCCAAAAATATTATTTTGCTCAAAAAACGGCGCGCACCTAGAATTTTGATAAATTTTTTTTCTTTACATTAATTTTTATGATCTTTAATTTAATAAAAAAAAAATTGAAATCAAGATATTACAGCTTGTACCTACCATAGAACATTTTTTTAAAATTTTGAATGACTTATTATCGACATAAGGGATTTTAATGAAATTTTTTATAGGTTTGGTTAAAAAAAAAAATAAAAAACATTGCATTTCGAAACTTAAAAAAAATATAATTTGAATTTTTGAAAAAAAAAAAGAATATTTTTTTGTGGAAAATTTCAAAAACAGCTCAATATTTTTGTTTGGAAATTTAATTTTCATTCGTACAATAATAAAATCAAGTTTTTTCTTGAAAAAGGTTTAAAAAATTTGTATATAAAAGCTTATTTATTTAAAGAAACCACTGCCTAGATAAATTCATATTTGCATAGCATTCTGTTTTTGTCTCATACTACGAAAAGAATTTATACTTATTAATTTTATCCTTTTGAACAATTTTCGCTTATAACATTCCTTTGTAAAATTGCTAGTCGATTACATTTTCGTGCATTTTATTTTTGAAACCTGGGGCCTGTTCCTCATCATCTACATCAATTACACATCAACGACTCTAAACAATATGTGAGTCCGATTAAACTTTACGAAGTCATTTTTTAAGCTTCTGAACTAATTTACAATCAATGAGTATTTTCCAATTTCAATCAAGCGAAACTATTGGTTTCTGAAATAGTTGATATAATTTGATGAGAAACAGGAGCTTGAATATTATTTTTATTAATTTATTTAAAAAAAAACTAATAAGTTATACATATTTATGGTTTTCAGTTCCAGAAGAAAATGCTGAAACGTGCTATCAAGCACTAAGATTTGACAACCTTAGTTCCGAGGAATTTGATAGGTGCTGGAAAGCGTGTTCCAAATCGAGACTCACGGATATAAAAAACTCTACAACAACATCGGACATTTTTAAGAAATGGCCCCAATACAAAATTCCTTCTGGCTTTCGATTTGTAAGTCAAACTTGAGTAGATATATACTTCTTTCAAAAGTTTTTTTTTTAATTTTCTGATACAAGTTCCAACTTTGGGAACTTCTTAGAATCATTTCATAAAAAGTGCTGGCCTTAAAAATACACTCAATGAATAAATATTTTAATTTGTTTTCTTAAAGGTGGACATGGATTTTGCGTACATGTTTAAAAGCCATAATTCTCTCCTTGATCGATGGGAACAAGTTTTTACTAAGATACGAGAATTTTTAAAAACGGAAGATCGGGTTAAGGAGAAAACAATTAAGGGCGTTCTGGAGAAGATAGCATCCGATAATATTCCAGAAAGTAAGTTGAATATTATGTAGTTATTTTATTTTTGCCTATTAAAAACGAAAATAGTTTATTTCCGTATTAAAAATGACAGGTACTAAAGGAGAATGGGCATAATTTTATGGGTTGCATCACATTGGTGTAACACTTAAAGACCTATGTATATCATATTCATTCTCCTTTATACATCAATGAATATCGAACCCTTTCCACCAAATTATCGTAAGCGACACAAACAAAGTATGAGAAGAAAACAAAATTTTAGTTCTGATCCATATAACCACTTATGTCTAAAGTCAGCATTGAATATTTACAGTGCTTTAGCTGCAACATGACAACAGGTTTGATGGCTTCAATTGGTACTAACAAAATTCAATAATTTATTTTCTTTCTAAAACATCCCTTACGATAAAATGCAGGAAAAGGGTCGATATAGCGAAATTCGAGATTGGCTCCCATTTATTGACCCGATTTATCTTATCTTTTACAAAAGTTTATATCTACTATACTAGTTTTATTTAAGTACTACATAATTTTATAACAAAATTTTATATCCACGTTTTCATTCTTATTTTCAGACTGTCGGGATGCTGCTCTCTTGTGGGCACTTCACGGGTACTTAGTACCCACACATAAGTTCGTGCGAAAAGATCGCAAGGGAATGAAGACATCGATAAAACCAACTATCAAGGACTCGCAGGAATCTTTTATCTTTGTGGCGGGATCAATTCAGGTAGCTGAGGACCACATCCAGTACCTGCAACAAAAAGGAGACAATGTGCAACCCTTCATTATTTTGGTGGGTAAAGATGTTATAAACTTTAGGGAAATCTTTTTATATTTTGATGGAGTGAAGTTTCCATTCATTAGTTTTATCCGAGCAGTGGACATCTGTTTCAAAACTTTTTTCCTTTTCAACCTCGAATTCCCAAATCAAAGTTCCAATTTTTGGAATTTTATGCAGTCGCTCTATTTTCCGAACAAACAAAAATGTACAAAAGCACATATCCTCCTGAGTGCAATAAAAGAATAAATTTTTTAGAGATTCTCTTGAATCAAATCCCATGTTCAGAACAACAGTGGCACTAAAAAAAAATTAGTTTTGAGTTATGGGTGATATAAGCGAACCTCGTGTGGAAACTAGACGAGTATCTGACTCATTAACTCGAAAGTGTAAATTTTTGTTAGTGTCACTGTGGTTCTCGGCATGCGATATTTCAAAACTAGCACCGCTATTACAGTTGTTAATTATGAAAATGTTTGATAAATACTGAAATTTGGTACTTTTAAACTCAATTTTATTTAAGGTTCCAGTACGGTCTAGAACGCCAAAAATCGCACGATTTTTGGGAATTTTTTTCTTGGAAACTTTATTAGGTACTAACATAATTCTTTTTTAAATAATGAATACATGCGTCAAGAGTACAAATTTTTTTTTTTTTTAATTTTCGAATTTTGGCTGAATTATTGAGGGCCCACCATCGACTCATCAAAAAATACATTGTCCCATTGTGGAAAGGATTGGCTGTACTGAAACAAAAAAATCAAAATCGGGTATTTAAAGAAAGATTTCTTGCGAGACAATTTACCACAATTTGCTTAAAAAATAAAAAACGAAAAAAATGTCAAGTTTTGAAAAAAAAAATTGGCTATTTTTTAGGCCATTTTTGGGTCGCGATTTTTTTTTTTGTGTTCATAACTTTTTGGTCAAATTGTGGTAAATTGTCTTAGAAAACATAAAAACAATCAAGTTGCGACAAGTTTTTTGAAAATCGGTTCAGTAGCTCCGGAGATTAACTGTCCGCAATGGGACAATGTATTTTTTGATGAGTCGACGTTGGACCCTCTATAATTCAGCCAAAATTCGAAAACTTAAAAAAAATTTTTGTACTCTTGACGCATGTATTCTTTATTTAAAAAAGAATTATGTTAGTACCTAATAAAGTTTCCGAGAAAAAAAATTCCCAAAAATCGTGCGATTTTTGGCGTTCTAGACCGTACTAGTACCTTAAGAAATTATCAACTATCTGACAATATTTGTCAATTTTCTTTCTGTCATAAGGGTAAGCATGATTAAATGACCAAAACTTTTTTTAATTGGGTTATAAAATATCGAATTTCAATTTTTATTAACTATTAATTTATAATTTACAACCATAATACGGTTGTAGGTATTTTGGTTAGTGCCACTGTTGTCCTCAACGTGGGATTTGATTCAAGAGTTTTCATTTTTAACTTAAGACTTCCTTTTCCAAGTTTTGTAACTTTTTATAAAAAAGGATATAAAGAATAGTTTGTATTCGTTTAAATACATGTATGAAAAGTTTACTTGCTCCAAAGTAATTTAAATTTTTGTCCAGCTTAAAGCTAATGCTGTTTATCGCTTATATTAAAATGTACATTTAGTTTATATTGTAATAAATAATAAAAATAATAATAATAATAATAATAAATGATATAGTTTAATAAAATATCTTATAACGTTTAACTAAAATGTTTCATTTTTGAACTTAAAATTCTTAAAAATTTCAGGAAAGGTTGGAAATAAAATGTAAGTATATTTAACATGTACGTATTGCCACAGTAAATTATTTATAGAAATTTTAAAAATATATTAAACATTTTATTTATTTATATATATCAATAATTTAATTATTTATATATGTACATATACTTATATCAATGAATAGAAATTTTAATCTTTTACTAAAATTTTTATCAATATGTTATTTGTGGCAATAAACTGAGTTCTTTGCGCCAATTGATTAGTTAATTGCGGCAATAAACGAGTTTACTGCGCTAATAAATGAATTTATTACCACAATAAACCGATTATTGTGGCAATAAACAGTCAATTGCGACAATAAATTGAGTGCATTGCGCTAACTAATGAATTTATTGCGACAATAAACGGTTAATTGTGCCAATAAACTGAGTTAATTGCGACAATAAATGAGTTTATTGCGACAATAAACGGTTAATTGTGCCAATAAACTGAGTTAATTGCGACAATAAATGAGTTTATTGCGACAATAAACGAGTTTATTGCGACAATAAACGGTTAATTGTGCCAATAAACTGAGTTTATTGCGACAATAAACGGTTAATTGTGCCAATAAACTGAGTTAATTGCGACAATAAACGAGTTTATTGCGACAATAAACGGTTAATTGTGCCAATAAACTGAGTTTATTGCGACAATAAACGAGTTTATTGCGACAATAAACGGTTAATTGTGCCAATAAACTGAGTTTATTGCGACAATAAACGAGTTTATTGCGACAATAAACGGTTAATTGTGCCAATAAACTGAGTTAATTGCGACAATAAACGAGTTTATTGCGACAATAAACGAGTTTATTGCGACAATAAACGGTTAATTGTGCCAATAAACTGAGTTAATTGCGACAATAAATGAGTTTATTGCGACAATAAACGAGTTTATTGCGACAATAAACGGTTAATTGTGCCAATAAACTGAGTTAATTGCGACAATAAATGAGTTTATTGCGACAATAAACGGTTAATTGTGCCAATAAACTGAGTTTCTTGCGACAATAAACGAGTTTATTGCGACAATAAACGAGTTTATTGCGACAATAAACGGTTAATTGTGCCAATAAACTGAGTTAATTGCGACAATAAACGAGTTTATTGCGACAATAAACGAGTTTATTGCGACAATAAACGGTTAATTGTGCCAATAAACTGAGTTAATTGCGACAATAAATGAGTTTATTGCGACAATAAACGAGTTTATTGCGACAATAAACGGTTAATTGTGCCAATAAACTGAGTTTCTTGCGACAATAAACGAGTTTATTGCGACAATAAACGAGTTTATTGCGCCAATAAACTGAGTTTTTTAATTAACCGTTTATAGCAATTAACCATTTATTGCCGCAATAAACGGTTTATTGCGCCAATAAACTTTCAAAAAACATTTTTAAAAATCAATAAACGTTTTTAAAAATCAATAAACGTTTTTTAAAATCAATAAACAGTTTATTGAAAAATTATGGAAAAATGAAATCAATAAACAGCCGTTTATTGTCGCAAGAAACTAGTTTATTGGACGAGTTTTAATTAAAAAGTTCATTGTCGCAATTAAATTTTTAATTGATATTATGTACCTTTTTGGTTCAGTGTAGGAATTTAGATTAGATTTAGATTGAGATTTTAGATTTGTTAATTCCTCAAAAATAACTTTTACGAAAACAGTTGATTTTAAACTTAAATCTAAAGAGTCTTCAGCCATATTTGTAGGTAATGAATCATTATCTCAAATTGAATTATCAATAATTTTCCATTTATACAATTTGACATAAGTTTTTTTGGTTTAGACCAGTTTAACTCATTAGCAAATAAATTAATAAGACTATGACATCCAATTAAAATTTATTTCTTATAGTTTTTTTTTTAGCAAACCACCTTGTATAACTTAGATTGAATAGGTAATTAGTTGATCAGTACAAGTGCAAAATTATAACTAAAAGAAAAGAAATATTTTCAAACTCTTCTTCCCAAATGATTGTTTTTTTTTTCCTTTTATTTAATATATATATATACTGTTCTGATGATCAAATTCAGCTAAAAACCTCAGCAAAGTTTACATCAAACGACAAGCTTTGCTTTATCCTCTGTTCACCACCGAAAACTAAAAGCATAATTTAGTTCTCGCAATAATTCAGTGGTATAGCAGATGTAAGAAAGGCAAAGGGAGTTTTAAGATGTGATTCGGTAGCGCAATTTATTGAATACGAAATACTACTAGTCCGTGCTAGACTTTGTGCCTTTTTG
Source organism: Chrysotoxum bicinctum (assembly GCA_911387755.1). Classification (NCBI taxonomy): domain Eukaryota; kingdom Metazoa; phylum Arthropoda; class Insecta; order Diptera; family Syrphidae; genus Chrysotoxum; species Chrysotoxum bicinctum. The sequence continues at coordinate 11,152,506 of OU426991.1, read as the reverse complement.
TCACTGACTTAGATTTTTAAGCACTTCCGACATCGCACCCTTCTCTGTATACAAAAAAACCAAGGGCACAAATGAAGTCTCCTAAGCTCCAGGTCCAGGGGCGACCGTCAGATTATCTATCTATCTAAAATTACTATTAAGTATCGATAGTTTTTGTGGAAGCATATTAAAACGCAGCTTTCTTTGTCGTACCATTAACCACTTGCTCCAACTTACTTTTGTTATTTCAGTGGAAACAAACCTGAAACACAGAATTTCCTGTTCCCAACCAATTTGTCGGAATAAAGATGTAATAAATGGTTTTTACTTTTTGCATATTTAAGGACGAATCAGTTTCGTAAGCTTTTGAAAAGATTCCCGAAATGATTTTGAGGATGCTCGACGGATGCTTCAGAATTACTTTGGTTTTCGATACATTTTTACTATAAAAAGTGTACTTTTGTTTGTTTGTTTTTTATTGGTAAGTGTATAGGCAGCGCAGCAAAATTTTACACAGTAAACAACAACAAAGGAATAATGCAGATAAATAAAGCAGTAGGAATAGTGCATATACTAGGGCGGATAAAGTTTTGGAGCTGCAGAAAAATGTTTTTTTGCGCGAGGTTGGCAGGTTTTGATTATTTAAGAATGTATTCGGTGATATTTGTACATTTAATGGTTTGTTTACACTAAAGCCAAAATTAGGTGGTTTGGAATATTAATCTGCGATTAGACGGTAAACGTTAGTAGTCAATGGCCACAATGTTGTCTCTTAATGCGAATTTTCGTCAAAGTTTTAACTTATCTGGCTTTGAATCTGAAATAAAATAACGATGCATGTTCCCCTTCTGTCAAATAAGAGTATGCAATTTAGCGAAGGGTGGTTGCGATACTAATAGATTAAAAAGCATATGAAAAGTAAAGGAATAACATTATATTGTTTGTCCTAAAAAAAATAATTGGAGTGCTTTGCGATGACATTTGGAACGAAATCCATAAAATCCACGATTTCAATGTCTTATTTCTAATAACTGAGAAGATAAAAAGATTTCCATAGAAATAACCGAAATGTCATTCCTATTCCTGGCGAAAACACTAATGCCGGATTTGTACGACTTAAGATTTTTTTTTTATTTTTTAAGACTTGTGTCCAGCGTTCGGACTTTACCGCGAGAGCAGTAGATCTACTGCACTTTTTTCTAAATTTTTAAATCTACTGCACCACTGCGCTTTTCATACAATCTACTGCGATTTTCAGGTTTTGTTTGAATGGCATCCCTGGTCATAGAAATAAATGTGCTCATAACAAAGTGTAAAAATTTAAAAAGATTCTCGTCTCTTTCGTGCAAGTTTTGTCAGCTATGTAATTAACACAAAACAAAAAGAGATTCTTTTTATATCTTATTATTCTCTTTTTTTTCGATTGAGTATTTAGGAAATCCCCGGAATGTCTCCAGGTAAAAACGACGAGGATTCACAAGCCCAATCCCAATAAAATGCACGACTGGGTCGCACGAACTTGCTCCTATGTAATCGACTGGGAATTTTAAAAACGAATGTTATTAGAGAAAACTGTTCATAAGGATAAAATTAATTTTTAAATTCTTTTAGTAGTAACAGAATGCTATGCAAATATGAATTTATGCAAGAACAAAAATTATAAGTCCTTGTAGTGGTTTCTTTAAAAGAAGCTTTTATATACAAACTTCTTAAAAGCTTTTTAAGAAAAAATTTTGGTACTCTTATTTAAAGTTTTTATTATTATTCGAATAAAAATTAAATTAACGAAAAGAAATATTAACCCATTTCGGAGATATCGAATTTTCAAAAAAAAGAAAAAAATAGATTTTTTTTTTCAAAAATTCAAAAAATATTTATTTTAAAGTTTTGAAATGCAATGTGTTTTAGACTTTTTAGAAGCTTCTCTATAAAAATTTTCATTAAGATCCGTTATGTGGATAATGAGAAATTCAAAATTCGAAAAAATGGTTCTATGGTAGGTACAAGCTGTAATATCTTAATTTCAAAATTTTTTTTATTAAATTAAAGATCGTAAAAATTAATTGAAAGAAAAAAAAATTTATCAAAATTCTAGGTGCCGTTTTCGAGAAAAATACGATTTTTGAAAACCATTTTTTTTTAATTTTTTAGCATTTGTATGGTAGGTACCTTAATTTTTAGGTAAAATAAAAAATTTTGTTTCACATCTTGTAGATCATATTGAGAAACTTTTATTTATCAAGTTTAAAAAAAAATCTAGCATGGGGTTTTCGAAATATTGAGTTTTGAAAAAAAAATTTTGAAGTTTTTTTTAAAAATCCAAAAAATTTTTTTTTGAAAATTTGAGTACACAATTCTATTTATGTTTTTGGGCAGCTTTAGCAAAAAAAAAATGATCAAAATCGGTTTAACCGTTTTTGAGAAAATCAAAAACAAAAAAAATGGTTCCATGGGGGGTACCCTCAATAACCATTTTTCGGAAAATTTTTTTCAACCAATACCTAGATTTAATTAAATGAAATTTTTCTGTATCTTTATTTTTAAAATCTGTTGAACAGTTTTTGAGAAAAAAAAAATGTTTATAAAATTTCGAAAAAAATTCGTATGGGGGGTACCGTTATTTTTGGTCTTAAAAAAAAAAAGAAAAAAACGTGTGGGGGGAAAAAATTAAAAATGATATGTACCAAGTTTAAAGAAAATCGGCCGAGTCGTTTAGCCTGTAGTCGAACAGACAGACAGACAGACAGACAGAATTGCGAGACCCACTTTTTTAGTCTTCGCTATTATCGTAATGTCAACTTTGATCAAAATCTCGAGTTCGATTTTTTTTACGAATGCATAACTTGCCTTATAGTACCTATAAGTCGCAAGTAAAAATATATGTGCAAAAATGTAAAATAGAATGTGAAGTAAGCAGAAATCGGCTGGGAAAAAGAATGAAACTCAAAAAGGATATTGCAAGTTATGCAAAAAAAGTCTTGAAAATAATCTCACGCATTCAGAGCGCCATGCACATTCACTGTACCACAAGAAAAAAAGAAGCCGAGTTCAAAAATTAGCCATTCATGTTTCAAATTACCTTCCATTCACCACCATGGATTCGTTACCAAATCTATTTAATGTTTTATCGGGTTCAAGACCAAATACAAATAAAATTAGATGCAGTGCAAGAAAGGCAACTGATTTAGTTTGAATCATTTCACTTTACAGCAAAAATCAGATTGCAAATGTTTAATTGGCTTAGGAACTGATAATGCCTCGGTCATGAATGGCACTTTGAACAGAGTAATGCAACAGCTCAAAGCTTTGAAACCAAACCTTTTCTATTTAGGATGCACTTGTCACTCTCTAAACCTATGCGCGAAAGCGGATAGTTGTTAATAAAATCAATTTTTAATTTCTTTTGGAGAAGCTCTAAGCGACTTTGCAGATTTCAAAACCTTTCACGATTATTTCAGTACAGGCGAGCATAAAATTATGAACACAAGTTCAACCCGATGGTTGTCCGTTTAGGCTGCTGTTGATAGAGTTTTGGAGCAGTGGGTACATTTCTTAAAATTGCTTAACAATTTTATAAAAAAAGAGTTCATTAGTATACAAAAATCGATCTTGAAAACCAAGACTTTCATGTTTTATTTTAAAAAATTTTTGTGGTCTTAAGTTTGAAATCATGAGCGAACTTTATCAGAAGTGACGCTTTTTCAAATAAAACAAAATATTTTAAATTATTACGTTATGCTTTGCAAACAAATTCAGTCTAGATTTCCATTTGAAGATAGTAAAGTTATCTTGCTTGAATACCTTACTCCGAAAAAAATTGAAGAAGGTAATCTACCTTCAATTTTAAAAATAACTAAGGCATTTTTATTCAATAAAGTATCCGTGGAAATAATTAATGATGAATGGAGAACATTTTTATTATATGATATAAATGCAATGAATCAAGAGGACATTGCAAAGTTTTGGTATTTTTTAAAAATCCAGATAAATGTGGTAGAAGAATTTCTTTTTCACAATCTTTCGGAATACATGCTATCTCTAACGATTTTGCCTTATAGCAGTGCAGCGGCCGAAAAGCAATTCTCTTTAATGAACTTAATCAAAAGTAAATTTAGAAATAGGCTTAAAGTACAAACCGTAGAAAACTTAATGTTTGCGCACGCTTTAATCAAAAATGGTGAAGATGTTTTTTTACCACCACTTAATTTGATTAAGTTTCTGAACAATTACACATTTGTAGATGGTACATTTATTTTGATTACCTAACTTCATATATTTTTGCTAAAACTAAACATTTTCATTATCGAGTAAGAGTATATTTGTACACACATACAATAATCGATGATTATTAAAACAACATAAGCGAAATTTTAATTTTTTTACAGAAGACACAAAAAATTCTACATTTTTGATCGTGTAGTCATTGTCATTTTTTAAATCCAAAAATCTTATTAGAGTGTTTCGACTTTTAAACCATTAGGGAATGTTTACAAAGTGTTTCTTAATGTTTTTTTTTTGGGTAAAAAATCAAAATATCACTTATGTGGTTTTAACAATCAACGATTCAAATGTGATTTAACTTTAGTTCTTTTGGTTATAAATCGAACACATAATGTGCAATTTAATTTATAATTTTTATTGATTGTTTTTGTTAATCAAAAAAATATATGTATTTCTACTGCGAAAAATTTGGTTTTACTGCGATTTCTTGGTCAATTTACTGCGATCTGCGATTTATGAATTCCGAACCCTGCTTGTGTCTTTATCGTGTAAATACTTTTGGATCTGCTTTTATTTTCGACATAACAAACTGACATCGTTTTAATATAAAGTAACTTAAATTTTCACCAAGTTTAGTTAAACTGGTTTTTGCGTACGGTGTTCGACAGAAAATTGTGAAAGTTTGTGAGAAATTTCACCATATTGCAAATCATATGACATAAAGGAAGAATTATCTTGCTGATTTCTTCTGACACCGAGCCTTTATTTTGTCGATTTCGTTTGCTATTACATTTTTCACCTAATGAGTCTAAAATATCTGCTAAATAAATATGATTTGTTAAAAGAAGTTCAGAAATTATTTATAACCCTATTTGTTTTGGTTATTTATTCATTTCAATTTGTTACACATTACATTACATATTACACTGCTCCGAAGATAAATCTACGAAGTAGAGAAACTGAAAGCACTGGCAACTGAGGCCATCGGCTTAGACTTTACAACAGAGAGAGACACACAGAGAGAAAGAACAACAGAAGAAACACATGTCAACGGCACACGGTTGGTATTTGAACGGTCCCCCATCTAAGTACTAACCACGCACAATGATGCCTGATTTTGCTGATCGATTGGAAGCGATGCTTCATCAAAGCCTAGGTCGTTTACCATTTCAATTTGTATTTTTTTTTCTAATAAATTACAATTTATGTTACTTCTTTTGCAAATCAGCTGATTTTGACATGCCAAGCATACCAACTTTAAAATTTAAAGTAAAAGCATTTTATTCGGACTTGCATTGCTGCGTTAGGTACAGATTACCGATAAAATACGCCTATTATAGTTTATATAATTTGGGCACTTACATACATATATGTAGCCTTCTATGAAATAAAAACATTCATTAAACAATGCATAACAATGAAAAATTGTATCTTACCTCTAGGAAATCCCATACACATTTTTTTTAACAATCTTCATTTTGTTGTCATTTCTCTTTGTTTTTTTTATTGACATCTAAACGATACCAGCACTAGGTTTTCAATTTGAGTAACCTTGCAACTGACTACCTGACCCAGAAGTAAGCAAAAGAAGAGCAATTTACTTGCACTCATTTATTAAAGATGTTGAACATTACTTTCGTAAAGATTTTGTTACGTTACACAATTAATGAACCATTTCAAAAACGCAGTAATGTTATCTGAAATTCAAGGAGAATGTCGTAATTCTTTTAGAATTTGAGAAAATAAATCGGTCGTCACAAATTGCAATTTGTTTTTAAATTTGTTCTGGTTTTTGTTGTTTTAAACGTTATTAGCGATGAATCATAAAATCATACATATATGAACGAAATGTCAAACATGGTTATTGGGTATTATAAAGTTGTTTTGGACACTTTTCTTAAGATTTTTGGCGATGTGTCGGTTGTGGACACTATATGGTTTTGGGGGATAAATTCTAACGTACTAAAATGAGGTGTCAAATTCTATCCAAGTTAGTTTTATTTGCTTTGAATTTGTTTTATTGTGAAAATAGCAGCTTTGATCTTAACATTCCAATAAAATTTTTGTGTTCATCATAAAAGTTCAAGAGTTAATTGTTTGCAGTGTTGATTGCTTTTAAAACCTATATACTATCACAGCGGTTCATAGTTTTGCTTATGGACGGTTGAAGGATAAGCAAATGCCCCTCCTTATGGATAGAATATATTTTCTTAAGCTCACTTCAAGCAATGTGAAAGGCAAATAATAAATTAAAACAAAACAAAAAAAAACTATACAACAAAACTAAACTAAATATTCCCATAAAACAAAAACGAAAAATTGTAGGAAGAGATAATAACTCCATTGTCATTCTGATGAAAAGCAGTAGACTGTGACTCTTACAACGCCTAAGGACTCATTTTAAATACAAACAAAAAAAAAATAAGAAAATATAAAAAATATATAAATATAAGGGAGGTGGTTTTTACAATTGGAACGATTGAAGATGCTGTTATAAATGCTTTCAGTGATGTTTTTTTTTTTTTCTTTTTTTATGATTATCAAGAATATAAAAGAATATTTTTTTTATTTATGATCTATTTTAAACTTCTCTGAATAATTGCGTGCGCCTTCATAGAAGAAGAAGATTATATTTAGTGAAGTCCGATTTAGTTCTAGAATATCACAAAATCATATATAAACCAGGATAATATGCTTATCCGTTAAGAATGTTTTGAGGATGTATATCTTAAGAATGCTTAAGTATACTTCGGGATTAAAAGCTTGAATATATAGCATGACTACGGAAGATGTATGTACCTGTGATACAAATAAACACCACGAACACTATATGTGTGCTGTGGCAGCAAAAGGCATCACTATGCGATAGAGTGGGAACCCCTTTTTCTGAGTCTTTCACAGATAGATGGAAAGCTTGTTACCTATTCGATTTATTTTAGTTCATTCGTTTGCTCGGACTAAACAAACCCAAAACCCACCATCTGGGCTTCTCTTTTAAAACCATCATAAAGTTATTGCACTATCCTAAACAATTAATTGTGATTTTCAGCACTGTCCAAAAACATTGCCTCAAATCACGCCCCTCAGCCTTAAGCCCTTAATTCATACCCCAATTCAGATTGAATATGAATCGTTCCAAATCACAGCATTCGATAACTTTATGACAAATTGATGTTGTACAAGTAAATATATCTATTAATCAGAGCAGAAAACTAAGTGTGCTTTATGTAGAAAATAATAGACATTCAGTTATAAGTTATTATACGACGACCAACCGTTCACTTTTATTCACTCTAACACTCTTCGAATCTCTACTAAAGGATGCAGAATTCTGAGACCAGAGGGTGGAAAGAACAACACAAAAAAAACATATTCACCCATCATTATTATAATGATTAGCAACACCATCAGCGGTATCATCAATAGTCCCAATAATGGAAGCAGAAAAAGATTTTTTGATGAGCCCATCAAGGAAGAGGGATGCGCTATAGAGAGCTCTAAGAGGGCATACCCTCATGGACCCTCGTAAGTCGTAAATTACATTACATCCCTTATAATAATATTTTATTTTATTTTGTTTTTGTTCGAACTCAATTCAAAATGAGAATCCAATGAGGCGACATGGATGACGACGATGATGATGACGAAGGTCATTATATATATATGAATTGTGGTTGTGCTGCTAACTTGTAGCGGACGTAACAGGTACTCTAACTAATGACATTAATACTCTAAGAGGGTCCTTTTCGAAGGGAACTCAATGATAATAGTTGTCTTTTTTCTTTTCTTTTTTTCCTATAGCTATACATATGCGTAGATAAATATAAATCGAGGGTAACCTAATAATATAGGCGGGGAAATAGAGATAAATATGATTTCCCTGTTTGTTTTTCTGATGATATGTTTTGATGCCTTTGATGATGATGATAGATGAAGTTAGTACACTTCAACAAAAAAAAAAAAATCAAAGAGTCAAAAAGTATGAACAAGTCAAGTTTGAATATAGTAATTTTCACCAAGTTTTCTATAATGATCATTGTCTAAGGTCCTATATTAAGATTGGTCCGGACTGATAAAAAACTATTTGATTTTTTGAGGTATCTTTAAATATATTTTAAATAAATATATTTTAGCTCCTTATGGACAAAGCAGCAATTTCAACATTTCAGTAATGGAACCCAACTTATGAGATTGATTTTTTTAATTTTCCATGCATCAGGAAATACGGTGTTAGCTTTTCATACCCACAAAATTCATACCGGGCGAAAAAAGAGTACCTATTCAAAAAGATCTAATAATATCTATGAAATTTACAAAAAATTGACGTATTGATATATTGATGCATTCCAGAGTTGCTCATATGTCAATGGAACCATGTCCAGTATTTTTGTTGGATAAAATTTGACCTTAAATTAAAATTTAAAATTCTAAAAATTCACTCTTTTGAACTCAAATTATTACAAATGGAATTGAATTTATATAAAAATTCACCCCATTGTGTGATTTTGTTGTATTCTGTCGGCCAACATTTTCTACACACTGAAATAAATAGCCTTCTATTTTTTTCTTTGATTTTAAGACTAACCGTCAAAAATTCGACACGGTTAAAATTCAAACTTTCTTTTGTTGAAGATTTTTTAATTGTTTTTTTTTTTTTTATTAAAATGTCTAGATTTTCTCTTCCACTCGCATTTATGTAGAGAAGGATTAGGGTGAATAAGGTTGTGGTTTGATTTCAAATCTGTAACACTTCTGGATTTTAAACTTTTACCTAAAACGTCCGATCAGATCGCATGCAAATCGGAGGCAAAGTAACATTTCATAACCACTCTTCCACAATTTGAATCAAATAAATTATATTTCATGAAATTGATTTCACCGATTTTTTTCCTTACTCTCTGTTGCAATATATGAAGAACTAATTTGACGGTCAATTTCTGTTCAATTTCAAAATAAATTAACGATTAAATTGAAACCAAATATAAATAAAAATAGATAAAGAAACAAAACTGGCAGATCATTTCGAAATTTCTTCTAAAATATCAAGTTTATTTGATGTTAAATCTATAAGTTAACAATATACTTAGAAATAACCAATCCACTTTTGAATAAACTAAAAGATGTTTTGGAAAATTCTACGCTATTGTACTTATGTCAAGTTGAAGTAGCGTTGAACATAATGGTTATATGCAGTTGAAAAAGAAAATTCCTAAGAAAATCTGCCTTAGACATTTAAAAAAAGGATGGTTTAATATTAATTTTTTGATATTTTTCGCGAAATAAAAGGATTATGACTAGGACTACCACAGTGCGATCGTTTGTTTAGGAAAGTTTGAAAATACTGAATATGTTAAAAAACTGACAAAATGAACAACAAATAATGGCAAGCATGATACACTAGAAATGTGTCAGATAAAAAAGTAGTAAGATCATTCTTCCTTTTAATATACATATGTCATGATTTGCAAAATGGTGGCGAGAAAATTTTAATATGTTTTTTGTAATTTAAAATGTATAACAATTTTCACAAATTTATCTAACCTTCTGAGCGAGAACAAGTTTGACTAAACTTGGGGAAAAAAGTCATATAAAATCACCTAAGCATAGTAATACAACGCCAGTGCAGTCAAGATTAAACAACAGTTGCACTATATTCCCTTTATCTAAACGTATTTGCACGACATGTGACTTAATAAAATGGAATAAGTTATTACAACTTAAAATTTTATTTGTTTTCAAATGTTTCTTGTCTTTTTTCTGTAAACTGTAGTTTGCACTACTTTACCATAAAAAGCCATCTACTGGCCCGAGTAAGAACTAATTTTTGGATTTTTGAAATAGATCCAAATAGAGAACAAGATTCTAAATTGTTTTTGTAATACATGTTAAAAATTAATCCAGATCCGTATCCATATATATCCATGTATAGATAATAAAACGTACCTAAAACCTGCTAACCTAAACGTGTACTTAGCTGTGTTTAATTATCGCCAAAAATCCAGCAGTGATATAAAGCCATCTCTTTTTTCCTTGTGCTTATTTGTTTTCAATTATTTCTTATCTTTTTTCCTTTAACTGTAGTTTACACTACCTTACCATAAAATGCAATCTACCCGCCAGAGTAGTAGATCCAGATAGAGGGCAGGATCCCAAACTGTTTGTTTTTTTAATAAGTGTTTAAAATAGTGGCGTTTTATTATCGCCAATGATCTATATAGATTAAACCTCGAAAATAAAACGATGCGGATCATAGTGACAGTTGTGTTGTATGCTCATCTCCCTCTTGCTTATGGTTGTTGATTTTCAAATGTTTCTTGTCTTTTTTTCTTTACACTGTAGTTTACACACTGATCTCTATAATACACTGGATAGCGCATTCCCTACATTGTATAACAGATTTTTTGACTCCAATTGAAGATGACAGATGGTGGGCAGCTTCATAATTTGACGTCTTCTTTTCACAAAAAAAAATATTTTGACATGAAAAAGAGGAAAACAAATGTGACTGCACTTGCTTATGCGGGAAACAGATTGACACCGTAACTTTAAGTGCAACTTTAAGGCTAGGCGCACACATTAAATTTTTAGTTTCACAACTGCTTGGTTCGAGCAACTACAAAGTTTGCGTTTTGACACAAACTAAACGATTGCCTAAAATAAGTTCGCTTTTTGTGTAACATCTAATTATATGCACCTGCGCGGACATTCAACCAAATTGTTCATCTCTTTTCTATAAGCAACCAAACAGTTGTGCAACTAAAAATTGAATGTGCGCGACTGATTTTACTGCATTTATTAATTTCATTTAGCATAGGCGAGCACATTCAATTTTTACGAGTAGTTACACAACTGCTTGGTTCGAGCAACTAAAAAGTTTGTGTTTTGACACAAACTAAACGATTGCCTGAAATGATTTCGCTATTTTGTGTAACATATAAATTATATGCACCTGCGCAGACATTAAACCAAATAGTTCGTCTGTTTTCTATGGCTAGGCGCGCATATTCAATTTTTAGTTTCGCAACTGATTGGTTCGAGCAACTAAAAAGTTTCGTCTTTTGACACAAAGTAAACGATTGCCTAAAATAAGTTCACTATTTTGTGAAACATATAATTATATACGCCTGCGCGGACATTCAACCAAATAGTGCATCTGTTTTATATAAGTAACCAAACAGTTGTGCATCTAAAAATTTAGTGTGCGCGCCTAGCCTTAACGTGACAGCTACATATGCTTTATTGCGTATATTCTCTTCTGCTTCATAGTTTGAAACTGATTTTACAATAACGACTATGTTTCATCACGCTCACATCTCTTTTTTCTTATCTCATTCATTGTGTTGGAGCCCAAGGATTTTAAAATTGTAGGCAACGCTAATTTAATTTTGACACCGAATTAAAATTCTTCGCATATGGCAATGCTAGTTTATATTTGACAACAGAAAGGACTAAAGCAGATAGTTTATTTACAAGTGTTTTTTTTTATATTTCGCTTTATCTAAGTATTTTGTAAATTTTAGTGCTTAGTTTTCAAGTTAAATAGCATATACATAATTATTCAGTATTACTAAGGTTAAAGTGTTTCATGTTTGAAATAAATAAAACTATAAAAAATATATATTTGTTTGTGTTTTTTTGTACAAACGAAAGTGGTTTTCGATCGAGAAATTTTTCGGCCACATAATTCATTGAAAAAAAGCTTTTATTAACTGATATTTTAATAAAATTATGTTTTTTAATTGCTTTATAGGTGGTTCTTCTATTAAAAGAACATTCTTTTTCGGCGATAAAGGGTGTTTTTAAAGTGTTTTAAATAACCTCTAACAAAGTTCGAACAATAATAAATTGTAAAAACCATGTCGCTGTAGCGTGTCGTTTTGACATGTGACTGACAACTCCATAGAAAATGTTTTACCCCTAACGCCGGAAAAGAAGTTTTACTTCAATAAACGCTCCTTATATTGTTCTGCAACTCGAGTAAGTGTCATTCCCAGAAGACCTCCCCACACTTTTTCTGCACTATTTTTACTGGCTAATTTATCTTCACTATTCCTTTGTTGTTATTTACTGTGTAAGATTTTGCTGCGCTATCTATACCCACATTTAGCAATTAAAAATGGCAGAAATCCATTCAATTTCTGCAATCATTGCTGAAATAAAGACAGAAACAAAAATTGCTTGTGCAGAGGTTAAGTAATGTAAACTTTGTTACATTAAGTTTCCTTCTAGAGACTTATAACTTGAGTTCTACTACCAAGCGAAATACTTTTTTTCAATTAAAACTAAATATATTTCGCTGAGTGTATAGATAATACAACTTCCGGATCTAAGCATCCATATTATACCTTCTCATATGTATGTACATATATGACAACACATTGCGCCCAAACCAAAGGAAATCCAATTGGTTGATAACGAATGTGGTTTATTGTTTCCAAATGACCGGAAATGTAAGTGTGTGTGCGTCGTCGACTGTGTCGGCCATGGCGGGTGTTTGGTAGCGGTTGTATGGTTTGTTGATGGTTAATTTATTGAATGATTGGTCGGTGTGGATCTTATTTAAGTGGCTGCAAGAAAAATGTCCTTTTGCCTGCCCCATCAATCAATCAATGTTATCTAATTTAATATTATCAAAGAATTAAAGGAAAATACTCGTACTTTGTGAATTTTTATACTCGGACCTGAGCCATTCCACATGAAGGACTCAAAAAAAAAATAAAACAAGCAGTGTTGAAATAGATACTGTAAGGATTCACTTTCCACAAACATTGACACTTGTTATTCTTTAATGATTTTGTTAAATACAAATATTATTGGAATCCTTGAAGAACAAACAAAAAAGGACACATACACCTAATATCTCTCGTTGAATCAACATTTTTTCTCTAAAAGGATGTTTTTCTTTCATCCTAATTCTTTATCCCTGGAGAGGAGACAGACCGAGAGGGAGAGGATAAACTATTTTGATAGCTGTGAAGGACAACAACGCAACAAAAAAACATATACTCTGATGTTCCATAAGAATGCTCCGTGTTATCTTTATTGTAGAGGTAGACTATAAATTTTTACTTTTTTTTCTAACGGATAGATTCCGATCAACTTTTTTATTTATTTATAGAGGGACGACACGATGAGATCGAGTCCTTTTACAGACTGTTTTTTTTCCTTCTCTATGTTTACTTTTCCTCTTTTTTGTCGTTACCTTTTAGAAAACTTTTGTTTGTATTTATTTACATTAGGATTTCTATCGACCCCCATATTTCTACAGCTTCACCACATGACTTTTTCTTTGTGTCTATTTATAGGTATCAATGTATAAACACACAATATAGACACATATGTGTTTGACTTTTTTTTGTTTATAAGACTTTACTGCGTGCGGGATCTTGAAGCTTAACAGAATGTCCACAAAAAAGTGAAAACAAATTCGAGTTTTATAAAGTTGTATAAAATAAGTTTAGGTGAGTTATTATCGAAAAAAATTTGTTGAATACCTTACATACATTTGTGCTAAGTGTCCATTTTGACATTTCGTTCACATCAACAATTTTTTGTTCGCGCGTGAACAACTCATTCGTTGCACTGTGATGGACTTATTTTCTCAAATTTCTCTTATTTTAGAAATTAAATCGAAAATTTTAGGCTTATCCCATTCGTTTTTTATTCGTCGTTCGCTTTCATGGTATCTAATAGTCCTTAAGTTTTTTTCAAAAAGGTGCTCAGCTCATTTATATTCATGTGCGCTAAATTTTGTTACGGTAATTTTAAGTTGTTAAGATAAAAAATTAAGATAAAAAGACTTTTTGAAGCTTCAATATCAAATATTTCATTAAAATCCGTTATGCCAATAATCAGAAACCCACGAATCGAAAAATGGTACTGAGGTAGGTAATGTCAATATTAACTTAATTTCATTATTTTTCATTATTATAGATCGTAAAAACTTAGCCAAACAGAAAAATTTTTATCGAAATTCTAGGTGCCGTTTTCGAGAAAAATATGATTTTCAAAACCCCTTTTTACTTGCGATATACATACATAGGTACTATAGGGCAAGTTCTGCATTTGGAAAAAAAATCGAACTCGAGATTTTGATCAAAGTTGACATTACGATGATAGCGAAGACGAAAAAAGTGGGTCTGGCAATTCTGTCTGTCTGTTTGTCTGTCTGTCTGTTCGATTACAGCTAAACGGCTCGGCCGATTTTCTTCAAACTTGGTAGATATGGGTTTTGATTTTTTTCCCTCGGATGTTTTTTGATTTGATTTTTTATGACCAAAAATAACGAATTTTTTCCGAAATTTTATAAATATTTTTTTTTCTCAAAAACTGTCCCAACGATTTTCTTAAAAAAAATTCCAAAAATTTAATTTAGTTAAACCTAGGTAATGGTTGAAACAATTTTTGAAAAAAATGAGTAGTTTTGGTACCCCCCTTGGGACCATTTTTTTTGTTTTTGATTTTCTCAAAAACGGTACCATCGATTTTGATAATTTTTTTTATGCTAAAGCTTCCCAGTAGTTTGAATATTATTGTGTATTCAAATTTTCCAAAACAGGATTTTAATTTACAATGTACTCTCCATACAAATGTTAAAAATGGTTTTCGAAAATCGTATTTTTCTCGAAAACGGTTCCGAGAATTTTGCTTAAATTTTTTTTCTTTCTATTATTTTTTAATATCTGTAATTTAATAAAAAAAAAATTTGAAAACAAGATAGGTATTACTGACCATAGAATGATTTTTTTAAATTTTGAATTTCTCATTATTAGCACAACGGATTTTAATGAAATTTCGTAGAGGGAAGCTTCTAAAAAGTTAAAAATCATTGCATTTCAAAACTTTAAGAAAAATATTTTTTTGAATTTTGAAAAAAAAAAAATCAATTTTTTGTTTTTTTGAAAAATCAATGTCTCGAAAACGGCTCAATACTTTTTTTGTAAATTTAATTTTTATTCATACAATAATAAAAACTTCAAATTGGCGTACCAAAATTTTTTTTTCTTAAATATTTTAAAATTTTCTTATATAAAACCTTATTTTTTAAGAAACCACTACAAAGACTTATAATTTTTGTTCTTGCATAAATCTTTATTTGCTTGAATCACATGGCATCCTATTCTTACATTTAACTACTAAAGAAGTTTTTTTTAGTCATTTAAAAAATGAATTTTATGCTTATCAACAGTTTCTCTAATAACATTCATTTTTGAAATTATTAGTCTTTTACATAGGAGCAAGTTCGTGCGACCCAGTCGTGCATTTTATTTATATTTGTAT
The DNA here is from genome assembly GCA_911387755.1 of Chrysotoxum bicinctum. NCBI lineage: Eukaryota > Metazoa > Arthropoda > Insecta > Diptera > Syrphidae > Chrysotoxum > Chrysotoxum bicinctum. The sequence continues at coordinate 11,137,026 of OU426991.1, read as the reverse complement.
GGTGGTTATTTTACGATACAATACATCTTGTAGATAGTATTAAAACACTGTTAATTGATCAGTTTAAAAAAAATAAATCCAAAATTTTTGTTTGAAAATAAGAACACAAAATAATATTCAATCTTTTTTGGAACTTTAGAGAACAAAAAATAGGTTAAAAATCTATTGTATCGTTTTTGATAAAATCGCAAAACAAAAAAAAAAAATTTTTCAACCATTCTTCAATTTTTAATAAATTATATTTTTTGAACTTTTTTATCTGGGTTTTTTGAGAAAAAATATATTTTGCAAAATTGCGAACAAAATATTATGGCAGATACCTACCCTAAAAAAAAAATAGAAAAAAAAACATGTCGGGAGAAAAAATTTAAAATACTATCTACCATCACGTTTAAAAGAATTGGCCGAGCCCTTTAGGCTGTCGTCGAACAGTGATGGAACGATACTCAACAACGCACGACCAGAATGCGAACGGACATCCGCAAATGGTCCACACCCCAGGCCTCTAAGGGTATTAACACTGGAGTAAGACAAGGATATGTGATATCACCAACTTTGTTTTCACTAACAATAAGTAGACAATGCACTGACTGCGACACGGTTGGTATAAAAGAGTCATCTAATGAAATCCACTCTAAGTTAATACACCGATGATATTTGTTCCATGAATGAATGGTGCTAATTGCTACAAGCACTGGTGAAAATGTAGCATATAGCAGATTATTCTGAGGGAGGTAACTATTAGAAGGTCACACAGTTCAATATCCAGGGCAGCATCGTGTTGGGATGAAATTGATTTTGTCAACATTATGAACAAAGCTCGTAGTGCTTTTGGAACCATTTTATGCCAACAAAGTGTCAAAATAAACCGAAAATGTCAATCTGACATTCTGCCATTGACTTATTTCATTGTCATTTTAAAACTGCGTTGTTATAGATAATAGATGTTAAGCGAGCTCAACATAATATCACTCACTTGGCTCGAATGTTTCGCTACAAATTTCATTGAGCGTGTTCACCTAAAACCCTATTGATTTTTTAACAAAATAAAAATATTATAAGTATAAGTAACCCTGATCGTGAGTCTTTTTATGTCTTATAGAAAGTTCTTGAAACGCTTAACTACATATATGTATAAGTACCTATGTAGATCATTTGATATAATTTGTATTTCTTTACTTTTTTGTTCCTACAAGATTAGAAAAGTTGAGAGATGAGTAAAACTAGAACATCATTAGGCCAAAAGGTCAATTCAATCGATATCATAAAGTTTTTATGACTATTTGAATTGAATGATTATACTCGTATAATGTACATATCAACTTCAACATTACGAATGGAAATAGATATGATAAAGATTGCGAAATGAGAATCTTTTTTGTATGTGATGATGGGGATGAATGGTATCGAAGTAGGACATGTAATGTGATGATGATAATTTATTCATATATTTGTAGATATATTTTTAATAAGGAGAGCCAAAACATAAGGTTTGAAATATTAGCCTTATTCTTTTGTTTAAGGTTATTGGTTTAGAAAAGTATAAGAAAAAAACAACATCGACAATAGGATCACCGCCGATAAAAGTTTAACTAGAATTCTATAGCGGATGGACTTTAAGGGTCTATTTTAGGATGGAATGAAATTTTGGTAGATTTATTCTAATATGTTCGTACGATTGATAATTTAATTGATTAAATGTAATTTTTTATATTGGCAGTTTTTATTTCTAGTATCTCAGAGAAATCCATATCACATTTGCTATCACAAAAAGTAAGAAAGTTTTTATTTACATATGTATATGTTACATCTAAGACATGTGTCGAATGTGACGAAACTTTACTTTGACAATAATCTACGAAAAAATCACTTTGGTAAATATAGGCATGCGTTACGTTGACGTGTATAACTGACAACCAGTGGTACCACTTTACTTCAATTTTTTTTTTTTTTTTTTATATATTAACGCGCACTCAAGGGTTTATGAATATCTACATTTATAATGCTAAACACAATGCGAGAAATTAGGAAAGTAGGATAGGATTAGAAAGGAGACACCGATGCACATTGGTTTTGAATGTCTGCAAATTGAAACGGGTGGGAAACACTGAGCCGGGTAAAGCATTCCACATTCGTGTTGTGCGGCTAAAAAAAAGAATCTCTGTACTTGTAAGTACGTCCGAAATTAGGCTCAAGGGTAAACTGTTTGAGGGGAGGAATGCAACTGCCTATTTCACTATTTCAATTGAAGTAGATTTACTTCTTTTTTTTTTTATTTCAAATCTACTTCCTACTTCGCACCATCAGCAAAATACTGAAATCTATTTCATTTAAAAATTTCTCTGTACGTTGAACCTAATTCAATTATTCAAAATAAGCCCAAATCTAGTTAGTAGATATGTATATCCCCAGGATTTTTATAAAAAAAAAAAATACAAATAAACAAATGATTAATTTTAAAAAAAACTTAGAAACTCACCACACTCATGTGTACACGAAGCTAATGAAAAAATCGCTTGCGTGTGTGTTGGTTTTTCAAAAAATTTTGTATACAATACTATTTCAAAATCAAAGAGAATCCTGTATCAAGATTTTCATCGAAATCGATAGTGTCGGAAATGAGAAAGACGGAATCACCACTTTTTCGTGTTAATTTTTTTCTAAATGCCAGTTAAAAATTAATTTTGAAATCTGCTTCGTTTTTTTTTTTTAATTTACTTCACTTTTTACTTCGACTTTTTTTCCGGAAGTGGTAACGAAGCGTAGACAATGCTTACAGTACCAATGATAGCTTTTTCTCTCCGGCAATGTTTTGTTCAATGTCATCCCATAACTCATAAGTGTTCAAAAATAAACACTAATCAAAGTAATCCATGACCTAAGAATATCGAAAACCTCATTTAACACAAGAAGTTCAATTGTTAAAAATTTCTTTGAAGTTACGTTTTTTAAGATTTAAGCGGTTTAAATCATTTGAATTTTAATTTTTGAGCCGCGGTTCGGTCATTTTAACTCACCAATTTCGGTGGATTAATTGAGTTGAACCGTAGTGGTATCCTCGTGTGTGATAATTTCATAATGATAAATAGCATTCGAATCAAATCCGTCCAAAGCAATGGACATTTTGTATTCAGTGTGAACAAATTGAAAAGTACCTAAAATTTAAGAACTAAGTTATTTTTGAAAAAAAAAAATCAAATTGAAAGCACACAAAATATAAAATAAGGCTCATATACAGTTCTGTGAAATGCACCGATATTTCCCAATATACAACGTCGAACAAACCAAAAAAAATTGTGTTTATATCAATATGTCAATCTATTGGGTCACCTCTATCCGTCTCTTTGGACAATGTGAACAGATCTATTGTTGCAACGCAAGCAACAGATTTTATGGGACGGGGACCTTTATTTATTGAAGGTGTGTATGTGTCAGTTATTTATTGAAGGTGTGCATGTGTTTGCTTACAAATGGAATAAGTGCAATTCTCACTGAGATTGAGAGTTTGTGTGTTAGTTTTTCGACCACTTAGTGATACTAAATAAACATGTTTGTTATTAATAAATTAAAATTGTGTGTAGAAAATTAGTGTAATGAATTCGAAAATTGTATGATTTATTTGACAATCAAGGTTCTTAATTTAACTACACCAATAATCAAATTAAAAAATACAAATTTTCAAAATGAATTGCAAATAATCAATTTAACCAGCTATACTGCGGTGGAAAATTGAAAGTTAAATTATGAATTTGACAAGGTATACCGTAATTTTCCATGAAAAATCGAAGTTGTTAATATGATAATTTACAAATCCACGTCACGATGTAATTGATACGAAGTTATCAAATCTACTATTGCGGTCATTGGTGGAAAATTTACAATTTTAGTGTCAGTTTGACGGTGAAGGAGAACCTCTCAATAAACTATCAATTGATTATTACAATTGAATTGAATATACATACATATGTAAATCGTTGTAAGTTGTTTTCGAGAAAACAAAAAAAAAAAACACTAAAAGCTCCATTCTATCTTTCTAGATGAGCTAAATCACAAATTAAAATTTATCCTTTCGGGAATTACAAACATATGAGTATACAGTGGTGCTAGAAACATTCCGGATTTTTTTGGTCAAGTTTATTAATTCTTGTTTTGCTACCCAAAAATGTACAAACAATTTCTTTTATATTTTCTATATTTTCATTAGATTATACAAAAATTAAAACAACTTAAAATATAATCCATACAATAAATAATATTTAAAAAAAAATTAAATAAATTCAGAAATTCGTCTGCTAAAAACTAACCGGATTTTTTTTTTTTTTTTTTTGAAACCGTAAAAATTAATATTTTGTCCAGTAACCGTTATTTTTAATAACTTTTTGGCATCGACGAGGCATTGACATGATTAAATTGTCTGTAATAGAGGCTGGAATATTCTCCCACTCATTCTTCAAAGCTGCAAAAAGAGAGCTTGTTGAAGTGTTCGTTCTCTTTCCAACCCGCTTTTTTAAAATCGCCACAAGTTCTCGATGGGGTTTAAATCGGGAGATTGGGACGGCCACTCTAAGACACGAATATTTTTTGTTGCAAACCGCTCTTTTAGCAGCTTTGAATAATGTTTGGGATCATTATCCTGCTGAAACACCCAACGCGAAGGCAGTTCGTATGGCAGCATTGTTGACTCCAAAATATCCCTATATTGAAAACGGTCCATTATTCCTGCGATTTGATGTATAGGACCAACGCCTGCACCTGAAAAACAACCCCAGACCATCACCGAGGCGCCACCGCCGTGCTTAACCGTAGGGAGTACATTTGCAGGCTTTAAACGTGTCCCTCTCGAGCGCCTTACTGTTCTTTCACCATCGAAGTTAAATAAGTTGAATTTGCTTTTAGCACTGAAAAGCACACTTTTCCATTGGCTTATAGACCAGTTCAGATGATTTTTTGCAAATTCAACCCTGATTAAATATTTTAATTAAGAAATTGAAAGTCCTTCCGAAACATCTATCATATCTTAACTTTTTCTACGATGTTTTGCAGTAAGTAGTGGCTTTTTTGCTGGTCGAAACGCGTTAAGACCACATTCCCTCAAACGACACCTTTTCATAGACGGCGCTATAGGCAAATTTAGATCCTCACAAATATTTTTCGAGGACGCAAAAGGGTCTTTAAAGCACAAAATTCTTTATGCGCATATCAGTTTTAGCTGTTGTTTTGCGAGGGCGTCCACCACGATGTTCTGCTTCTACTTCTACTGACTTTCCGCTTTTAAACTTTTTGATGACGTTGGAATTTTCAGCATTTCAGCGATTACATTTTGTTTTGTACCGGCTTGATACTTTTCTAGAACTTTGTGACGAATTGCGTTGGTGTGACGTGTTTTAGCCATTTTATTAATCGAATTAGTTTCAATTTGCACAGCTCACAACCTGCTTAGTCTTTTTAATCAATTATGTGATCCAAAAGACAAGAAAAACCGTTACCTAAACATCAAGACTCGAAGTTTTTATAAAATTCGGTTATTTTTGAGCAGATGTGTTATGGGGCAAATTTATATAGGTATATTTTATTTTATTTTTTGTTTACCATCAGATCATTATTTTTTATGGGTAATTATAAAGTATACCAATATATTTTTCAAATTAATAAAGAAATTTTATCCAGTTTAATTTTGTCTCCTTGATATTAAGGAAGACATTATACAAAGAAAAAATCCGGAATGTTTCTAGCACCACTGTATATGTATAAAAATAATCTATACGGAGTTTGAAGCATCTACATTTTTCCGTTTAGGCTCTAGTTCGATGTACATATGTATGTAGTTAGTACATACATATTGTATATAAAACATGGACGTTCAGACGCACCAAAAAACAGACTATTTTGATAAAAACCTCGAAAATGTGATGTTTTTACACAAAGCCAATTGCTTGCCCTACAGAGCAAACTAAAAATGGAAAAACGGGGATTTTTTATAAAATTTCACTTCTTTCGACGGTTCTATGAGCTACATCTTCTCCTATTTGTTAATAAAAAAAAATGTTTGTCACCAGCTTCGCTAAAATGTTTAATTTTATGTTTTGGGCTGTTCAAAAACTGTTCGACTACCTATTTATTTGTTTTCTTATAAGATTATAATAGTCGAACCTAACCGGCATTTGCATTTTTTTTTGTTTGAGCTAAATTCGACTTGAATTTTGACGCCTTGAAAAATTTCAAAAACCCATATTTAAATATATTATTCAACTTTTGTTTATAGATATAAAAACAAACCAGAAGGAACATTAAAATGGAACAACTATAACTAAGAAGGTCCATCAGACAAGATCGAGAAAGAAGAATTAAAAAAAAAAGAGAAGAAAAAAAGATAAACAAGGAAAAGGAAGAAGAAAAAGAAGGAAAAAAATTAAAACAAAAAAAAAATTATGTAAATAAATAAAACTGGTATCCATAAATAAATTGGGATTATGGCACACAATTCCACCGAATTTCCACCTGAATTACAATCGGATTTTACAGGCGATACAATCACACAATCATTCAACGTGCCATTGAGGGCTACAAGAACAACGTCGACGACTTACGTATGTACGTATGTAGGCATACAACAAGAACAACCACCAGCGACATTATAGCAGCAACAGCAACATCATAGCATCTATATCTACCCGTTTCATATATGATATTCCGTGTGCTGCAGTTACACACCGCACCATACGCCATGACACCACCCCCGCCACCGATCGTCCCTTAAATAAATAAATAAATTCAACGAAGCACACATTTCATCATGTTCTCTTATTTGCCTGTTGTACGCATGTAGTTATAAGATGTGTGTTTTTTTTTTTTTTTTTTTTTTATTTTTTTATTCTGTTGGAGTTTTAAGATGGGGACAGAGGAGCTAAGTGGATGTGAAAGAATAAGGAGAAACTGACATAGCTACATATAAATGTGTTTCGTGTATTTTCGTATACCTTCCCTATGAAGCAATTGGCACCAGCAACAGTGTCAGTGGTGACACTTTTAGTTTAATAAATTTTAAGGAGATCAGGAAAAGAAAGTAAAATATTAGATACTCAAATGACTCTTTAAAGATTTTGCTTTCAATCGTAGGTACGAAATCTTATCGATTAATCAATTTGTTTTGATAATAGTGGGTGCATAAAAATCCTCTTATTGACGCTCAATTTTCATTAACTTTGGATAGTTGTGCATAAGATCATATGAGGTGCGTTTTATTATCCACAAATCTATCTGGATCGGGATCTTCCCTTGAAAATAAAACGATACGGATCTTACTGACAGCAGTGTTATAAGCCCGTCTCTTTTTATCCTTGGGTTTGGAAATTTTAAATTATGTCTTGTCCTTTTTCTTTACACTATAGCTTACACTACCTTACCATAAAAAGCCATCTACTCGTCAGTGTAAAAACTAATTTTTGGATCTTTGAAATAGATCCCGATAGAAAACAGGATCCCAAATTGTTTTTGTAATACATGTTAAAACTTAATCCAGATCCGGACCCAGATAGATTTGTGAATAATAAAACGCACCTATTGTCGTCGGACCGAGGAGTTTTATATTAATTTTTTCAGAGTAAAGTTACTGCTGACTGTGGCTTTCAAATTTGGCTATTAAGTCAAGACTAAATGAAAAATTATGAAAAAGATAATACAGTTTACAAAATGAAGTACGATTCCGAAAATTATGATATCTTCAGGTTCGATTAAAGTTCCGAGGATACAAAAGTGTATTTGTTTTCCTACAGGAGGTCGTCCGTAAATAACATAACAAGATTTTCAATATTTCTCAACTCATTTTTACCATTTGTCACATTCTGTCACATTTCCATTCCATTATGACATCAAACAATCAGTTTTACTACTTAGGTATTTATAATTGTAGGATTTGAAAATTACTAAAGCCATTTTATATACATCATCATTTAACACAATAATGAATATTAATATTTTAAATTCCTTCAGTCTATGAACTTACACATCAATTTAAAGTCATTATTATATGTACATATATTACATAATTCAAATTCCTAAAACCATATGGAATTATGTATTTGAAATTATAAATTTCAGACTTAACCCTCCAAACGTTTTTATCTTGCGAATTAATTTATGGCTACATGGATCAGATCTATGATGGGTGCTCTGCTTTAAGTCTGTACTGTAAGTACAATTTATTTAAGAATCATTTGCGTGTGGTAACACTGATAGGTACATCATCATCATCATCGTCATAAGTGTAGAGCAGAGCGAGAAGCAGGAAACAGACAAGCCAATTAAAAAAAAAAAACATACCAAATAAAATTTCCGAAGAAATATTCGCTTAAAAAAAAAAGAAGTAAAAAAAAAAACATAAATAAATAAAGTGTTACATTCGGAAGATGTTTTCTTAAGAAACCATTTAGGTACCTTACGAAGAATGAGCAGAATGTTTTGCTCTTGTGTAGAAAAAAATCAATCAATTGAAAAAATTACATAGAACTGTGTGTTAAAATTTCAAACGTTAAAAGATATAATTCTGCATTAAGAAGAAAACATGATAATGAAAGGGTAGTTAGGTAGGTATAATATCTTTCTTTTACCAAAAACCAGGTTTTAAAAAAAAAAATTGCGTATAGAAATTCTCAAAAAAAAAAAAAACAACTCACCGGACACAGCCTGTGAAAAATAACATTTGCACTACTGAACATCTGCCAAAAAGTTTACTTCAACAAAAAAGTATTTTTCACTAAATAAAATTGATATTTTTTAAAGTAATAATGGTAAGAGAACTCCTTAGAGGTAATTTTTTATAAATTGTGTAAGTAAACACAATTGATGGGGTTTGTTCGCAGGGTAAATCCAAATTAAAATTTCATCGCCTATAACACATGTAGCAGATAAGATCATCAGTGAAACATTTTCACTTTTTGAAAGCAAAAGTGAAAAAGTTTTTTTGGAGAATAATGTTTAGGTATATGTATTTATGAGAATCTGGATTTCTCTGGATTAATAAATCTTTTACCTACTGCATGAACATAGCCATCACGATACAATTAAATTATCAACTGTTTAAACATCTAAAATCGAATCTACCAACATTTCATTCGCTACTCGAATTTAGGCCAAAGTCCATCAGCAGTGGCATTCTACTTTTGATATTACATACAAGTCTAATGTATATGAGACTTGAATATTCTCGGCCCAACACAAGGTGGAAGCGTTCGCCGACTACTTTGAAGGAAACTTCACACCGAGCCCACCTACTGACCCAACTTTCTTACGAGAAGTTGAGGCAACAGTTCAACGAACACTGCAACCAAATCCGGATAAAATAAATTTTAATATTATCAATACAGCAAATGATCCCACCGACAGTCCACATTTATGCAATCTCGAGGAGGTTGTAGAAATCATCGGCAATTCTAAGCCAAAAAAGTCTGCTGGACCAGATGGTATCTCCTACTACATCCTGAAAAGGCTGCCACAGGCGGTAATGATTTTCCTCACAATCATTTTAAACAACTGCATCAACAACTGTTACTTCCCCCAGAAGTGGAAAACAGCGAAGATTGTGCCAATTCCGAAGAAAGGTGCCTCCAACTTTGTTTCCAACTACAGGTCAATATCACTTCTCAACAACATCAGCAAATTACTGGAAGAATTAATCTTACGAAGACTGAAGAAATTCTGCTGTGAAAATTCAATCATCCCTGACATGCAATTCAGCTTTCGATAAAAACACTCAACCTTGCATCTACTGGTAAAATTCCAACACGATATCACCACAGCCCTCAACAGTAATCGTGTCACCGTCAGATGCTTTCTGGATGTCGAGAAAGCATTCGATATCGTGTGGATAGATGTTTTAATCCACAAACTTCATCTTATACAAGTACCTCCACCATTAATAAAAATTCTCTTTTCTTTCCTAAGTCAAACATGAAGACCATCAGAGCTGGAGTCGCCCAAGGCTCAACACTAGGCCCCTTCCTCTACAACTTGATGACTTCAGACCAACCTTCATCAATTGGATGCGAGAACCTTCTGTATGCTGATGACTCGCTCACCTACGCCACATCAATGTCACCTTTAATGGCTGTCCAAAAAGTAGAAACCCACATTAACAGACTCTTCCAATTCTACCAGAAATGGGGCATCCGAATCAATACTTCCAAATCGGAACTGGTCTGCTTCAGGAGACCTTCAACTGGTAGAGGCCTTCGCACCGCAACAATTTGCAGAAATCTGGTCCTAAGACTCCCTGACGGATCCTCCATAGTGGCAAAGCCAAATGTCAAGTACCTGGGAGTGCACTTCAATGAGTTGCTAAGGTTTAACCTGCACTCAAGAAATGTTCTGAAAAAGGCCAGCTGGGCCTTCAGCCGTTTGCACCCATTGCTGAAAAGAAGATCAGGTCTTAGCCAACCGACAAAGATATTAATCTACAAGCAGCTCCTGCGACCAGTGATCAGATATTCCTTCCCAGTCTGGTTTTTCATCTCGAAGACAGCTATGAAGGAACTTCAACTATTCCAAAGGAAGATACTGAGGATCTGCACTGGACTCTACTTCGACCGTCAACGACAGAAACACTACAGTCTACACAGAAGTCAATTTAAACCCGCTGGACAAATATCTAGTTCTTTCAACGAAGAAACTAATGGGGAACATCATCGACCACCCGAATCAGCTTATGAGAAGGATGACCACAGAATAACGACATCCCGAGCCGAGGTACCTCAGTGTGATGGAAACTCTGGATGACAACTTAATCATGGACAACGAGGAAGTAGTCTCGTTCTACACTGACATTGGTTCAGCCTACCACCGCGGCTAAAACGCCATCCCTGCCCACAACCCACAAAAATCACCACTGACAACCAGGAATGAACACCCTGAGGACAATACAACCGACATTTTAAATTTAATTTTTTTTTTTCGTGATGTAAATTTTATATAAAAATAATTAAACTTAAGTCACTGTATATAGTGAGGCCCCCTATGAGCCAACAAATGTAAACTTTCATACATATATGTAGTATCTTATTAGTTGTAAGCCAAAGTGTAAATAGTATGTTCAATAAAACAAAATTGAATTGAGACTTGAATATTTTAAATATTTTAATATTATAATGGAAAAGGAAAACAAGAGGTATAAAATGTTCTTGAACAATACACAAAATTGATTAAAGGGTTTGTCCCCTGATGTCAATTTTCTAAATCACCGATTTTGAAATATGTACCTACCTTTAAATTTAAGTAAAAGTATATACACCAAAGAAATTTATTCAAAACAAGAATTATCAAACAAAAAATCCTCTTGTTGATATTAAAATTTGAAAAAATATTCTTATTTGCTTAGTGCTATCAATACTGCGTGCATGTCGTAAAAAACTATAATTTAGGTAGTAAGGAATAGGTAGACACAAACAGGATCATGGAGTATTATACAAAAGTGTTATGTCAGCAATCACTCTGACATCGAACAAAATATATCGGTATTTTTTTGTAAATTTTAAAGAAGGATTTAAAAGACGACAAATCGAACACGAAATAATTAATCAGGTCCTTGGACCGTCACAGAGTAGTGGTGCCAAGGCATAGTTTCAATTATTCTTCTTACCGGCCGTGCTTGGGGAATATCATGAAAGAATTTTTAAAATAGGAACTAACCGAAATTCTTTGACGATGGCTATATACTACGCAGTGCCAACACATTGTACCAATATTATTACAGGAAATATGCAAATCAATCAAGAAATTCTTTATATTATTTTTTTTGATTTTTAACATAAAATTTGAAGTTTGTACAGAGTACGGAAGTATACACCCATGTTTTGTATTCCGAGTGAAAGTGAATTCAAAACGAATTTCAATTTCACTTTAAAATGAAACAGCATATTCTGCATTCCGAGGGAATAAAAAGTTTTCAATTCACTCAGGATTTATTTTCAAAATTTCAAAATCAGCTGAAAGAAAATTTGCATCATTTATTTAAACGAAAATAGATTCACTATTATTATTAATAAGTGAAAATCGAGAGTTTGTAGAAAAGTTTTACGTGGTAAAGCCAACATTTTAGATCTTCTAGAAGCAGTGTAAGTTAAAATGGGGAATGAATTAACATGGACATATTTGAATTTTTTGTTGTTTCAAAAAAAAAAAAAAGCTTTAGACTTAACGAAAAAGCATTTGTTTACATTTTAGAAATAAATCCCTTAATAAAATCGAATTCAATTCCCTTAACACATAAACTTTTTCCTTAAATTATTTCATAAATTGCAACGAAACTTTTTCTTGTCGTGAGTTCTTGTGTATTCCGTTGAAAACAACAATTTATTTTATTAAAATCAAGGCAAAATTTCAAAGCTTTATTTACAAGTTTGTCACTTGTCGCGCAAATGTAAAGTTTCACGTTTCCGGTGGAATTCAGAACACCAATATTTCAAATTTGAAATGAACAAATCACAAAACAAATTTTATGCGGAATGGAGAAAATCAAAATTCATTTTTTTCCTCGAATTCACAATAAGTGAAATGCAGAACGTGGGTGATAGTTTCCTTTTTTCAAAACCTAGACCTTATTCAAACAACGACTCGATGACAAACGCATCATGGCGACTGAGGAATGAGATCTCTCACGCCCCGTTATGACTCTTTCAGCCTGAATGATTTGCTTTCTTTATTTTTAAACCAAAAAATATATGTTGTGTTGCCGCACCCTGTATATTAAATATCGTCGGGTTAGAATTCAAACCAAACAAGTCCGTCTTAATTGTTATCTTTTTTTATAAGATGTTTTTTAAAAATTCTAAGAAATAAACCGCGTATTGTGTTGAATTTATAACATCTAATAAAGTCCTTGAGAGAAGGGTTGTAGCAGCAAATTTGTTAGGTACACATGCTGTAATCTTTTTCAAAATTCTGAAATTGTTTTTATCAACGTTTTCAATTAAAATAATTAAAATGTATGTATATATTTTTGTATTTTTTCAAAAATCTACCAGCATCAATGCCTCATTATTATGTCTCTTCGATTTTAGAACTTAGCTTAAAGGTCCCAAAAAGAAGCAAGTTTATTTTTACAAATTATAGATATTTTATCAAAATATTGCAAATAAATTTTAAAATGTAATAAAAGTTGGAATTTATATTGTATAAGTTGCCCCACTGTACGATATTCTATCTTGACTTTATGCTATGAAAATAAAAGTCATGGTTTGGAAGGATGACGATCAGACTGAAGTTCCCTGGGGCACCATTTAAAACGATTTTTTTCTCTTTTGTGTTACTTCTTTCACTGGAGGAAAAAAAAGAATACAATGAATATCACACCCGAAAATACCAACTATTAGAAGATAACAACATTTATAGTCCCAGTGTCGTAAATTTATAACTTAACGAAACAAAAAATAATGTGATAATTACTATTGATTGATGATGATCACAAGCTTGTTTTCCGAGAAATTTACTTGGCAATTACTGACCAAATGTATTCGCTTACATGGAAGGGAAATCTAAGAAAACAAAACGATTATGTCAATGTAACGGTTTATAAATGTTTGATGTACAGATATACCTAGATGTATTTTATTGGGAATATTTTAACAATTCTAGATTAATTTTCTGAGAAAAAAAAACGACACAACTCAACAAGTAAAATTTTTATGTTAAAATTAGGTGCGTTTTATTATTCACAAATCTATCTGGATCCGGATCTGGATTAAGTTTTATAGGTAACATGTATTACAAAAACAATTTGGGATCCTGTTTTCTATCGGGATCTATTTCAAAGATCCAAAAATTAGTTATTACACTGGCGAGTAGATGGCTTTTTATGGTAAGGTAGTGTAAACTACAGTGTAAAGAAAGAGACAAGAAATTATTTAAAATTTACAAACCCAAGGATAAAAAGAGACGGGCTTATAACACTGCTGTCACTAAGATCAGTATCGTTTTATTTTCAAGGGAAGATCCAAATTCGGATCCAGATAGATTTGTGAATAATAAAACGGACCTAATAGGTAATTTTGTAAAACTATCCGCTGAATAAATACTTTGGTCTACTACAACTTCCTCTCTAAAAAAATAGGTTTGTACAGTTTTTTCGTTTTTGTTCTAGGTAAACCGACGTGGAACTCATTCATTTAAATTTGTTCCTGGTTTGATTCATTTTATAAGGAAAGATTTAAGTTTCGTCAAGTTTTTTCAATCAAAATAATCATTCTAGAAACTTCAAGTGAAGGTACCGAGTATAAGAGTATAAGTTGAGAAAAATTCCAAAATAATAATTTGTACTAATTTGAATAAAAAATAAAGTGTTTTGTCGAAAATTCTTATTTAACTTGAAATCCGAACTGTCTTCAGGAAGTGAAAATGCCTTTAAGTTGGCATTTGACACCAAAGGAAAGAAATTATGCTGAGGTTCTGTGACAAGAGTGTTGACAAAGTTGGGACAGGCTTTTAGTGACTTCTATGGAAATTTACAGAAAGTTGTTAGGCTGCAGCTTAATCTTCTTGTTTAGATGACGTAGAAGAGGTCTTACGAGATAGAGGGACGGGATGGATGAAGGTAGATTCCAGCATATAGGTATGTAATATGTACTAGGTACTAGGAGTAGATACCTATAGGTATATGAGAATCTCTAAAAAGTTTGCCTATGTTAAAAATTAAGGTAACATAGGAATTAAGAGACCTCGAAAGATGTATTTGTTCTCCTTATAGTTTTATTGGAAAGTTTATAAATTATGTCCATATTGTTTTTTTTAAATACTCCGAGCAAAAAAAAAATGATCGTAGGGTAAATTGATCTGCAGTAAGTAAATAAAATTTTTTGTCTTATTGTTCAAGTGGACTCGCGCGAAAACAAGATCCATACAATAAATTCAATGTATACTAACCAGCCGCCAGACATCCTACCAACTACTCGTGACCCAAACTCAAACTTAAACCCAAGAATCAAGAATATCTCAGAAGACAAACACTAAGCGTAGACGACGACGACGACGACGACGACGACGTATAAATGCAATTCTGCAGCCAGCCTACCCAATCAGCGCCATCATCGTGGTGCCGTTCGCACACAGTCATTTATCCCGTTTATGCATTATGTCTGATGTGCTATATAACTGCTACTCAGGTAATACAAAAACCAAGTCCTTAAAAAATAAATAAAACCCATGGTTAAAGAAAACCACAAAACCTAAATAAAAAATGAAAAAAAAAAAAAAAAATACAATTTCGCAGAAGATTCGCGCTTCATCACTACCACGCTTTATTTGGCTGCAGCAGCAGCACCAGCAACAACAGCAGAAGCAGCTGAAAAGGAGCAGCGGTCTACAAGAAGTCAATGATCAGTTAGCACCATGGTTAGCTCTTCTGTCCATTCCCATAACAAGGTGAGAAAACCAAATTACTGGGCACATGGAGCAACCCTTATTTTGCTCCTTTTGTTGTTGGTTTAACTTCGAGAGCGAAGCAAAGCCCCAAAGAGGAATAAGTAATTTTTCATAATCGTGATAAAATAAAATACCTTTGTTTGGGCCAGCTAACAGTGGGTTGTTTTATCAAAAAACGTGTCATTAATTTTGAAATCACTTGAGTGCTAAACTCGTATTAGTAAGATACGAGTAGCATTGAAACGGTATGTGGCAGCAAAAAAAAATATTTCCCTGTATTAGGTATAATGAATAAGGTGCGTTTTCAATATATTGGAAAAACTATTTTTGTTGGTAAATGTTTACATACTCGTAAATGTATTTTATTTTATGATTTTATATTATTTAGAGTAAAAATGTGATTTAAATTTAGCAAAAATAAACTCGACTTTTCAACGTGATTTTACATTTATTTCTGTTTATAGTTCTAACAGATTGTCGAAAATAATGATCTTGTTCCTAAATTGAAAAATACATACCTAGATAGATTAGATATGGCAGAGCATCTCTTTGCTGAGATATTGTACCATACTTGTTTCGAATAGTTAAAAGGAGCTATTTTCTAGTTTCCAATGGCCAAAGATGCGACAAAGCTGAATTAGATTTCAGTGAGACAATTTGGTATATGGCCGATCATCCGGGCCGGTCCCGGGAATTTATCCTTTCACCCATATGTACTTGATTGATGATTTGATGCATACACCTTACCAAAACTTCCCCCGTATCTTTTCGTAGTTTTCTAAGCCCTTGGAATTTCAATGTAGGTAACTAAAAAGTTCTTGAACAATCCATAAAATGACTTCACATAAAAATATTAATTTAATTAACTTTTTGAGCACGTTTCAGAAATAATAAATAATAATAGTCCAAATAAAAAATAATAGCTTTTATTTGTCACACCGCGCCGCCGTCGCCGATCGACGAGGGCCCAAATTTCAAAACAAAAAAATACGATAACTATGTCTAAAATATTATTAAATGCTTAATTCTTGACATGCAACAATTTGTTTTTATTTTCTTTTTTTTTTTCGTCAAATACCAAACGACCCAATAATGTGGTTAATTTACGCTTACGCTTTTATGTACCTCACATGTCATGGCTGTCTTTTTTTTGAATATACTGTCATATTCCAAAACGCCCACGAAAAAAAAATACAAAACTAAAACCTACATACACATATAATAATAATAATGATATTCAACAAATAAGCTTAATTGAAATTATTCATCGTTGATCTTTTACAATGAGCTACATATATAGAGAAAGGGGGAAAGAGCCGTCTTAAGTAAGACTCAAGTGTGGATCGATCTTAATTAACTAAGGTCAAGTTGACACGACACACTGTGTATTTTTCGTTCAGCTGGGCTGAGCACTGAGCTAATGTTACTTTTTTTGGTTGAAATAATTAAATTTATATGACTGACATCGGTATGTAGACGTAGTGAACAATTAAAAAGTGCCGCTAATTATAGTCATTTATTTATTTGACTCGATGCCAATAACAGTGTCATCTTTTGAAATATTTTTTGTTTGATTAAATGTGATCCAAAAATCCACAAATCGAAAAAGTATTATTTAAATTTTTAGACCAGATCATCCATAAGGCAAGCATAAGCAAAGGAACATTGCTGCAAAAAAAAAAAACCGAAACTTATGGAATATACAAATGTACAACATCCTAAACATAGATCATAAACTCCATATCCATGACAATCCAGGCCTGGAATAACGATGCTGCAAATTAGGGTGCCATATTTAAAAAACAAGGCGCCAACGGGGAGCCAAAGGGGGCCCAGTAATATACATGTAAAAGAGGATTCAGTTCCAAAATATGTATATTTTTAAAAAGAATAAGGCAATATATATCTCTATGAATTTTTAAAAGTCATTTGGAATGGATTTTAGTTGAATTCACACGACTTAATTAAATAAAAGACTATTTTCTTAAGAGTGACCGATGAATGAATAAACATTCGTCCATTTTGACATTTCGTTAGATAGCATTTCTTTTATTCGTTGCAAATGACGTTTAAAATAATCAAACAAACAAAAACAAGAATGATTTTAAACAACTCATTCGTTGGTGTGGAAGATATTTGGAACGCGAATAGAGTTGGACAATTCGTAACGTAGATTGCAATTTATGTTTGAGTAACAATCCGGGTGTAATTCCAAATCATTACTTGTGTTTGAGTAACACCCGGATTGTTACTCAAACATGGTCCTTCGAGCCGGATTGTTACTCACAACACAGTAATGATTTGGAATTACACCCGGATTGTTACTCAAACACATTAATGATTTGGAATTACACCCGGATTGTTACTCAAACAATTTATGACGATCAATTTATTTTCTAATATTTCTTTTATTCGTCAATTACAACGAAAATTGTATTGTCTAAACATTGATTTGAATTAGTTTTTTTTAGACATTTTGTTTAGTTTTGTGAAGAATTTATGATTGAAAATGTCTTTCTCGTATTTGTTCTGTTATTCTTCGGGTGCAATTGGTACTCATGTAAATAGCTCTTAATTTTACAGTAATCTGCTATCATATAGACTGCTTTTAAACGAATGAGATTTTAGTCTTTGTTTATCTTTTTGTTTCGTTTCGATTCCATCGATGCTTTTAAACACAGCGATTTTGAATAAAAGTTAACAACTCTCCGCACTATTAACTCTACTTAATTAAGCGAACGCCAAATAGAAATGAAACATACCTGAAGAATAAGGAAAAACACAAATAAAGAAAGAACGATAACTCTGATAACGTCTAACCCTACCACCACATACGTGACTTGAAAATCGCAAGGTGATATTGTATCGTTTAAAAGTAGTCATAGATACATTTTAAAATTGCCGGTAAGCCCTATGCATGCTTTGAGACTCAATCCACCCCTGTTTTACACACACCTATATTACCAACAACTGTTTTTCGCTAAAGCAAAAACAAACAAAATGATTAAGAGAAACATTTGAACATACATAAACTTGTCGGTCTTGGCTCTTGGGTTTTATTGTTTTGTTTAAAAAAATGTTGTTTTTGATCTGGAAGATGAAATAAATTATGACAGGAAACGGGTGCCTTTTTTTGTTGATAGAGAGGAAAAGAAAAAGGATCAGTTTTATAATTACTATTGGGTTATAATATAGAGATGATGACAGCCTTACGCCTTCTAGAGCAAGAGTAATAGGAGGAAATTATTTTCAACAATGACGAAATTCTCCACGTTCTACTACAAAAAAAAAATCCATGACTGAAAACTTGCTATTATGGTTCAAAATGACATCATCACAATTATAAAGTGTGAACAAAAATAAATCGATTTCTTCCTATAACTTAGGTTAGGCTAAGTAGAGGTGTAAGACTTTTTAGTTCAGTATTTGGCAGATCACTCGGGTCGTTGTAGTAGATGTACATAGAGAAATTATATCCTCCTCACTTCATTCTTGCTTCTTCTGCAGAAATCGTGAGAGAAGACTTCTCGTGGCGTGCCGATTTTTGAGACATTTTCATTTTAAAAATATCATTTCGAAAAATTGGTCAAAAGTAGAAAATGCTCTTTATTTGATCTTTACTCTTAAGTTGTCAAAAAATATTTTAAACTCACTTTGTAAAAGAGATCAGTTGCAAGATATTGCGACTTAAAAAATGGTTAAATTTCGAAAGTTTCGCATAAATACAACTCTAAAGCGGTGAATAATGTTGTGTCAATTTTGTATGAATGTTTTGAATATACATATGTATATGTATTTATAAAAATGGCACAGGCAGGTATAACGTGAATAAATTCTTTACTAGATTTACGTATATGATCTTTGTAAATACAGAAAGATATTATAGTTTTGAAAACAACATCAATTAAGTCATAACCGATACATACCAAATAACCAAAAGTATCATATTCCCTATTATAAAAAATCGTCACTGTATAATTTCAAAGATACAGTCTTGGCCAAAAGTGTTAGGCACCCTATATTTTACGCTCTATTCTCTTGGAGTATGAATTGTTCGCGTTGTGCCGTGCAAAATGCCTTAGATCGGTTGCAGAAAACTGGATCCCATCTAAATCGTAAGAAATCCGGCAGGACAAAAGTAACCACGGTAAGAGAAGATCGGTTTTTAATACGAACCTCTATAAAAAAAAAAACGTAAAAAAAAACATCAAATAAGCTAGTTGCTGACATAACACAACGTTGTGGAAAACAGATTTCGGCTAGAACCGTTAGAAGAAGACTCGGAAAAGTTGGATTGAAAGGTTGCAAGGCGAGGAAAAAGCCATGACTCTCAGAAAAAAACAGGAAGTTGCGGCTAGAATGGTCAAAACAATACCAAAACTTTACTGAAGAAGATTGGAGTAAAGTTTTGTGGTCAGATGAATTAAACTTTGAAGTAAGCATTATAATAAAGCTCCGAACTCGGAAACTTTAAAAACTGTTTTAAATTGCCATCCACTTAGTTATTTTGAGCTTTTGAAAAAGGTTATTTTTTTTTATTTTTACAGGTGTTTGGAAACCCTGGTGTAACCTTTGTGAGGCGGCGAGTTGGTGAGGAATACAACCTAAAATGTGTAGTTCCAAACGTTAAACACGGAAGAGGAACCGTTATGATCTGGGATTGCATGGCTGTGGACGGAGTGGCAAAATGTGCATTTGTGAGGGTCGCATGGACTCAAAAAAATACATTAATTTGATAGAAAACACGCTGATGCCATCCTTCCAGCATATTTTTGGTGATACAAATATACGGGGCGTGTTGTTCCAGCAAGACAATGCACCCTGTTACAAGTCCGCCCTCTCAATGAAGTGGGTTGCTGAAAATGCCATTGACCTGCTTCCATGGCCTGTCCAGTACCCAGATCTGAACCCAATTGAGCATCTATGGAGAATTTTAAAGCGTAAAGTCCGATAATATCCAACAACATCAAAAGAGATGCTCAAAAAGGTTCTTGAGCAAGAATTGCTCAAAATAAGTTCTGACGAATCCCGTATAAGCTCTATGCCTAAACGAATAGCAGCAGTCATAAAAGCGGGGGGGGGGGGGGGATGGCCATACAAAATATTAAATTTTCTTTAATAAAAAAAAATTTACAACATTTCTGCATAGGTACTTGTTTTTTTTTATTTTACTTAGGTATAAAATTATGGCATCTTTTTGGGGGTGCCTAATACATTTGGCCAAGACTGTATGTACCTATGTACTAATTTGTTTAGCCTAATTAAAATAAAAATCACAGGTATGAAATTTAATCGAAATCTTACTCTAATATATCGCATAAAACGATCAGTGTTAACTCAAAGACATCCAAATTGACAATAAAATTTTATTAGCGGCATAATTGTACATACGTATGTATGTAAGTGTATCTGTCTACTCAATGGGTTTCTCTGTCGTTTTTAAGATTGGAATCTTTATTTCGAGGAATAATAATAACAATTGCAAGACTTTCGTCAAGTTGAACATACATAAGTACATACCTATACCCTCTCCTTCTTAAATATACGAATATGTCCATTTGATTAGGTTGCCTTGGCGTTCATCGTTTGTCATAAAACGTATGAACAGTGAACCCAATGTGATGATAATGGTGGATGAAAGACAAGCGGAACCAGTGGCATATCGTGTCGTAAATTAACGCACTCTGTTTCAACTAAATACCCTATATTACAGAAAATGGCAAAATGCAGGGCACAGAATGAAATGTTTGTTTTTTGCACATCTCGCTCCATTTATATTTTTGTTTTCTTTTTGAAAGACATCAAAGGCTTCATTGTTTAGATAGTTATTAGGCTTGGTTTTTTGTTGATTATTTCGTTAATTTATTATGTATATACGCATATTAGGGTGCTCAACATATTTTTTTTTTCATATTTTTGGGCGGACACATCCCAGTAACCTCTTTCAATAGTACTATGCAAGACGGTTTACTTGACCAACGTGTTGTCAGAAAATCTCTTGCATAAATGGTCTTTTATACATGCTGTCCTTTGATGTTAATTTTTGTTTTGTTTTTATGCTGTGTATGTACATATGTATGAACCACCCTAATGCTCATCATTGATTCGGTCTTATTGGCGGAAGAATACTTTTCAGTAAAGGGCCTTATTTAAAATGTTTAAAAAAACATTCCTCTACAAAACTTTTTTTGGATCGTACGAACTTACTCCTATTGTCCTAACCTATAAAAATTCTTTTTATAGAAAGCGAGCACAACTTGCCCTAAAAGGATTGAACACAGTGCGAGCGTTAGAAAGAAAGAAAGTTATAGCGATCAGGAAAAGTTGAAACAGAATAAAATTGAATACTTTTTCCTGATGGTCGTTTATATCGAAAAGGAAATGAAAATGGAAGAGGAAAGTTGAGACATTGAAAGCTAAAGAAATAATCTCTATATGCTTGAAAGTACTTCCGAAACTGAGTCAGAATTTAGAATGTAATGTTAATGAATATAATATACAATAAATAATGCTACGCTGTTGATGACAAAGCGCAATCAGTCTATGCTCTCCAACAAGACAACAAGAGATTAGGAACTACAAACAATTGAATTTCATAAAAATTTACTAGTACCTACCAATGAGGAGTACTTTTGGGCGAATATGGATAAACTTTGTTTTTACATGCACAAAAAAACATGAGAAGATCCATCTGCCATATGGCCGTAACACATGACAGTCTCAAAATCCCCATATACCTATGATTTTTATAAAACATACTAAAAATGTACTAACGCCCATGTATGTAGGTACGCTCTTGGCCCAAGTTCAATATAATTTTACCCTATAACTTCTTTGAAGTGAAATCCGTTCATCCATTTAGATTTTAGCCCGATGTACGGATAAACACACAAGCCCACGCGTCGGACAGTATGACGAGACCCTTTTTTTTTAACTCTATCGTAATGTCAGGTTTAACACTGTTTCTACACGAAACACAAAAATTTAATACAGTGTGTTTAAATGTTGGACAAAGTGATGATGTACCTTATACTATTAGGAATATTTCTTTCAACAACAGCAACAACTTAATAACACATGTAATTATAATAGAAACGAAACGCAACGCAACGCAGCGGTATAAACCCCCTCAATTATCACCCGTTTAAATTTTCATCACAAACATAAATACCTTCCAAGAGGGTTGGATTCCGATTCTCGACCCCGGCTTTTTATCAACTTTTTTTTAAACATATAAATTACAGGGCTTCACTCACTCACTCGCTCGCACATGGGCGGGAATGAGGAGAATGCCGGCAATTGAAGAACACAACCGGAACATAATTGTTGTAGTATAATAATTTCAAGTGGTGAACTTGCTGCATTTAAAATCCCTTGCGTGAATAATGTGATTCCCTGGTGAATTTACTAAATTGCACCACCAACTTAATATAAAAAAAAAAAACTCAAAACTACTACCCATGATATTATATACGAGAAGTGTGTCCCTTTTTTTAATATTCCATGACATTGGTGCACCATCACTTACCCTAAGGGTTAGAGAGGATAAATTATATCGTATCTCGAACTGTAACCAAATCATGTTTAGACGAATGGATATGGATATAATATGGCTATCGAGATAGATCCTGTAACTATTTTTCCATTCATCTGTCATCACAGAAGTGGTTACCTACCTATATAGATTTATGAATTTCTTTAGATCTTCGCGCGGCATGTGCCTGAAACTTTAGGGGTTGTTTTTATTTTTCTTTTTGGGATTATTTTTAATTGAAAGTCCTCTAGAAATAAAATCCATGAACAATAAGCCCAATAAATTAATGATGCAGTAAATTATATATTTACTGTTCCGATGTTTATACGACAATTTCATTGAAATTTCAGGAATGGTTAGTTCTGGGAAAAACTCTTTTTGAATTCATCAGAAACATCTTAAAACAATCAAATCAAGAACTTCATTCCTTAAAAATTTTCGACAGACGTGTATGGAATTTTCAATCAAAAGAATTTCAATTAAAGAGCTGATCTACATGAGAACATGGGCTAATCAACATAATGTGGACGCTGCCGAATTGGTGAAGCTCTGAATAAATGTTTTCCGCTGCGTTTTCGTACAGTCTTGTGCAAATTAATTGGGACAAGCTGATTTTTGAGCATTTTTTCCATATATAATAATGTTTATAAATAAGTATAAAAATATGAAATTAGTACTTTATATGCCCCCCTTTAGCATCTATGAGTTCTTTAACTCTCTTCGGCATTGATGAAATTAACTTCTCGCATATATTTTTCATTTGTTGGTCGTGGAACCATACCTCAATAATTGCTGAAATTAATTTGCTTTTAGTCGTACAGTCTTTTTTCCTAAGCCTCGCTTTTATAATAGTCCATAGATTCTCAATCATATTGAGATCAGGTGAGTTGCCAAGCAACTCCAGCACCTTAATATTTTTCTCCGCGAAGAATTGCTTCATTTTTTTGGACGTGCGACACGGAGCAAGATCTTGCTGAAAAATGGTTTCCTGCATCGAAGTTCGTCTTTGGATAGCAGGAAGGAGCATATACGTTAGGAAATCCGCATACTTGGCGCTGTTCATCATGCCTTAGATGGGCTTTAAGCTTCCAGGACCCTCAGACCTGAAACAACCCCAAAACATAACTTTTGGCGGGTGTTTAGGGGCTTGGACGATATGTATCCAGTTCGGAGTTTTTCTTTGTCTTTTTTCCTCACGACACTTACCCTGTATCCTTGGACCTCGAAATGGCTCTCGTCCGAGAAAATTACTTTTTCCCAGTCTTCTGCAGTCGAATCCTTATGCATTTTGGCCCATCTTAATCTTTTTTTGCGCGTAGCGTCTGTCAAAAGCTGTTTCCTTAATGGTCTTCGAGCCTTTCGGCCCACTTCTAGAAGACGCCTTCGAACTGTTGATGAATCCACATGTACTTCAGCTGTCTCCAAGTCCCTTTGAAGCTCACCACTTGTCTTTCCAGGATTTATGACGCTGTTTCGGACCAACATTTTGTCGTCATTGGCCGTTGTTTTCCGTTTTCGATCACATTTGCCCTTTATCCGTGTTTCAACTGATCCTGTTGCCTTGTGCAATGCAATTATCCTACCGACGCTTGATTTTGCTACACCTACAGCAATCGATATCTCTCTAATGGTTTTTCCTGTATGTTCATGTAAAGCGATGACTTTTGCTCTGTTTTCCACCGAGATATCCATATTTATCTTGAAGCCGAAATTTTGATATACAGAGTACCTAGTAACATGATTTCAAAAATAATGCCATTCTTTTCAAAACCTTAAGAAAAAATACGACCTACCTTGAAAAATTCATCAGAAATATTTAAATAAAACTAATTCATGGAGCACTTACCAAAATATTCAAAAACTTAACGCAAAAATCAAAGCCTACTACCAAATTAATTTGAAAATTTATTTGTCCCAATTAATTTTAACAAGACTGTATGCATTTTGTTGTTTAGATGGAGATGGATGGACGGTTTGGAGATTACAAGAAAATTTCTTCGTTTCGCATTATCAGAGTGCACTAGGAATTATTTTTGTAAAAAACAGTTCTTTTAAAATCGTAAAATGTCGGTCCTTTTTAGTAACGCATTTTTCACTTATTGTGAATTCCCATGACTAAAGTGAATTTAGACGTCACACAATTCGAATGAATGGGGCTTATTGTGAATTAGATCTTTGAAAATTAAAATGAATGAGCGAAAAGTGCTGCAGATAGTCTATGAATCAAAACAATCGAAGGTGTGAAAAAGTTCATTTGTCATAATACATTTAAGAAACACATTTGTTCAGCCAATCACTTTTAATATTCTTTTAATAAAAGTTTTCTAGGGAATAAAAAAAATCATATTCTAAAAAGATATAAAAAATACTTAAATTTTTCTTAACTTGTTCTGTTTTTATTTTTATCCGCTAAATTTTTGTATTTGCCTCAAAAGTGGATAAACTTTAAGTCCACACACAATGCGTGTCAAATAAACACAAAATCCTTCAAGGTTTTCCCTTTGTACTTTACTTTTTGCCTTTAGAAAACCGAATAAAGTACACTATACCCATTATCTACCCTAAAACGAAAAAAAAATACACAGCCAAAGAAGAAAATTGTGTTTTTCTCCATTTCACATATTTTTTTCATGTGTTTTGATTTGTTTTTTTTTTTTTCTTTTATTTTTCTTCTTTTTTTCTCTCTTTTGGATTTTTGCTTTTATTTTTCTTAAAGTGGGTATGAGCACCAGATAGAAAAAAAAACAGCATTAAGGGGATCAAATGCTTAAAAGATAAAGTTTGAAAAGATTAGTACAAGGGATAACAATAAACACAACAACAAAGATAATATAAAAAAAATTGTATACAAACAATTCACATTGTTTCTGTAATATTTTAGGGATTCATAGGGATTTGAATATTTTTTTGTCATTTTCAAATAAAATCAATTAAATTTTATTAAAGATTAGTATTTTACACACTATGAAAATAAATCCTTTAGAAAATAAGGATATTTTGTAAGCATTTCCTAAACGGTGCCAGTCATTTGGACCCGGAAACACGAAAATGCTGTTGTGAAAAATAACAACATTTTTACTAAGTGAATAAGATTATTATTTATGGGTTCGAGATTAAGATGGTTAGCGACTAGCCAATTCGTTCGTGCGATTAAACATAGACTTTTTTTATGAAATTTCGGTTGGTTTCGGACATTGGTTTATGCATCTCAAAAGACCCATGAACTTTAAACGATCTCAAGGCGAAATTGCTGCAAAAAGTCATGGAAAATTGGCTTCAGTAAATTTGAATGATGTTTTATAAACTCATAATAGTAACGATTCTACTTTCATGTATAAAATGAAAATCAGCTCAACACCTGTTACTGTCTATTTATTTCAAAAAAAATATCAAACATAAACTAAACAAAGAAATTTGACTCACCATAGATACGGGTAATCCTCCTGCTCCACCATTTGTGTACGAATACGGAGAAACTAGATATCCCATGTTAAAACTCGACGCATGCGGTTCCACTTTACCTATAAATTTATACAAATAAAATTAAGAATTATAAATAATTTTGTTTGTTTATTTGTACAGATATACAGAACAAAACAAAGAAACATTTTCTATTTCGTTTTATGAAACATATGACCCATCGGAAATAATAATTAAATGCACGGCTGGTTTGTACAAACTTGCTCTTGATTCGATTCTCCCTCTATGAAATTATATATGTACATAAATATGGTCTCTATCGAATTTAAATCAAATCCGTTCATTCACTTAGGGTTTAGCTCGATTAAATTACCTGGACTCAAAGGCTAAAAGACAAACACACCAACGAACCGTATTTCAAAAAATACAGAATGTGCCTTCTTTTGACTGTATTCCAAGGGACATTGACGGTCTGTCGGCAATATTGTTTGAGTCAATTGCACTTTATACGGACAAAAATACAAATCGTCCTTCAAAATGCGCCGCAAAGACAAAAAACCACACTCGTAGGTTCTCGGCAACACTTTCGCTCACTTTATGAACGGCATGTCGCCGATATCCCACTGTCCCGTGATCAACAAAATTCGACACTGAATGACGAATAGTGTTTGCTAGACGGTGCTTGTTGGCCATGATATTTTCGACACTACGGAACAATTGTTTTTCATGTACACTACCACTTCTTCGGAGCGTTGTTTAGGTTTGAAGCGATTCATTGTGAAAATTGAACTAAATTGACGTTTCAAAAACATATCTAACCAAGTCAATCGGTTGACAAATGTCAAAGGTATTCAATGTTTACATATGGACTCAAAATATGCTCCGCCCGTTAATTAGAGTATAAGTAAAGACTCAAATTTGAATTAATCCGCTATTTTTTGATCATAAAACCAAAAATGTATAGAGATTAATTGTTAGTTAAAATGCCTTTCCGGTCTCTACACCATTTTTTATGCTGCCAGGTTCTTATAAATATTAAGTGCAGAAATTCTTTTTTCCGCCGTACTACACGAATTGTGGAATTCTTTAATTATCCTCCTCATTTCAATATCAAATTATTTGAAACTCCTAATCCCCTTCTCAATTCTGTCACTGGTATCTCAACATAACATCACTATCCTCCTACATTGAACAGTTGTTTCTGATACAAAAAAAGTTTTCTATATGATTTCTTAAAATAAGGATTCAACCACTTAGTAAAATTTTAATCTGTTTCAAAAGTTGATTAATTTTAAGTATTCATGATACCATAATATAAGAGTTAGAAAATTAACGTTACGAAAATTATTGATGTCGACATACTTTCGACTATAGCTCCACGATTTTTCTTACGCACAAACATGAGTTCTTTATCTGTCAAATTTAGTCAAATTTTTAACGTTGATTTCCTCTCGTTACGCTGGAAAACTCACATAACCCCACGCCTCCATAAACAACAATTCTTACAGGCATAGAATGTAAATTTCAAATCCAAGCCACAAATTTCGTACAACAAAATATTTCATGCAATCGATTACAGCGTATTTTCTTACAGATTTTGTGGCAATAAACTGCACATTGAAACTTAATGTCAGTTCCACTGACATTTACGCTGTTGAGATTCCGGGCGAACAATTTTATTTGTTTCTATTCAATTTTCAACATTGTAGAGAAAACATTGTCAAACTTAATTGTATTTATTCAATAAGTGTTTTCTGATCAGCAGCCTGATTTGTAAACAAGATTTCTGCCAATAATTTTTCTAATAAACGCAGAAATAAAAATGTCAGCAATCATTGTTGAAATAAAGATACAAATAAAAATTTGCATGTTGCGCAGTATAAGTTCGAAGAGTTTGAACTTATGAAAAATTTAGACAAAGTCTGAGTTCCAAAATGCATCAGATGCATATTTGATGCAGTCGTAAGTTCTGAAAGTCAAAAGAGAAAATGTCAACAAAAAAAAAACGAGTTTATTTACGCATCCTTATGGGCGTTTTTCTTTTTTAGTTCAGAGTAGAACCTGAACTGTCAAACAAAAAATCGTGTTCCTTTTTTAGCTCAGAGTGAATAACAGTTCAAATTTGTGTTTCTTTTTTCGTTGAGAGCATGTTCAGCGATTTTTCAGAGCGCACTCTATGAGCTCGGTATATAAATAGCTGAGCAGACATAGGTAAATGCTGAAATCATTCTGACAGACAGGAAAAAAACTCAAAAACTCGCGTGTGCTTATAAACTCGCTAGATTCGGGGAAAGTTCAAAGCATGTTCGACATGCTCGTGTTCTGTTCAGTGCTCTACTCTGAATGAAAAAAGAAAAACGCCCTATGTCAGCGATGCGCATTGACAGAGCAAGTAGTACATAAGTAACGCATTCATTTTTATTTGGATGCTTCCATTTCACGATTTGACGTTTGACTTAAAAGAAAAATATGGAGTGTTAAGATAAACAGGCGAAATATAAGTTGCTTAAATTATTGTTCACTTTTCTATTGACAAATAAAGATAGCTGTTCGATCAATCGGTGCATTTCAAATTTGGTTGAATTGAACTTTGGTCTAACGACATAAATATGTACAATGAAAACGGTAAAATTCCCATCATACGACTTCTTTCCTTCTCTTTCCGTTTTAAGCTTCCAGGAATATTGTCTAAAATGTCTTCCGAGGTGTCAAACTAATTATTGCATATTAAAATGAAGAGTGCGTCGCATTAAAAGTGTAATGCTGTATTTTGTTTTGTTTTGATGCTTTGGAACGATTACGTTTAAAGGTTTATGATGCCTGTCAAATAAGCATAAATAGAACTAATTGAGCAATTTGTTGCACTGTTTTTTACAGTTCATTAGTTCGGGCAAAAGTTGTAGATCTTCTAATATAACAATATAAATAATATAGTTAATTAATTGTAAATTAATATATTGGAATTCCAATTACATGTTATTATTGTAACCCATAATTGTGAATAATCGAAATTCTGTTTATTCCTTTTTCTGAAAGTCTAATTTTAGTTAAGATATTCCGAAATAGAATTAGGTATTTATTAAAAAAAATGAAACAGAACTTAGTACCTACCTACTACAACATCGATATTCTTTCTAAAGTTATGTTTTTAGCAACGAAGAAAAGTCATTTGGCGCCAGAGTGCCGTCGCGTCTTGTCGCCGTAAACGTATTCACAATGATACAAGTTAACAATTAACAACAACAACAACAACAACAACAGCAAACTCTTTTTCTACATCATAAAAATCAAAATCTACGTAGGTATGTACATATTTATACCATGGTAGGTAGGTATATAATGCCAACAATAAAAATGAAGCAAAAACAATGTGATTTGAAAAAAAAAAATCAATAAATTCAGAATCTACTTTCTGTTAATTTTTTTTTTTAGAATTTCTTATAGTATTTCTACCTTTTGTTGTTGTTATCGACCTTAGCATTCAAAAGAGCAGGTAATGGTTGCCACTTGTAAAAAAATATAAATATTAGCTGGGAACCAAAATAACGAACTTACTGATTTTAATTGTGAATATAGGTATCTACCCTGATTCCTCTCCAAATTTTGAATATATGTACATAGGTATTTAAAAACATTTAAAAAGTAGAAATTTAAAAACTTTTGCCAGCCAATATTTGGTAGTAGATACATAACAGATTGTGATTCCAGATACTCATAAGATTTTGGAATAACCTGAAGTAAATATCTTCTAACTTATAGGATTTTTTAAAAATTGAAAAGTCCCAACATAGTATTTTCGTTTTTGACATAAAAAGACAAAATGCTGCCTTTTTACCTAATTGATAACTATGGCTAGAGGCTGATGCTGGTATGCTTGGTCTTGTGCTGGATATAACGATGGGTTTAAGAACAATTCACTCACGTACAAAGAAACCAAACGCAATTTACGCATACCTCATTACAAAACCAACAAAAAAAAATAATAA
Source organism: Chrysotoxum bicinctum (assembly GCA_911387755.1). Classification (NCBI taxonomy): domain Eukaryota; kingdom Metazoa; phylum Arthropoda; class Insecta; order Diptera; family Syrphidae; genus Chrysotoxum; species Chrysotoxum bicinctum. Next base: position 11,106,681 of record OU426991.1, on the reverse strand, counting down.
TAAAACAAAATGGGAATATAAGTACAAATGGTTACAAACTTATTCTTCACCAAGAATTCAGGTAGGGTTTGGTTTGGTTTTTATATTAACTCTTGCTCTTCTCCCCTAGCTCACCCTCTCTCTTTTACTTTCGATCTTTTTCTTGGTCTTTTTCTTTGTTCAACGTATGTATATGTGTGTAGTGTATGCCTGTCTATATGTTTTTGTTGCTTCTTCAAGGTTTACCTTAACCATTTTTAATTTTTTCTTCGTTTGTTTTGTGCTTCATTGCAGAATATACTTAACTCTAATGCATCCCACGGGAGTTTTAGTATTTTTTGTTTTTATCTTTTTATTTATATTATCTTACTGTTGTTCTTTTTATCCTTTTTTGTGTGTTCTCCGTTTGTCACCGAAGAAGGTACCTTGTTAACATACAAGTATATCTACACATACTTTGATTAGAGAAAAATAAAACCAAAAAAAATCCTTATCGTGTTAAAAATATCTAAACAACAACATGAAACATGTGCGTATGATTTTATAGGATTTCTTGACCTGTTTTTGTACGAGTATATCTCAAATACTCCAAATTATGACAAAAAAACAGAAAAGAATTAGAAAGTCCTGGGATTAAGGTCAACGAAAATATGACGAACATCTAGAGAAAAATCCCAATATAGGTATTCAATTCATAGATAACTCCTGTATTGCAAGTAAAATAAATATCTTTGGAAAATTATCTTCTAATGACATTCTTCACGCAGGAAACGTGTGAATGCAAAATAACATGTACATACCTATGCGATTAGTTAGCGGCAAAAGTACCCGCTTATGAGATTATGAAAAAAGCAGATACAAAGCTTACTGTTGATAACTGTTAAGAACTATATTCACATGTGGGAACGTGGAGCGACCAACAACCAACGAATGAACGAACATTTGCTCATTTTAACATTTCGTTCAAAAAGCATTTGAATGAATTTGAGATAAGTCGCTCGCGAACAATTCATTCATTGCAATGTGGATGTTATTTGGAGCGCGAATAGTGTTTGACAGTTTGTAACAATCAAATTGGAATTCATAGAGACTAATTTATTTTCTCAAACCTTTCTTATTTTATTAGTTTTTATGAAAAATTTAGGCTTAGGTTAAATTAGATTGTTGGGCTGACAATTGATGTTGCTATCGTCACACTTAGATCAATGTAGATCCATTGTGTTACCCGTGAGTGTAATCACTCTTTCCTGATAAAACCTATGTATTCTATTAATCAGTCAAGCCATTTTGAGGCATTGACGAAGTTCAATATGTGTATTCCTGAAATATTAGAAATGTCTTCTAGATTGTCAAAGAAGACGGGCAATGACATCAGAGAAAGTGTGATGTGTCTTCATGTACCTCTTCATCACCACATCCTCTGCATAGGTCATCTGTACTTAGTTTCATTTTAAATTTATGGTTTTTTCAGTAAATTATGTCCGGTGATTATGCTCGTAAGAGAGCGAAGGGACTTCTTACTAAGTTGTATAATTTTGTCAGTTCTCTGCTTGTTAAAGCAGGGCCATATTTTCCTAGTAGTACTCGTATCACAGGTGTCAAGTAGACTCCACCTTTCATTGGATTTCTTTAGGATTATATCTGAAATTTTCTGTTTAATGTTGCAGAGTGGGATGCTTACCATCTCTGCTTGACTAGCGTCGAACGCTGATCCCTGTCTTGCCAACTCATCGGCATTTTCATTACCTGGTATGCCGCTGTGTCCCGGTACCCAGCAGAGTCTAATATTGTGCTGCGTGCCAAGAACCTTAAGCTCTTCGCGGCAGCAGGAGACAAGCTTCGATTTTATCACAGTGACAGAAATCGCTTTTATTGCCGCTGGCTGTCAATGTAAAAGGTGATATCAGCCCGTGGTATAGCCATCTTTGATACCTATCTAGCAGCTGTTGTCACTGCCATGACCTCCGCTTGGAAGACACTGCTATGATCTGGGAGCCTAAGTGAGTTGTTTAGCTCAAGAGGTTCTGAGAAAAAGCCTGCACCAACACCTGTTTCCATTTTGCAGCCATCAGTATAGATTGCTATTGCTGATTCACTGGTGTAGGGTTGGTTGTTCAGCCATTCTTCTCTGCTTGGAAAGGCAGTTTGGAATGGTTTATAAAAGTCAAGCTCGGGTGTTGTATAATCTGTAATGATGCTATCACCGAATGTATTTCTGAAGAAATGGCTTTTCCACACCAAGATACTTTTCATGATCTGAAATCTTCAGCGGGGTGCCTTCAATTGAAGGTATTCTGAAGCTTGGTATTTTCCTTTTGTTTGTGAAGAGGACTAATTCTGTTTTTGACGGGTTAACCATATTGGCCGCACTTTCTAGTCCATCTACTAACCTTAGAAAGGGCGTATTCAATCTGTTCACTGATAGTGGGTAAGAATTTACCTGTAGCTAATAACGCAAGATCGTCAGCGTAGGCTACTACCTTTACTCCACAGTGTTTTAAATTGATGAGAATTGTGTTCATAACCAGCACCCAAAGGAGTGGTGAGAGAACTCCCCCTGTGGGGTGCCCCTGGATGTGGATACTCTCATCTGTATCCCTGCCAGTTCCGAGTTAATTTGCCTGTTCTTTAGCCATGTACATAACCCAAATATTTAGGCTTATAAATGTTTTAAATACCATTTCTTCTTAGTCGTTGTTAGCTCTAATGTCAATAGTCTTTTATAAATGGATAAGCTTGGTATGTTAGTATGGCCAGTTTTAGAAATATACAAATATGTATAAGAAAAAAACACACAGGAATGGCTGAGAGTTGTAAGTGACTGCAGGTCCTGGTTCTCTTCGAGCTGTTGCATCACCAAATTCATAGGTATAATACAGAGAGATATTCCCAATAGCAAAGACAAATCTGAAGGGGTCTGAACAATTGCCACAGCAATCAAACCCGAATTTATTAGGAGTTAAGAATAGAAATGAACCAAAATTATTTACAAAAATTAACTTTTCAAGTAAAATGGAAAATATGTACATATAATTAAATATTTATAAAATTTATTATTCAAATTCTATTCCTTTTTATATTTATTCTTCATTTGTCATTTTTAGATAAAAAAACAAATTTCATAGCAATTAAAAGAAACAGAAAAGTGAAGGGGTTTGTTCGTAGACTTTTGTCAAAGTAAAAAGACATAATTTTAATACATGGATTAGATGACATTTTCAGAGAGCATTAATTTGTATAATTAATAAAAGGTGTGTTTTTTTTTAACGAAAATATAAATTAATATGTTTAGAAATGGACACGATAAAACGACATCAAAATTTAGTAATGTCATCACAGCAAAAAATCCCATTACAGCTTTGCGACATTCAAATGAAAAAAAAAATATCACATGGAAAATAGTCCAACTTAATGAATTCAATTCAATTTCAATTCAATTCTTTATTGTAAACAATACACTAAGACCATGTCTTTTATAGTATTCATTAGTTGGTTGAACAATTGTATGTTAATTAATTCTAAATAAAAATTAATAATTAGGTATACCTAGGTATGTACATATTTTTTTTTCAATTATCGACCTTTCTTCTTTTCTTCTCTTGCGATTTCTTCCTATTTTATATCCTAATTATTTGACTTAAATCTTACTGCATCTGTTATCCTCTTTTGAATTGAATTCTACAAAAAAAAAATTTGAAAATGAAACATACAAATTAATTTCAAGTCAATAAAATTGATAAACAAAATTGTTTGATTCGATGGCTCAGATATTTTAACATTTGCATGGAAACGAAACGGAATCGAGTGATATAAAAAATTGATTTCATTTCCTAATGGAAATCGAAATCTATCCTTATTTCAAAAACATACAAAAGGACTAAATTTTCTGCTCAAGGAACAACAAGTTTCAGATAAAATTAAATAGGTAAAAAAGATTTTTAAGCTGCAATATTTCGCAAATACTACGGTAACATTTTTAAAAAAATTAAAATCTCACAAGGGAAATTAAAAAAAAAATTTTGTCAAACTAATTTTATTGAAATAAATTAAACAGAAATCTTGTCAAATTAGCTGAGTTCAATACGAGTTGTTAAACAGGGTTATGACGTCACAATTTAGCACATGGTGACATTAACTCACTTCTACTCTACAAGCATATTCATGAGTCACCGGGAGCCGGGATACATAAATGTATATCAATTTCAGCATTGCCTTAGCCACGAAATTTCCATTGGGAAGTGAAGTAAGAAATACGAGTCATATTCAAGACGTTTTTGATTTATGTTTTTTGAATAAAACTTAATTTTTTTTCATTTGGTATCTGCCTTCTTTGCTTAGAGATATTTTATGAAAAGAGAAAGTAGCATTTTGCACAGTTTTCAGATAGAGTGTGCATAAATTCATTTTTGTTTTTTCTTCTTTAATTGACAACTGACAATGATAATTATTTTGAAGTCACACTTACCTATACGTGCCATACAAGCTTCTCAATTATAATTGCAATTAAATTATAAAAAAAAATCAATCAAATTCTAGCGAAATTGTTTGATTTACGTGCTTCAGTGAAGACAGCACTGAATTTTAATTTCAGTTTTCGAAAAAAATTGAATATCGTTCCCTTGAAAAGAATATACCTTAAGTCAAATTTTCAAGATTATAAAATTAAGAAGAAAAAAGAAGCTATATTATGGGTTATTTCGATTCCAATATTAAATGAAAAATAACAGAATTTTGGAAACAAAATTAATTACAAAAATCTGGTGCACCAACTCTCTTCTGAAATAATCTAAGCGGATACATGTACAAACTTTGACCTTGAATAACTTTTGACTGAGTTGATTTATCGAAAAATGACATTTTACTTTTTTTGTAGAGCGTTCAATTCTCTACAAAATACATAAAGGGTATTGCAATGCAATTTATCGTTCATGAGTTATAAAAATCAGAAGAAAAAAAAAATTTTTTCCTGTGTTATTCTTATGGGAAATCGAAGAATGCGATGCGGACAACCTAAATCTTAATATTAAGGGCTCATATTTTCAGAGGCCTATTTTGGCATGCAAACGAAACTTTTGGGCGTGGTTCCGAGAAAAAATATTTTTTTTTTTTTTTGAAACGCTCTAATGTACATAATGTTTGTACATAGTTGAGCTTAAGTTGTCACCCTACTGGAAGATATTTTTGCAAATGGTTGCAAATGTCAATAATTCTACTCTGACTTTTGTGAAGTAAACAAATTCAAAATATACGTCAACAAGACATGAACTGCTCTACATCAATTAAGATAAATACAAAATAAGAATTTACAGACAAAGAACATCGGCTGACAACGTCTGCGCCACATTGTATAAGGGTGATATTACGTGAGAGCTATTAGGTACGCTTTTGTGAATATACATACATATATGTATGTATGTAGGTAAAAAGAATATGGTTCTAGTCAGAATCTAAATAGCTTGAATTTTAAAGGTCGCATTTTCAAGGTTAATGTCTTTAATAAATACAGAAGAAACAACAAAGTACTGACTTTTTTGGTGCAATATTTTGTGTACCTGAGCCATGTACTTTTTACTTGCGACTTATAGGTACTATAAGGCAAGTTATGCATTCGTAAAAAAAATCGAACTCGAGATTTTGATCAAAGCGAAGACCAAAAAAGTGGGTCTCGCAATTCTGTCTGTCTGTTCGACTACAGCCTAAACGGCTCGGCCGATTTTCTTCAAACCTGGTAGATATGGGTTTTAATTTTTTCCCCCCACACATTTTTTTTTTTTTTTAAGACCAAAAATAACGGTATACCTGCCATACGATTATTTTCCAAATTTTATAAATATTTTTTTTTCTCAAAAACTGTTCCACAGAATTTAAAAAAAAAAATTTGAAAAATTTCATTTAGTTAAAACTAGGTAATGGTTGAAAAAAAATTTTCAAAAAATTGTTATTTTTGGTAGCCCCCCCTGGGTTCATTTTTTTTGTTTTTGATTTTCTCAAAAACGGTACCACCGATTTTGATCAGTTTTTTTATGGTAAAGCTCCTCTACAGTTTAAATATTATTAGATACATACTCAAATTTTCAATTTATATTTTTTGGATTTTTAAAAAAAATTCAAAATTTTTTTTTGGAAACCCAATATTTCGAAAACCCCAAGATCGATTTTTTTTCAAACTTGATAAATAAAAGTTTTTTAACATAATCTACAAGATTTGAGAAAAAAAGTTTTGTTTTATCTAAAACTAACGGTACCTTCCATACAAATTTTAAGAAATAGTTTTCGAAAATCGTATTTTTCTCGAAAACGGTTCCGAGAATTTTGCTAAAATTTTTTTTCTTTTGATTTATTTTAACGATCTATAATTTAATAAAAAAAAAAATTGAAATCTAGATATTACTGACTGTACCTACCATAGAACGATTTTTTCGAATTTTGAATTTCTTATTATCGGCATAACGGATTTTAATGAAATTTTTTATAAAGAAGCTCTTAAAAAGTTTAAAAAACATTGCATTTCAAAACTTAAAAAAAAATATTTTTTTCAATTTTTAGAAAAAAAAAGTCATTTTTTTGGAAAATTCGATATCTCAAGAACGGCTTAATATTTTTTTTTTGGAAATTAGACTCTTATTCGTACAATAATAAAAACTTAAGATTGGCGTACCAAAATTTTTTCTTAAAAATGTTTTAAAATTTTTTTACATAAAAGCTTATTTTTTTAAGGAACCACTACAACGACTTATAATTATTGTTCTTGCATAAATTTATATTTGCATAGCATTCTGTTTTTATCTCTTATTGCTAAAAGAATTTAAAAAATTCATTTTGTCCCTATGAACAGTTTTCTTTAATAACATCCGTTAATAACATCCTAGTCTATTACATAGGAGCAAGTTCGTGCGACCCAGTCGTGCATTTTATTTCTAATGTACCTTGTTAGCCGTCCTTGACCAGTGACGATTTCTCTCATTTGCCTTGGCTAGCTGCGACAACCCAAAAATGTATGAACATGAAATGGGTATTAAAATATAGGTTTTACTAAATAATTATAGTAATATGCCCACAACGAATTTATACACATTTTATTATTATTAAAATAATTTAATGCTTCAACATTCCCCATGCCGCTATCCATGAGCGGAACTTGCATTGAGGAAACCGAACAGCTCTCACTACTCTCAGTTCTCGGACTCGGTATGTGAATCACAGACTATACCTTGTGCGGAATTCGACGATGCCAAAAATTCTTCCTTCGAGATTGTTAACAAAATTTACACCCCTTCGGTTCTGGCTGTATAAGGACTACATATGCCACCATGTTTTTTGGGAATGCATATTGTGTTGTGATATGGCTATAATTTTTGAGCATCCAAATCCCATACAAAGTTTGCTATTCTATTGGGAATAGAGTGGAAAAAATTCACGAAGTAGTTGGCTCTAATAAAAGAGCCATCTATCGCAGGCATACTCCGTAGTTGATGCTTGTGTGCAATTGAGTGGGGGTAGCGTTACCGATGTAAAAAAGAAATGATCACCATGACATATTTGCTTTCGTTGGTTCTATTATGTCATAAGTAAATTTCTAAGTCGAAAAAACACGATCTTGACACATTCCGGTTACGGAATAAGTATTGCGAATCCTTTCAAATATGTAGTAGTACCCCTTGGCATAATGGTTAGTGCGTTGGACTGTCATGCGGAAGGCCTCGAGTTCGATTCTTAGCCGCTGCAAGAAAGTTTTTTTTCAGGGGTGTACTGCCTCTTGCGAGGAATTGACAAATCCTCCAAGAGTATCTCTTGTCATGGAAAGTCCTGCTCATTAGCCGTTCGTTGCACCACCAAATTTATTTATTTATTAATTTTTTAAATACTTATGTAGGAAAACGAACTAATTTAACGGAAATTGTTACTGTGGTTGAAGCGTTTTGGAGAGCTTATCTATTATTTTAAAATTATATGTAGATTCAATTAAAAAAAAAAACTTAATATATTATTATTATTGTTACATAAATAAATAAAAATATTGAAAACACTGGTTCGGAAATACATTTTTTTTAGCAGATTTTTACAATGGGGAGACATGTAACCATACACCAGAAATTGCCACTTAATCAATTCAATTTTATCCATGAATCTCTCTGTTTCTGTTAGAGTTACGAGTATATGATTTTCTCAAGCGACAGTCCACATTGAGAAAAAATAAAATGCACGACTGGATCGCACGAACTTGCTCTTATGTAAAAGTACTTTGGAATTTAAGATACATTTTATAAATATAAAACATGGATTTAATGAGATAATAATGTTCAACTGCATAAAATTGCCTTCTGGTTTCCGGAAAAGTATGAATTTATGCAAATAAACTTTAAAAAATCGTTTTATTATTAAATAAATTTTTTATATAAGAAATTTCTCTAAAATTTTTCAAGAAAAAAATGTGGGATGCGGATTTTAAGTATTTAATAATATTGGTTTTAGGAAATAATTTAAAAAAATAATCGTTTTTAGGATATTGATTTAAATTTTTTTTTTTTTTTTTTTAAAACCCAATAAATATTTTTTCGAATATTTTTATATACAATATTATTTTAAACTTAAGGGGACTCCTGCTAAAAATTTTGGGATAAAATCCTTAGAGCCGTTAATGAGAAAGTCGAAAATTAAAAAAACGGGTCTATGGCAGGTACCCCTAATAACATTTTGCCCCAAAATTTTTTTTGACCAAAATGTAGTCCATGTCCATAATATCACACTTAATTTGTTTTATCAAAATCGTTAGAGCCGTTTTCGAGATAAATAAGATTTTGCATTACGGGTGTATGGGGGGTACCCTTAGTTTTGGAGCTAAAAAAAAAATTTCAATTTTTCCTCTAGGGAATCACCGAAGACTCTTAACTACCGGGATTGAAAGAAATAGGTCCAGTGGTTTAGGCTGTAGTGAGAGGTACAGACATACAGACACACCGAAACATGTTTTTTGTGTACTAAATTTTACTTAAAATTTTTATAAGAAAACTTGATATGCAAATTATTAGTATTTAATAAAATACATTTTAAAACGTAATTTAAAAATTTAATCGTGTATGGGTTTTCAAGATATTGAATTTTCAAAAAAAAAATTGTATTATCTTTTTAAAAATCCAAAAACTATTTTTTCGAAAAAATTTTTAGTTTATATTTTTGCAAATGCAAAGCAGCTCCCGCATAAAAATTTTGGTTAAAATCGTTAGAGCCGTTGGTGATAAATTCGAAAATCAAAAAAACCGTTCTATGACAGGTACCCCTAATAACATTTCCCCCCCAATTTTTTTTGGACCAAAATATAGTCCCTATCCATAATATCACACTTAATTTTTTTTATCAAAATCGTTAGAGCCGTTTTCGAGATAAATAAGATTTTGCATTACGGGTGTATGGGGGGTACCCTTAGTTTTGGAGCTAAAAAAAAAATTTCAATTTTTCCTCTAGGGAATCACCGAAGACCCTTAACTACCGAGTTTAAAGAAAATACCTCCGGTAGTTTAGGCTGTAGTTCGAGGTACAGACATACAGACATACAGACATACAGACAGACAGACGGAATTGTCTTTTTTCGTCTTCGCTATCATCGTAATGTCAACTTTGATCAAAATCTCGAGTTCGATTTTTTTTCCAAATGCAGAACTTGCCCTATAGTACCTATATCGCAAGTAAAAAAGGAAAAGAACTTATTTTGGCACTGGGGATTAAAAGCTCACAAATTCGGCAACTCGAATAGAAAATGACCTTTGTCTCTGTTTTTTTTTTTTTTTAATTAAAATAATATTATTGTATACTTACTGAAAACAGGACTATGATCAGAACGCGCCGTTACCTTTCCACCTTTTTCCTGAGGTTATCAATAAAAATAGATAAATCAAGTATTAGTAAATATATTTCATTTATTTAGTATTTGATTTTAATGGAAAATGTAAGTACATCCGGCAAAGAGAGCAAGTCAAAGATTTTTTGTATCAACACTTGAATGAAACAGCAATATTTAAGTGGTGTGTTTATGGGGTCAACCCCAGCATCGGACTACTGTGGTGAAACTTAGTCTTATCATGGTCGTTTTAATTGGAACTCGAACCTATGTAAGGGCAAGCTGTTCAGTAGTCGATGCCCTACACATCGCGGTATTATCATAATTATGTAATTGCATTGAACCAACTCACAAGCTGTTCATTGCTTTTTTTGTTAAACTTTGCAGTTGAATAAAAATGTTATTAACACAATTTTTTGGTATATATGTATGTATGTATGTTTTTGAAGCCAATATTTTTTATATTTTATGGCTATTGACTTTAGCTCTTTTTGCGTTAATACCTTTTTATGTTGCCGTTATGCAAGAATAGAATTTTGTATGTACTGGCTTTCTAAATGCCAATTAAATAAACAATCAAAAACGAAATAAGTCATCGAAATTTGTATACGAGAATTTCGAATTTATTATTTTAATATTTTTAAGGAGCTCCTGTTGAAACTTGCATAACGGAAATATAAAAAAAAAACAATAATGTTATGAATAATGTATTTATAATTACTTTAGATGGCTTGAGTAGGTTCCAACTCACCTCACTCTCCGTCAGATCAATAAGGCTAGACTTCTCTTCAACTAATAGATTTTCCGACGAAATTTTCTCATCCTCTCGATCGCCTTCATCCTTGAAGATTTTCACTTCATCTGTACTGCCCAAATCGTCTCCGGATGAGCCAGCATGGCGAGAATGCGAGCTGTGACTATTATGTGGCATATCTCGGATCGTTTCACTTGTTAAGTTACTTCTTTTTTTTTACAGTGCAGCATAGCATTGACTGACAGAATTATTTATGAAATTTTATTTTCTTGTAATTTATTTATAAATATATTTATTATTTATCACTATTTTTTTTTTTTTTTTAATTAAGATTAAAAATATTGCTGCTTACATTCTATTGATTTGCACTTTTTTTTGATTTATGTATTTTGAAAATGTCGATTATTTTTTTTTTGTTTTCTTTTTTATTAAGAAATTACGTGTAACGACGAAAAATATACGTAGGTATATTATGGTAGTTATTTTGTATGTTTTTATTTGAAATTAGTGAAACACTTGAGCTGATGTTGTGTTTCTTTGTGTTCAACATTTTTTTATTTGTTTTTTTATTTTGTTTTTAAGTTGAGAATTTGTTTCAGTCATATATATTAATATTTTATGTTGGTTTTGTAATTTTGGTATGAGAACGGTATGTGAAATCGGCTTAACTAAAATTAAAGAAATGCAAAAAAAAAAAATATTTAAATTTTTGTATTTGTAAACATATAATTTTTATAATATAAAACAAAAAAAAAATTTAACTAGAAAACTAAGAAAACTTATTATTATTTTTTTTATTTAATTTAAATTCAAATACACAATTAGGTTGCAAGTGCCTTGTTTGTATGCTTATGTAAGGTTTTGGGTTCATAGTAGATACAAAATGCGAAAAAGTCAAGAAAGGTTCTAAAACAAAATTATTTTTTTGTTAACCTTTTGCACGTCACATACAATTTTTTTGGAAAATATTGGCATGTTATATGTATTATTTGGGCGCAGGCGGGTTGAATGTTTTTATTGCAACCACTTTCCTACAGTATAACAGTTACGAAGTTTGATCAAAATCTTTGGACATTCGTTCGTAAAATCTGAAGAAAGCATAAAGAAATATGTACTATACATTTATTTTTATTTTGATTTGTTGTTTATTGAGAAATAATTTTTTTAAATCCTGGAACAAAGTACTAGTATTGAGCAGTTAAGTCACTAACAATAAGTTGATAAGTGGCGTGGCGCGATGGATATGTGCTCGCCTGTGAACCTCATGATCACAGGTTCGATCCCTGCCGTCGTCTATGTCGTCTTTAACTCCATCAAAAACCTTCTAAAATTGTCATCAATGGGTTGCTGGTTTACTCATTGCATGTTGTTCAGGCATAACACTAACAACATGTAATTGAGTTAAACTAGTATGCCCAACAAGGATGAACACGAATAAAATAATGTGAATTATAAGCGACATAGAAATAAGACACGGCATTCTCCGCTTTAGTTCAGCCGCCATCCCTGGAGATAAAATATCTGAGACAACAACCTTCAGTCTCAGAACATCGTGCCACACATCTTTCCTATCCTTCTTTCTCTTCCGTAACTTCACGCCCGCGCTGTGTTGAAACATTTAAAGCGTAATCATAATCCCTTGAGCGCGGGTAGATTATAAAAAAAAAAAAAAAAAAAAAAAAAAAAATAACTTTGGTCATAATGTACATGATACGAAGTATCATGTTTTTGAGATCATTTAAAAATTTAATTTGAGTAAAACAATCATTTTTACTATAGTTAAACGTAGACTACACAATTTATATAAGCAATCATTTGATACCTCGAAATAAATTAACTGTACAAAAAACAGCGATTACTCGCCAATGATATGTAACATCCAACCTTTTCTCAATTAAAATTGTTAACATTTGAGGGCCCAGCGAAAAACCGCAAAAGGACTCCGCGATCTTAGAACTCCATATGTGGGGTATTCGGAAAAAAGTACGCCACCTTATAAGGCCATTAATTCGTCACAAAATTCAGTTAGTTTTTACAGATAAGATTGTTAGCACCTTGTATGTGAGATTAAAAAAAAAAAGTGTGTCATCTTAAAGGCCATTAATTGGTTAAAAAAAGAAGTCAGTTGTTTTCAGTAATTAGTCAGTCATAAGCGAATTTATATGAATTGACCTTTAGTAAAAATTTTAAGCACAATTTAAAAAGAATAAAATTCTATATGGCTGATGAGTTACTGAAGCCAAAAGATATTTCGTGACCAATTACTGAGCTTTCAGATGACATAATTTATTTTAATATTAAATAAATGGCGTCATACATCCTTAAAAAAAACTACTTGTATCTCTAGGAGCTTGAGACTTTTAAATTTTTAAAATTCATAAACAATCGCCTAAAAAGTTTTTCAGGGGTGTACTACCTCTTGCGAGGAATTTACAAATCAGTTCAGTTTAGTTTTAGTTTATTTCCAATTCGTTAAATACTAACGTGAATAATATTTTTACTTATACTTATACTTATTAACTAACTAAATTATTCTAAGCTATTAAAGAACAAAGTTTTTAGTTTAAGGCGTTTCAAATCATCATTGAAAGATTCTATACAAAAGCTAAATTTATTAAATATTGAAATCAATTGATTGAGGGGGCTATTTGCACCATGGTTTGATCTACTAAATATTGGCATAATTGTTGCTGTAGTCTTATACTTGTACGACTAAATCTGAAATTAACTGACTTAGAACTGATGGGGATAATATTGACCCATTAAAACCTTCTATGATTAGTGAGTGAAGGAAGGCTTATTAGAAGAAATACGCGGGCGGCTTCTCAAATCCAACAGAGCCTACTATAGTCTGTCAAAGCTCTTGAAATCCAGAAATCTCACCATAACTTCAAAACTGCTGCTGTACAGGACCATGGTCCTGCCAGTACTCACATATGGATCCGAGACTTGGGTGCTTAGCAAAAGGCACTCCGACCTCTTAGCTGCGTTCGAGAGAAAAGTCTTAAGGAGAATTGTTGACCCCATATGTGAGGAAGGACGATTCCGGAGACGGTACAATCACGAACTGTACGCAATCTACCTTGAAGCAGATATCGTGACAAAAATTAAGCTCGGTAGACTCCGGTGGGCAGGGCACCTAGCTCGCATGAGCGAAGAGGAACCTGCTCGGAAAGTTCTTTGTGGTACATTCTATGGTAGACGACAGCGTGGTAGACCATGCTTACGCTGGAGAGATGGCGTAGACCAGGACGCCCGAAGCCTTGGGGTGCGCAACTGGATGACGTCGGCTAGAGACCGGGATAGGTGTAGAGACTATTTGAAAGAGGCCAGGACCGGAACCCGGTTGTCGAGCCGATGATGATGATGAGTTTAAATGATCATTAAAAGTTAACTTAGCATCAAGAATAACTTCTAAGTCAGAAAAAAACGGAGACTTTACTTAAAGGATATACATCAAACGTATAATTAAAAACAAAAGGAACTTTTTTGCGTGTAAAACTCATGGCCTTACACTTGTTAACATTTAAAAAAAGACGATTTTTATTGCACCGTTCCCTAAATATTAACAAGTCTTCTTGCTAAAGTAAACAGTCAGAAGTAGATTTAATACTTTTGAAAAGCTTAATGTCATCAGCATAAATAAGGACGGACGATTTTTTTATGAACGAAACCAAGTCATTTATAAATAAAATGAATAAAATTGGACCTAAATGGCTACCCTGAGGGACGCCAGAGTTGACAACAAATTCATTCGAATACTCATTACGAAATACAACACTATAAATTCTATTTATAAAGTACTGCTCATTAGCCGTTCGAAATCGGCAGAAAATTGTAGGATCCCTCCATGCTCCATTTGTCCAGAAACTGTTGAGAGTTGTATGTCATTAGGTTTAGGCTCTCTATGAGCCGTAATGACCTCTAATGGCTGAATAATTACCGAAGCTAACTGATCTTTTGTATATAACGGGTGATTTTTTAAGAGCTTGAGAACTTTTTTTAAAAAAAAAACGCATAAAATTTGCAAAATCTCATCGATTCTTTATTTGAAACGTTAGATTGGTCCATGATATTTACTTTTTGAAGATAATTTCATTTAAATGTTGACCGCGGCTGCGTCTTAGGTGGTCCATTCGGAAAGTCCAATTTTGGGTAACTTTTTCGAGCATTTCGGCCGGAATAGCCCGAATTTCTTCGGAAATGTTGTCTTCCAAAGCTGGAATAGTTGCTGGCTTATTTGTGTAGACTTTAGACTTGACGTAGCCCCACAAAAAATAGTCTAAAGGCGTCAAATCGCATGATCTTGGTGGCCAACTTACCGGTCCATTCCTTGAGATGAATTGTTCTCCGAAGTTTTCCCTCAAAATGGCCATAGAATCGCGAGATGTGTGGCATGTAGCGCCATCTTGTTGAAACCACATGTCAACCAAGTTCAGTTCTTCCATTTTTGGCAACAAAAAGTTTGTTAGCATTGAACGATAGCGATCGCCATTCACCGTAACGTTGCGTCCAACAGCATCTTTGAAAAAATACGGTCCAATGATTCCACCAGCGTACAAACCACACCAAACAGTGCATTTTTCGGGATGCATGGGCAGTTCTTGAACGGCTTCTGGTTGCTCTTCACTCCAAATGCGGCAATTTTGCTTATTTACTTGGTCACAATCGCATTAATTGTTTGCTCACTTGGTCGATTATGTAGACCATAAATCGGACGTAAAGCGCGAAACACATTTCGAACCGAACATTGATTTTGGTAATAAAATTCAATGATTTGCAAGCGTTGCTCGTTAGTAAGTCTATTCATGATGAAATGTCAAAGCATACTGAGCATCTTTCTCTTTGACACCATGTCTGAAATCCCGCGTGATCTGTCAAATACTAATGCATGAAAATCCTAACCTCAAAAAAATCACCCGTTACAATAACTGACCTTTATCCTTGAATATCCCATAAATGGGGTGATATAGCGTTTTCTATTGCCCTAAAAAGGTTTTACAAATCTATAAAAATAAAACCTTTATATTGCTGACCAATAACTTAGCAGTCATAAGAAACCAAAGTAATGGGTCAGACCATGACTGATATTAACTGAGCTTTTAGAGGCCATAATAATGTTTTGAATTTTGAATATCCCACAAATAACAAATAATTAATGAATAATTAAACAAATAAATAAATAATTAACAATTTATATAAATAATAAAATTTAATTAAATAATTTAATTTAAACAAACGATATAAAAATAAATAATATATCTAAGTCATTTTATACAATTAATTTTTAAGTCTAACAAAATCAACAATTTGTCGTTCAAAGTTTTTTAAGTTGCTTTCAGACTTTAATTCATTTGGCAAAGTGTTGAAAAAATTCGAAGTCTTAATGGATACAACAGTTTTGGCCAGCATTTGATCGCACCAATAGAAGGCGGAAAACGCAATCGTTTCTTAATGTAAAAAGTTAAACATCACCCACATAGTTTACTAAATGGGACATGGTCATGAGAATATTTTTAATTTTAAGGAAAAACATTAAGGCTAGCCGCGCACTGGCAACTGTGATCGAAATCAAATAGTTTAATCACCAGTTGATAGAGTACCGCGCACTGGCAACACTTTACTCATGCTCACACTCTTTTTCTCTCTTGCGCTTATAGAAAACAGCTCAACTGTTGCGAATTAATTTTAGGCAATCGTTTAGTTTGTGTCAAAACACAAATTGTTTAGTTGCTCGAATCGAGTTGCTCTAAGTGCGCGGTGTCCCATATAAGCCCATATGTTTCATTTTAGCAACTAAACAGTTGCGAAACTAAAAATTGAATGTGCGCGCCTGGCCTAAAACATTCATTAAAATTTTCTATTTGACGTTCAGCCACATTAGAATTAATAGGTATCTATGTTTATTGCAATAAGATTTCAAATATGTATACGAATTCTTCTGAGTTAATTTGTCTTTTTATATATTTTTTTCGCTAAATAGTCTATATGTTTATTAAATGCTAATTTGTTATCTATGATAATATTTTTAAATTGTGTTGATTGAAAAATAATTTTCTAGTCTGGACTTGTTCATCAACACAATAGTCGTCAATTGTCAGACTTGCTTTGATAGCATCTCATAATGAAAAAAAGGACCCAATGTATTCTGAAATTGTTGTCAACTTAAATGACACTCTAGATGTCAACATTGACACATGCACACTAAATAACACAATGCGTACAGGTTAAAATGCTGATCAACAATCTATAAATCAATATTTAAAAATTCACCGATTAATATAGGATGTTGTTAGTGCCTTGTTTTGAAATCAAAGCTTTTATTCCAATAAGTATTTGACTAAATTTTTGCGATAATGTGATTCAATTAAAACGTAAGAGTTAGAATTTCTTAAATATTCATATTTTTAATGAATAACAAAGAACTACCAAATATGAAAAAAGGTACATATTTGTATTAATTGTTCTTCTAGAGGACACCCTGTAAATGGAAAACATACAATTAACAGAACAAAAAAAAAACAACAAACTGGAGATAATTTAAAGAGACGAAAAAAAATTGAGAAATGAGAATCCACTGAAGAAACAGAAGCTGATCATGAAGAAGGAACAAAAAAAACCTGTAGAAGAAAATTCCTGCAGACAGACGGCCTCTCGTTAGTCGTGTATTCAACAGAAAATGTATCTTATATTATTAAGTCAAAAAAAAAAGAGACAAGAGAAGATTCAGCTCCAACTTGAAATAAAGTAGGTATGTAGATGTATAACAATATTGTATTAGGTTAGTGTGGTTAGTATAGCACTGCAAAGCAACACTGGTGCAAAAGGTTATAGTAACGCCTATTATAACAAGTATGATAATTATCATATTTTCTTTATGCACAACTTCAAACAATATTACATACTTTTTGTATTTGCTCGGGACTTAAAATTTCACACGTTACTGCACAAATCTGAGCCTTCAAAAGTATATGTATATCAAAATCTTTGTCTTCCGAAATCATTTTATATTATTTTATTTACTTTGAAAAAAAAAAACACAATTTAACTGTTTCAAATAAAATTGACAGTAAAAGTAAAATGCAAAAATCTTTTCAAATTAGGAAAATCCTCTTTTTAACAGTTTTATTACTAAATCGTTTAAAATTTTGCGCCAATATTTTCACTAGTCTTTCAAAAAAATTCTTGCCTGTTTCCGCAACCCTGATTATCATCTCAATTGGACTCAACAATTTGAACTATTTATTATATTTTTTGCCCGGAACCAAGTAATAATACTACGAGTATAAGACAGACAATTCCTTAACGAGTTCCTGATAAGCCCAAGTGAGATCTCGAAGCGCCAATTTTTGGACTAAAGTTTTTTTGAACCATTAATTTTAAAAGCAATTTTTTGGTAGTACTACAGCTCAGTACGTATGTACATACTAGTTTATACTGACAGGGAGTAAGATAAAGTACAGAAATCTAAAAAAAAAGTAAGAGGATTGGCTTGATTTTGATAAGGAGAACGCTCCATCTAGTGGCTTGTCAAACAACATTTTTTTGACATTTTCGCTGCATGACAAGCATATTTAAGAATGTGAACGCATGTTCGTCAAGCAGTTAGTCTGCCATGGTCAAAATTCTAGTGAGAAGTGATGTTTGACAGCATGTTTGACGAATGTGAACGCTCGTTTTTTCCATCAAATATTCACCATGCCGTGCTTGTCAAACAAATTTGAGAATTTGAACACCCCTATTAATGCTGAGAGCAAATAGTTGTAGTATGACTCCTTTTAAACGATGGGATATAAATCTGCGATTTTTAAGCATGTTTGCGAGGGACGTATCTGATGGCGGGATTAAGCCAGATATGCAATGTTCAAATGCATGACAAGCAAGTGTAAGTCTATTAGTAAAATTTTGGTTGAAGTTGCATATACACCCATCAAGCATGAGTCTTCAATATTTTATTTTTACATCGGAGGAGTTGCGAGAGGACGTTGCGAATTGTGAGTTTTTTTTCGGCAAAATTGTGTTTTTACGAATTTCTTTGAGATTTTTGTAATTTTATCCGAGTAATTTGTTTTATTTTGTCTGTCCATTTCATCATACAATTTTTGTTGTGCTGTGTCCTCATGTCTTCAATGTACAACAAATAAACCAATAAATGCATGATCAATCCTTAATCTTGCATATACAATATTTCAATGCTAGTATGCTAGATTGAAGGAAAATCAAAAGATTCTGATTTTTCTTCAAGCTTACATCCAATCTATACGTGCGACTTTTTCACCAATACACTTACACGTGCTTGTCATGCATTTGAACAATGTATATCTGGCTTTAAGCGCAATTGCTGAGGTTGAGAAAAATGCGGAGTTATCGTTCATTCTTCTTTCTGATATCCTTTATTTATATTTGGCTTTCGCTCAGTGAAATTCGCTTAACTGAGTACAGCAAGGAGTGCGAAGAGATAATTCCTTTTCGCTTGAAGAAAGTTAACTTATAGTAAAAATCGCTGTGTTTAAAAGCACCCATGCAACCGAAAGGAAGCCAAAAGAGAAACAGAGATTAAAAATCGGTTTCGTGTAAAAACAGTCTATTTTCTATCAGATAACATCTCCATTTGAATATAAGTGTAAAAATGTAATGCTGTCTCAACAACATCCCTGTTTAAATATAAGTCAAACAAACTTAACGTTAACTTAAAAAACTTAACGCACATCCAATGGTGCGTTCTTTTTCTTACAATATTTAACTTATGAAATAAATAGGTTTGTTCCTTTACTTTGAAACTCTACTACAGAAACGTTAAAATAAGTCTGATGAGTAAGTTCAATTCCAATGTGAACTCTGTCTTGAAATTAAAGATTAAAAAGTCAATCATAAGTTTAACATGTGTGAACTGACGTATTAGTCGCCCATATTTCTATCGATGCGATAGTTACAGGACATGGTCCAAAAATACATAAGTGTTTTGGGGGAAAGCGTGTAGAGATAGACAGCTATGTAGAGATATTTTTGGATTTAAGTATAAGTAAAAGGGATAAATTGTATGAAAAATAGTGGCTAGTCACAAGCTAATAGGATTGCATTGTATGTTTATTGCGTGCGTTCGATAATAAAAATTCGTCACTCGGAAGAACGTTGATGTTTACACATCTTAACCATGAGTCCCGACACTCACACTTTTTTTTTTTATTAAACAATGTTAAATGTCACATTAGTAGGACTTATACAACGTCTGTAAAATTTAAAATTTAGTTTTTGTGATTTAATTTATAATTTTTTGTTGTTTTTTGTTTACTTCAAAGAAAATACCTTACTCATTAGGTTGACAGTCAGCTGACACTCAAACTGTCAGATATTTGAACACACAATTTATTATTATTGTCAGACATTAAGAACGTTGTCATCCTCCTTGGGGATTGTTAGATGGTGTGAAAATTAAATTGTGCTCCTACTTTTACCTTTATTGCAGTCGCCGAAATCGAGGGCGCTGCCATTAAAAAAAAAAAAAAAAAAAAAAAAAAAACATTTTAATCGCTTACACAAAGTATATGATTGAACGAAAATATTCTTTGATCCAACTCTCCCGACGACGAAGTTTGTGGGAAATCAGATGTGGAACCTGGTCAGAAAATTCATTGTCATCAGGCCAACCACTGAATACTGAATTTGTCAAACTTTGCGACAAAATCTACCAACAGTGTTAAGTCACAATTTAGCATTGTAAGATACATAGCTGGCTATTGTCAGACATTGAAAGATCTGACAGTATTGTAAAATCTAACAAACTTCTTTAAAAAGCTTCAGTCTTGTACTTGGCTGATTTATTTATTTATCGTTTGATATTACAATAAAGTATGAAAAAATCAACTATACATCGAGTTAATACCTAAGCGGTTGACCCGATTAGAGTTGAGTTTGAACATTTGTACGGTATTATAGTCATTATCAAAAACGGCTCTAAAGGTTTTGATCAAACTTCGCACATGTGAACTTGTAAACGATTTTAGTAAAACTAAAAAAAAATAGGATTTTTTGAAAAAAAAAAAAAATTCTTACGAATAATTCCGAATTATTCCAGCACATTCCGTTAATGGCTTAACTTAATTAGTTTAATTTTTGTCCAAAATTTATTCTAAATTATACCTACAAATAATATTGCACTCTAAGATTAATAATAAGAATAAAAATAGTTCGGACCATTTAATTTCCTGTCCCAGTTCCTTACCTAGAGAATCTCATTATGACTTCCAGTAATAGGTATGCATGCGAGGTTTTGTACTTATTCTGAAGCTTTAATAGTTTAGTTTGGTAATGTTTGAAGACCATCTTAACAAAGATGTTTTTTGAACATCGGTTCTCTTAGGCGAAATTCCCGAAAAAACCCGATAGGAAAAAAAAAGACGAGTAATGTTACAAATACTTGCACTTAGCGTTAAATTTCTTGGCATATTATAAGGGGTTTTATGGTGACATGGTCGCTCCAGAGTATTGTACTCTAGTGTTATTCTTAGAAAAAAATTTTCTCACTCATCGCTTCGTAGACTTCCCCTTCATTTTGTTAATAAATGGTATGATAGTTGTCGTGGTAGGTTTGAAGTTCAATACAACTGTAAACACCATTTCCTACTAATAATATTTTCCCTTTCGATATTATCACAAGGGCTCGTTGTTACACAACCTCAAAAACAGCCCTTTTCTAACCGGAATACTTCGAAAAACTGATATGATGGCAAGAAACGGATGTTGGATATGAGTTCAACACCAACAATAACCTTTTGATCGAATTTTACATGATCGTGTCAAAAATCGTGCAGACCTATACAAACATGTGTATGTTATTTCAGGGATACCTTGGTTACATAAACATACATATAATCTCTGAGAAGGAGGAACAAATATAGACTGATGTAGAGATTTAACAGACCTTCATTTTTTCACATTCAAATTTAACAAAAATGATTTGAAATAAAAAAAATCACTGAATTCAAACGAGCTTTAAAAGTTCTAAGAATTTCCATTATTAGTTTTTCAATCTAGTGAACCACAAATAAAAAACTGTAAATGTTGCATACCTTTTAAGAACCAGTGTTAAAAATGAACAAGAAACCAACGCATTATATCGAAAAGTGGTGCAGCAAGCTTAACGAAACTTACAACAATTCAAAGAAAAAGAATTAATCACGATACATTCAACAAATAAAAATGCCGAAATAAAAATGTACCCTTACCTAAGTATGCAATAATGTATGTGTGTGTACTCTGTGTATATATTAAAATATTATTGAAAAAAAAATACAAACGAAAAATACCAAAACAAGAACTACGAAACATCGTCCTCTTAAATGACGATGCTCGTTAGTATGGATGATCATTATGTTGTCATCAAATATGGTGACCATAGTTTCATCTTCGTTTCCTTTTAGTTATCTTTTATTTTGTTATTTGAGGCTGACACTGAAAATTATCCTTCTTCCAGGAAATGAGAAATCTTTGTTGATACAGTATGCAGTTAAATTATTAAAAACTCTTTTGTAAAATTTATTTTTCCAAATGTGATAAGGACACCAACAAGGAATGTATTAAAATGTACCTACGTTTTAAGAAATCTTAGTAATAATAAAATGTATTTAAATGGAACCTTCAAGTAAAAATTTACAAAAAAAAATAGTTTAATATGTTATTCGAATTCATGTGTTCTTATTGCGATTTGACGTTTAAAAATCTTTCACGCTAAGCACACATCAACAACTTATGGTAGGTAAGAATGTACTGCTCATAAGGCGTATCTAAAATCGTAACAAATTAGAATTTCACGGATAAATAAAAGGCACTTTCCAAGCACTGCCTCTGCTCCTTCATGGATTGAGAGGAGCCTGTAGTAAGTTTACTTAATTACACGATTCTCTAAGCGGTATATCATCAGCTCGTGTTTTATGTGCCTTCTCATCTGCTTCTTTTGTTATGTGATTTGATTTCTTGATTTGAAATATCTCAAAAGAAATATTTCAAAACTCAAAAAAACTCATTGGGAAAAGAGTTTAGTACAATTTTTGTTTTGTTTTGTTGTATTTCGAAAGTTTTACGGCGGAACAATTTAAAAGCGGGAAGTAGGTACTTTCGAAAAAAATTCAATTCAATTCAAGTTTATTGGTACAATACACTTAGACATAGTCTTTTAAAGTATTTTACAGGGTTGTTATATTATAAGACATAAAAAAAATTATATTATAATTCGGAAAAAAAAAATACAGAGTAGGACTCCAGTTAAAAATACAACTGGTCAGCACAATTTATCATGCCAGTGTTGTTCCCGGTCCAATGAGTGAAAGTAGGATGGAAATAAGTGGCACCTTGTTAAGGTTAAGTCCAAAAACCATTGTCCAGCACGAAGGAGTTATACTTCCACTGTTTTTTTTTTTTTTGTTTTTTCTTTTTTCAATACTTATTTTATTTTTATACTTCTTTTTGTTACGTTCCACCTTCTTATACTTTTATCCGTTTAAAGTATCTCTATCTTTTTCTTTGGATGTTGCTTTGAAGAGATATCTTGCCATCATCATGCATCACCAGCATCTTTCAGTTAAGGAGTCTCGGTATGTGTGCATGTGCAATAAAACAACGATCTTAATGCATTATCATAATCATCGAATCATCTCGAACGCGCATCAAGGAACAAAAGGTAGTAGCACATTTTAGCACACATAACATCAAAAATAAGAAGGTACAGGAGGTCGTGGGATCCACCCACGATAGAAGATTAA
The DNA here is from genome assembly GCA_911387755.1 of Chrysotoxum bicinctum. Lineage (NCBI taxonomy): Eukaryota > Metazoa > Arthropoda > Insecta > Diptera > Syrphidae > Chrysotoxum > Chrysotoxum bicinctum. The sequence continues at coordinate 11,083,355 of OU426991.1, read as the reverse complement.
CTACATAGCAAAAAAAAATCCGGTTTTTACAATTGTTATTATATGTATATACAAAGGCTTCTAATTTATTTGAAATTTGTCACTACAATGATCTGAGTGATATTTATCCAAAATACCGAAAAGTGAGCTAAAAATACATATGCATATATTTACATGTCATTAACGCTTTTCCTCATTTAGTACCTTAATCTTAAAGATCAAAAGATAATTGCCAAGGTGATCCCGACCATTTTCTATTTGGGAAATCGGGTCTTGTGAATAAGAAAAGCAAAAAATAATAAATTAAATCAAGCTTAAGCTGCCTAGTGAAAGTAATAGCTTTATTAGTTAAACATTTTGTTAGTTCCTTAGTCCATCAATCAATTTGTGTGACTAAAAATAGCTTAGCATAGAAAAAAACTATCCGGGAAAGCCACAAAAATATGAAGATTTAACACTTCTGTTGGGAAAGCTTTGATTTGTTCTTTTGTTTCTAGAATTCTCCAGGCCGAGTTTTTACGTTTAAAACAACCGTTTTTTTTTTAGAAATCGTTCAATTTTCAAATGAAAATGTTCAGTTCCGTTTCCAATTTTCAAGTGGACTCAACGGAGCATGGTAAAGGTGCACTAATTTCTGAATCGAGAATGCAGATATTTTTTTTAGATATTTGAGCGAACCTGGAATTAAGTTCAGTGTAGAACAAGAAAAGCTGGCTTCAAATTCGAAAAAAAAACCCATTAAAAATAAGTATGAACTATGACAAGCTGAGGCGCATAAGCTTAAGGGTTTTTCAAAGGGAATTTCTGAACTTTAACAAATGATTACATTGTTTTATGAAACTGGGTCTTCTGTTCAAGCAACATTTCGCGCGCTTCGCCCATTTTGCGTCCTTTCGAGAGTTCTATTCGGAACATGGTAGATACATTCGGTTCAGTGAACAATCCGCCATCGTGAGTATGCAGGGGAATCGAAGGCAATGCATTCCACTTCGCGCATAAGAACTCAGCCTTTCACAGACCACAACTTGTCAACTTTGTATCATGGCTGTACAAACTTCAACTGACCTAGGAGCTTAGAGTTAAAGACCATAGACAACGACGTGTGGTCGATAGTATAACATGGCTCTCGAGCATTTGGAAGTTGACCCTCAGTTCGGTGGAAAAATCATATTCAGCGACGAGGACCATTTCTAGATGAATGGGTTCATAAACAAGCAAAATTGTCGAATTTGGGACGATCTCAATCGGCACGAGATCCACCAACTTTAAATGCATCAAGAGAAAGTCAGATTTTGGTATGGTTTTTGGGCGGGCGGCATCATCGGTTCTAACTTCTTTAAGAACAACATTGGCCAGGCCATCGGTTTCAACGGCGAGTCATTTATTTTGATTCGAATTGGATGATATGGACACCGACGACTTGTATAGATTTAGCAGGAATACGCTACGTGCCACAGAGCCCGTGTCACAAACACAATGGACAGTATGCACGAGAGATTTAAGAACATTGTTATCTCACACTGAGGCGATGTGAATTGACGTTAGACCTTTCTTGTGGGGTTTTCTTAAGTCACAGATTTATGCCAATAAACTAAAAATCACCACAAGTCAACATAATTAATGCCATTGGTCAAATTTAGTCTGATATATGCGGTGGAGTTACGGAAAATTGGACGTTCTGATGCGTGGCACCCACCGAAGCCGCGGCGGATATTGGAATGATTTTATATATAATGGCATCAAACATGGGCCTTCTGAATAAATACAAAATTTCAAACATATCTCACTCAATTTGTTTTATTCAAATTTAAAGATAGAAAACGCTTTATATAGCAGTTGAAAAGTTTTATTCCGAAGATGCTCAGAATATAAAAATTAATTTATTAGATCATTTTTAAATAAATAGATATAAATTATAAAATACAATGAAACATGTTCTCTCAGAGTTGAAACGAGTTTGAACTGCGTTTCAACGCTTTTGTATGCACTTGGTTTTGTTCAATCCAATTGCCCTTGTTCAGTGGAGTTGAGCCGATTTTTTTGACCCCGCACATACACCATATATCATTGTGCCTGGAATGTTAAATAAATTCTACTGGATTTTAGAATGTGTCAACGACAAAAGTATTAGCGATTAATTTGATGAATCTGACAGATAGGTAGGTATGCTCCTTATCTCTAATATAGAAGTTTGAGTTTAAAAATCATAAACTCTACGCAGGTAAATTGATTTTTTTCGTCTGCATTGATTCATCGATTCCACAATAAAAACAACAACAAAAAACATAAACTGTTCTTCAGAAAGAAAAAAAAACTGTGTTTTTTCAGTTAACCTTATAAAATAAATGATCCTAGACCAAACGTTCCCTTTTTATCAGCTTAATCAATTATAAATAATCTTATCATTTTCACAACACTTATTAAAACACACGTGAAGGAAAAACAACAAGAAAAATAATGAACACAGACAAGCAATAAAATATAGAAAAAAAAAAACTATTATCAACAAATATGAAAACTTAAAAAAAAAATGATTATTAAAAACAAAGAATACATACCCCATACATACGCACTTCAATCGCGCCGCTAATTTCACATAAGAAAATAAAACACACCTTTATCAGAGAATGTCTGTAGAAACGGTGCAGTTATGCATGCAACAACAATTTATAGTATATGATTGTGCACATAAGTTTTGAAATTTATCAAACCCAAAAACCATCATGGACTTGGAACTGAGCATCTAATTACCAAATTCACAGTCGCCACCGTTAAAGACGCCAAAACCCGATTGATTGATCTTACGTTCAAAGTTCTTTTGTAAGAAAAGCATGAATTGAGGTGTTTTGTCAATACCGACTCGGACCATTGTGTTTATAGTATTGAAGCCAACCGGATCCAATGTAATGATAAAGAGAAGAATTTGATGATCGGACAAACGAGGCTAGATTTTTAGACGTAGAAGGCCGTTTTCGAAAACTTCAAATCAACGTCAATTTGATCGTCAAATGATCTTCATTTTTTGATGCAGATATTGCTATCGTCAAATATTCAATCGTCTTGCTTGCACAAAATTTGTTTGATGATCAACATTGGTAAATTTTTTTATAAACATTTTTATTTATTTACTTATCTATCGATCTAACAATCTATAGATTTAACAACTAATGATACAATGTATAACATTATGGAAATGAGTATCCTTAGTCAATAAAATTGTTTTTTAATTAAAATGTAATTTTTTTCTGATGACGATTGAATTATTACAATATGACTAGCATTAACTCCTTTTGGAGTAAAAGTCTACTTACATGTAAATAATATTCACGAACCGAGTCACTTTTGCCGTAATTTGTATAAAAACGTGGCTCATACAAAAAACATTGCCCTTTCTTTCAAGGGTCTTGAAGGAGCATAAATTGGATAGAGAGTAAGAAGGACATAACAACCAATATGGGAACATAATCCATTGCTTGCAAGCATGACAAGATATTGTTTGCCCTTTGATTCAAGGTGGCATCGTGTTGTAAAATATCACAGTCGTTAATTTATTTAACGAGTATAAGTTAAAGTCGTCTGCAGACAGTAAATTTCCAGAATGGTTCACCCAGGACCAGGAGAACTTCCTTGAGCAACTCCGGAAAATTTTTTGATAATTTTTGATAAATTTTCACAAATATTCACAATCTATGTTCGATACTTTTGAAATCACCTTAAGATATTTGAATCAAATCCCACGACTCTCAAAGAACAAACGCTTTCGAAAAATTCATGTATGTACATATATTACATCCACGTGTTCGCCACGTTCTATTCCTTTTCTTGCAAACTGCGAGAAAAGACATAAGTTCGTAGTGGTAGACCTACCGGTATGAAACACATGTTGAATATCAGAGATTCCATATTTAATTTTTTCATGAACACATTTTTTGAATATCGCCTCAAACATTTTCAGAACTGTTTGTAATTTCGAAAAAGATCAGTAGTTGGTAATGTCTTGTTTGGAGCCTGCTTTATCTATTAGTGTTATTACTGAGGTTTTCCTCTCATCAAGAAATACACCCTGTGCTAATGATTTGTCTGATAACTTCCTTTAAAGCATACACTTTCCTGGCAAATTTTCGTAAACAAGGGAGACATTTTATCGGAGTCCCTACATTGTCCCTACTTATCGAAAACTTGTCCATCTCTTTATATTATAGTACCGAGAGGCTTGTAATTGGTTAAATATTGAGACAATTTTTGAGTATCGGCCTTCCAAGAATGAAGCTGGACAGAAAAAAAAATAAAACAAACAACATCTAAAATTTTACTTTCTAAAATTCTGGAAATTTAAAAACCAGACTTTTGACCAATTAAGAATTTTGATTTGAGCTTGGTTTCAACTGTTATTGGAGACAAAGGAAACTAGCAGCACAATTAAGGTCCAGGCTTACAGAGAATCCCATTGAGTTTTTTGTCAATAACTCTTCTCCAGATATTTTCAACGAAAATTTAAGAACTTTTTAAGAAAATATGAAAGTGAGTAGAATTTCGGGATTAATTTGTACAATATTTAAAAAGAGAAATTCTGATCTAACCAAAATTATTTTTAATCGAAAGCAGTTCCTACATATTTTTTTATTTTTAAAAATTAAAAAAAAACTGAATCAAAAATGCAAATTTATTCCTTTTATATTCTCAACAAGCGTGTCTAGATTTCTATTGGCAAGAATAGTGATCTATTATCGTTTCTAGTTCTTTTGGATTTCTCCAAAGCTTTTGATACGGTCAACCACAAAATTCTTATATCAAAATTAAAGGAACAATTTTTGTTTTCAAATACTGCGGCAAAAATGATTCATTCATATCTAAGTGGGAGGAATCAATCAGTCATTATTGATGACAAAATATTATGTCCCTTAAATCTTCTTTCAGGAGTACCGCAGGGATCAATACTTGGTCCATTGCTTTTTGTAATTTTTATCAATGATCTCCCGTCTCAGGTTAAATACTCTTCAACAGATTTATATGCTGACGATGCTCAGCTTAGACTAAGTTGCAAGCTTGGTATGATTGAGGATGGTGCCAATAAAGTCAATGCAGATCTAAAAAGAATATTAAATTGGTCAAACGCAAATAACCTGCATCTCAACCCAGGCAAATCCAAATGTTTAGCCATTTACAAAAATATCCTTGATTACAGCTATTTCCCTAACTTGTATCTCGGCGATCGACTGTTGGAATATGTCGAAAAGGCAAAAAACCTAGGTGTGCTTTTTAATCGTACCCTTACATGGGAAGATCATATCCAAACGGTTATCGGAAAGGTATATGGATCTTTACAAAGTCTCTCTTTATCAAAGCAATTTACTCCTCAGCATATTCGTCTAAGCTTAGCGAAAACATTAATTCTTCCAATTATAACTTATGGATGCCAAGTTGTAAGTACTCATAATTCAGAATCGAAAAGAAACTTAACAGTAGCGTTCAATAACGTCGTTCGTTACGTATACAATCTAAAGCGGTATGACCATGTTTCAAGCTACACAAGCAACATTACAGGCTGTAGTCTTTACGCATATTTCAAGTATTTTACCCTAAAAACACTGAATAAAATTCTAATTAGTAAAGAGCCATCATACCTCTATGAAAAAATACAATTTACAAACTCATCTCGGTCCTTTTTGTTTATACAACCGAGATTTACTTGTACTCGTAGAAACTCGGAACGTCAATTTTTTGTTAATGTTGTCAGGCAGTGGAACAGTTTACCATTTATGACATGAGAAGACTTCGTGGCACTTCGCAGTTTAATGCGGCCTTATTCAGATACTTGGTGGAAAATTAAGGAAAGTTTAAAAAAAAATTAAAAAAGTTAAAATTAAAATTATAAATTGAATTAAACTTCATCAAATTAAAACTCATTCAGTTTCTAAGTTTGTAATTAAATTTTTATTTTGAATTAATCTGTCAAACTGCAATTTAATCTAAAGTAATTAGCCCCTAAATTAACTTTTACTAAAATTTTATAGGCGCAAGTCCAATGTAAAAGATTCAATCGAATAAATAAAATGAAATGAAAATGAGAAAATAGCTGAATAACTTCTTCTTAAATCTAAAGCAAGACTTTATGAACGCTGAATGCCTTAATTTGCGGGGAATTCGTCTGGTTAAGGACTATTCACATGACAACGACCAACGACCGACGACGAATGAACGAACATTCAACCATTTTGACATTTCGTTCACATTGTACAACAATTCATTCGTTATTTAAACTTAATAGCTTGACAGTTCCTAACAATCAGATTGTAATTTGTGACGAACAATTTATTTCATCAAACTTCTCTTATTTTTCGCAATTAAAATATACATATTTGTATTAAAATTAATTTCAATTAGTTTTCTACCATTTTGTCTATAAGTTTTTGTAAAGAATTAAGTCTTATAAATATTTGAAGTCCCATTTTTTCTTTATTCGTCGTTCGTTGATCGCTCTCATCTGAATACTCTTTTAGAAGAATATCTCCGTTGTGAATGAAGAATTGAAGAGTTCAGATATGAAGTAACTTATTCAGTATACAAGATGCGATAAATTTTTGTTGATATGCAATCGATTACTTTTGCTTCTTGAACTTTCAAAAAAATTAACCAAATCCGTAAGCATGGGGGACCATTAGAAATTATTCTATTATTCTTCTTGTTTGTTTTTATAAAAACAGAGGTAGCCATTTAGATATGCATTTCTGTACATAATAGACTATACAGAATAGACAAAAAGGTATAAACTAAACAACCCTATACGTAGGACTCATCTACCTAACCTAACCTTACCTGCGTTATATTTTTCTTATACCGATATTCCTGGTAGTGAGGTTTGTTTTGTTTTTCTTTTTTTTTCAAATTAATTTTCTTCTTTTTCGTGTCTTTTAGTGTTGATATTTATCTTAGCATCTTGAAAACCATAAATCAGAGGTATTTTGTTTTGAGATTTTTTTGTTGTCCTTTCTATACCAAAATATCTTCTCATCACTAAATGACTTTCCACTATGCTAGGTACCTGTAGTTGCCATGGGTCTCACAACCTTTTTTTTTTTTAATTTATATCTTTGAAAAATATGCGTTTTTATGATAATAGAATGTTATAGTCCAGGTTAATAGGAGGTAGTGTGTTGTAAAGGTTTTCTAAATTTGTATTAGATTAGATAAAAAGGCCATCTCATATGAATATATATAGAAAACCAACACGAAGCCAGAGAACTTGGCCTTGTGGATCAACGTGTTACAGAGAGAAAATTTATTGCAACACCGCACAACGGTCTGGAATTAAATTAACAAGCACAAAACAGTTCACGGGTCATACAGTTGCAGTACCTCAGGACACAACATTTTTTTATTAATTAAGAGCTCGTCTTGACTCATGTGCTCTATTTTTGTAAGCATTTTCGAAGATTTGACCAAAACATTTTACGTACATTTCTCTGCTCTGCTAACTTCAGTTAGATTTGTTTCAAAAAACTCAAACTGATTGGTTTCGAAAAGAACTTCACATAGACGATTATTACGATTGTCGATTATGAATACTATATTTGACATTTATTGATGATTGACAAACTTTGACAGCCTTATTTACTAACTCGTTTTAGCGACGGAGTAAAGTTACTTCGACTTTACAACGGCTCTAAACCTGAAAACCTTACTTATAATGAAAATGCACGAGGAATAGCGGTGGAATAAGCTAAAACTGGTTCATAGGAGGTTTAAGGCCGTTTTAGTATCTAAATGTCATTTTGAGATGACATCTTGTGAAATTTACAAAAAGGAGTGTAAGTAATTTTTTTTTCGTTTCTTACTAAGACAAAAAGGATAGATATTTTGCAATAATTAATTATTTATATTTTCCAAACGCTCTAACAGTTGTACGGTATTGGGAACGCAATGTGGTTTGGTTGGTACATTCATTTATTGGATTTGAACTTTATACAATCCAATTTCCAATATGCATACAATGATAATAAAATGAATAATAATGGAAATCAGCTGGGGTTTGATTTAGGTGTATAATAACCAGAGTTTTAGATTTCACTTTTTTTCCCAGTATATTTGACATAAGGAAGGCGTAGCTAATACGGCTAAGAAAATATATATTAAATAAGGATTTGTTTGACGTGGAGTAAACTCGAAGTGCTTCGGCTCGGTTTAACTATTCCGAGGTTGAACCCAGTATTAGTGAAAAATAATAAATAAGGCTATCTATTATGCATAGTTCTTTTGATACTCAATGTTATCGTTGTCAAAAATATTGTTATTTACGAATTCCTCAGTCAATTCGAAATTCCTAGTTGAAGGTTTTTTTTTTAAATTCGTACGTCGAAACTCTAAATTTTAATAATTTAATAATTGTAGTTTATGTTGTGATAAATAATGAAAAACTATACAAATAAAATACAAAATGTTTGCACCTTTGTTTAGTTAAATTAAAATATAGATGTTTTGAGCACAGAGAATGTGGCTGCTGCTGCCGAAGCCGAGAGTGTGAGACTCAATTCACGAACATCAACTCGCCATCGATCTCAACATTATTTTATAATAATAAATTAAATAAATTTATAATATTAATTTAAATAATTTAATTTAGTATTTATAAAAAAAAATTAAATTTTAAAAGATTTACTATTAATTAAATAAATAATCAATTTTAAGTAATTCCTCCTTAAATAAAAACTTTTAAAAAATTATTTATTAATATATACATAAATAATAATAACAATATCCCCTTATTACTATTATTATTATTTAATATATATATATATATATATATATATATATATTATTTATTAAAAAAAAACTCTTATTTTAATAAATTAGTTGTATTTTATAATAATAAATTAAATAAATCTATAATATTAATTTAAATAATTTAATTTAGTATTTATAAAAAAAAAATTAAATTTTAAAAGATTTACTATTAATTAAATAAATAATCAATTTTAAGTAATTCCTCCTTAAATAAAAACTTTTAAAAAATTATTTATTAATATATACATAAATAATAATAACAATATCCCCTTATTACTATTATTATTATTTAATATATATATATATATATATATATTATTTATTAAAAAAAAACTCTTATTTTAATAAATTAGTTGTATTTTATAATAATAAATTAAATAAATCTATAATATTAATTTAAATAATTTAATTTAGTATTTATAAAAAAAAATTAAATTTTAAAAGATTTACTATTAATTAAATAAATAATCAATTTTAAGTAATTCCTCCTTAAATAAAAACTTTTAAAAAATTATTTATTAATATATACATAAATAATAATAACAATATCCCCTTATTACTATTATTATTATTTAATATATATATATATATATATATATATATTATTTATTAAAAAAAAACTCTTATTTTAATAAATTAGTTGTATTTTATAATAATAAATTAAATAAATCTATAATATTAATTTAAATAATTTAATTTAGTATTTATAAAAAAAAAAATAAATTTTAAAAGATTTACTCAAAATTTCACGCACTAGCCTGAGGAGAATTCTGCACAAAGATATCGGTTTATTCGCTTACAAGGTCCAATTGACTCCGCAATTGGAGGCTTAGTTATCGCTTGAACGACATTAGGTGTGTTTTTTTCGCAAAGCTATCCGTAGTGAAGTAAGATTTTATACGTATTACAAATACAAAGTCTTCACTGCCGATAAAAGTAGAAGTAGGATCCAACTGCGGATAGAATGTTGACGTTTGCTCGAGTCTCGAATACAAATGTTGGTACAATTGAAAACTCTTTTGTATCTCGAAGGCATGTTCGTAGAGTACGAAAAGTAGTTTGTTGTTTAGCATTTTCCATTGAGAGTTTAAGTCTTTTTTTTACAAAACCATTTTTATGAGAAAAACGCTGCATTTTGTATCGTGTTGGTGTCGAACTCTTATAGAAAGCTGTTTAATAACTAACGCGTTTTTGTAGGAGCGAAATGTCGTGGTCAGCTGTTATACTTTAGTTAAACATGTAAATCATGTTAAGGCATGGAAATTTTGTGAGCTAAAGTACCAACAAGGTTGCTATTTTGCTCTTTTTTATAGACATGGTCAACATTTTAACCAGTCCACATAGTATTTGTGAATGCGTAACTTATCAATGTTGACGTCTAAAACGTCATTTGTTTCGAACATATATTCAGGCCTATCACAAATTCCATCGTAATCGGAAACTTGTTACGAATCTCGAAACAAACTATCACAGAATCCATCATAGTGGAAAATCCCATACAAATTGCTTTTACGAACGGATTTCATGATAGCTTTTGTCGGGGTTCGTAAAAATTCCGATTACGATGGAATTTGTGATAGGGCTGAATTTCAGAATAATTTGTGTACATTTTTCCACAATGAGTGAGGAAGATGCTATTATAATTACAACAAAAAAAAACAATCAAAACAAAACGAAAAGCAATAATAAATTCTAAAATTTAAAATAATGTGCTGATAGCAGAGAAAGCAAATTTGGCAGTTGACTATTGTGTAGATGAACACGTCCAGTATAGAAAATTATTATTCAGTCGACACAACTCTGTTGATTTCTACCCATTTCAATCGAGTTGAATTCGAGTCAACAAAAGTTTGGTGACGCTGTTGATCAGCGCGTCTAAACATACTCATAACTATTGTTTAACGATGTTGATTTACACAAATCAACATGATGTGGACCCTGCTTAAAGCCACTTTACACGATATTAAAAATCATATATGCTTTCTCATATGACCTGTCAAAAAAAAAACATATCAAATCTTTTGAACGGACTCATTAAACTCATATAACTTTTTAAACGATAAGGCATATGACTTTTTTGACATTGGGTGTTTTTCTTTTTTAGTTCAGAGTAGAACCTGAACTGTCAAACAAAAAATCGTGTTTCTTTTTTAGCTCAGAGTGTATAACAGTTCAAATTTGTGTTTTTTTTTCGTTTAGAGCGTGTTCAGAGATTGTTCAGAGCGCACTCTATGAGCTCGGTATAAAATAGCTGAGCAGAGAGAGTTAAATGCTGAAATCATTCTGACAGACAGAAAAAAAACTCAAAAAACTAGCGTGTGTTTATAAAATAATTCAGAGCTCTTAGAACACGCTCGATTCGGAGAAAGTTCAGAGCATGTTCGACATGCTCGTGCTCTGTTCAGTGCTTTACTCTGAATAAAAAAAGAAAACCACCCATTGTTCTCCATCATGGAATAACGAAACAAATTCATTTTTGTGTATATTTCGTTTTTAGTTTGGTACAGTGAAAATCAAATGACAGCTCATTTGATAAATCACACAGAAAATATGATGACAGGTCTATTATTGTGGCCTTTAAAAAAGAAAGATAATATAATATCCTATCCGATAGAAACTACATTTTTGGTACAACCCCATCACCCATTAAACTTGATAGGACGAATGATTTATGAAACTTCAAATTTTGCGCATGCATGCAAAGGGCTTGGGTTGTTGATCTGTCAATATAAAACATTAAAATTTAAGTCATTTGGTTCAGAAGTATTTTACACATTCGGAGATCATTCCAGATCATGTTTTGTATACAACTTTGATATGTGCTTCTGTGAATCTTTTCGTATCCATCAAAATAACATTTTCCAACTGACACCATTAGGAAAAAGCTTCCATTTCGAATAGGTATAAAATCTTCGGTTTTAAATAGAACTATGAACATCAGAGCACTGACTCCATTTTAAGATAAACATAGGTCGAAGATTTAAAAAAAAATAATATCAATTAATTTTTAGAAACATTTTCATTTAGCGAATTCATAACATGAGAGCAAAAATATTTACTATACGAATATGTATCTCCGTTTGAAAAAAAAAAATAATACATAGATACGCAGTACATAGAATTATGTACCTGACATTCTACAATATTTTCTACATCATTCAACAAAATCCCATTTTGGGGTTTCGTGTTTTAATAGATTTTTCTCATTTTGGTATTCATTTTGGGTAAAAAAAAGGTACAACAAAAAAGATTGCTCTCACAGGTAGATAGATATTTTCTGATGTTGCTGCTTTTCAAAAATATAAATTCAACCAAAAGAAAAGGGGAAGGAAAGGGCACAATAAAAAAACACGTCTGAGTCTTATTATTCCTCGATTTTTGTTTCGAAATTAAGAAATCAGTTATAGTCTGGAAGGGTAGCGTTGCATTTTGTAACAAAAAATAGTTGCACAACTCTTGTAAAAAAAACTATTATATCAACAATATCAAAAAGTAAAATGATAAAAGCCGAAAGAAGCTATTTCTAATATAAATTTTTAACTTTTAATCCTTCCAACTGAAGACCTTCAATCTCTTTTTTGAAATTAATACTTCGATTAAAAATGACAAGCTGGCGATTCCCAGCTAAAAAAAGTAATAGAATTCTTAAATATAGGTTTATATCTGATAAAAAAAACTTTAATATTAATACTCGTATGTAAAAATCACGTGACACTGTGTTCATACACGCTAATCTCCGAAACCGCGCAACCTATTCGAATGAATTCTTATATGAATTCAACTTGAAAGATGGAATAGTTTTGAAAATTTAATTTATTAATAATTAATTCAAAAACTTTATTTCTTTATTAATTAATATTGCAATAAATATGAAATCGCAAAAAAAAATTTCCAATTTCTTAATTTATTCAGGATAGATGTGGCTAGAAAATGAACGCGTCTAAATTAAAATGATATATTCAACAATTCATCTCACATTTACACGATTGTAATTTTTCTATTTTCATGGAATTAATGACAAGTTCGAACTATCATTGAAGTGCGCCGTTAGTGACGTTTGACAATTTCGACAGTTATGTTTCGTTGGTTTATGACATTAGCTTCCTTGAGCTTCCAGCTATCATATATGTATGTAGTTGTTACTTTAATAGTCCATTGATATATGTAAGAGTATTGGCAGGAGCGAGATGCATAAGTGAGATGGGATTTCTCAGATTTTTAAAACTCACTGAAATTATTTTATATTTTCAAAGTTTTCATAAATTTGCTTAATTTTGATTTGGAATTTTAAATAGACATGATTATATGAAATAAATTATAAATACCAAGGGTTTTGTGAATCTACAGTGTTCACACTGCTATGTGTCTTTTAAGGGACCAGTTATAGCTATCATTGAAATGCATTATTGAAAATTTTCATTTGCATTTGTAAGACGATTAAACAAACTGCAATGGCTGTAATTGGTACCAAAATGAAGCTAATGGATAGTAGATTTTTTTTACTCTAAAAAATAAAAAATTCTGATTTAAACTTTCTTTTTAATCCACTTTTATTATTTCACTGATAGAAATCAATTTCAATGAACAGCTGATTTTCGTTTCTTTCACTGAATGTGTTCGATTCTCTTTCTATTCTCAAATGTCAGTTTTTGATGCAATGATCAATTCTAAACTCAAATGTATAGAATTGGTTGTAATCAGCCACTGACAGGATCTTTTACTAAAACCAATTTTGAAGTCAGCATTCCGCTGATTTGTTCCAATGATGTACTCGTATTTCAATGATAGCTTTAACTGGCCCCTAACAATACGCAGTGAACTAACGTCAAAAGAAATAGTTTGGGCTATCTAAACCCCCTCACTGTTCTTCAAATATGATAAATTGAATGTGCTTTCGAATATCTGTAAGGAAATTGTCAGCTCGATAATTTTTGTGTCAAAATGTCTTTCAAATAGCTCACACCCCATCAAATACAAAAATTCATTTACAAATTCATTCCAAACATAAAAACATGATCTCAAATGTTTGAAAATCAACATACCCAATTCAATGAATTAAGAAGAATTAGAAAAAATTTAAATTCCCTGTTTTTTCATGGCACACCAGGCATTGAACATATCTTATGTCAGTATTGCTTTTGATTGGTTTTTACCTGCACTAATTTACTACTTTCGTAATGGTATAAGAGTACTAAACGGCGCACTTCACATTTGTTTATATTTATTGTCTGACGTACTGAAATGATTGATATCAAATTTAATGTCAAAACAACTTAATGTTGCATGTGACATCCGCATTTATTCTACGCTGTCAAATGCATAAAATACCCGACAACAGCGCCAAAAAGATAAATCTTAATCCACATAAAACATGGTCTATATAAAAAACAGTGAACACAGAGGGCGCTCTGTGACATGACAACATCCACTTAAAAATTGTTGACTATGAAAAATTGTTGACTATTTATTATTTGTTTATTAAATTCAGCTTAATATTTCGCGAGTTTTTTGATATTAACTCTATCCCGCTCTTCAACAAGTTATATACGGCTGAACGTGTGAAAAACAGGAATTTCCTAAGTCCTGCAAATCATAATTTTGATTTGAGCGTTACATTTTTAGTGACCGGATCAATCTTCGTATTTGAAATTGCTGTAGTTCGAACTTGGTATTCATGGAATCAGAACGTGAAATCCTTGGATCAAATCAATAAAAATATGCGGTAAATTTTCTTCATCGATTCGAAACCTTCTAAGCAACTGGCAAACAAAGTAAAGCATTCAACATTCGTATAGTGCGGCTAAAGAAAGAATCTCTGGAGTTAACAATACGTCCAAAGATAGGCTCAAAGGTAAAGTGATTTGTGTTTTTTGAAGCGAGAATATTACGGCTGAATTATTTCAGGGGAGGAATTCAACTGGTTATTTCTCTATAAAACTATATATATACTATATAAAAATAATAAATAAATAATAAATATGGGTGGCCGTGGCGCGATGGATGTGTGCTCGCCTGTCAACCTCATGATGACAGGTTCGATCCCTGCCGTCGTCTAGTCGCTTTAATTCCATTAAAAACCTTCTAAAAATTGTCATCAATAGGTTGCTGGTTTACTCATTACATGTTGTTCAGGCATAACACTAACAACATGTAATTGAGTTAAACTAGTATGCCCAACAAAGATGAGCACGAATAAAATAATGTGAATTATAAGCGACATAGAAATAAGACACGGCATTTCTCCGCTTTAGCTCAGCCGCCATCGTTCTTGAAGATATTTTTTGAGCTGATAATTTATAAGCATTTGCATGACCTTGGCCTTTATTTAGAGGGGGTGAAGATTCACCTTTTTGAGGGACAGCCTGGAAAAATGCTGTTTTTTAGACCAGTAGAATAAGACAGATGGAAAAACTCGCTCAATGGTTTTACCAGCTTTAACTGCTTAGAAATACAAAAACTGGTGAAGCCATCAATGAGAAATAGCTAATCTAAAATATATGACATTATAGTTTCCGGAACTACTGGAGCGATGGGAAGTGTACTTTAATGAATTGCTAAATGGTCAGCTCACTGCAGAAGTGGAGGCTCCACTACTTCAAGAAGAATACCCTATGTTGCCGCCACCAAGCATAGAAGAGGTTGAGAAGGCTATAGGCCGGCTTAAACAGAACAAATCCCCGGGAGCCGACGGCATACCAGCCGAATTATTTCATCACGGCGGGCCAGCCTTACGTCAAGCAATTCATGATATAGTACACGTATGGGAGCAGGAAGAAATGCCAGAAGACTGGCGAAAAGGTTTAATATGCCCCATACATAAGAAGGTAGATGTCACAACGTGCAGCAATTATAGAGGTATCACGTTGTTGAGTACCATCTATAAGATACTCTCCTCTATCCTACAAGACCGGATAACCCCATACGCTAAGACCATCATCGGACAATATCAGTGTGGTTTCATTCCAGGCAAATCAACAACTGATCAAATCTTTACCCTTAGGCAGGCGATGGAAAAATGTCTAGAATTTAACATCCCAAAGTACCATCTGTTTATAGACTTTAAGGCCGCCTATGATAGCATAGCCAGGGTAGAACTTTACAAAGCCATGAGAGAATTCGGCATCCCAAATAATTTGACACGGCTATGTAGGTTGACCATGACCAACGTAACAAGCCAAGTAAAAATAGCCGGATTGCTATCCAGACCAATGAACATCTTTAATGGACTCCGACAAGGGGACGGTTTGGCCTGCCTCCTCTTCAACCTGGCGTTGGAGAAAGCAATTCGTGACTCTGGCACGGCAACAAGAGGGACCATCGTCAATAGGTCCAGCCAGTTACTGGCTTACGCAGACGACATCGACATCATCGGAAAAACCGAACAAGCTCTACACGATTTCTTCATCCAGATCAAGCAGACGGCACAAACTCTGGGGCTGCACATTAGTGAAGCTGATAACAATATAGAAGAAGAAATACTTGGGCGGCTTCTCAAATCCAACAGAGCCTACTATAGTCTGTCAAAGCTCTTCAAATCCAGAAATCTCACCATAACTTCAAAACTGCTGCTGTACAGGACCATGGTCCTGCCAGTACTCACATATGGATACGAGACCTGGGTGTTTAGCAAAAGGCACTCCGACCTCTTACCTGCGTTCGAGAGAAAAGTCTTAAGGAGAATTGTTGACCCCATAAGTGAGGAAGGACGATTCCGGAGACGGTACAATCATGAACTGTACGCAATCTACCTTGAAGCAGATATCGTGACAAAAATCAAGCTCGGTAGACTCCGGTGGGCAGGGCACCTAGCTCGCATGAGCAAAGAGGAACCTGCTCGGAAAGTTCTTTGTGGTACATTCTATGGTAGACGACAGCGTGGTAGACCATGCTTGCGCTGGAGAGATGGCGCAGACCAGGACGCCCGAAGTCTTGGGGTGCGCAACTGGATGGCGTCGGCTAGAGACCGGGATAGGTGGAGAGACTTGTTGAAAGAGGCCAGGACCGGAACCCGGTTGTCGAGCCGATGATGATGATGATGATGATGATAGTTTCCGGAATTTGAATTTGGACCCTGAACTACATACTTAAAAGTACCTGTTTGCAAAATTGTAACAAGAAATTAAGGAAGAATCCTGGAACATTGAGATTTATTTATACTAATCACTTTTAAAAAATTTTAAGAAGTTTAAAAAACGAGTACATATTTTTTTTGTTTATACAAAATTTTATAATTCTACACCTTAAATTAATAAGTTAACACATACAACACTAATATAAGTATATTTAAAAGAAAAAGTCTGTGCTTGTGTTAAAATTTTATACAGACTTTCTCTAAAGAATTTATTGTTTTATTGAAATAAACCCAAATATTATTAATTTATGTCTATATCCACAATTTGTTGTACTCGTACTCGAACTTTCAGAAATAATTTCAAAAAATACATGCATTCATATTTCGAAAAAAAAATATTCAAAAAGACAAGGGATTAAGATTTAATCTAAATTATTAGGTACTAATTTTAGAGTTTATTTTAATCTATGAAAAAACTTCAAACTTAATATATAAATAAAAAACCTGTAAAAATAAATTAAAAATAAAATATCTTATGAAATAGTTGTTAAACTGAAATGTTGGAAAGTGAAGGTTAAAAAAAAACTGCACCTCTAAACAATAGCTGAGAATAAGAAGTGATTTTAAATGCTTGTTTTCCACTTATTTAATTACTGAAAACAAGCGTTTATAAAAAAAAATTGAAACAAAACAAAATAAAAAATATTATTTTTCATAAAATAAATTAATGCAAGAATAAAAATAAAAATAATAATAGAACCAAGTCTAAAGCCTTTTTAAATGCAACCTAGATTGTAGTTATTGCTTTTCATATTCGAATCAAGGCCCCTGTTCTGTATTTCAATTATTGTGAATTCAAATGAATTTTAATGTTGGAATTGGAAAATGGATTTTCTGCATTTTCTGGGCGGATTCAAATCACTTCGTTAATGTCCTGTGAATTGTTTGTGGAATTGATACAATTGCAATTAGCTGTGTACTTTTTGTAAGAAACAAATTTTATGTTTTGACATTATTTATTTATTTTTTTTTTTAAATATTCTTGAAGAACTTGAACTTGTTTTCTAATTTGCTATCTTTTTCGTCTTAAGAAAGAAGAAATGATTCCAGAAACCCATGAAAGTTCGAAACAATTTCGAAAATCGAAATATAGAACATTGAATTTCATTTTGGGTGGAATTGAAAAGTGATTTGAATCTAGGTTTCTAGATTTTACGAGGTTTTACATTTTCATATTTCGTAGCTGCTTGTGTAAGCCAACACGGTGTGGGTACGATATACCGCTTTTTATAATCCCGTTTTTCAAAATCCCGTTTTTTATAATCCTGTTTCTTATAATCCCGCTTTTTTAAATCCCGTCTCTTATAATCCCGTTTTTTATAATCCCTTCTTATTACGACGTGTAAGCACTGAGGTATGTAAGGGGGGCATGCTGCCCCCCTGCAATCGCCCTGCTTGGACACACTATAGGATTTGGGGTAGGTGCGAGGTTGGGTGTATGCAAAGTTTCTTTGGCATTTAAAGAATCTGGAAAATAACCAACATAAAATCAATAAGTTTTAGCTACGTATTCTAAAAAACGGGATTAGTGGGATTTGGCGGGATTATAATACATCGGGATTTTGAACAAGCGGCATTTTAAAAAAGCAGTATTTTAGCAGGCGGGATTTTAAAACTTTTTTTCGGGATTTTTGGAAAGCGGGATTCTGATACGCTCCCAGCCAACACATTTCTGTTTGGTACGATTTTTTTAAGTTAGAACTCTGTGGCTGGCTTGTGATTGAAAACATACAATTCTGTATCAAAATCAGTGAACCCTGTGCCTTCACAAGTACCTAATTTTTATTTCTATTATTTTGTTTCAGGAATGACTTCAAAAATTGTAATTTCTCTAATTTATAGAAACAGATAAGATTCCTTACGGCTGAAAGTCAAACTGACATTAGACGTGAAAACTTCTTCATTTATTGCAATCCAATTATTGCCTATGGAAGCGCAAACTAAGGATGTTCAAGCTCGGATCGATCAAAACTATTATTCAATCATTATAAATTAGAATCATTGGTTTGCTTATTTCGACTTTAAAACTAATTCAATCTCACCAGTCTCAATCGAAATCTTATTATCATGTGAATTTTCTTCGCAAGACATTCTCAAAAATTAAAATAAAAATACCGGGTATATGGAAAGTGTCGTTTTTAAAATTATTTTTACAAAAACGAAGACCAATTATTTACCATAATCTTTAGAATCGTTTAAGTAGTTCAGCATTTTCTTTTTCGTATTCCTCTTATCAATCATCGTAATATCAGGTTTGCCCAAACTCGAGTTCGATTCGATTTTTTTTTTTTACAATTACAAATGCATAACCTCCATCATATCGCAAGTAAAAATAACACACATCATGACGAAAATATTTACTTACGATAACTGTTGTCACTAATTTATGAGAAATACAAATTACGAAAATGTAGCGAAATATCGATTACAGGATGATTTTGTGATAAGAATAGGGGCGAGTAAGAAAAAGTTGCCGACGGTAAAACTCTTGTTTTTTTTTTTTTTTTTATATCCGAAGGGTGATTTATCATCAATTGGTGGTAAATGTGCACTTAACTACAGTCATGGTGTGTGGAGTTTTTGTGTATGTGTGTTCCCGGCAAGAGGTCTTTCCGACGGCTTTATGATTACTAAATAAACATTCACACGAGCGGAACGTTGTGTAATTGTTTTTTTTTTTGTCGTCTATTCTAACTTTGAATTACATCTCATACTATGGAAAGACGAGTGAAAATTAATTGAAACTAATAAATAGGTAATAATTATCTTAACAAGCGCGATCACAAATTGAAAAAGTACATTCTACCTAGAGATAAAATAAAATGATCCATCACTGGGTCGCACGAAACAGCTCTCATGATTCAAATATTCGTAAATTATTTAGATTTGAATTTGAATAATTTTAAAAAGAGGACAATGATCTTTGTCACCGAGTACATTTGTATCAAAAGTTATGAATCGAATGACAATGTTTGCAAAAGGGAAATTTATTAAAAAAAATAAAAAAAAAAACTTAATTATTAAACTGTATCTTTTCTTATTTGAAAAGAGGTGCGACTGAATTTAGGAAAGCGACTAATCCCCAGGATCATAGTGGACAATTGGTTTGAAGTTCAGTTTCAGTTGTAATCTGAAATTCAGTTCGATTAAAAGTAGTTTAACTCAATTCTATTTAACAAATTGAAGCTTTGTAATGTAAACAGAGTTTAGTTTATATGACGTTGTTCCAAAATCTTTCTTTGTCTTCTCCTTCTCTCTCTGAAGCGAAACAACAAGAAATATTTTGTACTGTTCATGATCGGGGTTTTCTTTGCTTCAAAGTACCATTGTGACCTATGACATGAACAAAAAATTAAAAATTATTAGTTGTTCATTGTGAATGATTTCAACTCCGATCGATTATTGGTTGTATGTTGTCAATTCGTTCAAACTTTGAACTGTTTAACTTGAACTACAGATTGAACTAGATTCAAGGTTTAAACGAAATATTGAAACCGAATAAGTTGTTGAACTGAAGTTAACTAAAAGTTTAAATGTACACTGTGTAACCATCAATAGGCAAAAGAAAAAATTTCAAGTATTACAAGCGACTGTCAAAACTACATAGTTGAAAAATTTGCCCAAAGTTGTCCAATTTTATTAGATAAAAAATGTTGCGATAGAATCTTAATTTGGAAAAGCTCAAAAATAATATCTTATAGTAAATTAATAAAGGAGTTCAAGTTGTAGAAAATTTCAAAACAGCAATATATATGTACATATATATGTATGTATATGTATATTTCATCAATTCCAAAATGCATTTTCTGAGGCCCTTGAAAACCAGGAAGGTATTCCTTTATGGAATACGTCTGCCAGGACGTTTAACACACTGATATTCGAAAATGTCGACAGAATTTTAAGCTGAGTTTTAAAAGAATTCAACCTTATAAATCAAATTATTTACATTAGCCGTGTTTTATTGGTGAGTACGCTTCATTGCAAACAAACAAACGATTAGTGAAGAAAAATAAGTTAGTAATGGAAAAGAATATTTTAGTGAAGATGGAGCTTCGGATGTTGAAACGTAGGAGGTGTTTTTGATAGTGTCCGAAAAAATATATTACTACGTTTATATGCAGTATCGAAAGATCGAGTTGGATTAGGGTCGGATTTTCGACCCAGGTTTTTCGTCATTTGAGTTGTGAGCTCGATTTGGAGTTGAGTTGAAATGGTGTAGAGCGATTCTGAAACATTTTGTTAAGCCAACTCCTCGACCCAGGTTTTTCGTCTCATATTTCGACTCGACACCGCTGAGCGAGTGAGATCGAGTCGAACGAAGCTCATTTCAACTCAATACCCGTTTATAAAGGGTCGAAGCGATCTTCAAGCTCGCTTCAATACCTCATATAAACGTAGTATATGTTGGCATGTATAGGGTTGTGCTCGTTGGTATTTATTTTGTTATACCTTGCCTTCACTAGTCCAAAGTGTGATCGCTCCGCAATTTACAGAACAAATATTTTTTTCAAATGCAAAATTTTAATCCATACCATAATTCCGTTTTTACACTACTGACACTGCCATTAATTTTATCACAAATTCCAAAGTGTTAATGAAAATTTAATAATAGCCGTGTTTTATTGGTTAGTGAATATACTACATCGCAAAATTTAACATGGAAAACAACAACAAACGATTAGTGAATAAAAATAAGCTAGTAATTGAAATGGATAATTTAGTGAAGATGGAGTTTCGGATGTTGAAATGTAGGAGGTGTTTAGGTGGTGTCCGAAAAAATATATGTGGCATACTTGAGGGTGTGTTCGTTGGTATTTATTTAATAAAATATACTTTGCCTTTACTAATCCAAAGTGTGATCGCTCGGAAATTTTTATAGAACAAATATTTTTTCAAATGCAAAACTTTAATTCATACCATAATTCCGGCTTTACACTACTGCCACTAATTTTGTCGTAAAATATTGAAATATTGAATTCGGTGGATATGCCTTATCAGTTTACTGGCATTTGTTCAAAAATGTCGTATAACTGCGGCATTATGCTGAATTTATATAACAACTGAAAAAATTAAAGCTAAACTCTCAGAATACCTATTTTATTTTTTTTAGTATCATTATAACTTCATATGACTCTTTAACATTTAAAAACGTCAAAATAGGTCTGTTTACTTAGTTTTTTGCTAGAACTACTATTGTTTTAAGGTTGCTCAGAATCAATTTATTAAAAGAAATTGCCTTAGGCTAGGCGGTTTTGCAACTATTTGGTTCAAGAAACTAAAAAGTTTGTGTTTTGACACTTTAGTTTGTGTCTAAAATGAGTGTGCCTATTCGCTATTTTGTGTAACATATAATTATATGCACCTGCGCGGACATTCAACCAAATAGTTCATCTGTTTTCTATAAGTATCCAAACAGTGTTGTGCAACTAAAAATTGAATGTGCACTCCCAGCCTTAGGACGATATTAGTTAAAAAATGTTTAAAATTAGAAAACTACCTACTTTAAAGTTAGGAAATATATAAGAAGTATAATACTACTACCTCAATAAGAGGCTGTTTAAAATTTTGCGCCAATGTCATTTTATTGAGTACTATGTTTTTTTTCTCCAATACTCAGTATACATATGCGATATATTTTCGCACTTTTGTAAGTTTTAAATCAAATTTAACAATGAGAAAAACTCTAAATCAACTCGATCTGCATTTTCATGAATATTTCAACTCCAGCTTAAAAACGAGATACAGATCTTTCGAACACATCCGTGTAAGTTAATTCTTAATTCCACAAGTAGGAAGGAACAAGGAAGAGTGAGTTAAAGAGTGAATAAAGCGTTTTTTTTTTTGGTGCTTGTATTACTGCGCTAGATATAGATTACCAATAAAACGCGCCTAATAACAAAAACTGTTAATCAACTCGATCTGCATTTTTACGAATATTTCAACTCGATCTGCATTTTCATGAGTATCTCAACTCCAGCTTAAAAACGAGATAGGTACAAATCTATCGAACACATACAAGTAGTAAGGTTTTGACACATAATACACTGATAACAACTTTGGGAGTTTATTAAAGTTGAGTTAAAGAGTGAATAAAGCGTTTTTTTGTGCTTAGCTAGGTATATAGATTATTAATAAAACACGACTGAATCTGAATCTTAACATTGGTAGGAACTCTAAATTAAACGAAAAAATCAAATTCAATTTATAGAAAATAATAAAAATACTCAATTATATAAAATTTAACTTAAAAATAAAACTTTACAAAAAAAAATAAAAGAAAAAAACTTACGCTTTGATTTTCCGTTAGAAATTAATGAATTTCAATCTTTTGTTACTAAAGTATTTATATTGTAATTGACACAAACAAAATAAACTATTTTTTTAATTCTGAGAAGTTACACTAAGGCCTAAGTCAATTTAAAAAAAAACTAAAAAACTTTAAAATTTAGTATACTTCCTTTTTGAACCTAAAAGAAATTATATCGATAATTTTTGTATAGGAAATTAGTTGCTCTACAGAAAAATCTATATTGCGTAATTAATACAACAAAAAGGGATCTACAACACAATCGGTGCTAAAGTTCAATTTATAGTTCATACCGATTTCAATTTTTTAAACTACATAATTTTCACCATACAAATTAATTTGAATAACATAAGAAATATGTTAAACGATTTCCCAAGATCAATAGTTATTGTCTAATAAAATCCTCAAGTTCTAATAATAAAACTGCAATTCAAATTAAGATAGGCACATCTCTTTGTTTTCAGAATGAAAAAAAAATAAATGATTTTTTTTGGCGCACTCTATGTATGTATTTAACTAGTTTTTTAATAAAATAAAAAATTATGAAAATATCCAATTTAGTAAGAAATAAATATTGTTGATTGATGAAATTCCAATGAATAAATATTGATTCATGTAAAGGGTTCTAAAAGTGTGTGATGATGTCTCCAGCGCAGTCAGCGGTTGTAATTTGATTTGAAGTTAAAGTTAGTTACTTTTTCGATTAAAAGCATAAATTGCTGCAGTTGTTGTTCTTTGCCTTGATGATTGATTTCGTTTAAAAAAATGCATTGTATGTTAATAATGCCATAAAACATAAAAAAATCACTATTTAAATATGAAATAATATTCAATTAAATTAATTAGGTAGGTACATAGTTTACTTGTTTTGTATTTTTTTCCCAAAAAAAAAAAAAGTAATGTTGATTGAAGATTTGTGTTGATATGCTGGCGAAGTTCAGGTTGTCGTCTTAGCTGCGTTTTTTTTTTTTAATTAGGGAATTTTATTAATTATTAATAGTTTCCAACGCATGGCTGTTTAAACATACAGTGTAAACTCACTCTTGGGCTTTGTGAAACTCTTTGATTCAAATTCGTCTCTGGTTGTATTAATTTTATAAAGAAAGATAAGCTTCGTCAAGTTTTTTTTTATAGTTATTTTAATTAAAAGTATCATTCTGGAAACCACGAGTACACAGAGACCAAGAGTGGGTACAGAAAATTTTAATCAAATATAGATTTTTATTGTTCTTCCTTCGACTAAATACTTTTGGAAATTCTTATAAACTTGGAATCTGTCCGATCGTCAGTATACATACACCGATTTGGACTATCCTTAAAATGATTAGTACAATGCGGTGGTTAGGAAGGAATTTAAAAGATAGGAGATAGGTACCTATTGGACATTGGCTTTGAAGTTCAGAGTATTAAAATGAAAGGGAACAATCGAAACGGGTATAAATGGAATAATGAAATGATGCTGATTGCAGATTCAGCTCACTACGACCATACGATCTATTGTGCTCCTTTGAGAAACTTTACTAGAAGAATTTCTCTTGTAACATAATCTCGAAATTTTATCGAAACAGATTGATATTTTTTTTCTTAAGTTTCTCTTTTAGTTTAGATCTCGAAAAACTTGCGTTATGAAGCCACTCGTTATGCAGTCGGATTCAAATTGAGGACAACGAAAACCCTTGTTAGGGTAGTTATATTTATTATTTTACTCTTTTAACACTCGTCAGCTTTCTGACAAATTTATCACGTATATGTATTTCTACATATTATTGATACCTGTTCCATTCAAACAAGTGCTTAAATTCAACAGAGCTTAGTATAGGTAATCCACCAAATTTAAGTTTAACAGTCTTTTAAGGGTTAAGACATGAAACTTTAAGATCTGTTAAGCATTTTTGATGTTTCAGATTTATGAATAGACTAGCATATTCAAAATAATCTCTAAAGAAATTATGCGGAATTTATAACTTCAAACTCGCTGAAATTAGTTACTAACAATCGATTTAATTTAAACCGTTATTGAACTCCATTTTCACATTTTCATTATGATTTTTTTTCTGTTTGCATTGACGAAAATTGTTGGAATAAACTTTATTTAGACAAACTATACCTCTGCATGACGCTGAGAAAAAAACGAGTACAATAGGAAGTGACATTTGCCAATTTGCCAATTTGTCGAATTGACGAAACATATATGATTAATAATGTATAGTTTGACAATGTTTAAATGCATTTGATATGCTCAATTTTTGTCTATGCATTAAGTTCGTTATTTTGGGTTAACTTTTTATAGAGTAGGTACCTTCGAATCTAGTTCGTATTATATCGTCTTCGCTGAATGAAGTTCCAAGTCAACTTTTACAATAAACGAGATAGGTATATTTAATCAAACAACAACATTTAAGTTACATGACAGCTGTATGTACCTATACGAATAACGTTCCTTTATTATAAACTGTTTTTTTTTTTTCAGTGATGTCATGCTCATCTCAACCATTCCTGGGAAGGACTTAAGACAAGCGAATCATTTCAAGAAATGAATCTACTTCTAATTGACCTGACCGGCTAGTGGTCCCATTTACGTCGAGTCCACTGTTCTATGATTAATGTGTTGAAAATCAAAATTGTAGCTTTAATTGGCAAGATAATGCTGATAGTGGAAAAGGTGGCCCGGAAAAAACTGTCACAACTCAATAAACCAAATCCATTTTCAACAAAATGTAAATTATTAAAACCACACCAATATTCCACATATTGAAACTGAGCCTTGTGTTTTCCGTTTTGTAGAAAAATTTCATTTGCTGAAGTTGCTATGGTTTTCCTTTGGACCCTCGATATGTTCATAATTGTGTTCATAAACCAAACGCCATAGGTATAAAATTTCTGAACTAAAAAAGTCAATCTAATTGGACATTGCTTTGATTTTTTTTTGTTCGTTTAGTTAAACAAAAAGGCTTGAGTACAACCTCCGAAAAAAAAAAATCATTTACTACCTATCTATCCCATTTTATTTTAAATTCACTGTTTCAACAAATGTTTTATCCTTTTTCTTCTGATTTGTATGCCGTGCAATCTGGGTTGAGTGCCACCGCATTTCAATATACCTACCTATAGTTTTGAAAATCTCGCGTTATCATAATCTCACGCTATAAAAATCCCGCGAACTTAAATATCGGAAAATTATTATCTCGCATCATTACACGACCGAATTAGTGAGTATTTTATTTAAATGCAAGATTATAACATTCACATTACTTATTATGTACATTATGTCAAAGCCATTTCAAGCTCAAAAGCAGTCCTACTAATTAATACTAATTAACAATTGATAACTCGAGAATTTTGTGTGAGATTTTCAAAATACCAAATTTTCTATTGCTATAGATATATACGTGAAATTTCGTTATTCGAAATCGGTATACCGTTTCAGTGTAATTTAGGTTGCATTTAAAAGGACGAAGATCTTTCATGTAGTACAGAAAATGAAACTAGGTAAACGATAAATTATGTATGTGATGAGGATGAATGAATGTCGTCTTGCCGACGGCAACTCCAAAGGCAACTGCAGCGCCGAACAAAACAAATCGCTTATTTATTAATTTCTAATAGATACATAATAATGTTAAATATCGGTATTAGTTTTCGATTGTGGGATAATATGGTTGAGGCGGTGCAAATTGAGCAGGGTTTAAGTTTATTCATAGATCTAAACTAAAAGATAGAATAAAGTGTAGATATAAGACTAAATAAACTATAACTAAACTACTTTTTTTAAATTAAACTAAAATTTATAAAAATATACAAATTTAACAAGATAAGATACCTATTTACATTTTTAGTATTTGAATTGAGTTTGTGTGTGTATAGAAGTTGTTGTCGCTGTAATATAGTACAGCAAACAAGAGGTCGGAGAGTTTTCCGTTTTGGTAAACAAAACCCCAAAAAATAAACAGACCTTCAGAGCCGCAAGACAAAAACAAAACACTTGAAGAAATTGTCTATTAAGGTGCTTTTTTTTACTATTTCTTCTTTTTGCGCTCTAAGACCGAACTAATTTTTCACTTTTTTCATTTTTCTTTAAATTTTCTTTAAATCATATTTGCTTTTCTTTTTGATGACATCACTTAAGGTTGTTGCTTTTTTTAATTTGTTTCCTATCAACTTAATTTAGTTGACAAAAAAAAAAAACGGAGGCACAACAGAATAGAAGCTGAATTTTGATAAAAGCTTGTTGGTTTGGATGCTGGAAACTATGTTGTTGATGTTACTATTCCTGTTGTATTGCAGAGGCTTTAGCGCCGCGTTGAGGGCTGGTATTTTGCCAATTCACCTTTGTGCGGCGGCTAACTTTTTGTCTCATTTTTCTTAAATATATAATTTCACACTCACACTTTGTTTCTTTTTTTTTTTTTAATTACGTTTAAATTCTTTTAATCGACACCCACACTATTTTTTAGTATTGGAAACCAGGACGGGGATCAGCGAGCGAGCGAACGAGCGGCAAGCGGGGGCGGAAGCGAATTAGAATTGATATATTACATATGGGTTTTCGTTTCTTTTTACGGTGTGGTGCGATGAACAGTGTTGGGCGGGTGGTTGTAGTTAGATTGATTGGTTGGGGAGGGGGTTGAGGGGCGGCGATAGTTGTTATTGTTATCCACCCGCACACTACTCGAGAAATTTGACAGAGTGTAATCAAATTGTAATTATTTCAACACGATGACAACCATCACATCACAGAAATTTATGTATTTAAAGCAAAATAATTGTATATTAAACGAAAAGGAATTCTCAGATCAAAAATGCAAATATACAATAAAAAAAAAACTAAATGAGAATTAGATATATATTCGTTTTAAATTGACAAAGCCTACCCTATGGTTGTGTTGCCGTGTTTTGTTTTGTCGTTTTGCCGTCGCACTTTAACACAGGAAAAATTATAAATCCGCCTGTTTTGTTGTATTTTTTCGCATTAAAATATAGTTGTAGATAGGTATTTTATTTATATTTATACAATATATAAATTATTTTGATTTTAACTTACACACGCACTACATTTTCTCGTTTTTGTATCTTCTATATTATTTTATATAAACAAGTTACGACGAATAAGAAGCATTAGCGGCAGCAGCAGCAACAACATTTGTGAATGGAATAACAAAACAATTTTAATAATAAAAAAAAAAAACAACAAACAAAACTGTTAAATTATCATCGAGCCATTTATCACCATTGATCACTTATTTAAGGTGTATAAATGTGCGATACTGCGATATAAAGAAAATAGAAAATACTTATGTATTTATTTATATTTTAAAACAACTAATTTTTTCGGCAACAAATTCTTTTGGTTAATTTTTTTAATAACGTGAGAGAGCCAGAGCGCGAGTGAATTGATTTATTATTTATTTCTTTTTCTTTATGTCATTTATTTATAAAATACGAACGAACCAACGAACAAAAATATCCGAACAACGAAACGTATAATAGGTTAGTGCACGAGAAATGAAATAACCGCACATTTGGGGCCGCAGCACAGCAGAGGAGACGCACGCGATTATTATTGTTGAAAAAAGTTAAAAAAAAAAACAACGTTAAGAAAAACGTGAAGAAAAAAATATATCCCATTAGTTTTTAAAGTAGTTGCCGTTGGATTGTGTTGTTGTTTTTGTCGTTGGCTTCGTCATTTTGTTGTTGCCTTCTTCTTCTGTCCGTTGCTGTTGCTACTTCTCGTTCTTGTTGCTTGTCTCATTTCTCATCATATTAAACAGAGCAGAGTCGAGCGAGAGACGTGAGTCTGTCTCTCCTTTTGGCTTTGCGTGTTTCTTTCTATTTGTCAATGTGACGACGATGTTGGTGTTCGGTTGTCCGGTCGGTTGAATGCTCTCACATATTTTATTTGAATCGTGTAGTGAAAGATCATACACTTAACATTCGCACACATCTATAAGAGTATGTATATTGTGTGGGTGCGAACTGCGAAGGAGTTTAGATTAGTAGCCAGTGCAAACATAGGCACTTACACACACACGCAAATGTTGTTCTTTTTTGTTGTACTTTTCCTTTTCGTTCATTTTTTTCTTGGTGTGTGATTGCTAGAATATGGCCGCACACATCTACCTTGTTTTCCTATAAAAAAAAATCACTCATACACGTGTTCGGTTTTATATCAACCACACTACTTCTCATTTTTCCAATCTATCTCCCTCTCTCCTCACTCTCTCTTACTCACTCTCTAGCTCTCTTTCTTACTCTTACTAACCATAAATAAAGTGCATTTTCCATAATGAATTCAATGGAATCGGTTCGATGTAACCGGTTCGGTATCGGTGTTTGTAGGGGCAGTGGATTACCGCATTTCTTTCTTTATTTTGTGTGCGACACTGCTTTTTGTACACCATCAACCAACGACGTCAACATGGTGTGTCCTATAGTGATAAGGGACACATGCCAAAGTGTGTGTGCGTTTGTGTGAAATAGAGATGTATAGTAGGGTAGTAGAGAATGTTGGTTTAGTCGTATATTTTGTTTCTAAAACTAGATTGAAAAAGACAGCAAATCATAACCAAACAGTAATCGCGCGGACCGGAATTATTATTGTAATTATAGGTAAAAGAAAACATTAATGCCGGTAAAATTTTAGAATCAAATACACATCTCTGCTCGTACAGGAATCTGCAAATTCCTTAATTCATGTTGAATTATCAGTTACTTGATTAGATACCTACTTCATATTAAAAAGCAAAACAAGAACGTAGGTAGGTAGAGAATGTCATATGAAGCTAGCGGAAAAACATTGAGACATTTTACTTAATAATTAAGACTAAAACTAAAAACAAAAAAACGGCTTAAATTTTTTGTATAAACACGGAACCTATTAAAATAACACAGACTTCAAAAATTCGTTCTTTTTTCGACGAGGTGAAATAACACCGATTTGAATTGTTTTAGGTCTTTTGGAAGAGATACATATGTAGGTATACATACCTACCTGTTGGTATGGCTAAACAGAAAGGCCCCAAATTTTAAGCTGATAGGAAGATTTCTACTACATAAAAATTTGCTAGTTTAAAAGCAGTTTATTATTTTTTTTTATTTTAAATACTTTTTAGGTAAGCAATCACCTTTTTTGACATTTTTACTAAATGTCAACATGTCATACCTTTGAAGTTGTACGATACTAAAAAAATGTCAGATATTGTACGACTAATATTCGAAAATATTCATTTTGACATAGTGTCATCTAAAACAGTTCTTACATCATACCTGCTTATTAGACTTAAATTTTAAGCCAACGTTTATTTTTTTTGTAAAAATAAGCACCGAGCGGTTCATAAAACTACAGCACCTCCTTCCTATAGAAATAAACCAGCCATAGTGTCTGTCAGTATCACCAAAAAAAAAACAGTGTTTCTTTTTAAGCTTAGAAACATCAGAGCGCTCAACTTGTGATACTTTTTTCAATCAAAGCTAGCTCGCACTCTATGAGATCAATATAAAACTACGGAACGAAATTCTGAGCGAGATGTATTATTAAATGAAAAGAAAAAATTTTCACAAAGTATGCAGGTAGGTGAATAACTCTTTGACAGCTTCTGAGAAAATGTCTAATCACAACTGACAGTTCAGTGTTCAGGTTTGTTTCATTTTTCTTTCCACAGCTTACTCGACTTGTCAAGGCTTTTCTCAGTGCTCAGCTCAGAGCTTAATAAGAAAAACGAATACAGTATTTTATATTAATAATGTATTATTACTGACTGAAGGATCTGACCCTTGTATCGACATAGGTAGACAACTGACAACTCGATTGTTCTTTTTACCTTTTTTGCCTGGTAAATCCATTAAAATCAGATCTTAAAAGTAATTTTAAATTATAAGTTTTTTATTTTTGTTTTATTTGTTTTGCCTTATTGCATTTTTCAATTTAGAAACCGTTATTCATTCCACGTGAATTTAAGGTGTCAAAGCTAAACTATCAACGAAGCAAAATATCAAATAGCCCACCACATTCCATTAAATACACCAAACAGATTCTTAAAGTCGGAATATATTATACATTTCTGTGCACAAATAAAAATGCAGATACATTTTCGTGTGTACAATTTTACATGGTTTAATAGACAACGCCAATATACTCAAAAAAAAAACTCTTTTAATACATAATATAACTCACCGTACTATGTTCTCACCAAAACGAAGTACTAGATTTCGACTGAAAACTTTTGATATTTCAAATTGATGCACAAGATTTTATGGAGATTTTGATGAAATCTCAATGAAAACTCTGGATTTCAACGAAATCTCAATTTAAATCTTGATACTTATTTAAAATCTTAACATTTTTCAGTTGAAATCTGATATTTCGGTTCGGCGGGAACAGAATTAAAGGAAATCGCAATTAAATTTTTCATGATATCGACTTAGACGAATTCAATATTTTCAAATAAAGGTTTCCTTTACATTCGTGTTGACTTAAATGTAATATAAATGTAAGTCTTATACTCAACTGGCGCCCTAGGAGCCTTACAACCAACTTATTCGCTCATATTACTCAAAATTTATTATTCATTACTTGACCTAAGAACTTTTTGTCTGTAGTCAATTACATAATCTACAAGTCAATAGTTTTTATGGTAAGATATACTCTTTTTTGTTTGTCACTTCAGCTCGAGAGGCAGTATCCTGGCAAACAAAATAGTTTTGTTTTTAGGTGGCAGTGGCTGGGAATTGTTACCCGACCTTTGGCCTGAAAACTCAACGTATAAAATAAATACGCAGTAACTATACTACTACTAGTAATAATTAAAAATAATACATTTCTTCTTTTCTGTTTTCAGATCCTCTACTATTTAGGGATTATGACTACCCTTAAAATGTATGAGGACAGTGCAAGCGTCTTAGGAAAGTTGGAGGATATAAAGGAGATACCGATACACATTGATTTTAAATGTCTGAATATTATAATGGTTTAAAAATATAGAGTCGGGTTAAGCGTTCCACATTCATGTAGTGTGGCTTAAAAAAGAATCTCTGAATTTAACCTATACTATAGGGCTAATGTTGTCTATTTACAGCAAAAGAATAAAGCGTGTCAAGTAAATTGTTTTGTGAAAATGTAAATGTGTGCTTTGATCAAAATAAAACATTAGCGTAGTATTAATAATTTAAAACGTTTTTGTTTAAAAACAAAAACAATCACTACACACAACATACTTCATTCCCCATTCGCACTTAGAATAATTTTGTTTATCTTTTCACCAAGGTTAACTAGATTTCAATTTGTGTTACCATTTTTGCAGATGGCTCAAAAAATCACCCGAGAAAACTCATTTCCGTATTAAAAAATTGTTGTTTTCTTATAGAGTTCTTATTATATTTTGCGCGCCTTTGAAATTTCATTCTCAAAATTTGGGGTTTTAATCAATAAATTTCGTATTATCAAGAACCCTGCAATAGTACATTATACACTTATCTAATAATTGTATACAAAGTTTAACCAAACAAATTATTGTTAAAATTTTGTTCAACCCCAGCTAAAAATTAAGTTTTTATTTCCAAGTTAACAGCAATAATCTGCAACATTTAACCCTCGAAATAGTTTTTGTTCTCGAAAATATCAACAAAAATCTTGGCTTGATCTTGACATAAAATAAGCTGTATTCTGAAACTCGATTTTTTGCGAACATTTGCAAAAATGTGGGAGCTAAAATTTTGCGTACTCTGCTTACTACTAGGCTTTGATAACAATTTTACGGCTTATATGGACCAAAAGAATCAGCATGAAAATTCATATTAGTCTCGGAACATGGTATGGACGAAACAGTTTTAAATAAATAAAATAAATTTTCGAATATACTTTTGTTTTTCATTGCTAATATCATATGTTTAAATAAATAAACAAAGTTTATCGTTTATATACAGAAGAATGTAACTATTAATTTTAGAAATGATATCAGCACATGTTTCTTCTCAAACTTGTTTACAACTACTGAGTGAACTGAATTCCCTGCAACCTGTAAGGAATATTAAAATCAGGCAGTTACATCTGTAATATGCTTGAGTGTGTTAGTGTGCGATGGTGTTTTTGGATTGGACGAGCTATCCTATCCTAGGTACGCAGTGGATGCCCTATCTTTGGTGTGACGTGATTGCGCTCTTTATAAGAGGCCACTCTAACACATACATATAACATATTTTAATAGGGGAATAAAATGAAAAAGGAATTAAATACAACTTTAATAATTATTGTAGAAATACAAAACGCAACTAGTCCCAGAATTCTCTATAAAAAATATGTAAATTGAAAAGTTTTGCGTTCTAAAGTCAAGCATACAATTCTTACAATTCCAATCAAATTGGAGCCTGTAAAGTAAAATAAGATAGAAAAATTAAAATAAGATGAAATGAATTTACCAAAAAGTAAAAAATCACACACCCTGTAGCTACGTCCTAAGAGCCTGTGTGCAGGGATTTTAATTGGATTTTATAGCATATTTAGGTTGTTTAAATGTACCAAAAATTTCCCTGTTTGCCATAATTATTAGTTAGTGGATACAACAACAAAAGCTTTTATTGCTAAAAAAAATTAAATGAGACGTTTGCCAGTTTTCTCAAGAGGGCGCTCTTCATTTAGCCGTGGTTTTAAACTCGAATTCTGTGCTTTCGAAAGTGTGTTTAGTGTTCAATCAGAAATATGTGTGAGGGGCAAATTTGCGAAGGTATTGGCACCTGGTAAGTTGCTTTGCACGCCACATATAAGTCAGTATGTGTACTGACAAATGGAGATAGAATTTTTTACGATTTGTTGTTCAATGTATTTCCCATAAGAAAAAGCAAAAAGAGGCTCAAAAAACATAAATTTTACTAATTAATTTTGTATGAACGGGTATCAATATTATGATTTTAACAGAATAATAATCTGTATTTATTTATAAATCAGGTGGAAAATATTTCAAAAACATAATTAATCCTGTGTAATTTGTACTCAAAAAATGTTAAGAAATCGCAAGAAAACAACAACAAATACTTTAAAAAATGGATACACATGAATTTTTTGAATTAAGTCACAAAAACAACAAAATTTCTTTCATTTTTCTGCTTTTTAATTTGTCTTGATTATCATAGAAATTTGTCAACAAGAAAAAATAAAATTTTTCACAAAACGAAAACACTAAACGACGTACAGTGACCGAATTGAATTGAAAAAATAATAGAAGTACATAGTATTAGTAAACTTTATTGTGTTTTTTTTTTTTGTTACATTTGTGTTTTTATATTACATAGTAATTTAATTACACTTGAAAAAATTGCTGACTTGTCAGGTCACAGGGGTCTTATGTTTGTTTTATTTTTAATTAAATAGATAATTATTGATTTAAGGACAAATATTCTACCTTGAGACTAAAACATGGCTAGTCAAAGAAGGCCATGCAAATTGCTTCTTAAAAAAACTGTTTCGTCTGTTATTCACATACGATATGTTTACGATTTTTGAAGATGAGTTACAAAAGATTAATTAAGTTTCGTTCTATATTTTTAACCTGATTTAGAAATTAACACATATTACTATTCTTTTAAAATCATAAAATGCATACCGGTTCATATAAATTTGATTAGTTAAATCAAAGTTTTTCCGACACAATTTTGATTTTTTCTTATGGGAAATACATTGAACGTCAAATCTAAAAAAATCTATCTCTAATTGAAGGTTCACGCGCTGACTGCCAGGTGCCGTGACTCCATGTGTCAATAATACCAAATCTTAATTCAGGGCCTTCATCGCGTAAGACGACGATGGTGTGACGACGTCGTCTGGACGATTGAATTGCTTCGTATAACACATAAAAACTTGAATCGTCTGGACGATGTCGTTAAAACGATTCAACTTTAGCTTCATGTAACTTGTTGAACTGTCAAATATCGTCGACTGAACGATTGCGATTGAACGATTGCTATTTTACAATCGTCTCATACATTTAGTGGAGTTTTTGAATTTTTGAAAGTTTTCTTTTTATTTTAAATTTATTGAAAAAAAAATGTTACGACATTACAATGTTTTATTTTTCGATGATAATGAAAACGAATCAAGTACCGAATTAATGCGAATGCGAAGGACATTAAGGCGGTCAGCCATCAGACGAATAGGGGGAATAACATGTAGCATACGAAAACATGCACGTGCCGTAACTATTCGGGACTGGTGGAAGTCTGATCATAGCCTCTTCGTGGCGGCCGCTAGAAACAAGCCTTTAAAAAGGTTTGGCTAATATGATCAGGCTGGTTCCTCAGGTTGGCGACAGGTTAATTCCCTGTCCCGTAAAACTTTTGAATTACGAGACCGACAACAAGCCTCGGAAACGGACTGATCACACGACGACAACCAATGCAACGAAAACTGAAAAATGATTTACGAATTTTCTTATGGAACGTACGATCGCTCTATAGAGCTCGAGCTGCTCAGCAGCTAGCCGATGCCCTGTCAAAATATAAAGCTGACATAACAGCTCTTCAAGAAATCAGATGGACAGGGAATGGTGTTCTACAGAAGAAAGAATATGACATATACTATAGCTGTCATACAAAACACCATGTGCTCGGGGTAGGCTTCCTAGTCAGCGAAAAAATGAAGTCTACCATCATCGGCTTTAACGCTATAAGCGAAAGGCTATGCACCCTTCGCGTGCGAGGCAAATTTACGAACATCAGCCTCATTAACGTTCACGGACCTACGGAGGAGTCCTCAGACGAAGAAAAAGAGACTTACTACGAACAAGTCGAGAGGGCCCTCAATGCCTGTCCAAGGTATGATGTTAAAATCATCCTTGGGGATTTGAACGCAAAAATAGGTCGGGAGCCGGTATTCAGGCATTACGCAGGCACCCATAGTTTGCATGAGAACACTAATGACAATGGACTTCGAGTCTTAGAATTGGCAGCATCGAAAAACATGGTCGTTGCGAGTACCAGGTTCCCGCGTAAAGATATCTACAAAGCCACCTGGGTATCACCTGATGGAGTCACTCGTAACCAAATAGACCACGTGTTGATAGACCGTCGCCACTACTCGAACTTGATGACGGTACGAACGTACCGAGGTGCCAATATCGACTCGGATCACTATCTTGTTGGTATGGTTTTCCGAGGGCGGATTGCCTTGCGAAAACGCATTGCATCCGCCGATCAGGTTCGAATCAACACGGCTGCCCTGCGCAATGAAAACACCAGTAACACCTTTGGTAATGCGTTAGGACTCGCCCTAGAATCACTTGATTTAGGGAGAGTAAGTCCTGGAGCCAGTATGCTGGGCGTAAATGAGAAGTGGACACGCCTTAAGAATATTGTCATTAGTACTGCCAACTCCATCTTAGGCAGCAGTCGTAAAAATCGGAACGACTGGTTTGATGATGAATGCAAGCTAGCGACTGAACGTAAGAATGTTGCGTACCGAGCAATGCAACAATCTCATAGAACGCGGGCACGCGAAGAGGAATATAAAGAGCTCAGAAGAATAGAAAAACGGCTACACAGACAAAAAAAATCAGCCTGGGAGAAGAACCTAATCTGTGAAATTGAAAATAGCCGAGAGCGAGGTCCGCACCAGGCGCGGAAGTTCTACCAATCCGTCCGAAACATGACGCAGTACACACCACGCTGCACATACTGCAAGGACGGAGAGGGAAATCTGATCACCGATCCTGAAAGCATACTGGAGCGATGGGAAGTGTACTTTAATGAATTGCTAAATGGTCAGCTCACTGCAGAAGTGGAGGCTCCACTACTTCAAGAAGAATACTCTATGTTGCCGCCACCAAGCATAGAAGAGGTTGAGAAGGCTATAGGCCGGCTTAAACAGAACAAAGCCCCGGGAGCCGATGGCATACCAGCCGAATTATTCCATCACGGCGGGCCAGCCTTACGTCAAGCAATTCATGATATTATAGTACACGTATGGGAGCAGGAAGAAATGCCAGAAGACTGGCGAAAAGGTTTAATATGCCCCATACATAAGAAGGGAGATGTCACAACGTGCAGCAATTATAGAGGTATCACGTTGTTGAGTACCGCCTATAAGATACTCTCCTCTATCCTACAAGACCGGATAACCCCATACGCTAAAACCGTTATCGGACAATATCAGTGTGGTTTCATTCCAGGCAAATCAACAACTGATCAGATATTTACCCTTAGGCAGGCGATGGAAAAATGTCTAGAATTTAACATCCCAACATACCATCTGTTTATAGACTTTAAGGCCGCCTATGATAGCATAGCCAGGGTAGAACTTTACAAAGCCATGAGAGAATTCGGCATCCCAAATAAATTGACACGACTATGTAGGTTGACCATGACCAACGTAACAAGCCAAGTAAAAATAGCCGGATTGCTATCCAGACCAATCAACATCTTTAATGGACTCCGACAAGGGGACGGTTTGGCCTGCCTCCTCTTCAACCTGGCGTTGGAGAAAGCAATCCGTGACTCTGGCACGGCAACAAGAGGGACCATCGTCAACAGGTCCAGCCAGTTACTAGCTTACGCAGACGACATCGACATCATCGGAAGAACCGAACAAGCTGTACACGATTCCTTCATCCAGATCGAGCAGGCGGCACAAAATCTGGGGCTGCACATTAGTGAAGGTAAAACAAAGTACATGGTGGCGTCGAATGCGAGAGGAACAGTTGGTCAAACAATCAAGGTTGCGGAGCACGAATTTGAAGTGGTGCAATCCTTTAAATACCTTGGGTCAATAGTAGCAGCCGATAACAATATAGAAGAAGAAATACGCGGGCGGCTTCTCAAATCCAACAGAGCCTACTATAGTCTGTCAAAGCTCTTCAAATCCAGAAATCTCACCATAACTTCAAAACTACTGCTGTACAGGACCATGGTCCTGCCAGTACTCACATATGGATCCGAGACTTGGGTGCTTAGCAAAAGGCACTCCGACCTCTTAGCTGCGTTCGAGAGAAAAGTTTTAAGGAGAATTGTTGGCCCCGTATGTGAGGAAGGACGATTCCGGAGACGGTACAATCATGAACTGTACGCAATCTACCTTGAAGCAGATATCGTGACAAAAATTAAGCTCGGTAGACTCCGGTGGGCAGGGCACCTAGCTCGCACGAGCGAAGAGGAACCTGCTCGGAAAGTTCTTTGTGGTACATTCTATGGTAGACGACAGCGTGGTAGACCATGCTTGCGCTGGAGAGATGGCGTAGACCAGGACGCCCGAAGCCTTGGGGTGCGCAACTGGATGGCGTCGGCTAGAGACCGGGATAGGTGGAGAGACTTGTTGAAAGAGGCCAGGACCGGAACCCGGTTGTCGAGCCGATGATGATGATGATGATGAAGGACATTAAGGGATACATCGGATCCCCTCTCACTTCCAGCAAAAAAGTAAAAACAATATACAAAATAATATTAAGTTACAAATCATTTGTTTTGGTTCATTGTAGTTTTATTCAACGTTTTCGTTTATCCAAAGAAGCATTGGTTTTAGTCTTAGAAACAGTTAATCTGAGGAGCGGTTCGCGGTCAACATATATTCCTCCCATTCTTAGACTTTGTGCTACATTGGAGGTTCTAGCTGGTGGTGGCTACCAATGGTTGACTGGTAACGATTTTGGTATTTCTGTTGGACAAAGTACCCTTTCAGAGATAGTTTCTGAGACTACAAAATTATTAGAACAAGAGTTATGTCCAATGTGGATTAAATGGGACATGGACAGTGAAACTAGAAAACTGGAAATAAAACAATGGTTTTATCAAAAACATGCGATACCAGAAAGTATGAGTAAATAATCATCACCTTGTCGGTTTAATTTAAAAATTATTTTCAGTCATCGGATGTGTAGATGGTACCCACATTTATTTTCAAAGACCAACAGAAAATGAGGAAATTTATTTCAATAGAAAGGGCAGACACAGCTTAAATGTTATGATAGTATGTTAATGCTTTTTGTTTACGTTATATATAAAAAAATGTGTATTTAAGGCTTGCGACCACAAAATGCGAATAATAGCAATAAACGGCAGATACCCTGGGTCCGCGCATGACTCATTGGTTTGGAAATATTCCAACGAAAGAGCCTTTTTTGTCAACAACTTCGTAGAGCGTAACCATGACAGTTGGCTTTTGGGTAAGTTCGGAATAAAAAGCATATTGATAAAGTTATCCTTTAAAAATGTTAATATTGTAGGTGACAGTGGATATCCTCTTGAGCCTTGGTTGCTCACGCCCTATAGAACTTCTAATGACCCAGCTAAAAATAATTTTAACGAAATCCATTCTAAGGCTAGGAACCTGACAGAAAGATGCATTGGTGTTTATAAAGGTATAAACAAACAATTAAAAAAAGCACGGTTTACAAACCATCCACTCGTTGTTGGACTAAATGTCTCACAGAATTGGTCAAT
The DNA here is from genome assembly GCA_911387755.1 of Chrysotoxum bicinctum. Lineage (NCBI taxonomy): Eukaryota > Metazoa > Arthropoda > Insecta > Diptera > Syrphidae > Chrysotoxum > Chrysotoxum bicinctum. The sequence continues at coordinate 11,043,744 of OU426991.1, read as the reverse complement.
ACGTCCCTAAGGTTCTAATTTTAATCTGAAACTCTTCATTTACCACTTTGCAAATAAAATTAACGTTCAAAAGTTGACTTGAAATCAATATCGCACACTGTACCGAAAAATAAGCGGTTAAAAAAATGTTTTTTTTTTATTTTAGGTAAAGTCAACTTTTGAAATGTTAACTTAAATGAAAAACGGTAAATGGTAAGTTTTAGTAGAACAAAATTAGAACCTAGGAACGTATTAAACACTCCTGTTAAACTTTTGGTTTAGCCAGGAGAGGATAGTTTGTGAAACGTTTTTTCCATTTTTCCGTAAAGTGTAAAATATTAATGTTTCTTATTATAGGTCGATGGAGAATCCTAATGGAGGAGAGAAAAAGTAAATACCACCCCAACAAAGTTGCTATTTTTGCCAATGTTTGCGCTGCGTTACACAACATTTGTATTTATCACAAAATGGACAACGATATTGTAAGAGTTGACATCGAATCCAGTGGTGACTATACATTATTGCAACATACAACTGTTAGCAATGAGGTTTCGAACAGAAATATGAAAGAGCTGGCAGAGAGAATTCGAAACGGAATAAAAGAATCGCTTTTTGGATAATTTTTAAAGAAAAATTTTTATTTCATAGATTTTTTTTTGTTTAACTTTAATAAATAAATAAGTAAATAAAATAAAAAGGTATTTAACAAATTAAGTCTTCTTTTTCTTTATTGAAATAAATAGTATTAAAAAGAAACAAATTATATTAATCACAAAATATAACATAAAACATAAATATCATTTTAGTCCTCACTTATTTGCCTTTCTAATTTATGTGCCGCAATTTCGTTGCGCTCCTCGAGCAGCATTATTATTTTTGCATGAAACCGAGCATCTTCCTCGTTACGTTTCTCGAGTAGAGCTAAAATTCCCCGTTGAAACTCTCTATCAGCTTCCACCTGGGCTTTCAACAATTCTACCCTTGGGTCAACTTTGTTGTTTCTTCGCAACCGTTTTGGTTTGGTTACTGGAGTGGAATTTTGCATCTTTCTAAAAAAAAAAATCACTAGAATCATATTCGAATATTTTAGTTGTAAAAAAAAATTACCTCTTACGCAGCTCAGGCTCGACATCAATTTTGTTTCGTGGGCTCTCCATTACTGGGCTTTCAAAAACAACCTCATCCACCACATAGTCACATTCTGAATCCGAGATAAACATCTCGACAGCACCAGTGCAGTGCCAGCGCCAGCACCAAAGCAACTGGAGCTGCTCCCTGTAACAGATGTACGGAGGGATGCCATCTGAATTGCCTTTTCTTCGAGATCCGAAATAGGTGTTTCTTCGGATGGCCCACCTCCCGTTTTTTGTATGGAGAGTAAATTGTCGCTACATTTTTTTTTGGCTCGGTATTTGAAATCAGTCCAAACCTTAAACAAACAAATAAATTATGTTACTAAATCAGAAATCAACTCCTTGATTAGGTACCTTCCTCCAAGCAACCACAGATTTGTTGGGTAATCCAATTGCATTGAGCTTTGAAGCTATATCGGCCTTCGGCCCACAGCTTATTTTTCAACTGCCTACCTTGAGTTGTTTTGGGGATGTAGTTCTTTGCCATGTCAGGGTGCTCCTCCATAAAACCAATTAAAACTTCTAGTTGCTTCGGCGTGGCTGACCTACGAGATCAATATATAATTTCACTAAAATTAAATTACTGTTTGAACTTACATTTTGAAAAACAAAGAGCAAAACTTAAGTTTGATTACAGCTAGACAGCCCAAATGACATTTGTTGTTTCTTGATGTTCTCAAACTGTGAACGATAGACGACACGACCGAACGATGCGATTGAAACTTTACACGAAGCAAACTTTTGACGACGTCGTGTTCGACAATCGTTTGCACGACGATCGTCTTAAAAATTACGCGATGAGGGCCCAGGTATTCAACTTACCTATCATAAAAAGGATAGTGTTGCCATAAATGCGAAAATAAATGTTTTTAATTCTTTGATAAAATTAGATGTCCCTGTCACAACCGGGTAAATAAAAATCCAAGATGTATAGCAGTGGGAATTCTTGTTTTTTTTTATTCCCGAGCGATGCCTGAGAGAATAAAGATTGCTCTGAAGCGAGCTATTTAAGGAACACAATTGAGCACTGGCTTGTCATTGTATCTTGTTTTCAATAAACGGTAAAAAAATAATAATGAGAAAATTGTTACCCTTTCTTGATTGTTTATTCTTGAGTCCAAATTCTGACGTACTGTTAAATTCTTTCTTTTACCGCACTGCGTGAATGTGGAATACTTTAGCCGACATTTCATATTTCCTTCCCATTGCGATATTCAGACGTTCAAAACCAATGTGCATGTGTATCTGCCTTTTAAATACTCTCAAACTTTCTAAACGCTCTCACTGTGCTCAAACATATTAAGGGTTTCACTAACTTTTAGTGCGTGCAAAAAATATATATACAAAAAAATAATATCGTTCCTTATCAAGTCCTCGTCGAGGGTTAAAACTAAGAATAGATAAATAATATTGAGAATAAGTCAGCGAACACCCTAATGGAAGCGTCACTGCAAAAACACGTACATATATCTGAGAGGTTTTCTATATTTTAAGGATTGTGGCCATGGGTATTATATTTGAGGAGTACATTCGAATGTACACTTATTAAAAATATTACCTGCGAGGGGAACTTTATTGGTGGTAAACCGCTGTAATGCTCCAAATATATTAATGTGATCAGCTTTGCGGTTTTGTTCGCTTTAATATGAGTGGTTTGCTATGAGGTTCATTTGTTTTCTTTTATGCATTGTTTTGATCTATATTGTATATCAGATCAGCCCGGTTCTCCCCCTTGAGAGGTAAGTGGAATTATTCCTTAAACACAAAAAAAGAATTTTAAACTGGGGCATTATATAATTTATTTCTAATCTGCATCAAATCTATTTAATTAAATTTATACATACATATATGTATATGGAATGGTGAATCGAATTGTTAAAAGTCCGACCGTTTTGTTCCCTAGAAAAACAGGGTCCGTATCGCGTAAGAGTAAAGTGATCACTTAATTAAATGATTGTCGTTTTGACAATCGCTCACTCTATATTTTTTATTGATATGATAGACAGCTATAGTCAAAATGGCAATAAAAAAATTGATAATCAACTATCACTCTAGCCGATTCCACCCCAGGGTATCCAATAAGGACAGCGCTAGGCAAGGTTCTCTTCAGATTTTCCGACCGGTTTATTCCCCAAGTTGTGTACTGGGACAACATTGTATGAAGTAGTGTTTATTATTTTTGTAAATATTGTAAATCAAATAATATTAAATACTGTGTAAGAAATTTAATCCAAGTAATAAAATATATGAAACGAAATAAAATAAAATAATTAAAAGCTATTTTATTCGAAGTTAAGACCCTGTAAGCCCAAGTTTTGTTGCTGCTTTGGGAAGAATATTGGGCACGGGCGAGCTTACCAAAACCACGAAGAAAAAGCATCACAATTTTTATACTTAACCATTTATACAAGCTATTCTATTAATAGTTTCTTCTTTGATGCAATTGTTTTCGCTGAAAGAAACATGAATAGCACCGTTTACTCTATATTACCGCTATACACTGTTCAATTTATATTTGCAGTACAGGGAAAAAAGATATTTGCCTTTCAGTCTGACCATAATCTATCTTTATTTTAAAGCTCTTACAGGGTTGCCGTAGTGAGCATTTAAAATTGCCGTCAATCTCATAAAAATATCGATAGAGTTACCAACTATTTATTAATATACGCACATTTTAAAATATAAAAAAATATGACCTAAGTAAATTGAATCTATCTTTTTCCATACCACCAAGAGCTAAGATAGCAGGTGCGTTTTTTTAAGGGTATCCCCAGTAGGCCTAATCCCTTGCTAGGTAAAAAAAATAATCACAGAAAAAACTTAATTAAGTAAAAACAAATTACGTCATTACTCCGATGCCAAGGAGTAGTTGCTGCTACTGCTCTCTCCATTCAAGCTTATTATCAAACTTTCCATCGCGCCTTCAGTAAAAACATCCATTTCCCACATCTTCATCAATCTCTTTCTGAACATGTTCGACCGAACGGCGTCATTTTTCAGCGTCAACCTTCATAAAAGTCATAATAAAAACTGTTAACTGTTTTTCCAATAAAAGGAAAACCTAAAACATGCACACCGAAAAACACCAAGCGTCAACACCTTTTTCTCTAAAGTAGAAATATTTGCTATCAAAAGCTCTAAAAAGGCTTAAATCCTGAAAGTTACTTTGTGAAAACCAAAGAAAATGCCATATGAATTTCCATCAACTGGGCAATGGTAGCTCAGGGGCCAAATTACCGCATCAGTTTTTGAGTAATACGTGACTGAATTATGTGAGTTTGGCATTACCGCTTACGTAATCGAGTAATGGATTACATTAATTTGACATTTTCATTCGATCACTGATGGGACTCACTCACTTGGTCACTGAAGCGGTAATTTGGCTCCTGATTCAGTGTTTTTTTTTTTCGAAACACAATGTCAATAAGGGTTGGTTGCAAATAGGCGATTAGTCTTCTTTCCTTTCACCCGGGGAGCAGATATGTCATGGTGCGATGTACGTGAGCACACAAACAATTTAATTGTAACTCACTGATTCTGTTCTTACTTCAGTGGCAATTTCTTAAGTTAAGTTGCAGTACAAACACCATCAGGCACCAGTGTTTCTGAATAAGCTCTCCCATAAGGCCTGTACTGCAAATATAAATTGAACAGTGTATACAAACTTTCCTTGCTTTCATTGATAAGAGTTTGACGAAATGATTTTTTTGTCATAAGCCTTTTCTTTGTTTATTAATTCTGATTGATGTTTGCCCTGTTAAAGAAAAATATGTAATTTTAAGTATTAAAATGTTCACGTACATTTTTTTTCTTGACTACGCCTGTTTATTCAGTTTTTTTTTCTAGTAAAAATACATTAACTTATATTAAATAACATTATATTATATAATATATATATATATATATATATATATTCATTTACATTATATTTAAAATGCGTTCCATCGCTTAAACTGTGCTTTCTACAAAAATTATATTTTTATGGTACAGAATTTTGTTTAAGTAAATTAAATAAAATAAAAATAAAAAAAGCAAAATGCATCCGTGTTTTTTGACGAATAATATATGTATATATCAAATCTAATATGATTTTCAACATTTGTTTACCATAGGTCTAAAAATGGTTTGGATTGTTGTAATTGTATTTCAATAGTAAATCCTTTCATAACACCATTTAAAAAATCGAGAAAAATATTGAGTTGATTTTCCTCAACATATTTAACTGATAATAATGGAAACTCAGGGCAATTCTGTTTATTTTCGGTTTCAACTTCAACCATGAAAATTTTGCTGAAAAAGTCAAAGGATTACTCACTCGTTTACTAGAAACTTGCGCATAGGCCTTACCATTAAATTTGTCATGATTCACTCAACCTCAAATCATCAAGCAGTTTTTATTCTTCGACAAATGTTAAATGAATTCTCCGGCTCCAATCAGTTGAATACTGTTGTGCTTGTTGTCGACGTCAGTGATGCTTGATTGCTGTCCTCTTGGAATGTTAATACTACTTATGGATAGGTTTGGATGAGTTTTCGGCTGGTTATTGAAATCTTGAAAATTATTTACATAATCATTTTGCTGTCAATTACTGATGGATCAACTCCACTAAAAATAAGATCTCACCTTGAAATCTCTAATTTTCGGAATTTTATGTAAAAAGTCGATTTTTGGGATACTGAAGTTTGATAGTTCTGATTGTTAGACTATTTTCTCCGAATCTTTCGGCTGTTACGTTAATATATGATTTTTTTGTGTCTCGTCATTCGTTGAGATTTGTTTTGAAGAAGAAAACAGTTTCCATTATTAAGAATATTCAAAACTTTGTCAAATTTATCTAGCAAGACAATTTTATTGCCATATTGTATATCTGCTTATAAAATGATAATGTTGTTTTTATCAATATACAAATAGAGTCAATACTAGATGTTCATGTTCTTTTTTAGATTATATGAAAGTTTCAATGCTTTTGCCAACATTGAAACGGATTGCAATACGGACATAAGGTAATGTTGAGATGGTTGTTTGAATTTCAGATTGATCCAAGTGGTGGTTTTCTCATAGCTCCATTAGAACATCGTCGGTTATGAACTGGTGATTTAATTTGGATGAACTTTTTTAGGCATTTTGTTATAAATCCAATATTGTTTATATATTTTATTTGCATTTTACGAAATCTTCGCAGTGATGTTCTTGAATTAATTTCAAAGAAATTACTCATTACTGACACAATTGTCCTAGTAAAAACTTTATTAGAAACCATCAGTCGTCACAATAATTTAAATAAACAAGTTTTTTAAGTTTAATCTTGTCATTTTTTGATTTATATGTTAAATTAAAAGTATTACTCTTCGATTTTGTTAACAACCTAAAGATTACTTCTCCAAAATTTTCGGTAATAGAAGTAGCAAAAAAAATGTATGAGAATAAAGAGTTCTTTATTTACAATTTCTAGTAATTAGAAAGAATTTAAAGATCAATGAATTGTTTAAAATAATTAAAATATTTTAACATTCTATAATCTTATATCCTCGCGAGCATAAATGAACTCACTCTCTACCTACGCTGAAGAGTGGGTAGTTTTGCTAACGCCCACTTCGAGTGCACAAATAGTGTGAGCTTTAATAATTCCAACATTCGTGTGCACCAGAAGAAATAAATATGCATACGGATGTTATTATCACGAGCATATAAGTTTTCATTCGGTAACGCAACCTCTCGAGCAGTTAACTGTAGCACATTTTCGATTACGTTTGGGCTGAAGTAATAAATTACATGAATTAACATATTTCATTGAATAAAAATAATAATTTAATACTTCATTTAACCAATCAATAAACTTAATTTATTTATAAATTAATTTTTTTAAATTTAATAAATTAATTCATATATCGAATATATAAGTTTTAGTTAATCGACATTAAGAAATATTAGTTAATTTATTAAATTTAAATAGTCTTCATTAACAAATAAATTAAATTAGTTAATATATATAATTTATGACAAACATTAAATTAATTAATAGATGTTCGCAATTGATTTTATTAAAAGCAATGAATACAAAAACGAAAACTTATAAATTGCAATACTTTTTCATTTTGTATTACATATTATTTAATTCATTAACTTCCTTAAAAATTATGTTTGCTTGAGTAATTTAATAAAATTTCCCTTGGTTTTTGTATTCTAAGATATTCAGGGGCTGATTTGAATATTATAAATGAATATAAAATATTTAATATTAAAACTTTAGGATGAGTTTTTTTAATATATTTATTTTTGGGGGCTTATTTTATTTATATCACCATCAAAATAAGAAAAAAAATCGAAAAATAATATAATTTGATAAGAAAACATATTTACATATATATATATTGCTATTGTTACTTAAATTAAGTTTTTAATTACAAATCAATTTATTTTACAAGTTTTCGAATAAATTATTTTTGAATACATGCATATTACATTATACATATGTATATATCAATTGTGATGGAAAGAAATTTTTTGCCAAAATTTTAATTATTGTTTTTTTTTTGTTTGCTTAATTTTAAATTCTAATTGTTTGTAAACATTATAAACATCTTTTTTAAGATATACTGATGGTTTCTGGGTTAAGATATACATTTTTTTCTGTTTATTTATGATATAAATTTAAATTATAAGAGATTAATATAATACTACTGCGCATGAATTCAACAAAAATGTATGGCAAAAACAATATTTTAAGAACAAACGCAAAACTGTATTATTTGTTGTATATTACAATTATTTTGTATAAGGAAGAAATTACATAAATGTCGATGTCATTTAATTTTGTGTTAAAGTCTACATATACATATGCAAATATAAAGTATTTTATTATTACTGCATTTTGATTTTGTTTTTCAGTTTTTTTTTTTGTAAATGTAGTCTTGTTATTTTCGAGTGAGAATTTCTTCACATGTATTTTTTATGTTTAGTGTACTTTTTTTGTTTCGTGTTGCTTTTTAAAGATGTATGTTTACAATGCGTGTGTAGATGGATGTGCTTAGGACGACGAGATGGCGGTAAGGGAATATGAGACGATTAATTATGGTTATATGTAAATGTTAAGCATTGTATCTTCATTTAGTTGTTAGAAGCAATGTTGATTTTGGGTCAGTGGTATTTGTTGCTAACCCGGACGAAGATAGTTGGCCTTCGATTTGATTTGAGGTGATTTGTTGCTGTTGGGGTGCTTGAAGTTGATCGACTGATGGAAGCATTCCAATATCAACTGATACCATTTGCGGCCGTTCTTGTTTTTCTATACATGCAGTTTTCTGATCAGGAAGATTCTGCTGTTGTTGTTGAATTGGTTGCGGATGCTGCTGTACTGAGGACTGCAATATTTGATCTTGAGGAACATCATAGTATACCATATTTCCAAGAGCGGTGTTTGATGTTGTAGTACACACCGGAGCTCTTATTTCCAAAACTCTAGTTGGCTCCGTTGAGTATTGATAATGGACTTGTTGTTGAGGTATAATTTGTTGTTGAGAGGATGGAATTTGCTGTTCCTTCAGTTGCGTCATATTTTGTATCGTTTGTTGCTGTTGAAGTGGACTCTGATCACAAAATTGATGTTGATTTGTTATGTTACTAGCGCTAGCCGATTGTAATAATGGATTCGTGTTTGTGTAACTGTTACTTACTCCGAAATTCTGTCCAACATTCACTGAACCAGGATATTTTTGTTGGGCTGAAGGTATTCCAGTCATAAAACCATTGTTAGGAATAGTAAGACTTGGTCTTGAGGCAGGTACTTGCTGAGGAGGAAACGTACTCAAAAGCGACGGTGCCGTTGAACTTTGTGACAGTTGTTGCCCATATGTAGCGTATGTGGCTTGTGGAATTTTTTGCATAAACATCATTTGCTGCTGTTGGGCAATCAAATCCGCCTCTGAATAAACGCTATGCTGAGTTGGTGTTTGTTGCTGTTGATATTGTTGGTGCAATTGCGTCTGAATTGAATCCACTACACTACCTTGTACCACATGACTTGCTGAAGATGGCGTTGCCGGTTGATGGTGCGATGCTGGCGGTGTATGTTGTACTACATAACCATCGTTGTTTTCATTATTATGGTAAGCTAAACAAAAATAAATTACATATTCGTTATCATAAAATTGCACAGAAAAAAATCGTCGCCGTTCAATGAAATGTTTACAAATAGAGCAGCACGAGACTAAGAAAGTTTTTCCAGAATATAAAACAAATTTTCGAAAAATATTCATTCGCTTAATAAAGTACATTTTAAAACAATATTTACAATAGTGACACGTAGAGCTCACTAGCACTCGGCGAGACCTCTCGCGAACCCGTCTCTACCCTCAGCGTGGTCTATGTGCAAAAATGGTACGGTTTCCTTTTTCTCTAAGCAGTCAAGAAACTATATTTTCCTACATTTTGGTTTATTTCCTTATTTTTAGCAATTTTGACCCTTGTCCTTGTGTCATCTTGTAAAAAAAATGCGAAACGGGGAAATAACATGCATTATTTAAAATAAAATTGGAGCAGCAATTTATTCAGTGGTTTTTGGACTATGAAGTTATTTACTAACACTGTTTCATTCAGGTTTTTGGTCACACATTCATTTTATTTTTAACCATTATTTAACTTGCCTTATTTTGTTCTTTTTTATGTCTCCAGCTTGTAAACCTATTGAAATGTATTAACAACAACAGAATACAATTTACGAGAGTTTACTCAGTTTCAAAAGAAAGGATTTAAGGATATTTCATTGAACGACGCGACGATGAAAGTTCAATAACAACTTACTTGCTCGAAGAGTTTTTTGAAATTTCTCCAATTCAACAAAATGCTTTAATCTCAATTCATCTTCTTCGATATGTTGACGTTGTAATAGAAGAAGTAAACGTTGTCGCACATTTGTTTCCAATCTAATGCCACACAAGTGATTACGAGCAGTATCAAGATTGTGTTTGATATCCTATCAAAGAAATGTTAACAAAATGTAAAAAGCCAATACAAAATTAATTTTGAAACAAATTTTTTTTTTAAATCATTAGTTGTTTATACAGTATTTAAATTACTAAGAGCTACAAATAACCGAACAATTAATATATGTATGTATTATTAGAAACTTAATCCTAAGCAAACAAAATTCAAAATTTAAACTGTTATTAAATAATTAAAAAAAAATAATAATTCGTAAATTTTGTTAATAATAGAAATTAACGCATTAAGGGTAACAGGGTAAAAAAAATTTGAAACTGAAATAATGTCATATTTCAAAATTTCACCATATTTTACTTTTCTAATGTGAAATATGTAGGACAATTTGTTCTTTTTTCGCTTTGAGCTCATGAAGTTTAAATTTTGCATACCTACAGAAAAAAAGCAATGTAATTATTTATTTGCAATAATTTTGTACAACCAAGAAATTTTCATGAACAGAACTCTCATTGATTTCTTGGAAATTTTAGGGTGGCTATACTCTGTTCAATTTATATTTGTACAGAGTACAGGGAAGATAGGATATTTGCCTTTCTGTCTGACCATTATGGTTTTCATTATGGTTTTTTTCCAAATGAAGAAAACCAGAATAAGTTTAAATCAGCTTTAAAGACCTGTAACTGTCATATTAAACTAGGAATCAAATGCACGATTAAAAATTTAGGCAAAAATATTACAATGTCCTAAGGGTAGTTCAAACTTTTGTAAGTAATAATTTATGGGACAAATCTTTTTTCGCACTCGAACGGATGCCAGAGATCTGAATGACTTTGATATGCACAAATCCACTGGCACAGATAACGGTCGTGTAATTGTTTTGAAGAAGTGAACTTCATCACTGGAAAAAACACTTTACGTAAGCTTTTCCATATGGATGGAAAACAGTATTTATCCACCATGTCCCTAAAAAAAGAAAATTTTCCCACTCGCCGAATTTCACTTACGTCTGTAATTTGCTAGTGCATGAAAACGCTGATGATCGATTAATCAGCTTAGGAAATGTCTCGTTTCGTTTCTAGATTCACATATTTGTTCTTCGGATGTGGAACTGCAACGGATTAATTCTAATCTTTACATCATTGTTCAATGAGGAACCAAAAGCTGTATAGAAAACTCGCATATTTTGCTTAAGTTCAGAGCAAGCATATCAAGTTCCACATTTCGGACAACAATTAATCTAGTGTCTTAGAAGTCTCCTCTGTTTTTGAATTGCTTAATGAGTGTTAGCAGCTTTGCATGTTATCAGCAACCGTTCCAGAAAAAAAGTTTTAAGAAAAGTACATTTATCATTTATTTGTCATAGGACAACATTTTCAGTTGCGAAAGTTATTTCAAAAATGGATTCATCGAATTATTATGTTTTTAGAAGTACTCGTAATACGTACGAAATTAGGTTGTTGAGCTAAAATTAAATTTCTGAAATCGTCAATCCTGATGGTAACATTGCTTTGATTTACTTTTCATCATTTCCTTATTCTCTAAGACATTTCTCAACTTGCATCAAATATAAAATGGAGGAGATCTAGATGATAAGTCTTATTGAACTCGGATGCCAAACGCGACTCAGTTACGAAACTGTTTGATGATTCTTTTGAAGTTTTACCCAAAATTCATATGTCAGCATCATGTTCATCTGCATGCCCAGTAATTGCAGATAGATACACACCAGTTCTTTATCGATTTCAAGTCGCATATTAAGCGTGGATAGTCATGATTTATACATATCCATGTCGTATCTCGGCATCGTCTGCTTCTACAGAAGGAAGATGAAGATATCGGTAAGAATACCACGGAACTCTTTGATGTTAAGAATGGTTTAAGGCAAGGCGTAGCGTCATCATGAAAATTCCTCTTAAAGCAGAGCTAGGTATTTCACAAGTGAATGACTCGGACAAAAAACTTCACGATAACTTTGAAGTGTTTAAGGACTTTATTTATCTGGACTCCACTATTAGCTCGCAAAAGATGAAAAGAATTTCTCTTGCTAACCGCTGTTAGTAGCGTAGTAACCTCCCATCACAGCTGACTTCTTTCCCACTCATCTTCCGAAACGCTCCAATCCAACCACTGATAATTCCAATCAAATCAACGCCACTATTAAAAACCATAACATATAGACTCACACATGAATTGTCACTAGGTCATCTTAAAACGATTACTCGTCATGACTACGCACAACCCAAAAGCCATAAACTGCTATGGGCAATGGATACCCATATTAAAACGGATTGTTTATCCAAAAAAATTCAATGAATGAGAATGCATCTGAGCAAGGGCCAGTGTAGCTTCGAGCGAAGTGCATAGTGAAATATGATATGACTTGTTAGGAACAATTACAAATAATTGGTAAATACTTTTGGTAATACAAATTCGATCAATATATAGGAAGTATCAGCTCTTCTCCCTTTTGAAAAAACACTGTGACCCAGGCGTTACAACAGTAGACAGACCCTGACTCTAATAACTAAGGCGACTTTATACAAAATCTTTATCCTGCTTTATGCAGCAGTAGCATGAACATTAAAAAGATCAAATGAAAAATTACTTGGGTGCTTTCAGACTAAAATTAATTTTAATTAATTATTAAGAACCTTTTTATATTCAAGGTTTAGATTGGTCTCTTGGCGGTCGTTATGAAAAGTATCGACTGCATAACATTGCTGGTGTTAGTTTATATCCTAACAGAATATGGAAATATTTTGTAATATCAGATATTATACCAATAGTATTTAGAAAAAGTGTTCCTGTGATTTAAGTTAATTTTTGTACATCGTCAGTAAAATTACAAAAAATATTAATGCGTTATTATTAATTAAATTAACAACCACCATCGTCAAAGCTCAAGAGTTCATTTTTGTTTAGCACCCTCTATCACTGCCAACCCACCACAACAAGATTCCCCAGATACTCGTTAGGTTAATAAGTATCTACTAGCGTAAATTTGTATGTTTTTTATGTGTAATATTATAAAGAACATATGAAGAGCTTAAGAAGAGTTTATGATGCGAAAGTCTTAAAGCTATGAGTAATAACAAATGCTTGAAGGGGAGGACCTGTCAACTCGTTGGATGAACGAATTTTATTTTAATTGTTTTGTGTATATTTTTATGTGTTCGTTCTTACCAGTGAACCGATGCAACTGGGCAAAACATTCGCCATATTTGTGAAATGTGGTTGTAAAATAGATGATGGTTGATTGGAATCTTTGCTTAAATAGTCAGCTATTGGCTTCAACTGCAAGTGGGTCATTGGAGGACTATGATGATGAAGTGTTGATTTGTGCAAGATTATGGAAGTTGATTGTGATGGTTGTGGAGCTTGATGATGCAATACTTGCTGTCGTTGGAAGGTGCTTGCTCGGTTTTGACATTTTTGTAAAAGTACAACACCACAATCGGTAGGGGTTGCGGCATCGACGGCGCCCACCGATTCTGGGACTTTGACTTGTGCAAACTGGTTAACATTATACATTGGATATGTATGCTTAAAAAAAAACTCAGGTGATTCACTCGAACTGAAAGACGGCGATTTCGCCCGCGACGATGAAGAGTAAGAAAAGTCATCAAAATTGTCACCACCCACATAGATTCGATCTTCATCATATTGTTCGGCATTATCCATGTCACCAGAGTATTCTTCTTCATCATCGTCATCGACGGCTAACTCATTCTTGGTACTCATGTATGTGTCACTACCATAACTACTTCCAGTTCTATGGTAACGATTATACTGAGAGTGAATCATTTCCATATCACTATATCCAAATGAATTGTCTTCTGATTCACTATTGTAGTCATTCCCTGCAGGTATTCCAAGATTCGAGGACATTCCTTGGTAAGTTTTATAGTTCCGATCGGAATTATAAAAGTTTCTTCGCAAACTTGGCTGACTAAGATGTTGGCGTCTGTGATGAAGGAGCAGAGTTGGATTAGGAATAGAGCGTGACACTGTCCGTAAGTTGGACTTGTTTTGTAGATTGTCTAAGCTTATGCTGGAAGCCTTAACACGGCTCACACCTTTTGCACATATTTCTGAAATTCTCGGAGCAACACTATGAATGATTTGCTCATGCTGTTGATGATAATTTTTTTCTCTGGTACTTCGTTTGATCAAATTTTTTCTTTTCCTCTGACTTTGGTTATTAATACCATGTGAGACTATAATATCCGTAGAACTACTTACAGGTTGTTTGGACGATCCTTCGCCGATTCCGTGTGATATACTGCAATTAGCCCCATATTGATGTCCATCATCGTCACTGCTGGAACGCAAATGAAGTTTTTTTCTGTTTCGTAATTTTGGCTTGGCTGATTGAAAAAAATAGGAACCAATATTACTTCTGGATTTCTTGTGTTTTTTGCCACGAAGTAAATCTTGTTGGGGTAATTTGGGTGCTTTTGTTTTAGATGAGCATCGCCTAACATTTTCTATTTGATTTTTATTCTTTCGATTTATATTTATTTGAGGAGCAATGCCCATAGTAATACTGCGTCTTTGCCTTGGCTTTGCTATTCCCGACGGCAATTGCTTTGGTAACGAAGCACTTGAATTGAGAATTCTTGAATTCTGATAAACCAGAGTACAACTACTGGAATTTTTACCAATTTGTGGAATATTTTGTATTGACCCCGATGGGGATTGAAAGATCTGTTGCAAAGACTGTGAAAGGGTTTTCGCCTTACATTCTGACGTGCTCGTATTTGCAAGGAATTGCATTCTCACAGGCGAAAATACATTATTTTGTTGTTGGGCTGATGCGTTTGTTGCTATTAAAGATGATGATGACGATGATGCCGTTTCAGCCGTTTCACCAGCTACAAGTGTTCCTCCAGCAAATTGAAGATTATCGTTGGGTAGTTTCTGAAGCTGTGTTACATGTATTTAAGAAAATTCAATTCGAATATAGAACATTATGTGGGGTTGGTTAGGCACAATAAGGATCAAAAATGGTGAGTAATAATTTTTTTTATCTATTTTTCAATTGCTTATTTTCCATTTTTTTTGTTTTGGGTAAGTATAAGTTAATTTACAAGAAAACTTATAATTTTGAAGGGACATAAGAAAGATATATGTAAATAATAATTGAAAAACGGAGACATTACATATATAATAAAGTCCATTAAGTGAAAACAACTAATTTTTAAAGATTTATAAATTACCGATTGTATCACAGATGGAAGCATAGATGGATTCGTTGCTGCCAATGAAAGTTGTTCTTCAGACGCAATGCGCACTGGCAAACTATTTGAGTTCTCTGATGTGGATTTATTAACTTCATATCCTGAAATAAAACAAAACAGACAAAAACTTAAAATAATAGAAATTTACGCAGTGACAGTGACAGAAAACAACCCCAACGAGATCTAAGGTTGAAAAAGCCAAAAGAAAAGCATCAGTCGCCTCGAAATTAGCCGAACAAAAATTGAGTGGTATTTTATATTGCTTGCAAGCGCCCATTTTGGGTGTATTTGGGAAGCAGCCGTCAGTTACATCACTAGACTAGAAGAAAAATGTTCCAAATTGTTTTGCTTTGAAGAGCAATGCAGGACAATAACAGCTGGTTTGAAAAGAAGAAATGGACTACTAGGGGAAAACAATCTTTTTTTTTATGTCCTAGCTATCGTCCAAAACATCCGTATCTTTAGAAAACATACAGAAGTTTAGGACGATAGTGGGAATTTAGTTCATATTTTATGGGAACACAAAACTAATTTTCCAATTAGTGCGAACCAAGTTTCTCAGAGGTCTTAGGGAATTATTTCTTTGCACCGAAGGTACGTTTCAATTTCAACTGTCAGCGAATTTTTTCGGAAGCTTTCACATTTGTTTGTCTATTTTGATTGGACTTATTACTAATTTTTTAAATTAAAATGTCACTTACCAATGTTTTCAACATTTATTTGCATTCCTTGATGACTTTGTTGAGGACGTGCTTGTATTTGCTGTTGCAGAACATCGTCCAAGTTGTGTTGTTGTTGCTGTGGCATATTATGAAACTGTTGGGATTGTAAACTTTGTCCATTTAACAAAGTTATATACTCTTGGGATGGTGTATTAGGTAAACTGCTTCGAGTTGGAACATCAAATTGCTGTGGTGATTGATTGATATTTGACATATCAATGTGCAGACCAGTTAATGACTGATGTTGTTGTTGCAAAAAAGTCTGTTGCAAAGCACTTTGTTCAGGTTGTTGCACATGTTGATCTAATGGGATCTCTTGTATTTGCTTCGGATCACCAGATATATGCTGCTGAATGTCTTGTTGTTTTTGTTGAATTTCCGGTTGTTCTTGTCGTTGTTGTTCAATTTTAAGTGTTGGAGATGGTTTTTGAGGTTGATTCTGCATCTTTTGCTGTTGAATTTCTGTTTGTAGATGCTCATAGTCCGTTCGCTGTTCTACTGCTTGCATTTGCATTGGGCCCGTTTGAGAGACTTTTTGTGATGCTGGCGCCGAAACACTTTCATTTTGTGTAATTTTTGGTGGGATCTCTGAGACAATACTAACACGAAAACGTGATACCTTACGCATATTCTGTTTCTTTTCTGATGTATCGTTGGCTGAACCAGTGGATATTGGTAATTTTTGTGGAACTTCTTTTACCTGAAATTTAAAAAATAAACTCTTATAAAATCTACCATTAGATGAAGAATGCATTTTCAAAAAGGGATAGAGCATTTTCTCACTTTATTAACACCAGTTAGTAGTTTGTCTGAAGTACCATTATATAACTACAAAAATAACGGTTGGGTTAAATACTAGTTTCTTTTTAAAAATACAATTACATGAACAAAATTTAATTTTTTCCATGCATTATGGCTTTATATGTAAGTAAGAGCAAACATTCCCATTAATTATGGAACACAACGTCGGTTGCTATATTTCGGCCAAAACTTCTTTACAAAAAACGCACTGTTTGGGCTACACAGCACGCACTTTAGAAATAAGTTTTCAATATTTCCCAAGGTTAGCATAAAGCCACTCCATTCGTTCCGCGTAGGTATGATACTGACTTTCTGTCAAGATTTCGAGCGGGAAACAGCTGTTAGAATCAAAATAATGATTTAAAAAGAAACCACTAGATGACCCACTCTGTGTATACAATTAAGTATAACAAATTTTTCAAAGTGCTTTGTTGATAAAAAGTTCCACTATATCGTTAGTTTTTACCATAATTTGTAAAATGCCGCGGTATTCTAAGTAATTGGTGGCGTTCTCTTAAGACTCTTGAGCGAACATTAAAGTGCATATTGCTCCAAGTTCTGTTGGTGAATATATATTTCAAAAATAACAATAAATCACGAATTATTATTATTTTTTACTTGCGATATAGGTACTATAGGGCAAGTTCTGCATTTGGAAAAAAAATCGAACTCGAGATTTTGATCAAAGTTGACATTACGATGATAGCGAAGACGAATAAAGTGGGTCCGGCAATTCCGTCTGTCTGTCTGTCTGTCTGTCTGTCTGTATGTCTGTACCTCGATCTAGAGCCTAAGCCACTGGACCTATTTTCTTCAAACTCGGTAGTTATGGGTCTTCGGTGATTCCCTAGAGGGGAAATTGAAATTTTTTTTTTAGCTCTAAAACTAACGGTACCCCCCATACACCCGTAATGAAAAATCTTATTTATCTTGAAAACGGCTCTAACGATTTTGATAAAAAAAATTAGGTGTGATATTATGGACATGGACTACATTTTGGTAAAAAAAATTTGGGGCAAAATGTTATTAACGGTACCTGTCATAGAACCGTTTTTTTGATTTTCGATTTTCTCATTAACGGCTCTAACGATTTTAACCAAAAATTTTCAGCAGGAGTCTCCCTAAGTTTAAAATAATATTATATATAAAAATATTCAAAAAATTATTTGTTGGTTTTTTTTGAAAAAAATTTTTTTTTGAAAAATCAATATCTTCAAAACCTATGAACGATTATTTTTTGAAATTATTTTCAAAAATCAATATTATTAAATACTTTAAATTCGCATCCCACATTTTTTTCTTGAAAAATTTTAAAGAAATTTCTTATATAAAAAATTTATTTATTTAATAATAAAACGATTTTTTAAAGTTTGTTTACATAAATTCATACTTTTCTAGAAATCAGACGGCAATTTCATTTTAAATTCACGTTTTATTATTTATAAAATGTATTTTAAATTCCAAAGTACTTTTACATAAGAGCAAGTTCGTGCGATCCAGTCGTGCATTTTATTTATTTTTAAATTAATTGGACAATCATTACAACTTTTTTAAATTATAATTAATTTAAAATAAAACTGCGACGCATTTCACCCGATGGGGTGAACTCAATTTTTTTTAATGATAACAATGTACCTCTAGAAATCATTACATATAAGATAATATTTCATCGGCATTTGAAGAGAACTTAAATCAATTAAACTACAGCTTTCAAGGTACAAATGCAAAATATTATTATTACAGTTAAACTAACGAAAATAAATTTTCTTTCGAGATATACCATTTTTATATTTTGGGCTCCAAATAAAAAGCATGCTCTAAAACTGATATCATCATAGAAATATGTATATAAGGATTTAAGCGTGTATGGATCACAAAAGTCCATAATGAAAAATTAAGCCTTGCATCGAAAATTACACCTAAATCTTTCTGTTCTGCAACCCCTGCCTACAGGACAAATGCTGTCGACTTCATTAAAATGTATAATTAGAAATAAAAATCTAGTAGAGATGATAGTTTTGTATTTAGCAATATTTAGGCTTAAAAAATTAATATGAAACCAATCTGCAATTTTGCTTAGATCAGATTGAAGTTTGATTGATCAAATATCTTGGGGATCAATTAAATTTTCGTTATCGGTCCATAATTTTGATTGTCCTGTTTGGAACCGGACTTATGAATTCGAATTATGAAAGAAACTGTTCATATTTCCAGAAAATCAGAACTATTTAAATATCATAGATAATGAATGAGCTGAAAAGCTATAACATATCTTTAAGAAAATCGCAGCATTATTGTTAGAGTCATTTTCGGACCAGCTTGGGGTCTTAAGCTCGAACTAACTTTTATTGAACTATACAAATGAGGTTGTTGCGCCCACTAAAATTTAAAGCAAAATAAAAATGTATTATCACAACAAGGTTGCAGTTTTTAATCTTTTCTTTAATTTCCTTTTTTCTATTATTTTCCGAATTAATCATAGATTTTATGCCCCTTTATTGAAAATTAGTTCTAAAACATTAAAATAATTTGTGAGATATTAAGGTGTAGAAATGCTATTAATAATTAAACTTACGTCTGTTGTTGCAGCTTGATTAACCGGGGTAATACCAATATTAGAACTGGTAAGCAAAGCCAATTTTTTCTCAAGATCAGCTAGGGAACTTGTATTTATTCTGAATAAAAAAATTCAAAAAAGTAAGTATAAATTAGTTTACAAAAAAGGTTAGTTCTTACACTCCAGATTGAAATATTTCGTTTTTTTCCTGACTGCTTTGGTGTGTTAGCTTATATTGTTGATCCGATTGCATTTCATTTGGAGTTTGAACATTAGTACCGTCGTCATTACCGCATTGTGCTAAATTTTGATCTATTTCTCCTCCTTCTCCAGATAAGTAGGGTTTTTCAACG
This sequence comes from Chrysotoxum bicinctum, assembly GCA_911387755.1. Lineage (NCBI taxonomy): Eukaryota > Metazoa > Arthropoda > Insecta > Diptera > Syrphidae > Chrysotoxum > Chrysotoxum bicinctum. Next base: position 11,024,021 of record OU426991.1, on the reverse strand, counting down.
TCTGCCTCAACACTTTCGATTATATTCGTTGGAATATTCGAAAAATCAGAGCCACTATTATCAACGGAAGTACGACGAGAATTATAAAGTGATGAGCATCGGGCATATGGTGATGTAACCCCAGTTGGAGTATTAAAACCCGCTGGTGATGACTGTTGTGGATATTGTTGCAAATAATGAACATGAACATATTGGTTATGTTGCTGTTGATGCTGTTGAAGTTCTGGTGTTTGTTGTTCTTGTTGTAGGCGTTGCTGCAATTTTTGTTCTAGTTGTAATTGTTCCTGATGATCTGTTTTTTGTTGTTGCTGGAATTGTTTTTGTGATTGCAGATGTTGTAGTAATTGTTTTTCTGGGTATTGTTGATCTTGCTGGTAATTTTGTTGATGTTGTTGCTGTTGGCAATGTTGCTGAAGTTGTTGGAATTGTTGTTGCGGAGGTTGTTGTTGCGGAGGTAGTTGTTGATATTGTTGTTGTTGATATTGGTTTTGTTTCTGTTCTTGATGTTGTAGATGTTGTTGTTGTTCCTCTTTTTTCTGTTCTTGAAGTTGACGTTGTTGTTGTTGCTCTTGCTGTTGTTGATATTGCTGTTGTTGTGGTTGCTGGTGTAGTGGTTGCTGTTGTAGTGGTTGCTGTTGTAGTGATTGCTGTTGTAGTGATTGCTGTTGTAGTGGTTGCTGTTGTAGTGGTTGCTGTTGCTGTTGTAGTGGTTGCTGTTGCTGTTGTAGTGGTTGCTGTTGCTGTTGTAGTGGTTGCTGTTGTAAAAGTTGCTGTTGTAGTGGTTGCTGTTGTAGTAGTTGCTGTTGTAGTGGTTGCTGTTGTAGTGGTTGCTGTTGTAGTGGTTGCTGTTGTTGGGGTTGCTGTTGTTGCTGTGGTATTGTTTGTAGTTGTTGTTGTGGCTGTTGTTGTCGTTGTTGGTGTTGTGTTTGGTGTTGTTGTTGTTTCGGTTGTGGCTCATTTTGTTGGGGTGGTTGTTGTAGTTGTGGTTGCTGCTGTTGATGTAGTGGTTGGTATTGTTGTTGTTGAAGTCGCTCTTGCTGTTGTTGTAGTGGTTGGTGTTGTTGTTGTTGAAGTTGTTCTTGCTGTTGTTGTGGTGGTGATTGTTGTTGCTTTTGTTGGGATGGTTGTTGTAGTTGTTGAAGATCTTGGTATTGAGTTTCGTCCTGTTGTTGTTGATGTAGTTCTTGGTGTTGTTGATGAAGATGTGTGTGTGCTTGTTTTCGGTGCTGTGGATCTTGATTTTGCTGTTGTGGCCACAGGTTTTTTTCTTGAGTGTAGTTTTCTGATTTTATTTCTAACTTATATTTCTGTTCTTGCTCTAATTCCAATTTAAGGTGTTCTTGTCTTTCTTGTTCTTGTACGTTTTCTTGTCCTTGTTCTTGTTTTCGTGTTTGTTCAATTGGTCTTTCTTGTTCTTGTTCATGTTTTTGTGTTTGTTCTTGTTCTTTTGCCTGTTGCCATTGTTGTTCTTGCTCATGTTCTTTTTCCTGTTCTTGTTTTTGGTCATGTGTTTGTCCTTGTTCTTGATGTTTTTGTACTTGTTTATGGTCTTGTTTTTGTTCTTGTACTGGTTCTATTTTCTGTTCTTGTTGTTTTTGTGTTTCTTGTTGTTGTTCACCTTTATGTTCATGTTCAGGTTCATATTCATATTCATTTTCTGGCTCATGTTCGTATTTATTTTCATTTTTATATTGATATTCCAGTTCTTGTTCAAGTTCATGTTCTTGTTTATATTTTTGTTCAAGTACTTGTTCAAGTTCTTGTTCATGTTCATTTTTTTGTTCATGTTCTCGTTCGATTTCACTATTTAGTTCGTGTTGTTGGTTTATTTCTTGTTTGTTATCTATTTCTTGTTCGTTCTCTAGTTTTAAGTAGTCTACTTCACGTTTACGTTCTTCTTCTTGGTACTGTCGTATAATTTGTTGCTGATTGTGTGTTTGTTCTAGTTCTTGTTGTTTGTCTTGTAGTTGAAATTCTTGGAATGGAAGATATTGGTGTTGTTGCTCTTGTTCCTGTTGGACAGATTGTTGGTTTAATTGATGTTGTTGGATTTGTTGGTCTAGTTGGTGCTCTTTGATTTGTTGGTCATGTTCTTGTTGCATTATTCTGACCTGTTAAATATAGATAAACTTCCTTAAACTGTTTTTTATTTCTTTTTTTTTTTAATTAAACAAATGAAAAACTAACTGAAAATAATTTAAATGTAAAGTTTTCTTTTAGGAGGTTTATAAATTATGATTTTTTGGAGAAAACAGTGCTGATCTATTTTTAATTCTGACGTTTCCACTTGCCTATTTGTGTACACATGTTCGACTGTACGTACATATTGGGATATGATTTTCAAGAACGTATAAATTATATATGATAATATTAAAATTGGCCTTGTCAGTCTTTCTTAATGTACACATTAGCATTATATTTAATGGCGTTCTAAGACAGTTGCTTGTGGCACAGGCGGGACTTAGGTTAAAATAGGTAAGGTGTAGGTGGTTTAGGTGACTCCGGTGATATGATTTGGATTCGGTTGTTCAGGACTGATATGGTTGGAGGACAGAGGGTGTTGTTTAATATAGTTGTTGGTTGTGAAGGATTATTCTGTATTCTCTAGGTAGTGTGAGATTTAGAAAAGTGGTGTTGATGGTTCAACTTTATCGAGAAGAACTTGATTATAAAGAAAAGACAACCCAAAAAGAAAAACCAATACACACAAATGCATACAAAATATTTTGGTGCCACAGTTATTGTATTCCGTGTTCGTCAATTGTTTTATATATTTTACATCAAAAAATTTACATATACAGCTCCAAAAAGAAATATTTAAATAAACATTTGGAAAAGACTTCCGAAGCATTTTTAATTGCTAGAAGCGAATGAACCTTCTAAATAATTAAACATGTTGCAAAATTGAAAGATGCTTTTAATTATTTACTGATAAAAACTGCAAAATTGAATTAGAATATACAAAATTAACGGATTTTTTTTAATACTGTTTAACAAAATTTGGAATATAAAATGGCACTCTGTGTGATTTCATAAGAGATCGAATGGTGGAATACCGATAGGCACTTATTTTACAAACCAGTGTTGGTTGGCTCAAATATTTTTTGTCCAAGCGATTAGGAACACTTATTTAATAATAATTTTGTTTATTAATGTGTTGCGTTATGTGTCTAGAAAACTAAACCACATTGAGTTTCTACACATGGCAGCAGAATATATCGTGGGAACTTGAATTTAATTAAAGATACAAACGACAAGTGCCCTTCTAATCGAAACCTGAAAACTAAAAAGATTGTTAAATCATTAAACCACGCCACAACGGCAAATTTTTTCTTTCAAGGGATTTTTTTAACACACATTATATGAGCTTACATTATAAGCATACATGTATTTCTTTCATTTTAAGGAATCATGGACAATTTCATGAATATAAGCTTTAATTTTAAAAGAACTTGTTGAAACCAAAAGACGTCTCTAGTTTATAAATTAAGTCTTACTGTTGTTGAGATGCACCATGAGATTTCGATTATTAGTTTTTTGTGTTATAAAAAACTTGTTATACTAACTAAAATATAAGTATAACAAGCGATATATAGAAAAAAGATGTATAAAACATAACAAATAGGCTACAATTACATAAGCTTTAAAAAATTTAAACTACCTCTGATCGATCTTGATCGATTATTTTAAATGGAAGTTGATCGTTGTTGATTTCCTTTGGTATTGATTGTGGTTCAAATACTTGTAGATGTTGCTGCTGTAGTAATGAATCTGGTGGCATAACGGACGCCTTTAATGATGGATCTTGAGCACAGACTAAAGATTGAACATCTTCAGGTGATAATATTTGTGTTTGAATTTGATGTTGTTTCACGTGAGCATGTGTTATATTTTCCAGGCCAATTTTTAATTGCTCCAATGTATTTGTTGTGGATGATTCTGACCCAACGGATGACTTAGCCAAAACTAAGGGTTGTGATGGTTTTGGAAGAGGAGAGTCGTTGGATGGGCATACTGTTTGCTGATGTAAAAGAGGTGGATCAGAGTGTTTGAGTTCGGGTAATTGATTGTGCGGTTGCTGCTGATATTCTGGCATAACTTTCTGTTGGCGTATACTCTCTTGAAACTGATATGGTTCAACTATTTCTGTCGGGCATTGTTGTTGATGATGCATTATCTGTTGCGGGTATACATCTTGTGTTTGTTGTTGTGATTCTTGCTGGGGCAATGCAAGATCTATAATTCCCGTTTGTTGGACATGAGAATTATTTTGAAATTGTTGTTGGACTTGATCAACAGAAGAATCTAACTGTTGTGAGTCAACAACGGGTGATTGGTTGAGAGCTGGGATTACAATTTGCAAATTTGGATGACCCAAAGGCTTTTCTTGTAGAACCGGTGTGGCAGCAGCATAAAGTTGTATCTCAGGAGGCACTGCAAGTATTTGTTCTGAAACAATACCGTCAATCACAGCTGGAATAAAACTCTCTTCATTTGCATTAACTGTAGGTTTTTGAATAACTGTATTGGTATTAACTGTCTCAATGACAGCATCTGTTTCGTTTATTTCTTTTACATTTAAATCAGATTTTAATGATTCCCCTATAACAGGATTAACTAAAAATCTTGAAATTTTTCGTCCAACCTTTATTTGCGGCGGCTGTTGTTCCTGTTGATGAGAGACAGATTGAGATTCAGGCGTGATTCTGTTAGCTGTTTCAACACGTGTTTCAATCAGTTCCTCAGTCTTTTGATTAGAAAATGGTGCAGCACATAATTCTTTTGGTGATGCCTGTAGTTCTTCATCGAGAGTTAAATCGTTATCACCATTTGGTGTATCATCATCAAATGATCCATCTTCAAGAATATCTATATCAGTGCTTATAGTACCTCCTGATGAAATCTGCTGAAAATCAAGGAGCAATTCAACACCGCTACCACTAAAACCCTTTCCACCGCTGCTGGCATCTCCTTCTAACTCAGTTGAAGGCAACTTATTCTGGCCTTGTTCGATCGTGGACGGTGATGATGACGATGTTATTGTATTATCCGGTGTATAATCAGACGAAAATGAGGTATATTCCGATGCTGTGCTAGTTTTTCGAGAACCAGGTCGGGATCTGACAATATTCTCATTATAATTCACCTCTGACGTTAATTCTTCTCCAGCTAATGATGTTTGGGGCGGTGTTGATGAACCAGAAATGATAACTATACCGGACTCACCTTGAACCAGGTCTCCAACCATTAGGAAAGCATCATCATCGCTAATACCCCCAGATAATGGTGTATCTCCTATCACAGTGTTATTCGGACATGATGTTGCTTCTTTTGTTTGCACACAAAAAGATTCAGATGGTTTTAATGTTTTTGTAACCCAATCAAGGTCAGTAGCTGATTCTCTTAACTGATGACGCTGATAATCGCTACTTTGTTGTTGTTCAATACCAGCTAAAATATTTAAACGTTGTTGACTGGACATAAGATTTCCAAACGATGATGACAATGCTGGCTCCATGGAATTCACGTTCGAGTCAAACATTTTAAATAAATCCGATGAGGTTTCATCACGCTGTTTTATTTTTAGAAGCAAAAGAAAAGAGGAATAGAATTGACAAAATGCATTTGGTTACATTAAAAAAGATCATTTTATGTTTAACAAGGTAGCAAGAAAATTCAAAACACTTACAAGTAATAAATATATTTTAAAGAACAGAAAAAATACGCAACACAAAGTGAGAAAAGAAACCCAAAACGAAAACATTAAAGAAAGTCTAAAACACAAAAATAAAAAAATTATAAAAATTGATAATTTTAATATCAATAGCGGATGTATGATTATACACGGTTCAAATACAAATATTTAAAAATAGTGTGCATCCGATTTTAAAAACTATCAACAACCAAAATGTTAAGGAAATCTAATCATCTAACTTTCAGTCACCAAATAAGCTAATTAGATCTATCCCACTAGTTCTAGTCTTACAAACGTTGCAAGAAATTTTTCACCCCTTCTGATCCGACTGTAATTTATAAGGGTTATATTTGTCCAAAGCTCGAGTACAATTCCTATTCTTGAGCTGGTGGTCCAATAACTCACTTCAGTTTCTTGGATAGAATTAAAATAAAATGCACGACTGGATCGCACGAACTTGCTCTTATGTAAAAGTACTTTGGAATTTAAGATACATTTTCAAGTTCAAGTGCATAAAATTGCTAAAAAAATTTCGATTTCCCCTCTAGGGAATCACCGAAGATCCTTAACTACCGAGATTGAAAGAAATAGGTTCAGTGGCTACAGCCTAGTGGAGGTACAGACATACAGACACACTGAAACATGTTTTTTGTGTACTAAATTTTTCTTAAAATTTTTATAAAAAAAACTAATATGCAAATTGTTAGTACTTCATAACATAAATTTTAAAACGTAATTTAAAAATTTAATCCTGTATTGGTTTTCAAGATATTGAATTTTCAAAAAAAATTTTTTATAATTTTTTTAAAAATCCAAAAACTATTTTTTCGAAAAAAAATTTTAGTTTATATTTTTTAAAATGCAAGGCAGCTCCTGCATAAAATTTTTTTTTAAAATCGTTAGAGTCGTTGGTGAGAAATTCGAAAATCAAAAAAACGGTTCTATGACAGGTACCCCTAATAACATTTCCCCCCAAATTTTTTTCTGACCTAAATGTAGTCCCTGCCCATAATATCACACCTAATTTTTTTTATCAAAATCGTTAGAGCCGTTTTCGAGATAAATAAGATTATGCATTATGTGTGTATGGGGGGTACCGTTTGTTTTAGAGCTAAAAAAAAAATTTCAATTTCCCCTCTAGGGAATCACCGAAGACCCTTAAGTACCGAGTTTGAAGAAAATACCTCCAGTAGTTTAGGCTCTAGTTCGAGGTACAGACATACAGACATACAGACATACAGACAGACAGACGGAATTGCCGGACCCACTTTTTTCGTCTTCGCTATCATCGTAATGTCAACTTTGATCAAAATCTCGAGTTCGATTTTTTTTCCAAATGCAGAACTTGCCCTATAGTACCTATATCGCAAGTAAAAAGATCTTTAAGACGATATGTGATAGAAGTATAACAAAAATATTTAAATCTCTCGAGCACCGCCGCAAACTTTCTTCTTTCATTATTGTACCGTTATTTTTATAAAACGTGTTCAAATGAAATAGCCAGTTGCATACCTCTCCTTAAACAATTTATCCTTAATTCTCGCGCTTCAGGGAGTGCCCGAGAGTTTGCTTTGGACGCACTGTTAAATTCAGAGATTCCTTCTTTACCCGCACTAAACGAATGTGGAATGCTTTACCCGACTCTATATTTCCCTCCCATTGTGATATTTAGGCAATCAAAACCAATGTGCATCAGTACCTCTTTTCAATTCAACTTTCCGCTCACACTGTGTGCAAACATTTTAAGGGTGGTCATAATCCCTTTAGTGCACGCAAACTTATAAAAAAAAAAACCAACGCTTAAAGATTATTCGATAGAAAAATTCTCCGAAGGATTTTTGATTCCGTGTGCAAAAATGAAGAGTCGAGTATAGGATATAACCACGAATTGTACGGTCTGTACAGCTACACCAACCTGGTTAAACGAAATAAAGTCCAAAGACTGAGATGGCTGGGTCATGTAGAGCGAATAGACCCAAACGGTCCGGCCCGGAAAGTCTTCAAATCCAATCCCGATGGACGGCGGCGCAGTAGAGGAAGGCCCCGACTCAGATGCCGCGCAAAGGTGGGAGAGGAACACAACCAACTTGGCGTGAAGAGGGGCCTAGCGACGGACCGAACTGCCTGGAGAAGCCAGGTCCAACCCGGCCTGTGAGTAAGTTATCTACACGGTGGACCAAATAAGACCTATCTACCAATGTTAAACACCAAACATTTTTTGTTTTTTTAATGTAATTGCTCTTTCTTTTTGCTAATACAGTACATAACAAAGCGTTTAAATTTACGATTTGCTCTATTGTTTTCAACGATCAATTGTTACGTCGCAGCGAAAATATCGCCAATATTTTAATTAAAGACAAGATTCCACAGGCTTCATGATGAGTTTGATCAGTGGAAAATTATAGATTTTGGCCTTTCAAACCAGCATTAGTTACAAACATCGAAATGTACTGTTTTGTGCGGTGTTATGGACAAAAGTAATCGGCCCATATTTATTCGAAACGGTTTCCAAGGCCTCATACAGAAGAATGAGCAACATCTTTTTGCGGCCTATAGCCGAACAGAATCCTAGATCAGAAGGAGAAAAAAATTCTTGCACCGGCTCAGAAAACCGAAAAATCTTGCGGCATTTTTGGGAACATCGCGTATGTGATCGTTTCACAAGAGGTGGTTCGTGATGCACATACCGAGAGTATCGAGATGTTCAGTTTCATTGATGCAAGTGCCACTCATAGATAGTGGCAAGAGGGGTATATCTCGCTTTAATGACATAAGACAGCATTGAGGTTTCGAAGCAGTAAATTCCACGTGGTTTTTTATTCCCCAATTCTGTATAGGTCGTAATTTAATGAGCTTATCATATTTTGTCGTTGCAGTTCCACATCCGAAGAGGAAGGATGTGAGTCGAATACAACGAATATGTAAAGCTAAGAGTACTATCGCCAGAAATACAATTAATTGGATTAGAAGATGTAGACAGGAGATCATTTATAAAAATAAGGAAGAGGGTCGGGGACAAAACAGAGCCTTGGGGCACACCAGCATTTATATTATTGGTTTCTGACTTGAATCCGTGCAATACAACTGGCCTTATTAAAGGAGTCGTTGCGCCCATTTTTGCTTTTTGTCCTCTCATTTTCCTGGAAGCCAACATGTTCAGGTACTCAATGAAGTGAGACATTATTTTTCTAACCAAGATCCTTAAGCCTGACTGCACATTCCCACACCAACTTAGAGGTGAGGGCGTATTCGCTTAGTGCTCTGAGTTGCGCTTGGCTTTCTGAAATAACTAATGGCACACAAAGTTCTATAAGGATGTTGGCGTACACTGAGAGGCCTATCAACTCAAACTTCTGATCTTATGATTGGTGGTTCTATAAATAAGGATTTATCACTAATTTTTTTTTGCTTTTTGGACTAAAGGTCAGATAGACTTCACAAAAAATAAAAATTAAATATTTAAAAAAAAAAAAATACACACTCTTAAAAATTAACATTTTAAAAATTGTAGGCAATATTATAACAAAGACAAATAAAATAAAACTAATAAAACATTTTTAACTGGGTCTTTAATCCTATTATTAATTCAATGCATTTCAGACAAAAATACTAACAACAATCGTGCGCATGACGATTAATTAAAACATAATAGGTGTTTTGTCTTAGCAATATATTATTTTGCTAATTTATCATAGTTATTTTATTAAATTATTTGAAAACTAACAGAAAAACAAGAGTACTTTATTTCCTTTAAAAGGAATACATTTTTTGACTTACAGAACGATGCCTTTGATGTGTTCTAAATATGGACCGCTGGCGTGTTAAGGATGCATGTCGTACCTAAATAATATACACACATATAGTTTGAATTGTTTTGTACACACATATATAAAATATAAATTAAAATCACGAATCAATATTGATTAGGTATCAAGAACTCAATTTGTTTGACAGTTTTAATGTTTTTCTTTGAAATATTCCTTCGCGGAAAATTTAATCGTAAACAAAAATTAAGATTCGTTGTACAAAAAATATATAACTATTAAAAATTTTTCTTAAATGCGATCTACTGATAACGCCCTCTGTGAGATAAAATGAAAAGCAACAATGGGCGGCGTTTCCTGCTTCTCAATTGATTCAATCTTGGTCTATATTCTTTTTTCAGTTTTTTAATTTGCTCACCACAAAGTTGGGACTTTTATTTGTTCCCATTACTAATGTAATTAATTAAATATGAAACAAAAACAAAATTAACTATTTAAAATACAACAATTAAAAGAAACAGAAGCTACGTTTATGGGTACTTATGAGTTTTGTTGCAAGTATTGCAGCTTAAATAATAAACTCGGAGAAAAACATTAGATAAATTAACAATGTGCAATATCCCATTTATAAAGTTGAAGAAAACTGGGCAACTGAAACGATTTCAATAACTTACTTTACTTTCATTGTTAAATTAAAGTGACACTATTGCTGATGATAACATTGTTGTTGGTTAAAGAAAATTTCGTGTTACGAGTATTTCAACGTAAGATTCTTGTAAATTTAAAAAATGTCATGATTATGATTTGACTGCAGTATTAATTTTTACCAAGTTTGTGCTCTTTTACCATGGTCTGTTGTTAAATATTACTACGTATTCTGTTGACTTGTTATTTTTTACAATTTTTTATGTAAAGTTGTGCTTGTAAAGTTGCATCTTCATGTATGAAATCAATCTTTTATTGATTTTTCAAAACTTGAAAATTAAGCATTACAATTTTGTATTTCGTGTAAAAAAACAACCAGAATTTTAAGCAAGGAAGTTTAGAGACTAGACTGTAATTAGCTAAGTCTGTTTTATGTTAAAGTTGGATTAATAAATGATTTCTCTTATATACTTGAACTTTGAGATAATGAGAAGAATTTTTGAAAAGGATACCGTGAGGTCCTGGTGATCTCACACATTTGTTGTGAACTCTTCAAAATATTGATATTAGAAGCAAAACTTTCATCAGATTTCTCTTTCCAGTTGATGAATTTCCAAAAACCTGATGCCTGGCAGTGACTTACAGAACTGGGCAGTTCAAGAAGAAGCGTCGACCGTTAGAAATTCAAGAATACCTCTCGGACTAATGGAAGATTCAACTTCAGGTACATCGGGTTCTAGCAAAAGGAGAATACCTCCCGTGATAGTTAGATGTAAGGAAAAAAATTGCAAAAGGCACTGATCAAAGCTTCGAGGTATCAAAGCTGTACATTAATTCTGAATGTTGCCTCTCAAAAACACATTAAAATAAGTTTTGTGTATAATAATAATAAAAACAGTTTTTTTTTTAACCCTATAAAATAGTCTCTTGGCAAGCTCTACAAAAAAAGCTATTAATACAAACGAAATATATTTCTGATAGTTCGAGCTCCAACATTTACTTATTCAGTAAATTAATAAGTTTTGCATTACAGTATTGAATTATTTTTTTTTAATTTTGCAACCAATGTAATGTGTATAAACACAAATACTATGAGCAAGTAAAAGTACTAAGTTAAAGTGCGGAAACATAATTTGGAAGCTCCGCAACTTGACAGTTCTTCTCCGAAATGTGTGTGATCGTTTGGAAAAGGAATTTCAAGACTTTCAATTCATAATCTGGTCAAGTGATTACTTGTGAGATAGTGTAGAGGCACATTGAGAAAATAAGGAAAAGGAAATATTACATGCGTTTTTCTTAAATTTAAAGAATGAAAACGATTTTATAATAAATGCTTACTTTTTCTATATTTCGGCAGAATGTGGTTGGTGTAGGAATTTGGGTTGGGTTGTGTTTCACTTGATGCACAATGTCGTTAATCATATCAACAAAAATGGTACTTTGACTTTGAGTAAGAAGATCTTGTGATATCTATAAATAAATGTACGTGAGTTTTGTTTATTTTTAGTTTTTTTTTTTTAAACTTACTAAATTGTTAGCAACGTCAATTGGATTTACATCGCTGATATCAAACTTAAAGGTGATAGTTGTTGGTTTGTTTTCCATTTGACAATTAACTACTCTACTGTTTTCAATATTAGTTACACTCAATTTAGGCATTCTTTCTGCGGCACGATTAATTCGTTTTGTTTTGCTCGTTCTGGTCTTCTGTTGAGACCCATTGCTAGTTGGTTGTATTGGTGATGAAGCTGTGGTATCTTGCTTTTGTTGCTGCATCATTGCCTGTTGTGTGTCGTTTTTCTGCTGCCTCTTTTGAGAAGTCTGGTGAATTGGTTGAGAAGATATTTGATTCAGTTGCTGTTCTTGGAATTCGTTTTGAAGACTTAGTTCCTTTTGGTGGTTTGTTAGGTCAGATTGTTGTATTGCTTGTGTTGGTAGCGTTGCACACTCCTGTTTATGTACTTGCTGTGATTTATCTGGATGTTGGACCTGTTGCTCGAATTGAGGAAGTAACTGTCGAATAGGCTGTTTTTGTTGCTCCTGCTGCATTTGCAGATCTGATTGTTGTTGTTGCTCCTGAACTACAAGTTTCTGATAGTCTATAGATTTTTGTTGCTGCTCTGAATTTTGTTGGAAATCTGTAAATTGTTGATGTTGCGATTGGTTTTCAATTGATTGTGTCAATTGCTGTTTTGGGTCAGATACGGAAGTCTGGCTAGAGTAAATAGGAATTGAATTCATATAAAGTTGTTCTGTTGCTATTGCCGAATGTTCGCATAAATTTGAGCTTTGCTCTAGTTCCAGTGGTGCAAAATGCTTGTTTAAGTCTGGATGTTGATCTTCTGACTGCGACAGCACCCGCAGTTGCGCAGTTGGAGATTTGTGTGGTTCTAGTTTTTGTTTCTCTAGCTCTAGTTCTTTTTCTTGTTCTGGTCCTTGCTCTTGTTCTTGTTCTTCATATTGTTTTTGTTCTTCATGTTGTTCTTCTTCTTTGTCTTGTTTTTGGTAATGTTGTTGCAATGATTGATCATGCTCTTGTTGATGTCTTTGTTGTTGAAGTTCTTGATGTTGAGTTTGGTCTTCTTGTTGATGTAGTTGATGTTCGTGTTGTTGTCGTATTTTTTTCTGTTGCGAGTGTACTTCTTTTTGTGGTTGAGGATGATGAGTTTGCTGTTGTTGCTCCTGGTGTGTTTGCTGTGAGTAGTTTTCCAACTTTAATTCTAACTTATGTTTTGATGCTTGTTCTAGGTTTAGTTTTCCATGTTCTTTTTGTTGTTGTTCCTGTTGTTGTAGATCACGTTCTTTCGGTTGTTCCTGATTTTGCTGTGGTTGATGTTGTTGTTCCGGATTTTGTTGTTGCTCTTGTTGGTGTTCGTGTGTTTGTTGTTGTTGTTGTTGAATTTCGTCTTGTCGTTGATGATGCTGTTGTTGTCGTCCTTGTTGCCCTAGTGTCTGCATTTCTGTTCGTGGTTCAGGATGTTGATTTTGTTGTTGTTGCTCCTGGTGTGTTTGTTGGGTGTAATTTTTTAGCTCTAGTTCTAAGTTATGGTTTTGTCCTCGTTCTAAATTTAGATTTCCCTGTCCAAGTTTTTGTTCGTCTTTCTGTTCTTGTTTTTCTTCTTGTTCTTGGTGTTGTTGTTGCTCTTGTTCCTGATTGAATTGCTTCAGATTATGTTGTATTTGAACTTGTTGTTGTTCTTGTTGCTTATTTACTTCCTGATGTCGTTGTTGTTGGTATTGTTCTTGTTGAAGTTCTTGATGTTGATGATGTACTTCTTGGTATTGTTGAGGAAGATTATTTTTTTGTCGTCCCTGTTGATCTAGTATGTGTGTTTCTGTTCGAGGTTCCAGATATTGATTTTGCTGTTGTTGTATGTAGTTTTCTTCTTGTTCTATGTACAGTTTTCCTTGTCCTGCTTGTTCTTGTAGTTCTTGTTCATCTTGTTGTTTTTGATTTTCTGTCTGTTCCTGTTGTTCTTGTTGGTTAGGTCGTTGTTGTAGTTGGTTTTGTTGTTGTGGTAGTTGCGGTTGTTGTGTTTGTTGATGTTGTCGTTGGTCTGGCTGTTGTCGTTTTTGTTGTTCCTGTTGTGCTTGTATTTTTTGTTGTTCTTGTTGTTGAAGTTTTTGATGTTGCTGTTGTTGCAGTTGTGAATGTTGTTGTTGTGGCGTGCTTGGTTGTTGTAGTTGCTCGTTTTGTTGTTGTATTTGTTGGTAGTGTTGTTCCGGTTCTGGTTGTTGTTGAGGTTGTTTTGGTAGATCTATTTGAAGTTGTGTTTGTTGCAAAATTTGTTGTTGTTGTATTTGTTGATATTGATGTTCTTGTTGTGTTTTTTGTTTCTGAGAAGGAAGTTGTTGTTGATGATCATGTTGTTGTTGATTTTGTTGTTCTTGTGATCGTTGTTGTTGGTGCTCCTGTTCTTGTGGTTGGTGTGTTTGTTCCTGTTGTTGTTGTTGTTGCTGTTCTTCTTCATTTTGTTGTTGTTGTTGAACTTGTGGGTGTTGTTGTTGCTGGTGATGTTGTTGTTCTTGTTGTCTTTGTTGGTGCTGTTCTTCCTGTTGTTCTTGATATTTCGGTTGTTGTTGCTGTGTTCGTTGTTGTTGCAGTTGCTGGTTTTGATGTGTTTGCTGTTGTTGTTGGGGTTCTTGTTGTTGCTGTTGAATTTGTTGTGTTGGAATCTGTTGTCGTTGTTGATTTGGTTGTTGTTGATTTTGTTGTTGTTGATTTTGTTGTTGTTGAATTTGTTGTTGTTGAATTAATTGTTGTTGAATTGTTTGTTGTTTTTGAATTTGCTGTTGTTGTTGAATTTGTTGTTGTTGTTGAATGAGGTGTTGTTGTTGAATGAGGTGTTGTTGTTGAATTTGTTGTTGTTGTTGAATTTGTTGTTGCTGTTGAATTTGTTGTTGTTGTTGAATTTGTTGATGTTGTTGATTTTCTTGTTGTTGTATTTGTTCTTGTTGAATTAGTTGCTGTCGTGATTGTTCTTGGTGTGTTAGTTGTTGTTGTATGGGTTTATATTCCTGTTGTTGTATTGGTTTATATTCCTGTTGTTGTATCGGTTTATGTTCTTGTTCCTGTAGAATTAGTTGTTGTGGTTGCTCCTGTTGTTTTTGTTTTTGCCCTTCTATTTGTTGTTGTTGGTGTTCTTGTTGTTGAATTTGGTGTTGTGATTGTTTTTGTTGTATTTGTTGCTGTACTTGTTGTTCGGTTTGATATTCATGTTGTTGAATTTGTAGTTGTTTTTCTTGTTGTTCTCCTTTTTCCTGTTGGTCTTTTTGTTCCTGTTCCTGATGAATTACCTTATTTTGAAAATTGGTTTGATTTTGCGGTTCCGGCATAACTTTTACCTGATTTGTACCGTATTCCACATCATAAACTTTTACGTTATCATCAACAGCCTTATCTTTAGGTGTTTTTTCAGGCATCTTGATATTACCTTCACCTGTACCTGTTACAAGTGTTTCTACAACATTTTCAAAAACAACACCATCACCAGCACATTCATGTTGCTCTTGACAATCAACTATTACTACTGGTGCATTTGTTGGTTTAAGATAACCATCGTCCTCTTCGTATAAATCAAACTCGTCTTCCTCGTCTAAATCCATATCATCGCCGTAATCCCAATTTTTTCCATACATTTCCCTCTGTGCAATCAGCGCCAACTTTTCAAGTCTTGACTTCTCATTTTGAAGCTGCATCTGCGTTTGCCTCTGCTTGCGTTCTTTTTGCAATGAAACAATCTGAACTTTAAGCATTTTTTCGACGGCCCGTGAATCTGCTTCACTTATTATGCCAGACTTACACATATCCATACAAACAGCCTCACAATCGTCGTTTTTTATATCAAATTCAAATTGAATTGCTTCGTTCTCTTTATGTTTGTAGGATCTCTTTTTTTGATCTAATATCCTTAAACGGAATTCAATATCATTTCTATGTGGATTATTTAGAAACTCTTCCGTTGTTGTTGGCTCTAAACGAATACCAATATCTTCACTGAAAAATTCTGAATTCAATAGATCTTTACAACTGGGACGATCTTCTTTCTTCAGTTGAATACATCTTTCGATGATGTCACGAACCTTTGGGTTCTCGACTTTGTCGAAACTAGATGGTTTAATCCCTGATATTACCTTTTTATAAATCTGCGCCGGTCCCGAACACTCATTATATGGGTATTCGGATATTGCCATTTCCAACATGCACATACCAAACGCATAAACATCCACAGCCTCATCATAGTGTTCTTCGTACATTTCGGGAGCCATAAATTCCGGTGTTCCAATTACCGATTTGGCAAAACTACGATTTTTTAAGGTGGCCAAACCTAAGTCTCCAATTTTTACACTACCAGTTGTACCAGTTATAAATATATTATCACATTTTAAATCACGATGTATTATAGACGGTGTGCGAGAATGTAGGAAATGTAAGCCCTTCAAAATTTGACGGCACCATGATTTTAAGACTTTGGGATTGATTTTTTTAAAACGCCGTAAATATCTGTACGTAATAAAAATTAAATATATAAAATTAGTTATATCAGTAATGCAAATTTTAATAAAAACAAGCTTATCATTTAAGAGGTTTAGAAGTTTAAAAAAGCAAGAATTATTTCATTCGAATCAATGTAAGAAAATATAAATATTATGAGATAAGATAAAATAATGTAAGATAAGACATATAGATATACAGAAAAAGCTTTAGTTATTCCTTTACTCAAAAAAAAAAGAAATAAAAAATGATTGGTCATTTTGTAAGAATAATTCGAAATATTACATTTGCTAGGTTCCTCGCGAAAGATGTCCTTCCTTTCTGCGGTACTCGAGCGCGTTAACTATTCAATGGAACCAATCTTCTTTCGGACTCATGCTGTTAAAAAAGTCTTCAAAGGTACAATCTTTATTCTGATGTGTTCTTTCACGCTAGTAAACCCCCTGCGTAAGCTCTTCCATCTATCCTACTATACAGTTCTCTTTCCCAGTGGATGGAAAACCGCATTTGTCCAGCTAAACACCTTAAAAAGGCGAATTTTTTGCTGATGATATTATTCTCAGCTTTTCATATTCATTTAAAGATGCCCACTTTATCCTTCGGATGTTGAACCGCAATGGCATCATATGGCAATTTAAATTTTTATATTGAAAGCAGTGTCCAATGATGGGGAATAGGAAACCGCGGGGAAGCAGATTATCTTTCAATCTTCTGTACGTGTATTACCAACCAACTTCTGAACTGAATATTATATATAAAACTTATACATTATGGTCGACAGGTTGAAGTGGAGTCGAATGTCACTGCTAATTAGCCTGCAATGAAAGTTTGTTCTCCCGAAGGCGCTCTCGAAAAGATGGTAGCGGAAGAACTTTTTAGATAGAATCAATGTTGGTGGCTCTAGTTAGAGTTATATCCGAACTTTTTGGTATACACTTTACGTGATCTGCTCTGACATATTAAGAGATAATGTCGGTAAGGATTTTTAGTACTTGGCAGGTATCTGAAAAAGTCATGATCTCATATGTCTGTAGTGGATTTTACTGACACCGGATTATTGGTCTTGTTGTCCTTAGGTAAAACAAGGGTTTGTCCCCCGGATATGGGGTTGTGTCGTAGGTTTAACTTACCTACCACATAAAATCTACCGGATACTCGTATGACGTTTACGAACACGTTCAAATTAATTAAATGGTTGTTATTTGATTGAAAATTGTCGAAATGTAAGCAACAATTATTATAACAAAGGAAAATTATTTTCAAAGAATAAAATGAAGGCAATTTCGTTAAAATTTCAAAGTTCTAATCCTAAAGTTTTTAAACGAGGAATTCTTCGCATATAATATAATCGTAGGTGTGCCGTAGGCTCCGGCTCTCTTTCTGATATTCATCAATGAACTTTTATCTAAAACTTCTAATCCATTAAATTGTTTTGCAGACGACAGTGATTTCAGCTTTTTATATTCGTTTTTAGATTCATACTAGTATCCCTGTTCTTCGGATGATGAACTTCAACGTATGATAAGCTCATTAAATTCTGATCTTGATGGCATGGTCCAATGTGGAATCAAAGACCGTGTAGAATTTAATACTTGAAGAACTCAGTGCGAGGCTCATGAACGGCCCTTGCATAGAGGAACTAAAAAGTTTTCAATATTAATTTGCCCGAGGACAGATGTATCTTGCCTTCGTATACTTATGCTTTCCCATTAGAAAAGTGACGCATTTGCGATTTATGGATTGCGAAGAAACACAGCATTTGGGTAATTCATACATAGAGATTCTTTATTTAGTAGCACGGCAAGAATGTTTAATGCTATACCCAAAACCAAAGTGATTTTAAGCTTGTTAATCATTATAAGGGAAGAAACAAACCCTTCAGTATATGCAGAAATCAGTGTAATAAGTATTATATTATCGAGATCACGCTACCCTAAATAAAATGTAGCTTAAAAATATATATGAATATGTTGTACCTTTGTATATATAACCTATAGTATTATCATGGAACATGATTTTGTGGTACCAACGCTATACTGGTGGTGGCACTGAAATTAGCGCACGATTTTACAGTGGAGAGTAGGATTAGATACAAAACAAGTAGTAAATGAGAATGTTTTATTATTAAATTTAGCAGAGACAAATCTAACAAGTACTATCGCTATGCTTAAGATGTCGCCCAAATCGTTCGTCTTCGTGTGAGTACTACAAGTTTTATATACAAAGGTTTTACTTATTTTTTAAATGTCTATAAGCCTATCAACATTTATAGATTTAAACAGTTCCAAAAAGAGAGTTTAGGAAAAAAAAAAAACAGTTTGCAAACAATATTTAATGTTTAAACAGTGGACTTACGCTTTAAGTGTTCCTGAAAGCATCAATTCAGTGACTAGAACTATATTTTTTCTCTTTCCCATATTTGCCTCCCAGTAATTGTAAAAGCGCACAATATTTGGATGTTGTAGTTTTTTAAGCATTTCAGCTTCTTCACGAAAACGATTACGTTCAGCCTTATTTACTTTTTTTTCCTGTACAAAAGGGAACATATAAAAAATATACATATGTATGTTCATAAAAAAATACTCACTAATAATTCACACCAGGCCACTGCAACTCCAGTTTGCGTATCTAAACCACGAAACACAGTCTTAAATGATCCCCTCCCAACTTCTTTATCGTATTTGAAAAATCGACCACATGGTGACATTCCAATCGGTTCATCCTCCTCATCGTCTAGTGGCTTGCGTTCTTTTTTCAGCCGATTTTCAAGAACTTTGTCCGAATCTTCACTTAAAAGACTATCAGAGTCTCCAACTTTATGAAATTGCTCTTCCAAGTGTTCAGCTTCGCGCGATAGTATTTCAATATTGTCATCATAGTCTCTAGGGAACTCTGTCTCAATATCAGCCGAGTCTAAAAAATAATTGCCACCTTTTGTGAACTGCGAGAAATTATTGTCGACTGACTTTCGAACGAAACGATTGTTTGGACGAAATATCTCTACGGCCGTGGACGTTGTAGACGACGATATTGAAGGCGTTGTAACTGCCAAACTTGAAGGAGAAGGCTTCAGCATTGTTATAGAAACGACGGAAGTTTTATCACTTAATGCATCATTAATGCTGCTCGTAGTCTGTATACTTTCACTACCACCGACATCACAATTAGAACAAGTGCTAGGAGGCAAAACATTAACAACTACATCTGGGACAACAATAGATTTTTCTGTTGGAGTGTTTTCTGTTAAAGTTGCCGCTTCTGCTAATATTGGTGGGTCTTGGTTAACGGATGCATCTGAAACTTTTTTTGGCACATTTGATGTTGATGATTTAGGTGGTAGTGGTATTTCCTTATATTCTGAGCTTTCACTTTTCGCAGATGCATCTTCACTTCGGCTTCGGTCACTTTTCCGATCCCCTATAGACAAGGCGACATTTTTCTCTTTGGCTTTCTTATCTTGAAACATATCCAGATTTTTTTTTGTTGCAGATTTACCACTGATGTATTTAGCATCAATTTTACGTGACGAACTTCCACATTCGTTTGATGAGAGTTGTTCTAGAAAAGTCTTTCGATTGCTAATGGTTTTGCCTTCGGAGAGTCTAAGATTAGATGCATTTGTCGATGAGGAACTTAAAGTGTTGTTGCTACCACTGGAATCATAAGTTATAGACTTCACTTTGTTACGTAAGTCGGTGACACTTTTTATTGTATTTCCTCCACCAGCACTAGGAGTAGTACCTCTTGATGGCACAGAATTCTGTCTTTGAAATAGCTTAGCGGGTGAGGTTTTACCGTTTTTGCTATGATGTGAAGGATGATGTTGCTGTTGTTGTGCATAAATGTAATTATTGTAATTATTATAATTTAGACTAAACTCCCTAACCCCATTCAATATTGGCGAATTGTTAATTTCGCTCTCAGTATTTAAAACAGAAATTAAATTATTGGATGATTCTTCAGCGGCCTCACTACCAATCAATACTGTGGTGGCAACGCTCCCTATGGAAGCAGTGGTACCTGCAACATTATTACTTCGATTATCGTTGGTATTAGCAATTGATCGGGTCGCCGAAGAGAATTCCAATAAAACTCGGCTCAAAAGATTCCCCGTTATGACGGCTGTCGGTTTTACGTTTGATGAATTTCTTATTGAAGTGACTGTAAATAAGGCTGCTGATAGAAGTCCACCTTCTGGTGGTAGTAGCACTATAGAATTGTTTTGTTGATGTTTTTCAAGATTAAAATAATTATGTATACGATCCGAATGATGATGATGTGAATGCTGTTTTAGTTGATTCGAAGCTTGTGCTATGTTTAGTACTGATGGTGATTGTCGAACTAGAACGTTCAGCTGCTGCTTTTGGTGTAATATTGATGAAGATAGTGATGGTGCCGGGTGACTTGGATTTGGTGCAAAACTAACTGTGCTATATTTTCTTTGCCGTATTAACCCCTTGGAATTGAATTGTAATTTGCTGCTATTGTAACTGTTGCTATTGGAACTGCTTTCATTTAAGTATCATATTCGAAATTACAATATGAAAAGGACGAAAAAACGAGAAAAAATTCATTAAATTATTGTTTTTCAAAAAAATTCAATTTGTTTTTGTTTTAAGTATAATTTACTCATACGGGTTAGTATATTAAAATTATATATACATATCATTAACTTCTAATGAAGGGTTGTCGAAATGATACCATACAAAAACCCCTTCGATACATGTAGATGTTTGAGATTGTATAAATGTTTTTATTAGTCTCTCATGTTAAATAATAAAATAACTATTTTTTTGTCGACTTTTCGACAATTTCTGCCATCTTTATTCGGGGATATTTGGTTCAAGTTCGTTTAGTTTAAATTTACATTTGCAAAATACGTACAGCAAAATTATGAAGTTTAATAAATTTAACATTTATTTTTTATTTCAACACTTCAAACGAGGATCAGTATGCGATTCTTCCCAGTCTATTTATAACTCCAGACTGGAATTGACTCCATTTGCATACAAACAAACACAAAATTTATTAAAATAAATACATAAATTTAAACTAAACTAACTCAAATAAGAAGTGGAAAAGATTGAAATCTTGTTTCAATCTGCTTTGTGATAAGTACTTATGGTAACCAAATATGCATTTTCCGATCTTTCGGAAGGAGTTTCTACCTTCTTTAAAGAAACTTTATTTTCAAAAAAAAAAAATGTCATTACAAACGTGTTACAGACAAGAACTTACGTTTTGTAAAAATAAAACAATAAAATTTTTGAGAAACA
This sequence comes from Chrysotoxum bicinctum, assembly GCA_911387755.1. Lineage (NCBI taxonomy): Eukaryota > Metazoa > Arthropoda > Insecta > Diptera > Syrphidae > Chrysotoxum > Chrysotoxum bicinctum. The sequence continues at coordinate 11,002,646 of OU426991.1, read as the reverse complement.
ATATATTGACTTTATATAAATAAAATTTACTTGCACACAAAATTTTAAAACAAGCACTTTAAGATGAAGTTGAGTCTTTGTTTTGTTTGTGTTTTTTTGTTATTTTTAAACGAAAGACTTTGGACTAGTGACAAGTGAAGAGTATGTATCGTTTAGAAATGTGTTTTTATGTTTGGAGAATTTTAACATCATCGAAGTTTGGTGTCCGTTTTAAAAGACTTAATTCACTGATGCAGGTTTTTGCAGAGTTGTTGCACTTGATGTCCGATTTGTCGTGTGTTTAGTTCTGCTAATGTTGAATAAACTGAACGGATCTTAACTTATATCTTACTATTGGTTTTGTAAAGAAGATGTTGCTTTGCCTTTTTCAGGTTTGGCATTGAGCTTCGGAAATAAATGTGTTTTGTTGGATTTCTAGGCTTAACAAACATTATCCCATAGGTAAGTGATAACAGTTTTGAAATTTCCCGTACAATTTTGTTACATAGACGACGCTTTTATTCAGGTTGTTGGATGAGCCCACGAATTGTATCTAGTAATCGTATCGCACCTGAGGGGAAACCGATGTCTTTGAGGATGTTAGAAATTACGATGGGATGCAATTTTGCATGACTAAATGTAAAGGCCTTATTTATTAGGTGAGAGTCAGTCATTATAATTCTGTAGTTATTGATTGCAATAATTCATTGTTTTTTCTATTATCAAATCATTTTTCATTCACTTTTATGTTCCATATTGATGATTTGAGTTTATTTATTTTGTTAGCGTTGTCTTGCTGTATTTTGTTGCGAATTATTCATTTTTCAGTATTTAGACACCCTCCAAGTTTTGTAGCTTTCTCAGTTACAAACAGACGATATGCACTCCAAGCCAATAATCTACAACAACAATATAAATCACAAAATTGATACGCAAAGCATATCCGGTGTTATCACTTGTCACTTTTTCCACTTTTCACTGGTCTAATGTCATAGTCCTTTTTTTTTATAAAAATACAAAAAAAAAATCGAAGACTCAACTTCGTTTTGAAGTCTTTGTTTTAATTTTGTATTTGCAAGTAATTTTAATTAACATAATGTATACGAGGGCGGTCCGATAAGTGCTTAGCCTACAAAAGAAAACCAAAAATTTTGGAAAAAGTATCGATTTATTTCTCAATAAAGTCTCCTTTTAGCTGGATACACTTGGGTCAAACTTCTTTAATACATCCGAAAAATAGGTTTTCTCGAGGTCTGCAAAGTAGGTCTCCGTGGCGGCGATCTCCTCACTCGACTCAAATTTCTGCCCGGCGAGTGATTTTTTAAAGTTTGCAAACAAAAAACGTCGCACGGGCCCATATTGTTTTTTTTTTTTTTTTATAATGGACTCGCGCTCAAGGGATTATGATTACCCTTTAAATGTTTCAACACAGCGCGGGCGTGAAGTTACGGAAGAGAAAGAAGGATAGGAAAGATGTGTGGCACGATGGTGAGACTGAAGGTTGTTGTCTCAGATTTTTTATCTCCAGGGGTGGCGGCTGAACTAAAGCGGAGAACTGCTGTGTCTTATTTCTATGTCTGAAGAATATGGTGGATGGGGCAGCAGTTCGTAGTGCAATTTGACCACTGCTCTGAACTGGTATCACGTTTGCGCTTGTTGTTCGGAGTGAGCAAACGTGGCACCCATCGCGCCGACAGCTTTCTCATACCCAAAATTTCATTTTCGGGGCACCTGGACGGGGCTCTTCATAAACCGTTGAAACTTGTTATACTAATTTTTGACGGTCGCCATCGAAAAAGAAGAGTACACAGCAACAAGAATCGAATCACCGACCGATATTGCTCTTTTTCCATTTGTCTAAAATTCGCGGACAAGCTGGCATTCACACGTGGTCAAAACAACGAGTGCGATTTGAATGAAATCTTGACAGTAGCGGTCTAAAAAAATGTACTAGACGATAGTAAATCTCTCTTGCGATATTGGCACCATCGGGTGGTGAGGCTAAGTACTTATCGGACAGCCCTCGTAAGTATAACCTCAATCTATTGTGTATTAAAAGTTTTATTGTTTTATTTAAAAAAAAATGGAAGATTAAAGTTTAACACTTTTGTAGTGATATTTTGTTTGATTGCCATAAGTATTGCGAACAATTAATTCTTTTTAAAGTAAGCAAACTGCAACCAAATACCGCTAAGGAAGATGGCACCGACAGACGAAATGTGGGAAAATATATGAAAAAGAGAACAATAATAAATCCTCAAACATCTACAAATATAAATGTTTTAATAAGAAAGATATAATAAAAGAAGATGTTTATGAAATTATGAGTCATAAAAAATATGTAAATAAATGTGTAGGGTCATTTAATTCGTGGTCTGGATTTAACATTCCTTTTTTAATCAAAGGTATGCCTAACCCAAACTGTAACCAGAAACTATATGATAGGTGTAAGATTTGTCATTTTACAATATGGATCGTTAAAAATTTAGCTGAATTTGTTATAATTGTAAAAATGTATTACAAAAATAGTGATTTTTTATAAGGCAGGTTTCACAATGATGCTTATTTTTAAATCGGTGGATACTTTCACGAAATGAAAATCAATTTTCGGAAATGAGGAATGTGAAAAAGTCATGTTTTTTTTTACTAAATTCGAATATAATGCTGACCACCAAGATGGTCTGATTTGTCACCGTTGAAAGATTATTTTAATATACACAATCTTCAAACTCCTGATTTATTTTGTTCTGACTTTCGGAATCAGCTGGTAAACGTCAAAATGTGAAAATCAAAACACAAATTTAGTCCCGCTGGTTTGTAGATTGTTTTTTATTTCTTTAAAAATTGATTAAACGCAATTTTCCCTTGCCATTTCAATTTGCAAACATTCAAGACCAATGTTCATCGACACCTCCTTTCGCCCCCTTCCTAATTTTCCCCTCGCTCGTGATGTGTTTAAAACATTATACGGGTCTCTTAACATACCCTTGAGCGAAGAAAATTTTCGACGAAACCGCAGATTAAAAATGCAAAGAAATATTTTGAGTGATGCATTTAATCTTCAGGATGAATGGTCTAAAATTGGACAAAACGTTACGCAAAATTTGGTTAACTCAATGTTTGAATTTAGCTTCTACCAAATTGTCTGTTCGTAGACAAATCTGTTAAACTTTCTATTCATTCGGGGCTAATGATACCACTTTTCTGAACTCCGTATTTCGTAGCAGAATTATCCGATACGAACGGAAGTATGATACCTTTTTTCGGGATTCGTAGTACAAATCTACTACGTCGGGGCCTGTGATAGGCGTGATAGGCTATAGGCTATATAATCAGGAACATCAACTGAACCATTAATAAGTAGGTAAGGAAATATATATAATTATTAAAGCCCCTTCTGTATAGTTTGTCCCCGAAGAGGCAGAATCCGGTCTTCATAAGATGGAAGGCTGTAAGTACCAACCTAAGGAAGTGCCTTAACAGAGTAAAACGATTGAATTTATGTTTATTTGATTCAATACAACTTTTTGTAGACTTCATAGAAGAAAGACCATACCTGTGTGTTATACTATTAAGAGGTCCCAACAAAAGGGGATCCAAAGCAGAGAGTCGTGGTGACGTTAATTTAGGATCTACCTTCATGTTTCCGCAAGAGTGGAAAATGTATACAGACCCATCAGATTTTAAACTACGCTCTGAGTAACAGAATTAAGGACTTTAAAATGAAATGATGGAAGATGAAGAATATAACAACAAGCTCCACTACGGAACTAGACAAAGATAACCCAAACGTAGAATGTAAATGTTCATAAGAACCAAATATTTTTAGAGATTTTTAGAGATAGAGATTATGTATTGCGAATTCTTAAAGAAAACATCAACATTAGCTTTATTAATTGCATACAAACAGAAGAAAAATGCATGGCACAAGAGACCTTCAAAATTCGCCTCAATAGATACAGAATTAGATTCACACAGATGTAAGATTTTATAATTGAAATTCATGAATTAAATTAGCTGTGGTCAAGGTAACCTTAACAAATGGTCCTCGTCCAATAAGCGAACTCACGACCTTGTATATGTTCGTCTGGAGGAAATGGCTTTGACGACGTCTAAAACATAACAATTGGAGTACCTATTATTGGCAGAATTCTATCAAAGCTATGTGGATAGCTATGTACGAGTATTATCTCTTTGAAAAAAAAACGGCTGATGACAAAACAGCTGTTGTTAAAAAATAAATCTCAATCTATCTTAAAAATTTTGGTAAATAAGGCTATCCTATAAGAAAATTCAAAAAAAGCTGACTACAAATCTGATTTGAGTTTGTTAATTGGATGGAGTTGTTTCAGAAATAGGGTAATTAATAATGATTGAATTAATCAAAGTTTTTCTTTTTGTTAATACATATACATATGTAGTTATTGAAAAAAAAAAAAAAAAAAAAAAAAAAATATATATTAATTTCTGCACCAAATTTGCCGACAAGATTTTTGACACCAAATCTGTTTTATTTATAAAAATGTTATGTGATTCAAAAGTTTCTTAATTCACAACGATTATTTACATTAGGAATTAATTTCAAGTATTGTGGAATAAATTTATGACATTTATCAAGCATTTGTAGTCCTACACTATTTTTTTTAAGTTCAAATTTTAAACATTTAAAACCTGCTTTAAATCGATTTTAGAATGGCAGTCGACTTTAAATATCTTAATATATAAAACAAAGCGGGTTTCTTCGAACACTTATAACTCGAGACCTACCCGTGAATTTGACCTTGACGCGGTGGGAAGGCTTACGTCCTGTTTTCTACCCCAGCAATCCAGCTGCGGTAGCAGAGACAACAAACAAAATTCAAAACAACTAATGAACCATGAATAAAGCTACAGAAAAAGAAAAAATTCGAACGGGGATATACGTTCAAATGTCGGCAGGAGTCGCGACTGCCGGCACGGGCTTGGCCTCTAACGAGGATAAGTCGCCAGCGACTATGACAGCTTTAGTAGGTGAAGCGGCTATCAAGCCTGACACAGTTTGCGGAACAACTGTTAAGACAGGGTCCGCGGGCTGTGGCGGGACTGATAAGCTACGGTCTATTGGTAGTGCTACCAACAAACCCAAACCCCACTTCAGTGGTAAGGCACCCTTGAGAAAAGGGTCTGCTGCAACCACTACGGCCAGGGACAGTACGTCCAGTAAGCCCCACTTCAGTGGTAAGGCGCCCTTGAGAAAAGGGTCTGCTGTAACCACTATGGTCAGTGGTAGTACTACCAATAAACCTCATTTCAGTGGTAAGGCGCCCTTGAAAAAAGGGTCTGCTATAACCACTACGAGACATCCCCTATCGCAAAGCGTTCGCGAATTGCGGAATGCTAAGAGGATCATCAAAAGACTAGGTGATAAACTAGAAACTAATGGTGACTCTAAGCAGGAAGCATCGCTAGCATGGGCCAAAAGCGTCATTGCTAGACAGCAAGATGCTGAGACCAGCGGTGACTCCACGTCAAAGCGACAAAGGTCCATTGAGGGAACCACTTCGGAACCCAAGCGCCCGAAAGTGCAGAAGACCAGCACGGCATCAACTGCGTTAAGGAAGGATGATCTTTCTTTTAGCGATGCGCTAAAATCAAATATAATAGTTGCAGTCATCGACAGAAGCGATATCGATGGCAAGATCTCAGTAGATCGCTGGGCAGTGGTAACAAGAGAGCTCTCGGTACGCTACCTGGACATCATGAAAGCCAATCCAGGACCACCCCCAGTTATTAGAGATAACGGCTGGCACCGAGGCCAAGTAAAGCTTATCTCTTGTGGAGATCAGAGATCTTGCGATCTATATAAGCTTGCTGTCAGCAAGTTAGGTGAGATCTGGACAGGCGCGAAGCTTGAGGTTGTTGCTAGAGAGCAAATCCCTACAAGGCCAAGGGCTCGCACCTGGATTCCAGAGGAACCTTCTCGACCGGATACAATCCTTAAAATCATACAAAGCAGTAATCCAGACCTGCCCACTCATAACTGGAAAGTTGCGAAAGTGGAGGAACCAAAGGGCGCTTCAAGATCTGCAATTATTGTAGTGAATAAAGAGTCCTTGGCTCCTCTACTGGCAACCAAAGGTGTGATTGGGTATGGATTTTCTTCGATTACTTTGAAAGTATATAAAAAAGACGAGGGTAACACCGTTCCTCCACAACAAATAGGTACTTCCACAGTCGAAGAATCTGCGGTAGACATCGACCCAGTAATGGAAATTGATGCTCCCAGCAGCTCTGAGACTGAAGTGAAGACCACAAACATCGCCGAAAAGGCTCCAGAAAATGTCGACAGTCTCTCCGAGAAGGAAGCTGAAGACTCCGTGAGGAAGGTCCATCTGAGTGAAGACGAACCCATTGGCTCGGACTCTGAAGCCGAGCTACTGGATTCGTCCTCTGAATCGGAAGACCTGAATCTAACCATGTTGGGGGTTGGTCTGGATGAGTGTAGCCAAAATGCTGCAACTACTTCAGATTAACCTTCAACATTCCATCAAGGCTTCGGCCTCACTTCTTCTCCGTCTGCACAAGAACCGAGAGGATATAGTCCTGATCCAAGAACCATGGATTGCCAAATCTGGAATTCAGGGACTCAGGACTCCTGGTTACTACTTGCTGTATGCATCGGACAAAGGTGAACCCAGATCCTGCATATTAGTTAAAAGTAGTTCTAATGTATATTTACTCCCTGATTTCAGCGATCGAGATATAACCGCCGCCAGAATGCACACCAATAATGGAACGTACTGGATAGTGTCGGCATATCTTGGCCACGACAACCCTGGCCCTCCTGGCGATACGCTCAAGAGGATCATCGCTGAGGCAAAAAGGCAAAATATCAGCCTCCTTATTGGGTGTGATGCTAATGCCCATCACACTGTTTGGGGAAGTACGGACATAAACGATAGAGGTGAGTCTCTTTTTGATTATATTCTTAGTACTAACCTTGTAGTCAGTAACATCGGTAATGAACCTACCTTTGTTACCAGAAACCGACAAGAAGTGCTAGACATCACTCTTGTCTCTGACACTATATATCAAATGATAACGAATTGGAAAGTATCAGAGGAACACTCATTCTCAGACCATAGATACATTCAATTCAGTTTAAATGATGTACCCACCAAACGGCCAGTTTTTCGTAATTATAGGAAAACAAACTGGCAAACGTATAGAGATATACTGGAAAGATCGCTTACAGCCGAATCTCTAGATATCCCCTCCAACACCTCAGATCTAGATAACAAAGTCAAGGATCTGACACTAATCCTGAACAATGCAATGAATATTTCTTGTCCTCTTCTTCAAGTTAGAGGAAAAAAGAAACCTTATTGGTGGAATTCAGGATTAGAACCGCTCAGGAAAAGTTGCAGAAAACTCTTCAATCGAGCTAAATACACAAAAGAATCCTCAGATTGGGACTTATATAAAGAATCCTTAAAGATTTATAAGAAACAATTGAGGACAAGCAAAAGATCTTCATGGCGGAACTTCTGTAATAAAATAGAAGATACTTCTGAAGCATCCAGATTGAGGAAAATCCTCTCAACAAATCCAGTCATGCCAAGCTCTTTGAAAATGTCAAATGGCTCCTGGACAAATTCATGTGAAGAATCACTCAATTTGCTACTTGACACTCACTTCCCAGGTAGCTCGCAAAACATTTGCAACATTAACTCATTAGAGTCAAATAACAAAGGTATAAAGATCCGAGGGTTAATAACAAGGGACAAACTAAAATGGGCAATTAACAGCTTCGATCCATATAAATCGGCAGGACCAGACGGCATAATACCAGCTGAACTGCAAGTTGCTTTAGACATTATCTTACCCACATTAGAGATAATAATGAACAGTTGTCTAAACCTGGTTCATATTCCCCGTATATGGAGAGAAGTCAAAGTAGTCTTTATACCCAAAGCTGGTAAATGCTCCCACGTTACGCCCAAGGACCTAAGACCTATCAGTCTATCGTCATTTCTTCTCAAGACACTGGAACGATTGATTGACATTCATCTGCGTAGTGCTATAAAACCAAACCTTTTTTCTACAGCACAACACGCTTACTGCAAGGGAAAATCAGTAGAAACTGCGCTACACACCTTGGTACGCGCAATCGAATACTCCCTAGATCACAAAGTATACACTCTAGTTGCATTCCTAGATATAGAAGGCGCCTTCAACAATGTCGACAGCGCCGCAATAGCGAAGACACTGCAGAATCTCAATGTGGATAGCTCACTTGGTAACCTCATAAATTTCATGCTGAAAAGCATGATAAAATTAAAATAAAATAAAAAAGTATTTTTTTCTCTCTCATGTTAATTATATTATTGTAAAATTGTAAAATAATAATTAGTTTGTTGTATTGTTAAAATAATTTATAAATTGGTTTAACTTTTGCTTTTTTAAGACTTAAGTCTATTGTAAAAGATACTTGAATAAATAAATGAAAAAATGAAAAAAAAAAAATGAAAAGCAGAATTATAAATGCGGAACTAGGTAGCTTTACTACAAGAAGGTCAGTCAGTAGAGGAACCCCACAAGGTGGAGTCCTATCCCCACTTCTATTGAACATGGTAGTTAATGATCTGCTAATAGACCTAGAAGAAGAGGGATTCAAAGTGATTGCATACGCTGACGATATTGCCATTGCCGTATCAGGAAAGCACCCTCAAGTTTTAACAGAACTTATACAAACCGCTCTCAACAAGCTACTAAAATGGACAGATTGATGTGGCTTAGGTGTTAACCCCCACAAGACTGAACTAGTCCTCTTCACAAGGAAATACAAAATTCCTCAACTAGACCCTCCATCGATTAAAGGTGTTCCACTCACTTTCTCAGATCAAGCTAAATACCTGGGTCTTATTTTAGACAAAAAGTTAAATTGGAAACCTAATATACAGGAAAGAGTAAAGAAAGCCACGGTAGCTCTCTTTTCTTGCAAAAAAGCCGTAGGGAACAAGTGGGGCCTGTCTCCACAAATTACTCACTGGCTATACACTGCGGTCATCAGACCGATACTTACTTACGGGGTGACCGTATGGTGGACGGCCTTAGATAAAGCGACTAATCGCGATAAACTAAGCAGAGTTCAACGTTCAGCGTGTATGTGCATCAGCGGAGCTCTCCGTTCGACACCTTCCGCTGCACTAGACATACTACTCAACCTGACACCCCTAGATATTTACAGTAAACAAATAGCCGCGAGCACAGCCATACGTCTCAAAGCCATCTCTCAATGGACCAATAACTCTATTGGCCACACCACCATTCTGAATTTATTCGGAACTCTACCAAGTCACTCTGACTACATCACTCCCTCTTTGGTCTTCGATAAAAACTTTGAAGTCACCATTCCCTCAAGGTCAGCTTGGGAGGAAGGGACTTTGGCAGATAATAAATCAGTAAACTTTTTTACAGATGGATCGAAGACTGAAAACGGAGTGAGTGGTGGAGTGTACTCAGATGGACTAAATCTTAGTCTCTCCTTCCGCCTACTAAACCATTGTAGCGTATTCCAAGCGGAAATTCTGGCGATAAAGGAAGTATTGTCCTGGCTTAAAGAAAACGTGATATCTAACACGGATATCCGTATCTTCTCAGACAGTCAGGCTGCTTTGAAATCCCTAGCATCAGTCTCTGTAAACTCCATTACAGCCCAAGACTGTCGTTCGTCTCTAATGGAGATGGCCAAACAGTTTAACATTCACCTATTCTGGGTGCCGGGTCACAGGGACATTCCGGGGAATTGTAAAGCCGACGAACTCGCCAGAATTGGAACGGAAATGCCTATCTTACCCGAAAAGGCAAATATAGGTATGCCCATAGCTACAAGTAAACTTATGCTGAAACGAATCGCTCTGGAACAATCGAATACAAGATGGCTTAATAGTACCACTTGTATGGCGACCAAGCGGATCTGGCCTAAACTGGATCTGAAACGGTCAAAATGTCTATTGTCCCTCAGTAGATCTCAGATCAGCTCCGTCATAGGTGTCATAACTGGACACTGTCTCATAGGTAGACACGCCGCACGTCTCGGTGTGCTATCAAACGATTTCTGCAGGAGTTGCTTGGACGAAGAGGAAGAGGAGACAATCCCACACCTTCTTTGTACATGCCCTGCTCTCTCTTACAGACGCAAACTTCATCTAGGAGAACATTTCTATAATGAACCAAGCGATCTCATAGACAAAGACATTAAAAGTCTCCTTCGCTTCATCAGAAGCTCCAAATGGTTTTAACTAATAGGAAACCTTTTTTGTTCCCTATTAGATCGTGGTATCACAATGGACCTCCAATGGTCTAAGTGTGTCAGACGCTTTAATGACAGCCACTTTAACCTAACCTAACCTAACCTATAACTCGAGAACTGCTGGACCGATTTTCATGGTTTTTGATTTGTTGTATTTGTCTCCGTCCCGATTAGCAATTTTAAAAGCATTGGAAAATTGGCGAAAAAATAAAATAAAAGAAAAAACATTTTCCCGTACAAAATGTTCATGTAATTTATTTAATTAATGTTGTCTGTGATTTGTTTTGATGCGTGAGTATTATTATTAAAAATGCCGCGACCAAAAAGATCTAATCTTTCCCAACGGAGCCGTAATGAAATTAGGCTACGGAACATTGCGAACCAATTAACTGATGAAGAACGACAAGTTGCACGAGAAGAGCGCCGCGTTTGTGTGGCAAGAAGTAGGGCCACCTTGTCTTTGAAGTGCAAGAAGAAATACTTCAAGTGTTGATTTGAATCGTGCAGCGTTTCTATACGATTGCACAATTGACTACAGCTCGCATCCTTTCGTTTGCATTAGTCTAATGGACATAGTTTGCGGGCATTGTGTGGCAATGAAGTTTGCTGGAGAAACTCCTGGATTGTGCTGCCTTAATGGCAAAGTGAAGTTGCTATTATTGGTTCCGCCACCAGAGCCATTGCATTCCTTGCTTCGTGGCGAAACCTCAGAATTACGACATTTTCTAGCGAACACTCAAAAATACAATGGATGTTTTCAAATGACTTCATTTGGAGCGGAAATTCCAGAAGAACACGGATTTAATCCAACATTCAAGGTAATTCATGTTGAAGAGTAAAGATTCATTTTCTACTACGAATGGAGGTATATGTACATGTCATAAGTGCAGGGAAGTACATAGGCAGTTTCTCTTACATAAGCCCTCTTATTCAATTTTGGAAATGGGTGAAAATGACTGCCTTAATAACTTGAAAGAAATAGCAAAAAAAAAAAATTAGAAAAACGGTTTCTTAAAGTTTAAAAAACCTGAATTCCAGAATCACTTTAAACACTGCATCATCATAAGTTTATATGAATAAATGATGTACTTTAAAACGACGAATTTAACTTAGAACCACTAAGTTATTTCAGATCTCATTTGAAATCATTTTGGAAATAGGGGTGGGGTGGAGGGAGAGGGAGAGGGACCATTGTGAAAACGTTTAAAAAAATCCAAACTCAAATTAAAAAAAAAAAGAAGAAAAAAAAATAATTCTACATATTTCACAATATTTGTGGTCTCAACTTAGAAAATCCATGTTTTTTTCATGGTCAGTTGTACGTGGCATGTCATAAATTATGTTCAGCTAATCTATAACACGACATTTATTGACTGTTAGGCGGCACGAAGTTCGCCGGGTCAGCTAGTTGTATATTAAACGAGAACCGACTTTTTGTTAATTTTAAACTACATAATAGAGATGCCGCGAATGATGACTCGGCCGAATACCGAATATTCGGCCACACTCGTCGGCCGACGAAACCATGTGTTGTGGTATCTATTTCCTACGTGACTTTTGACGAGGCACAACAGTTTCTGGGAATGTTTTGAGGAAGTTGCTATAGACAAAATGATAAAGATGTTAAAAAAAGAACTTCGCCAAGATCGGATGGCAGACCCTTACAAGTGGTGGTCAGCAAATACAAAACTGTTTCCCAATTTGACATTTGCTGAAATCTACCTCTCGTCTCCTGCTACTATATTCGAATATAGACGTTACATAAAACTTATGCTACCAACGAATGCTGGAAAAGCTGTTTTTATTCACCACAACTTACCATTAGTAGATTTTAAATACTAAAATAAAAAAAAAATTAATAAAAACGCTCGTACAACATTTTTTGTAAGATAATAAACCTTTTTTTATTCTCCATTCTCCAACATTCGGCCGAATACCGAATATCAAAAAATAGGCCGAATAGGCCGAATGCCGAATAGTGGCCGAATATTCCCGGCATCTCTACTACATAAACTATACATACTTCTTTTAGATTTTTACTTGCGACTTATAGGTACTATAAGGCAAGTTATGCATTCGTAAAAAAAATCGAACTCGAGATTTCGATCAAAGTTAACATTACGATGATAGCGAAGACTAAAAACGTGGGTCTCGCAATTCTGTCTGTCTGTCTGTCTGTTCGACTACAAGCTAAACGGCTCGGCCGATTTTCTTTAAACTTGGTGGATATCATTTTTAATTTTCCCCCCCCCCCAAAAATAACGGTACCTGCCATACGATTTTTTCTCGAAATTTTATAAACATTTTTTTTTTCTCAAAAACTGTTCGACAGATTTTAAAAATAAAAATGCAAAAAAAATTCATTTAATTAAAGCTAGTTATTGGTTGAAAAAAAATTTCTGAAAAATGGTTATTGAGGGTACCCCCCATGGAACCATTTTTTTTTGGTTTTTGATTTCTCAAAAACGGTGCAACCGATTTTGATCATTTTTTTTGCTAAAGCTCTCCAAAAACATAAATAGAATTGTGTACTGAAATTTCCAAATTCAAATTTTTTTTTTCAAAACTCAATATTTCGAAAACCCCAATGCTAGATTTTTTTTAAACTTGATAAATAAAAGTTCTCAATACAATCTACAAGATGTGAGAAAAGAAATTTAGTTTTACCTAAAAATAAAGGTACCTACCATACAAATGCTAAAAAAATTTAAAAAATGGTTTTCAAAAATCGTATTTTTCTCGAAAACGGCGCCTAGAATTTTGATAAAATTTTTTTTCTTTCAATTAATTTTTACGATCTTTAATTTAATAAAAAAAAATTTTGAAATTAAGATATTACAGCTTGTACCTACCATAGAACCATTTTTCGAATTTTGAATTTCTCATTATCCACAGAGAAGCTTCTAAAAAGTCTAAAACACATTGCATTTCAAAACTTCAAAATAAATATTTTTTGAATTTTTGAAAAAAAAAATCAATTTTTTCTTTTTTTGAAAATTCGATATCTCCGAAACGGCTCAATATTTCTTTTCGTAAATTTAATTTTTATTCGAACAATAATAAAAACTTTAAATTGGCGTACCAAAATTTTTTCCTAAAAAGCTTTTAAAAAGTTTGTATATAAAAGCTTTTTTTTTAAGAAATCACTACAACGACTTATAATTTTTGTTCTTGCGTAAATTCATAGTTGGATAGCATTCTGTTTTTGTCTCTTACTACTAAAAGAATTTAAAAATTAATTTTATCCTTATGAACAGTTTTCTCTAATAACATTCGTTTTTAAAATTCCTAGTCGATCACATAGGAGCAAGTTCGTGCGAAACAGTCGTGCATTTAATTTTTTTTAGATTAGATTAGAATATTTATTTCTTATAATTTCATTACAGTCTTCGGATATTTCGAAAAAAGAATTAATAACATTTTAAAAAAGTATAAGAAAGGTTGTGACATTCATTATTTTCAAGCCATTTAAGAAATAGAGTTGAATGTCATTTCAAATAATTATAATATTTAAAAAGTTAATGGGTGGGGTGAACCTTAAAAATTCATAATAGTTAAAAAGAATTATGCAATACAATCATTTTATAAAATGCAATAAACAAACACACAAAAAAAATAAAGTAGATAAAAATTTATTTACTATGTAAAAGAAAAATTAAACCAAAACATCAGAAATATGTGATTCCAGAGCAATATAGTCTAGAGAAAAAAGCCAAGTTTTAACATTTTTGAGAAACACTCCAGGTATAGTGATTATCCTAATTGATTGAGAAAAAAAAAATTATGATACGCAGTGGTATGAAAAACAGGTACATATAATAAGTTCGAAAGGTTAAAGAGCTCATTTAACTTTAACACTAGCAAATAGCTACTTTATCTTTGAAAAGTATACTTTATTCAGATTGACAATGGCAATTTCATAGCAAAACAAATCGAAGTAAAAATGTTTATTTTTGATTTTTTTTTAAAGATGTGCTTTGTAAATAGACTGAATATTAGAAATGCGAAATAATTTTATAAAAGTGCTCTCCGACCTTTAATTTTGCAATTTTGTGGCGGGCGATGGACAAACAAACCTGTACCTACAAATGTACATATATACGACAATGGCGAACGTTTTGTCGATTTCTGTAACGCCAACCGCCTTGTTATAGGAGGAACCATGTTTGAACACAAGACGTGCCACAAAATCAGTTGGGTGTCGACGGACAGACAAGCAACTTCCAACCAAATTGATCATTTCGCGATCAGTCGGCGATTTAGAAGCAGTCTCCAGGACGTCCGAAACAGAAGAGGTGCAGACATGGGAATTGCCCGGGACCACCATCTGATGGTTGCTACCGTAAGATTACGAACAGCTGCAGTTCGGAGATCCCAAGGAAACACCCGAATGCCCAAGTTCAACACCGATAGACTCAAGGATCCCGCAGTCCGCCAACAACTAGGGGACCATCTTTCACAAGGATTGAGAACAATCAATAGCACGGAACCCACCTCCATCGAAAACCATTGGTGTGCTGTGAAAAATGTTTTCATAACAGGTGCTGAAAGTATAGTCGGTCGGTCGTAAGGAAGAAATAGTGCCTGGCTTTCCGAAGAAACTTGGGCCAGGATCGAAGAAAGAAAACAGCTCAAAGCTCGCATTGCAGCAACGTCAGCAGCAGGCAGAATCGAGCTAGAGTCTGCGTATCGCATGAAGATGAGAGAAGTTCACCGTAGCGTGCGACGTGACAAGCGTAACTATATCAACGCATTGGCAACAGAAGCAGAAGAGGCCGCAAGTAGGTGCGACAGTAGGACCGTCTACAGAATTACCAAAGAGCTAACTGGTGTCCAAAGCTCTAAACAACACCTGGTAAAGGACATAGACGGATCACTGCTAATTTCGGATGAGGACCAGATCAAAAGGTGGAAGGAACACTTTTCTGCGGTTTTAAATCGCGTTTTTACCAGCGAAGTCAACCTAACACCCAATGAGCCGTCCGTAGTAACAAATTCCCGAATACGCACTGTACCCCCCAGTAGAGAAAAAATCTTAACCGCAATCAGAGCACTGAAAAACGATAAAGCGGTTGGACTTGACGGTATTCCCGCAGAGCTCTTACGAGCAGCGCCAACAACATCGTCTGAGCTCCTGCACCCACTCATAGAAAGAGCTTGGGAAACAGAAAGTTTTCCTGAGGAGTGGAAAAAGGGGATGATTGTCAAGCTTCCAAAGAAAGGAGACCTTACGCAGTGCGAAAACTGGAGGGGAATCTGCGTGCTGCTCCATCAAATCACAACAAGGGTGGAGAGAGAAGCCGAAACCGTCGGGCTTAAGATCAATACGGCAAAAACTAAAAGAATCAGCCTTGGAACTTCCTCATCTACTCAAATAGATATTTCTGGACAACCAGTAGAGATGGTAGAGAGTTTTCAATACCTTGGGAGTATTGTCTCTACTGATGGCGGGACCGAACTAGACATAACCAGCCGAATCGGGAAAGCAAAGGCTGCGTTCGGAATGCTGTCCAAAATATGGAGAAACAACTCTATAAGCCTAAAGACCAAGCTACGACTGTTCCGCTCCAATGTAGAATCCGTGCTTCTTTATGGATGCAGTACATGGAAAGTAACACCCACTGTCACAAGAAAGCTGCAAACGTTCGTAAATAGATGTCTGCGAAACATTTTGCGGATTTTCTGGCCTAACCGTATCTCCAATGATGAACTTCATGCGAGGACAGGTCAGGAACCCATCGACTCTATAATACGAAATCGTAAGTGGCAGTGGATTGGACATACGCTTCGAAAAGGCCACGAGTGCATTGCGAGTCAAGCGATGCAATGGAACCCTCTCACGCAGCGAGGCAGAGGAGTGGGCCGACCCAGAAGTACTTGACGAAGAACGGTCGAAGAGGAATCAGCACAACTGGGGAAGAGTTGGAGAGAGCTGAAGTACATTTCCAGAAACCGTACACGATGGCGCGTAGGAGTAGTGGAGGCCCTATGCCCCGCAAGGGGAACCACACGGACGTAATAGGTCCGAGGACCTAAGTAAGTAAGTAAGTATGTAAGCGCGGAAAACTCGGATAAAGCTCAAAAACGAGATAATTTTATCTCTACAGAAAAGACTGTCAAAATTTGTATGGGAAAACTTTCTGTAAAACTGATTAAATTATCTCACGAATTTGATGCGAAAAGAAAAGAAATAAACCTGATAAAGTAAGAAATTCTCTAAATTTGAAGAAATGGTTTAAAATTATTTTTTTTTTTTTTTTGAAAACTACTTGCTTGTAACAGCAAATTTTTATGAGTTGACTGTGTTTGTTGACAGCTGTTTATTTCCCACTATATTTGTACTGTGTATTTTAGGCTATATTGTGAGCTGTAAATAAAAAAATGCTATTCATTTAGTTCATATTGCTTCAAACCCATGTTTATCAACATGTTTTTAGTTTGTGAATATAAAGCAACATTGGTTCCTTGGGGAAAATAACACCGTAGTTCTCTTTCTCTTTAACAATAAAAAGTAATTTAAGAGCCTAGTGCAAGTAATTTTATTTCAATCTCGATTTTAACACTGAAGCTTGTTCAGAAAGCTTACAAGGTCATCTGACTTTTTTTGTGAAAAGCATTTTGGCTGGGTTGGATAAATCTTCAAAATATATATCATTTTTACTTGCGACTTATAGGTACTATAAGGCAAGTTATGCATTCGTAAAAAAAATCGAACTCGAGATTTTGATCAAAGTTGACATTACGATGATAGCGAAGACCAAAAAAGTGGGTCTCGCAATTCTGTCTGTCTGTCTGTCTGTCTGTCTGTCTGTCTGTCTGTCTGTCGGTTCGACTACAGCCTAAACGGCTCGGCCGATTTTCTTCAAACTTGGTAGATATGGGTTTTAATTTTTTACCCCCGGACGTTTTTTTTTTTTTTTTTTAAGACCAAAAATAACGGTACCTGCCATACGATTTTTTTTCGAAATTTTATAAATATTTTTTTTTTTCAGAAACTGTCCCACAGAATTTTTTTTTTAAAAATTCCAAAAATTTCATTTAGTAAAAACTAGCTAATGGTTGAAAAAAATTTTACAAAAAATTGTTATTTTCGGTAGCCCCCCTGGGTCCATTTTTTTTGTTTTTGATTTTCTCGAAAACGGTACAGCCGATTTTAATAATTTTTTTTATGCCAAAGCTCCTCCAAAGTTTGAATATTATAACATATTCAAATTTTCAATTTTTAATTTTTTGGATTTTAAAAAAAAAAATCAAAATTTTTTTTTGGAATCTCAATATTTCGAAAACCCCATGCTCGATTTTTTTCAAACTTGGCAAATAAAAGTTTCTTAATATAATCTACAAGATTTGAGAAAAAAAATTTTGTTTTATTTAAAACTAACGGTACCTTCCATACAAATTTTAAAAAATGGTTTTCGAAAATCGCATTTTTCTCGAAAACGGTTCCGAGAATTTTGCTAAAATTTTTTTTCTTTTGATTAATCTTTACAATTTACAATTTAATAAAAAAAAAATTTAAAACTAGATATTACTGACTGTACCTACCATAGAACGATTTTTTCGAATTTTGAATTTCTCATTATCGACTTAACGGATTTTAATGAAATTTTTTATAAAAAAGCTCCTAAAAAGTTTAAAAAATATTGCATTTAAAAACTTAAGAAAAAATATTTTTTCAATTTTTAGAAAAAAAAGTAATTTTTTTTTTGAAAAATTCGATATCTCAAGAACGGCTTAGTATTTTTTTTTGGAAATTAGACTTTTATTAGTACAATAATAAAAACTTAAGGTTGGCGTACCAAAATTTTTTCTTAAAAATGTTTTAAAAATTTTTTGCATAAAAGCTTATTTTTTTTAAGGAGCCACTACAAAGACTTATAATTTTTGTTCCTGCATAAATTCATATTTGCATATCATTCTGTTTTTATCTCTTACTACTTAAATTAAAAAAAATTCATTTTATCCTTATGAACAGTTTTCTCTAATAACATTCGTTTTTAAAATTCCTAGTCTATTACATAGGAGCAAGTTCGTGCGACCCAGTCGTGCATTTTATTTTATAATAAAGGGCCAACTTTATGGTCTTTTGCTAAGGGTTCAGATAGTTCAGTTGTACTTGCGTACTGCAACTTACCTCGATTTTTAGTGTGTAATTCTTTTAAGTTGATACAGCAAAAGTTCCGACAGATAGTTGGCGTTCCAAATTTAAAAGCACTTCTCTTTCCACTTTTCCATAATTGTTATAATTTAACACAAGATTTACAAACACAATCAGGTGACCAAAATAGGTTTTTTTAACGAACTGTAATATAACTTTTCTACTATTTTTCAACACATATTCTTTACATGTGTAGTAAAAATGATTTGGGTTCTTTAAAAACGTTTCTTCAAACTACCCATGTCGTAAAAATTTTAGATTTTAAACTTAACACAGTGAAATGCGCGTAATTGATAAAAATCAAAAACAAATTGAGGTAAGATTTGAAAAGCACATGTAAAAAGTAAACATTATCAACCGCAAATTTAACGGCAACAGACAAAAAGTTAAATTTTTAAACTAGTTTAATTAATAACTATCTAATGATAATTCTGTTGAAACTTTTACAGTAACATATGTAATGTATGCATGCAGCTTAAATATGACCCGCATACTGGAGATGTAAACATCACGTCAGCCAATATCTCAGAGCCATTGGGTATATTTCTGTCCTCCAGATTAAACAAAGAAAAGATTGCAGGATTGCAATTCTTTATTAAAAGAAGAGGACCCCACAAGAAGCAGATAAGATACAGCTTCATCATCAACAATTCCAGTAACTCAGACAGCAAGTCGATCATCAGCAAGTCAGTCATCATCGATATTCAACAAAACAGTCTGCCTCTTTTTACTTGCAATATACAGGGTGTCCCACAGTCACCGCCCCAAATGAAAACCATGGATTCGTGAGGTCATTTTAAGTCGAAAAACTTAAGAGGTAATTTTCTCGTTTTCGTCCCGTTTTCGAGTTATAACGGTTTTTATGATTTTTTCCTTAACTAGCTTTATCTTTGCCAAATTACGTCCGATTCGTAGGATTTTTTTTATAACCAATCAAGAATTTATAACAGTTTTAGTTTTCCAATAACTTTTTTTTGCGGACAACCGTTTCTCCGCAATTTTGCATCAAACCCAATTTTTTCGTTTTTTAAGTAGTTTTTCACTTTGATATCCTTTTATTCAAAAAAAAAACACGTTAATTTTTTTCACTTATTATTAAAGCCCAGCTCATTTTCTTAAAAAATATTTGTCCTTTTCTTAACCACAATAGCTCAGAAAAAGTTTTAATTCATTTGAATTAATTTTGTATTTAAAAATTATGTGTTTTTTTAAATTCACTCAGTTTTTTTATTTTTTTGTTAATTAAATTTAAAATTCTTTTTAAAGAAAAAAAATTATTTTTTTAAGAAAATGAACTGGGCTATAATAATAAGTGAAAAAAATTAATACTCATTAACGTGTTTTTTTTTTTTTGAATAGAATAATATCAAAGTGAAAAAACTACTTAAAAAACGAAAAAATTGGGTTTAATGCAAAATTGCGGTTGTCTAAAACTGTAATAAATTCTTGATTGGTTATAAAAAAATCTTACGAATCGGATGTAATTTGGCAAAGATAAAGCCAGTTAAGGGAAAAATCATAAAAACCGTTATAACTCGAAAACGGGACGAAAACGAGAAAATGACCTCTTAAGTTTTTCGACTTAAAATTACCTCAGGAATCCATGGTTTTCATTTGGGGCGGTGACTGTGGGACACCCTGTATATGTATGTAGGTTTTTTATGGCAAGTTTTGCATTCGTAAGAAAATCGTTGAGATTTTGATCAGACTTGACATTACGAATGATAGAGAAGACGAAAAAAAATGGTCTCGCAATTTTGTCTGTCTGTCTGTCTGTCTATCTGCCTGTCTGTCTATTCGACTACAGCCTAAACGGTTTGGCCGATTTTCTTTAAACTTGGTAGATATGATTTTTAATTTTTTCGCCCCACACGTTTTTTTTTTCTTTTTTTTTAAGACCAAAAATAATGGTCTTATGAAAAATGTTCGACAGATTTAAAAAATAAAAATACAAAAAAATTTCAGTTAGTTAAGGCTAGGTAATTGTTGAAAAAAAATTCTAAAAAATGGATATTGAGGGTAGCCCATGAAACCATTTTTTTGTTTTTGATTTTCTCAAAAACGGTACCTACGATTTTGATCATTTTTTTTTCTAAAGCTACCCAAAAACTTGAATAGAATTGTGAATTCAGATTATGAAAAAATTTTTTTTGGATTTAAAAAAAAAATATAAACTTTTTTTTGCAAAACTTAATATTTCGAAAATCACATGCTACATTTTTTTTAAACTTGATAAATAAAAAATTTTCTCAACATAATCTAAAAGATGTGAGAAAAAAAAATGATTTTACCTAAAAATAAAGGTACCCACCATACAAATGTTAAAAAATGGTTTTCAAAAATCGTATTTTTCTCGAAAACGGCGCCTAGAGTTTTGATAAAAAAAATTTTTTTTTTCAATTAATGTTACCTACCATAGAAGCATTTTTTAAATTTTGAATTATGTACTCATTATCGACATAACAAATTTTAATAGAATTTTATTTATAGAGATTCTTCTAAAAAGTTTAAAAAACATTGCATTTCAAAACTTAAAAAAAAATATTTTTTGAGTTTTTGAAAATAAAAATCATTTTTTTTTTCGGAAAATTTGATATCTCAAAAACGGCTCAATTATTTTTTTGCAACTTTAATTTTCATTCGTACAGTAATAAAAACCTAAAATTCATATTTGCATAGCTCTGTTTTTGTTTAAGATTTAAGAACAGTTTTCTCTAATAACATTCGTTTTTAAAATTCCTAGTCTATTACATAAGAGCAAGTTCATGCGACCCAGTCGTGCATTTTATTTTTTTTTTAATTCAAAAACTATATTTAGTTAAACTTGGGTAATGTTTAAAACAACAACACAAAATTTTGATAATTTCTTATGTCAAGTCTCTCAAATTAAAAAAAAATATGGATTTGAAAAAAAAAACTTTGATTTAAGATTTTTTTTTTTTCTTGTTTTAATTTTTTTTTTTTTACTTTTTTCTCAAAACTCAATTGATGCAATCTACAAGATGTGGGAAAAAATAAATAATAAAATTTAAAAAAATGTTTTTTCGAAAAACTTTTTTTTTTTTTTGAAAACGACACCTAGAATTTTGATAAATTGTTTTTTCTTTTAATTAATTTTTAACGATCTATAATTTAATACAAGAAAAAATTTAAATTAAGATATTACTGACTGTACCTTCCGTAGAACCATTTGTTTCTCATTATCGGCACAACTGATTTTAACAAAAATTTGTATAGAGAACATTCTAAAAATTTGGAAAAACATTGAATTTCGAAACTTAAAAAAAAATATTTTTTGAATAATAATATCTTAAAGTTGGCGTACCAAAATTTTTTCTTAAAAATGTTTTAAATCTTATAAACCTTTGGCGCAAAATTTTGAATACGCTATTATTAAGGTATTAGTATGATACTACTTAAAAATTTGCTACCTTTAAAGTAGTTTACTAACTCATTCTTAATTTTAAACATTTTCTAACTAGTATCGTACTAAAAGCCATTTTCTTAATAAATGTGCTTCTGAAGACACCTAAATCAATGACAGTTCGTGCAAAAAGCTCAGACCTTTTTTGACGTTTGCAAAAATCAAAGAGTCATATCATTCTAAAACAGTCCTAAACATCGTACTAATTCGACTAAAATTTTGAGCCATTCATTTTTAAAATTATTAGTCTATTACATAAGAGCAAGTTTGTGAACCATTTTATTTACTGTTGCTCAGCGGATCGATGATGTTGCTGGATTTTGGGTTGAATTAAAGCCAAGTGCAATAAAATATTATTTTGGTCGTGCCATAAATGCTGTAACAACTATTTGAACTTCTATAATTTTACATTCAGCTAAGGCAGCAAATTAAAATTTAAAAACAAATATCTATGTATAACAATCAATTAATGTGACTTTAATCAAGAGAAAAAACTCAAGAACTGTTCGACCAATTTGGAAGGTTTTTAGGAAGGTCTGTTTAGACTCTTATAATGTTAAACATTTCACGAGCGGTGAGGAAATTGAAAATTGAAATAGCAAGGAAAAACATTAAACATTCGTGTTGTGATGTGTGACTAAAAAACGACTCTCTGTATTTGACGACTTGTCCAAGATGAGGGTCAAGAATAAATTGACGTGAACAAAAAATTATCCATATAGCCTCCATGGTCGATGAACAAGCCCACGCAACAGTGATAGCGAGAAGGAGTAGAGATCATCGTTCGCCCTATGCTACGAGTATGTTTTTTTTTTTTTGTTCACTGCAATTACTTACGAGTACTTTGAATAGGCTATTTTTTTTTTTTTTTTTTTTTTTTTTTGAAAACTCAAAAGATGTAGAAAGCTTACGGTATTGGTATGTATTTCATTCAAAAGTATTTTTTATGTATTTATTTTGTGAAGCTTAGCGCTAGTTTTAATCCAGAAACCTAAATGTAAACTGTTCCAGCGAATCAATTATGAAAAACATGAGCCTTTTCTCGCCTCTGTAAACTTTTGAATTTGATCTCAAACCACAGTAGTTTCAATATAAGTAAAAATAGTCTCAAAACTGTTTTTTTAATTGCGTACCATGCTCTTTGTCATTGTATTCATTTATTATTTTATAAATGCCTTGTGTTTTATTTTTTTCATGTGAATGTGGTAAACTAGGCAGTTTATGCACTGCAAGTCATGAACACCGAGTCTGTGTTGGCAAACATTTATTCGCAAGATATACCTTTGGCAACAATCAGAGTCTAAGGCGACAGAAGTCAGCAGTGGTGGAAATAAAACTCAGATCAACTTCTATCTGGTAGACAGTTTCATGAAGTCGCAAGTGAAAGATTGGAAAGTGATTTTGGGAGAAGCAATCGCTCAGCAACGCCGTTCTTTGATGACAGAATTTTCGAAGGAGACGAGCAAGGCAAACAATAGAAGTGGTATGACATGCTAGCATGACCAAGGGCGCATTTTTTTTTTAATTGCCACTCAACGAAGGAAAACTCCTCAGGAGATTCGTTTACCAAAATTTGGATTACAGCAAAATTCTTCACAAGCGGCGATAAACTGTTTCCCAGGATATACTGTCCAAAACCTGCACCTAGCAACGAAGAAGTACCCGAGATTTATGTCAATGAAAATAGTGCTGTGATGAAAAACTCCAAAAAGTGAAAGCTATTGGGCGAAACGAGATACCCTCTGAGTTCTGGAAAAAGATGGGAGCATCAGGTCTTGTTGGCTCACGATTCACATCTCCAAACTCATCACCCATAACCAAATGCCTACTTAGTGGAGGGAAACTTGCTTTCTCCTCAATCTACAAGGGGAAGAGTGATACACGAAATTGCGATAGTAATCGTTCAATCCAGCTGATGTCACTATCACATCCAATGATGATCGTTAAAAGGATATTGGATAGCCGATTGCAAAAAATAATACGGCTATCTGACGACTATTGCAGGTTTATTTCAGATAAATCAATCTTGCAGAGAGCACTTGATGTATCAGTGGATGTTCAAGAGGAAAATGGGTACCGCATCAGCGCTTAAAAGAAACAGAATACTTATGCTGCCAACGTCAAAGTAGACATCTGAAATGAAGATGCTTAGCATGACAGCAGAACTGACAAAGCTTAATCGAATATGAAGCAAGAAAATCAAAGGAATCTAATAAAACCAGAAGGCTTACCGACGTATTCTGAGGTCAATCCGGCGAACCGCACAGGTGAAAGAATGAATTGAGAAAGTTATTGCTCCAGTCGAGATCATAATAATCGTTGGTTAAAGAAGAAATATTAGTTTTACAAAAACAAGATAAAATCGTCAGAAATACATTTTTTCTTAACCAATCTTAACTTGTACATAAATTCTTTATATAGGCATTCTTAAGTGAAACTTATATAAATTTATGAAGAGTATGATATGAATAGTTATTTAAGATTTAAAATTATAAAAAAAAAATTACGAGTATATAAATTAACAACATAGAGAAAGAGAACACAAACATGTATAGATTTATTAAGTATAGAAAAACATCAAAAAATGTATTCCTACTAAAAACAGTAAAATACATATATCCCAGGAAAATTAGACAAAAAAATGTGCAAACTTCGAAAAAATTTCAACAAACATGAATTTTGGTGGAGAGCTTTTATTTCCAGGAGATGTATTTAAGCATTTACTGTACAATAATTAAGCCAACAAAAATGTAGTTTTATTAGATTTTTCGACAAAATCTGTTGATTCTACGAAAAAGAAATTATTCTAATCCTTTTTTGTGTAGAATTACATAAGCTATATTATCCTTTCTTTTCGAGAAATTTTCAAAAAACTGAATTACACACCCCAACGAATCTTTAGCCTCGGTTTATGGTAGTTTTTAAGAAATAATTAAGACATACAAATAAAACTCTCCACCGAAGTTCAGCTGCGTCGGAATTTTTTCGAAGTGAATTCTAATTATCCTGTGCTAATAGTTAAGGTTCATAATAAAAAAACAAATCAATAACGGGTGCACACCTGTTTCTTTGATGAACGTATTTCGTTGTGTTTATGTTTAGCCCACTAGAGGGTGTTGCTGTCGTCGACGACCATATGCTGCTGTTTGTAATCTTACGACTCAACGGTAACGTGTTGTGAGCCAGAAATTCCAAATCACGGCTAACTAAATTAGGACGACGTGCACTTATTATATTACTGCTTGCTGTTCTAGTTCCAGGTAAGACTACTCGTTGATGGTGTTGTTGGTTCTTTCTTTTTATTGTTGAATTGCTGTCATCATGTATACAAGTACTTCCTGTCAAAATCTCGCTATCAATATTGCTGCAGTTTGTTTCTTTTTTTCGTATGCTTGTACGCTTTTCGGCATACATGTCTGTCGGAACAAAACGAATTTGGATTTTTTTGCCCGGGGTTAATCTGGGCTTGCTCCTTATCTAATCCTGGTTTAAATATATTTATTGATTGTGCAGACATGTATTTCATTTAAGTTATTTATAATCTTGTGAATATGTGTAGAAAAGTTATTTTCCGCTTTGGTAACTGGAGAGATAGTACATGCTACATCAGCAGATCTGGTATAAATTGTTGTATCCAGTTTGGTGTATCATCGAGAAGAAGAGCGTTGGTGGTTTAAGAATTAAAATTGGTTTGAAGGCTAGAAAATCGGGGTTATAAACTTAAAATTTTCGCACGCAGAAATCATTTAGATTGTGTTTTTATGTCTGTTGAAATTTATTATATTAAATGTATGCATGAATAAGTAAAATTATATATATGTATTTATTTCAAAAAAATTACAAGTAAATGGTATAAAAATAAAACATAATAATGATTAGAGAATGATATTACGATTTTTGATTGTGGACAAAAATGTTTTGAAGTTTATGCAATTGGAAACAAAAATATTCAAAAAACATCATCAGTCCTACTGTTTTCTAACAAGGAATATGACAGTTAACTCAATTTGTCTAAAGGGAACCTACACATAAAGAATAAATTCATAATCATGATTTTTTTGTATTTTACCGACTAGAACAATGCCAATTTTGTTTTGTCAAAATTAAGGAAAACTCTTGTTAAGTTGTTATCAGTAGAAGAAGCAAATAAGATAAAATATAATAAAATAAAATTTAAAAAAATAAGCCAAAAGAAACTTGTCATGTCCTTGCTATTAAAAACTTGTTAAGACAGTTAACATTGAAATTTTACCCATCGCTATCAGAAACATTCTGTAAGCAACGTTTAAATAAATGCTTTGTATGCCGTATATAGTATGGTATGACAAAATAAAATACAGATCTTTGTTTTCAACATAGCCCTGCCATATTTCGAATCGATCTAGTGTTTTCATATTGGATTAAAGAATGAGAAGACTCAAATTCACATTGCAAGAAAAAAAGCTCGGTGCCGTGAAATAAGGCCAACTTTCAAAAATTGGCCTTATTGCACTTTTATAAAGTGAAATTAGGCCAATTTTCAGCAGTTGGTCTTATTGCACTTTTACAAAGTGAAGTAAGGCCAAATTGGTCTTATTTCACTTTCAACAGTTGGTTTTATTGCACTTTGACAAAGCGAAATAAGGCCGAACTGCATTTTTATATATATTTTATTTCATTTATAATTATTATTTATTCGTATAATACATAATTTATTGCTTATTGGGGCCGACGTTCTGGGTTTTTATATAATTGTTTATTGGGGGCCGTCGTTCTGGGTTTTCTTGAGTAACAGTACCTTGGGTGGCCCGCTTCGCGGGTTTTCAATATTTTAACTCCCTTTTCGGGGCTCACACCCGCTCACGCTTTGGGTATGTTCAGTCGCCAGGCAGGCGCCTCCTGTAGCAACAGTTTTGTATTTTACATTAATTGGAGTAAACAACTAACAGTTATGTACTGTTGCCCAAAAAAACTGTTGCTATAGGCGCCTGCCTGGCGACTGACCATACCCTAAGCGGAGCAACGGAGTTGCGTGAGCGGGTGTGAGCCCTGAAAAGGGAGTTAAAATTCTGAAAACCCGCGAAGCGGGCCACCCAAGGTACTGTTGCTCAAGAAAACCCAGAAAGACGGCCAATTTGGTCTTATTTTTTCAAAATCATTTGGCCTTATTTCACTTCGTCAAAGTGAAATAAGACCAACTACTGAAAATTGGCCTTATTTCGCTTTATCAAAATGCAATAAGGCCAATTTTTGAAAGTTGGCCTTATTTCACTTGGCCTTATTTCACGGCACCAAAAAGCTCACTATTTCCAAATAACACAAAATTAAATTGTACATATGTGGAGATAAAACATGTAGCGACGAAGAAATTAAATTACAACCAAACAATATTTGTAATTGCGATTTACAAATGTATGTTTATTGTTAGAAGATAGCAATGTTACCAATGACATCCAGATGTCAAAATATTCAGTAGGGTTCGCCATTTCATCATGCATCGTTTAATTCTTACGAAACGTATTGAAATTTGTATACGAAAATAAATAATAATTTGCATTACACAAAAAAAACTTCTAACTTTAAATAAAGGTTAAATAAATCAAAAAATACCGGTCGTTATCTTAATTTTATGGTTATGGGTGTGAAAGTCTTAAATAATATAGACGTGATTTATTTTTTTGAATAGTGACATAGAGAGTTGGTTCTGCTTGAAGATTTCAAAGCATTAAATTCTAAGCTATTTGTGGTTTCACAATTGACAATGCTATTAAGAACAGAATTTAATGAGCTTATCATATGATTTCGTTATAAATCCACATCTGAAGGACAAGGACGTGAATCGGGAAAGAAATATAAGAAGTCGGGATAACTGTCGTCAAAAATAAAACAATTTAGAAGTTTCAGACAAAAGAACATACTCGTATATGGGGACAAAACTGAGCCCTGCGGAACACCAATATTTCTTATATGAACAACAGACTTGAAACCATCCAATACAACTTATATAGAGCGGTTCGAAAGGTAATTTATAATCCGTTGAAAAAGATCTTAAAATGCAAGCATTTTCGATAAAACAGCTTGATGCCAAACTATACCGAATATTTTTCTAATATCAAGTCCAATGATGTAAGCATTTGTGCCACTGTTCAGTGGGATATACCATCAGAACACTTGTGGACCTACTGCTACGAAAGTCATATTGCCGGTTATTTAGAAACATTCATTCTTCAAGGTAATTCTTGAGCTGCTAATTTATAAGCGTTTCCATGACCTTATAAAGAAGTTATTTGAGTGCAAATGTAGGGACAAGCTGTGCAAAAGCTGCTTTCCATCCGCTCGGAAAGCGAGCAGTAGAAGGAAGGAAAGATGGAAAGGCTTCCGCAGTGGTTTTTTCAGCGTTGAGAGACAATGGGAGGATTTGGGTACATCGAGATCTTTCAGTACTTTTGTCCCATAAAATTGTTAGCGCTCTCGGCATCTGGCAGCATCGAATCAAAAGCAATTGTGGACTTTCATTGAAGACAAGCGTAGGAACGTAGTATTTCGTATTTTTTTTTTTTAAATGTGTACTACTTTTGGGACATTGTATTGTTTGTTGTCTTAATTGCGGGTCATGCAAAAAAATATTCTCTAACAAGGTTTTGTTTACACAAGAAATTTGCATATATGACACAATGGTACGATGTGCCACTATATTATTACTTATAGTGTATTTATCAGGGTCAGAGGTAAGAAAAAATTCAAGGGTGTATGCGGTTCGGCTTGCACCGTCAGAAGTACGGGAATTGCTCGTTAATGAGCTGAATCATTTCGTTTAACTCAACAAAAATCTTAGCATAACTTCCATCGAGTATTGTCGCAACCACGAAGAATTGTGAAAATTGAAATCGCTCGTAACGATTATTTTACTGTACGGATACTGGAAAACAATTTTTTGGATGGTCGGACAGTGCAACGAGTTCGAATTTATATCCAAACTTCGACTGCGATGAATAAAACACGAATGAATGATGCGCTTATACACGGTGAATTTAATCCACATGAAATTGAAGTTTGTATTTAAACACAACATCCTTCTAAAAATTTCACCACCACTCGGCAAAATTAAAACATCGTAAAAGAACTAATCTGTACTTATTCTACGTCGTTTTCAAAACAGTTTCCTTTCAACAAAAAAAAAATAAAATCTATAACTATGTGCTTTATAGAACTATAAATCATTTATTGAATAAAAAAACTTTAATATAAAAATATAAAACACGAAAAAAATATTGTCTCTATATAAAACAAAAAATATTAATTTATTATATTTAAATCATAAAAAAAAGAACATCAACAACAACAACAAACTTATAAAAACAATACAATTAAAAAAAAATAACAAGTAATATCTTTTTTTAATTTATTATTTTTTATCGAATATGTTTGTCGGTAAAAAAAATCTCTCACTAAAAATTTAAAAACAAACATTATATTTATACAAAATAAATTATATTTTTTTTCTTAAAAAAGGGCAAGGATAACCAGTTGCTTCATTATCATAACATAGGAATGCGTTGAACTGAAATAATTGACAGGAGATAAACATGCGAATATGCTGCAAAGTAAAACAAGAGCAGCGAGAGAAATCTATCGAGCGAGGAGAATTGAGGAAAGACCGACCCTGCGTAGAAAGAAGAGGGTGTATGTAAACTCCCTGCTCAAAGAGATAGAAGAGTCACTCGGAAAGATGTTTTCAAACAGCATTTCTAGCAGCTGCTTCAATGAATAAAGAGCCAGTTCCACCACCCTTTAAAAAAAAAGATTAAGAACAAAAAGGCCGTTGATCTGATGGATTATTTGCAGTGCTCTACTGCAGTGGGCCATCTAGTGGTTTCTTTTTAAATCATAGGTTATTGTAACACTGACAGCTGTTGCCCGCTCGAAATCTTGACAGAAAGTCAGTAGTTGGAGTTGTGATTCAAGCAAATCTTAGTTTATGTAAGAACAAAAATTATAAGTCGTTGTAGTGGTTTCTTGAAAAAAAATAAGCTTTTATATAAAATTTTTTTAAACACTTTTAAGGAAAAAATTTTGGTACACCAACTAAAAATTTTTATTATGTACGAATAAAAATCAAATTTCCAAACAAATATTGATCCGCTTTTGAGATATAGAATTTTTCAAAAATCAAATTTCAATTTTTTTTTATTAAATTATAGATGGTAAAAATTATTCGAAAGAAAAAAAAAATTATCAAAAATTTCGGCACCGTTTTCTAGAAAAATACGATTTTCGAAAACCATTTTTTTAACATTTGTACGGTGGGTGCCGTTATTTTTAGGTAAAATACACAGTTTTTTCACATCTTGTAGATTGCATTAAAAAACTTGTATTTGTCAAGCTTAAAAAAAATCGAGCATGTGGTTTTCGAAATATGTATTGAGTTTTGAATAAACAAAATTGAAATTTTAAGAATCCAAACAATTTTTTTGGAAAAATTTGAATGCACAATAATATTCAAGCTTTTAAGCATACAAAAATAATCAACATCGGTTATAGTGTTTTTGAGAAAATCAAAAACAAAAAATGGTTCCATTTTTCTGAACTTTTTTCAACCATTACCTAGCTTTAAATAAATGAAATATTTTGAATCTAAGAAAAAAATTTGTCGAACAGTTTTTGAAAAAAAAAAACAAAAAAAAGAACGTTATTTTTGGTCTTAAAAAAAAAAGAAAAAAACTTGTGGGGGGCGGGGGGAATTAAAAATGATATATATCAAATTTGAAGAAAATCGGCCGAGCCGTTTAGGCTGTAGTCCAACCGACAGACAGAATTGCGAGACCCACTTTGTTCGTCTTCGCTATCATCGTAATGACAACTTTCAAAAATCTTGAGTTCGATTTTATTTTCGAATGCATAACTTGCCGTCGCAAGTCAAAATTGTTGACACCTGTGGTTTGAAACCACTTACATTTTAAGGCATAATATTTTAACGATTAGAAAAATTAGACCTCTACTAAATAGTATTCATTAGGAAAATACTTTCACCGATGAGTTTTGCAAGAAAACAATTATTTTTCTCAGTTCAGCAGAATATATCCAAGCATTCAAGTTCATCTTGCTTTTGGAAGCGGTTTTGTTATTATTGTCCATTTTTTATTTCTATTTGTAAAAAGTTTTAAACGTAACTATTAAGAAATAAATCATAAAAAGCATTGCGTTCAGAAAAAGAGGTGCTAGCTTTTAAAGTCGAGACTATCGAGCGGAAAAATTGCAGAAAACTTAGAAGAAGCCAAGGTGCGACGATCCACTGTGCGCCGTTTGTAAATTTTCAGGAATAAAAGTAATTTTGGAAAGCACGACAATTAATTTCCAACCATTTCCAATCTGTCAAGTTGATAAAAATCCAGGTTTTGTTCCAAGTAAAGGTTAAAGATGGTGCATTTGAAGGAAGTCGGCCATTCAAATTTTCCACACCCACTTTTTGGGCGTTTTTTTTACTTTTTTTGTAATAGGTACTTGTGTTTTGTACGGAACCGCCCAACTCATATTTTTTTTAAAATATTGTAAGGAAAAGTTTAAGAAATGACAACACAATATTTCCACCCGCTGACACGCCCACACTAAAGTTCATCTAAATTCCAAAGTTGGTTAATTAAATTTTAAGTAATTAGAAAAATATATTTTCGCGAAAAAAATCAAATAAAACGCTTAATGCATGGAATCATTACGTATTTGTCTGCTCTGACGTTCAGTGTTTTTATGAGATAGATGTTATTTTTATTTTCAGAGAACAGTTTGTATGAGCAACGGTTTTTATGTTAAATGTTCATTACTAGAACTTGCATCAAATAGTGCGCAAACTTCAAACAAAGCAGAACCAAAAAAAAACAACACACAAAATTTTTGAGATTTTTTTTTTTCAATTTTGAAACAGAGGTTGTTAAAAGAAAGGGTAAGTTACAAAAGAAAAAAAAATATTAATTCTAAGTCATAAAAAAATGTATAAGTTCGCCCACTTTACATTTAATTTTTACTGATGTGACATTTAACTCTGTTTAAAAAAAAAATAAGAAATGTCACTAATTAATTCAATATTGG
The DNA here is from genome assembly GCA_911387755.1 of Chrysotoxum bicinctum. Classification (NCBI taxonomy): domain Eukaryota; kingdom Metazoa; phylum Arthropoda; class Insecta; order Diptera; family Syrphidae; genus Chrysotoxum; species Chrysotoxum bicinctum. Next base: position 10,970,729 of record OU426991.1, on the reverse strand, counting down.
TTATCATATATTGCTAGCTGTAAGTAATTATTGTAAATTTTTCTTAATTATTGAATAAAGATTATACAAATACAAATACAATACAAATATTCCTTTTTAGGAAACAGAAGTGAAAAAAATACTAATTTGTTTGCAAAATTTCGAAACATTAAATCGGCTCACTGTGTGCATTTGCAGATAAATTTTCTATAAATGTAAACTTTCACGTATCTACATCTGAATTTGATCGTTGTATTGTATTATTAAGCATCCTATATAAGCAAAAAAAATCAATCACATTTTTAGTTCACACTGAATTCACGTAACACACTAGGAAAGATTTTAACTTTGGGCGTCTATGTGTTAAGACTTACGTTTTGGCCCAAATCCTTAGTGTACCCAGATTCTCTGGCAAATTTACTGTAAGAAACATGAACCAGCTAATCTAAAATCGAGTCTTTTTCCACCTTGGCCCCACTGTGCGGCGTTATTGACAGTTTTTTTGAAGAACATCTCCGTCTGCGTGAAAAATATGAAAGACGGAAATTACCAGACACTTCAGCCGCATATAGAATAGCAATTATCAAAGCTGTTTCGAATTTAAATAATTCTGCTGCAAAAAATTAAAGTTAAACCGAGAGTTACGACGATTTCACGATTTGAGAAAGGAAAAGCGAATCGTTTCTACATTTGAGAGGGTTAAGTGATGGTTTGGGGAGCAATCTCTTTTTATGGAGTCTCAGAAATAGATTTTTTTTATTCAAAAATTAACTGTTTTGTAGTTCAGTGAGTTGAAAAGGACTTTCCACATTTTTCTAACATTTTCAACATTTGTCAAGGACGTCACAACAAGATAATCAGGGTCAAAGGTCACAATGTTTCATTACTTCATACACTCCTGATTTGAATATATTTCAAAATTTTTGAGGTTGGATGAGACGCAAGATCTATGAGTCAGAAAAACAATATAATACCAAGGAAGTGGAACATGAACGGCAGAATTGTCCTTGGTTTTGATAGTGCTCCGAGTTCTTGTAATAGATTGTTTCGTGTTTTAACAAAGCTCAAAAATAGAACAAAAAATAGAGAACATCCAACAACATTTTTGCCTCAATTCTTTTCTAGTAAAAATATATTTTATGTCATTGGAACTTACAGTCGGACCCCATTTTAAAAATGATTAATGATGAGAATCGGTTATAAATTTTTAATATTCGTTCCACTGTTTTCTTTTTACATTTGTTGGGCTCCCCAGCTCACATCTATAAAGCTCAGAAGAATTTTTAATCAAAATTTGTTTTATATTATAAAAATTAATCCTTAAAAATCCTTTTTCAAGCTAGAACAGACATTTGCACTTAAATAAAATTTAATAATATTTTTCTTTTCAGACAAAACGGAAAGAAAATATCATATTTCAGATCAAAAACAGAACTGAAGCGATCCTGCTTTATTATATGCTGCTATATTATATTTTATGTTTTTTTTTATCAAAATACAAACTCCTTATTAAAGCCATCTTAAAAGCACGCACACCATCTGTGAAGGGTTTTTAATTGCTCATAAAAATTTGAACAATTAGTTTTGGGTTCGGAACCTGTTTTGTTCATGTGCTTGAGTTTTTCAGCCAAATTTAAACTTGCCATACATACAAAACATGCAAAACCGGACTTTAATATTTAAGTTTTCTTTAATATCCACTTAATATTTAGAGAAGATTTTTGGAAATTGATAAAGTTACGTTTGTTTTAAGAATAAGCTTTTCATATTCATTTGCAGACTCATAACCGTGTTCTTCGATTGTGGAAATGAAATTACAGCGTCTGTTTAATCTCATTAGATTCCTATCTTGACAGCAATATACAATAGGCTACTTTAAAAACTCCATGCAATGTAATCCCTCGAAAACGCTAAACTGTATGTCAAACGAAATTTAACAATAATACCATTATCCATGAATGGAACTTGCACCAAGCAAACTAAAAACCTTTCGGCTCGATACTGCCGTGTACAAAAACTACCCTTTCCAAGACTTCAAATTAGAAAATTTAGTATCGGGAGTTGGGCCTGCACCACTACAAGATCCAACTGACCCAGGAGCTTTAAGTTAATTATAATAGAAAATTCCGTATGGGACGAAACCTACCCAAATGAGATCAACCAGATGGCATACGGACAGGCAAAACTACAGTATTATACTAACATCTGGGAATCTGTTGAATAGAATCCGGACTAAAACCCTAGAACTTATAGCAGACAAATCTATTACGAAAACCATGTTCTTCGTAACACCTCCCGTCTCTCATTGTTTTTGAATGCATATCAGTTTGCATTATCTTTTTATCTGCTTTACTTGTAAAAAATAGAAAATGGGACTTGTCCGCTTTTGTTGAATAGCTCCTCATAATGAAAAATGTATGTTTTTAGATGGAATAGCCAACCCATACTGAACACTTTATTGATTTTTGAAATAACAAAAAAAAATATATTAATAAAATTCGTTTAAATCTAAAAAAATCTACACTAGGATTCATATACAAAATTTTTATCAGTCTCGGAAGCAATAAACTTTCATTTGGCAGGGCAGTTGGAAAAATATATGGAATGGAAATATGAAAACATACTGTAGAAACAAAAATCAAAAATCCATAAATAATACAAATGTATAAAAAAAAATTTAAAGAAAGACAAAATAAAAACAAACTAATTTTAGATTAGTAAGATCGGTAATAACTTTATATGATTAAATCCGCTTACCATTTAGAAGTAGTTCCTTTGGAAGATGATTGATCATTTTCGGTCGCATTGTTGTAGAGTCCAGTGACATCTCCTTGTCGCTGAACAAGTTCACACAAACGTTGCCCAATTTTTGGTTGAACTTTAAGCTTATTTTAAGCAAGTTATTTTTTTTTAGTTTGTTAGGCAATTGTAGTTTAAGAGAAGCCTTAGGTAAACAAAATTGCAAAACACTCTCTTTATTTTTTGTAGTTAGGGATTTAGTCAATAGATTAGCAGTTTATCAACTTGTATTCATAATAATATGATATTTCCCGTTATTTTGAAAATTAAGGAAATACATTTGTTGAATTCGAATATCATCACTTTATTTTGTTATGCTAGTTAGCCACCCATTACGTTTGAATTTCTCAATTTCTGATATAAAATTGCCCTGTTGTATTAGCCCTGTAAAGAAAAACATTACTTGTAAAAAAGAAATAAAAATAAAGAAAAGTAGCAAGAAACCAATCAATTAAATTAAAATATATTTTACAAACATGGAAACTTTTAATTGTACTGTATAAATATAATTATTAATCGGCGTATACATTTATTTATGATTATTTAAGAAAATAATAAATATGTTGCATCTAAAACATTTTTCAAAAGGGATTTTCGAACTTTGACAGATGATTCATATTGTTGAAACCACTTGTTAAATAAGCTGTCATTTATTAAGTCTATCGTACGAAATCAACATGAAGAGTAATAGCATTGTGTAAATGATTAAATTTTTTAGTGAAAGTGGATCACCTGTTCGAACATTTTCCGGTCGTCATAATTGTGACCCATTTATAGATGAACGAGTTCGTCACCAAACAAAATTCTCCAGCAAATTGCAATGCATCAAAAGAAAGGCACTGTTTGGTGCGAAGTTTGGAATGGCGATATCATCGGTCCATACTTCTTTGATGATAAACAATTTTTTTCGGGCCGAATTGAATGAAATGGCACCGACAACATGTGGTTTCAACAGTACGGAACTACGTGTCACACGGCCACACACACTCAAACTTTGTTTTATTCAAATTTAAATATAAGACACTCTAAATGGAAAATCCTTTATTTTGGATCTTTTGCTTTCTTTCTCTAACGACGCACATATTATGTTAAAATATGGCAAGACTCTTATAAAGAAAAACATATCGATACTGTCGAAACCATCGACTATCGATGTGAAAGGAACCCTACCATGTACAAAACATATTAACAACCCCAATTCCCCAAGTCATGCTAATATGTAGATCTTATGCTTTTATCAATTTTAGACATGACATAATGTGATGCATCCATGCTATCTCCAAGAGCGATGAACCCACAGCAAGTTTTAAAGTATCGTTTCATTATCCTAAATGGAAATTACCATTGCAGCTATGTTTTCGTTTCCGTTTTTACGAGCTTGCTCCCGTTTAACTACTATGTAATTCTCTCTGAAACTTTCTTGAGGTGTACGACTTAGCTCATAAGTTTTAGTGTTCACCGTTTCAGGTTTGTATTCGATTTTATAGTCGTACTCTGAAAGTTTGTGGTGAAACCTAATTAAACCGATATTATTCTTTCAAATGGAAAACCCCCTTGAGTTGCTGATGATCTGTTTATTATTATTATTATTATTAAATTTATTAACCATAAATTAAAATTTACATGCTAATATCGGGAAGAGACTTAGCTGCTGGGGCTACTGACTCTTAAGTAATACAAGTATAAGTAATATAATATATTAATGTAAAATTTGTAATTTTTTTTTTAATATTTGATTTATATACTTAAATTTTAAGTTGATGTAGTTTTATGAAGTTGTAAATTTTTTTGATGTTTTCTGGATCGAGATTACCTAGAATCTCTGCGGCTGAGGAAGTTGCGTTGGTGAAGCTGGTGTTTGATGTCAGGGATTTGCATGCTCCAACTCCTAGGATGTGCCTGATGTCCAGCACTGCTTGACAGGCGTCACATATTGGAGGGTTTTCTTTTTTTAAAAGGTGTTGATGTGTGAGTGTTGTGTGTCCTAGTCGTAGTCTAACAAGAGTGGAATTCATTAGTTTTGAGGTAGAGGTAGGGTAGATCGGTCGTGCTTTATCGATGTTAATATGTTTGTAGAAGTGTTGATAGTTGCGCCACTCGTTAAGTATATGTTCCTTTACTTTTCGGTTAACTTCACGTAATAGATCCCGTTTTGTCAGCGTATGAATAGCACTTACTGGAGATAAATGAGCTGCATTAGCCGCTTTGTCTGCATGTTCGTTTCCTGGAATACCGGAGTGTCCCGGAACCCACATAAGCTTTAATTTGGTAGCAAATTTGATAAGGTGGTCTCTTATTTTGCTTACTATAATTGTGTTGTTGTTGGGGTTTTGTAACGCTTTTAAAACTGCCAAACTGTCAGAACATATCACAAAATTGCCTCGTAGTTTTGTTACTATTGCTGCAGTGGTGAGGATTGCTGTTGCTTCGGCGGTAAACACAGAAGCTGTATTATGTAGTATTCCTGTGGCTATAAGGGAACCATCTTCGTAAGTTGATGCATAAGATGTGCTATAATGGATTTTGGAACCGTCTGTAAACACCATTTTCCAGCCCTTAGACCTTAAAGGATCAGTAATAGCATGATACAGTGAGCGATATATGTTAGGAGGGGTGTGGTTTTTCTCGTGTTCTGCTATGTCCATGATAAAGGAGGAAATTTTGATGCTCCATGGGGGGCATCTTGGATAATATTTCTCGTATTTTATAACAGGGAGTTCCATTGATTTTCCGGTGGTTATAGCTGTAGAAATGGCTGATGGTATACGCTTTACACACCTGGATTTTGTGAGAGCTTTGATCTGTTCATCAAATATAGATCGATGGCTGAAGACTAATTTGACGTATAGCTTTGCTTTGTTTTCTAGAATACGTTCCTCTAGAAGAGGAAGTCCAGCTTCTGCCATAATGTTGCGTATTGGTGTGGTTGGGAAAGCATTTATGCTTCTGCGCACAGCTTGATGATAAGGAGCCTTAATGATGTTTAAAGTTGTCTTAGAAGAGTTTCCGTAGATTATTAGTCCATAATCTATTTTACTTAAAACTAAAGATCTTGTAATTTTACATAGTGTGTTTAAATGTGCAAAAGATTTATTACTAGATAAGTAGTTTACTATATTTACCCTGGCAGCTAGGCTCTTTTTAAGTTCTGTACAATGGGTTTTAAAATTATACTTATTATTGAAATAAATACCTAGAATACTTAGATTATCTACATTTTCTATAGTAATATTGTTGAAGTTGAAGGAAACTTCTGTGCAAGATGTTTTACGGCACACATGCATAGTTTTACATTTATCTACAGATAGTTTGGCACCAGAGGTAACAGCCCAAGTCAATATATCTGTTAAAACATTTGCAAAAAGAGTTTGTTGTTCTGTGAGGCTGTTATGCTTACATAAGATGTATACATCGTCGGCGTAGATGCAATGGTCTAATTGCGGGTATCTAGTTATTATAGAGCTTATGTCATCGAAGGCAATCAGAAATAGCACGACTGATAGTGGAGATCCTTAGGGGATGCCATTTTGTAGAGAAAAAGATTCAGAAAAGCAGTTATTTGCCCTAACGCAGATTTTTCTATTTGACAGAAAAGACTTGATATAATTGAAGATTTTGGGACCAATGCCCCAAGCTATGATTTTTTCAAGAATTTGATGACTGCCGATTCTGTCAAAAGCCTTTTCGAAGTCGAGGGACAGGATGGTTACGTGATTGCGAGCCGATATAACTTTTGTGATGTATTGGTCGATGTGAAGAAGAGCATCAGTACAGCTTTTGTTTGCTTTAAAGGCAACTTGATGTGGACTTGTCAGGTTTTTCGATTCAATAAACCAAATGAGTCGATTGGCAATTATCTTTTCCAAAACCTTTGAGACGCAAGGGATTAGTGATATTGGTCGATATCCATTCACATTATTGTTTGGTTTATTTGGCTTTTGGAAAGGAAGAATTGTTGCTAGTTTCCAGTTTTGTGGAATAGTGCCGGTGTCAAGAATGTTGTTATAGAGCAGTATTAATCTAGATTTGGTGGAGGGTGGAAGATTTTTTAACATCGGATATGATATCCGGTCTCTACTAGCGGTTTTTCCTTTTAATTTAACCAAACAACTTTCAAGTTCTACTAAACAGATCGGAGTTTCAATATAGTTGGATTGTCGAGATAAAAGTGTGCGGTTGATTGGAATACTTGTAGATATTATTTTATTTTTTTGTATATTAAATTCGTTAGAGAAATTTTCATCTTTAGAGAGGTTTGACCAAGTACTGGCAAAGCAATTGTTAATTTCATGAGGATTTGTTATTTGTTGGTCATTCACTACAATACTCTTGATGGTATGGGGTGTGTAGGTACCAGTTAGACACCGTATGTTTTGCCATATCTTGGATGGAGAGGAAGTAGGATTGATTGAGGAAGTAATTTCGCCTAAACTTTTTGCTTTACTTAGTTTCACCTCCCTTCGGAACATCGCGTTTGATTTTTTATATGAAATTAAGTTTTGTTGATTAGGGTATTTTTTAAAAAGTTTCCATGTTTTGTTTCTATTTTTTCGGAGGGCGCTGAGTTGGGAGTTCCACCAGGCTACTGTATGTCTTGCAGGTATTGGGGAGCTTTGTGGTATCGAGAGATTTGCGGCAAATCGAATAGCTTTAGTAAGGCGAGCGGCCTCTTGGTTAATATTGGTCGAGATGTTTTTGGATGATAAGTCATTTAATATATGTTTTTGGAAGCTGGACCAGTTGGCAAGGTCTGTTTTAAATTTGGGAATGAAACGAGATTCTAGGAGATCTTGGTTAGTGACTATGGTTGAGATTACAGGGAAATGATCACTGTTGTAGAGATCGTCCAGTCTTCCAAGAAATCTTTGGATATAATTCGGGGGAGCAGATGGTAATGTCGATATGCGTTAGAGATTGGTGAGTGGAAAAATGAGTAGGGGAGCCATCATTAAGAATTATGAGGTTAGAATTACTTAAAAACCTTTCCCAGATTGCACCTCTAGCATTAGTTTTAGGAGAGCCCCACAAAACACTCCAGGCATTAACGTCACCTGCTATAATGACTGGAGTATTAATTTGATTGATTATATTTTCAAGGTCTTTGGTGGAGATTGATTGATCGGGATGTATGTACATTGCAACTAGAGTGAATTTGGTTGATAATTGAACTTCAATTGCCAAGGTCAAAATATTCGAGTTTATATTGATTTTCTTATGTGGGATGGATTTCTTTATCAGAATTGCAATTCCTTGTTTGGCTGTGGTAATGCTATCTAGGTTGTGGAAATAACCTGAGTACAGTTTGGGAGTGTTTGGCTTGTAAAGAAAAGGACAGTGTGTTTCCTGGAGAGAAATCACACTGGGGGAAAGTTCCTTTATAAGCATACTTAACTCGTTGTAATTGTTCATGAAGCCTTTCATGTTCCATTGAAGGATTCTAAGTGATTCTTTTGAAATGTTTGTTGTTCTCTTTGGGGTGTGTTTTGGTAAAGTTCGGTTGTCGTTATTAAGTTGATTAGAGCCCCGACTCCGCGGCAAAGAATTCGAAACATCCAGGCTCCCTGAGGCGCCTGGATGACTCGAACCCTGAGCAGCGGAGTCGGGATTATGAAGATTATCATTTTTATTACATTTCGACATCGTTAGGTTCGGGATTTTCTATGAAGTAGTTGTTTTTCTCTATAAGTGCTTGAGTTACACTTGATAAAGGTGATTGAATTGGTTTATTGGTTGGATTAGTGGGTTTCGGGGAAAGTGGTTGATTGATTATTGATTGGTTTGAGAATATTTGTGATTTGTTTGAATTTGAAATAGATGTTAAGTTGGATAAATTAGAAGTTTTAGCGAGGTTACGTATTGTTTCGTCATGCGAGTAGGTAGGTTGCATTTTAGTTGTATTGACAGAAGGAGTATTGGTTAATGTGTTTTGAGATCTGGTTGGAGTGGGGTTGAGGGTTGTTGTATTTAAGTTGTTTGTTTGTTGTGTGTCTGTATTTTGTTTAGGATTGTTACTGATGGGCTTCAGCGCTTTGTTTTGATCGTTATTCCTTTTCGGGAGTTGTGGGATTGGTGGTTGGGTAGAATGTTTCGCTTTATCAGCAAATGATTCTGAAATAGCGCAATTTTGAGAAGAGTTAGCATATTGGTCTTTGTGTATTCTTCTGGCTTCGGCCATGGAACATTTTTTGTGTGTTTTAATTGTTAAAATTTCTTTAGATTGTTTGTAAGCAGGGCAAGATTTGGAAGAAGAGGGGTGGGGAAGTGAACAATTGGCACACTGTAAACGATTGCATGGTTCAGGGGTATGGGGCGGTTGGCTACATGAATCGCACTTTGTATCGCCGTTGCAGCGTTTACTAGTGTGACCCAGTAGTTGGCAGTTGCGGCAGCGCATTGGATTGGGTATGTACTCTGTGACTTTTGCGTTGTAAAATCCGATTTCGACAGATTTAGGGGTCTGGTAAAGGTTAAAAGTAAAAAGCATGAGGCCAGTGGCTCTTTGCTTTCCCTCTTCGTTTTTGGTGAATTTATATATATCGGTGACTCCTTGTGATTTCATCTCTGTGACAATTTCAGTCTCAGCGACGTTAATCAAACATGGGGCATACGCGATCCCCTTAGATTCGTTTAGTTTGTCGTGGAGTTTGACAATAACGGGGCACGTGTTTGCTAGATTGTTCACTTTGAGAAAGATGTCTGCAGCTTTTTGCGACTTTACCAATATAAGAAGATTGCCGTCTCGTAGTTGTGATATTTGCTCGTATTCTTTGCTGATGTTGTCGATTGATTTTTTCAGGAGGAATGGGCTCAGGGACGAAATGGGCTTATCATTGGATTTTGGGGAGATAACGATGAATTTGGGATTTTTTGCACTTGTAATTATTGGAAGATCAGGGTAATTGCATAAGGGAGTCAGGTTGGATTTATGTTTTTTATTAGGTTGGGTAAAAGAGACGGAATCCACGTCAAGCGGCAGGTGCCTGAAGCGCGATCCCCCCTCCCCGAGGGTCATTTTCACTCGAAAGAGCGTGCACTCACGTGTATATAATCACTCAAGATGAGAAAAGAAAAAAAAAAAATTAGCAGAGAAACAATAAATAGATAAGAATCAACGGTATAACGGGGATACCGGTTGTTGCGCTTGGCAGCAAAAGAAAAGAATCACACAGCAGAACGAACGATGCTTATGGTTCGGAGGTTAGTCGGTGACTGTGTTTATTTTTTTTTTTTATATTCGTTACACAAAATTTGTATTTTAATTGATAATAAAATTATGTCTTTATTTTTATTTTCAAAAACATTGAGTTTAGGTTTATTTATTTATTTTGAATAAATTAATAGTTTAATTTCTTTTTTTGGTTTTGATAAAAAAAAAAAATTATTTTAAAAATGTTTTTGTGTGGTTTTGTTATTGTTGTTCTGCGACCTCGGATTATTAGAACGGTGATCATAGCCACTACTCCAAATAAGGTAATCGACATAATGGAATTATGGTTAATTACGAGTTCCCAGTCTTGGTCGGTAGCCTTATCTTCTGCTTCCAGAAGATTCCAGGACGTAGTGTATAAGTCCCTCTTCACATGTCTAAAAAAGGAGACGGAAAAAGACAGCTGTACTGACGTAGTCTACAAAATAAAATGCCAATTCAAATCTAACGAATCATGTAACCTTTAATATGTCGGAACGAAAAAAGTGGACAAATTATTTTTTCTTGTGGTTTTTTTTAACTTAACGTTTTCCCCACCTTGAACGCAACGGTTTTAACACTCTTATAGTTGTTACCCTTTCATTTGACCTTAGGTCCCCAAGCTGATTCTTGAACAATAAAGGCTAGTCATCGGCGTTGTAGGTAGGATTTATTTTTTCTGTTCAAATTAGTTGGCATTTCAAACTTAAAACCAAATAAAACATTTGAGGGCCTCAACTATGTTGCGGTATTAACTTGGTTGCTATGGACATGCATGGCTTGCCTTAACCGCTTGTCCCAGTTTCGTTCGCCTTTTTCTCTAAAATACTCTGCTATGGGTCTATGGCTTTGCTCCAATGAACCGTTGGCTTGAGAATGGCATGCTGTCTTGTGGAGTTTTTGCACGCCTAAAAACTAGCATGTCTGCAAACAAAAATCTTTCACGTAAAGTTTGCACCATTTTCAGTGACGAGTAACTTTGGAATTCTATACCTTGTCACGATTGGTTCTCTAGCCACTTTGAAAGTTTCCATAGCAGAGAGGACCGCAAAGTGCATGGAATTTAGTAAATCATCCTGAAGTCAAAATATAATGTTTCCGAGTATGACAAAGGAAGACTACATACAAAGTCCCCAAGGAAGGCTTGGCGTGTTATCGCCATAGGCATCGTATTAGATTTTATTGCGGACAGTTTTTAATGAACTAATTAACGTCTTTTGCCAATTCCTTCCACTTGTACTATTCCATATTTGTATTCGATTTCATAAACGTACTCTGAAAGTTTATCGTGAAACATAATTGAACGGGGAGTAGGGTCTTTCACAAGGAAGACTCCCTTGAGTGGCTGATAATCTGTATGTACCATGAAAGAAATTCTTCACCGCCCATACGGTAGCCAGAAGTTCTTTTGCTACTTCTGATTCTTCTTTTCAGTAAGGCTTAGATATCGACTTGCGTATGATAACTGGTTTATCCCCCCTTTAATAGAACAACATCCCAGGCTTCATTACTTGCATTCCTTGTTTAAATAAACGGTTTTAAAAAGTCTGGCAAATTAAAATTATAACTTTTAAGGTTTTCGCGGTTGTTAGACATGATTTGTTAATATTTTTAGCATTAGCCGCGTATTTGATAAAAACTTACCAACCCGAAAAATATTTACAAATCAAATTAAAAATAGTGGAGTCCTAATAGATTTTTTTTAAATGTTTGAATTTATCTTGATGTTCTTTCGTCCTACCTCTTTTCTAAGCAAAAGTTTAACGAGGAAAAAAGCGAAATTAAAAGTGTTATATTTGGTACAGAAGTGTGTAAAGAAAATAAAATAATAGCAAATAATTTCAATATTTTTTTTGTTGAAAGTATAGTCCAGATAATAAATACGATCCCATTGACTCTTTTTGTAAATCATGTGCAAGAAGTAGAAAGCGTTTTCAAATTTAACGATGTTTCGATAAATGATTTAAAACAAGCTATAAAAGAAATAAAAAACAAACGCGATTTTCAGTTTATGACCCCCAGTATCTACTTGGATCAATTCGAAATTTTAGGTCCAATTTTATGCAAAATAATTAATGGTTCTCTATCAACAAGCAAGTTCCCTGACTCCTGGAAAGAATCTTTGATAACACCAATAGAAAAAATTGTGAATACAGTGAAATGTGAAGAATACAGACCAATTAATTCTATGCCTTTATGTGAAAATTTTTTTGAAAAAGTGGTATTTAAACAACTTTATCATTACTTTGAAAGTAATAATCTTATAATGGACCTTCAATCGGGTTTTAGAAAAGGTTACTCATGTGAGACCGCAATCAATATAGTTGTTACATCGTGGAAAGAGGAACTAGCTAAAAAAAGAACTATTTATTGTGTATTCTTGGACTTAAAACGTGCATTTGAGACTGTGAGTAGAGATATTTTAATAATGAAAATGAAAAAATATGGCGTTAAAGGTAATGAATCACTGTGGTTCGAATCTTATTTGAAAAATCGAAAGCAACGAGTTAAAGTTAACGGAGAAGTATCTGACGCGATTGAAGTTGACTATGGTGTTCCCCAAGGGTCTGTTTTAGGTACTCTGTTATTTACAATATACATAAATGACCTCAAAAACGTTGTAAAGTATAGCAAATTGGCTTTGTTTGCGGATGATGCAGTTGTTTACCTATCCAGTGATAACGATGTTGACACAAGAGATAAATTACAAGAAGACTTAGACTCTATAAACCAGTGGCTTACACAAAATAAACTAAAACTGAACATTGAAAAAACAAAACTCATGGTACTGAACGAGAGAAGTGATGACAACAGCATTATGATTGGTGGTATTTCAATTGAAAAAATAAGCGAAATAAAGTATTTAGGTATAGTTTTAGACCAAAAATTACTATTCGGAAACCACATAGAATATATTTGTAAAAAAATAGCTAAAAAAGTGGGATTTATGAAAAGAATAAGAAATCAAATTTCGACTATTAGTGCAATAAATATATATAACGTCATTGTAAAACCTCATTTTGAGTATTGTTCCACTATTTTGTTTCTATGTAATGAGAGCAATATTATAAGACTGCAAAAACTACAAAACAAAGCAATGCGATGTATCTTAAAGTGCAATAGATATATGTCAATTCGTTATATGTTGAGCTCGTTGAAGTGGTTATCTGTTAAACAAAGAATCATTATGAATGTTTTAGTGTTTGTCTATAAAATAGTCAACAATTTAATGCCAAAATACTTAATTAATTATATACAATTTATAAGAGACTTACAACCCTATGCACTAAGAAACCGAAATGATTTAAGACTTCCTAATTTTCTAAATGCAAATACACAAAATTCTATTATATATAAAGGGTTCAAATTATTTAATAGCTTAAACGCTCACATCAAAAATGAAACTAATTTTAATTTATTTAAAAAAAAATGTTATCGAATTTGTTAAATCTCAGTATTAACATATTATTAAATTTAAAAAAAAATCAATTATGTAAAAATATAACTTATTGAAAATGTAAATAGTTTAAATTAAACTAAATAAATGAACTTAAACTTGAAGTTTTTGTTCAATCGAAAAAAAAAAAAAAAAAAAAAAAACTTTCTGTAATAATTTGCAAAACCTAGGAAAGCTTGAACTTCTTTAATATTTTTTTTGGGAACAGGGAAATTTGTTTTAGAAGAATAAGGATTGGCACCGTTTTCAAAGCAAATATGACCCTTGATCCGATTGATTGGGATTTTGTATGTCAGTAGGAAAATGTTTGAATTAGTCTTTTTTTAGAGTTGAAAGAAATTAAGGATTCGTTAATTTGGTTTTTGCTTCATTATACTGGGCAGTAGGCATTGTATGTTTTATCTTTTCGTTGTCTTTAACACAAAACTTGTTGAAGTTTTGGAACTTCGATTTGAAGTCCTTGTGTAAGGTAAATGGTTTTTCAGTAGCATTAACTATATATTTAAACAGATGGCTCCCCTTTACTCTTGATATTGTGTTAGCCAGATAAATTCGCTTTGGAGAAGAATGTTGGGTAATCTAGTATTTGGCCTGAGTTCGAGGTTCATTTCCCTGTTAACGCTTGGAAAGAATTTGGATCGTTTATTATTTATTGTATTGTTTGGCTCAGATGAATATTTCAATGGACACTCGGAAACTTGTTTGTATCTAAGAACTTTAATATTGAATCAATTATCGTACGATTCTAGAGAATATCTGAGCCTTTTAAACCATCTGCGGGTATATCAGTAACGCCTTATTCCATGCTTAAATAAAATTATTTCCTGAACATTTACTGGACTGAAGTGTGCTTAGTGTGTGCTTTTTTCCCTAAATGCTTCACTAAATTTTCTTATCTCCTTTGAGAATAACAATTTGGCTTGTTTCTGCCATACCATATATCAACGAATACTGATATTTTACCTTCCTTTCGTCTGGCATATCTACGTCTCTCAAAACATCATTCTTACTTGATTTTTTTATCAGGTAGAGTCTATTCATGAATGTATTGCTAAAGAAAATTGATAAAAAAAATATCATACACTAAAATGAATATATTTATAAGATGCATGGTAAGACTCAGCACTTTGACCTGTAAAGTTTTAGTTCGAGTAGACCAGATTTTTTTCCAAGTTGGAGATATTTTGAATTTACTTTTATTTTTAAAAGTAAGAAGTTTGTCGGGAGACAGTTTGTTTTTTACTAGCAGTTTTATTTTTGTAAATTAATTTTTTTAATAAGATTTGGTTAAATATACTCGTATTGTTTAGTGGATGAGCTTATATCAGTTTGTATTGTTAAAATGTATGGGGCGCAGCTCAGTTATTCAAGCTGGCCTCCTTCGCGTTTCCTTCTCCCCTCTTTGCAAGGTGTTTCTCTTAGTATAGCAATCATCTTCAGAGCGGCCAACGCTTGAACACAAATTAGATGTTCCTTTTCTTATATTACATTTCTTCTTTTTCGTATTGTTTTCAACGATAGACGAGTTTTATTTAATTTTATTTTAGAATGGTTCATCTATTTACTCTATACACTCACTATTTTCCACAAGAATTCGAAAAACTGGTTGCGCCAAAATGTTATGTTGATTTTAATTTTAAAAGAAACGAACGCCGCGATTAGCGGTTTAACTCACCTGAGTTCTAGAGACCACCCTGGAATTTCTCGGGTAGCTTCCAAAATGCGTTACTCAGCCTTGAGCTACTGAGTTCCATTCTGGAAGTTGGATTGACTCACTGAAACATTGTGTCACATTAAGTGTAACACCAAAATGTCGCTGTGCATAGTAATTAATATTGATATGCAGTTCAGTGGGTTAGGTTGTGATGTTCTATGTGCATAACAGTATGTGATAGAAAGTATTTTTTTGAAGTAATACTGTCATTTTAGTTTGACGTTTCCAAATCTCATTTGTTTGAGTTTTGCCTGTGAGAGTTTATGTTTTTCTTCCAAGTTTAAAAAAGTGTCCCAAGAAAAAGTGATTCAATTCATTAATAATTATTGCTTGGTCGGAGACCTGTAGAATATGAGCCATAACATACATAAAAAGTTTGCCCGCTTGAGAAAATCTGATAATTCTGTTATTGCTTTTGCTATTGCGCTGAATTTATAGCCAATGAAGAAGGTTGATATGGACCATCTATTTCTATTTTATTTTCTCCAGTTTAGGCATGGGTGCAATAGACAAAAATATTAAAATGCATGAAATTCGTGCTTTAAATTACAAGACAACTGTTAAAATAGTTTGAACTAAAAAATAGAATTCCCTATAATTTCGGTATTAAATATGAATTGATGCAAAGAAAATTTCAAGCATGTAATTATTATTTTATATAGGTATATATTATGTAGGAACCTATTCTAAATTTCACTTAACATTTTTGAAAAAAAAAAAGTGTACATGTCGATTTAATTTATTTAATAATATACATACATATGTACATTATGTACATACATTTTCAAAAGATAAAATTTGATTTTTTTTCAAAAATCCGTTAACAGCCGCTTTGTTTATAACGACTAACCGTTTTTAGCCACATATAAGGTTTGCGTACAAATTGTTATTAACGTATATCCGTTTAGTGCGTCGGCGGTTAAAGCGATCAACTCCTTCGAAAGAGGTACTATAACCAGTTGTATATTCTAAAGGGATTGCAAGAACATTCCAATCCTATCCCGATAGCTTTAACTAGGTATCAGAAAGGCCCCATTGAGTCACCCTTATCCGTCACATCCGTGAAAGTTGCCATAATGCATTGGACGGATTCTATGGGTTGGGGTCATGATAGCGCTAATACCTAAGACCCGTTTAAAAACGTTCATAATAAATTGTGTATAACACACAAATATATCGCTTATGTGTTAAGAGCGGTCGATAATTACCGCCAAACATTATCGATACGTTTAAAAGTCAAATTACCAAGAAGCCGTACGGCGACAGATTTTAATTATATCTTTTTCACACACCTTATTCACCCCACCAACAGTTTCCTTTTCCAATGGTTGAATTGCACCCTGGGCACAGGATCCATTTTCTTGGCGATTACCTACTTGCCCATTAAACATTATCCCAACTGTCAACATATACAAGGTGACAGATCATAAAACTTGCTGGAATGTAAAATTTAAAGTTGTACTAGCCCTTTTTAAATAAAGTAATATTATACAAACGTACATATTATGTTTACAAACAAAAACATCAATATTATGCATTAACAAAACTATTTGTGTGCCTTCTGCTCTCAAATATGTATAGCTTCGCACTGAATTGACAACAATTTACTCAGTCCAATTGAAAAAGAAAAAAATTATGTCTTGGCGAAAAAAAAACAAAGATGGGAAATGGAAAAAGTTTGCAGAAATGTCTAATTCTCCCGAGATATTAATTTAGGAAATTAATATATTTTCACTTACCATTCACCGTGGATTGTCTCTTCTTTGTAATAATAAATACTATTTTCTACAAGGTTTCTTCTTAAAGTTTCTTTTCTCCACTTATATTTTTTAATTTGTTTTTTATTCACTGCAAGAATTGTTGATTGGATTTATAGAAAGTTGACAAGTTAGGGAGTTAATATTAAGAAAAAAATTATTTTCCCAAGTTGAAAACCTCACAAAACACTGCAAAAGAATAATTTCAAATATCAAAAAGCGACGATTCAACAATAAAGTAAAAAATATAATCAAATTGGCTTAATTACAAAATCACATTCAACAACAAAAACACGAGATTCATTCGAGGATGAGGAGGAAAAAGAAACTGAATAATTGACCGAGATAGAGACAATACAAGCCTTCATTAATTTAAGTGAGGAAATTTTGTATTATTTGCTTTGTTTTCGTCAAATATTTTTACTTTGCAAAAAAATATTTGACAATTAAATATTTTATTTAGGATTTGGGACCGAACCGACTATTTTAAGGAGAAATTAATAATTCGTTACTAAATTACATTAAAAATTTCTTACGCAAACCAGAAACGGAATCAAAAGTTAAAACTTAAATGTAGGGTCACTTCTTTACTTTGTCAACACTATCCACAGGGTTGCAATATCGGGGGAAACTATTAAACGTCAAAAAAAACGAACGAATAAATTCCAGTCAATAAGAGCTAACCATGCATTCCAATCTTATTCTAGTAATATTAATATTTCACAGTGAAGACAGGTACTATCTTCACACACCATGAATTGAGTAATCG
The DNA here is from genome assembly GCA_911387755.1 of Chrysotoxum bicinctum. Taxonomy (NCBI): domain Eukaryota; kingdom Metazoa; phylum Arthropoda; class Insecta; order Diptera; family Syrphidae; genus Chrysotoxum; species Chrysotoxum bicinctum. Next base: position 10,953,068 of record OU426991.1, on the reverse strand, counting down.
CAGCACTGTGTCTGACAGGGTCGGTTCAATACCAAATTGGAAAATTCAGATCTGAATTTTGTGGTTGAACAAAAACGAATTCAGTTGAAAAGTATTTCCTCCTTTATATGCAGGGTCGAAAGATCGAGTTCGATTAGAGCACTGATCTCTATACTTTTGACATTTCAAAATTTAACTAGTCAAACTAGCTCTCGTAGGCTATAGGCGCGCACATTCAATTTTTAGTTTCGCAACTGCTTGGTTCGAACAACTAAAAAGTTTGTGTTTTGACACAAACTAAACAATTGCATTAAATGAGTTCGCTATTTTGTGTAACATATAATTATCTGCACCTGCGCGGACATTCAACCAAATAGTTCATCTGTTTTCTATAAGCAACCAAACAGTTTTGCAAATAAAAATTGAATATGCGCGCCTAGCCTAGCTAGTTTGACTAGTTAAATTTTGAAATGTCAAAAGTACTTCATGTAAAAATCTCTCAACTTTTGTAGGACCGTCTGTAGTTGCGTAGCGTTGTGTGTATCCACCTTTGATTATATATAATATGGAGGGCTCGTTCCTATCCCTAATGCATTATAGTACTTGCAGTTGTGATAGGGGTCGCTGTCTCACTTTCTGTAAGTTAAGGATACAACTGTATGCTGTCAATTTGTGTTTACCTTCTCCTCGCACATCGTTCTCCGTCACATGTGATATGAAGCACTCAGTAAATTTTCAGTCTTGTTTGCAAAAAACCGCATATCAATAAGCTTTGTGACTGTTTTAATTCTTTACAAATTATACGTTAAAATAAGATCAAACTTTAAAGTGACTGTTAATTGCTATTTTGTAATCAAAATATTAAAGTTCCCCACTTGGAAAAAAAGAGCTTCCCCACAATGTGACCAATACAATGGATTTACCAAGGATGGCGACTACAATCGGGAGATTTTTCAACATCTGGACTGCAGTAATTTAGCCTCGATTAAGAGAGATGAACAGCAGAATGATTTTTCCGACATCAGCGATCCATTCCCTGCAAGTGGTTTGTGTCACCTTTGTAATGAGGTAAAGATTAAGGAACTGGCACAATTCCAACCGAAAAACGAGTCCAAATCACTGATTGAATAATAAAATGTTTTTTTGTTTGTTAATTTGTATGCTATTCTTTTGTTTAACTTAGTATCTTCCCGCAAGGCAATCAATCCTGCCAAAAACTTGGTTGCCGCTGTCAAAAAACTTAGTCTTACACAAATTTGAGCAGCGCCCCCTATGATAGTCACGCATTTGGAATAGAATCTAATTCAAAGATCCAAAAATCAGTTATTTCACTGGCGAGTAGATGGCTTTTTATGGTAAGGTAGTGTAAGCTATAGTGTAAAGAAAAAAGACAAGAAATAATTGAAAATTTACAAACCTAGGATAAAAAGAGACGGACTTATAACACTGCTGTCACTAAGATCCGTATCGTTTTATTTTCAAGAGAAGATCCAGATCCGGATCCAGATAGATTTGTGAATAATAAAACGCACCTACTGTAGGCAAATCAAACGGACTGTCATTTTGATTCCATTTAAATTCAATCTTTCGACATTGTATATATATTTTAATAGTACTCTTATGGAACACGAAAAAAAGTTTTATTATTGTGCCGCAAAATCGTAAGTGTGGGTATGTTAAGCAGTACAGAGTTGACGTGGAAGGAGAAAATATAAGCAAAAAAAGAGATGAGGTAGAGATATATTTAGGCCGGTATTCACCGAGCGCTCATAACTTAAGAAGCTCATAAACGTATTCACCAAGCAATATTAGTGAAGAGCCTCGTAAAGTTAAGAGCCGTTTAGGAGCGCTCGGTGAATACGAACCTTAATCTGACAACAATAAAGAGGGTAAGGGAGAAAGTCTTATCTGCGTTTCTTTTTGCTGTCAGAATCAATTGTAGGTAGTTATATAAAGTTTTATATGCCATGCGCGAGATGAATACAAGCAAATAGTATTGAGTGTATGAGAGTTTTTGTTTTATTACTCATGCAATCTGGACCCATGTTCTGTAACTCTCACATCGAGTGAGTTTTCGCATAAACGGTGCGAATCAGAACAAAAACACTGCGGAATGACACAAAATTCTGTTTCTCACACTAAACTGTTTCTGTAACTTTTTTTCACTCGATGACGAACAAAATGGAAAAAATTATTGGAAGTATTGGAAAAATGTGAAAAAAACTGTATCTGTAAGTCTGAAGTCGAAACAATCTTTCGATTTTTCTGTCAAAATCATTCGACCAATCTGATATAAGTGAGAACAAGACAATAATAAAAAAAAATAATAAAAATCAAATATGACGGAAAATAAACAAAAGGTAAATAACTTATTTTGTATGTTGTTTGATCATCAAAATTATTATTTTTATCCGTAGAAAATTCAAAGGATCTCAAAAGATCAAAAAGAAAAATTAGTAGATTATATGGCAACACATTTAGAGTTCGCGAGAGGCCAATTCGGTGGACCAAATTCAAATATTAAAAACAAAGATGATTGGGAAACCTTGTCGACAATTTTAAATGCCATGGGAGGTAGCAGCAAAACAACCGACCAGTGGAAAAAGGTAAGACAAAAAAATAAAAACGTAAAATTTAAACGTCTTTAAAATTTTATTTTTAAAATGTTATCTTGTTTTTATAAAAATTGTTTTATATGAAATTTTTTTGAAATATTTGTTCAAATTGAAAATTGTTTTTTAAATTCAGCATAGCACGAAATATGTAACTCAGAACCGTTTTAATAATCCAAATAAGGCAAATGGTTTTCGAATGACATCGTTTTGTAACTAAGATTACATGAAATTCAATCAAATTTCATTGTTGAACATGATGAAAATTGTTTTATATGAAATTTTTTTGAAATATTTGTTCAAATTGAAAATTGTTTTTTAAATTCAGCATAGCACGAAATATGTAACTCAGAACCGTTTTAATAATCCAAATAAGGCAAATGGTTTTCGAATGACATCGTTTTGTAACTAAGATTACATAAAATTCAATCAAATTTCATTGTTGAACATGATGAAAATTGTTTTATATGAAATTTTTTTGAAATATTTGTTCAAATTGAAAATTGTTTTTTAAATTCAGCATAGCACGAAATATGTAACTCAGAACCGTTTTAATAATCCAAATAAGGCAAATGGTTTTCGAATGACATCGTTTTGTAACTAAGATTACATAAAATTCAATCAAATTTCATTGTTGAACATGATGAAAATTGTTTTATATGAAATTTTTTTGAAATATTTGTTCAAATTGAAAATTGTTTTTTAAATTCAGCATAGCACGAAATATGTAACTCAGAACCGTTTTAATAATCCAAATAAGGCAAATGGTTTTCGAATGACATCGTTTTGTAACTAAGATTACATAAAATTCAATCAAATTTCATTGTTGAACATGATGAAAATTGTTTTATATGAAATTTTTTTGAAATATTTGTTCAAATTGAAAATTGTTTTTTAAATTCAGCATAGCACGAAATATGTAACTCAGAACCGTTTTAATAATCCAAATAAGGCAAATGGTTTTCGAATGACATCGTTTTGTAACTAAGATTACATGACTAAATTTTTTTCTTTTTAGTGTTGGATAGATCTTAAGGCTGCTGTCAAAAAGCAACTAAATGCGAAGCGGCATTTTTTAAATAAAACTGGCGGTGGGAGTTCAACAGATGCTCCTCGAGACTTAAACAGTTTCGAGGAACAAATTTTGTCAATTATGGGCGTCGATGCAGTAGATGGCGATGCAGTCACACCAGAATCGGGTGTTCCTGCTACTGGCGTAAGTTTGTTTTAAACTTTTTTTTTATTTTTTCCTCATACGTTTTATTTTTTAACAGAAAGAATTACTGTCTATTGAATTTCTCGACGTATCAGATGTTCTCCCACCAGCCAAAAGACAAAAAAAAGAGCCAGATATGGAAGGAAAATCTTCGTCTTCATATAAAAGTGCTTTAGTTGAGGCAAAAGAAATGCACGAAAAGTTAGAAGCACGAATCGAGGCATTAGAAGTACAAAGCGGACAGATCATAAAAAAGTTAGATCTTTTGATAAGCGCTTTTGGACTCGAAGTCAATAATTAATAATTTATTCAGTTTTTTTTTTAACTCAAGATGTGATTTTTTTTTCTTTTTTTAGCTCGTAAGTTTATGAATGGTTTCTTTTTAGTTTGTTTCATGTGTTTATTGAGTTAAGTTTTTTATTATTTTTTTAGTTTTTGATGATGTATGTTTTTTTAATAAAATCAGCAATTTTTTGAATGGTTTTATTTTTTTATTTACGTTTGCAAGCTTAAATATTTTCTTCATTTGTTCGAGATAAGTTCAATTTTATTGCATTTCGGATTCTTTCAGCTTCTCTTAAAAACCGGTCGTTGTTCGTGTCTAGGTTATTTAAGGATTCACGGTCGTCTTCTACATCTTCTATTGATAAAGTTTCATTTTCGTCCAATAAGCCATGAGCTATTCGGAAATTATGCAAAGTTGTGCAGGCATTAATAATTAGACCAGCTGCCTGAGGGGTTGAATAAATACCCCGTTGTAAGCAACGAAATACACCTTTTATATTTCCATTTAACCGTTCTATACAGTTTCTGGTTTTGGAGTGGACTGTATTATATTTTCGTTCATCCGGGTTGGATGATGAACGGTACGGCGTCATAAGCCAAGGGCGCAATGGGTATCCCGAATCACCTTAAATGATCAAATTTTAAAATAAAAGTGAAATTTAAACAAAAAAATTTCTTACCCAATAACCAAGAGTTGGTTGTTAGGTTTTCCTCGTATCGTTTTTCTAACAAAACGTTTATCTGAGACGCTTCCCATATGTAAGCATCATGAGCTGCACCTCCAAATCTTGCAAAGCCTCCGATAATGCGAAGATCATAGGTACAGATCTAAGAAAATAAAACAAAAATTCATTATAAAAGTGATGCAACAGATTTTTTGTTTAAACTTACTAATTGTACATTTTTGGAATGATATCCTTTGCGATTAAGGTAGCAGTTCTCTATTTCAGCTTTTGGTTTTTTTATGCGAACATGAGTACAGTCTATAGCTCCAATAACACCAGCAAAACCAGTTTTGTTGTAAAATCTTTCAATAGAAACAAAAAACTTATTTTTTGAATACCGTCTATAGATTAAAATTTACCTTTGTTTTATGACATCGTATTCATCTACTGATGGAAATTTAATCCATTTTGGCATAAGATGCGTTTGTAAAATAACAGATATTTCTTTTACTGAGCGAGAGACCATCGTTCTGCTGATAGGTACTGAAAAATCTTGTCCGATATCCCTCTGAAAGGACCCAGTTGCATAAAAATGCAGAGCAGCACACATTCGGATCGGCTTAGGAATAAAGGTGTTTCGAACCCCTGTTTTCATATAGGGACTTAATTCCTCTAACAAAACATTAGCTGTGGCTTTTGTGAGGCGGTAAAGTTCACGAAATCTTTCTCCAGGCATTTCAAACGCATTAGTGGTATCTCGCAAATGACGTCTGTGAATGCGCATCATATTTCTATTGTCACTTTGTTCACTAATTACAAGCAGACTATACATTTTACTCGTTTTAAAAATTTTAATTACTGCAAAATAAAAAACTTGAACACTTCAACCTTTTCAATATAAAAGAAAAAATAATTTTTAGTTAAATGTGAAATAAATTGAAGCTGTCAGTTTAAGGGAAATGTAAACATTTCTTCCATTGGAAACTGGAAACTATGGTTTTCTCACAGGGGTGTTTTCGCATCATGTTATAGACACAGTTCATTTTCCAATATAGAGAAACGATGAAATTTTTCGTTCCACCTCTAATCGACTGCGAAAATACTCGACCGAGTTACAGAACATGGGTCCTGGTTTGTTTGAATTCTGATACGATTAATTACCGAGGTTGCCATTTTATGGACTTTTTAATAAGATCTAGAGGAATTTGAACTTAATAAACTCAAATGGTTTTATTTCGTTTTTGAAAACTAAATAATTTCAAATTGGCTTTATTTATGCAAACAAAGTTTAAAAAACATTTTATTATTAAACTGATTTTGAATATAAGAAATTTCTTTAAAATTCTTTTAGAAAAAAAATTGGGATATTAATTTTAAGTATTTGAAAATAAAGATTCTAGGAAATATTTTTAAAAATTAATCGTTCAAACATTTTCAAGACATTGATTTTTCAAAAACAATTTTTTTAGAAAAAAAAATATTTTTTCGTATTCTCTATCATCGTAAAGTCAAATTTGATCAAAATCTCGAGTTAAATTTTTTCCACATGCAAAACTTGCAATTACATTATTTTGTAAGTGAAAATAATATAAAAAAAAATTGGTACGCCAACCTTAAGTTTTTTTTATTGTACGAATGAAATTAAGTTTCGAAATAAAATATTGAGCCGTTTTTGAGATATCGAATTTTCCAAGAAAAAAAAAACATTTTTTTTTCCAAAAATTAAAAAAAAAATTTCAAAGCTTTGAGATGCAATGTTTTTTCAACTTATTGGAAGCATCTCTATAAAAAATCCCTATTTCGATAATGAGAAAATTGTCAAATGTCAGAATTTGAAAAAATGGTATCAAAAAACGAATTTTTATCTTTAAACGCGATTTGCGGCTAAACGGAGCCTCGTAGACCCCTCAAAGTTGACATTTTTAAACGTGATTTCTGGCCTAACTATTCATCCTACAGAATTAAAAATTACATATTCGTGATCTAGGGAGTGCCACCTTTCAATCCACGTATGAAAAAAAAAATATTATAAATATATAAGACTTCATAATATTAAAATGTTCAAAAAAGTATGAACATTTTTTGGAAAAAGGAAAATTTGTATACGCGTGAAAATATTTTTTTTTCGTAAGTTACTTGATATTTTTTCAAAAAAAGGTTTTCGAAAATCGTATTTTTCTCGAAAACTGTTCCGAGGCTGAAATTTGTTTCTTTTTATTAATTTTTTTATATAAGAGCTTATATTTTTAAGAAAAAAACACGAATTATAATTTTTGTTCTTGGAAGATAGTTTTGAGGAAAAATTGAGTTTTCAAAAAAAAAATTTTGAAAATTTTTTTAAAAATCCAAAAAATTATTTTTTGAAAATTTGAATACATAATAATATTCAAACTATTAGGGGCCTTTAGCAAAAAAAAATGATCAAAATCCGTCGTACAGTTTTTGAGAAAATCGAAAACAAAAAAAATGGTCCCAAGGGGGGTAACAAAAATAACAATTTTTTGTAAAATTTTTTTCAACCATTACCTAGCTCCTACAATGCCTAGCTTTAACTAAATGAAATTTTTTGTTTTTTTTTTTAATCTTTGGGACAGTTTTTGAGAAAAAAAAAATATTTATGAAATTTCGAAAAAAATTCCAAAGAAAAAAACATCCGGGGGAAAAAAATTAAAAGCCATATCTACCAAGTTTAAAGAAAATCGGCCGAGCCGTTTAGCTGTAGTCGAACTCAAATGTTTAATAAAGTGGTTTATTGAACATAATAGTTCTTCATAACTTAAAAACTAAAAGAGATGGAAAGAAATGGAGTACGCCATTCGAAAGAGCATGTTTGATTTATAAAAACTGCATTTCTAACTAAATTTCGCCAAAAATGCTCTTTTGAAGAAGATATAACTCAGACGACAATATGCACAGAAATAATTTTCTTCTATCCCAAAAAATACGTAATCGCCAAAAAAGTATTGAAAGTATTGACCTTGAAAATATTTGCCTACATAAAATAACAACTACCAAATCCCCACACACACCTACATTCTACTCCAATATACATAGTATGTGCCTTTGTTCTCCTATTTTATATACAGTATTCCTATTGCTGTCACTGTCATGTATTAAATGTCTATCTGTTAAAACTCTGCCATAGGCATCTCTGCTAATTTAGTAATTATGGTGCCGCTTGGTTCGCCTAGTCGCGTTCCTATTCATGATAGTACTATTCAAATATATATACAATGCTTTCGATCCAGCGTGGCCATATCGAAAACTCAATTAGGTGGAACCATTAGCCGTGTTTTTTTGGAAAAGTTATCCGTAGTACAGTAGGATTTTATATGAAAAACAAATACAACATCCGCAGTAGGATCACTGCCGATACTCGAATAAACGTCAAATCTCTATCCGCAGCAGGATTTCACTTCTCTTTTTATCGGCAGTGATCCTACTGCGGATGTTGTTATTCATATAAAATCCTACAGTACTTAGGGATAACTTTTCCAAAAAAAACACGGCTATTTTGATCTCTATAGTTACACTGGATAGCGCATTCATCAAAAAAAGCTGACTCCAATTGAACATTGCTATATTATGAAGGCGACCTCGGTGCCGTACAACAGTATAACTGTAAAACATCTAAAATAGCTAAAGTGACAGAACGTGAAAGAATATTTTTATTTTGCTATTATATTATAGAGATCAGTGGGTATTGAATACACACAAATTGAAAATTTCAGACAGAGATTCAGCTACGACCGCAAAGGTTGGATAACTTTAATTTTTGGGTGCAGAATATTTGACGTTTCAAAATCGAACAACTTAAACAAGTGCAGTCTTATATAATGCTTAAGTTACACCCCGATTCTGCCAAACCTCACTGATACCTCACAAGTCATAAGAAGAAGTGAAATTGATTTTGTGACTTTTTCGAATTCTGCCGCTCAGTCGCAAATTGGGAGAGTCACAAAAACAATCGAAACTGTGATCTCCTTCAGACTACGTCACAACTCATAAATTTTTCAAGTTTCTTGGATTGACATTCAGTATATTTTGTAAGAAATTTTTTAGATTTATGAATAACTGTGAGTACACAAAAATGGAAGTGGACTTTGTTCTATTGAATATTATTGCTGATCTTTCCCACGAAAATGAAAAGTAACATTTTTACATAAACACAATTTTTTTTTAAGAAACTAATCATAAGCTTTGAGAAATACAAATGATCCATTCGTTCTCGAGACACAATACATTTATAAAGTAGTTTCTTCGTTTTGAATAATCAGCTGTTCAAATAATGACACTTGAGAATCTCACCATGCTGTGGTGAGTTTCGTTGTGAGTTTTCTTGTGACGATTAGGGGGAAAATACCAAAATGTTATCGAATCACAACAATTCTCATAAGGAATAGTTACAAGAGCTTGTGACTTGTGACTCCTCACAAGGGGGAGAATCGGGCTGTTAGTTTCTATCTATCATCAATGCTTTATAAAAGGTGCGTTTTATTATTCACAAATCTATCTGGACCCATGTTCTGTAACTCTCACATCGAGTGAGTTTTCGCATAAACGGTGTGAATCAGAACAAAAACACTGCGGAATGACACAAAATTCTGTTTCTCACACGCAACTGTTTCTGTAACTTTTTTTCACTCGATCAAGAACAAAATGGAAAAAATTATTGGATGTATTGGAAAAATGTGAAAAAAAACTGTATCTGTAAGTCAGAAGTCGATACAATCTTTCGATTTTTCTGTCAAAATCATTCGACCACTCTGATACAAGTGAGAAGTGAGAACAAGACAATAATAAAAATCAAATATGACGGAAAATAAACAAAAGGTAAATAACTTATTTTGTATGTTGTTTGATCAGGAAAATTATTATTTTTATCTGTAGAAAATTCAAAGGATCTCAAAAGATCAAAAAGAAAAATTGGTAGATTACATGGCAACACAATTAGAGTTCGCGAGAGGCCAATTCAGCGGACCAAATTCAAATATTACGTCTGTGAATGCATATCATATTTCTATTGTCACTTTGTTCACTAACTACAAGCACACTATACATTTTACTTGTTTTAAAAATTTGAATTACTGCAAAATAGAAACTTGAACACTTCAACCTTTTCAATATAAAAGAAAAAATAATTTTTAGTTAAATGTGAAATAAATTGAAGCTGTCAGTTTGAGGGAAATGTAAACATTTCTTCCATTGGAAACTTGAAACTATGGTTTTCGCACAGGGCTGTTTTCGCATCATGTTATAGACACAGTTCATTTTCCAATATAGAGAAACGATGAAATTTTTTGTTCCAGCTCTAATCGACTGCGAAAATACTCGACCGAGTTACAGAACATGGGTCCTGGATCCGGATCTGGATAAAACGTACCTAAAATGACTTTGATAAATTAGTGAATGATGAAAACCAGCTGACCCAATGTACCTATGGTATTCACACATACCTATCAAAATATATGGTCGCGTTCACCTCGTAGTCCGATAGGGTATCTAAGATACTTTAGTATCCGATACGTTGGCGAACGACCAAAACCGGATAGGTACCATTTACTGTCAAAGTCAAAAAACGACGTGAATCGACCAGGGTTTGGTCGAATCAATTACATGCCTAATTTACTACAATTTGTTACGTCTGCTACGTACGTAGTTAATTCATAAAAAAATAGAATAATGGAAACCAAACAATTTTGCACATTTATGATCTTAATCTTATGAAGGTTTGTACAAAAACTGAAAATGTTTCATTTACCATAAGGATGAGAAATTGTAGGAATTATACATGATAGATGGGAAGTTTATTTTTGGAGACAAACAATTTTCTTTGGCATAATTAAAGGATTTGGATTATGAATACATGATTTAAAGATATTTTTTCATGCTGAATTTATTGTCCAAGGTATGTTGCGACGAGTTAGTTGCAGCAAGAGACCATTTGCTAATCCGCAAAGCAAACAAATAATATTATACATATACTGGATTACAAATCCTATGAATTTTTTTTAAAAATATAATATGGTATAGCCCTTATAAATATATACAACTTACAATGTCTCTATTAAGTTTTTAGTTCAATTTTTTGATAATTTAATCCTGCAATGAGGAAAGGTAAATTGAAAAGGGCAGATTTTTTAACCACAAATTATCTGACGCCAACCAGCTTTTTTTTGTTATTTTAATTAGCGGTGAGCTTTAAGCCGACAGAGTTAAGCTACGAATTCTTTTAGTGCTTGTTCGCGTTTGGTGAGCAGACGCTGTCGTTTCAAGGTACGTACATATAAATATTACCAAAAAACTTTTTAAAAATAATGAAAACCAATAACTGGAAATTAAATTTAAACTTGAAACTGTTTATTTTGTTTATAAATAAGTCCAACTAACATACTATATCCAGAGCTAAACTCTTGAAATCTGACAAAAAAAACTCCCATACAACTCTCTTATATCCCATTTTTATATCTAAGTATTAATATCTTGTTATGAAACTGAACTGGGTTTCATAACATTTTTATTTTAAGAGAAAAATACTTTTGCAGCTTACAACTACTTAAATCTTATAGCTAAACTATTTTCTCTTCTTGCAATAAGATTATATAAGCTTATAGTCTTAAAAGAATCCTTTTCTGAAAACTCAGTTCTAAATAATATGTCCATATAATCCCATAACAAATCATGTTTAAGAGTAAAGATCATTTCATATTTCTATGAAAACCCTAAAAGAATTTGAGTTTAATACCTCCTATATCAAGAAACAATCTGAAGTTCAAAGCATAAAAGCTTTGCAGTAGGATCCGAATGAGATCTTTAATGCAACAAACTTTACTTTTCTCAATTAGTAAATTAGTACTAGACGTACCAAATGTTAAAAAGTTACAGTTCGGCCAACCCTGTACTCGACACAAAAGAAAATAGATCAGCTGAAATGTCAGCTGTTCTTCAAAATTCCCCTTGGATAGTTAAGTATACCAAAAATTTTTGGATAGCTTTAGAATTCTACTTGACATCAGCTGTTTCGTTAATCAGTTGTTTTTTACTACGGGATTACAACAACACCAACAAATCCAGATACCTTTGGATACGTACCCGAACGCGACCTATGATTCCAGTTGACTTTACCATGCATAGTTTTCTAAAAAGTGGATCCAGCTGATTTTCGATTTTATTCCCAAACCGGAATGACAGCCGTGGTTTTATTTCTATATAATTGATAATCTCTGCTTCCAACTTCAATAAGTTTCCCGATTGTTTTTATATTTAAAGGGAATGATTTCTCTCCAAAGATATCTTAGAATAAAAATTTAAAAAGATTTATTTTCGCTTTAAACGACTTAAGGAGTTTTCATTTTCCGTATATTTTATCGCAAGATTTAGTTATAATTGAATAGTAGCACAAATTTCGTAGATATATAAAAATAAAAAAGCACCACAAATTCGATTGGAAAGTCGTCGTGATAAAAATTATTTCCAAGTGTTTACAAAAAAAAAAAAAAAACTACCAGCGATGACCTTATTTGTGTGATATAGCTCATCGAATAGGAAACGGCATAATGGTCAGTGCCCAATTGTATCATAAAATGAACATAAACGAAGTAAACCAAGGAGCGAAATTAATATCAAACCCATTATGTGCCATTATAATCATAAGAGATAGCTCCTCCTAACTAAAGTCTTATCAAATCATTTGAATTAGGATAGGTTTTTGTGTTTTCAGCATATCGGTTGCCGCGCTTCTTGTATTCTAATCGCAGTATCGTTATCATCCGTCACCTGTGTGTTCCACGCTTCCTCCGAAATCTGTATGCAATTCTTTAGTTTAATAGGCTTTTATTACTCTGGAACACTTTCAATTTCATATTTGATCACTAAAAACAACTCGCGAAACATGATATTTGAATTAAAAATATTGTCGTCTTAGTGCAGAAGGAATAAACAAGGAACCAGCTCACTTAAACTACTTCCTAGTGAATATAAATAATACTTAAAAATCATAAACAAATAAAGTTAGAAAAGATGTCACCAGTTATAACCACGCTTTATGGTTTCGCATTTTTCTTTTTGGTATTTTGGTGCGGAACTTGGTGCATCCATTTACTAGCCATTACTTATGGGTAAGTTTTTTCCTTTCCTTTGTTAATCAGCTTATATTAATGGTTCTTATCTTAAAACTTAGGTCATCGATTAAATAACAAATTGATTTGGGTTTCTGGATGATACCTCAAACAAACAAACAAAATAAAACAATGCTTTTGGGTCTGAATTGGGTGGGGTTATTTGTTTATAGTTTGAGATGAAAACCAAATCTTTTAGAATTTTTATAATTATTTTTGATTCAAAGAATCTGAATTTTGGAATGTTGGCCCAATCAATTAATATATTATATTGGTATGGGCATAACACCCATTTATTTGGGCGAATACAAGAAAGTTAAAGACAAGTTTTGGACAAGTCAGTTTTAGTTAGCCAGCCCCTCATTATGTACAAAAAAAACATATGTACATACCTTAATCAAATTGTAATAATAGTTGCAGCATCCATCTCGGCTAATGCCAAGTGTATATTTGTCTGTATTGCCGCATATTAGAAAAATGCACTCAACATTATTCTGGCGTTAAAATGTTCCATTTTTCCAAAAAAAAAAAAAAAAATTGTTTTCGGAGATGCTCCTTAATTTATAGCAATAAGCATGTAATATGTACAGTTGTTGAAAATGGAGTTTTGAACTTTAAACGTAAATAAATGTTCTTTATTTCAACATTTATAGATTCACATTCACAACGTATGATAAGCTCATTAAATTCTGATCTTGACAGCATTATCCAATAGGACAGCGAAGATTTTATTGCTTTAAAAACTCAATGTTGTCTCCTGTAGTTGAGAACGACCCACCTCTTATGCTGCCATATATGAATGCAGACCACCTTTTGTGCAATGACCACAAATTCGGCGACGCCAAGTGTTAGGTTTCCTTCGGCGATCTAAGAATTGTTCCACGCCTTCTAATCTGGCTGTAAAGCCTGTATTCGTCAAAATCTAAAATGCAATTCCCATAGTTGGACAGGACTTCCATTTCCTACTTGAGTCTCTTGAATAAAATTAAAAAAAAAAAAAGCTCAAAAGGTTTTTATAGATAGAACTCGAGCACTGCCGCAATGTTTCATTTTTATCGTTATTTTTTTTTTTAAACAATGTTAGAAAGTGAAGGGCATTTTTTGACGACATCGACGAATTTTCGGAAATGAAAATCAAAGACTTGATCTCTTTCCTCAAATGGCTCTTGGACGAACTGTTACTTCTGTGCCCTGCCTTCCGTTTGGTTCCTTAGATCATGAGCTAGCGAATTGAGGGCTTTGACGGAAACTTACGGTGCAAGGTCCTGGATTATCACTCAACCAGATTGGCTACTGTTTTAGCAGCAGTCAACAAGCCCAGTGTAGATGGTGTCGGATGAGTGTGGTGGTTCGGTTGATTGAGTGACCCAAGTTCCGGATGATTGTGCAAAAGCAACCACACAATAAGAGACATCAAGGCCTACTAGATCCATTCATATTTTTGAACTTAGTCCAAACTAATTGACTCCGTCTTCAATTTCCCATATCAATTCCATCCACAGGTCCATACGAGTTATGGTATCAAAATAGCGCACTTCAGCGCTAATTGTGCCTTAGGGCTAGACTGCCAGTGGTCGCCATTTCTACCTAGACAGACAGTCGTATTTAATATTTAAACTGAAGTTGTTTTTTTTATTCACTACACGAATCTCTCTCAGAATTCACGCATCTCCTTTTCTTTCTTCAGTGGGTTGGTCACATATTTATGTCTTTCAGAACATTAACTTTGATAACAAAAAATGTAAAATGTTTGCAGCATCAACGACGATTTGTTTTATAAACGACAATAGCTTTATTTGTTCCATCTTTTGTTTACCTTTCAGAAAATTCAAATTCCAAAGAAAAACCTGCAACTATCCTCAGGAAACACCCTGGCCAGGTGTTTCAATTCTTAAGCCATTAATGGGCACCGATCCAAATTTGGAACACAATTTAGAGACGTTTTTCACTATGGACTATCCAATTGTAAGTATATCACAAGTGAAATACACATTTAAAATGAAATAAAAAAAATTTAATACCACTATTTTCTTTTACGCATTGTTAGTGTACATATAGGTTTTCAACACAATTGATTTCTATTGATTACTACGCTTTACATACATGGGGTCAATAATAATAATATATTAATAACAGAAAAATCCAGCATTCTATTTGAAAACCAACAAACTGAAATTTGTTTTCATTCATTCATTCATTTATGTTTTGGTTTTGCTATCCAGGTCTGTCAAAATGAGCCAATGGGTATGTTTACCCTTAAATTTTCAAAAAGTCGATTATTTTGTGATACAGTTTGTCAGTTGATAGCTCTGGTAAAATGTTCTTTTACGAAGATCTAAATAAAGATCCTCAAACGCAATAATCATTATTTGTGTCAGCGACGATCTTCGTTGGAATGACCACCTCCTCGAGACCTTCAAAAAACGCTGTAAAATGCTTAAGATTTCTATATCGGTGTAAGAAATTTTGTACCCCTGGTAATCGGGCTAAAATTTATTAGGCGTTTATAATACGTCCAGAACTCGAGCACAACTCACATTTTCGGGGCAGGTGCAGCCCAAACTTCTCTTCATTCATTGAAAAAAATCAAGAACAGAGTAGTTAAACTGAAAGGAAACAGAACTATGGAATCATTTTCATCTCTTGAACACCGTCGGAATGTTTCATGTCTTTCCTTCTTTTTTTGTCGCTTCTTTCAACAAGCAATGCTCACTCGAAATAGCCAGTTGCATTCCTCCCCTCAATCAGTTCGCCCGTGATACCCGTTTTAATAGGAATCCTCATCCTTTTTTCCTTGCCATTTCAATTTGCAAACATTCAAAACCAATTTTCATCGATACCTGCTCTTTCTGCCTCCCTAATTTCCCACATACACTACTCCTTTTTCTTTAGTTTGTATTTAACACAATTCATGAAGTTATATTTTTGTTGTTTTTTTTTCAAACGATATTACGGCAACGCGGTAAAAGCTTTTATGTGCGATTGACTTATGCAATATGCTGCAATCAAACTGAGATGTAAACGTCTTTTCTTCCCTATACTGACAATCTGTGTTGGACAGAGTAAAGAAAGATGTGGTCCACCTATAATAATAAACTAATATGCGTATCCAGGTAAGACAGGGTAGTTGCAACATGCACTGGATACTGGACAATAGGCGCATTCTTTACAATACTGATTGTCGTATTTGCGAGGATCAGCAGGAAAAGGAAACAATCATTTTCTCTATGAATGTCCTGTTCTGAGCTAAATGGGAGTGCAACTATTCAAAAAGTTATTCCTCTGCGACCTTAACGAACTATCGGACAAACGCGACGAAGTGGTCTTGAGACGAACCTCGACGACTTCTGTAACGGGTACTCCTCGATCTTAATACCGCGAGCTAGCGAACATCAGGTAGAAGAAGCTCATGTATATCTTATTACATCCCATTAAATCCACAGGTCACAAGAATTTATGTATCAGCACGGCGGCGCACTCCAGCTCTTATTTAGTCACTGAGGAAGACTGCTAGTGGCCGTTAATTCTGCCTACATGTATATATTTTGGACCGATCCCCAAATTTTAAGTTTGTTTGTTGAGACCACAGTTACGAGTACATGATTGCATGCAGATAGAGAATTAGAGATGTAAAAGTCTAAGCGAAGTAGAGTTTTAGAATTAATACAATTTACAACCGAAACTGATCTAAAACAGTTTATATTGTTTATGTTCTTGCATTTGAGGAGCGGAAATAATGTGGCTTGCTTCCATTTTTTGGAAATAACACCAGTGTCAAGAAGATTGAGCGACTATTTCTTAAGATAGGATATGATTTCGAGATCAAATAATGTTTTTTTCTACTAATCTAATAAAATGGAATTATTTTTTTTAATATTTAAACTCAATTGCTTTGCAATATAATCAATAAAACCTCGCCTCCATTATGTACTACATGTAATACAAGATTGGACAAAAATCATATAGACCAATGTCCTTTATTACAACCCTTAAAAAACTATATTTAATAATAAAAATATTTAAGAAATTCTAAAAAACCCTAGTCGTAGCAATATAGAATATCCAAATTTAAAAAAAAAAAGCAAACTATTAATATAATTTATTTAAATAGAGCCAATAGTCCCAGCAGCTAGGCTAATTTATTTTCTCTCTACATTACCATGTAATTTTAATTGCCTGTTAATAAATTTACTTTGGTTTCAATTTATATACCTCCTCACCAACAGTTTACAAGAGATGACCTTACCAATATTTTTGACCAAATCAGTACACCCATTATTTTTACAGGCGACGTCAACTCGTGGAGTGTACTTTGGGGTTCCCCAATTACCAACCACAGGGGTGCCGTAGTTGAAAATTTTTTGTCTTATTCTGATCTTATAGTTTTGAATGATGGTTCCCCTACCCACTTTTCCACACACAAGACCTTAACTCATGTCGACATAACATGCTGCTCCCCCGACTTACAAAATAAAATCTCGTGGCGAATTTTAGATGATCTCCACAATAGCGATCATTTTCCTATAATTTGCAGACTGACTCTCGGTTTAATTAACGCTAAAATCATAGTTAACCATAAGTTTAAAACTGATCTCGCTGACTGGGGTTGTTTCCACAATCACATATCAGAACATTTATCAGTTTATAGTCCCTCGACCAACATTAATAAAGAGGCTGCTCTCATCCAGAAAGGTATTCGTACAGCAGCAAACAAGTCGATTCCTCAAAGTACTATCAAAGAATCTAAAAGAACTGTAGCATGGTGGAACCCAGAACTTAATGCTTTACGAAACGAAAAAGTTAAAGCATGGAGGCTGTTTAAAAAATATCCTAATCAGCTAAATTTAATTTTCTTCAAAAAAACTAATGCCAAATTTCGTAGAGAACTTAAAACTGCAAAAGCGGAAAGCTTGTTTAAATTTACTTCATCTATCAATGCAAATTCATCTCCTACCAAGATCTGGCATAATATTCGCTGTTTAACTGGTGAGTACAATCAACAAAAAATAAAGGCAATTCAAACATCTACAGGTTCTATTTCAAATCCCATCGAAATAAGTAACCATTTTGCACTTACTTGGTCAAACTGCTCCAAGGATGATAACTTTCATCCAGACTACATCTCTCAAAAAGAACTTTCTCTAATATCTTCTATTAACAATAACTCTATTTCTTCCTCAGCGACATTAATAGAAAATAAAATCTCTCTTCTTGAACTTGAAAGCTGTCTAAACAAGCTTAAAGGAAAAACACCCAGCAGAGACAGGATATCCTATCCTATGATAAAAAATCTTCCCCCTCCTGCTACCACTAGACTTATACAACTATATAACCATGTTCTCGATACTGGCATAATTCCACAAAATTGGAAACAAGCTACTTTATTTCCGCTAACCAAACCCAAAAAGGACATAAATGATGTAAATGGATATAGACCAATTTCACTCATACCTTGCATGGCTAAAGTTTTAGAAAAAATTGTAGCTAAACGTTTGCTTTGGTTCATCAATTCCAAAAATTTAATTAAAACTAACCAAGTGGCTTTTCAACCAAACAAAGGGTGTGCCGATGCACTACTTCACATTGATTTTTACATATCTAATGCTCTTTCCGCTCACAACCATGTAACTATTCTCTCTCTAGATTTTGAGAAGGCTTTTGACAGGATAGGTATTCACCTCATTCTTAATAAGCTTAAAAATTGGGGCATCGGTCCAAAAATTTTCAATTATATAAAGGCATTTCTTACTAATAGAAAAATCTGTGTCAAAACAAGCAATTGCTTTTCACCTTTTTATGCCCTGTCTAATGGAATTCCTCAAGGATCTCCATTATCTGTAGTTTTGTTTATTATAGCCTTACGATTTAAGTACAATCATTTCAAATCACAAACAACTAGATCACACAGCTTATGCTGACGACTTTTATATTTTATGTAAAAACAATGACCCAGCGACTACAAATCTATTGCTAACAAACATTCTTAATGATATTCTAGCCTGGTCTTCTAGATCTGGTGCTAGACTATCACTAGATAAATGTAAGACTATACATATTTGTCGTAAAACTTCATGTAATAAAAATCCACTTTCTTTTAACAATATAAATATTAAAAATGTTGATAGCTTAAGTATATTAGGACTGTTGTTTAATAATAGATATAATTGGAAAACTCACTGTTTGGAGTTAAAAAAGAGCTTGATTAAAAGAACAAATATAATTAACTATTTAGCAAGTAAGAAATGTAATGCTCACGTAAATACGCTGTGTAATATAACTAGATCTTTAGTTTTAAGCAAGATTGACTATGGGCTCATCATTTATGGAAACTCACCAAAATCAACAATAAATATCATTAAACCACCTTACCACCAATGTGTTCGTAGAAGCTTAAATGCTTTTCCAACAAGCCCCATAAAAAACATGCTGGTTGAAGCTGGACTCCCTAGCCTAGATGAAAGAATAACATCAACTAAAGCAAAACTGTATGTAAAATTGGCCTTTTCAAACGGTTCCATTATAGACAAGGACGTGCTTAGAGCAATTAAACTTAAAGCTCCAAAAAGAATACCATCGGCAATATCCCTTTCAATTGCATCAGCTGCAGACTTTGGCATTCCTATTAAACAGTATGGTAAATATACGCATCGCTTTCCTCCATGGACCATGCAACCTAAATCATTTATAATGTATTTATCAAATTTCAACAAAAATAACACATCCAAACAAGTATATTCGCAAGCCTTTTTAAGTGTGTCCTCAAAACTAAAAAAAGAAGGATGGAAGTTCGTTTTTTCAGACGGCTCCAAAACTGCAACAGGCACATCGTTTGCATCTGTTCATGAAAACGGCACAGTGATATGTGTAGGGCTACTGAATAAAACAGCCTCTATATTTACTGCCGAGGCTCTTGCTGTTCTCAAGACCATCACAACGTGCACTTCATGCACTGGAAAATTTGTATTATCATCAGACAGTCTATCAGTCATCAATGCCATTAAAAATCCTGATCACAATACTGTAATAATTAACAAGATCCGGGACTGTCTTATAAGCAAACCAAACAAATTAAAACTTATGTGGGTACCCAGCCATATGGGTATAAAAGGAAATGTATTTGCAGATGAGACCGCTTTGTACGCCCATCGTGCTCCAGTTTATTGTTTTGAAGCTGTAACCAAACTCGATTTATTACGCTACATCAATATGGAACTTAAAGACAAACAGTTATCCGAATGGTACAATTACAAACATCATTATTCAGCAATCAACCACGAAAGGTCTCAACCCTTTTTCCCTACCACTACTTCCAAGGCTATGAATTCCACTTTCATTAGACTACGTCTCGGTCATACAATCAGCACACACCAACACCTTCTTCGTAAGGAAAGTCCACCTACATGTCCCTCTTGCAGATCTCGCATTGAGATAAATCATATTTTGAGCAACTGCCCAGCTTCAACTCCTCATCAAAACTCAACATCATATTTATCAATCTACGAAGCCCTAAAAATCCTCAGTCATGACAATATACAAAAAGTACACTACTTCTTTAAAAAATGTAAAATTGATATTTGAACTACTTTTACTATATGTAATCTTAATATATTAGTAATAATATAAATGATATAATTTTTTCTCATTAGTTCTAATTTTACCTCAGAGCCGAAAGTCTTAGTAGCTTGTGCTCATTTTTCTTGTTAGCATTATAATTTTAATTATGTGTTAATAAATTATAATAATAATAATAATAATAATCATCGCAAACATAAGTAAGACTACAAATGAAATTCATTAACGATTTGTAAAAGAACATTCTGGTATTAACTTTTTTTTTCGATTTCAGGTTAAGTTTTTGAGTTTAGTATTATGTTAATGATATTCATTTAATTTTTTTTGACGTAGTATGAACTTCTGTTTTGTGTTGAAGAAAAAACCGATCCAGTTGTGCCTATTGTTGAAGGTTTAATGGTTAAATATCCATTAGTAGAAGCCTATCTATTTATTGGTGGCTCTCAAGTTGGTGTTAATCCGAAGATAAATAACATGTTTCCAGGTTATGCAGCAGCTAAACATGAGTTCATCATGATATCGGATAGCGGAATAAAAAGTGAGATATATGATGTTCATATTTTAAAACAGATATGTATTATTTGATGTTTTCTTCCAGTGAAAAATGATACTCTTTTGGATATGGTTCAAAACATGACAGAAAAAACCGGACTTGTTCATCAAATGCCGTTTACCTGCGATCGTGATGGGTTTGCAGCTACTTTTGAAAAAGTACTCATTTTAAATATTTAAAATTATTTTGCCTTACTATTTTACCAGGACGTTTTCCCATTTGAAAACAAGAAGAAAGTGCATTTTTCTCAGATTTTGAATCTTTGCAACAACGAAAACTCTTTATCATTAGCAACTCTCACGCCGTAGATCTAAGGTTCTTCACATAAACAAAAATTGAAAATTGTCTCATCTTAGCCTTTCGGATTTAGTAGAAAATTGAAGGTCTAGCATCCCAACTATGTGGGTTAAGTTAGATGAGAGGGTTTAATTAACGAAAAGGCTTACCATTTCACTCGAATCTCAATATAGCCATCGTCTTACGAAGATGAAGGTAAAGTAGGTGTGATGAAGAGGATGGATTGAATTGAGGGATGTTAAGGTATCTTATGCCTCCCTGGACCATCCTGGATTCTGAGTGAATTTTAGTATGTTGTTTAGTGGCAACACAGAGATGTCACCCATTTCGTGGAAAAACTTTTGTCCTAGGGCTGCTTTTCTGGTTCTGGATAAGATTTTATCCCGAATAGGGTAAAATCTATCAAACCCGAAGAAAACTCATGGTTTGATTCGAGCTGTAAAGAGGTTATTAAGGTCAGAGAAGTAAGTTCCCATAGGTACAAAGCCAACCCTACTGAGGAAAACCGGAAGAAGTTTCCACAAGCCAGGAAGACCTGTAACGGTCATATTCGAAAGACCAAATTTTTGCATGACCAAAAATTAAGGCAAAAAATACTACAATGTCCAAATAGTAGTAAAAATGTTTGGTCATTTGCAAAGAACATACGAAGTGCTACTTCGTTGTCCAACCCTTGTCTTCAATGACACCCCTTTTATCAGCTCGTTAGAGAAGGCAATTTGCTTGCAGCACAGTTTGCTGTCAATTCGACGCTGCCAGAAAGTCTTACGACTCCTCCTGTACTTGAGAGCGCAAACGATTTTATGGGACGAATCTTCTTTCGCACAAGTGCAGTTGCCAGAGTCCTAAAAGATCTTGATATACACAAATCCACTGGACCGGATAGTATCCCTCCCATTGTTCTGAAGAGGTGTTCTTCAACGCTGGCAAAACCACTGCGTAAGCTTTTCAATCTGTCCTAGTCAACTGGTCTCTATCCGAGGGGATGGAAAACTGTATTTGTCCAGCCTGTCCCTAAAAAACTCGTATCTTCTTCACCCTCTAACTATCGACTAATTGCACTTACGTCCCTTCTTTCCAAGGTCATGAAAACGCTGAGTAAGATTATTGCACTTGATATTTCAAAGGCATTTGATAGAGTTTGGCATGAAGCTCTCTTATCGAAAATGCGCGCATTTGGTATCGATTAATCTCTTCTTCGTTGGATTAGAAACTACCGGACCGTTCAATACCGGACGGTTTTAAGTCTGAAATTCACAAAATAAATGCTGGTATGCTATGTTTTTTTGTCTGAAACTTCTATTCCATTAAACTGTTTCGCTGACCCTCAGCTTCTCATATTCGTTTTCAGATTCACACCCATGTCCTTCGGATGTGGAACTAGAACAGCAGCCTATGATAAGCTCATTAGATTCTGATCTTGACAGCAATGGCCAATGGGGAATCAAAATACGCGTAGAATTTAATGCTTCCAAAACTCAATGCTGTCTTCTGTCGTTAAAACGAAACCCACCCCCATGCCACTATTTGTTTAGGTTTCCTTTGGCGATGCAAGAAAGTTTTTACCCCTTCTGATCTGGCTGTTATATATAAAGCCTTTATTCGTCCAAAACTCGAGTACAATTCTCATGTTTGGGCAGGTGCTGCAATAACCCACTTGTCTTTTGGATAGGATACAGAGAAAAGCTATGAAAATGATACGTGACAGAAATATAACGGAAGCATTTGCAACTGGAGCACCGCCGCAATGTTTCATGTCTTTGTTGTCTTCGTTTTCACAAACAATGCTCTACTGAAATAACCAGTTGAATTCCTCCCCGAAAAAAATTCAACCGTAATACTTGTACTTCTAGGAATAAACATCAGTTTACCCTTGAGCCCAACTTCGGACGTACTGTCAAATATAGATTCTTTTTTTAGCCGAACTACCCGAATGTGGAATGATTTACACTGCTCTATTTTGCCCTTCCATTTCGATTTTCAAATTTGGAACTTATATGTGTCAAGATAAACCTGAACAATCGTTGCATTTACATCTTGTGTTGCTACATTCCTCCGTCTCAGCCCACAAGTGCATATGAGCTTTTTTCTGATGCAGTTGATTTTATTGTTGATCTAACTAATCCTGAAGACGACATCATTATTGTTGGGGACTTTAATCTTCCACGATTGATATGGACTAATTCTGAAGACGAGATCCATTTGATCTCGAATAATGCAATTTCCGAAAAAGAAATCCTTTTCACTGACCGTCTTCAAGCCTCCGGCCTTGCTCAGATGAGCAATGTTAAAAATAACTTAGGAAGACAGCTTGATTTAATTTTTTCCTCAGACGCCGATAACACTGTAGCCTCGAATAGCAGTCATCTTCTTACCAAACTTGATTGTTATCATCCTCCAATCTCAATTATCTTCGCATACGTTAGCAACAATATTAATCCTGACGTATTAACACAGCGTAAATTCAACTTTCGTAAAGCTAATTTTGAAAAACTAAACGATCTTATTGGTAGGGTAAATTTCGATTTTATATCTGATTATAATACACATATCGACATAACTATCGCTACTTTTTATGCACATATTTTTGACTGTTGTTCCCAATCCATCCCAATACTTTCTCAAAAAAACATAACTTCTTCTCCTCCATGGTATAACAAAGAACTTCGCTCTCTTCGCAATAAACGTAACAAACTTTGGCAAACATTTCTAAGGTCCAAATCAGAGTCTGATTTTTCTAACTACACTTTAGCTTATAATAACTTCTCCGTTTTGTGTGAATACTTATACACAAGATATCTTTCTCAAATGCAGTCTGACCTTATCTCTAAACCAAAGTTGTTTTATCAGTTTATTAATAGTAAAAAAAAATTTGATGGTTACCCCTCTGTATTAAAATTATACGATTCTTCGTCAATGGATCCAAAAACTATATCCAATCTTTTTGCAGAATTTTTCGGGCGGCGTTTTCGTGTGACAATTCTGAGGCTGACGTTAGCTATTTTAGTTATATGAACGGCTGCACCCAGACTTCCCTTACTTCCATTAATATTGACATATCATCGGTGATAAATAAAATGAATCTGCTCAAAGATGATTTCTCTTTTGGTCCTGACGGTCTCCCTTCTGTTTTGTTGAAAAAATGTACTGCCAACTTAGCCCAGCCACTTACTGCACTCTTCCAAAAGTCCATTTCAACAGGAATTTTTCCCCAGCTTTGGAAAGATGCTTTTATTATACCTGTGCATAAGAAAGGACCTAAAAATGATATAGTTAACTATAGACCAATTGCAAAACTTTCTTGCATACCGAAACTCTTTGAGAGTATTATATATGACAATATGTTCTTTTTTTGTAAGCCGATTTTTTCAACCAAACAACATGGTTTCCTAAAGGGCAGGTCCACTACCACTAATCTGGTAGATTTTGTATCTACTACGCTGTGTGCTTTAGAAGTAGGAAAAGAAGTCGATGCGATAGCTACTGATTTCAGCAAAGCTTTCGACAAAATATCCCATAATATAATATTATTTAAGCTAAAACAACTCGGCTTTCCGGCTTTAATTATTTCATGGATTCAATCATATTTATCGAAACGACAATACAACGTTTATATTCAGGTCGTGTATATCTACCTCCATCCGTGCAACGTCTGGAGTTCCGCAAGGTAGCCACCTAGGACCACTTATTTTCGTTCTAACCACTAATGACGTTGAAAAAATATTCTCGAACTCTGATCTATTAATCTACGCAGATGACATGAGAATATGCCGAGAGATCTCTTGTGCCGATGATTCCAAATCTCTGCAAATCGACTTGGACAAATTCTACATATGGTGCCAAAAAAACCTCCTGGAACTCAACGTTAATAAATGTCAAGCCATAACATATACCCGTAAGCGTCCTCCATTAGCTCAAAGACAATATTTTATAAATTACGAACCCATTCCCATTGTTACTTCTATCCGTGATTTAGGTTTATTATGCGACTCCCAACTGAACTTTCGCTCTCACATTGATAACATTATAAACAAAGCTAACTCTTCACTTGGATTTATTAAACGCTGGTCCAAAGAATTCTCCGATCCTTATGTTACAAAGTCCCTCTACATGACTTTTGTCCGACCACTTTTGGAATATGCATCTCAGGTCTGGTCGCCTTATTATCAAGTTCACATTAATCGCATTGAAGCCGTCCAACGAAGATTTTTACGTTTTGCCTTGCGTGGACTTGGCTGGGACGATCCTTTTAACCTTCCTCCATATGAAGAACGTCTAAAGCTTCTAAGTTTACAATCTTTATATGCGCGCCGTAACACTTCTGATATTATCTTCGTTCATCAGTTATTAACATGTAACATTGACTGTCCCTGTTTACTACTAACGCTCGCACTGTGTTTAATTTAACATTTTAAGTATATTAAAATCCCCTTGAGTGCGCGTGCTTTATAAAAAAAAAAGTTTGCTGAAAATGCTGATGGCTTCTGGATCAAAAGGGGAGCGTTCCGTATTTTTCATATTTTTAATTTTATTTCTTATTAAAAAAACTGAATCAAATAAATTCCATCTTTTCAGATTTATTTTGGGACAGTACAAGCGCGCATTTACCTGAGTGCTGATCTGCTTGGTATCAACTGCCACACAGGTATGTCATGTCTTTTTCGTAAGAATGTCATGGATCAAGTTGGTGGTCTACAAAAATTTGGATGTTACCTAGCGGAAGATTTTTTTATTGCGAAATGTTTCACCGACCACGGATGGAAGATGCGCATTAGTAATCAGCCAGCATGGCAAAATAGCGGTATTTGTGATATAAGCAACTTCCAAGCACGTCTAACACGTTGGGCAAAACTTCGCGTCGCAATGGTCCCAACAACGATACTTCTAGAGCCATTATCCGAGTGTATGGTTGTCGGAGCATTTGCTTCGTGGTCTGTAAATGTGCTCTTCAATTATGATTCCTTAGTTTTTTATCTTGTACACATATTAACGTGGTTCCTTTCCGACTATATATTACTGTCCATTGTTCAGGTAAGTGAGCTCACTATTTTTTTTTGTCGGTAGTTTGACTAAACTCGTTTTTTCATAAATATTTTAGAATGGCTCACTGCCCTTTCACAAATTCGAATTTGTGATCGGTTGGTTATTTCGAGAGATTAGTGGACCCTATCTATTCTTACAAGCCTTGTGGAATCCGGCGATACGATGGAGAACTCGTATCTATAAACTCGAATGGGGAGGTATTGCCAAAGAACTACCTATAAGTAGCAGTTGTTCTAGTACTACAGGATTTCTTAATAATATTTCGTAGCATTAAATAAAGCTATCGTTTTTTTTTTAATAAATGAAAAATTTAAAAAAAGATAAAAACTAGGAATTTATCTAAAAATTGTTAAGTTTTATAAAACACAGAGTGAGAGCATGTTATGGGAAAATGTGTGGGTGCGTGATTCAAAGCGAGTGAATGTTCAATTGTTTTTTTTTTAATTTTGTTTCTAAATAAGTCTTAGGTTTGATATTGTAGATTTATTTGTTTTTAAACTAACACCTTTTTTGATTATCATTAAAAACTCATTTTACTTACAATAAGAGAAAACGAAAAAACAAATAATAATTATCAGTATTTGTTTAGTTTAGCAGGGCTTTCATCACGGAACTTTTCTGACGAATATCTTTTATACAATAGACTTGAACAATATCGGCAATAATTTGCTTCATGTAATACAACTGCTCTTTTGTTGTCTATCGTTCTCGTTTTCTTAAGTTTGAGGGCAACGAAAACAATATCTGAACTACTAATAATAATACATTGTGCTGTCATTACGGGATATTTTTCGGTTTTATTATTTTTGAAGGTTTTCTATTCCGCGTTGTTCTGAAGTATATTTTTGTTTGGATATTTATTTTTTTGTAAAATATATTTAATAAGGTGGATCAAAAACCAATCTTAAAGTATACACATACCGTTAAGACAATAGAGATTTCTTACGATATCGTCAGCCTTACGTGATGAGGGCCCAGGTAAAATTTTTTCAAAGTGAGGAAATAAAAGACATCATAGTAATTTCTAATTTATGTAATTTAAATCCAGAGTGATAAGTATTTCTAAAATTAAATACATACATTGAAATTAATAATATAAGCGAAAAAAATTATCAAAATATCTATTTGTAAATCATTATTTTAAATCGAAGAAATTATTGAATAAAGTCACAATGGATTTATAGTTTGAAATAAATAAAATAAAAAGCTATGAATTTTTTTTTTTTATAATACACTCGCGTTCAAGGGTATGTTACGAGACCCTAATAATGTTTTAAACACAGCACGGGCGAGGGGGAAATTAGGAGGGGAGAGAAAGGAGGTGTCGATGAACATTGGTTTTGAATGTTTGCAAATTGAAATGGCAAGGGAAAACTGTGCCGGGTAAGTTATTCCATATTCGTGTTGTGCGACTAAAAAATGAATCTCTATATTTGACGGTACGACCAAAGTTAGGCTCAAGGGTGAACTGATGAGCATTCCTAGCGAAGCGGGTATCACGGGTGAATTGATAAAGGGGAGGAATGCAACTGGCTACTTCGAGTGAGCATTGCTTGTAAAAGAAGCGATAAAACAGGGAAATACATGAAACATTCCGACGGTGTTCAAGAGATGGGAATGAATCCATTATAGCTCTGTTTCCAATCAGTTTTAACGCTCTGTTTTGAATTCTATCCAATAAATGGAGAGAAGATTGAGCAGCGCCTGCCCAAAGGTGTGAGCTATACTCGAGTTTTGGACGTATATACGCCTTATAAATGGGTAGCCAGATCAGAAAGGGTGAAAAATTTCTTACATCGGTATAGAAATCCTAAGCATCTAGCAGCATTCTTGGCGGTCTCGAGTATGTGATCATTCCAACGGAGATCGTCGTTAACACACATACCGAGTACTGAGAGCTTTTCGGTTTCTTCGATGCAAGTGCCATTTAAGGACAATGGCAAAAGGGGTATATTTTGCTTCAACGACAATAGACAGCATTGAGTTTTCGAAGCATTAAACTCCACACGGTTTTTTGTACCCCATTTAACAATGCTGTAAAGATCGGAGTTTAATGAATTTATCATACGGTACCGTTGCAAATTCACTTCCGAAGGAGATGGACGTGAGTTTGGGAACCAGTATGAAAAGCTGAGAGTGGAGTCGTCGGCAAAACTATGAAGTGGATTAGAAGTTTCAGGCAAGAGATCATTTATAAAAACGAGGAAGAGAGTCGGAGACAAAACGGAGCCTTGGGGAACACCAGCATTTATTTTGTGAAGATCAGACTTAAAACCATCCAATACAACATGTATTGAACGATCTAGAAAGTAATTTCTAATCCAAAAAATAAGGGCTTCGTTGATGCCAAACGCACGCATATTCGATAAGAGAGCCTGGTGCCAAACTCTATCAAATGCGCAATAATCTTACTTTCTCCAAAACAATGTAAAGATCTGTTCCACTCTTCGGTGAGATATGCCATCAGATCACCAGTGGAACGATTGCTGCGAAAGCCGTATTGCCGGTCATTAAGAAGCTTTCGATCTTCGAGATATTTCTTGAGCTGATGATTTATCAGCGATTCCATGACCTTGGAAAGAAGGGACGAAAGTGCGATTGGTCGATAGGACGAGGGGGAGGAAGGGTCACCTTTTTTAGGAACAGCCTGGACAAATGCTGTTTTCCATCTTCTAGGGAAGATTTCAGAACAGTAGGAATAACTATTATTTTAATCATTCATCTTTTCTCTTGCCAATAACAAATGCAAGACTTTTTTATTAAAAAATAAAGAAAATATTTAGAGTAGTGATGGGTCGATTATAAAGAATTACAACCAAATTTTATTTTACAATACTTGTATTACTTCCTCCTTGTTTCATGCATCGATTATTATAAAGGGTGAGCCCAATACAAATTTCTTTTTAAAAATGCAATAAAATGAACAAAATTAAATTTTTTCCATGTATTATGGCTTTATTAGTAAGAGCAAACATTCTCATTAATAATGGAACAGGGCCCTATTTTGTATTACGAAACGAGCGGCAAGTCAACGATACTGAGGAATACGATAGTCACGACAAAGAGCGATTAAGTAAAGCGAAAAAGGCGTACGAAAGATGTTGCCAAGCTTAACGGAAAAAAAAACACTCAAATGTATTATTTATATTTTTATTTACTTTCTTGAAGCTCCATCCATCTTCACACCGGCAGACACAATTTTATAGTTAAACGAAAACGAAAGTTAAACGATAGGTATATGTCAGTCGTTAGAACTAACGAGTATCGTTAAAATCAAACGATTCTCGTTAAACATAATCGCATTTCAACGATAACGAAGTAATTTCAACGATAATCGTTTTACAAAATAGGGCCCAAGGAGTAGTCATGATACTTTCTAGCGTCGTATTGACGTCGGCTTTTCTTGTGAGCTGATAAAAAGAGTGTAATTGAAGACGAGAATTGGAACGGAAGACAAAATACAAAAAAAATTGGAGTACCTTTGGCACGTTGTAGTATTTGTTGCCTTAAAT
Source organism: Chrysotoxum bicinctum (assembly GCA_911387755.1). NCBI lineage: Eukaryota > Metazoa > Arthropoda > Insecta > Diptera > Syrphidae > Chrysotoxum > Chrysotoxum bicinctum. The sequence continues at coordinate 10,923,217 of OU426991.1, read as the reverse complement.
TTTGGTCATTCAAAAATTTGGTTCGTCGAATATGATCATTATTGGTCTGCCTAGCTTATTAAAACTTATTCTAGGTTTTCCTCCTTTTCCTTTATAACATCGAAACAAAATTCTCTGACCCTAATAACCTGTTTACAGCTCGAATAAGAAGAATTCTCTTTCTGTTTGATATATGTACATATTTTTCCCTATTCAGTATAAACTTTCTCATTCTGAAAAGAATTTAATTTGTAATCATATCTGTATTGGAGTCTCTCGTGGTTTCACTGACCACCGGGAATGAACACCCTGAGGACAATACAGTCAACCGACCTTTAAGATTTTATTTTTTCGTCATGTACATTAAGTCACTGTATAAAGTTAGGCCCCCTATGAGCCAACAAATGTAAATTTTCATAAATATGTAGTATCTAATTAGTTGTAAGCCAAATTGTAAATAGTACATATGTTCAATAAAACAAAATTGATTTGAATTGGAGTCTCTCGTATTGCCAAATAGTTCACTTAGGGATTTTGTATACATTCAAATTATCCGTAACAACGATAATGCGGATAATGAGAAACAATTCTCTGGATAGAGTCGCTAAATAAAACAGGTATGAACTAGGCAAACATATATAGCACATAAATTCATTCTAAGCAGCCGAATGTTTCCATAATCCTTGACTTAAATTCATTCATCATTACGAAAAACAAAACAAAAAACCAAACCGGATAATAAACTTTTATGATATCGGTGTACTCACAATACCAGTTTCAACTGTGTTATGCTTTACTAATAAATGTTTTGATCCGCTTCTGACTTTCCAAAACAAATAACAGCAATTAATCAAACATTACTTTGGTTCAATCAGATACACACAATGCATGCAACGATAAAAGCAAAGCAATTTATTGCATTTATTAAAAAATGCAGTGATTGCAGTGGTTCTTTTCTTATATTAATTTTAATTTTTACTACTGAGGAAAGCACATAACTGAATGCATAACGAATTCTTTATGACGTCTACAAGATGGTTCCATTTGATTGTGATTGATATTGTTCGGCATTTCTCATTTTTCGTCAGCACGGAAACCACTATTTTAGACTTCTTCATCATCGTTTATATTTAATCTCGACTTGTTTTTGAAACGAAAACAATACTTATACTGGCTAAACCCACGTTTTGTGTAGTGTTTAGTAAAAAAAAGCCTTTTTTAAACAAGCTCAGGATTGGAATTTAAAATTTTTTTATTAGCTTTTACTTTTGTTATAACATCTAAAAATTATTTTCCACTTTCAAAGCAAACGCTTGTGATCGTAATATTAACGAACGGGATATTCTGCTTTATATACAAAGAAAAAATAAACATAAGTTTGTTTAATATAAGAGATTTATACAATTTTTATTAATTTATTTAAGGAAGAGAAATATATTATTATTTTGTGTGTTTAAGGATAATAATTATTGATATTTCTCGCATTTGCAAACAATATTTAAATATGGCATAAAGAAATTCTAAGTTTGCCTAATTGGACGAAAATTGCAGTTTACTTTTATTTATATATTTCTGAAAATTTTTGGAACAATAACACACTTTATTTGTGTATTTTATTAATAAGGAACAAAATAAGAACACACCTAATACGTACATTTATTTTTGTTTGTTTCTGGTGAGCAATTACGAATCATAAGTAAATAGTAAGAGAAATATTAAAGAAAAATACAAAATGTCACATAAGCTTACAATATTCATAGATATTCCGAACTGTTTTTTTATGAGTGGGATTTCCGAGTTTTTATTTGTGCATGCACCAGATAGGTTCCAAATAATTGATTTAAAAGCATCTCAGACATATTTTAATATTAACACGTATCGCAAGAATTTGGACTTTGTCCATGCAACATTTACTTTGTATTCTCAGGCTGTCAATAGAAATTCTAAATTGTATGGTAAGCAATTAACTTTGGAATAAAAATATCATTAAAAATTATTGTTTGTGTGTATTTGAAATGCTTCCACACTATATGTGCTTAGTGTGTTCCATTTCTTAAAAAAAAAACTATGGTTAAGTTTCTTCGTTCCAAATATATATACATATATATTCCAAAACAGTAACTTTGATTAAAATTTTGACTTATTAGAGTCGTTCCTTAATTCAAAGTCACTTTTATCATCTTCTTCAAATCAGTTGACAGATATGTGGTTTCTTTCGATTTGAAACTATTTTTATTTTATTATTATTTTCGATTCCAATAATTTTATTTTGTGGATTTGGATTTTTGAAATAGTTTTCTTTTATTTCAATTTATTTATTTCATTTACATCAATTTACTATTTTTGATCATTCGATTGTGACGAATTTTCGCAATCAGATTTGTGCCATTTTAAATGAAAAAAAAAATAATCTTATTATTCAATTTTCTTTCAAAATAAAATTAACGGACATTTACTTCGCAAATTATATGTAGTTTTAAATCTAATATTTGTTTCAATAAATTAATGCAATTACAAATTTTCGTTATTTCATTGCAAATTTTATTTAGACGTTTGTTTAATCAGAAAAAGTAAGTGCCTCTGTAGATTGTGACTTCTTGCGACGACTTGACTATGATTTTGAAGGTGGATCGATGAGGAACTATTTCGCTTCAGCGATTACACCCAAAAAGTATTGTCATTAGTCGTTGTGAAAAGTATCAGTCTAAACAGGAACCAAGTGAGTGAGATATTTAGATAAAGTTTATAAAATGATGAAAATAACAAAATAATAAAAAAATGAAAATCACTGTAAACAAATTATTTTCCAAATATGTATATTCATTTATATGCCTAAAACAACCAATTACTATTGAAAAAAAAGACAAATTTTTTGACTTGTCATGAGAACAAAGTTTTTTTTCTACGCACCGAAATTCTGGCGACACCCGTTAATATTGAAGGAGGGCTGAACTATTTTACAAGCATTTTTAAATAGTTGGAAACTATCTAGGGACTGTGCAATTCGGAATTCGTTAGACCGTTAGAAAACAACAAGTTCAAAGTAAGTACAGGTTGCGGCAACATAACTTTGAAAGGAAGTCATTAAGGCTGAAGGGGTAGTAGAATGGTTCTAAACTTACATATGCTTCCAGTTCAGCCGCCAGTCTAGTGAGGAGCGTGCGTTTCCCGTCAAGACCTACTTTGAACAAAAATCCTACGTTTTGATGTAGTTATGTTACCGCACCTTGTATATATAAAAATATGTCTGTTTGGTAACTTGAAGTATTCAGTAACTGTCGGAAAACTGGATGTGTTTCCCTGTGGAAGTTGACAGTAAATTGCAAGTTTCCAAACACACCTAATGACAATAAGCTTGCGAGCAATTAAGCAAAACAAAAAATATAAGAAACATTTATTTGCGTGCTTCCTTGTTTTTGGCATTTGAATTTTTTTTGTTACTCAAATTTCGCGTAAATTTTTGATTAGAAGATGTGCAAGAAGACGTTGTTATTGGTGGTTGAATGGCGGACGTGTCTGTTGCAATAGTTGCTGCATTTCTGTTGCTGGTTGAACCAGCTTTTGCTGTTGATGCTAGTTGAGCTGATGTTTTATCTGTTTTAGAATTTCCATTCTTCTTTTCAATAATTGAAGTTTCATCAATGCGCTGTTGCAAACTTGAAACTGTGTCGGTGGTTGAATTTGTTGGCGAATCCTTTTCTTCGGCAATTCTGGGGAGCATTTCTCCGGGAGGTTGAAAAGTAAGAGAAAGTACGTTACTCTGTGTTGGTTTTTGTTCTTGGTATTCGATGTGTTGATGTTTTTCAGCTCCTTCTTGAAAAATGTTAAAATTTTCAACATATTTGTCTAACGAGTTAGTGGTGGGGGCATATGCTATATTAGCAGGTGCAATTGATGATATAGAAGAAGACGATGTAGAAGAGCTTGGTAGAACTGATGTTAAAGTGCTGTTGTTAGGATGTGCAGTAGAAGTCTGAGGATGAGAGTAACTTGTTGCAGCAGCAGAGGTGACCACAGGTATTGAATTTAAAGCTGTTCCGCTGCCCCCACCAACCGAATTACTATTTGATCTCCATACACCAACAATTGACCTTTGATTTTTGACAGTAGGGGAGCAGCACAGTGGCGATATAAGAGTGCATTTATTTTCTGCACTACGTGGGTGCAAGCGATCAGGGGATAAAGCACGTCGCAAAAGTGGTGAGCTTGGCTCTGAGCTTTTTGTACGTGCGAAGCCTTTTTTGGTAGCTGCAACTTGTCCAGCATTCAAATTTGCACCTGGCAGCCCGCCTGGACTGTATGATTGAGTTGTATTTGAAGCGCCTGGCTGATGACCAATCGGAAATGCTAGAGGAGAAGGTGAACGGGTTGGTGATAATGGAAGTGGTGATGGTGAGGGGGTGCGCGCTAATGGAGAAAGAGGAATATGTCCGACGGATTTCCGACGGTTAGTAACTGAAACAGAACTTGAGTGGATATTTTTTGTGCTGGGGCATGCACTCGTGTGGAGTTTGTGCTTGAGGCCATGAAGAGTAGACGGTCGTTGATAGAGTTGAGCTCCAGACGTAGCTACCGGTGATCCAACAGGAGCAGCTCCATTGACTGATGAAGTACTACCACTTCCAACAGGTGTAATGGGAGCAGAGGATGGTGGTGAACTCGACTGTGAAGAGTTGGATGGCGAACTATAACATTGTGATTCTATTGGCCCCAGGTTCAATCTAGTATTTGGTGGGGTTGGTAAAGTCGCCTCAACAGGTTTACTGCAAAAAGACTGAAACGATCGAGATTGTGTAACCATTGTTGGTGAAGATATGCCAGCAGCAATCTAAAAAAAAAAAAGAAAACAATTAATCAATTTGTTTTCAACTTTGAACACAGATAATAGAGTTTCATAGATACATATCTGTTACAGACCGGGAAAATGGTCAGTTTTATCGAATGTTGATTATTTATGATGTTTCCAAAATGTTATTGGTTTACCAAGTTTGGTAGTCTGTTAAATTATTTTCTTTTCAAATTTTCTTTCGTTTGTAAATTTTTCGTTCAATATTTATTGGTCAATAAAGTTTATTTCATTTTAATCCGATAGGTAATAGTTTGTATGCGTTTCTGGGTTGTAACAGTAACTTCACGAGTACTAAGTTTGTCCACCGGAACATAACTTTTGAGAATAAAGAGGGAGTGTTCAATACGGGACAACAGTATTGCAACACCATAACTCTATCAATTCAAACAACTAACTCATATCACTGTATGGTTTAGAAGCGTGGACCCCGACATGGATGAGTTTAGCTTTTTTAAAATGAGAATTCTCCGGGTGATTTTTCGTTCCGTCTGCATAGATGGGAAGTGGAGGGTAGAAGGTGTGCAGCGACGCAGACCTAGAAAAATTAAAAAGGCAAATGCATCACCTGATGCGCAATCGTTTAGATCTAATGGATATCGAAAGTTCGTCCCTGGAAAATCTTTAAATCCAACTCCGAGGGACGGTGCAATAGAGGAAAACATATTCAGAAATGCTGCTAAATGTTTAGTTTTTTTTCTACGATGCAAGAAAGATATTTCTACAATCTATAAAGTAGTCACTCATCAAAACTCAAGTAAAATTCTGAATTCACTGGTGCTCCAATTACCCACTTGAGTTCCAAAGAGAACTCAAAGTTGGGTTGAATATGAACTGGTGTTCATACATTTTTATGGGAGATTTAGAACATGGTCGAAGCAAGGTAGACGCAAGTCATAACTTCTTAACAATTCATGTTCTTCGGTGTATTTTTTTTTTTTTTTTATAATTTACTCGCGCTCAAGGGATTATGATTACCCTTTAAATGTTTCAACTCAGCGCGGGCGTGATGTTTTTAAACTTACGCGGCTTCCAACAAAGCATTTCAAACATTCCATGTAAACTAAATTATAAAAAAGTGTGAAAACGAGAAAAAAGGGATGAAACCTATTGAGTTGTGCATTGGCATGTGAACTTAAATAAAAAATGTGTAACAAAGGGTTCAATGTTTTCCAAACGATACGGTTGAGAGAGTTGAAGGACTAATCTTTTTTGTTACTAATGCAACATCTATGTAAATATATTATGTGTGTTTCTACACTCATACATACCTGCTGAATTTCAGCCGAAGCTCGTTTATTACTTATTCTTCGAAACAAAGACGATTTGCGCTTTTTCTCGTGTTCTTTCTTTTGCTTTTTTTGACGGTTTACGCCTTTTTTTGCTAATTTACTTTGTAAGAGATCGCGCTTGCGTCCTCCACTTTGTATGCTTGTGTGTTCAAGAGGAGTGGCACGCACTGTAACATGCTCACCGCCACTCAAAAGCAATTGTAATACTTGAGTATGAAATAGGCCCTGGACAGCTTCCCCATTTACGTGTGTGATCAAGTCGGCTGGACGCAGACCAGCTTCGAAAGCTGGACTTCCTTCATCGACAGCCATTACTAAATGATGCATTGTATAAAAATCAGTATCTCCATAAAAGACCCGTATCGTATGCACGGTAAAACCAAATCCTCTTGGTCCTCGTCGAATGATTATAGGTGGTTTTAGATTTGTTACTAACGGTGATAGTTCTCGACACGGTGATGTGTCTCTTGAGCTGGCTGTACTTGAACTGCCACCTCCTCCCTCACCACTTCCCACAGGCGACTGTACTCCCCCACTTAGTTGTTGGGCAAGCTGTGAATCTTTATCGATTGAAATAAAAACAAAAATTTAATTCAAAGAAAATATTAAAAAGTAACACTAATCACCATTAGACACCATGAACGACAGACCCAAAGCAGATGCGGATTTAACAATTGAGCGCGATCGATGCTTGCTATTGTTGTTCAAAGATTCTGCACTCCTTATTTCACTAAGAAGTGGCGACTGATCATGTGCATTCTCCGATGATGATCCACTTGCTTCATCTTCAATGGAAATTGAGAACCGTGGAAGAATATCTCGTGCGTAGATAGTTTTTCGTTTGCGATATATTTGTGGTGAAAGTTCATCACTATCGGTTTGCGAGGATTCGGGTGTACTGCGTGCACCCATGGAAGACACTTGATGCGCATCGATCAGTTTTCGGTTCTCTGGAATGTTAGGAGATGCCATCTGGCGGGCTGGTATTTTCATGAGTTCAGTGACAGCTACATTTTTTTTGGTTGAATTTGCATTAAGATTGGTTGAATGTACAATTTCTGAGTCCGATGTTGTTAGTTTTTGACCAGCAAATGAAAGAGGGTTGGGATTTTGTGAGGGCTCCGGTTGTTGTTGTACAAACGGTGAACTAGGCAAAGACTGTTGACGTAGATATTGATTAACTATCCTAACATCTTCGCCGCATAATTTGTTTAACAGTTCAGGTAGATAATCAGCATCGGGAGTTGATGGAACTTTAAGGCATCGAGTTGAAAGCTGGAAAAAAATGATATTCTAAAAAATTCTCATTAAAAAGTTGTTTAATTACATCAATATTTCGGAGTTCTGGTGTTGTTAATGGTTTAGAATTTTTCGATCCAGCAGTGCCACTACCACTACCATTGCCCGAGCCACCTTCATCAGAAGTATTATTCGATGCTAAACGTGTCCAAGAGTAATGTTGTTTACGGTATTGTGGGGTATATGAACTAAATGAACCAAAAAGTGGTGCATCGTCTGTATCGTCCGTGTCCTCTCCTCCTAAATCATGATTGTAACGATCCATACGAGCTACAAAACAAAAGACAGCAAAAACAGACATTTAATTTGAAACAATATTTAATTTTTTAATCTTTTATATATGAAAATTACTATCAAAATAACTGGTATCGTCTTCGTTAGATAATTGCGGCACAAACTCTGCTTTCTGTCTTAGCAATGAATTCCAATCCAAGCCATCAAAATATAAATGCTCTTTTACCTCATGAGCTCCTCCAGTTCCTAAACGATCACGTGGATTTTGTTGAAGCAGTTGAGTTATCAAATCTTTCGATTCGGGTTGAACTGTCCAATCGTCAGTATCAGGCCATTCAATATCGTCGTTAACAGTATGTGCGAATAGTTCTTCTGGTGTTTCACCAAAAAATGGAACGCATCCAATTATAAACTCATACAATATAATGCCCATTGACCACCAATCAACTGGTTTTCCATAGCCCTGTCTGAGAATAACTTCAGGAGCAATATACTCCGGAGTGCCATAAACTTGTTTATCTGAAAATTGTCTTGTTTCACTGTCAATATATCCTTCGTATAAATTAGTTGCCAATGACATTAAACCCATTTTCGAAAGACCAAAATCGGTTAGTTTGATATGACCTAGTGCTGTAATAAGCAAATTATCGGGCTTTAAATCACGATGAACTATTCCGTAACTATGTAGATATTCAACTGCTAACACGGTTTCAGCAAAATAGAACCGAGCCATGTCCGGTGGCAGTGGACCTATGTTTTTTAATAATGTTGCACAATCGCCACCCTCAACATATTCCATTACCAAGCAAAGATGTTTCTTCGTTTCAAAGCTGCAATACATGCTGACGACGAATGGATTATCAGCAAAGCTAAGTATATCTCTTTCAGCAAATACCTGTTCGACTTGGTTTCTTAGGATGAGATTATTTTTGTTGATTTTTTTCATAGCGAAACGTTGTCGAGTCTGTTTGTGTTTGACAAGATACACAGCCCCGTAAGCTCCATTTGAAATAAGTTTAACAATATCGAAGTCGTGTTCGTTTGGGATATGCTGTATGAATTTTTGTTGTGACTGGACCTGACCATCAGTAGTTGCAGCAAGAGGATTTGAAATTGTCAAAGTTGCTCTAGGGGCTGAAGATGATGAGACGGATGTCAGGTCTTCAAGATTTAAGACTTCACTTTTTGGATTGGCTGCCTCCTCTACTGATGTTCCACTTAGATCTGTAAGAGCACGATTATTTGTTGCTTTAGTGTTGGCTATGGGCACGTTGCTACTGTTTGCGAGGGTGGATGGAGTGCAAGCAACTTCAGGTGTCCAATCGCGAAACGAATCCTTGAAATCTTGTTGCAGCTCTCCAATTGGATGTCTATTCAATCCCAGTTTTTGAATAATATACTGTGGAATGTCTGCCTTTATACCTGGAATTGCCTTTACCTGACCCTCAGCTGCTTCTAATAAATGATAGAACTCTTCCGGATCGAATTCCAGACACTCCAATAGTCTAGCAGGACGTGATATAATAAGAAGAAGTTTCTTAATTACGCCTGTTAATTCAACAGCGGCTTCTGGTGATTTTTCTTTAGTTTCTAATAAGAGTCTTTCTAAATTTTCACTCATTTCGTAGAAATATCGACTTGTAACAAGCTTTGCTTCAGATTTATGCAAACAGTCTCGTGCCATCTCTAAAACTTGATGATGAACAAACCTTGAAACAAACGTTAATAAATAAAATAAATTTACTTTTTTTTGTGCTGTTATGACAACTTATAAATATAAATATACAGTCTTTACCTAACAATCGGCTGAGAATCGCGAAAGCTATTGCACGCTGCACTTTTATTTTTATTAATGAAGTGTTTTAGACGCTCTTCCATTTGCTGAGTGGCTTTGGGAAAACGTTCTTTATAGAGTGTATTCATCATGGCAATTTCATTGTCAATGACTGGAGAACGGCTTGGGCTAGATAGACTTCTTGAACGTGGTCTATGAAACGGGGATGTTCTTCCATCCTTCTGTGATCCACTGTTGTTGTTGGCGCTGTTATTAGCGACAGGAGTTGATGTGAAATCACTAGGTGAGTTTTTCGAAATATTTTGTGGACTGCAACAAATGTTTCCCCCAGAAGCAATATTATTCTGCTTCAAAATATGCGGCGAATGGCTTGAATTCACCGGGGTACTGGTGCATGTTATTGAAAGCTGATTACCGCCAACTGCACAAACCTTTATTCCATGCGGCTTTGGACAATGAAACGATGTTGTATTATGATGAAAATGATGTTGATGTTGACAATGCTCGGTATGACTGCAGCATACCGATGGTAAAGCATTCATATCGTTTGAAAATTGATGAGTGAGAATTCGGAGTTCATCACTGGTAGGAATATTTGGCAACTGATGCAAACGTTCTTGGCTAGAGCACTGTGACTAAGAGAATATTTTATTAAATTATGATCACTTTCATAATACAGGGTGATTCGCATAAAATACGATAAAAGACTAGGGCGTAAAGGTTGGGTTAAGATTTAAAAAAAATCGTACCTGGTTCAGGTAGGAGAGAAATTTTATAAAAACTGAATTTAAATGGAAACAAATATAAAAAAAAACAATGACAGTACTCACAATTTTGCTTTATAAATTAATTCAAAAATGTATTATAAATCAAGTAAATCACTTTTTCTAAATTGTTTTATTGTAACCTCATCTAAACTCTTTCATAAACTTCCCTTAGTTATCAGATCAAATTGCAATTTTAATTTATTTCTTATAGAGGTTCGAGAATGGCTTTTACTAAAGACTTTAATAATGTTGAGCTATTGTTTAGAGTAACGACATAATAATCAATAAATAATAATATTTGTAAAATAAAAGGATTCTCTTGTAGACTGGTGAAGAATATATTAAGAGCAAAAATAATGCTTTTACATAATAGATTATAAAGTAAAAATAAATAAGCTTTTTGATTAGCGTTAAACATAATAAATTACTAAAGAAAGGCTGATAGTTATTCTTAGTTTTAAAAAATCGTAACAATCAATCAAGACTAACTTTTAAGTTATAGATTGACCTTATTTTATTTTTTTTTCACCACTTAATTATATGAATTTTATTTACTAATTAGGTACTTAGGTACAAAAAATTGTTAAATATGTTAAAGTGAAAATGAATAATAAAGACTGAATTGAAAAATTGAATAAATTAGTGTCAATTATGATTCGTAAAGAACCTAAACCTAGTGATTTAAAACTTAAACCATTTGTGGGGGGAGCTAAACCAGGAATGGGGGGGACCTACAATTGTCTGCCGATTCCGAACGGCTAATGAACAGCACTTCTCTTGGAGGATTCGTCCTCGCAAGAGGCAGTACACCCTTGATTTTATTTTATAGTCATCTTTAAAATCTTTTAACTAAAATCAAATTTAAACTCATTTTTTTTTAAATTTTGCATACTTAGTTACTAATTTTAAATTTAGTATTCAGTGCTATTATCAGTTTTTAAAAAGCTACAAAATGAAGACGAAGTATGCGTTTTTTTAAGACTTTTTCAATGAATTCAAAAAACCAAATTAAAACTTCATTGAAAAAAAAAATGTTTAAAAAATAAATTTTGGGTTTGAAATAAAAAAAATTACATAATATTGCTTGTGCTGCCAAATAACAAAAACGATAAATTCGAAAAAAAAGGTGTGCGTTGGTTTAAGAGAACTTCTCGGATATCTAATAGGGTCTTAAACATTTCGTTGACCCGGAGATCCGTTTTTTTTTTATATCAACGTTGACAACCACCATCAGCTGTTAAGATACACCTAATGAAGTCACTGTACAGTATCGTAAGAGATAAATTCTTAAAATATATTTCTTCTCTAAAAATAAAGTAAACATTACAAAAAAAAAAACTATCTGAATATTTTCTTATGTTCTTGCTTTTTTATATTTCTCAAATTAATAAAATTAAAAAAAATATTTAATATGTTTTGGCATTTTCCGATGGCTTACTTTTTAATTATTCATTTTCTATTTGAAGTTAATAAACAGGGGTGAGACGATTTTTTTTCCTAAACCCAACCTACGCACTCTAGCTTTTTGTAGAATATTATACAGATGATCGTGCACAAAAAATCATAGATGCTTGAGAATTTATAATTGTCTTCATTCAAATTTTGTAATCGTAGCATTGTAGTAATCTAATTTCCATCGTTCTTATTTTATAGGACTTGTATTCCTTTCACGTTTAAAAAATCGAGGTTTTGATCAAACCTAACATCGCAATTAAGAAAAAAGAAAAGAGTTATCGCCATACTGTCCGTCAGAGCATTCATCAGTACATCGTTTGCTTCAATTCATATCAAATCCCATCCCTATAAGTTACTAAACTGTTTTTACTTCCCAAAAATGTAGGTACTATAAGCTAACTGTTGAAAAAGAAAAACGTTCCCTGTCTAAATTTTTTCTATTTCAGCATTTTTTTACATTTTTACTGGACTAAAAAATTCCACGAAAATAACATATTAAATTTGTGAACGACAATCTTTAAAAAAAAACATGTATAACCATTCACCAAAACGAGAACATAAACAAAGTTGTTAAAAACATTTCTGCTGTTAATGAAGTTCATTCAGAGCCAAAATCAAATTTTAATTTTGCCTAATCCAATCATTGTATGATTGTCTGGCTTAGAATCTTAACAACAAACGTGAAGCTCTCCAAACAAATGGTGTCAGCACTTAAAATAAAAATGATAATGCAATGTATGCCTACCAGTTAAGAATAACTCAATTTTGTGTGAGGAATTGAAGTTGCATGGTGTTGTTCATGCGTTCTTTTACTTAATTTATGTTTTTTTTTAATAACTTACATTTATTACAGTAATACTTACAGATATAACGTAAATAATAATTATCCTTCCTAGTATTTCTAACCTTACAATAAAAGTGCAAAAAAAAAACGCCGTTAAAACAGACGCGTTTATGGATACAATCTATTAAGTAGTTAATTAATAACTTTACGGTCCAAAGCTCCCCTAGATCAAGCGCTCTGGCATCCGCGGAGACCTATTTTTCAAATTTTAGGCTCATTTTCGAAAAATTTGAATTTCTCAACTACATCCACCTCTGGGTACACCACATAGGGTCCAGTATCAGGCCCTCACATGTTGTGAGGTTATACTTCCCAAAAAATCTACCTTCCTCTGTGACTTAAACATTGCACCCAGAGCACCACTTTAACATAGTCCTCCAGATAGGCTCGGTACGATATGTCCTTAATAGGTTCCATCGGTAGAGGCGTGTGCAGATTTAAAGCTTATGTTTTGGAAAGTGTCTTTGATGCGCACCGCAGCTGGTTGACCACTAGTTGGTTGAAGTTAAAAATTGTACTACTTAGTTGATTTATCATGACCCATCCACATCCTAGCATGTCGAATCTTTTATGGCAATAATAATAAGGCGGTTATAAAGTACCCAAAAATAAAATTTAATGCTCCAGGCCTTTTGGTAAAAACAAATAATGTAGTATTATAAAAAATGAACAAAACAATAAAAAAATTGCGGTTTTTCTAATATTTAGGAGTAAATTTAATGTCACAAGAATCCAAAAACAATTTTTCAAAAAAAAAAGTAATCAAAGCATTTTGTTATTCATATTCTTTTTTTTAAAAACAAATCTTATGATTGATTAGGAGCTTGTTTCCTCAATTTCCAGAAGTTTTTTCTAAGGTTTGGCGAAGATTTTTAGCAAAAGTAATGCAGCATTATTGATCTGCTAACTTGAACAGGGTAAAATCTACTTTATACCGCGAGAGTACATACTAAAGCTTTTGAGTAGCCTTTAGGATGTAAGGTGTTCTCATATTCCAGGTCGTTATCTATTGACGTTCCGGGTCTTTAGCGGTCCATTTAAGCATAGTCATTATCGACGTGGTTCTATTATAATCGAAATTTTTGTACGTGATAGGGAAGTAATAGTCACCGTTAGCCCGGCTACATCAAAGCGTTAAGTAATTAGTAGTTAAAACTTTATTACCTTTCCTGTGTGTGTTAGCAAGAATGGATGGGATCTTCAATTTTCTGGAGTCTGACAGGCTTAATTGTACAAATAAACAATATAATTTAGTCCAACACAAGGTGTTTGATGTACTTTTACTTAAAGCCTTATAGATTTTACATTAAGTGCTTAGCCAATTACTGAAAATAGTTAATCTTGTATGACAATTTACTGAGCTTTTAGATATGTACTTCCTTATCATCGTAATGTCAAGTTTGATGCAAATCCCGATTTCCCCTACACAAATGTAATTAAAAAAGTTTGGAAATGTACTTAGACTAATTACTACAAAACTACAACCGAAGCAAACGAATGAGATTTATTTATAAATTCTCAAAAATATAAAATAAATTCAACAAATCGTTAGATAACTCGTCAAAAATATGAAATAATCTCTCACCGAAAGATTTGAACTACCAGGCGTAGTACCATATCCAGATGATGGCAAAGATGCCACTGACCAGCGACGGCCATCACCCCGACAACTTGATATTCTTTTAATAGGAGCAAATGCAAATTGCATTGGTGAATTTATTCGCGGACTATCTATGGGACTTGCAGAAAATGGAGAATGAGATCGTGGTGAAGTGTTACCAACACCAGGCACCAAACTAAGGCGATGGTGGGCTACTCCACTGCTGCAGGAACTAGCTCCAGAACGTATAGGTATGGCATTATGTTTTCGTAAATTCGCTGTAGATTGTTCTTTGAAGTAAGAACTTGACAAATTTGGTGCAGACTTTCCTAAACTTAAATTTCGAACCCGTGTAAGGTTTGAAGATTCTATTTGAGACAAGAAAAAAATTATAAATCAATACAAAAATTCTTTAAAACTATATTTACCATTTGACGAGGAGCGAAGAGAATATTGATGTTGATATGAAATTTTACGCAAAATTGCACTATAATCACGACCAGGTAGTGAAAGCGAACTTCCCGATAATCCGCTGGATGAAGATTTGGCTAAATTTCTTAATGATGACGTAAGATCCTTAGAATTGGAAGGTAAGGCTTCTGCATCTATACTTGAACCAATGCACAATTTTGTACCAAGTGCACCACTACCTCCTTTCTTGCCACCTGGTGATGTAAATAATAATGACGATGATGACGGGCCTGCTAATATTCCAGAATTTTGCGTTAACGTTGGTGGTGATGGTTTCTCTTGGTCAGAATCATCGAATACTAGTACTCTAGCTGAGTAACCTGAATAACTTGATTGTGGTCGTATTCTGGCCAATGGGGAACTAAAATGTCGCATGTGCACTGGGCTATTTGAGGAAGATTTTGAATTTACAGTACTTCCACCGCAAGGAGAATTACTGCTACCTTGTGCCTTGCCTGCCAGGGGCCATTGTTCTTTACTTCCACTCATTTTGTTTTGTTTGCTGCTAGATTAGTTGAATTTGTCTTGTAAATTTAACTGAGATCCAAATGTTCTTATATTTTAATTTTATATTTGTTTTAGGATATTTTGTTCTATTGTTGCAATGCTTTTATGATTTATAAAAAAAAAATATCTTCAGTAACAGCTTCTTTTCACAGCAAGTTTGTAAACATTTTTGAATGAACCATATCCATTTGTCTTGATAAGACTAGTTGAAAGCTTTGTTGTGAAGCATTTTTTCCAGAGATGTTCAAAACGTCTGAGGTGTCTTGAACCTCTTCCAAACAACTCTTCTTTACTTTAAAAACTAGCAATCTATTTGCATATATTGTTTTCAATGACATGATTAGTATGTCCTATTTTCAGATATGCACATGCAAATATTGTATGGAAAAGGCGAAAAGCTCAAACTTAGCTGTATAATTGAGGGTGCAGAATGAAACTTTGACGGGATATGCACAAAGAATTTTGCTGTTTTATATTTCCTGAAATTAAAAAAACGACAAACATTACATTTTATGATATTTTCTGAAATATTAAAGTTAAATGAAATGGACGACTGTATATAAAAGAATAAATAAATAAATTAAAGGCCAAGAGCTTGGAGATAGCCTAATTAATCAATTAAATCATTTCACGCAAGAGGCAGCACACCCTTGAAAACTATATTTGCAGAAACTGGAAATCGAACCTAGACCTTCCCCATGACATTTCAACACACTACCATTATGCCAAGGGGTGCTTCTATGTACATATAAGAATAAGAATGTAATTAGAGACAAATTGTCGAAGGGGTGAAATTCATTTATTCAACTGCAGATTCATTAATAATTATTTTTTTATATACAAAATTTTGGTAACCCAATTATTTAAAGAATAATAGATTTTACAAAAAAAAAAAACGAAAAACTTATAGCTTTTAATGAACCAGACCTTAAAGGAAATAGAACATATCGCTATATTCCTGTAGATTTACTTATGAAAGTTTGGAAATACATAGTTAAAATTTATTACAAAAATCCCAAGTCGGTGACGGGAACTTTTAGAGCGTCAACGCCAATTTTTGGCTAAACAGCTTCATCAACATACTGTATATGCATTACTAGCTAACTCTTGTGAGAGCTCTCCCATGTAAAAATTAAAAGCCCCAACTACATTTTTGTTTATAATTTTCACGCACTAAAATATATTAATATACATAAAATATATAAATAATTGACGAATTTAAAAAAAATATCAAATATAATGCACATACCAGTATATTCGTAAGGAAGAAATGTATAAATAAGTATTATAATGCAATTGTAGTACAATGTTCTACCTTGATACCGTTCCAGTTCGATTTAATTTGCTTGTGAATGAAATTTGTCAGTTGGCATTTGACAGTCCTAGAGAGCGATCGATAACAGTTTATTATGGTGCATCTAACGCAACAACAATGTTTTTAAAGTAATTCAACCATTTTTGTAAAAACATTGTAAATACGGGGAGAAAATTACGTGACTTTATTGGTGTTAATCATATGCCGAGCAAGTCAACCATTCAGCGTATAATTTTTAATTTTGAAAATTTGCATACATTGGGTGATAAAATAAAGACTTGTCGACAAGTAAGCCAACATAAGAAAAGATTAATGCAATGGGTAGAGTGTTACTGAGCCTCTAATGGGAACCATGACCAATACCCCCATTTATTAGGCTTAATACAAGCCAATTCTTAATTTAACTTAAATATAGCTCTTAAATCTAGAAAGGATGATAAGATTGAGTTTGAAGCAGCGTGAACTGAGGTTGAAGTCGAAACAGTTAATGTTACAATTAATCCTCCGAGGCATGCGAGTAATAGATTCGTTGGAGCCATAAGAGGTACGGTGGGTAGGCAAATAGAAGAGATGAGGATTTCTTATATTACGGGAATTAGTGTTGAAAGAGATGTAATTAGAGACAAGAGAATTCTGCAGTCAACAGACCCTGAAAGTAGTGGATGAATGAAGAGAATGTCGCTAATTGATCTTAGTTCTTCCAGCGTATTCAAGTTGATTAACAGAAGTCGGTCTCGATTCGGACGTATAATAAGAGTGTTATTCCAAGACAGACCACGAAGTGCGAAACGCGTAGGAAACGACGTTGTATGCTCTCGATTCTGGATATATCAGTGTTTTGATAAGGGGACCATACTTGACAGGCGTATTCAAGAAACGGGCGAACAAAGGTTATGCATAAAGATCGGGTCAATTAGGGGTCAGAGAATTCTTTGGACCAACGATTCACAAAGCCTAGTGTAGAATTTGCTTTGAGTATAATCTCAATATGTATGAGAAAGTTGAGCTCCCTATCAAAAAAACACCAAGGTCTCAAATTGACTCAGCGGTGGATATGGGTTGATAATGTAGAAGGCATGGACGGGGAGTAGATTGGATGCGTTTTCGTGAAAAAGTGATTGATTGATATGATTGATTTAATATACAAGGTGTTCTAAAGCATAACACCTACAACAGCTTGTATTCAGAATATTAATCCATTGGACCTGCACTTCACAATTAATTAAAATCGTCTGAGTTGTGTGTTTTGTAAAGTGATTTTTCTATTGTATTTTCTAGAGTTAGTGGGCCAAGAAAATATTTCTTTGATATACACGCCAGTTATTACTCTGTTATGACGTCTGCCAAATGTCTTGCTTATTATTCAGTTAATGCCAAATCCACATGGCAAGTTACTCGATTGAACACCACGTTCAAATGATAAATCTGAATTATAAGAATGAGTGTTTGTTAGTGGGCGCACAGTTTACGGTAGACGTGGTGATCTTTTACAGTCGACTCTTCACCGTTTTCGTGGCCAAATTTGAGACGACGACTAACGATGCTAACGATTCTGGAAACGGAAGATGCAGATAAAATAACTCTCGAAAATTTATTGCTTCAGTGCCAGCGTGTGGCTAAGCTCAAAAACGATGTGAAATTGATGGGATCAGGCACCCATTCTCAAACTTTTCACGCCGCATCAACAAGTAAACATCCTCACTACAGCCAAGAAGACAAGCACATACAAAACAGTCTCAAGAAACCAACAACGCCCTACTGGAATGTGTATATAATACTATTATAAAACCTCATTTTGAGTATTGCTCTACTATCATTTATCTTGGTAATAAAACAATGATTGATAGGTTACAAAAGTTACAAAGTAAAGCTATGAGAATAATTCTTAAATGCCACTGGTTAACACCAATTGTCTCAATGTTAAATGTGTTGAAATGGCTAAGTGTAAACCAGAGAACTATTATGAATGTGTTAATATATGTTTTTAAAATGAAAAATGGACTGGTTCCTAACTATTTATGTGATAGAATTATATATGTTTGTGATACACATGGTCATAATGTAAGAAGTAATTTCGATTTTCGTCTTCCATTTTTTAGAACACAGTCTGCACAAAATATGCTTGTATACAATGGTCTTAAAATGTTTAATGAAATGCCTTATAATTTAAAATCCGAAGAAAATTTCAATATTTTTAAAAAGAAATTAATAAACTATGTAAAGATAAAGTACGTATAGTGATAAGTTTATTTACGATAATGTTAGTTTATACAAATAGCTAAATATTGCTAAATAAAGAAAAGAAATTCAAATTCAAATTCAAATGCATTTTATTATTAAATGCAAATACAGAAATCATATTTGTACATCTTGCCAGCAGCAGGGGCACAAAGAAAGATATTGCCGTTGTTTTCAGCGAAAAGTTTCATCAGACGCTTCAACCAGCAGTAAAGGCAGAATATAAAATACACAAAAAAATAACTAAATGAGACGTTTTTTTCGTTTCCTGAACAATTTTAAAAATGTCGCTTAATACATTCTTGCGGGAAGGTATCGATATTAAAGATCGTTAAAATTAATTGAAAGAAAAAAGTTTTTATCAAAATTCTAGGCGCCGTTTTCGAGAAAAATACGATTTTTGAAAACCATTTTTTACCATTTGTATTGTGGGTACCTTTATTTTTAGGTAAAATAAAACTTTTTTTTCATACATCTTGTAGATTATGTTGAGAAACTTTTATTTTTTAAGTTTAAAAAAAAATCTAGCATAAGGTTTTCGAAATATTGAGTTTTGAAAAAAAAATTTGAATTTTTTTTTAAAAATCCAACAAAATTTTTTTGGAAAATTTGAATACACAATTATATTCAAGTTTTTGGGGAGCTTTGGCAAAAAAAATGATCAAAATCTGTAGTACCGTTTTTGAGAAAATCAAAAACAAGAAAAATGGTTCAATAACCATTTTTCGGAAAATTTTGTTCAACTAGTACCTAGCTTTAACTAAATGAAATTTTTTTGTATCTTTATTTTTTAAATCTGTCGAACAGTTTTTGGGGAAAAAAAATATTTACAAAATTTCGAAAAAAATTCGTATGGCAGGTACCGTTATTTTTAGTCTTAAAAAAAAAGAAAAAAACGTGTGGGGGGGAAATTAAAAATGATATCTACCAACTTTGAAGAAAATCGACCGAGCCGTTTAGGCTGTAGTCGAACCGACAGACAGACAGACAGAATTGCGAGTCTTCGCTATCATCGTCAATTTTGATCAAAATCTCGAGTTCGATTCTTTTACGAATGCATAACTTGCCTTATAGTACCTATAAGTCGCAGGTAACAACATCGACACAGAAACTTTCAGCGCAAAATCCACAGAATTTCCGTTCATCACATTGCTAGTGCACAAAGGAAATTTGTTAATGTGCTTATCAACGGCTATGCGGTAAAGCTACAACTCGATACTGCTTCAGTTGTCGCCATTATATCAAGAACAATGTGCAAACAAATCGGACAATCTGGGTTAAGACCAAACAAGCACTCTGTTAAAGATGCGCAAGGTCAGCAAATCAAAATGAAAGGTGAACTTGCGGTGACAGTGTCATTGAAAAATAAAACTTTAAATCTTAAGTGTTTAGTCACCGATTTTCCTCAACTTTCTTTGTTTGGAATCGACTGGATGGACAGATTCGAAATATGGAATCAGCTTCTGGATCAGGTATGTTGTGCAGTGGAAATGGGAGACACTCGAATTCGACTCCTTCAAAACGAGTTCCCGGATGTTTTCAAAGGCACCATGGGCAATCTGGATTTCTTACAGCTGTTGACTTCTCAGATTGGGCAGCGCCTATTGTAACCGTGAGGAAAGCCAATAGCAGCACTCGAAATCTGAACCCAGATCTCAAAAGGATAGAAAACGCCAACAGGCTATTGCATAGGTATGGCCAGGGCGATACCAAAAAGCTTTGTCTCAGGGACTGGAATCGTTATAGCTGTGCCCAGAAGATTCTTTCTAGGGCAGATCAAGCCAGGAGTAGATCCCAAATCGGCCAACCGAAAAGGAGATAACCGTTAGACAGGGCGCTTATTCCTTCGAAATGACTGGTAGTAGACCAGACCCAGTAGTGCCCACAGCACAAGCAAGGTATCACAGAGCCTTCAAGTGGCTGAAGCGGAAGTAAAGATTCTTGAATGTATTAACACAGAGATAATTGCCTCTCCACCGACTTTATGCCTAAATTTGGGGCCTTGTCGACTAGCAAGGGGTTCAAAATTCTTACATGTAGAGAAGAACCCATCCTCCATTTAAATTCATATTTAAAGTAAAAAAAAAACTTAATGCCAAATTATTTACAAAAGCAAGCTTACAGTAAGAAGTGAAAGACATCCACACAACTTACCATTCCTTAAAAATTGTAGAACACAAAATATGCTATTTTATAAGCGTGTTCAAATTTAAATAATCTTCCAAATAATGTAAAAATAGAAACTAATCTAGTCATATTTAAGAGCTCAATTATAAAAGTTGTTAAAAACAATTTATTAATATATTTATATACTGTGTAAAAAGCTTCAAAATAGCAAATTCAATGCTAAATAAATTTTGATTAACTAACTAAAGTTGCCTCCAAAAGTGCATCATAAAGGAAATTCTCCCATGAGATCAAATATTCAGCTTTCCTAGTGACGACTGGCAGGTTTTGTCGGTGGAAGAACCTTCCAAAACAGACCAAGAAGCCGTTGTAATTCTAAAGTAGGAAACTATAACGCTTTCATTCAACGGCTTTAAACAAATAGTTGGCAGCAGTCTAAAGACTAAACGCCCAGGGCGCCTTCAATATAAGATTGCCCGTTTGCTTGGGTCAGTATAAAAATCCGCCTTTAGTAAATTGCTCGTGTAAAACGTGTAAGTGAACTTATGTCCAAAGATAGTTGAACACCATATGGTAGGTTTCGGTCTTTACGTACGAGGGGGAAGGGTCAGACACATACTCAGATTAGTGGGTTAATCAATACATTCATAAAACTTCCAAATTTGGGCGGTATATTCCAAGCGAAAGTGCTTGCATTGCGAAGCAGCAAGACTCATATGAAGTAGTAAACAGAAATATCGATATCTTCATAGACAGCCAAGCGGCAATCAAAGCTATATCCTCAATCACTATAAAGTCAAAACTAATAGATCGTTGCCGTAATGAGCTAAGGTTTCTCAGTGCAACGAACATAGTTACCATCAGATGGATACAGGGACAGCGTGAATAACGGGTAATCTCTTGATGCGAGCCAAACTGAGATCTAGGTACTTATTCCACTGGAGCACGAGAAAAGCTAAGTATTCAGGGCTTATGATAATCTTTAATTTATATATACAAATCAATTTTAATGTATAAAGTTTTTGATTGTGCCTATTGAACGAGTTTTAAGACATGTCTCCTATATTTGTATAGTGGTCGCGTTTCAATATAATGCGCAATATGTACCATCCCATCGTCATCGTTCCGTCGACCATCTCGCCGTCATCGTCCGTCCCTTCCCCGATCATCTTTAAGTATTAATAATTCTGCGAAATATTAACAAATCGGATTCTATTTCGCGGGATTCGGGATTCTGGCAATTTTCTGCTAAATTTGCAGGATTTCATTGAACGGGATTTTTTAACATCCTATCAGTACACCAATTAGGGTAACTTGGGGAAATACCTATATTACGGGGAAGATCCTGATATTTATCCATTTTCTGTTCAGACCTGCCTTCAAGAAAGCTTCGAAACCATTCCAGTTCCGTTCCTCGTACACCGATTTTATGCAATAAAATGGAAACATTATTCGTTTCAAACGCACGTTTAAGGTCAATTATTGTCTTCCAAATGTCAATAGCAACGTATAATATACATACATGTTTTGCAGAAAGGATTTTCTCGAAATCCAGGCTAATTTGTACACAACATTATTTTTACTAGCAATGTGAACAATTCCTGTGTTCGTGTTGTCGACAGAGAACTTGCATTCCTTTTGAGTCTATACGGCTAAGATGAGAAGCACTTTTCATCACAAAATACTCTCGGAAGATTTGTTACTTCTCGCAAGGGGTATCACACTTGAAAAAAAAAACATTTTATGTTTAGGTGGGATTGGCTGCGACTAGCCCAGACCTTCGGCATGACAGCCCAAAGCACTTACCATTATGCCAATGGTTACTCAACATTACTATACTTTATTGCAGAACCATAACAATATACATGATTACTGTGTATTGCATCGCTTATGCCTTCCTGTTTAATGCTATCTCCTTCGACTGTAACTTGGTTTAAAAAGTGAAATAGCCAATTTCTGCTGAAACCATTCAAATGCAAATATAACATTCAAAAATAAAATAACGAGCAGGAAATGGGCAATGTCTTCAAAAGCATGAAATCTCCTTCCGTAGGCCAAAAAAATGCTGGACGTATCAGTATTCCTGCAAAACTAATCCTTAGATTTCGTATCTGCACTTACAAACTACGAATATGTTTGTTGCTCAACAGCCCTGAATGTATAAATACTCAACTCTACCTTTCAAGATGAGCCTGAATTAAAGATAAATATTAACTTTTTCTATATCTCGTTCTATTGTACTACGTTGATTACTCTATGAATTTGGTTCCAAGAGGTGCTGATTAAAACACAATAAATAATTGTTCGTCTGTCTAATTAACACTATTCTTTGTTTGCATAAATTAATACTATCCAGGTATGATCCACGCGCAGAAGCATTTATCAAAGCCAAATTATTGATTATTAAGGAGAGGCTAGAGAGCTGTTTTGTTTTGCCTACGTTGAATGTTTACTTTTGATTTACACTAATCATTCAATGGAAATGTTTGTTAGTTTCATACGAAAAGTATAGTCACTCACCATAAATATAAATTCCCTGCTAACGTCGTCCATATTATAATTAATAATTATTACACATAATAGTGTTCTCTATTTTTCTTGGGACAGCAGAGTGTTCAGCATCAGATAATGGTGTTGGTGTTGAGAACGGCAATACTAGTCTTCTCGTTCGCTTTGACATGTATGATTTCCCAATCGTCGTCTTCGTTATCACCACAAATTTCACACTTATTAAATTTTATTTATTTATTCAACTATTATTTTTCTAAATTGTATTTTCTTCTTCAGATTTCTTATATTATTCGTTGAAAACAAACACCATCAGTATTTCATTCTATTAATTCTTTATTATTAAAATGTATGATGTTCAAAATAGTACAAATTCACGGCGAATTAGAAGAAAACACATGATTGTACTCTTCTCTTATGATTCAGAATTTTGATTTTCCTTTGTTTGTTATTTTGTTACTTAATTATTAAATACATTAACCATTGTTTAAATGGTATTTTTTTGAGGATATATTCTTGTTTGAATGAAAAAATAAAACGAAATAAAAACTCGCAACTCACAGGTGAACACAGTAAATAAATTAATTCGACGCGATTAGTTATTCAATTTAGGTTTTGTTTAATAAAAAACGAAGATCTTAAGACGGACAAATTTATAAGAAAGTCAAAGAGTAAAATACCCTACGAACAACAAATAAATTTATTATTTATTTCCGATAGTACAACAAATCTGGCGTAATAGAGGTTGTAGCAGAGGGACAGAATAGACCAAATCAATCCCACTACAGATCTCACCTCGTTTGAAAGCGAAAATGTATGTGCCAACTAATAAGATTTATTATTATTATTATTGTTTTTTTTTCTTGGGTAGACAATAATTATTTTTTTTTTTAATTCTGATTCAATAAGATTTAAGGTGACGAAGCGTTGAAACAAATATTTTTTAACTCCATGATTGTGGAAAAGTATTTTTTTTTATTCGCACTCGAAATCAGTTTATAGTTTTTCTTCTGACTCCAGTATTCTTTTTTTTCCGGACACTGAAAATTAAAAAGTCAAAAAACTCAGCTGGTCATATTTTTGAAGAGTGGTTTACAGGGAGATAAGAACTTGCCCATTTACCCTTCCATGCTTACATGCGCTGTAGAAATGAACTTCGATTTCTTGTAAATCCACGTCGAGTTGAAATTAATTTGGTTTGAATGGTTCCCAGTTCCCAAATACTACGTTTATATGAGGTATTGAAGCGAGCTTGAAGCTCGCTTCGACCCTTTGTAAACGGGTATTGAGTTGAAATGAGCTTCGTTCGACTCGATCTCACTCGCTCAGCGGTGTCGAGTTGAAATATGAGACGAAAAACCTGGGTCGAGGAGTTGGCTTAACAAAATGTTTCAGAATCGCTCAACGGCTCAACACCATTTCAACTCAACTCCAAATCGAGCTCTCAACTCCAATGACGAAAAACCTGGGTCGAAAATCCGACCCTAATCCAACTCGATCTTTCGATACTGCATATAAACGTAGTAAAATATGTTAATGGCTAATGGCCAAATCACAATCTCGCGTTCGTCGGTCCGGCGTTAAATGGGCGTTTGATCGTATATACGATTTTGTGTGTCAAAAAGCGCGACCGTAGCATTTGTAAAACGAAATTTAGCTTCAAACCTCGAGCGTTGACTGACATTTCCATGACATCTTTGATAAGTACCTACTTAATTGTTATATTCCAATGAATTTTGTTACTGTTTATTAATTTACAAGGTATATAATATTGCGTATTTTAAATTTTGGGCATTTAAAATAGTTAATTTGTGAAGCTATTTTCTTAAACAAGAGATGGATATGGCCGATATGGATGATCTTGATGACCTCCTTGACTTTTCCTTGTTCGGTGTTGTGAGCTATGCTGGGTATGAGGCATTTAAAAACGACGAAAAAAGAGTAGAAAGGCAGCGATGGGTTCGGGAGCTCAATTTAAGCAGAGACACTGATGGATTATTTGCTCTTAATTATGATGCAATGCAAAAGCATGATCCAGAACATTTTTTTTTAAATAACCCGAATGAAACCGGCGACATTCGATTTAATTATTTATAAAAAAAGAACTTCAATTACTTACTTCTTATTTCACTTCAATTTTCAACTTTCAAAACAAAAAATACAAAATACGGCCGACAATGAACTGTCAAACGCCCGACCGAATAGAAAATAGATCTACTTTTGCTTTGGCCTGGCGTTGGTCTGACGTTTACGATATTACGATATAAAGCGGTCGCAACGCCGGAGGTAACATTTCAGATTGCCTCATAAGAGTCTATTGTTTTTATTCAAAATGTCAAAGCCCGACCGACCAAACGCGAGATTGTGGTTTGGCTATAAGTGCTTTGCACATGAGACACGAACTGCGAATTGCGAATGGTCTCGAATTTTGACATTTCGTTCACATGAGTTTTTTTTTTGGTCGCCGAACAGTGCGAATTGTCAAAAAAAGAAAGAAGTAAGTAAATTAAAGTAAAATGAGTGCTAAGCAAAATTATTTTAAGAAAAGGTGGCTTTTATGCAGTTTAATTTGTTACCAAAATTTAAAAAAAAAGAAAAAACTTATAATTGCATCTTCTAAATATGAATCGTCATAGATTTGGAGAACATTTCACTTTGATACCTCAACTAGAAAGAGGTTGAATTCGTACGAATTTTTTTGTCGCGGGTTTGTGGAATGCGTTCACTAGTTGTGGATTGCGAATTTACATTTGACAGTTCGCAGAAGATACGTTGTTGGTCGCGTACAAAATTTTAAAATGCAAAATATTTCAATTTATAATTATTTTATGCAGTGTTTTCCTTTTAAATAGTTGATTCGATCATTAATTCACTTCGCAAAGAATAAAAACAAAACAAAAATTGATATTAGCTGTGAAAATTGCTTAAAAAGACTTATTCGAATTCGCAGGTCGCAGCTCATGTGCAAAGCACTTTAAATCCAATTATACATTGCTCAAATGTATGGGCAAATTCTACTAAGCAAACAGTTCCAAAATGCAAATACAAAAATCTCTGATAAGCAGAGTGTCCCAAAATGCAATCGATGCTACTCGTACTTTCTGCGGATGCATTTGTGCAAATGTCAAATATTTCTTGCGCAATTCTCTTACACTCCGACTCCACAGGAGATAAATTCTTATGATGTGATGTCAGCGATCTATGTCAGCGGTTTTGTCTTGATATAGACTTCTGATATGAAATTTGACAGATGGTTTTTTTCGTACTTTTTGTCGTGAAATGACATTTTATTCTCATTATTTCGTGTCATTTGGTTAGTTTTTGTCAAGTATTCCGTCGGCAAATATTTTTTTTTTTATTTTGTAAGTAAATACATTAACGTGTCATGTTATTCATTCGTTCGTGCGTTAAGCTATGTTTGGTGTTATTTATTTATACTTTAGGTAGATGCGCATTCTTTTCTTTGCAAATATATATAATTTTTGTTAGTTTTACGTTTTGCTAATTTCTTTTGTCCGCACAAAACACATCCCGTGCAGTAGAGATAGAAATGAAAAATCATGACATAATTTGCCCAGCGAAGCAATAAGAAAATGTAGAAATAGAGATGTCAGACATTGTGTTAGAGAGACAGATATCTTATGGAGTCGGGGTGTTAAGCCAACTCCTCGACACAGGTTTTTCGTCTCATATTTCGACTCGACACCGCTGAGCGAGTGAGATCGAGTCGAACGAAGCTCATTTCAACTCAATACCCGTTTACAAAGGGTCGAAGCGAGCTTAAAGCTCGCTTCAATACCTCATATAAACGTAGTATATGTTTATATGAGGTGTTAAAGTGAGCTTGAAGCTCGCTTCGATCCTTTGTATACTGAGTGGGACCACAATCCACACGAGATCCAACAAATTGCAATCCAGTGAAAGCTTTGAGTATATATAATATAAGGCGCGTTTTATTGGTAATCTATATCTAGCGCAGTAATACAAGTACCAAAAAAACGCTTTATTCACTCTTTAACTCACTCTTCCTTGTTCCTCCTACTTTTGGAATTGAGAGTTAACTTACTCGGACTCGGATGTGTTTGAAAGATCTGTATCTCGTTTTTAAGCTGGAGTTGAAATATTCATGAAAATGCAAATCGATTTTATTTAGAGTTCTTCTCACTGTTAAATTTGATTTAAAACTTACAAAAGTGCGAAAATATATCGCATGATATATATACTGAGTATTGGAGAAAAAAAACATAGTACTCAATAAAATGACATTGGCGCAAAATTTTAAACAGCATCTTATTAAGGTAGTAGTATTATACTTCTTATATATTTCCTAACTTTAAAGTAGTTTTCTAATTTTAAACATTTTTTAACTGATATCGTCTTAAGGCTAGGAGCGCACATTCAATTTTTAGTTGCACAACACTGTTTTTATACTTATAGAAAACAGATGAACTATTTGGTTGAATGTCCGCGCAGGTGCATATAATTATATGTTACACAAAATAGCGAACTCATTTTAGGCAATCGTTTAGTTTGTGTCTAAACACAAACTTTTTAGTTTCTTAAACCAAACAGTTGCAAAACATCCTAGCCTAAGGCAATTTCTTTTAATAAATTGATTCTGAGCAACCTTAAAACAATAGTAGTTCGTGCAAAGAACTAAGTAAACAGACCTATTTTGACGTTTTTTAATGTTAAAGAGTCATATGAAGTTATAACGATACTAAAAAAATAAAATAAGAAATAAATAAAATAGATGTTCTGAGAGTTTAGCTTTAATTTTTTCAATTGTTATATAAATTCAGCATAATGCCGCAG
Organism: Chrysotoxum bicinctum; assembly: GCA_911387755.1. Taxonomy (NCBI): domain Eukaryota; kingdom Metazoa; phylum Arthropoda; class Insecta; order Diptera; family Syrphidae; genus Chrysotoxum; species Chrysotoxum bicinctum. The sequence goes on along the minus strand of OU426991.1, from coordinate 10,895,125 downwards.
TTATACGACATTTTTGAACAAATGCCAGTGAACTGATAAAACATATCAATCGAATTCAATATTTCAATATTCAATATTTTATGACAAAATTAGTGGCAGTAGTGTAAAGCCGGAATTATGGTATGAATTAAAGTTTTGCATTTGAAAAAATATTTGTTCTATAAATTTCGGAGCGATCACACTTTGGATTATCAAAGGCAAAGTATAACAAAATAAATACCAACGAACACACCCTCAAGTATGCCACATATATTTTTTCGGACACCACCTAAACACCTCCTACATTTCAATATCCGAAACTCCATCTTCACTAAATTATCCATTTCAATTACTAGCTTATTTTTATTCACTAATCGTTTGTTGTTGTTTTCCATGTTAAATTTTGCGATGTAGTATATTCACTAACCAATAAAACACGGCTATACTATGTAATATGTCGGAGTAATAGGTAACTCTTCGATTCGGTAAGGAGTTGATATTGCAGTTTCGGAAAATATGTTTGACACGAAGAAAATACACAGCCCGATTCTCCCCAAAGTCAGTGATGCCTCACAAGTCACAAGAAGAGGTGAAAATGATTTTGTGACTTTTTCGAATTCTGCCGCTCAGTCACAACTTGTGAGAGTCACAAAAACAATCGAAACTGTGATCTCCTTCAGAGCAGGTCACAACTCATAAATTTTTAAAGTTTCTTGGATTGACATTCAGTAAGAAAATTTTCTAGATTTGTGAATAATTGTGAGAACACAAAAATGGAAGTGGACTTTGTTCTAGTGAATATTTTTGCTGATCTTTCCCACAAAAAAGAAAAGTAATATTATTACATAAACAAAAATTTCTTTAAGAAACTAATCGTATCAAGAAGTTTACAGCGTCGACGGCTTTAAGAACATTGAGAGATACAAATGATCCATTCGCTCTCCAAAACAATACATTTATAAAGTTTTTTCACCTTCCGAAAACTTTATGCAGTCGCCACGATTGTTTTCTTCTGAAAATGTTATATTTATTATTTAATCATTTTACAGCCATATTTATAAACTCATTATAGTGAGTACATAAGACTATGCAACCATTATAATGCCTCTAAACGCAAAATCGTTATTTATAAAACTTATGTGACGTTGAATAGAGGCATTATAAGCTAAACGCGTTTGGAGGTTGAATAGTGCCTACATAAGGACATTTTAGTATTGAACTGTCACATTCACTTTGACATCACATTGAATTATAAAGATTATCAACAAAATAAAATGACTTTGACTTGATATTGAAACTTAAAGTTTGTGTTATTTTTATTTATTGAAACAAAAATGTTATGCTAATATATTAAAAACAAACTTAATTGAATATTGTTTAGAATTAAATAAATAAATATACTTGTTGGTGATCTCTCTCCAAGCATCCTTCTTCATCCGGTGTGTTAGTGTTGTAATTTTTATTTTGTATTATTGAATTTTATCCTCAAGAACTTGTCTGAGGAGTATTCCAGCTAGGATAAAACGAATCACAATTTCATTTCCAGTATTGTGCTAGAGATAATAACATACTTTATCTGATGAATCAAAGTTAATTGTTCGAATTCTTTTAGCTTTTTGTAGTTTCGTTTTTGTTTATTAAATTCGATAGACAGACAAGATGTTTTATTTTTGTTTTTTGACAAACAGCTGAGTGTTATGAAGGCTAAATGTAATAGATTCTTACTTTTTTGTACTTTATTTGACACAAGCTCATTATAACTATGCAGGGTAGGCAAATGTTTTATAAATATGAATTTGCATAGTGGATGAATAAGTCCTTATGCATTGCATAACTATTCACGCGTTTAGCGAATTCTAATAAATACGACTGTTATTGTTTAAAAATTATGCTACCTTGCATTTTGTAATTTCTTCGTTTTGAATAATCAGCTGTTCAAATAATGACACTTAAAAATCTCACCATGCTGTGGTGAGTTTTGTTGTGAGTTTTCTTGTGACGATTAGGGGTTGAATACCAAAATGTTATCGAATCACAACAATCCTCACAAGGAATAGTCACAAGAGCTTGTGACTTGTGACTCCTCACAAGGGGGAGAATCGGGCTGTCAGATTATCTTTTGGTGAAAACGTAGTATTAAGGTCTTAACAGCAGAGGTGGAAAAGATTGGGAAAAGTCTCTACAACATCACGACAGACTTCGAAAATTTTGCAACTGCCAAGCCCAAAAAAAAGATACATTTTTTAGTCAATAAATTATAAAATAAAATAAAACAATACAACAATTGGAAATTTATTCTTAGATTTTTTTTCCAAGAACAATATTGCACTCAGGGAAAAAATCATGTAAATAAAAAAAAATATATTGGTAAATTAAAAAAAAAAAAACAAAAATATATGTATATATGAATATGTTAACTAAAAAACAATTACATTAATCAAACAAAATTGTCCCAGCCACTGCAAGAAAGTTTTTTTTTCAGGGGTGTACTGCCTCTTGCGAAGAATTGACAAATTCTCCAAGAGTATCTCTTGTCATGGAAAGTGCTGCTCATTAGCCGTTCGGAATCGGCAGAAAATTGTAGGTCCCCTCCGTTCTTGATAACACGCACACAGAATTGGTTGACACCATTGTTGGAGTTGTGAGTCACTAGGTCCTGGTTCACTTCGAGCTGTTTCACCACCAAATTTTTTAATTAAACAAAATATAAATAAATGTAGAGTAAAGTCGGGTAATATGGACCACCAATCATATTTTTGTTAATACAACGCAAACGGTGTAAGTTTTTTTAAAGATATTTAAAAAAAAACATCAGTTAATTCTGATAAATAAAGTAACAACAAAAAAAAATAAATTCACTTAATAAAAAAATAACAAAAAACAAAAAGTTAAGTAACTCTAAAACGTAACAAAAAAAAGTGGAGGGTAATTTGGACCACCTGGTCTTCAATCCATTGACGGCTATTTATCCAGTTTGAACTCTGACATATGCCTTGCCAAGCAATTCACATACATACATCCAAATCATCAATGGTCGATCATTCATCCCCATAAAGACCCGAAACTTCTTATATTGAAATGGCGGGTAATGTGGACCACTAGTCCATATACTCCTTTCCTCCCGTGGTCCATAGTACCTGCAACATAATGTTTAGAAAAAAAGCAATTTTTCTACAAAATGTGACTTTACACTAGTTTTATAAATAAAAACCTTAAAACAAATATTCACTTCTTATATTTAAAAAATAAAAGGAGAACAAACTATATTTTTAACTATAGAAAAAAGGAGAAACACCTACGAAAAAAAATAATCAATGCCTTGTATTTTCTTTTAATCCGAACAACTTCGTAACGCGCTACTCCTGACTACTCGAACTATACTGAGTTGAGTTTGAGCAGGTCACTCACAATCGCAACCAATCGTCTTCTCGATTGCATTTGTGTAAGGCGAGAAAAGCTGGTGGTTCATATAAGCCGACTGGTCATATTACCCGACTTTACTCTACATCAAAAATAATTATATAATACTAGCGGCCCGGTACGTGCTTCGCTACGTATAAAGTGAAATAATAAAAAAAAATTAATTGCAACATCAAATTCATTTATTCAAACAAAAAAATATTTTATTAATTGCTAGCTATTTTAAAACTTAATCCAAAACGTTTGGATAAACAATAATTTTTGTTTTTCCATTTTGGGCATGAATAAACAAACGGCTGGGGGTACCGACTCTGGAACAGGCAACATAAACTTGACCATGTGAAAAACATGATTCCTCCAAATTAACTCCACAAACTTGAAGTGTTTGCCCTTGATCCTTGTTGATGGACATCGCAAATGATAAACGCACAGGATATTGTAATCGTTTGAACTCAAATGGCATATCAGTTGGAATCATAGGGATACGTGGTATCAAACAAACTTCTTCTTTTGATTTAGCAGCTAAGATCGTAGCTTTAATCAAATTTGGCAATAACTTTTTCACTGCCAATCTGGTGCCATTACACAGTTTTGGTGGATTAATATTTCGCAATAATCAAAGAACCAATTTTCAAATTCAAGCAATGCGGTGGCATACCAGCTAGTTCCAATGAATTTAAAAATTCAATTGGATAATTCATTGCCTCATCTTGATTCATAACACTGTTGATTACCGCGTAAATCATTGTTCGATTAAATGCTTCTAGTGATTTTTTATTCGCTGTTGTACACTCATCCCATAAAATAATTGGCGTTAATCGCAGAACTTTTGCCATAGCAGAATTTCTCGAAATATTGCAAGTTGGAGTTTCAATCACCTGTACATTCAATGGCAATTTTAGTGCAGAGTGTGCAGTCCGACCACCTTCTAATAATGTAGCAGCAATTCCCGAAGATGCAAGTGCCAATACAATTTTTTGTTCCGATCGAATATTTAGAATAGCTAAAATCAATGACATAACGAACGTTTTGCCTGTACCACCAGGCGCATCCAAGAAATATAATCCACCTGCATTATTGGAAACGGTTTGCATGATTGTGTCATATACGATGAAGTTCCGAAACATGTTGCAATTGCTCATTTCTGCGATGAAGTACAATATCACGGGATTGAAACTGATCACCAAGAATTACAATTGCAACCTCATCAATTGTCGATGTTCTATCAGCCCTTATTACGATTTTGTGATTATCAGATAGCATACGATCGAAAGCAATTTTGAACAATTGAACTAATGCGTTATGCTGATGGAAAAACCTTTGTAGCTCACGAATAATTTCTCGTCTTGTATTCAAGACAATTACACAACGTTGATCCAATTTACGATTTTCATCACCAATAAAATAAATTTGCTAAAATTGATGATCAGCGTCGGGGTATGACAATAACGAACCAGCTTGATGATAAATCTGGCCATGAATCTGTAACATGTATGCAATTTCAGGTAGATGTTGGATCAGAATTTTTAAAACTATCGAATACTTTATGATTCAGATTGATATAAACATGGGACAATCATGTTGAAGTATTTACCTTAAACGTCGGCATAATTATCTCTAATAATTTTAGTAGCACTAAAAGAAGTCATTTGAAATGCCGAATTGTGTTGTTGAATATGGATCAAAAAGTGATTCGACGTTTGAGATGTCCCAAAAATAAATGAATACAATGGTTTGGGATGGAGTTTATAATGCTGGAAATCTCACTTTGCCATTAGCACAACACATGCCGGGCTTTTCACGTGGAAAGTTAGCCGCATCACAATGTGGACTGTTGTAATTAAGAACAGCACGCATCATTTTAGCCAAAAGAGCAGCACGACGTATTCGTGATCGGCGTGCAAGGTTCAGTACAGGTACAGAGGGTCAACAGATCTATTTCGTGCATTACGTTTACTGCAATGCATTAGCTTGTGCGCGTTCATCTGCAGTCTGTGATCGACTTAGTAATGCCACATCATTTGCATTACGCGTTCGCCGACCTATATTTGTTCGCCCGGCTTGTGACATTATTCCTTCATATAAAAAAGAACAAATTAAATTAAAAATATAAGTTTCAATTTGACAGCAAAATCCCCACTAACAAAATGATCCGACATTTATTGAATTCATTTGTTACAAAAAATGTCATAAATGAAGAACCACTTGACCGATTTTGTGCAAACTTCACATAAACCATCTACTAAATAGTCCAAACAAAGCCATAAAATTTGGTTTGGATAGGTAAGCCCGTTCTTGAGTTACAAAAACACAACGAAAAGTGGCATTGATTTTTATATATATAGATATATAAAAAAAAAACAATCAGACCAGACAAAATGCTTGTATTTGACCCTTTTACACAAATCCGGCGCCCAAGCTGTCGTACTCTCCCCAAATTTCAGGAGCAATAAGTGGTACCCTGTTGTCAGCACGCCCGCCATTGAAAACGCTCCATTTTTAGAAATTCATTACAGATCGGGGTGTCCATACGATACTTACTTACGTAAAATTTTGAGAAAGAACTTTATATAGAATGCAAGTTCAAGTTCGAATGTCTTTCTTTAAGAAAGCTATAACATAAAAGGTGTTCTTCAACGCTGGGAAAAGCATTCTGTAAGTTTTTTCATCTGTCCTTTATTAGTGGTCTCGTTGCGAATGGATGGAAAACAGCAGTATCCAGCCTGTCGCTAAGAAATGCGAATCTTCTTCCCCCTCTTTCAATTGCAATGGAAACGCTCATAAATTATCAGATCAAGAAATACATATCTTGAAAAATGGAAGCTTCTCAATGACTTTACTGATTAGTTCTCGGTATGTACATCACAGAACACCTTGTGTGGATCGATCACATATAAGAGGTCGCCAAAAATGCTACAAAGTGTTTTGGTTCCATTCCACAATGCAAGTAATTTGTTGCCCCTGCTGATGTGGCAGTATTCTATAAGGTCTCTTGGATAGAATCCAAAAGAGAGATTTAAAAATGATAGGCACTAAAACTATAACGGAAACATTTGCATCGCTCGAGCACCACCGCAGTGGTCCTTGCCTTTCATTGTTTTACCGTTATTTTAATAAGAAGTGTTCTAGTAAAAAAGCCTGGTGTATTTCTATACTTGAACAATTCAACCGTAATAGAACGTCCTTGAGGTGATGCCCATTAGTTTACCCTTGAGCACAACTTCGGACCTATAGTTTTACATTCTCTCCAAATTTCCTAAACGCCATTAACACCATTAAACATTTTAATGGTGCAGAAAATTAAAAACAAAAATGACATTGTAAGTTTTGCGTTATTTTTTTTTTTAATAATTTTACTTTTTTTGTATGACAATGGAACCCATTACATTTAATAATTGTTTCCTGATTAGACAAAACCAATACGCTTAAACATTTCGTGACAACTTTTGCAAAATAACCTTTGAATGTTTTAGCACATTGCAAAGAATTTTGAACTTTTATTTGAAAAAATGGAAAATAAAAATCATATAATATTAATATAAACGAAAACCTGTACTCTTAGGTAGATTTTTTCTTCTATATAATCCCCTTTCTGTGAAATCGACCCTTGGCCAAGTGAATTTGTTCAAGCAATAGCTATAGGTTTTACATAACCTTCGCTACGAATTTCGCAATAAATTGAAACATCTTTATAATATTTTATATTGAAGTATTTTATTTTCATTAATAAACTTATAAAAATTTATATATTTTGTCTACCTTAAATTGTCAAACAGTCGGATTTTATATTATTAATATACTTTTCCATATATTTATTTTTTTTAATTCAATTTTATATTTAAAATTAATTTATTCATATGCTCACACACGTATATATTCACATTCAAATATAATATTTAATATAATATAAAAACATGTATACAAATGTATGTGTATGGATATATATCATATGGATTACGTATATAATATGTAATATTACATAACATTAATTTGAAACAATGCCATTCATATACATCCAGATACATATATACGTACTTTCATTAAATGTGTGTTGGATTTAAAATTTTTTCTTTTATATTTATTTGCTTGCCACACACACCAGAAGTTTTTGTGTAACACACATATATGTATTATATAGTTTTATTTATGTATTAAAATGTATTTATTACTTTTTCTACTTATTATTTTTTTTTTAAGAAAATCTTTTTTTCTCACAAAGTATAAATATTGATAAAATAGAATACGTACTAAAAATTGTTTTTTACTGCGCAAAATATATATTGAATAGTAACATATGACAAAATTTTGATTATTATTAAAAAATTATACATCAAACACAACTTGTTGCTTTTTTATCAATTAAAGAGTTTTGGAAATATATATTGCTTAGGTTTCTTAGCTTAATAAATTGTTATTATAATATGAATTTATATTTGTAAATATAAATTAAAATATGTATATATAAATATATGTTTATTTATGTATACAGAATATATATATATATATTAATTTCAGTTTATTTATGTATGTTAATTGTGATTTTTTATAGTATTTCTTTTAATAAATACATATTTATATAATATATGATAATATATAAATATGTTTTGTTAGTTTCGACGCAGATATTTGTTTTTTTGTTTTTTTTTTTTCTCGTAAAAATATATAATACATATATGCACTTAAAGATAAGTATTTCGTTTTTGTATTACTTTTGTTTTTGTGTTATATCTAGGTAATATTTAGATACGAACTCGATTTTGCGTGTGTGGAATTGTGTTGTATTTTAGACATATATCATATATAAATATATATTTATATGTATGTATATTATTTTCGATTTTGGGTTGATTATTTTTTAATTGTTTAACATTATAAGTATGAGATCATAGAAAAACTGTATTTTATGTTTGAAAATATTTTATTCTTATTTCAATATTTTATTACTTATGTTTAAAGTTTAACATCGTTAAGTTTTTGTTTTTAATTCATTTGTATTGTTGCACACACACATTCACATACAAAATCCAATCATGGGTAGAGATATTTTATGAATGTAATTAAAAAAATTGGTTTGTGACTTTTTTTCGTTTGAATGTTTAAAGAATAAAATATATATTTTGTTAAGTTATGCAATATGTTTTTTTTTCTAACTTGCAATATTATTTGTATATATATATACTTTATATATTTTATATTAATAATAATAGAAAATATTTAAGATATGTATCTATATATACGAATATATATCTATATATACGTATATTATGCTGAAAAATATACATATATATTTATTTATATATAATAATTTGTTTACGGCTGAGTCTTCATAGTTTTTTTTTTATTATTATATAAATACATCATTTTTGTTTTTGCTGTTTATGTATGTGTATATATATTTTTTGCATAGATATAAATAAAAATATATATAATATTGTTTTTTTTTTTTGGCTTAAAGCAAAAAATATATTTATTTATATGATTTTATATTTATGTGTTTAGTTTTCTTAATGCATTTATATAGAATATAATATAACATTTCTTTTTAGCTTCTTATTTAATTTAAATAAGTAATATTTTTATGTATAAATTATTTTTTTTTAACTTATATGCTTTTTATGTGAAAACGTATTTCGTGTGTGCTTTAGTTATTTTTTTTTCTTTTTATTCGTGAAAATATTGGACAAGTAATTAGCTTGAGGATTTTTTTTGGGAAATATAAATGCAAATAAACGTGGCTATGTTCGTCTTAACCGGTTTTGAAGTTCATATTTTGAGTGGTGGCTTTTTGGATCCAGGCCTTTAAATGCATCCCTTATGATTTGAAAATCGCAGTGAAATTAATTTGGGTTTGAGTTAAAAAAGATAAAACCAAACGATGTCTTACAGTTGACAATCATGAATATATCGAAATTAGAACATAACTAATCTTTTGACATTTTAGGGCTTACATTCTTTTTCAATTCTTCTTTCTCTAAGTTCAATTTCTTTAAGTTTGAATTTAAGCGAATTTTAAAACAAATCATTTAGAAGTAAATACTCTGCCATGTTATAACTAGTTATACTAAATTTTTGTGCGTTTGACAATAAAACAAACTAAAACTGACTGCATTTCCAGATTATAGCTCTCCGAGCCCTATTTTATAATAAGGGTATTCATGAAACGAGATAATTTTCCGCTTTATAGAAAGATATAACTTTCCGCAACATGTTTTTATGAACACCCCTTGCGTAAATGGGGGAAATATTTTGTGAGATGTCAAATTAAAAGTCAGAATCCATACTTCTTTAGTTTACGAGGTTTATTTCTGCACTTTCCGCAGCAAATTTGTGAGATAATTTTATCAGATTTGCAGAAAGTTTTTCCCATACAAATTTTGGAATCTCGTTTCTGCAGAGATAAATTTATCTGATTTCCGAGGTTTATCAGGGTTTCCCGCGTTTACATGAATACCCTTAATAGCAAATAAGCCTCCTAAATAAACGTTTTGTACATTTACAACCGGACAAATTTTTTTTCCATAAATAGTTTTTACAATTAAGTAAAATTGTGAAAATATCAGGACTTGTAATCATACAAAATTGTCATGATCAATTTTGATTTTTGACAGATTTGTAAAGCCAATTTTAGTATGATTCAAAAAACACATACAAACAATGATGCAGGATCGTTTACGTCAAATATCATAAAGGCAAACATTTGGAATCACCTAAAACTACAATTGTTCATTATTGAAAAGTTTCATAAACTGATACGCAAAAGTTAAACAAAGAAGCATCAAGTTGTTAATGCTTAACTAATATGATAGCGAAGGAAAATGAAAAGTAAACATTCGAGTAAGTTGAGCGGCTGGTACAAAATCAAAATCTAGCTGTGATAACTTTCCTAGTATAGGTCTTTTCGTCAATGTGACTATGGTTGACAAAAATTTAAATTGACCAACAAACCAGATTATTTACTTTACTTTATGATTTACGAAATTAAAAAAAAAATCTAGTAGAAAAACATATAGATTGTTTTAATAACCATCTGCCTAACTAAAGTTAAGTGTACACGATTGGTAGATCTTACAATACTGTCAGATCTTACAATGTCTGACAATTAAATTGTGTGTGTACATGGTTGGTAGAAAATTTACCAATCTCTTACAATTTATTGTCAGAAATTGGCTGAAAATTTATTTTCAGATAGCTAGCTGCTTAAATACCTGCCAATTAAATGTAAGATATTGGTTGATTTTCTACCAACCGTGTACACATATACGAATTGCCAGTTTTTGTTGGAAATGGAAACCGCTTCATTTGAACCTTGACTGCAAATTGTCTCACAATGAAAAAATTGTATGATGCTAAAAAACATACATACATCTTACAATTTCTTCATTGTCAGAAACGTCAGACAACGATAAAAATTGGCAGGCCTGATAATAAATTGTGTGTGCACACGATTATCAAATACCTTACAATTTACCGTCTTACAATTAATTGTCAGATACATTTTCTGACAATTAATTGGAAGATTACACGATTGTCAGCTAGCGTACACATGATTGTCAGATTTCTTACAATTAATTGTCGGACAATGATCTAACAATTAATTGTCAGACAAATTTTCTGACAATTAATTGTAAGACTACACGGTTGTAAGACATTGTAAGCATGTTTTTCACTGACAGATCTGACAATATTGTAAGATCTACCAATCGTGTACACTTAGCTTTACAATTTACCGTCTTACAATTAATTGTCAGATACATTTTCTGACAATTAATCGCAAAATTACACGATTGTCAGCTAGCGTACACATGATTGTCAGATTTCTTACAATTAATTGTCAGACAATGATCCAACAAATAATTGTCAGACAAATTTTCTGATAATTAATTGTAAGACTTCACGATTGTAAGACATTGTAAGCATGTTTTTCACTGACATATCTGACAATATACTTAGCTTAAGTAATGCATTATCCACGCTCATTAAGTCGGACTTTCGATCGAACTAACCTAGATCAAATGTAGTTCCTAATGTTCATAAACGTCATAATGTTTTTGGCATATCGGGCAGATTGCACACTCATGATTTTTTGGCTGAAGAAAGAGTGCGTACAAAGAAACAAATTTTTACTTGCAACAAATAAAAGTATTGCAAATATTTTAGTAATATTTGTTTACAAAACGATTTGCAAAAACAACCATATCAAACTTTTAATTGCTTTTATCTTTTTTGGACTCTTGCGTTTGCATTAGAAGACGTTTGCACACATTCACTGAGGGACTTCAATTGGTTGCATTGAAAACAAACTAGTCCTTAGGAAACTATTCAACTTTTGATAGATATACACTGTTCAATACATGACAAGCATGCGCAAGTGTATTAGTGAAAAAGTCACACGTATAGATTGGATGTAGGCTTGAAGAAAAATCAAAATCTTTTGATTTTCTTTCAATCTAGCGTCCTGCATTCAAGTAGTGTATATGCAAAATTGATGATTGATCATCCATTTATTGGTTCATATAGCGTTGAAGAGATGAGAACACAGCACAACATAAGCACTGATTTAAATATAAAACAGTAAACAAAAGTTGTATGATGAAATAGACTTAGGCTGGTATTCACCGAGTGCTCTTAAACGGCTCTGAACTTTACGAGGCTCTTAACTTGAAATTTCTTATTGGTATTCACCAACCACTCACAAGTGTTTTTCGAAGTTCGAAAATGAGAGCCACTCTCTCTTGTTCAGGCATACCCAAACTGTGAAATGTTGTGGAATGTTGGTCTTGACAGCAAATGGATACTCTTCTACTTGGCATTGCTCACATGGATTCGAGTCAAATGCGTGCGTGGCACACGCACAAGCGAACAAACTTTCGAAGAGAGCGCTCGTAAAGTTAGGAGTGGTCCCGACCACTCCTAACTTACGAGCGCTCGTAGATCTTCACTAATATTGCTTGGTGAATAGGTTTATGAGCTTCTTAAGTTATGAGCGCTCGGTGAATACCGGCCTTAGACACACAAAATATAACAAATTACTCGGATAAAAATGAAAAAATCTCAAAGAAATTCGTAAAAACACAATTTTGCCGAGAAAAAAGCTCACAAAGCGCAACGTCCTCTCACCACACCGTCGATGTAAAAATAATAGATTGAAGACTCATGCTTGATGTGTGTATATGCAACTTCAACCCGAATTTACCAATGCACTTGCACGTGCTTGTCATGCATTTGAACAATGTATACCTGGCTTTAAGGTGTTTAAAATTATGAAAAAGTTAGAAGTCTCCAAGCTAAACGACTGCGTTAAGTAGAGCCGGGAGAACTGTTTAAAATTTTGCGCAAAATGTATTCAAAACCAATTGACTAGAAGGATACAAGTATATTGAATACATTTTAGTATTTTACCTAAGAACTATTAGACTATTTAAAACACGAAATACCTATTAAATTTGATGAATTAAATTCGTTTTTATAATAAATTGTTTTCAAGGCCATTTTATCTTTGCATGGGTATCCAAATTTCAAATATACCAATTTAAATCAAGCTTTATATTGACATAATCGGTTATGCTTTCTTAACGTCTCAAAATTAAAAGTAAACTTCAGTGATACAAAAAGGACAAAGTTGTCCAAGGAGACTAGTTGTAAAGCACACCCTAGACGAAACGACTTTAGATAACTTCCGACTAATTGACTTTCCAGAAACGTATGGAAATAAGTAGCTCTTAGTTTCCAAGACAGGGACACTAAAAGCAAAGTCGTGCTCTCCAGACACCTACACCACCACTCAAATAGAACCATATGCCAATCGACGGATTCCACGTATCTGACATTTTAGATACGTACAAATTTCGAGGGATGAAAAATGACTCTGACCACTTCCTACTTGCACCAAAATTCAAACCTCATCTGTCGAATAAAAGAAATTGCGAATCCCCCTTCGAGAAGAACAAATTTGAGATTGCATGAGCGAAAGTCTGTTAGCTTCCGCTGTCCATTCCCCATTGAAAACAAGAACAAAAATAAAAAGAGTAAAATTTATTAAAAAAAAAGCCACTCAACCGGTTGCATATGATAGAATTCATCACCGAGTTCTCTGTATGAAGAACACTAAATACTTGTTATCGGGAAAAATTATCCAGATTGTCACGTTTCATAGAAAAGTAAGCGATCAGTTAGCAAGTAAAGAATAACTCCTCTAAACTATTCTGAACTTGTAGAGGATTTCGGCAAGGAGATACACCTGCACAGGGTATGCGTTATCTATCACCCTATTTTAAACTAATAATTATAAATATTTCAGTACGCTGACGTTATCAATATCTTTAACCGTTCCCAAACTTACGTATTAAGATACCTTCACGGCAATCCAAAAACAGGCACAACTTGTTGCTTCTGTTTTGGTTGAGAATTATACCAAAATCTTATATTGTTTTCAAAATTATTTTTTGATCTACATATTTTGGAAGAGGATGTTTACGAAAAATAGTAAAATAAAGTTCAGTGAACTTTACATCCTCTAAAATTGAGTATTTACCACAAAATTCTAGATTTTTTAAAAAAAGTTTTGCACAGTTTGAGGTTGTAGTCTTAATTTTTAAGTTAACAATATTGTCAAAATCTTGTCACGTTCTCACGTTGTGGGACAGATCTTTCCCCAAAATCACCTTAATTTGATATATATATATATATATTTGATATATGGATAACCCTATGAACTTGAAGATTTTACCAAAAAAGGGGTGATTTTTCTTTAGCTTTTAAAATTCTTGAATTTGGCAGATGACCGGAGTTATATAATATATTTCTTTACAGCGCGTGTTTAGATTTTATAAAATCTTATTAAGTTTCCATGGTGTTCATCCAGTTGTTAAAGTAAAATTTACCTCCTCGGAGTTAATATCAATTCTACAAATGAAACCTTAGTTGAGATCCAATGAAGAATCGTCGTATGAAACCATTGTAACTTCGGTTTGGGGAATCAAATGGGTTCAAAACTCTTTGTGTGTAATAGTCCATCAGATGGTCGATGAGATAGCTGTGCAATGGTTCCGCCGTAACCACACGATGGGTATGTTCAGCTTTGATTTAAAATGGTTGCAATGTATAAAGAAGTTGTCGCCACTACTAAAATGTATGTTGTCAAATGCCCCCTCACACGATAGACCATTGATGGTGGATGCAACTACAAGATGCTTACGTTCAGCTTTGATTTTGCTGTAGAAGATGAATAAAGAAGCTGCCGCCAGAGGTTCAATAAATTAAGTCAAACAATGATGATGCCATCGCACCATCCCATAAACCATCCGACACCATTAACTCATCTACACGATGGCGCAGTGTAGTGAGCAAACACCATAGCAGATACCATCAGCTGAACCAAAATACTGATGTAGTTCAGAAAGTTCATTCACGGAATACGTTGGTCTAGTGCCTACGCACAGTCTTTAGGAAACGCACACCTCCTCCTCTTAGCCTTACCCGAAGAGTTGTATGAAAGCCTCTTGACGTCTGGGTATCGATATGCTATAAAGTACTAGGTGCGTCCACATCGACGACCGAAGGTTAGCTTCTTAGTGTGGCGGTTTCCAAAACTCTATGTACCTTTCGTCACCTTCGATGGCGAACGAGACAACACTCCACACGAGATAAGTATGATTCCCACTTTTGAGGACTTTGAGGACATGGACCGACGAATGAAGGAACATTCGTCGATTTGGATATTTCGTTTACATACCATTTGACGATCTATAACCAAGAAAAGAAAATCAAGAATTATTTTGAAGTCAGTCTGACGCGAACAATTAGTTGCAGTGTGAATGGTATGTAGAACGCGAATAGAGTTTGTCACTTCGTAATAATCAGATTCTCTTATTTTTGTAATTAAAATGCAAATTTATTCAAATTTTTCGTTCCATTAATCCGTTCGTCGCTCTCATATTTATAGTCCTTTACCTTGGTTTGCATTATGCAGAGAGAGGGTTTATCAAAGAGGGCCTCGAGGGTGAACGCACGCTTTTCACTATAAGGAAGAAATACTGTGCAAATGATACTCCTCCCGCCCCTCTATGTTCCCTACGGCCTGAATTTACAGACTTCCTTTTCAGAATAAAAATGATAAATATTGGGTAAATCTTGAACATAAATTCTTAAAATTAGTTGAGATCATATACTTTCGAAATATAGTGTGTATGAGATGATTAATATAAGCTAGATCATTCAACTATCGAATTGTGTATTTTGTTTTAATAAAATTTATTCCAATTTCTCAAAACGCATTAATATTTATCTTTATACAGATCCTAAGCTTTTTTATTCTTTTAAATCTCCCTTATTCATTTTTGTTTTCTAATTGTTAATAATTTTTAAAATTTTAATTTTAATTTTTTTTGTTTTTTGTTAACCTTAAAAAAAATATCGTTGTTATCTAACTTCTGTCATAGTAAAAAATATGTTTGGTTTTTTACTTCTCGAAATATACTTTAGTAAACATATAAAATTTTTAGTTTCCATATAAACATATTTTCATCTTTTGTCTCATTCTCTCATTCTAAAATAGAACTATATTTTTTAATTTATTTATTATTTAAATTTAAGAATACGTTTTGGTTGCCTAAAGCATATTTTTTTAATCTGTATGTTTAGTTGTTTTCTTTTTTAACGAAGACGGTATTTTTTAATATGATAGTTTTACATATATATATATATATTTGTATATTATATCTATTAAACATATTTTGTTAATTAATTTAAGAAAATTATTGGTATTCCGTTTTTTTCTCTGTAACAGTGTGTTCTTAGAAAAAACGAAAACAAATGCATAACCAACATGAAAGACTGGTCTTAGAGGGCAGTGCTACGTCTGAAAAATATACAATTTTGTTTTATTTTCTATACGTTTTATCTCAATCACATTAATATAAATATAATATTTTTTTATTTTTTTTTTAAGATATGCGTCTTTTACTTTTGCTATATAATTACTTAAAGTTTCTATTTTGGTAAAGTAAAAGATTTTTAATTCTATTTTTGTTTTTACTACAGCAAATAGCACATTTAGTTTTAATGAAAAATTATAGTCAAATAATGAATGCTTATCGTAATATAATATATATATATATATTTCTCTTTTTTAAACGTGTTTATTATTATTATATATAATTTGTTATTCTTTTGTTTTTGATACGAGTACTATCCTCATATTTGTTTTGTATACATTTATCAGTATATTTATTAGTATTTAATTAATGTCAGAATATTTTTGTTTGTGTTAAGGTTTTTTTAGGTTTTGTTTTAAGAAATTGCATAACTACACAATTTACACACAAGATATCAGTCAATTTTATGGTTTGTTTCTTTCATCTTCATTTTTTTGTGTTTAATAATAAAACATGTTTTTTTTTTATTCTAAATGTATACTTAAAAAAATGTATTGAACAAAACAAGCAAAAATGAAAGATTTTTTTCTGATTCTTCTTAGATGGGTTAAACTTAATAGAACAACACTAGGTGGTATATATGAAAATTGCTTAGTTATAAATTTACTTATGCTCGTATATAAAGTTATAAATATTTTTTCTTTATTTTCAAAAATACAAAAATACTGTTATTGTTATTTTTTAACGAGAATTGAAAACCCATGATGTTAAATTGCATATAAAATTATTAAAAAAAATAAATAAAATTAGTTTCAGAACACTCTGTGGATTTTTTATTTCTTAATTTGTTTGTATATAAATGCATGCTTTTAGTTTTTTGAAAAAAAAAAAAACAAAACAAAAATAAAAAAAAGGATTCACTATACACATTATGCATGTTCTCCGAGTTAAAAAAAAATGTGTATTCTATATTCTTATTGGAGGATAATAGTTGTTTTAATTAAATGTTATCAGGTTACTAAAATAAAATTCGTTGTGTTATTAATGCTTTTTTATAGCAATGCAAAGTCTATTATATTTCAAATTTATTTATTTGTTACATATTATTTGTTATCAATTTGATTATTTTTTTTTTTGTTTACTGAGTATATAATTTAGTTTTATTTTTATTCTTGTGTTTATTTTATATATTTATATTTTTTAGACGAATATAAAATCTGATTTATTTTGAACTATATTTAATTGAAACATAGATCAAATATTATATTGAATAGAATAAGGTAAAATATATATATTAAACAGGCACCATCTGTGACTGCCTGATACATAGAAAGGCAAAGAAATTAATTTTGTTTTTATTTTTCTATATATGCTTCATTAAACTGCATTGCCATTTTGTTTTTGTTATGTTGTGAAATTTGAATGCATATACTTTGATGACTTGATTGGGAACTTATTTGGGAACTTCCACCAAACGCCAGTGTCATGAAAGTAGAATGTAGATTTAAATGTATTTAAGAGAAACGTTTCGCAGTATTACGAATATAATTTCATGTTTTATAAGATGAATATACACATACCAAACATTAAAAACCCGCCTTGTTGCACAGATATAATTATACTTCGTTAAAGACTTGACTTCTATCTGTGATCTTAGATTGTTTATTTAACCCTTTTTTCTGGATGACCAATCGAAAACGTTAATAGTTTCGAAAAAAGCATAATTAATGGCGCAGTTTTAGTCAAATTATTTTACTATTCTAGTCAAAATGACGATTTTGTAAATTTTTATTGAATTTACTTTGTGAATCATATTATTGAAGTTGACATCGTCAATCAATTATTTTATCTTTTTAGTGTCGTGCTAACTTTCTATTCACTTATATCGTTTTTATTTGGCAATCCGGAATCTCTCTCCGATCCGGAATCCCAACTAAACACTTTTTGTTGATTCTGATGATTCTGAAGTTTTTTGTGATTGTACATATATGTGAAACATCAAATGTGGACAGTAATGAAAATCAAGAATAATGTTTGCTGAAAGATACACTTCGCACAATTAGGATACAAAAAATCAAAGCTGTTGAGTTTGACGTTTAAGTATTGTGAGTGTGAGTGCTTCTGGTTTCGATTCTGATTTCAAATCCAGAAGAAAATTTCTCTTCTTTTTAGAATCATTTTTTCCCAAGTGAACACTTTCAGAAGAGCCCAGAAGGCTTCCGGATTTCCAAATAAAAACGACAGAAGATTGCAATGGGTTTTATTTTTTTGAGAATAATTAAGAACATTGAGATTCCTTGTTGCAACTTTAGATTTTGATAAGATGTTAAAAAGTTACTCATTTTTCTATTTTCCTCACTGAACTTATATTCTTCTATTTGACAAAGGGAAACGATCCTACCAAAACTAAAAAACTTTCTAAATTACACTTAAAATCAAATCAATAAGATGGTCTTAAGAATAAAACTAAGTTCTTTGCATTCGAAAGATAGAAAACCTTAAAGAAATATTGGTTTAGGCAAACTGAACGAAACGTTAACGTGAATTAAAATTTTCAATCGAATGACGAAATACCTGTTTGAAATTATTTTCGTTCATCGACACACATTCACATCATAAAAATATGTTGCAAGTACATACAAGTAAATATGTTATGAGATTGAATTGTCTTTTGAAAAGAAGCTAATCTAAACTATTTCTTTAACTGCTACGTTCCAGCATCTATTGTTCAATCCAAAAAGAGAGATGTCTCAATTTTTTTCAGGTTAAATGCGGTTTAATCAATTTACTATTTTTAGGGCCTTCCCTATTTTTCCAAATTCATATAACCAAATACCTAGCAAATAAATTTGACCTAAACGCAACTGGATTCAACCCAAACGCAAATCAATTTTAATTGTAAATAGATTAAATTGATTTGCTAATAACTAAAATCGATTTGCGTTTAGGTTAGATCTATTTAATTGAATAAAATAGCCAAAGGATCTGATATCTTTGAGGCCCTTGGGATTAAGAAAAGACCGCTTCATACACAATCTGATAGTAAAACGATTAAAAAAAAACGCTAAGAGACTATTCACATGAGAGCGATCGACGGATAAAAGATCAAATGGAACTTAAAACATAAAGTCTAAATTCTTCACAAAAACTAGACAAACTGGTAGAAAACCTAATTGAAATTCCTTTAGATACTTAAATTTGCTTTTCAATTGATAATATATAAGAAATTTGAGAAAATACATTTGCAATCTGATTGTTACGAACTGTTACACTGTAACGAATGAATTGTTCGCGCGCTACTAACCTCAAAATCGTTCTTTTTCTTGGAATTTTAAAATGGATGAATGTTCGTTCATTCGTCGGTCGTTGGTTGCTCTCATGTGAATAGTTCTTTAAATTGTTGATGGCATATTGGAACGGAAATTATAGCTAAACACCACACACACTGTAATAAATCCTGTTGCTTGCTGAGGGAAGTTCAAAATGGGTGCTGTGCAACGAAAGACTGATTCACTTTCAGCAACGAACAAGGGAAGATCCCAAAAGTATTTTTTTGGAAAAACGGGGAAATGACAAAACTTAAGGCAAACCATTGTTTTGTGTTTCGAAATATGTGTAAGGATTTGATTAATTTAAAAACATTGGATGGGAGTGGTCAAAAGATATGAAGGATTTTATTTGTCGAAATAAGAATCAATTTTCTAGGACTTCAATTTAGGATACTATCTTTAAAAACGTTAAAAATTTTTTCTGAATCATTAGGCTAGCCGCGCACTAGCAACTTTTAGTTGCGAAACTGCTTGGTTCGAGCAACTAAAAAGTTTGTGTTTTGACACAAACTAAACGATTGCCTAAAATAAGTTCGCCATTTTATTGAACATATAATTATCTTTAAATTCACGGACATTCAACCAAACAGTTCATCTGTTTTCTATAAGTAACCAAACAGTTTCGCAACTAAAAGTTGCTAGTGCGCGGCTAGCCTTAAAGTTTGTAAAAATGAACTTTCACGTCTTTGTTGTTGAACTGTTTTATTTTTATTTTATTCTAAAAATTGTTCATAATCTTTCGAATATCAAAAACGGAATTGATTCTCCGCAACCACATTTTTTGTGTGAATATTTTTATCACTTGTTAAGGTTACATTAATTACACTTTTAATAATTATAATTATCTGTATTTAAGTCTGTTTAGGTTTTTTGGGCAAACATTTGTAATGGAGGGCCAGGGCAATAACTTCGTACAATATTATTTTTCAAAACTCTGAAATTTTGCAATGAAAAACTATGAAATTTTTTTCCACTCGCTTAAATAACGTTTACATATATAAATGTAGCCTGACATTTAAGCTATATTTAATTACCTTAATCCTGAAGATCCATTAGAACTAAAGTTATAATTTTTCGAACCAACCAGTTTGTTTATTGAAGGCGCAAAAGTGATTTTTGCAGTCATGCTGAAAGATGTAAGTATCAAAATAAAATACAAAAAATAACTAAGGTGCAATTTAATAACTGACCAGGGCCTGTATCGAGTAAGAGTTAACTGATCACTAAATTAATTGATTGTCGTTTTGACAATCGCTCTCTCTATATTTCTTTATTGATATGATAGAGACAGCTATAGTCAAAATGACAATCAAAAAATTGATAATCAACTATCACCTTAGCCGATTCCACCCCAGGTTATACAAAATATACCACAAATATAATTCAGAAAGTTCCAATTCATAATAAATACATACCTAAAGTTCCCATATGTAATTTCAGAATTCATTATTATATTCCGCAGACCCGACACTGGAAGAAAAACAAGTTATTCGGCTCTGTTTTTAAATGGAAGGTTTTGTATTTGGGACTACAAACTAAATGGACATCTACCCATGTAGTACAAGAAATTCGGTAATTTTTGTTAAATCACATTCTGTAATGCAGAAAACTCTTATCGACTGAATCAATTCAGAAATTAAAAATCTTTTAGTTGCACAACAGTATAAGTTTTGTTCCATAACAGTTTAAGTCCAGAGTTGAGAACGATTGTACTTCTCCTATTGCATCCAACGAATCGCTAATTCTGTGCATAGTGTACCCGTCTTTCTTGGTCAAGTCCCTAAGCCTCCACCCAATCGGGTCTCATATTACTCTTTGGTGCCACAAGAAAATTTTCAATCATACATTCTTCTTGCCGTTTAATGTAGACGTGTTCCGCTGCTTCCTTGTTAAAGTGGAAGCAAGTGCTTCAGCTAGCGTGCGTTTTGCGGCGGTTGAAATTGCTCTCTGAATATTTGTATCAAATATATCAACGACAAATGCTTCATGATTTAATTTTCTACAGGAGGCTATGTCAGATGAGCTGACGTCTGCTTGGAATTGCTATAAAGTTTGTCCTGGCTCGAGTATTGACTTGGACGAGAAAGATTTCTTGCATATGGCCAGCGTTTGCCAATAAATTGAACAAGAGCCCTAAAGTTATGGTATTACTTCTCTAAGGTGAAGTGGCAGAGCTATAAGCTTGTCTTCATCTCCCAGTCGTTTTTTTCTGCGGCTGCCTCAAATTGCTACTTTTGCATTTTCTTTCTCTTTTAATAATCGTCTCTCTTATCGTCCAATTTTTTTAAAATGTTGTTCTTGGAGAAGATTTTTTTGGTAGAAATTTAGTGTTCCTTTTTTCCCTCCTCAAATTTTGTGTCAAGAAAAGATCCATGATATTGGACAAGTCGATACTAAAAGAAATGTGGATTTTCACAGTTTTGCTGTAAATCTTCCCCAGACGAATTGGACTTCGCCTGCTTGAGTTTCTCTTAAGTTCAACACAGTTTAATTCATTCACAATTTTATTTATTGCTTCGGTATATTTTTTGGTTGTATGTTTGCAGCACAGTTAATTTTAATAAAACACAAACACTTTTTCCTTTCTTTTTTTCTAATTTATCATCAATGAGCTGTATATATTTAAATTAGATAAGTTGGAAAAATATTTGTACGCAGGCTCGATTGTAAGAGTTATTTCCTTTTTGAGTTACTTCCTAAATTAAACACAATTTATTTCACTTCAAATCGTTATTTTTTAAATTCAAGATTCTGTGCTGTACAAAAATCACTTCTGCTTATCTGTTCACTACGACCGTTATGCTAAGAATATCAAAAACAAACTGTGTTTACTCACTGGCAAACTTTTATAACAGAGTTGTTGGTTCTAAACTTTAATGAGAGAGAGTTCTTCATTCCTAATGGCTTTTGAAGGTTCTCGTGTCCGTTTCTCGAAACTTCACGCGAGCTCCACCAAGTGGCAATTTTGGCCTAAATTGGATATTATAAATGAATGACATGTGGTTCCCACAGGATGACGTTATTGAAACTCACACGTGCAATTTCATTCTTTTTCTTCTGGCATTTCCTAAAGTTGTACGTCCATGCCAATAAGTCGCAAATGACCGGTGCCCTCAAGGTCAACATAAACTGTGGCATCGTTTGATCTAGGTTTTATATAAGATTGGAACTCGGTCGCGCGTCAGTCAAGATTTGAGTATTTGTGAACCACCAATTTTTTCTTAAGCCTTAACTTCTATAGGCTCCCATTTGCTTCTACTCATACCATCTTTACAATAAATATTTTAGTTTTTGTATTTGACCTTTTACAAATACAACTATTTTATTGTCTTTTAACATGCAACATGATTTGTTTAACTAGAGAAACAGTTTCTAAATCTTGACTAAAAAAGTAAATAAATTAAAGGCCATTACGACTCGTAGGGCGCCGATAGCAGGTGTCGATTCTGAACGCCTAATGAGGATCACCTTTCATGACAAGAGTAACTCTTGGAGGATTTTTCATTTCCTCATAAGAGGCAGTAAACCCCTGAAAAAAATGTTTGCAATAATATGATTTTGAAAGACTATTTCCATTTCTCATATCATTCATCACTTACATTTATTTTCTGCTGTTTCTGTTTGTCAGATTTGTTGTATCACCCGCTGTCATAAAACACTCGAAATATATCGGAAGGCTGTATAATTCTGTTTTTCAGAAGTATATCATACAAACCGTACAGCACAAGGAACCTCAAATTTTTCATTTTCATTCATTTTTCCTACATCACATAAAATAGCTGTTTTTAAATCACATTATTAAAAACCACATATTTTACATTACATTTCCTTACTGTTATTAATTTAGGCATTGGATTCGTAAAAGGGTTGCAGAAAATTCAAAAGACATGCAAAACCTACAAAACATAGCATTAAAAAACTTATTTTAAAGTTTTTGTAATATGTAGATAATAAATTCAAACCATTTATGGATGAATTTTTTATTTAAATTCAAATTTTTTCTTACTAGATAAATGTAATATACACCCGTGTTCTGTATTCCGAGTGAAAGTGAATTGAAAACGAATTTCAATTTCACTTAAAATGAAAAGGCATGTTCTACATTCCGAGTGAATTCAATTCACTCCGAATTTTTTTGTGAAATGTCAAAATCAGCTGAAAGACAATTTGCATCATTTATTAAAACATTGTTTCTTGTGCATAACGAAAATAGATTCACTATTATTATTAATAAGTGGTAGAAGGGACGAAAATCAATGATAGCGAGTTTGTGGAGAAGTTTTACGTAGTAAAGCCATAATTTTAGATCTTCCAGAAGCAGCGTAAGTAAAAAATGGGGAATGAATTAACATGGTCATATTTGAATTGTTTGCAGTTTCAAAAGAAGCTTCAGACTAAGCGAAGAGACATTTGTTTACATTTTTTAAATAATTTCCTTAATAAAATCGACTTCAATTCCCTTAACACAAAATTTCTTCCTTCTTATTTCAAAAATTGCAACACAACTTTTTCTTGTCAGGAGCTCTTTTGTATTTTCTTGTAAACAACAATTTATCAATCAATCAAATCAAAATCAATCAATCAAAATTTCAAACCTTTATATACACGTTTATCAATTTCACCAAATAAAACTAAGTGAATTGAATTCACCGTAAAACGCTATGTATTCGAAATGTAGAACACGAATTTTCATCTCCGAAAACTCAATTCACAAACTTCATTTCGGGTGGAATTCAGAACACCAACATTTCACATTCGGAATGAACAAATCACAAAAGTCATTTTATGCGGAATGCAGAACATCAAAATTCACTTTTGTTGCTCGAATTCACAATAAGTGAAATGCAGAACATGGGTGATAGTCTTAATCAGATGCAAAAATGTAAACAAAGTTTCAACATTATCTCCCCGATCGAAATTAGGACATTTTTAGTGAATGATTTGAACTACTGTCGATTCCATTTTAATACGTAGTCCAAGTTTGAATCAGAATCGTAAGCAGCTTTTGAATAAAATCAAAAGTAGAACCGAGTTACAAAGTTCGGCATCAGAGAGCACTTGCTGAGAGAAGCTGTTGGATGTGTATTCACCCACCACAGATGTCAATAACGAGGCGTTCCAGTGTAGTGACATTAATAAAGTAGAGGTCGAAACCACGTTAGGCTTAGAAAAGAGAAAGAACCAGGGGTATGAAAATGAATGCGCATATGTAACTGAAAAAAGTGACAAAACATGAACATGCGAAAATATTGCAGCTCAAAATAAGAGCGTGCTCTGGATCGTAAACGACGGATATCTGCATTGTCTCAGTCTGAAACCCTTCACGGAACTACAGTAGTAGTAATAATCTGGATATGATCCATTACAGCATGATTTTTTTTTTTTTTTTTTTATACAACTCTTCAAGAACCGTTCGGAAATTGAATTGATTATCATCATACAACATTCTTAATTTTTGCCCACCTTACTTTCTTTTCAAAATGTGATATTTTTTTACATGTGTAATGCTCCCCACGACTGTATACATATATATTTATTGAATACGAATTACAGCTTACACATTTATAAACGAAGACATAATCGAACAACTTGCCCAATCAAATTTATAAACAGAAAGTTCGTATAAGTATTGAGTTACATTTTTTTTAGTTTTCTGTTATAAAACATCATTCCATTCTAATTTTCTAGTTTCATTTAAGTACACTCGTGCAAGACTTTTCTCGGGTTGCCATAGAAGTTGTATATTTATATATAAAAAAAAATATAGAAAAAGAAATCATGCACTTCCCTCACTTTTCAAAAATTTTGTAAGAATCATAAGAGTTGACGAACAACATTTGCAATTATTTGTTTCTTTATATTTGTTTTAATTATTTTTTAAATCAATTCGATATTGTTGCTTAAATTAAATAAGATAATTTCATAGTTTTGTGTGTTGGTTGTTTTATAATGTCATTTTGTAACAGAGTTCTTAGTTTTAAACGATAAATTTCTTTTAAGTATATAAATATGCAATTTTATTTATTTTAATTCGTATTTAAATTTTAAACTTTTTTTTTGTTGTTGTTTTGGTTCACATCCCATCATAATTCTATTTCTGTTTATATATAAATATGTATATATATAATTATATAGATAAAACACATTATATTTTAAGTCTTTCGGGTAATTAGATATACATATATAATATAAATACATACTATAATTTTTAAATATTTCACTTAAAAACGATTTTTATGTTTTTGTTTTTCTCTTTTTTTTCTATGTATATATATATATATATCTTTTTTTTAAAAACTATATATTGTAATAATTCAGTCAAATAAACAATACTATTTATTCTTAAAAAATTGAACAAAATAAATATCTTTAGAGAAAATATTTTGTATTTATATTTTTTATTTAATCTTTATTTGTATCTGTGTATATTATTTATTATATTAATGAAGTATCTGTGTATTTATATCAATAATTAGTTTCAAAATACAATTAAGCGAGTACGAGTAAAAAATTAAACAAATTTTGAATAAGTTACAAAGTTAAATACGACTTTTTTTGTATTTAACATAAAATAAAAAAATATATATAACTTAATTATGTACAATTCGACTGTGGTACATTTATAGTTCTTTTTAATAAATAAAGCGTACATTTTTGAAGTTATTTTTCTTATAAATACCTTTTGACCTATATAGTTATCATAAAGGATGTAAACACATTTTGACTTATAGATTTTTAAATATAGGTTTTTAATTTTTAATTTTTTTTTTTACATTTATTCTTAAGAATTCCGTAGGATTCTCATCTCTACTTGCAAGGCGTAGACGTTACATTTTGTTTAAATTATATACGTTACGACTTATTTATTTATTGCGATCCCATGAGTTATGGACTCAAAATTGTCTTTTTATTAATAGTTATATAATAATAGAATATTTTATTAAAAATAGTAAATACATATATAGATATACGTATTTATATTATAAACTATAAATTTAGTGCTCAAAAATATAGCACATTTTGCTGGCTGTTTTTTAGGTTTTTATTTTCGAGAGATTAGATTTGAGTATTTTTGTTTTTTTTTTTTTATAATTTAATAATTTACGTTTGTTTTATTATATAATTTTTTTTCTAAGTATTTATATGTTTAAATAAATTTAAATAAAAACAATTTACTTCGTCAATGGGTATACGTAGATATGGGTTTAATATTTCTAAATTGTATTTATTTTAATTGTTGTTTTTTTTTCAATTTTTTTATATAGTTTAATAAAACAACACAAATGCAAATATAAATTCCAATTTAATTTAATGAATATGCATTTTTATAACTTTATTAATTATATTTGTTTTATTTTAATTTAAAAATTTTGAATTAATAAAAAAAAGATCTTTAAAAGTCTTTCTATTTTGCCTAGTTGTTTTTTTATCATAAAACGCTTTTGCATCGTTGATAAATCAGAATAGAATGGGTTTGTATGTGTCAAGGAAATTATTCAAATTTGCATTATTAAACTAAAATAAATATCTTAATATATAAATAAAATAAATGGGCTAAACTCTTTTTTGTCGTGTTTTAGGTCTGAATTAGAATTTTTAAATTTTGACTTACGAAGAAGAATATACCAAGAATATTGTATACATTCTCATAGAAAAAATACTATTTTTTTTAAATATTTTTTGTTTGTATTTATCAATAATGAAATCAAGAATTTATAAAGTAATTAGCCACAAAATTCATCAAAATGTCATTTTGATGGTAATTCCATCTCTAAATATTGATGTTAACGCTTAAAAGACAATGGGGAAAATGGTTCTGGATTTTTACTCAAAGTCTCCAGTACAGTATGTTCAGTCTATTCGATGCCGATGAAGGAATTCCAATAGGGACGCGTGGATGTCAAAATTGAAAAAAAGTTGGGAGTTATCCACGAATTTTTGTCAATCACCGATACGATATTTGACATTTATGAAAAATGATGGATTGTTATTTTAAAAACTAACACAATCACAACAGACAAAGAAAATTAAATTGCTGAAAAATGAAATGTCAAATAAAATATCTATCTAAAACTGTTTATGTTTGATCAATAATCACAATATTTATTTGACAACCATAACACCATTTATCAATCAATTGATATTTGACAACCGGACTAAGGATGCCAATTTGGGGCAAACAAAATTGGTAATCATCGATGTGCTTAGCTCTCGGTTGATTGTCATAGATATTCCATAATTGCTTTCGAATAAGTACGGACCGATTATACCGCCGCGACGTCAAAAACACAGTGACTTTCTGCTAAAATACTTTTGGGTTTCTATCGTTTTACCCCTGGCAATTTTGCTTGTTGACCATCTCAACCAAAAATGGAATCGTAGATGCAGATGAACTTTTTTGCTGAAATCGCTTATAACTGGTCCAGATTATAAAGTTTTATCGTTTTCATGATGCTATGATGATTTGTTGCTGTATGTAGGAGAAAAAACAGCAAAAACAACATGGCCGTTATGAACGTCCTTATAGGAAAACCTTATCGATGAAGTTGAGAAACATAGGTCCCTATCTACCACGAACATTCTTTTGAGTTATATTTTTTTAATTACTTTTTGTTGTTTAGAATTCATTTTGCATTATAAACTTTAGTTTGCTTCAATTAATTTGACCTTTTTTAATAAATATTTTATTTCTGAGAATGAAACATACCAACAAGTCAAAATTATGTGAACTTAATTTCATCGATTATTACACCTGCCAAAATTTAAATACGGTTATCATACAATGGTTTGCGTTTTCGCAAAAGTTTAAGCAGTACTTCTTTTTAAAGTACATAATACTTACATATTTTTTTATCAAAAGCGGTTTTACTTTATATTAAATAACTTCGTATATAAAGTGAAGTTTAAACTCGTGATCAATAAATTTAATAATTAAACTCTATTAAATATTAGCTCTATTTCACAATGTACTAAATAACTAATAAATTCATTTTGGCTTAGTGACACATTAAGGAAAACAAATATAAACAATATTGCCCAGGTATACTAGATTTTTTTTTCATATAAGAAAAAATGATATTGTGTAAATTTCACGTCAACTTGAATCAATACACTAAATGCCGAATTGTGTGGTGAAAATTATACTCACTGTAATAAAATGTAGTAGTATAAGTTACATTTAAAAATCAAGGAAATGTAATTGAAGAGTTAGCTGCCCTTTTTAAAAACTTTATCTGTATACGAGTATAAAATGAAAAAATGTCCAAACGCATATTGCACAAAGTTATCATTCGAAACTGTGCATCTTTGCAGTGTTAAATTCAAGGTAACAGCAAAAACAAAAGGGAAACGAGTTCGTCCTCTTATCCCCAAACATCATTAGTTTAAACTAGTACATACGGTTGTCAGCTCTGACGAAGGTTTTCCAATGCTTTAACAATGAGTTTTCACTGTGACTTGTTTTAACTATCGCTATCATCAAATCAATATAAGACAATAAGGATCAGAGAGCAATCAGTTTTATATACTCCTGCGTTTAATTTTTTGGATTAGAATTAGATAAAGTTTATTTAACAAGTCCTTGCTGTTTTTTAGTAGCTGTAATTTACTTGTGTAGTTTATTATCTGCTATAATTTAAAAGCATGTTATTAAACATTTCAGGTTTGTTTGTAAATTAAAAAAAAAAAAAAAACAAAATGTCCCAAGGAAACAAAATTATGAAATGTAATACGAGTACGTTTATTTATCCACCCGCAAATTTGTTAAGCGTTTAAAAAATTAATATTTAGATACTTTTATTAATTTTCGGAAGCTTTTGGACTTTTGAATTTTCTATAATTTGTTCTATGCTCTAAAGATATCATCAAATTTGAAGAGTGACTTTTCAAGAGGAAATATAATTATATTAGGTTCTCTTACATATATCGAAAGGCGTCTTAGTAGCTATTTAATATTGCTAGCACATCACTTGATACCAAGTAATCTGATGAGGACGAGGGCTTTCTATTTAAGGCCAAGATTACACATTCAATATATTAGTAGTGTTAACGCTTCTGTTAATAACTTACAGTACATTTTATCAACTTACGTAAGCTGCAAGTTTACTTCTGTAAGACTTAGGTAAGTGGTAAGTAAAACTTACATGTGTAATCTTGGCCTAAGTAAGGCATACACCTATAAGTTTTACTTGCTACCTACAGGAGTTTTACAGAGGTGTCTTACTTGGAACAAACCCACTAAAAAAAAGTTTACCGAAAATTTGGTTTACCGTTATAATGAAACTAATTTACTATTTGTGTAACTTTGCACCAACGTGTTTTTCAATATGACGTTCTCCGGTTTCATCACCCATCCCCCAGGTTTTGAAACTAACCCACGGAATTATACTAGTACATTTTAAAGTAGTTGATTTAATAAGAAACTAATAAATCTAAGGGCATATATACTTAATTAAAAATCAAGTTAAAAAATTTGTACTTATTAGACAAATGGGTGATCACAACCACTTTTAATTAAAAAATTTTAAAACTTTAGAAATAAACACAGTAAAATAGAAGCAAAACTTGAAGTGCAGTAAGATTAAAAATAAAATTAAGAGCGTTAGATAAAACCTGCCTCTTGGCTTAGTTGAGAATTTAAATTCAATAAAGAAAACGCGGAGCGTATAGCCGCAACTCAGATGTTGGTTTAATTATAATTATCACTCGCGTATTTTATATCAGATGAAAAATGAAATGGATCGAATTGGAAGATATCTAATTCGTTGAAGCATATTTTGAATATTTAGTAAGAAATTTAATTAATAAAATGAGCAAAACCATTTCACAACTCTATTTTAAAGCTATTTCTACGTTTTTCTGTAAGTTAATATTCATACATCCGAATGATGCAAACTTAATTTGAACAAGGGAAAGATGAAAAGTCACTCATCAATTGACATATTAAAATAGAAATTAAAGAAAAAAGAAAGAAGAAAGAAGGTAACATTTCATGATTACTATTAATGACCGTATGGATTCGTTCAAAGCAAAATTCACGATTCTATCAATTCTAAAGTTTGTTTTTAATAGATTTTCTATTTAAAATACAAAATAATTCAATATCCTCTCGACACACAACCCACAAATTGCTTCAACCATTTTTTTCTTTGCTTTTAAAAATGCTTTAGAAGTTTGACTATATTACAAATATTCATTTCTATATTTTGTTTCACTTTTATTTTCGTGTCTTTGTTTTTGTTTGTTAATTAATGTTTTAGAGAAAAAAAAAACATAACATTTATAGAAAATCAAATAATTTATAAAAAAAATCTTATATTAAAAAAGTTTTAACAAAAAATATTTGCAATTTGTTTCACAAATTATATTCATTATTTATTATTCATAATATATATAAAACAAGTCATCTAATAAAAAAAATTATAGTTATATTAATAAAGATCTCTATTTTGTTGTATTTGTTCATTTTGCTACTTAATAGTTTTTTTTGTTATTTAGTTATTGTTTTTTTTTCACATAATATTGGCCAAAATAACATGACTTTTTTCGATATAAAATAAATTAATAATAAAATTCAACAATTAAAAAATATATAAAAATCCTCTGCGTATTTTTTTTTATTAATATTCCTAAGCAAATTTTTTGTATGAGCTTATGAATGACAAAAAATGTATATAAATATATTATATAAAA
Source organism: Chrysotoxum bicinctum (assembly GCA_911387755.1). Taxonomy (NCBI): domain Eukaryota; kingdom Metazoa; phylum Arthropoda; class Insecta; order Diptera; family Syrphidae; genus Chrysotoxum; species Chrysotoxum bicinctum. Next base: position 10,863,834 of record OU426991.1, on the reverse strand, counting down.
TATTATAAATAAAAAAAAAAATTACTTAACCTGATATTTGACCTGTTTAAGGCAGAATCCGCATGGCATGGTAGACAGTTTGACTGCATACGGGGCAGCATCCATCTACAGATGTACATATGTGGTTGGCGCATTCCATGCAGAACATATTGTGGCCACATGGCACCAAGGCAGCAGTGACTTCCTTATCTCCGCAAACCAAGCACTCGCGACGAATATTGTTGAGCTGTTGTGACGAGGTGGATACAATACCAGCTCGATTGCCATTGCTGATAACATTGGCAGCAGAAGTGGTTGAGATCATATGATTTATATTATTGCTGCCGGTAGAGCCACCAGCCCCACCGAGCAGTGAGTCAGTTGGACTGACCGACTGGGACGGTGAACAACCTATTGGACCTGTGACGGATGGTAATGTCCAGATGTTTGGTGATTCACCGAGACCCTCGTCGACGTCGAGGGATTCACCGAGATTCTTCCATATATTCATCAGCTCGGGACGCGAGTTGGTAGCACTTTTCGACGAGGTGGACGACGAGCTGGAAGAACAGGATCGGCTTCCACCTGTAGATGTTCCATTGACTCCTGCGTGCATGCCATTGCCGTTGACTGAATTGTTGACTATACCACTGTTGGCAGTATTGCCTCCCATAATAGCTCCATTGAGACCATTCATAACTAAATTCGATGCAGAAACAACTCCGTTACCGGCTTGGTGAAGCTGGTATTGCTGTTGTTGCTGCTGCTGTTGCAGGTGGTGATTAGAGTTACCGTTGAAAGGACCAATATTCGATGCATTCGAATGCATAGCTTGGTTTGGCACAACCATGTTACACCCCGATCCATCGTCGGGTGACACTTGGGCATCAACATAATCAAACGTTGAGCAAATGCCATTCTTATAAATGGACGCTAGAAACTCCGGACTCAACTCATCGCCAATGAACATTTGACTTAGCGAGTTAATGGTTTGCACCGAAGGCGACAAATTGCCTGTGCGTAGAGCGATATGAGCTTCGATTTGTTTGCGGGCCGCTTGTACATTATCGGGTAGGCCGGTTACTTCGAAAATTGGCTCCTTTTCACGTGACGGAGTCACAATATAGGTGTGCGTTTCTTGTTGTATGTGCTTAATAGTGGCACCTTTCGGGCCTACAACCAACCCAACTACACGATACGGTACCCGTACTTGTATAGTTACTTGGCCAGGAATCGATGGAGGGCCGGGTGGTACTTTGCCCAAATTACCGGCCAGAACGGGCTTGCGACTGGCGCGAATCAAACTAAAATGTTCAGCAGCTGATAGAATTTCACGTTTAGCCTTGGCAACATCTTCTTTGCGACCAGTTACAACGAAAACAGGTTCTTCGCCACGAACCGGAGTTTTGATGTAGGTATTTGTTTTGGCACGTAGCGCTTTGATTTTACATCCTGCAAATTAAAAAGTAATATCATTTTAATTATTTATTGTTTTTTTTTTTTTTAACGAAAAATGGAATCTAAATTTGCTCTAAAAAATGCCAACATTCAAATCGCACTATAATTGTGTTATAACACCTGAAAAATAAATAGGTGATGCAAGCGCCTTTAATGGACAAAGCTTCAGGCCCCGTAGTGATTTTTCGACCATACATAATAACAAAACGCTTTATATTGGAATTGCTCCTTTTTATGTTACATTGGTTTCAGACCGAAAAAAAGAGTACAACGCGTTCAACAAAACACGACTATATTACTATTGTTCTAGTTAAGTATTTTATTTATTTACTTAGTTTTTAATAAAGCAAACTTCAAAATATAAATTTATTAATTAATAGAAGTGATTATAGTCTTGGTACTCCCGAATTTTCGGTCTTCGTCGTTAAACACGACAGTTTGGCAACACTTAATTTGAAACGAGATTCAATATGGCCAATTCTCTAATTTAAAATTCAATCATTAAATTTAAAATTCGCATTTGATTTTAGATATGCTATTTTTAAATTTGAAAAAACCCTTGAGAATATTAAGAAATTTTTAAAATCAAGGAAAATTTATTTCATTTCCTTCACGCCACGAGAGGAAAAGAAAAACCTACTTCTTCTTAAAGGTATGTACAGCCACTAAGGTAATCACAGTTTAAATCCAAAAAGGGACAAGGAAAAGTCTACAATAACTTAGTTGTGGAACTATTTGTTTAGTGACGCGTAAATAAAAACTTTGCTCAATGAACCAGAAGATGTATCAAGTATAACGAAGTTCACGAGCTGTATGGTATGCAAGCTTCCTGAAAGAAGAAATTTTAACCAGCTTCAAGGGCTTTCGAAAGGAATAAGTTTCCGACAGAGAAAAAAAAATTGTTGCTAGTTCCGCATGTACTTAAACTCGCCCTTGAGTAAGCTTTACAGCCATGGTCAAAGGAAACTTAACTCTGAGACCAGCAGCAACAAAGATCAAAATCATCCATAACATAACGACTTGTACTTGTGTACTTGTGAGATTCAGCCCAACAAATTCTACTAAACAATGAACTCCACTGGATTTTTGCTATAAAGAAAAGGCCGTAGAGCAGTGCTACCAAATTACGCCCCTCTCAGCGAAGGATACAATCCCATTGATTTGGCCACCATTTTTCCAAATATGAAATTAATGGAAATTTGCATAAAAACTTATAATGTTAACTCATTATCCATACTGTAATAAAGGACGTCATTCAATATGTTCATTCAGAACAACATTAGTGAGACCAATATGGCAAAGCGAACACCATACAGACAAAATTCACCCTTAAAATTAGTTAATATAAGGTTAGGTAGAGGAGAGACCTTTGCCGTTAACGGCATTCACATAAAGTTCACATTCACAGCGACCTGAATACCCTTAACAGCATCCTAAAGGGATGAACCAAATTTTTACATGACCACAAATTAAGTCAAACAATACTTCCCAATGGCATTTGGTTCCACCGCTCATCTATAATAACAAACTGTTTTGTCTCCAACTCTCTTCCTCATTTTTATAAATGATATCTTGTCTAAAAATTCTAATCCACGACGACTCTACTCTCAGCTTCTCATACTCGTTTTCAAATTCACGTCCATCTTCTTCAGAAACTCTGATCCTTACAGCATTGTTAAATGGGGTATAATCGTGTGCAGTTTAATGCTTCGAAAACTCAATGCTGTCTTATGCTTTTATCCTTAAATGGCACTTTCATAGAAGAAACCAAAAAGCTGTCAGTACTATGTATGTGTGACAACGACGATCTTCGGGTGAATAACCTTTCTAATCCTATCTAACGCTGGGGACTTAAAGAAAAATTTTCACAAACAAATCCATTTCCTTAGGCTGAAAAGGCTTCCTTTCGTGATTTTAGATCGGTACGAATTCTATATTCCTGGTTTTGTTTCCATTTTTTTGGTGTGCGAAGAATATAACGCGGAATAATGCTCGATATTTCAGGGGAGAAAATTGAGCGGGCGAAACATGTGACGAAGAAGGAACATCTGCCAAAAAACAATCTCAGACATATTATGTTCAACGATAGCTTGAAATTTTCAATTAGATCTAGAAAAAGGTCACGTAAATATATAACAATCTTTAGCATTTAGCATTTAGATAGCTTGGAATCAAATTGATCCAAACCATAGGAGAAGGTGAAAATGGACGCGGGTTTAGAGGTGTAAGTTATGGTAGATGAGGAAGTGGACGTGGACGCGGCGAAGTACTCGTAGCGACTGGTGACCGTAGAAGTCGACTGATTCTGATTCTGGGACCTCCATGTCTCCATTACGCAAAGACATTTAATTTCAATAGTTTGATCAGAGCAATTACAAATTGATGAACAAGACTTTGGCAGTGCAATTTCGTTAAGAAGTAGTTCACCGCCTTTAGAAACACTCAACCATATTTAAAAAAAAATTATATAATTTAAGCATTAATTAAATACTTATTTCCACTGACAAAATTGAGCACATAATAATTTTTAACAGGTAGACTCAAAACTATCTTCTACACTGAGCTAATAAAAGACAATCCTTACTTAGATTTTCTTACTTAAGTTGGCGCTACAGTCCAAGACGGACCAGGGCTTTAACTAAAAAGCTTCTCCAGCCAACTCGATTTGAGTATGGCATCCTGTTCTTAGCTCAAACTACTAAAGGAGTTGTTTTAGTCATTTAAAGAAACAATGAATATTATAGTTATAAACCTTTTTCTCTTGTAACACTCTTTTTAAATTTTTTAGTCTTTTACATAAGAGCAAGCTCCTGCTATCCAGTCGTGCATTTTACATTTATACATGGACTGTCATGCAGAATATCTTGGGTTCGATTTTCAGTCGCTGCAAAAAAGTTGTTGCCAAATCCTCTTAGAGTATTTCTTGTCATTAGCCGTTCGGAATCGGAAGAAAATTGTAGATCCCCTCATTCCTGAAAACAGGCGCACAAAATGGTTGTTACAAGATAAACGGCAGGAAATTAAGACTTTTCAATCAGACAATTTTTAAACTTGGAAATAAAACGAGCAGAAAACTCAAACAATTAAAATTTGAAATCGCCAAAACCAAATAACGATTCTCCTTATGGATAAATCAAGCGACAAATGGTTTGCGATGAAAGCATACTTTCTATCGCATGCCATGAAAATGTAGCTGTGATGGCTGTCTCCACTTGCAATTGTGAAACATACTTCAAAACTTGCTCTGAATTCATCGCTAGGTACAGGCAGTGATAGTTTGGGGTAGGGAAATCGAAAAGAGACTATAGGAGTTGAATTAAGTGTTCAATAAATTTCTGTTGAATAATGATATAGCTAATATGACAATTACTGCCTGTCTTGATTCTGCAGCCAGGGACCTCATCTAACATTTATGTGAGAAATTTAGGCTTACAAGTTTTAAATCCCACTTGTTCTTTATTTTGTCGGTCGTTGGTCACTCTCATGTGAGTAGTCCTTAAAACAATTTAAATCTTTTGTCAACATTTTTTTAAGGGTACTATCTCTAACGAGGAGTTGAGAAATCCACTACCTCTTCTCTTATCATGAAAAGTACTTCTTATATAACCCTCTCGGACTTCATTATGACACGCACACAGTGATAGCTTAGACTTGTATTGTAAGTCGCCAAGTACAAATTCTCTACGAAATTTTGTACCAAAACATGTAATATATATATAATATTTATCCGATTCTGCAGCATTGATGAGTCGCTGCTAAATAAAGATATATAAAAAAAGAAAATTATTTCTGTTCTGTTGATTAATAGTCTGACCACGGGTACTATTATTCTAGGTGTCTGAATTTAATCAAATTCAAATAAGAGTCGGTAAACATCGACCAATATTTGCATCTTAGAAGGCTACAACATCATCTAACTGATGAGCCCACAGTCGTACCTAGACGAAAAGCACTTTGGAGTTGTTTCACTTTAACTTTCAATTGAAATTAAATTAAATCACTCCACTCAAGTCGTTTGCGATAGAAATATTTCTCTTAAACTTTTAAGTACGATTAACTGAAAATCTCGAAAGCAAATAAATAAACTAGAAGCCAAAGACTAACCTAAGCCTATACTCTGTCCAACAAAAATTGTCAGTACAGGCCTTATGGGAGAGCTTTTTCTAAAGCAGTGGCGCCTGATGCACCCTCACTACAATGCGTTAGGAAAAATGCCACTAAAAAAAAGAGCAAGCCACTGACTTTTCTTAAGGAATTGTTGTTGTAATTCTTTGCAAAAAGTTGTACACCCCAACACGACCGTCGTATCCCACTGCTGATGAGATACTGTCAACTGTCAAGATCAAGACAAGAGTGTCAAGTGTCACTCAATACGATCGCGCGCTCTTTATCTACATCAAAACAGAGTTACCATTATCATTCTCAATTGCAAGCAAAGAGCTTTTTCAGTGGTTTTTATTAAGGAGCTTTTGGGATTTGAAGCTTTTGAGAACACTCTTTAAGAAGATGAGTATGTTGAGTGTTGCCGTATTGCTTTTCAACTTAAAAAAACACGCCTATTATCTTACCGCTTGGCGTTGTGGGAAAAGGTAAAATGAATATTGTTTTCAGTCGTTTTGAATCGGCATACGGTAGCCCTACGCGTTTTTTACCTTCATTTGCGGCGATTTATAATTTAAACTACGGAATCCCTGTGAGAGCTTTAAAAGGCGACACACTTATGCATGGCAATGCAACCAGAATGAGAGACAAACGTCCTATCTTCCCTGTACTGACAATTTTTGTTGGGCAGAGTATAGTAACTTCACACAATTTCTGTAGGCGTGTTGTCGGCATGAACGGAGGATACCTACAATTTTCTCTCGAGAGCAAACGACTTGAAAGAATTGTCTCTTCCTTTTCCTTTTTCTATATTTTTTTAGCGAGAAGAGGTAGCAGATCTGGGATGAAACCCAGATCTTCGTTTTTTGAAATTTTAAGCTGACGTTGAATTTGAGGTTCTTAAACATCAAGCTCAACAACACTTGGTTTTTTTTCCAAATTTTTCACGTTTGGAATTCAAGAAACTAAGAAAATCGGTTACTGCTTCGCTTTTAACATAAACCTTAGATCCCATATGGAAACAATAATTGAACAACTTGATCATGGAGTAGAACACATAATTACTGATTTGCAACAGGATGCAGAAGAAGGTACTAAAATAAAGAAACTATAGTAAAATATTAATGTCAAAATAAAAGAGCTAATACTGGAAAAAAGAAGGTTCTTAACTGTTTTAACAATGAACTAAAATACAATGCACGACTGGATCGCACGAACTTGCTTTTATGTAAAAGTACTTTGGAATTTAAAATACATTTTATAAATATAAAACATGGATTTAATGAGATAAAAATGTTCAAATGCATGAAATTGCCGTTTTATTTCCATAAAAGTATGAATTTATGCAAACAAAGCTCAAAAATCCTTATATATAATTTTTTATATAAAAATTAAAAAATTTCAAGAAAAAAATTTGGGATGCCAATTGTAAGTATTTCGTAACAAAGATTTTAGAAAATAATTCCAAAAAATAATCGTTCACACGTTTTGAAGATATTAATTTTTCAAAAAAAAAAGATTAGATTTTTTTTTTTTTTTAAACCCAAGTTTGATGAAAATAGCTCCAGTATTTTAGGCTGTAGATCGAGGTACAGACATACAGACAGACAGGCGGAATTGCCGAACCCACTTGTTTCGTCTTCGCTATCATCGCAATGTCAACTTTGATCAAAATCTCGAGTTCGATTATTTTTCCAAATGCAGAACTTGTCCTATAGTACCTATATCGCAAGTTAAAATAATCAGTAAATTCAAAAATGAACCACTTAATGACTCCTGAAAAGTTTTACGACAGTTGCTTCTACCGAATATTTTTTATAGAAAGCAGCCAAGCGCCTTAAAAGACCGCAGATACAAGACCCGCCCATAAGATCTGAAGATGGAAATTGAATCGCAATACCAAAACAGAAGGCTGAAATCTTCGGTAAACATCTTGCGAATGCCATTAAGTTATTCTCAGCAAATGAAGCTAAAGTTTATAGAAGCGACGAATGTTACTCGTAAATTCCCATTGACATGCTCAAAAAAGTAAGAAGCATGTATCAACAAAAGTTATCTTACAAAAAATCACCAGGCTTCAATCGAATAACTTCCCAGGTTTTTTTTTTAAAGAAATGCCTTCAATTTACTTAAAAAAAAAAAAACTTGAATTCGTAATAAACGCAAAACTTGGATTCATAATAAACGCATGCCTTCATTCAGCTTAAATATGTGCAACATTGGAAAATGCAGAAGTCATTGTTAACCCTGAGCAAGGTGAGCCAGAAGAACATCATTTGCCAATCATTGCAAAAGTTTTCGAGAAAGAAAAGCAGGTATGTTCAGCTACAAAAATGTAAATATCTGAGTCCGAGTAGGTATATTATACACTGAATAATGAAAATAAACTTAACTAAACCAAAAGATGTTACTCAAGTCTTTGGAAAGGTTTGTTTGGCACTTGGGACTTAAGTATAACCAGCATAAGGACCTACTGAACTTCTACGGTATGGGCGAGCTCTTTAGTGGACTACAAGGGAGTGTCCTAGGACCATTTCTGTATGTCTTATATATAATATTGGTACCTGATGATTAATTCCTTACATAGGCTACACAAAAATCGCAAAATGAAGTCGATAAAAGTAAAGATTGGATGCAACAATGGCGTAACAAATTAAACGAAAAACAACGACTCATATAAGCTTTACAAGCAAGAACCTAAATATTGTTCCAATTTTTATCACGGTAAAGCTGTACTTCTTGTGCACGAACTCAATATAATGTATTTGTGTGTCAACAAAGGGTCATGAATATTCTGTAAGAATTTTGTGACAAACCCGAAATTTTGTATGTACTCCTTCCATTAAGTATCAAAGATTATGTATGTATTTGTGTATAAGTGTTATAAAAAGGCTTAGAATTGTATCAATAAACACACTATCAAATCTTAAGTCATTCTTATTTTGAAGATAAATATCGTCTTTTCAGCGACAAATCATATTGGAACCATAGATCGGCAACAGCACGAAGAAAATTTAAAAAAAACCTCGACTCTAGATCCTAAGCAGGTGGGGGTGATAGCGTGCTTGGTAGTTTAAGGCATGTCCGGGGCTCTGTGAACTCTGCTAGTATTGCTGCGGATGCACAAATCATGCACTAACGTGTATGCTGGTTTGTAGTTCTAATGGGCTCGTCCACTGATTTATCGGTGGGCCGGTATTGCTACCTATGCACAACTCTATCACTTCCGGTTCCTATCGACCTCCTGCCTGTGGATAGGTTACGTAAGTAACTGAAGTAACTAGATAGGAACAGTCTGGAGGGTGTCCTTAATGTAGGAATCCGCTAAGGAGTGTGTAACAACTCACCAGAGGGGTGCACACTCTCGGTTGATGGTTTCTACCTCGACTAATAGCTGAGTGTGTGTATCTGGGGTTGACAGGTCATGAGTTTTGCAGGAACTCATCTGTAAGTGACCTCACGGTTGCGAAGCTCGACCGGAAGCTATATTCTGGCACCACGGGAGATAGTGCCTAGAGGTTTGTGAGCTGTCATGTCTTCGGGCTCTCCTATTCTATCGTCGGATAGTCAGGATGCAGCTGTCGCATACGTGCGAGCATTCTTCATACTATCTATGAGGTAGGCTCCCTTGTGGGAGTATCGTGGTGGCGTGGTTTAATCCGAATGCGGAGACACATGGTTTCCAGGCGTGCCTGGATTCAAGAGGCGTTAGATAGACCTCGCCTCCAAGCAAGAGGTGTGCACATGCCTGCAACATGTCACAGTTTTGCGACTGAGATAGCTTCGGCTATGTCAGGGTTAATGGTCAGGACCCAATCTGTCTCCGATGGAGGTAGGCCTCCCGCGGGGTTAAGCCATAATTGGCAGGTACTCACGTAAAACCAAACATAGATACTAAACCACTATTGAGCGACTTTCTTTTATAATTAATGGTTAAGCTAATATTAAATAATTACTAACATTAATATTTTCTAATTCACTCCCCTTTTTTCTCTTTCTTTATTAAATATTTTCGTTGATAACTTTTAAATATATTTTATATATTTATATATATTATAAGAATTAACTTCTATGTACAATTGATGGTTAAATGAATAAATATGAATAATGAAAAATAACGGTACCTGTCATACACCCGTTATGAAAAAGTTGTTTATCTCGAAAACGGATCTAAGGATTTTAATTAAAAAAAAAATACCAAGAATTGTACAGGACCTCCATTGAACTTGAAATAGTTTCAATTTTTTTTTTGTTTGAAGTGATTTTCTTCTTAAATTTCCTGTTCTTATTACGCGTAATTAAAATTCGCATAGTATCTATTATGAAGTATCAGAACATATTTTAAGGAAGAAGACATTCGAAAATTAAACCTATAGAAATGCAGAGGGTGGGTCATCTAGTGATTTATTTTTAAATCATAGGTTGTTTTCAAACTGACATCTGTTTCCCGCTCGTAATCTTACCGGAAAGTGATTATCATACCACCGCGCAATGAGTCGCTTTACGCTACAACAACGTTGGGAAATATTGAAAACTGATTTCCAAAGTGAGTGTCCCAAACAGTGCGATTTTTGAAAAGAAGTTTTGGCCGAAATGAAGCACCAACCGCGCCTGTTGTACGCAAGTTTGTGCAAAAAGTTTATGAGACTGGTATGCTAGTGCACAACACTCATGGTCCCATACGGTGCGCACAGACGAAAATGTGCGTGCTGTAGCCGAGAAGTCAAGAACATCAACTAGCCATCGATCTCAACAGCTCAACATTTCACGCACGAGTCTGAGGAGAATTCTGCACAAAGATCTCGGATTATTCGATTACAAGGTCCGCTTGACCATCCGCTTCAACGACGTTGTGTCGAGAAGTATCATACTAATGCTTTAATAATAGGCTGTTTAAAATTTTGTGCCATTCTCTTAATTAATTTTATACCGGCAAATTCTGTTTTTATAAAAAGTTTTTTTTTAAATAATATTTTATATCTATTTTTATATTTATCTATGTATCTTCTAAAAAATTGGCAGGTCGTGCGAATTGTTTATGGATGTTTAAGGATTTTAAAATAAATCCCGAATCGCTTCATTAAAAAAAAAACATATAAAAGCAGCATAGTTACATTATTATTCGTTCATTGATAATATTTATTAAAAAAAAAGAGTAGGTAGGTACATACAAAAAGTAAAAGAGAACACAATTTTATTATATTTCAAATGAGTAACGAAATAAAAAGCAATTCTATTTCAACTAAAATAAAATTTACTTAAGAATTTTGTCATCAAATAGATTTCAAATGAGTAACGAAATAAAAAGCAATTCTATTTCAACTAAAACAAAATTTACTTAAGAATTTTGTCATCAAATAGATTTGCATACGAAAACTAGGAGATATGTAAGTGTAATAAAATATGAAACACATAAGGCAGCAGCAGGGTGTGGTACTACTAATGGCACAAGTTTTCGTCACTGGAGATTTGCTTAACAGTTTTTTTTTAAACTAACAACTTATTTCAAAATGGTTTCAATCAAGCAACAAAAAAAACTTTGAATTCCACCAACACGCGTTTTTGAAAACTCTTCGTCAGGGCAAAGCTAAATTGGTCGTTATTGCCAGTAACACTCCTGCTCTGAGGAAGCCTTAACTTGAGTACTATGCGATGTTGGCAAAAACAGAAATCCAGCACTACAGTGGAACCAATATTGAATTGGGCATAGCCTCCGGTAAATACTTCGGTGTGCGTTCCCTGCTCATCACAGATCCAATCGATTCGCTGAGACAACAACTGAATAGAATCGCGTTATTATTTCTCATTAATTTTCTAAAAAAAAGAAGCAGCTTGAAAAAAAAAATGTAAATAAACAAAAGGGGTATTGATTTGGACCTACAAATCTTAGAAACGTTTCTCTCAATATTCCCTATTCCACCTATAAATAACTTCATCGTCATAATTTATAACTCCAAATTTTAGAGAGGTAACTAACCTAAACACACAGGAAAAATAAAAGAACTATTGATAGTAAGTGAAGTGATTTCTAACGACGAATCAATAATCCCATCAATATGACCGTTAGGATGAAAATGGAGAACAAAAATATCCCAAATAATTCTGAAAAGGTGTGTTGGTAAGCATGTTTCTATACAAAAGATTTGCCTTTTTTCACTTTTTCTTCGACGCTTACCTATCGCCTTTGCATCGAATCGTAATAAAAAAAAAAACCGAAACTCTAACCGGCAAAACGTGAGGCTAATAACCTTTTTAAATTGAAAACTTCCAGACGCATAGCAATACGAGAGCTTAAAACAAAATACAAAAAAAAAACAACCCCGCCTTATCGTCTACTGCAATATCAGCCAGATCCACTAAGTTTTCTACATAAATAATATACATACATACATACGTATATAACGCAAACTAGTACACATTTATGCTACATATACATTTATATACATATATTTATGCCGCAGTTTAATGCGCGCGCACTCAAAGCTTCAAAAACATAAGAAAAATATACAGAAAATAAAGAAGAGAGGGTGCATACAGTAAGAACAAAAAAAAATAGCTCTCGGGGGTGTACCATCCCTTGGGAGAAAGTGCACACAAAATCTGAGAAATTCCCGTATATTCTGTTATTCTCTAAACTCCCATACATACATGATATTTATTCTTCTACCATTCTGTTAGCCCGGTTATGTGCTGGGTTGAAGTGAGCTTTAACTACACTCCGACCCCTTCGAATACCTTTGTATGTATTGAAATGGGTTTTTTTCCGATCCGACTTGACGCATTCGCTCAGCGAGTGGAAATTTGCTTGCTGAGAAACTTGTGGGCTGATATTCAGCAGCGGAAGTCAGACTCATTTGTTTCATATTACCTTTGTATATATAACTTATTCTATTATCATGGAGCGTGATTTTGTATTGCAAACTCTAGCCTGGTGGTGGCGCAGAAATTAGCGCACCCTTTTACAGTGGAGAGTAGGATAACTTATACAAAACAAGTATTAAAAAATAGAATATTTTATTATTAAATTTAGCAAAACCACATCTAGCAATTACATTTCCTAGCCTTAAGATGTCGCCACAATCTTTCGTCTTCTTGATAGTACCTTTGTATTATAGTATAACCTATAGTATTATCATGGAGCGTGATTTTGTATTGCGAACGCTAGCATGGTGGTGGCGCAGAAATTAGCGCACGTTTTTACAGTGGAGAGTAGAAAAACATACAAAACAAGTAGTAAAAAAGAGAATATTTTATTATTAAATTTAGCAAAGACAAATTTAGCAATTGTAGTCCCTAGCCTTAAGATGTCGCCACAATCTTTCGTCTTCTTGATAGTACTATAAGTTTATATACAAAGATAGTACTATAAGTTTTATATTCAAAGATGTTACCAATTTACGAATATTTACTTATTTATTTATTTGTTTTCATCTACAAGCTTAGCTTAACAGATTACAATATTCAATTAAAAGGTTGATAATATAAACAATTTAAATATTTCATTAAGGTTGATTTATGAAAAAGAATGAAATAAAATATTTTTGAAGCAGACTCCTGAGATGTGGAAGTCAAAATTTCGACAACCTTCATTGAACGACTTTATAGATTTTGAAATTGGTTCGTTTAGACCGTAATTCGTTCTGTACAAAGGAACTTGAGATAGAAGATATTGACTCTTAATGTGATTGCAAAGCAATTTCTTATGAACATACTCGTAGATACATGTGCGTATCTTCTAAAATTCAGTGAATGTATTATTTGTATACCCAGAAGCCGGCATCTTTCTTCGTTAGATGGTGAAAAGATCCAATGTATTTTTCTAAAAATATATTTTGTCAAACCCCTTTGAACTTTTTCAATTCTATCAGAGTGTGCTTCATAAGACGGGCTCCAAATAATATCAGAAAACTCTAGAATAGACCTTACTAGAGAAGTATATAACATATAACAAGAGAATCAGTGAAATCCTTTTAATTTCGTTTGATAAAACCAACCATGGAGTTTGCCTTTGCTAGAATATAATCAATGTGATAATTATGAGTTAACTTTGTGTCATTATTATACCGAGGTCTGTTATTTTATCAGCTTATTTTAATAAGTTATACCCAAGGTAATAATCATATGAAATTTTCGACGAACCTCTATAAAACGAAAGTGCACTAATTTATTAATATATAAGGCAATTTAATATACACCATCTGGATAGTAACTAACTGTACATTCATACAGTCTTTCATGCTCGAAAGATCTTCAGTTTTCACTGAATAAAATAATTTCCATTCATATCCCGCACAAAAGTGTTGTGGATCTAAACAATAATTAATTTGGTAGGCAAGTTTCTTAGAATTCGAAAACTTCCGAATCCATCAAACACAATTTGGTATTAGTTTAACGAAGTTTTCAGTTACATACTTTATAGTTATCATTAAAATAAATCATTTTCTATTTCAAGACTAAAGCTGTTTTAGTATGATACTAGGTTAAAACAACGAATTTGCAAATTTTAATCGAATATAGCATCATACTTTTTCTACCCTTTTACTAAGTTAAAATCATCGAATAGGTACCTACTTTATTTTTTTAGTATCGTGCTAGCTTCATATGACTCTGACATTTGCAAACATCAAAAAAGGTTCGTGTACTTACTTTTTTACTCGAAATATCATTGTTTTAGGTGTGTTCAGAAGCAATTTATTAAGAAAATTCTTTTAGTACGATACTAGTTAGAAATTTTTAAAAATTAAGAATGAGTTAGTAAATTATATAAGGTTAGCAAATTGTTAAGTAGTAATAATACTAATACCTTAATAATAGGCTGTTTAAGATTTTGCGCCATTGACTTCATCAAAATGAAATTAATAGATTTTTTTTAATTTAAAAAACATTTATAACTTTAATTGAAAAGCATCATTTGAACAAATCAGTGGAATGCTGACTTTATTTTGATAATCCAGTTATAACAATCATTGAAAAATTGGTTACAGAAATTGATCCTGTCAGCGACTGATAACAATTAGTTCTAGATATTTGAGGTTAGAGTTGATCATTGAAAGCAAAACTGACATTTGAGAGTAGAAAGAGAATCGATCACATTCAGTGGAACGATTGTGTTCCAAGTTAAAGAAACGAAAATCAGCAGTTCATTGAAATTGATTTCTATCAGTGAAATAATAAAAGTGGATTTAAAAGAAAGTTTAAGTCAGAATTTTGTATTTTATAGAGTACAAAAATTGTACTACTCATAAGCTTCATTTTGGTGTCATTACAGTTTGTTTAATTTTCAATGATAAATGAAATAAAACAGGCTTGGTTCGAATCTAGCGAAATTTAGAAGCGTAATTTTCGACAGCTTTATGGTGTAAATGGGGTTTTATATTGGTAATAAGAATTCGTAAACGTTGTTTTGGCCTCAACTTAATACAAAACACACCTTAATCAAATGCTTTAGAAATACATACATACATAACTACTATGTGTATAGAGAAAAACTACTACTGGTTTTATATATGGACTACTTAGTACTTTCAGATGCAAAAGTGTGTTTGGTTTTTGCATTAACATCATTTCGTGTAATATTGAAGACCTGGTGGAAGAAGTGCTTGCTTACTTCAAAGCAATATTCTTCGTGATGTTTTGTGCGAATCGACGATGTTTGTATTCGTTTTTCGAACGATACAAAGACATAATTACCAACGCCCTAATTGGAAGGCATTATTATTGCAGACATGTAGATTGTGCCATGACACCCAGAATGCTATTTTAATAATTTAATGAAAGGAACATTTTACTAAATAGACCAGTTAACTGGCTAATTAGTTCTATCGATTTTACGCCATTTGATTATTTTCTCTGGGGATATGTCTACGTCAATAAACCATACAAATTTTAGTACTTGGTAGCCAACATTCGATGCGTTATTGCTGAAACATAGTCCGATTTACTGCTCGATGTGTGAAAATTGGACCACCATATTGAGCCATATACACCACAGCCATGGCTGCCACATGCCTGAAATTATATTCAATTAAGTTCTAAAAAACATTATTTAAGTAAAAATAAAGCATTCAAATTTGTAGTCTTCTACGAACAGTGCCACCACAGAACATGCTAAACATCAATTGCACCACCATATCCCCAGTCCTCATGCACTCACTTGTCAATAAAAGAAGTATGTTGTGCATGGGGGCTTACGACATTGAAACAACTAAGCTCACTTCCACTTTTGCGCCGGTGAAAAATACTTTGTGAGCTGTGTTTGTCTATTGTGTAATGTATGAACACATAGATACAAAAACAACCATTCGCCTCATCTGCCCGCCAGTTTAACTTATTTGTTTCGTTGGGTTTTGTATCTAGTAATTCCATTTATCGGGTTTTCCAATAAGGACTTACAACTTGCGATATATTTATGTAGGTATTATAGGGCAAGTTTTGCATTTGGAAAAAAATCTAACTAGAGATTTTTATCAAAGTTGACAATATGATAATAGAGAACACGAAAAAAGTGGGCCCGGCAATTTTGTCTGTCTGTCTGTATGGCTGTACTACGACCTACAACATAAACCGCTGAAGATATTTTCTTCGAACTTGGCCTTCGGTGACCCCCTAGAGAAGAAATCGAACTTTTTGTTTGCTCTAAAACTAACGGCAACTGCCATACAGCCGCAAAATCTCATTTATCTTTAACGATTATAACAGGAGCTTCTTTGAATTAAAAAAAAAAAATTGTATATAAAAATTTTCGAAAAAAAAAATATTTTTTGGATTCTGAAAACAAAAATTCAATTTTTTTTTTTTTTGAAAAATCAATTGCGCAAAATTTTAAGCAGCCTAGTCTCAAGGTATTAGTATGATACTACCTTTGTATATACACTCCGCTTCAACTGAATACGCACACAGTTTTTTTAAGGTATGTTGTTTATTTTTTTCAAACTTTGGGCCTTAATGTATCATTTGATGATGCTTACTGTTTGCTTGTAATGTTGAGAAAACAAATCAGAAAGAATAATTCAAAAAGTACCGTTATTTTTGCTCTCGCTCTCTTACAAAGCGTTCCATATGGAAATATACAAGATTGTTTATTTAATTATTGATACATTTTTTGTCAGAACCGTTCAGTACAATGTTCTTTAAAATGAAAAAAAATTATCGTAAAAAAAAAACAAAAGTATGTCTCAGGTTTTTAACAAGTTTCATTATGTTTAAAAAAAATAAGAAGCCTAGACTATTATTGTAAAAATAAATGGCGCAAAATTTTAAACAGCCTATTATTAAGGTATTAGTATAATACTATTTAACAATTTGCTAACTTTATAGTAGTTTACTAACTCATTCTTAATTTTAAACATTTTCTCACTAGTATCGTACTAAAAGAATTTCCTTAATAAATTGCTCCAGAACACACCTAAAAGAATGACATTTCGTGTAAAAAAGTAAGTACACGAACCTTTTTTGATGTTTACAAATGTCAAAGAGTCATATGAAGCTAGCACGATACTAAAAAAATAAAGTAGGTATTCGATGATTTTAACTTTAATAAAAGGATAGAGAAAGTATGATGCTATATTCGATTTAAATTTGCAAATTCGTTGTTTTAACCAAGTATTTTTTTTTCAACTTTGCCATATCTCAAAAAAAAAAAAAAAAAATGTATGCATTTATGTGTCATGTACCTAAGAACTGTTTATGTAAATTTAATTTTAACTTTTGATTTCGTGACAGCATTATCAATTTTTTATATTTTCATAATCTACTCATGCTCAAGGGATTATGGTTATCCTTTAAATGTTTCAACACAGCGTGGGCGTGAAGTTACGGAAGAGAAAGAAGGATAGGATAGATGTGTGGCACGATGTTCTGAGACTGAAAGTGGTTGTCTCAGATTTTTTTATCTCCAGGGATGGCGGCTGAACTAAAGCGGAGAAATGCCGTGTCTTATTTCTATGTCCTTTATAATTCGCATTATTTTATTCGTATTCATCCTTGTTGGGCATACTAGTTTAACTCAATCACTTGTTGTTAGTGTTATGCCTAAACAACATGTAATGAGTAAACCAGCAACCCATTGATGACAATTTTAAGAAGGTTTTAATGGAATTAAAGACGACATAGACGACGGCAGGGATCGAACCTGTGATCATGAGGTTGACAGGCGAGCACACAACCATCGCGCCACGGCCACAGCTGACCTCAAAGTACCATTACTATCTGAACCAGTAAACGTACTCCTACTCCTTGTCTCTATTTATCAAAGTTTTACAAGTAGTGTAAAACTCAAATTCAAATGTCAAATATATGCGTGCTTTGATGTGCTTTGATTTTGAGGATGGACATAAGATTATCAAATTAAGATGGGAAACATCGGCTATCAATCAGTTTGCTTACAAGCTAAAAAAACAGCTAGCCGTGGTGGATTTGCACTTTGTTAACGTTAAAATACGCGCACTGTTGGATCTTTATGATTTGCATCACTGTATTGTCGGTTATTTATGAAAAGTGGGTTATTTTGGAAAACGAATAGTAAAGTGCTGACATTACCTATTCTAATTTTGTTTTAAAAATTTATATAAAGGACAAATAATAGATTATATTTCTGCGAAGTTGGGAGTTATATGTTCTCCTCCCCCACCGATTAAATGCATATTTTGTCTGAATAAAAACACATTGAGAACTAAAAGTGAATAATAATTCATTCAATAAATCAACGAAAATAATAACTTTTTTTCATTTTAAATACTCAATTTTGTTTGTTCATAAATAAAACGAAGAATCCCTTTAATTAAATTTCCACAAACAGCTGAGGTTTGTTTATCAAACGTAGAGTAAAACGTAAAAGATTACCCCTTTTTGGTACCTTATTTAACACACGTCCTGTATGAATACATATTTAAAAAAAATTATAAATAAAGATTTATTCAAGGTTGTATAGAGGCTATATTATTTTCTGAATACCTTAACACTGCAAAACTTTTCATCTTTTTAGCGAACTTTTATAATTTAGGCTATTATAACGTACCGAATTCAAAGCATACTTTTTCGAAGGTTAAACGAATTATATTTGTTGAATTAAATTTTAAAACTATGTAACTGCCTAAATTATTATTGAAATAATAGATGGCTGCGTTTTTTCAACATCTGTCAAAACAAAACAAATTTAGCCGTTTTGTTGTATTCCAATTTACAACTATTCATCCGTTTAAAAGGTATTATTTTATAAGGGATGATCTTCGAGTATCACTTTAGAACAAGATAGAATTCAAAATGTTGGTAGTTAAAGTGAAAAGTTAATTGGAGCAAAAACGACAGGATACAGGATATACATATATATATTTTAAAATAATTATTTTCGTGGAAAAGATATCTAACGTGTTAAGCAAATTATGTTGTTGTTATCGTAGCAATACAAATAAAAAAATAACATGTTGCATGTTTTCAATCATTCACCGTAATTTCAAATTCAGCTGTTTTTCTGTACCTCAACCTAAAGCCTAAACCACTGAAGTGATTGTTTTAGCTCTGAAAATAACGCTACCTGGCATGCAAACGTTAAAAAAAGCTCAAATATATATTTTATCTTATATACTATTTTGATTTAATTTATGGTATCGTTTATATTTTGCCCGAAAACTGTTTTCAAAGTTAAAATTTTCAAACAAGTATTAGTTTTTATTTTTAGGTTATATTAATAAATATGTATGTTATTAAAATTTATATACCAAATGCGCTCTTTTTTAACATCAAAACAATTTGTCTTGTATCATTTATTCTCACCATTTTTATCTTGAAAGTTTAGGCCCCACTTTTAGTTTAAAATTCAGTTTCACAGTGTCGTCTAAGCTTTGAACTGAGTTTATTTTGTAGTTTAAGTCAAACGACAGCATTCTGTTGTTTAAACCTATGTTCAACGTTTGGAACCACTCGAAAACACATGCGATAGTCGGTAATTGGAGGCACGCTTGAACTTGAAATCGTTTGCAATGGACTCGGGTGCCATAGTTTTTTATATCTATTCGACTTTATCAGTCTTTTTGTGTTCAATAATGTGCTTATTTTGCATCACCAATTCCATCAACAAATTTACTACTGCTGTTGAACTATCATTACTTCCATACAAACTACTTCCTATTGTCAACAACACAATTGTTTCAAAGAGAGAAAGAGAATATAAGAAAAAAATTTGGAGAAGCCACATAAAAGCTACGTACTGTCTACAATACGGCATATGACGTAGCAGTTCGTTCAGTTCTGCCAAACATCATTTAAACAATTTAGTTTAAAAACGTTCAATTGAACTGAAGTTCAAAAAATACCGTGAGGCCGGAAGAGTTGAACTTCGATTTTAAACTCAAGTTCCAAACTTCAGGGGTGGAATCGGGTAAGGTGATAGTTGATTGTGATTGTCATTTTGACAATCGCTCGCTCTATATTTCTTTATTGATATGATGGAGACAGCTATGTATAGTCAAAATGACAATCACAATCAACTATCACCTTAGCCGATTCCACCCCAGGTTCGAATGAAAATGACGAAAAATTAAAATTAAATTTTGCAAAATGAACACAAATTATTATGATCCAAAACAAATGACCGAAATTCGATAACATCTTTGCAGCGCAACTCTACAGCCTAAAAATTAAATTGACGACGAAAATATTGATATAAGTCAACGCCACATGCATTTGCAATAAAATTGATTGACGTTGATAAAACAGAATGTGTGCAAACGGCTATTACAAATTTGACGATAGCAATATTTACGTTTTCGAAAACGGCCGTTTATTTCGTTGTGGAAGCAAAATATTAAAAATATTTTTATCATACAAATTTTACGGTCGCATTAAATTCCTTCTCACTTACGATAAAGAATGATTTCAATATCACAAGTAAAAACCGTCATAGCATCTACCTGACTTTGCGGTCACGTACCAACATCTCATTATTGCTAATAATATGGAATCTCTTTTAAAATAATATAAGATACAATTTAGAAAACTAAAAACTCACCTTGTCGCCCAACGATTTCAGCAACATGTTCCGAGCTAGGCACTGGAACACACTCCGTCATGTTTTGTGATTTCTTTGAACGATCTTCTAATGTTGGCAAAATTGAGGCAGCAAATTGATTAAGAGTTGTTCCTGGGAGTAGTACGTTGGTCTGTTGCATGATACCCGTTGATACATTCGTAAGTCCACATGTCAAATCGTACTGACTATGTAGTTGCTGCGGCTGAAGCTGTTGTTGCTGCTGCAGATGGTGATTTAAATGTTGATTTTGCTGTTGCTGCTGACGTTGCGTTTGCCCATGACCATTATTAAGTGCAGCTGCGACAGCTGCTGCTTGCATTGAATCCGATAATCCTACCATTGACAGCTCTAACGCTAGCTGAAGTGTTCGAGAATCTTCGATTAACGCCGAATTACTACTCATGTTTACCCTATTTCCGCCATTAAGACTAGCGTTTGATAATGAAGAAATGCCGCTGCTACTCGACGTGCAGTTACTTAAGCCGACTAGATGTGTGGAAGACGACGGAGAACCGGTTAGCGAAGGTGTCCCTATTGAACTATTAGGATTCGATTGCGGTGATGACGAATTAGGTGATATATTTGAAGATGACGACGACATCGATGACGACGATGAAGAAGATACGGATAATGATGACGAGTTTCCATTAATGATCGTTTGTGAAGAGCTTACAACGGATTGTTGTTGTTGTTGTTGTTGCTGCTGATGATGATGCTGCCGTAATTCCGCTGCAGCAACAGCGACGGCTGCAGATACGGCAGAAGCTGATTGTTGTTGCTGTTGCGATGTTTGTGACGAAGTAACACCAACATTCGTTGAAAATGATGTTGTTGAAGCAGTACATAAGCCACCGACATTGCCAGTCGTACGTTCCAAGTCCGAATACAATGTTGTCATTATTTGTGTTTCTATGAAGATTTATAAAATATTGCTTTCTCTTTATTTCTGATTCTATCTCTCTCTCTCTCTCTCTCTCTTAATATCTATGAAAAATAATTCAGTTCCCTTTTTTATTAAATTTTTGTAGAAGCGAGGATATTGTTCGTCTTTTTCAATTAGTTAAATTTTTTTTTTGAATACTTTAATAGTTTCTTTTTTTGTATTGGCCTTATTGTTGTTGTTTTATTTTCGCGTCTTTTTTTTAGTTGTTTTTTTGTTAATGTTTGGTTTGAAATTTTGTTAGTAAATCAGTGTTCTGTAATAAAATAAAGTTTTTGAATTTTTTTTTGGAAATTAAATAACGAAATATTCAATAAAATTTAATTTGAATAAAATCGAAAAAGCATGTTAAGGCAAGTAAATTGAAAAAAAATTGGTAAACTAAAAGTTTTTTCAAGAAGACCCAACCGTTATCCAGCATTTCCTAACTCAATTCTGTCTACCACATGATATTCTCACCTCTACGCGGTGCATACTGTCAATGTCAATAAAGATTATATTCGCTTAAGGCACTTCTCCTTATATGAAAGGAAAAATAAAGGACTCATAAAGAACTATTCACATGAAAGCGACCAAAAACCGCCGAACGAACGAACATTCATTCATTTTGACATTTTATTCAAATAGTATTTGAACGAAAAAATTATTCTTTGCAGTGTGGATGGCATGTGGAACGTGAATAAAGTTTGACGATTCGTAACATTCAGGTTCGTATTCACCGAGCGCTCCTAAAAGGCTCTTAACTTTACGAGGCTCTTAACTTGAAATTTCTGTGCGGTATTCACCAACCACTCGCAAGTGTTTTTCGAAGTTCGAAAATGAGAGCCACTCTCTCTTGTTCAGGCATACCCAAACTGTGAAATGTTGTGTAATGTTGGTCTTGACAGCAAATGGATACTCTTCTACTTGGCATTGCTCACATGGATTCGAGTCAAATGCGTGCGTGGCACACGCACAAGCGAACAAATTTTCGAAGAGAGCGCTCGTAAGTTAGGAGTGGTCGGGACCACTCCTAACTTTTAAGAGCGCTCGTAAATCTTCACTAATATTGCTTGGTGAATACGTTTATGAGCTTCTTAAGTTATGAGCGCTCGGTGAATACCGGCCTCAGAGTGTAATTCGTGCCGACCAACTTACTTTCTAACATACATATCTCTTATTTAAGCAATTTAAACGCAAAACAATTTTAACATTGGCGCAAAATTTTAACCAGCTTAGTATTAAGGTATACATACCTAAGTATGATACTACTTAACAATTAGCTAACTTTAATGTAATTTACTAACTCATTCTTAATTTTAAAAATTTTCTAACTAGTATCATACTAAAGCAATTTTCTTAATGATTTGGTTCTGAACACACCTAAAACAATGATATTTCGTGCAAAAAAACACTAAGTAAACAGACCTTCTATGGCGTTTGTAAATAGCACGATACTAAAAAAATAAAATAGGTACCTATTCGATGATTTTAACTTTAATAACAGGGTAGAGAAAGTATAATGCTATATGTATATTCGATTAAAATTTGCAAAATCGTTGTTTTAACCTAGTTTCATACTAAAACAGCTTTAACATCGTACTAATTCAACAAAAAAATTGTCTAACGTTCGCCAAACAGATTTTGTGGAAGCAGGACGTTTGCAAATTTCAAGATGGCAATATCTGCCACAAAAAATTGGCGTTGATTTGACGTTTTCGAAAATAACCAATGATCGCAGTTTTAGAGATTTTGATGCATTTCAGAAACTCTCAAACTGTAGTTGAAAAGTCAAATTAGCTGTCATAATTTACTACGTTTATATGCAGTATCGAAAGATCGAGTTGGATTAGGGTCGGATTTTCGACCCAGGTTTTTCGTCATTGGAGTTGAGAGCTCGATTTGGAGTTGAGTTGAAATGGTGTTGAGCGATTCTGAAACATTTTGTTAAGCCAACTCCTCGACCCAGGTTTTTCGTCTCATATTTCGACTCGACACCGCTTAGCGAGTGAAATCGAGTCGAACGAAGCTCATTTCAACTCAATACCCGTTTACAAAGGGTCGAAGCGAGCTTCAAGCTCGTTTCAATACCTCATATAAACGTAGTAATTGTCAATAAAATGCATTTTTAAAGTTTCTGTTTTGTGTTTGGTGCCAATTTGAACTAAAGGAAAATTATTGGAGGTATATAAGTTGAACGAAACCCGTTTGACTAATTAATCGTTTCGAGTACCGTCACGAATACTTCCTTTGATAGTCGAAAGCGTTGAACAAATCTAGAATAGATAAATTATTACAATTAATGATTTTTACGATAAAAATCATACTTACATACATAGAGTAAATATACTATACATGTATGTATATACTCTATGCATACGAGTTGGAAGGGATAAGGGATTAGCTTTGCCAAAACATTTTAAACTCAATTTGTCAATTCAGTAGGTAACAATACATGATGTCAATTTACAGTGGAAACTCAATCATTAAACTACAGTCACGTACAAACTTCAAAATTAATGCAACACGATACCAATTTAGCTATCGTTTTGACGATTATCGACTTACGTGAATCAAAAAAAGGCAACGCTATCGTTCAAACGATAGCGTCTGACGATAATCGAGTTACGGAATGACCCCCTAGTTTTTCTCAGACTTTAAGATACATAATTAATAAGTTAAGTTAAGGAATAATGAAAATGAATAAAAAAAAAGTGCGATGGACCGTTATGAAGGTCCTTGTTAGATTTTCAAGTTCTACAGAAATGTTTTTCAGTGTACTGCGTCTTGGGAGGAAGTGATCATAAAAAGTATATCTCATCTTAGGCGTTTGTATTTGGGATCAAATTGTAGGTGCTCTTCAATAATGCTTACACACACAAGGGAATATTTGAGTGTTGTAAATCACTAGGTTCAGAATCTCTAGGAGCCATTGGCCTCTCATTTATTTATTTATTTATATTATTATTATTAGTATTGCACAGTAAGATACAATATCTTTTTTGGGTCTATAAGAATTATCATTATCGGCTTCTTCCCTCTATTACGAATCTGAGCATCTAGGTTGGGATCGCCTCGTCGAGGTTACATCCAAGTCAAGTAAAAAGTGAAAACTCTAGAGTTCAGTTGAAATGAGATAGAAAGAAAACCTCAAACAAAGGTGAAACTGGACGTGCTTAGCGAAGGACCCAGGGCATGTTCACCAGGACACATTGAAGCAAACTTGAGTTTCAATAAAAAACGGAACTTTAATACAAAATAAATTAAAAATGAAAAAAAAAAAAAATGAAATGATTTGGCAAATATTAACCGTTTTCAATTGAAAGCATGAAATGCAGTAAAGTTTTGCTCGGTAAACAGCTACACAACCAAGAGGAGTGTCGATAGCTTTTTTTTTATTAAACAATAAAGTAGATAAGTTTTACTAAAAAAATTTTACTGTGCTAGCTATGTCATTCCATAATGTTTATTAAACATTTATTTATTTTTACTTTCACGTCCATTATTTAAAGTAATAAAATGGTGTTTTTTAACATCAAACAAAAAACAGCATTGTCCATTGGGGAATAAAAAACCGTGTAGAATTTAATGCTTCAAAAACCCAATGCTGTTTTCTATCGTTAAAGCGAAACCCTCCCCTTTTGCCGCTATCCATGAGCGGCACTTGCATTGAGAAAACTGAACAACTCTCTGTGCTCGGTATGTGCATTACAGACCACCTTGTATGGAATGATCACATATTCGATGTGGTAAAAAACGCTGCCAAGTGTTTAGGTTTCCTTCGACGTTGCAAAAAATTTTTTACCCCTTCTGATCTGGCTGTAATCTATAAGGCTTATATTCGTCCAAAGCTCGAGTAGAATTCCCATATTTGGGCAGGTGCTCCAATAACACACCTGAGTCTCTTGGATAGAGTCCAAAAAAGAGCTTTAAAAATGATAGGTGATAGAAGTATAACAGAAACATTTGAATCTCTGGAGCACCGTCGCAATGTTTCTTGTCTTTCATTATTTTACCGTTACTTCTATAAGCAGTGTTCTAGCGAAATAGCCAGTTGCATTCCTCCCCTTAAACAATTTAACCGTAATACTCGCGCTTTTAGGAATGCTCGTCAGTTTACCTTTGAGCCCAATTTCGGACGTACTGTGAAATACAGAGATTCTTTCTTTAGCCGGACTACACGCATGTGGAATACTCTACCCAGCTCTAATTTTCCTTCCCATTGTAATCTTCAAAAATTTAAAACTAATGTGCATCGGTATCTCCTTTTAAACCCTTCCTTGTTTTCCTAACGCTCGTACTGTGAAGCATTTTAAGGGTAGTAATAAACCCTTGAGTGCGCGCTAATTATATAAAAAAAAAAAAAAAAAAAAAAAACCGGCCAGCATCACTGCAGAATCGCAAGAAGGCAGCGTTGACGAATCGATGCACAAATATTTGACTTTTGTGAACATACGTTTAAATTTCAAATTGTATCTTACGACCAAAAATAGCGGGCATACTATACAACTGTTAAAGGAAGTCACACTTCGTTCGAGAAAGACAACAACGATTTTGTTAAATTGTTTTGCTAAGGTATGTAAGGAATATCTTTTAGTTAAAATAATTTTGCCAAAACACAATATCGACAATAATATTTAATTAAGTTAAATATTTTTCCTGTATGTATTAAAATATATTAAATCTTCGAAGTGACTTGAACTACAAGGAAGTACGTGTGCACCAAGTAGAGCATTTAATTGTGTATTTCTTTGCAACGACAAACAACGAATACGAGGCTTCACATTTAAATTTTCACTAGAGGCTAGATGTTTCAATGAATGTACAGAATAGGGGAAGAAATGAGGCAAGATAACTTGCTTGGTAATTAATGGAAGACTCAAAACAAAATCGGCGTGTTTCTTTTTGGAAAATCACTACTGCAGACAATAAAGACAAAAATACAAAATTAAAAAAAAAAAAACTTTTTGAAAATGGCCACATTTAAGAAATGTTTGTTTGCAAATAGAAGTGGTAGGTATGAATTAAAAGATAAGAACCATGACACTAAACAGAATCAAACAAACAAAATTATTCACGTCGGTTTCCATTCCACCACTTAAGATTTGGATATAAGATACCTAGGTATTTCAAATATCTGCCGGCAAAGAGAAAACAAAATTTGTTCGTAATTTTGTGAGTGCAATTTGTCTACTTCTGAATTTGTCCAGGCCAACAAATACCACCTTCTTATCAAAAGTAAACAAAACAACGAAATTAATAAGAATTCCGCCATACCTCGAGATTTCTTCTTTTTAGATAAATTTCGTTTTTGCGAAAAGCTCTCACTTTCAGAAGAGACATTGATGTAATGTTTTACAAAAGTAAAGCGAAATAAATTTTACACACAATGCTTTACTGAGTCGAAAATCGTGAATTTTAAATTTTCAAAATCCAAAAAAATCAACAACAAACATTTTTTCGTTGAATATAAGCCGACATTAAAATTGACACAGCTCAAAGTGTATCTTTGTTGCTACAACTCAGATCACAATAGTATCTAAGTTAAAAAACAAATAAGTTCGAACATTTTCCAAAAACAACCCTTAGTCACGAAAAATGTTCTTTAATGCTTCTCCTTCCATTTATTTATTATTTATTCATTTTATTTATTATTCTCAACGTACTAAATGTAAATTGTATTTTTGTTTTACATGAAGCTATAATTTAAAGTGATTTTTTCAATATCGGATGAAAATCAATTTTCATTTTAAGTTTAACTAAAACAACTTAACACTTTTTACTTTTCCATAAACTCTTATGCATCGACAAAGATACTTAGATCATTCTCGAAAGAGCGTTTCCCATGAAATCTAAATCATTTTTTATCGCCTTTTAGTTTATTTTTTTTAATTTAGGTCCATTCGCGTACCGTCCCAAACTGCAAATTTTTTTTGTTATACCTGAAGACTCTTGATTAAGTTATGCGAACCACTTTTGACTGAAAATCAGTTTTGGACAGTAGATAGCTACTCGAAGGAAACGTTTATAGGTTTAAACTATGAGGAAACACATTGTTGGTTAAATTTGAATTTTTTTCAATCAAATAAGAGTTCAACTTAAAGTTTTTAACTAATAGTTTTTTTTAATTAAGTAAAAAAGAAAATGTTTCACCAACTAATAAAACATCTTTCACTGTTACCTGTACATACGTATTCATGTATAATTAAGACACAAAGTATTAAAATGAATTTGTTTTAGTATACAACAATGCGCCTTTACCGGCACTTTGCGTAAACATCTAAATAAATTATTATCGCTCTAGTCTAGAGAAAAAATAATTGAAAAAAAAAGTCTGATTAAGGAGGAACGCCTTAAAACCCATACATGACTACGATTGCACACAAAGTTCTATGTGTTTGAAATACTCTGTATCCATCCAAAACAAAACATCTATTTCACCAAAAGTTCAGTATCCTTTGAAACATATATAAATATATATTTACACACACATACACACACACAACTAAAACAAGGATATACCACATATACTACGGTCATTCACTTTGAATTTTTGTCGCAAAACACCTTGTTTCCATTTATATATTTATAGATACAGAGAGCGAGTAGAACAAAAACAAAAATACTAAAAATGCACAATGTTAGAAAATTCCTTTTTAGCACAAAAAAAAAATATTTTTTTTCCTGAGAAATTAATAAGTTTACAAAACAGGGTAAAGCTTTCTTCTAGAAAGTTCACACAAAAGAACAAGGATAATGGAAAAAACACTACTAAATACACCGGAGATTTTATGCACAGAATAAAAACACAACCTCTTTTTTGCGTACTAAAACACGAGAATCATCCGTGGTCCGTGCACGCCCAAGCAACAATAAACGCTTAGACCAAAAAAATATGAACGTCCTTCACCGCCGAAAGTTAAAATCAACTGGCATTATCCTGTTCCTGATTTTCTGAAGCTGTGTGAAACCAACAAAACTAGTGAATGTGTTGATGTTTCCTTGCATTGAGAAAAAAAAAAAACACACACACATGCATATAAAATTTTACATGTGCGCAGCGCAGATACCGTGTCGGCGTCTGAGTCCTACCTGGAACTCAGTGTTGCCACAGGAAAATTTTAAAAAGGATACAAAAAAGAGGTTTTAGACAAAGGGTCCAATAAGTTAAACTAATTTCAATTACCTATTAAAATTTATTTATTTTTTTTTTAATATTAAAATAATCAAATATGCTAAAACCAATATTTTGGTCTCAATTTTATTTTTTGAGCTAACGCTGCGCTTTGAATGTCATTTTATAAAAATTGTGGTTTTATTAAAAATGAATGACGAATAATGAGGAAAAATGGAATCTGTTACCTTGCCCCTTCCATAACAAGAAAATTGACTTACACCCGGGACAGGGTCTCTAAAAACATACTTTTTTTTTTTTAATTTGACACATGCCAAACTGGATGAAAAAGAAAGCGCGGAATATAATTCCTTGTAGGTATGTGTACTGTGTGTCAAACCAACTGGAAGCCACTAGGTAGCCAGGAATAAAGTCAGTAGCTGATCCAAAGAAATCTCTGCATTACTTTTGTTCCGCAAACTAATGTGGTTTTCTTTTAAACCATTTCAGATGTGGGGGACAGATCTCAGGTGAGACTTAATTTCATTTGTAATTGTGTGAGTTTCATTTTTCTATCGAAGAATGTGTTCAGATGGTATTGAACCTTTTTATCAAAAGAAAACAACAGTGCTAAATTCCATTTTCGAACAAAGACTCAACTGTTGTAGGTATAGGTTACTTTTGGCGCACATAAGTAAATGATAATACAATCCCTATTAAGTCCAGATTTCATTTAATAGGTTTCGTTTACTTAAGCACTCTATTACTCTGTACAAAATTTAATTTGAATGGTGTTAAACCAGAAGAATTCTCTAGAAAGAATCAACGTTAGACCGAACTATTTGGTGATCACGGTCTGTATTTATAGCTGACATCAGTAATATCTTCCAGTAATAGCATGATTAGGTGCCACCGGCAGTCCACAAACTTCCATAATGGGTTAGTGGCATCGTCTTATTCGACCTATAGTCCTAAGGTAAATCAAAGGTGCTTTTTAACGCGGGTCTGAGAATTGAGTGTCATAGCGTTAACTTCCATGCCACGTAAACAAAAGTTAGGTTATGAGAAAGACAAGGGGGCCTCAGATAATGATTACCCTGAAATGGCAACCCGGAACGTCAAAGGATAATGACCCGAGAGTGTGTTGTTGGAACGTGAGAACATTTTATACTCCAAGTACTACTGAAAATCTTCAATATGTCCTTACGCGGTATAAAGTAGATATTACCGCAATCCTGTATGACCTATATTTGCCTCAGGAGTACGAATTCAAAGTTGTACTCGGGAACTTCAATACTTAAATTGGAAAGGAAGACATTTTCGGTGGATTAGTTGGTAAGCACAGCCGGCTAAACGACAATATCGAACGGTTTGTGACCAAGAGATATTGAGCAGCCTAGAAATACGGTAAAAAGTAGCAATAGTTTTTCAAGCCTAAGAATCGACAAAATGAACAAATTGGCCCAAGTACCTAATATCTTACGTGGGTATATGTCGAGAGGCAAACGTTGACTATGGAAGTAAGTTACGGCGAAATTTAGAACTCGACTGTGGACCAAGCGGAAGAATTTCGACGTTGCGCGCCTTAAAAGATTTCATCTACCTTGGAGTAGATAGAACTAAACCTTAGTGGAGATCCAACGAAAAATCACACCAAAAATCCATTGGTACTTCGGTTTGGCGAAATGAAGTTTGTCATAACGAAGTGTATGCACTACAAAACCCTTATGATCCCAGTTTTATACCGCCGCGCCGTGTAATTGACGATAAGCATAAATGGAAATCAGTTGCTGGGCTCTTTCCAAAGAAAACTTTAATTGACTGATCCTTGTGCAAGAAATGGTGGGGAAGATGTATGTATGTATGTATAATTTATTTAGTAAATTTACTATTAATGTTACAATTTTTACAATTTTTAAAAAGTGTGAATACATTGAAAATCAATTGCTATTTTATAGATTATTATTTTTTACAAATTGTGTTAAAAGAGTTTTAAATCTGCTAAGATTATTTTCATTTTTTATTTCTGAAGGTAGTTCATTAAACAATTTAAAGCCACGATAAAATAAAGTATTTTGAGATCTGGTATCTCTATAGAATTGAAGTCTGAAGTCATCATTTGATCTTAAACTATAAGGTTGCATGTCTCCCACGTAGTTTATGTTCGATGTCAAATAGTCGGGAACCATATCATGTCTAATTTTGAAAACAAACATCAATGTATTAAAGATGACTCGTTGCTTAATGCTCATCCATTGAAGACACGATAGCATCCAACGTACTGACGTGTGAAAACTGCATTTCAAAATAATGCGCATGGCCCTATTTTGAAGTTTTTGAAATTGGGTTATCTGTTCATTGTTACCTAGAAATAGAATTGTTGAACAAAACTGAAAAGTAGGAAGATGTCCATGTAGGCAATAGCTTGGCCACTTGGCGAGTGGACAACATTGCTCTAGCGACGAATATTAGAATGCCAGATCCCAGAGTAGAATGTTAAATTTTATTTTATCCGATCTTCATAAGGAGGCAGTTTATATGAATAGTATGAAACTAAAACGTATACAATTATTCTGTACTGCTTCTAACTTATTTATGGATCTGGTCAAAAAGAGTCCATACTTGTGATACGTATTCAAGATGGCGTCTTCTCAGTATAGTTGCAAAGAGCGAAGGCTACACAGGGATTTCGAAATTTCTTAGACCATCACTTAAAAGACCCTACCATATATGTAGTTTACCTTGTTCGCAATTAAATTGATATTCTCAATAAAATTCATATTAGATTAACCTCTAATAAACAGTAATGTGTGTTGGGATAACTTATATCCAATTAAGAATTCGCTTTTTAGAAAAAGCAAATGCCTTACATTTTATAGGTCTCAGATTCAAACCGTTCTTATCACAAAAATAAGAATTTCACTATGACGTATACAGGGAAATACATCATTGCTAGCAGAGATAAATAGAAGTGGTCCGAAGTGACTACCCTGGGAAACTCTAGATTGCTTTTAAGAATGAGTTGAGATAGAGCTCCTGAATTTAATCTGATGATCTAATTTGTAGAAGAGAGAAAATCCAAATCCAAGTGAGTTCATAAAAGAAACCCAAATGCATTTAATTGAAACGTGATGATATTATGAGAAGGATGATCAAAAGCCTTAAAGAGACCATATTCCTAAAATTTAACGTCATACTATCGCACCTGCTCAATTAGCTTCGGAGTACAAGATGGCACATTACCCTTTTCACTGATGTAATAAATGCTATTGTCCTTATATTTTGAAATGTATCTATGCTAAAGGACAAAGCAAACAAATGATGAACAGGGGAAACTAATATTGATTTAATTTTTTTCAACACTATTGCAGGGATACCATCTTGTCCAGATGAGTAATCATCTGTAAAATTTTGTTAATCGTAATTCGAGTATTATTGAAGTTTGTAAAAAATCTTATAGAAGTCCTCATCTAAATTAACGGGGATATCTACGAAAGATCGATGAAAGTTGTATTCCATTTAAGGAATCTATATTATTGCTTAATTACTGTTCCTCCGTAGAAGTTATAATTGTTTCTAAATGTTAAGCTTCTGTCATGAGATGATGTCAACGATAATTCTGGAGGAATGTACATTCAAAACAAAAGAATATTTCAATTGCAGGAATATTTTGAATCAAATGATTTGTATTTCAATAATAAAAGGAATGCAAAAGGAGTTGTACTAGAATGATTTATAGACACCACCTACAAAAAGTATACATAAAGTGGGGCCAGACTTGTAGAGAACCTGCGACTTGTATGACCTACAATTCTCAACCTGTGTGCGTGTTAATAGGAAATAAGGGACTTAAAATATTCTGCTGAGTCCAAATTGCTAAAATGAGAAGCAACTTTCATGACAAAATTTACTTTTAGCACAGAAAACTAAAAACTCTCGATCAAATAAAAAAGTTTGTTAGTTATGTGTCCAAGTGACATTGGAATCGACTACATCATATACGAAAAAGTTTGCAGGTTTTAAAAAGTATAAGTAGTTTTAATGTGAAGCCAATTTATGGGGTTTTACATAAGTAAAATAAATCAATTTAATTTTGTTTGTTATATTTGTTATATTAAATATGGGATTTAGATTCAATATTGATTTGAGCGTGTGAACCGATCCTCATGCTCTATTAGTAAGAGGAT
The DNA here is from genome assembly GCA_911387755.1 of Chrysotoxum bicinctum. Lineage (NCBI taxonomy): Eukaryota > Metazoa > Arthropoda > Insecta > Diptera > Syrphidae > Chrysotoxum > Chrysotoxum bicinctum. The sequence goes on along the minus strand of OU426991.1, from coordinate 10,831,051 downwards.
ACTTCGGAAAAATAGGATTTCTTATTTCTAATTCGAGATCGCGCGTTGATCGACGCGAATATGGTAATTAACATATGGGTGCTACTGCAGAATAAGCTCCTAACACTGAAAACTTTATAAATGGAAGTTTTTAAGATTAAAGGATCATCAGGATCAAAAATGATCGACCCGATGAAAAGCCCAAGAAACTTAAAAAAATAACCAAACTTTCAACAGATAACTCATGGACTAGGCCTATTTGGGAATATTATGTTGAAAAATTAACCTGAACCTCAAGTAGATTTATTAAAAGAAAAATAAGATGTTCCTGTAACTTTTTTATAATTGATGCGCACTCAAGGGGTTATGACTACCCTTTAAATTGTGTCTGTTTAATACTGTGAGAGGCTTTAGAAAATAGGGGGAGGATTCAAGTTTGTACTTTTCAAATTTTTGGAAGTGCCTTCAATTTTGATCAATTGGACATCTCCAGAGCAAGTAAGTAAGTTTTATTTTTCTATAAGCTATACATACACCTTGCTAATAAAGGTCCTAAATATTAGGCTGGTATTCACCGAGCGCTCATAACTTAAGAAGCTCATGAACCTATTCACCAAGCAATATTAGTGAAGATCTACGAGCGCTCTTAAAAGTTAGGAGTGGTCCCGACCACTCCTAACTTACGAGCGCTCTCTTCGAAAGTTTGTTCGCTTGTGCGTGTGCCACGCACGCATTTGACTCGAATCCATGTGAGCAATGCCAAGTAGAAAAGTATCCATTTGCTGTCAAGACCAACATTCCACAACATTTCACGGTTTGGGTATGCCTGAACAAGAGAGAGTGGCTCTCATTTTCGAACTTCGAAAAACACTTGTGAGTGGTTGGTGAATACCCCAAAGAAATTTCAAGCTGAGAGCCTCGTAAAGTTAAGAGCCGTTTAAGAGCGCTCGGTGAATACCGGCCTAAGTAATTCAAATAAAAAAATCGTAGTTTTTTGAACATTCTTGCATTTGGTATCTTGTGATTGCTATCGGATTTTGGATAGTCAATTCGACGAATGATTCTTAAAAACTCAAATGGATACCAGTTAAGCAGTTTTTTCTTTATAATTTTGCATGCAGTAAGGGGATTATGATTTCGCTTAAGATGTTTGAGCACAGTGCGAGCGTTTAGGAAAGTTGGAGGGGAATTGAAAAAGGGAAACTGATGCAGATTGCTTTTGAAAGTCTGAATATCATAATGGGAGCTAATTAAAGAATCTATGAATTTAACAGTGCAACCGAAGTTGGGCTCAAGGGTAAACCGAGGGTCATTTCCTTGAGGCGCACGGTTAAAATCTTTGAGGGAAGGAAAGCATCTGGCTATTTCACTAGAAAATGGCTTATTAAAATAACGTTTATATAATGAGAGACAAGAACTGGAAGCTGTTCGGTTTCCTTAATACAAATGCCATTCGTGGATAGCGGCATGGATGTGGAATTCGCTTTAACAGGCGACATTTTCTATAATAAGTGCGCACTCAAGGGGTAAGTACTAAGCTTTAACTGATTACCACAGTACGATCGTTAGTAAAACAAGGAAGGTTTTCAAAGCAGATACCGATGCACATTAGTTTTCAATATCTGAACAGTACAGTGGGAAAGGAAAATAGAGCTAGGTAGAGCATTCCACATTCGTTTAGTTCGACTGAAAAAAAATGTCTCTATTTTTCAGTACTTCCGAAATTAGACTCAAGGTTAAACTAACGAGTGTTACGTCTAAATTGTTTAAGGGGAGAAATACAATTGGATATTTCGCTAGAACACTGTTTATAGTTCCACATTTTACAACGCTATCGCGATAAGAATGAACTTATCATACCCTACCGTTCTATATCCACATCCGAAGGACAAGGACGTTAATCGAGAAACGAATATGAGAAGCTGAGGGTATCGTCGTCAGCAAAATAATTTAATGGATGAGAAATTTTAGTAGTAGTAATTTTTTTTTCTTCAGGGGTGTTCTTGTCTCTTGCGAGGAATTGACAAATCCTCCAAGAGTATCACTTGTCATAAAAAGTGCTGCTTATTAGCCGTTCAGAATAAGCAGAAAATTGTAGGTCTCTTCCATTAATGGTAACACGCACACAGGAATCATTAAGAGTTGTAAGTCACTAGGTCCTGGTTCTCTTCGAGCTGTTGCACCACCAAATTTATTTTATTTTAAGAAGTTTTAGACAAAAGATTATTGATGAATATAAGAAAGAGAGTCGGAGACAAAACAGAGCCATGTGGATGTGGCACAGCAGCGTTTATTTTCTGAATATCAGACTTGAAACCGTCCAATACAACTTGTATTGGTCGGTCCAAAAGGTAACTTCTAAGCCATCTAAGAAGATATATTTATTTATAACAAACGCATGCATTAATTATAAAAGACCTTGATGCAAGAATCTTACTGTCTATAAAACGATGTAAAGGTTTGTGCCACTGATCAGTTAGATATCAGATCAGAACACCACTGGACCTATACGATAGCCATACTGCCGGTCATTGAGAAGTTTTTGTTCCACAAAATATTTCTTCCGATGGTTATCCTACCTCTCTCTCTCTTTCAATAATGAAATTTCAAACGAACCACAAATTATCGCTATCACAACTTTTTTGCTAGTTTTTTTTTTTTTAAATCATTTACCGACGACTCCTTTATACCTGATTGTAATTATTTCCATAATTTACCGAATTTCTCCCTCAGACCATTTCTAGCTCATACCATTGACTCATTACTCTACTCATCGAAAATATGCTGAATCAACGCAATGATGAGTATATTCCCGGCCCAGATGGTATTCCCGCCATATTTCTTAAAAATGCTCTTCAACACTCTTTTCCTCTTTCAAAAATCTCTCTCAGGAAGACCTCTTTCATAACCCCAATACAAAAAAAAGGGCCCAAAGTGTAAAGTTATAAACTATCGTCCAATCGCTAAACTTTCACATATTCCCAAAATTTTGGAAAGCATTATGTATGATATTTTTTTCGTTCGTTTTCGTTGCAAAGTCTCTCATTTTCCCTAAACAACACGGCTTTGTCAGGGGTAGGTCCACAAGGACTAACCTTGTTGAATTCGTATCCTTTAGCCTCTCAGCCTTAGAAAACGGAAAGGAAGTCGATGTTGTCTCAACTGATTTCAGTACGGCCTTTGACAAAATCTCACATAAGCTTATTCTATTCAAACTGTCCACCCTTGGACTGGAACCTATCTTCTTAAGATGGATTTCTTTTTACCTGAACAACCGTTACTACAAAGTTTAATTCAGATTTTCCTTCTCTGATGATTTCTTAGCTAACTCTACACTAGGCTTTGTAAAACGTTGGTCCAAAGAATTCCCTGACCCGATCTTTAAACATGACATTTGTTCGCCCGCTTCTTGAATACACCTGTCAAGTATGAGCCCCTTATCAACAAATTCATATATCAAGAATCGAGAGCATTCAACGTCGTTTCCTACGTTTCGCACTTCGTGGTCTGTCTTGGAATAACCATTTTATTTTACCCCCCGCACGAGTGCAACTTTTGTTAAATAACTTGAATACGATGGAGGAACGAAGAGCAATAAGCGACATTCTCTTCATTCATCGACTACTTTCAGGGTCTGTTGACAATTCCATCTCTTTCAACACTAATTCCCGTAATATAAGAAATCCTCGTCTCTTCTATCTGCCCACCCACCGTAACTCTTGTGGCTCTACCGAACCTATTACTCGCATGCTTCGAATAATTAATTGTAACATTAACTGTTTCGACTTCAACCTCAGTTCACCAAAAACTCCGTCTTAATCATCCTTTCAATTCAATCCAACCCTAGATTTAAGAGCTATACCTATTTAAGTTAGATTTAAGAGCTATTTTTATGTAAGTTAGATTAAGAATCAGCTTGTATTAAGCCTAATTAATAAATGGGTGGTATTGCCCCCAAAATTAAATTTTAAAATTTAGTAGTTCGTCCCTTTTTATCTATGTATTTAACAAAACTCGGTCCAAAAATGGGTCATGTCCTTTTGAAATTAAGACTTAAGGTACTGACAGTAACTTCCTTAGGAAGTTTTTATTTTGAATTGTGCATTTCCAATATCGGCTTGACGGATTTAAATAAAATAAAATGCACGACTGGATCGCACGAACTTGCTCTTATGTAAAAGTACTTTGGAATTTAAAATACATTTTATAAATATAAAACTTGGATGTAATAAGATACAAATGTTCAAATGCATGGAATTGCCTGATTTCCGGAATAATATGAATTTACGCAAATAAAGTTTAAAAATCCTTTTATTAAAGTAATTTCTTATAAAACAAATTTCTTTCAAATTTTCCTAGAACAAAATTTGGGATGCCAATTTTAAGTGCTTAGTAATAGATTTTAGGAAATAATTTCAACAAATAATCGTTCACACGTTTTCAAGATGTTGATTTTTCAAAAAATAAATTGGATTTTTTTGTCAAAAAACAAAAAAAAATATTTTTTTTCGAATATGATTATTTTAAACTTAAGGGGGCTCCTGCTGAAAATTTTTGGTTAAAATAGTTAAAGCCGTTAACGAGAAAGTCGAAAATAAAAAAAAAAGGGTTCTATGGCAGGTACCATTAATAACATTTCGCCCCAAATTTTTTTTTTACAAAAATGTAGTCCATGTCCATAATATTGCACATAATTTTTTTTATCAAAATCGTTAGAGCCGTTTTCGAAACAAATATGACTTTGCAATACGGGTGTATGGGGGGTACCGTTAGTTTTGAAGCTACCGGGATTGAAGAACATAGGTCTAGGCTGGAGGGAAAGGTACAGACATACAGACACACTGAAACATGTTTCTTGTGTAGGTACTACATTTTTCGTTAAATTTTTATAAAAAAAATTGATATGCAAATTGTTAGTATTCAATAAAATAATTTAATTTAATTTAAATTAATTCAATTTAAAAATTTATTCATGCATCCGTTTTCAAGATATTGAATTTTCAAAAAAAAAAGTTGTATTATTTTTTAAAAAATCCAAAAATTATTTTTTCAAATGCAAAGGAGCTCCTGCATAAAAATTTTGATTAACATCGTTGGAGCCATTGATGACAACTTCGAAAATCAAAAGAACGGTTCTATGACAGGTACCGTTAATAACATTTTGCCCCAAAATTTTTTTTTACCAAAATGTAGTCCATAATATCACACCTTTTTTATCAAAATCGTTAGACCCGTTTTCGAGATAAATAAGATTACGCATTACGGGTGTATGGGGGGTACCGTTAGTTTTAGAGCTAAAAAAAATTTCAATTTCCCCTCTAGGGAATCACCGAAGACAATTAACTTCCGAGATTGAAGAAAATAGCTCCAGTGACATAGGCTACGATGTACAGACATACAGACGGAATTGTTGGACCCACTTTATTCATCGTCGCTATCATCGTAATGTCAACTTTGATCAAAATCTCGAGTTCGATTTTTTTTCCAAATGCAGAACTTGTCCTATTGTACCTACATACATATATCGCAAGTAAAAATTGAAACTAAGAAATTACTCATAGTTCCCACCGTGGAAGTTTATTTCGACTTTCTTATTATCGGCACAACGGATTTTCGTGAAATTTTGTATACAGAAACTTGTAAAAAGTTTAAAATACATTGCGCATCAAAAAGTTAAAAAAATATTTTCTGTTTTTTTTTTTTTTTTTTTTTTTACTTACTGGGGTTCTTTTACGTTTTTGCTGCCCCTCTAGCATATTATTTGCTCAAAACTAAAATAAAAAAATAACATGATAGTGGATCTTCTTTGAGAAACTCTGTTCCCCGGTATTCCGCGAATTAAGGCTCTTACACATTATCCAATATCGATTTCTTTACACACTAGGGATTTTTGTTCGGTGTGCGTGTTTCATATATGGGTAATTCTTTTACAAATCGAACACCTTTCTGACCGACCCATTTCCGGTTTGACTGAAAATTTTTTTACGTGTTCGCATTTTCGATGGAAAATTGGACGTAGAATACGATGGTCATACTTTAAAGTTTAAACACGCTAAGTGGTGGGTTTCGTTGTTAAAAATTGATTCAAACATTTCAATTGTTTATAAGTTATAACAATATGAAATCGTTCAAACATTTTTACTTGCGATATAGGTACTATAGGGCAAGTTCTACATTTGGAAAAAAAATCGAACTCGAGATTTTGATCAAAGTTGACATTACGATGATAGCGAAGACGAAAAAAATGGGTCCGACAATTCCGTCTGTCTGTCTGTCTGTCTGTATGCCTGTACCTCGATCTAGAGCCTAAGCCACTGGACCTATTTTCTTCAAACTCGGTAGTTATGGGTCTTCGGTGATTCCCTAGAGGGGAAATTGAAATTTTTTTTTTAGCTCTAAAACTAACGGTACCCCCCATACACCCGTAATGCAAAATCTTATTTATCTCGAAAACGGCTCTAACGATTTTGATACAAAAAATTAGGTGTGATAGTATGGACATGGACTACGTTTTGGTAAAAAAAAAATTTGGGGCAAAATGTTATTAACGGTACCTGTCATAGAACCGTTTTTTTGATTTTCGACTTTCTCATTAACGGCTCTAACGATTTGAACCAAAAATTTTCAGCAGGAGTCCCCCTAAGTTTAAAATAATATTGTATATAAAAATATTCGAAAAATTATTTGTTGGGTTTTTTTTAAAAAATTTTTTTTTGAAAAATCAATATCTTTAAAACCTATGAACGATTATTTTTTGAAATTATTTCCTAAAATCAATAATATTAAATACTTAAAATTCGCATCCCCATATTTTTCTTGAAAAAAAATTTTAAAGAAATTTCTTATATACAAAATTTATTTTTAAAGAAATTTCTTATATACAAAATTTATTTATTTAATAATAAAACGATAAAATATTGTAAATATAAAGCATGCTCTTCATGACATTTGCAAACTTCGAAGAACAAAAGTTCCATCTTCAGCTCAAATCGCAACATCAAAGCTTCGAGGATAAACATACCCGAAATTCTGAATTACAATGACCAAACTTCTCCTTGTCTGTTTCCTGAAAATTCGTATACAGGAAAAGTGATGGCATTAGTAGAAGCGTTCAAAAATTCAATAAATTCAACTGTTAAAAACTGCCATCTGCATTAAGAAATTAACTATTAAAGAAAACAAAATCATTCAGGTTCTAAGAGCCTATATCTGCTCATAATATCCACGTAGTCATTTAATATGGTCACCAGGATATGTAAGAATTCCAGGGAATGAAAAAGCAGATGCTGGTGCACGCCATGTAACTAGAATGCCTTTAGAATAAAAAAAATATGTAACACCATTTGCAAACTCTATATCGATGCAATCTGTGAGGCGTATACAGGATGAATTAGAAAATCATTAGAGTCAATCAAGATCATTTCTGAAAACGCACAAACGGGATTTATCACCTTTAACTTATAACAAAGAATTAAACCGATCCCAAGCAGTACAGATTTCACGAATGAGTCTAGGAAATGCAATGTTTAACAAATCTCATCTTTTTAACAAAGACCCACCATCGTGCAAACTTTGGACAGAACTATTAACAGTAAAACATATTTTGAAATGCTGCAAAATAACAAAGGAACGCTTTAGGGGAAATATTCTCAGCTTGGATGCATTATTAGATCCTTCAGTTCAACCCAGTAATTCAAAATTGTTTCTACTATTAGCAAAGCATAAAGTTAAAATTTAAAATATTTAATTTTTTTTTTTGACACTCTTAATAATATACACATGAACTTATGTATATAATACGTTAATAAATTTATATTATGATTTTTTGTTTTGCTGAATTAACTTTTATATTTTATTTTACCTTTTGTTTTTCTTCATTTGATTCAATTAAAAACACATTTTTTTTTTTTTTTATTTAGTTTTTATATGTATATATATTTCGAGGACTTATTTGCCTCATCATCAGTACCTAAAAATAAATACATGCGTTTTGTATTAACAAAAATATATATGAAATTTAATTATATATAAAAAATTACCAAGATTATTTTATAGAAAATTATTTGATAACAATCTGTTTTTTAGACATTTGTTTTTGAAATTAAAAAATTAAAAATTAAAAATCATTGAACAAATTTTCTTAAAAAGTTACTAAGTATTTAAAGTGTATACATTTATTTAATTTTGAACTTGATTGTTCTGTAAATTTGCAATCTAATAGTTAATGCAAATTTACAGAACAATCAAGTTCAAAATTAAATAAATGTATACACTTTAAATACTTAGTAACTTTTTAAGAAAATTTGTTCAATGATTTTTAATTTTTAATTTTTTAATTTCAAAAACAAATGTCTAAAAAACAGATTGTTATCAAATAATTTTCTATAAAATAATCTTGGTAATTTTTTATATATAATTAAATTTCATATATATTTTTGTTAATACAAAACGCATGTATTTATTTTTAGGTACTGATGATGAGGCAAATAAGTCCTCAAAATATATATACATATAAAAACTAAATAAAAAAAAAAATGCGTTTTTAATTGAATCAAATGAAGAAAAACAAAAGGTAAAATAAAATTAATAAATTTATTAGAATTCAAAATTTGTTAAAAAAAAATATAACAATGTATAACTTGTGAGAAATGTATCTATTATTTGTAATCGTCATATGGGCTAGACTGGGCCAAAAAAATTGACTATTTTTTTTTTTGAAAGATATATCGAGAATATCATTCAGAATGACAAAAAAAAAATTTCGTAAAAGTTTGAGTTTAAGCTTAATAAATTGTTATTTTTCTTCGATTTTACTTTTTTAATTTGGAATTTTGTAACTAACGAAAAATAACAATTTATTAAGCTTAATTACTCAAAAACGGCTTGTCTGACGAAAATTTTCAATCAGACCTTTTTTGTAGGGAATTTAATTTTATATAAAAGTAAGTCAAAATGAATTTTTTTTACTTCAATGTTTTGTCAGTTCTGACGCAAAACATGAAATTATGACTAAAAATCAAAATTAGCGATGATAGCCCTCTTAAAATTGATATTAAGGGCTCAAACTTTTACGAAAATTTTGTTTTGTCATTCTGAATGATATTCTCGATATAAAGGGTTTTCCAATAAGAGGTGTTATTTTGAATAGCCCGCTATTTCGGTAGCTGTCACTTTTGAAGCTGTCATTTTTTGACATTTGACAAGTAGAAACTACGCTATTAATAAAAATGGAACGATACACGCTTCAACAACGCATTGAAATTATTAAAATTCACTATAAAAATGGTGAAAATTTGGCAGAGACGGTTCGTAAAACTAAAACATTTTTGGGTCGTCGTGAAGCACCTTGTCGGACCGCAATACAGAAATTGGTGGACAAATTCGAGCTGTTGGGACAAGTTAGTGATGTGAAGAATAAAACCCGTGCACGTCGCTCAAGAACAACTGAGAATATTGCTGTTGTATCCCAAAGTGTTGAAGAAAACCCAGGTTTGTCCATTCCTCGTCGTTCTTTGGAATTAGGCATTCCACAAACGTCATTACACCGTATTTTGCATAAAGACTTGGGTCTTAAGGCTTATAAAGTTCAGTTAACACAAGAACTCAAGCCGGCTGATCATCAACAACGTCGTGTCTTTGCTGATTGGGTCCTTGAAATGCATGAAAATGAACCGGAATTTCATCGAAAAATCATCTTGACTGATGAGGCCCATTTCCACCTAGGAGGCTACGTCAACAAGCAAAACTGTCGCATCTGGGGCTCGGAAAACCCAAGAGTTATTGTTGAAAAGCCTCTCCATCCTCAACGCGTGACTGTTTGGTGCGGTTTATGGTCCCGCGGGGTCATTGGACCTTACTTTTTCGAAAATGAGGCTGGAGCAACAGTTACGGTCAATGGATTGCGCTATCGAGAGATGATTAATGATTTTTTATGGCCTGAATTGGATGGTATTGATCTGGACAACGTTTACTTTCAACAAGACGGCGCTACGTGCCACACAAGCAATGAAACCATCGATCTTTTACGGGAAAAGTTTCCGGACCGTGTTATCTCTCGAAGAGGTGATCACAATTGGCCACCGAGATCTTGTGATTTAACACCTTGCGACTTCTTCCTTTGGGGCCACGTGAAAGATAAGGTCTACGCCAACAGCCCAGCGTCGATTCAAGACCTCAAAGATGAAATTCGTGAGGCTATCGAGGACATAGGGCAGCCACCTTTCGATTTGGTTATGTAAAATTTCATGAAAAGGATATGGTCCTGTAAGCGTGGTCTTGGCGGCCATTTGGCTGATGTTGCGTTCCATTATTAACGGCATACCTTCCTCTTTATAATGAAATAAACATCCGATCATTTATCTCCAAAAATGCCATTTTTCTTTGAATATCAAAATAACACCTCTTATTGGAAAACCCTTTATCTTTCAAAAAAAAAAATAGTCAATTTTTTTGGCCCAGTCTAATGGGCATAGTACTTGTACCCCGGCGTAGTAGTCCAGACGATGTTAATTTATTTATATTGTATCCTTTGAAAATAATATAAAAATTATAAATCGTTGTAGTATTTTTATAAAAGATAAGTTTTAATAAATACAAATTTTTCACAAATTTTTAAATTTAAAGTTTTTTTTTTACTGCACAGAATGGACCCGTTTCTAAGATATCAAATTTTCAAAAAAAAATATTTTTTTTTTTTTTTAAATCTGAAACAAACCTTTTTTTTATGATTTGATAGGTATGCAATGTTTTTTATCAGAATTATGGATCGTTCTATTTTTTTAAATGTGTAAGGTTTTTAGATAAAATAAAATTTGTATTAAAAAACTACTGTCAAGTCAAAAAAAAAATGAGCATGTGTGTTTCGAAATACTGAGTATAGGTACCTATTCAAAAAAAAAAAACAATTTAAATTTAAAATCCAAAGGAACCTAAGCATGCAAACTGATCAAAATCAGTTGTATCGATTTTGAGAAAATCTAAAACAAAAACTGGCTCTATGTTAATAAACATTTTTTGTAAAATTTTTAATAATTAGGTTGGTAGGTAATGGAAATTTTTTTGAGAAAAAAAAAATATTTTTTTAAAATTTCGAGAAAAAAATTGTGACATGTACCTATCTACTATTATTTTTGGTCTTTTAAAACATAAAAAAGTGTTGGAGAAAAAATGCTATCTACCAATTGTTGACCAGACAGACATTGTAACTGCAGGACCCAGTCTGAACAAAATCTCGAGTTCGATTTTTTTTTGCCTTATACGTTATACCTAGTAGGTACTTATGCAGTATGTGTACATAGGTATGTAGATTTGTACTACATACATATACCTACCTATCGCAAGTAAATATTAAATTTATGTTTCTGAAAATTTTTCGCTAATAACAATTTATAGGTATCAAAACATTATTAAAATTAAGTTGTGCATTTTACTTAATTGTGCCTACCGGTCCTGCTGGTAAAGTTATAGGTAATTATAAATTTAAAACCTTTACCTCCCCGTCAACTAAATGAATACCTACCTAGAAATTTGTTGTTTCCACTTATGTGTGTAATTAATCTGACATAAGTTTTTCATGAAGTTAAACAAATAAACAATAAACAAAATTATAAAGGTAGGGAAATACATACATAGGTGCCTGCATAAGTACAAAACATACAAAGTTGCTGCCTATCTAAAAGTAATAACAGCAATCATGACCGCAGTTCACCGTTTCGTTGGCCAGTTTTTAAAAGTTCTGATTATAATTACAAGTCTACGCACTGTTTTTGTGTCCTCGCAGACCTATGGTCCCCGGCACATCGTGGTGGTGGTGGGCATACGGCATGCTTTGGTCATACTTTCAATAGCGAAAAACTGTTATAACTGTTATAAACGTCTGTAGCCTCGTCCCTAAATATAAATAAAAACGTTTGCACATACGGTGTGTAAGATGCTCTCTATAAATTAGCAAAATAAATAATACAGTAGTGTGTACATCTACCAGATGGTTTGCCAAACAGAATAATTTGTGTTCAGCATGAATGATGTGAACAAGAGTGGCACTTAGGATCGATAATGTGTACCATGCTTTGTGTTTGGGACTATGAATTTATATTAACAAACATATACCTACATACATGTAAGCACATTTACATGGAAACAAATAAACCAGAAAAAGGACAGAGAAAAAGGTGCGGAATAGAACGCACACCATGAGAAAAAAGCCAACAAAATATATGATAGTATATGTGCATTTGCAAAAATATACGGCCATGCAACAATGAGAGCTGAGAGGATGTAAGTAAGCATATGCGTATGTATAGTTTCCCCGTTTTCTTGTGCTCTGTTATCACCACCACGACATCATCAAATCGAGCGTCTGCCGCCTTTGGTCATTGTTTTGTTTTGTCGGTGGTTCTTGGTTCATTTCCACTGTCTACCTGAACTCAATTAAGGATGTGAATAAAATCAGATCCTTGTTTCTTTCCTCTATTTTTTTTTTATTTCTTATTGTAAAATGTGAAATCGTCGATAAAACGGAAAAAGTACAAAAACTCAAAAATAATCAGGAACAATAATAAAAAAAAAGAGATAAACGAGGACACTGATCGTGTGGATACCTACTATATTGCCAGATGGTGTTTTTGTGTACCCCTGCTCTTTGTTTCATTTTATATTATTTATAATTTATATTTATTGTAGCCCTGTATTTTTATAAAGAAAGTTCGAGACTTCTGGATTATGGGTACCTACAGTGGGGAGCAAAAATGAGTACATGTTTTAAGAAAATGAAACAAAAGGTTAGAATTTTATGTTTTTTTATAAACAAATGAAACAAATTATTTTTACTAGGAAAGTTAAGTATATAATTTACAATTTAGGAAAAAAAAACAAACATTGCTTCAAAAATAACAGTTAATAAAATGTTTATTAATGGAAACCCCCATGTACCTACTCAAATTTGCACGTTTCGCCGTTATCACTTATTTAGTTAAATTACTTTGTTTATTTTGCGTTTCTTTAAAAATAACTTATTGTGGCAGGGAATTGTACTGTTTTCAAAGTTATATGCCATTTAATTAGTGCTTAAAAAATAAATATTCACTGTTTTACAGAAAAGATAAATAAAAATGAAAAAATTGTACTTGAAGCGGAAAAAGGTATAGTTTCTCAACTTGAAGAAAGACTATCTTCAAGAAAAAGTGCTGAGAGAATGAAAATCTGCCAACGCAGTGTCCTTTTGATAAAAAAAGTTAAATGTGCTTTGCACCAGCAATCGCCCAGGTATACAGAAAATGCTTACTGGTGGTGACACATGCTTAATGGAGCGATCAATTCATATAAAAGACTGCAAGATGCCGAAATCAGCGGCGAAATTATTTAATACAAACGTGAGTGAATGGACAGCTAGGAGAACCCTACAAAATATAGGTTAAGTAGCAGCTGCTAAACAGAAAAAACAGCACTGTCTACCAAAAATGTTAAAGCACGTCTTAAATTCTGCAAAAAAAAACAAAAAACTGGAGTGTTGAAGATCGGAAATGGGTGGTCTGGTCGGACTAGACTAAAATATATCGATTTTCATTAGATGGTAAAGAGTATTTTTGGCATCGGCAGAATGGAACTCTTCAAAAGGAACAGGTGAAAGAAACCATGAAGCATGAAGGTAGCAACTTGATGGTGTGGAGATGATTTACGTCCGCTGATTAAAATCGAAGGAATAATGAAGAAGGAACAATATTTGTCTATTCTGCATAATAACTTACCAGAATTTGTAGACGAATGCGTTTATTCCACTGGGGAGATCATTTTCTAACAAGACTGTGATCCCAAGCACACTGCACGAATGGTCCAGAGCTGGCTTGATATGCAGTTATTTCCAACCATGAAGTGGCCAGCACCTAGTCTAGATCTAAACCAGATCGAGACTTGTGGGCAATTCTCAAAAGACGCATGGCATCTTACGATAATCCTCCAAGAAACTTTAATGACTTATGGGAGCAAGTTTAGGAGTAGTGGCAACATTTTTCACATGCTCATATCGAAAATTTAGTCGAGGATATGCGCAGGAGAGTAAGAAGTGTCGTACACAATAAAGGGCTGTGGACTAAATACTAAAAAAGCGATTCAAAAAAAAATTCTGAAACGTGCAAATTTGAGTACATGGAGGTTTCCATTAATAAACATTTTACTAACTGTTATTTTTTGAACAATGTTTGTTTGTTTTTTCCTAAGTTGTCAATTATATATCTACTTAACTTTTATAATAAAAATAATTTGTTTCAATTGTTTGTAAAAAAACATAAAATTCTATCCTTTTGTTTCATTTTCTTAAAACATGTACTCATTTTTGCTCCCCACTGTATGTGTATGTACCTACTAAGGTAGTAATTAAATGTTTCTTTGGATAAAAATATTTCTTTACTCCCGTGGTAGGTACCTACCTACCTTATATCTTTAATCTTGTTGACACTGTTTATTTTTTAATTTTCTATTCATACTACATAAACACATACCTATAGCTAGTAAAAGTAATTCCAATAATAACATTTCTTCCAGGGCATTAGAGAATTAATGTTAACGTAAAATAAGACCAAACAAAATTTAATTTTATTTTGTTTTTGAAAACAAAATGATTATTTCGTTCGTATTCATCCGGTATGAATATTTATTAAAGTATATTTTCAGGTATACAATAGAACCCCAATCTTCAATCAAAAAGATACGGCCCTAGCGAGGTATCCGTTCGGAGCGGAAATTTCTCCGATTTTGTACGATCCGGAGGATTTTGGCTTCGAGGTATTCTTGCGAACAGCTGTTCGGAATTTTTCTCCGACATTATTTTAACGCACCCGGCGAACTGCGTTGAAGTGCAATCTATTGCTTTATTTGTGAAATTTCTGACAGCTTAATGCAATTGTTTTTCCGATTTCGTCCGACACAAATTCTTGGCGGAACAAATTGCGTCAACGCATTTGTGTATTATTATTCTTTCCGATAGGATATCTCGAAAGCAATTTGAACTCCGACAAAAGAGGTACCTATGCGTTGCGGACAATTTTCCGCTCCGAACGGATACCTCGCTAGGGCCGATAAAATGATATTAAGATTGCGGTGAAGTAGGTATCAGTCATGAACAGATTTATGTTATTCAGCATCATAACATACAACATAACTGTATGTAGTAGGTATATCCCGCAGCATTTCGAAGATATTTCCGATCCATAAGAAAGGATGTATACCTACGAGCCGAGTTTTTTTTTCACCTTCATTCTTCATTCTTTAACGTAGACTCATTCCTTGAATACAATAATAATCTATTGATTTCAAGTTAGTTTTAGACCGGGATATACCTTTTTACTGCGGACCACATTTTTTTCCTCGGGAGCATTGCAAAGACATTTTTTTTTAGATTTTAGTCATCGGGTGATGGGGTAGATAGGAATCCCTTTATATATGTATGTATAAGGTCTATGGAAAAGGAATGCCATTCTTATTTGGTAAAGATATTCAAAGTTATGAAATGGAAAGAAGATGTATGTATGCATCATTCAAGATATATCAGTAGTACTACAGGGATGCACGCTAAGTCCTTTATTGTTTGTACTTAATATTCAAGTTCTCACTGACGGCCTGGCACTATCAGGTAGGTATCGAATAAGCAACCTTAAAAGGGTTTTCATACTCATTAGAATCTCTATATCTAGTGCTGATGGTAAATCAACTCTGCAAATCCTTTTTCTTTTTTTTATATTTAACGCGCACTAAAGAGATTTCAACTACCCTTAAAATGTTTGAGCACAGTGCGAGCATTTTATGAATGTTGATTAAAAAGGAGATACCGATGCGCATTGGTCTGAATATCGTAATGGAGGGAAATATTGAGCCGGGTACAGCATTCCGCATTCGTGTAGTGTGGCTAAAGAAAGAATCTCTAAATTTAACAATGCGTTCGAAGTTGGGCTCAAGGGTAAACTGATGGGCATTCCCTGAATTGGTTGAATTGTTTATAAAAATAACGGTAATACTTATAATGAAAGACGAGAAACATTGCGGCTGTGCTCGAGAATTCAAATGTTTCTGTTATAGTTTTATCACCTAACATTTTTACAGTTTTTTTTTTTAGATTCTATCCAAGAGACTCAAGTGGGATATTGGAGCACCTGCCCAAATATGGGAATTTAACTCGAGTTTTGGACGAATAAAAGCTTTATAGATTACAGTTACATAGATCAGAAGCAGTGCCGCCGCTGCGGTTGTTCGTGCGCCCGCGTGCAAGAACCTTAAATTGCCGACCCATACCTTGGGTACCGGGGGTATTTACGTTTAATAAGTGGAAGTTTTATTTATTCTCCATTTCGCATTTGAAAAATTTAAGCAAACGTGCATTGTTCCAATCTACACCAAATTCTTATACAATGAACGTAGTCAGACTAGGATTTGGGGGAGTCTCCTGTAAATGAGTTTGAGAGTGTCCGTTATAGCATATATACATACATAGTTATTGCATCCTTTTAAGATTATTTACTCTTTTTACTTGAGACTTATAGGTAGATACTATAACATAAGTTATGCATTCCTTAAAAAAAATCGAACTCGAGATTTTGATCAAAGTTGACATTACGATGATAGCGAAGACGAAAAAAGTGGGGCTCGAAATTTTGTCCGCACACGTTTTTTTTTTTCTTTTTTTTTTATGACCAAAAATTCGATTTTTTTCAAAATTTTATAAATTTAAGAATTTAAAGAATCGGTATAACCGATTTTGATAATTTGTTTTATGCTAAAACGCCCCAAAATTTTAAATATTCCAATTCATACAAAAATACGAGTAATTAGTAAAATTATGTTTTCGAGACACTGGTTATTTTATGGGAAATACATGGGCTGTAAATCTAAAAAAAAATCAATATCCATCCTTTTCGAGCTTATAAGTCTGAGATGTAGGTTGCGTGGAAAGCTATTTCCCAAGTGCCAATCAGCGTTCGGACTTTACTGCGAAAGTAGTAGATCTACTGCACTTTTTTCCTTTTTTTTAAATCTACTGCACCACTACGCTTTTCCTACAATCTACTGCAATTCTTCAGATTTTGTTTAAATAGCATAGAAAAAATGTGCTCATAACAAAATGTAAAAATTTAAAAAGGTTCTCGTCTCTTTAGTGCAAGTCTTGTCAGCTATATAGTACGTTTTTAGTTCTACTTCTCTTTAATTTGTTCTTATTTCAAAAAGTACAAATTCGTAGATGGTAAATTTATTTTGATTACCTAGCTTCATATATTTTTGCTAAAACTATACATTTTCATTATCGAGTAAGAGTATATTTGTTCACACATACTATGTAAATGAATCGGTGATTGTTAAAACAACAAAACTGAAATTTTAATTTTTTTTTTTCACAGGAGATACAAGAAATCCTATATTTTTGGCCGTGTAGTCATTGTCATTTTTTGAACTCAAAAGTCTTATAAGAGTGTTTCGACTTTTAAACCATTAAGGAATTTTTTAATATACATATGTTCTTTTTTTCTCTTCCGTAAAAAATTAAAATATCACTTATGGTGTTTTAACAATCAACGATGATTTAAATGTGATTTAACTTTGGTTCCTTTGTTTATAATTTTTTGTTACCTAACCAAAAAAAATATATGTAGGTGTTTCTACTGCGAAAATTTTGGTTTTACTGCGATTTCTTTCAAAATATGAACAAAGATTTGTAGTAGATTGCGTGTTGACACTACCTATTCAGTGAACGGTCAAATGTAAACAGGTTCCAATAGCTTAAGGAAAACTTTTTTAGTATGCTGTATGATTGAGTTAGAGCGATCTCTTAATTTTCCGCCCCCAGACGTTGGCGCCCTTGTGCGCAGCACACATTGCACATACGGTTGCGGCGGCCCTGCACATACCATTTGACGACCAATCCAAGCTAGCATTATGCGTGTATAATTGAACGAGCGAATATACACGAACCCTAATCAATAAAATACGAGTAACTATAATAGCGTCCAGCTGCAATCCCAGTCGATCCGCGCCTAAATGAATTTGACAAATAATGCTGAAAAACCACATAGACGATAACAGAGTTAAAAATGTTCACAGCTGAATTCAACATGCGTGTAAATCAATTCATAAATTCTAAACATGTATGTGTTATCTCTTTGTTGGATCATCATCGCAGAGATGTTTTTAAATGTTTGCTTAAGGACTATTTACATGAGACCGACCAACAACCGACGATTAACAGAAGAAATGGGACTCAAAACAAAAACTAGTCAACATGGTAAAAATCTAATTGAAATTAATGTTAAGATATTAAAATTTGTGTTTTAATTGCTTAAATAAGAGAAATTTGAAAAAAAAATTCATCACGAATTCCAATCTGATTGGTACGAACTGTCAAAGTCTATTCGAGTTCCACGTAAAATCCAAACTGCAACGAATGAATTGTTCGCGCGCTATTAACACTAATTCTTGTTTTTATTTCTTTGTTTGTTTTAAACATCATTCGCGACGAATAAAAAAATTGATATGTGAACGAAAAGTAAAAATGAATGTTCGTTCATTCGCCGGTCGTTGGGAGCTCTCATCAGTGGCGTAGAAAGCATTTCGCTATGGGGGGGATGGATCTAGTTCGCTTATTATTTTAAAGTTTTATTAATTAAAAAAAAAAACAAATAACAAGACTTCATTGAATTCATTATGTATGCGATACAAAATTATATTTTTTAAAGATAATATATTATACGCATTAATTTGAATATGAACTAGAATAAATATTGATATACAGTGCCTTGCATAAGTATAACCGAACCTGTAAAAATGCGTTTTGTAGAAAATAAAAATGGGAATGACACTTTACTATTTTTTTTATTGAATGGCATCACTAATCAAGTAAATTGAGAAGAAAAAAAGTTCCGTTATTTTCTCTTCTGGTGTTTAAAAATTAAAAACAGGTTTTTATATATTGCAAAAGTATAACCGCACAATGCAAACCTCTCTGAAGCTTCATTCAGTTATGTGCTTCGAAATGACAAGTAACAATGCCGCGTAGTAAACATTTAAGCGATACGGAAAAAGTCAAAATTCAAGCTTTTCGGTTAACTGGCCTAAGCTTAAGGGCTATTGGTAGGAAAATTTAAAGATCCGATCGTGTCGTCCGAAAATTCTAACAAGATCCAGAATCTTATGAGACGAAAATAAGACCCGGGCATCTGCAGAAACTGACACGTCGAGATAAGAGGCGTTTAATAAATGCTGCATCCAATTCGGCGCATTCTTTGCCGGACTTTCGTGAACGAATTGGGCTTAGGAATTTCGGTTTCAACGGTTTTTTTGTCGAAAAAAAGTTTTTTTTTTCAAGAGGAACTTTGGCGGTGGCAGTTGTAAGGTTTGGGGGGCCTTCTGCGAAAGTGGTAAGGTTGCACTTGCCTTCACCTCTGCATAGATGACAGTTCAGCTTGCACCCAGGTGCTTCGACGATTAGTTCGGCATGTCTTCCAGCATGATAATGCCCCAATTCACGTTAGTCGTCAAAGTTTGGGATGGTACGAATCGAATAACATACATTTTATTGTGTTCCTGGCACGTTCTCCAGATTATAACCCTATTGAAAATCTTTGGGGAATTTTGACCCGCAAAATTTATGCCCATAATAGGCAATTATACAGTGTTGCTGAGCTGCGAGAGGCAATTGTGGAAGAATGGAACTGTATAGACGATTCCATATTAAATAACCTTGTCAACAGTATGTCAAAACAATTTTTAGATTGGTCAAAAATAGGGGCAGCAATGTCCTTTACTAATTTAGCCGAAAAAATTTACTTAAAATAAAAAAACAGATAAAAATAAAAAAGCGGTTATACTTTTGTAATACAAAAAAAAATCTGTTTTAATTTTTAACCACCAGAAGAGAAACTAACGGAACTTTTTTTCTTCTCAATTTACTTGATTAGTGATGCCATTCAATAAAAAATTGTAGGATGTCATTCCCATTTTAATTTTCTACAAAACGCATTTTTACAGGTTATACTTATGCAAGGCACTGTAGTAAGTAAAATAATATTAATTTAAAAAATAAATCACAAAATAAAATCCAGTTTTCTGTTATTTTTAGATAAAACACTTATAACCTCGTCTGCTATTATAGGTATTTCGCGATGAAAAGCTAGAGCAGCCAAACCATTCAAACGATCTTCCAATAAGTAAACATCCAAAGCTTATCACACTGTTATTAAAATAGATATATTTTTAATAATCTCACTTCGTTGGTCATGCTTCTTTGTATTGTTTTTATTCTCTTTACTGACTGAAGAAAGTTCTTTCGGGAGTTGACGTTGAAACCGGCAGTGTGGCTAATATCTTTAATAAAATTACCTATTATCAATTGGTGAGAGACGTAAAAAAAAAATTTCAGAGTGCGTTTCTTTAACTTATTTGGTTCATGTCTGGTTATGTTGAACAATTATCGATCCCAATGGGGGGATATATCTCCCTGATCCACCCCTATCTACGCCACTGGCTCTCATGTATAGTAGTCCTTTATGCGTGCATAAGTCAAAAACAGTAAAGCCATCAAGATCAGGGCCCTCATCGCGTAATTTTTAAGACGATCGTCGTCCAAACGATTGTCAAATACGACGTCGTCAAAAGTTTGCTTCGTGTAAAGTTTCAATCGCATCGTTCGGTCGTGTCGTCCATCGTATACAGTTTGAGAACATCAAGAAGCAATAAAATGTCATTTGGGCTGTCTGGTTGTAATCAAACTAGTTTTCGTTGGAAGTGAGAGAGGGTGCGATGCATTCCTTATGTTGATTTCCTTTACACATGAGAAATCAATTTCTGTATGAAGATTTCGATTAATCTACAGATTTTACGTTCCTTCACACCAAAAAAACCGATTTTTTTACAGAGATCAAAATCTTCGAATCCTTATTTGAAGATGGATTTATGTATCCGAAATACGCACACCAAAAGAAAACAAATTATCCGGGATCGAAATCCCTAGTGTTAAATAAAGGAAATCGAAATTAGTGTCCTTCGCATTCGCATTTATTCGATAGTTTCGCTTTCATTTAATTCGCTTTCATTATCATCGAAAAATAATAAATTTAACATTTTTTTTAATTAATTTAAATTAAAAAAAAAAACTTTCAAAAAATCCACAAAATGTATGAGACGATTGTAAAATAGCAATCGTTCAATCGCAATCGTTCAGTCGACCATATTTGACAGTTCAACAAGTTACATGAAGCTAAAGTTGAATCGTCTTAACGACATCGTCCAGACGATTCAAGTTTGTATGTGTTACACGAAGCAGTTCAATCGTTCAAACGACGTCGTCAAACTATCGTCGTCTTACGCGATGAAGGCCCAGACTACAGGAGAATATGGTCATGGGTATATTTCATGGTTTTAAAATCTTCATGTCATCAGCCAAATATAAGAATCTCAGTAGAGCGTATACATAATACAACATGGCTTATAGCAAGAATGAATAAAAAAGGGCCCAGATGACTTCCCTGAGGTACAGTTAAGTGAGTGAAGTATTTAATAATATTCACTAAAAGACATATTAAAAAAATCAATTACTCGTTTTCGAGATATTGAATTTTCAATCGAAATTTTCTTATAATATAATATTATTTAAAGTTCTTAAGAGATCCTGCATAAAAATGTTGATCGAAATCGGTAGAGTCGTTAATGAGAAGTCGAAAAAAAAAACGTTCATTTATTGTCAATGTTTGAGTGACCAAAATGAAGATCATATTATTATTATTGTATGTCTATTTCATAAAATTTCATTGTCACCTCAACGGAGTGCGGTCGGCGAGCGCTCCTACCTTACAAAAGCAAAAGTGAACAGAAGTCACAATTAGCATTTATAGCCACATCATATTGATTTCCATGCCTTCGCACGACGACTTAAATGGCCCTCCGACAATTATAGTTCTACCTTAAAGCTATCAAACACCAAAACAACAAGAAAATTTATTTGAATTCAAAAACAAAATTACACGAAACTAATACCAATAATACCTACCACTAAAGAAAAAAAAAAGGAAAAAGTTTTACTGTATTCGAATTCCAAATACTTCAGCATCAAAAATAACTTTTTCATATTATATGAAAAAGGCAATGAACTAAGAAGAAGACGGCGACAACGAAGCCTAAAATCTACAACGATACGAGTATGAAATGAACACAATGCAAGGATATGTTTTTTTTTTGTCATGAATGTGTTTTTATTAGTTGCTGCAAAATAATCTGACCCTTTTTTGTAATAATCCACCCTTTAACTTTGACGTGATTAATTTTTAAGTAAAAAGGATAATTGGGCCCACAAACTTGATCTTATAGTTTAGGTGCATTAGAGATTTAAGTACCTATTTCAATATAATAGTATGATAAATATTTTTTAATTTTTTGAATAAGCTATGTAAAAGTACTAATTATTAATTAAATACAATTTTGAAATCAAAATGAAGTGCCAACATACTCAAATAGGAGTTTTTATTATCTTATCAGATATGATCCTTACACATATGTAGATCATTATAAAACATACATTACAATGACGCAAGATCTGGGGTGGAATCGCGTAAGGTGATAGTTGATTATCATTTTGTTGATTGTCGTTTTGACCATCGCTCTCTCTATAATTCTTAATTGATATGATAGAGACAGCTATAGTCAAAAACGACAATCAACGAATTGATAGTCAACTATCACCTTACGCGATTCCACCCCAGGATCACGTTACATGATCCAAAAATTAGTTTTTACTCTTACAGGTAGGTGGATATATAGCTTTGCAATTGGTGTTAGTAATGTATGACACAGGGAGAAACGAGATGGATATATAAAATTGATGTCAATTTTTACAAAAATTGTGAGTTTGTGACAACTTTAAAAGCGTTAACACAAATTTTGTCGTAATTCGCGTAAGCGCATTTTCGACCAAACCGGTTCTTCAACAAATTCATAAAATATTCGTTATTGGTCAGTTGAAAACCCTCATGAGCTTGAAGAAAAAATAGCTGAATGGTGTAGTTTTCTTGGCGGTCGGTGGTGTCATTGGACGTTGTTTTCTAGTTGAAGAAAGTGACTCAGGTAGTAATCAATGGAGATTGCTAGATTTCTTTAGTCAATTGCAATTTGATTAATATTGTCCGTCACAACAACATTTTAGCAACAACACAAAATAAATAAATAAAATAAATAAAACGAGGGTTTAGTCGTGATTGCCGAAGATGAAGCGCAACTGCTTCGAAATGCATTCAAAGTTAGTGTCGTGATTGTTTTTTATTATTTTGTTAAATGTTCAACATTAATGTGGAATGCTTTACCCGGCTCAATGTTTCCCACTCATTTCAATTTGCAGACATTCGAAACCAATGTGCATCGGTATCTCCTTTCTAATCCTATCCCATTTTCCTAATTATTGCTCGCACTGTGTTTAACATTATAAGGGTATTCATAACCCCTTCAGTGCGCGTATAATATAAAAAAAAATAATTTGTGACGATATATCATAATATTTAATATGTATCAACTAAAATAATGAATTGGTATTATGAGACGTAGGTTTCATATCTATTGTGAATAGTTCTATTGATAAACTTGGTATTACGGTTGTCAAAAATATTGATACCCATACAATTTTATATCTGCCACAAAATTCTTCATTGATAAATGTATCAACGCTAAAAACTTTCTATTTTAATATATTTTATAAAAGTTTATTTTCTGGTCTTATTAAAAAAGGAGATTTTAAAAACGAAATGTCTTTGGAAAAGTTATTTTTCGAAATGAATTATGATGAACAAAAACGTGTAATTGAGCAAGCCAACACTTTATAGTAGTTTACTAACTCATTCTTAATTTTAAACACTTTGTAACTAGTACCGTACTAAAAGAATTTTCTTAATAAATTGCTTCTGAACACACCTAAAACAATGACATTTCGTGTAAAAAAGTAAGTACATGAACTTTTTTTGATGGTTGGAAATGTCAAAGAGTCATATGAAGCTAGCACGATACTAAAAAAAATAAAGTAGGTATTCGATGATTTTAACTTTGATAAAAGGGTAGGGATAGTATGTATACTATATTCGATTAAAATTTGCAAAATCGTTGTTTTAACCTAGTATCATACTAAAACAGCCTTAGCATCGTACTAACTCAATTAAAATTTTGCGCCAATGAATTTGGTCGAACGTACATATGTAGGAATTTTTTTTTAAGTTTCACAGAGATTCGTCCAGTTGTTTTGCACAGATCCCTTCGCTACTTCTGGAATTTTCTTCATTAACATTATCAATTTTTCAACCTAAATTAGATTCGTATACCTAAAACCAAATGTAAATTAGAAACGTCAAACGCCAAAAAAATCCATTCACAAAGTAATTTTGATAAGTATTCACATGGGGTAAAAATTATCAATTGATATTCATAATACTAAATCATCAACGAGTTGATTTCTGTTATTAAATCATTGGCGCAAAATTTTAAACAGCCTATTATTAAGGTATTAGTATGATATTACTTAACAATTTGCTAACTTTATAGTAGTTTACTAACTCATTCTTAATTTTAAACATTTTCTAACTAGTATCGTACTAAAAGAATTTTCTTAATAAATTGCTTCTGAACACACCTAAAACAAACACATTTCATGTAAAAAACTAAGTACACGAACCTTTTTTTTAAGGTTAGCAAATGTCAAATAGTCATAGACGGTGTATACATTGGACTTACTCAACCGATTTATTTTGACGTAAGGCCACCCTGTCGTGTTCAGATACAAAAGCAGTGTGAACACTCCAGACTCACTTTGACGTCTTGTAGTTGTCATAATTGTTTGCCATTTGCTATGCCACTACAAATATACAGTGACTTACAAAAGTAAGTAAGCACCTCTTAGTTTAAAGATCATTTCCTTCAAACAATCGATAGTAATGTTAAAAAAAAAATAATATTTTTGTCTGTAATTGATATGTATTTTGAACTAAAAAGTAACATTTCAAGTAAAAAAACAGTGTTCTAAAATTCTGCTAGTTTAGATTCATGGGTTTTTGCAAAGAAGAGCAGCTTTTGCCGATTTATTTTACTTATGTAAGGTTTCTTTCTAATTTTCCAATGTTATTTTATTTGGTTATTATTTTGTTTATAATGGATGTACTTTTGTTAACAATTTTACCATTCTCGCACTCCGATTTATTTTCCAAATAGTGCTTGATTATATTTTTTTTTAAATGAGTGCTTACTTACTTTTGTGATACACTGTACCTTCGCGTATCATATTATGTCACCAAAACAAAAAATGTCAAAAAAAAATCCTTTAATTTTCAATTTGTTTTAAAAATCCTGCCTCACTTTCTCGTCTCTTTCTTATTATGAATTGCGAATGAGAAAAAACACAGAGACGTCAAAATAAGTCGGCGGAGTGAGTCCAATGTGAATACCGTCATATGAAGCTAGCACGATACTAAAAAAATAAAGTAGGTGTTCGATGATTTTAACGTTAATAAAAGTGTAGAAAAAGTACGAGTATAATGCTACTCGTATATCCGATTAAAATTTGCAAATTCGTTGTAGGTTAGTATATAACTAAAACAGCTTTAGCATCGTACTAATTCAATTAAAATTTTGCGCCATTGATATTTGATAGTCAGGATAGGTCTGTTAGAACAATGTTGGTTCGTTGTGATACCAGATGAATCTAGAACAGCTCGTTGAACTACTTATAGCAGGACATGTGTATAGAAGGTGAGTAATAGTTTCCAGGGGACCTCTTCTCTATAAATCGTTTGAGTAGACGCCAACTCCTAAAGCGAAGTTCCTTCCTATTAGCCAAAGTGGTCATTTTGTTTAAACTATTGCATGCGATCCTTAAAGCAAAAGCATGGTTTATCAAAAGTTTACATGTAGCGATGGGTATACCAACATCTGTGCTATCTGTTAGAATAGGTTATATTGATCAACTTTAAATTTATCAGGTGTATAGCTGGCAAAGGTTAATATTAAACTGCTGCGCCATCTTAACGAGAGATGATCGGCAATTAAGTGAAAAACATTTGGAAATTGTGTAAAAGTGAGTTTTTAAAGACAGAGTCCAGAGATTTTATCGCAGCTTGACTGTCCAAGGGAGAGAGAGAGAGAAGAGATAGAGAGAGAAGAGAGGGAGAGAAGAGAGAGAGAGAACATGCCTAGAAAAAACTTCCTTAATCGCTTAAGCTTCCGCCTGAAAGCTGAAACACGCTACAATGGTAAGAGAGACGAAATGAGAGAAATTATGTCAATTCAAGAATGTCAAATCCCTCCAAGTAGATCTGGATTGGATGGTAACTTGAAAGTTTTTGTTACAATTTAATCGAAAGAGGGTGTAATCAATGATACTTGAAAAAGTTATGAATTAATTAAGACCAATTGAGTGGCCAATCTCATTTGTAACCCACTGTGAAGAGCAGTAGGGAATTACCCATTGGGACAGCTAGGATTTCTCCTTTTTTACCAAAAAAATTTAATTGCATGCGTTGAACATTTCTTTCTTTTTTCATTCTTTTTATATGAGAAAGTAATTTTCTTATTTTCATTCTTTTTTAAAAGAAAATCTATTTCGTATACTTATTTTTTTTATATAAGTGAACACGGTTATAAGAACAAAATTCTTTAGTGCCAAACAAACGATTTTAGAAGTATTCGGAATGCTTTGGAACGACCAAGCGAAAATGCTATTAGATTCACAAAGTGGCCTTGTATATTTTTCCACATATTACATATTATGTAAGCTACGAATTTTGGTATATTGGTATGAACACAATTCCTATTTTGAGTAGGTATTGCTGTTTTTTTTTTTGAAAAGCCCATAGGGGTAAGGCGGCCACAAAGTTCGTACCCAGGGCGGCACTTGACATTAATGCGCCCCTGGTATAGAGGCGAATGGCTGTACTTGTGGCCGTTTGTTTGCTTAATAAAGGGTGGGCCAAGTACAAGATTATTTTTGAAAATGCAATAAAATGAACAAAATTAAATGTTTCTATGTATTATGGCTCTATTAGTAAGAGCAAAATTCCCATTTATTATAGAACACAGAAGTCTCCTTAGGCTGGTGCGTGAATTGTTGAGCTATTGCGATCGATGGCGAGTTGCTGTTCGTGAATTGGGTCTCAAACATTCGGCTACAGCAGCCACATTCTCGTCTGAAACGCACGACAACGAGGACCATGTGTGTTGCCCATTATCATACTAGTCTCAGGAACTTTTTGCACAAACCTGAGTACCGCAGACGCGTTTCGGCCAAAACTTCTTTTCAAAAAAACGCACTGCTTGGGCTACACCACTCACTTTGGAAATAAGTTTTCAAAATTTCTCAACATTTTTTCAGGCGTAAAGCGAATCATTTCGTTCCGCGGAGATAGGTATAATACCGACTTTCTGTCGATATTTCGAGCGGGAAACAGCTGTCAGTGTCAAAATAACCTATAATTTAAAAAGAAACCACTAGATGGCCCAGCCTGTATATATGTATGTACATACCTACATATACATATTTTGGATTATTTATATTTTTGGATTTAGTATATTTTGCCCTAGTAAGTAGTTGTCTTTTTAATAAACTTTCAAAAATGACTATTGTGTCTAAAACAATAACCCTTAAAATGTGTTATTTATCTACTAAAGGAGCTTTAACGTTTAACGAAGCTAACTTTTTTAGTAGCGGATTAACGATTAACGAAGTTAAGTGTTTGATTAACGGTGCCCAGCTATGCTTAAATGGCTTTGTACCTATGGAACATGAGACACTGCGCGGATTCGAAAGCAAGCATTGTTTATGATCTAATTAATGTACGTAAACTGTAGGTGACGGTAACTTTAAATCCTTGCACTATTAAGATGATAATTTCATCACTTCATTCGTGAACTTTGATTCCAGGGAAAAATTCATTAATTTGAAGGAGTAAACATGTCGAAGGTATCATATCAGTTTTCAATTTTTGGCACCTTTCTAAAAGCTTCAGCTTCACTTTTCAAGACTCTGCTACGGTATGTTTATGAAAACTTCAATATTCCACTAAAAATTGTGACGAAAATTATATGTGAAATTTGTTTCACAATATAAAAATACAAAATACAAGAGGTGCTGACCATAATGGATATCAACAGGTAATAAGTCCCCAAGAACAATTGCCGGTCTTAGTTTTATATATATAATATCAACACTTAGTTAAGTAATACCTATGTATATCGCAAATAAAATCAACCATTTCACAGATTTTGAGATATTCAGTTTTTAGCTTTATCAGTTTTCTGTGCTGCGCAACTTTTTCAATTTAAATGAATAAAATTTGTATTCAAATTTGGTAGGCTGCTGTACCTACCAACCTGCGGTGCTGCAGTTGACCTTCACAAGGCTTCTTTATAACACCAAATTAACTATACAACAAAAAAATTTCATTGACGCTGGAGCTTCTGATCTCCAAAATCTGTCAAGGGCTCTCAGACTATGAGATTGATACCGCTCCTCCTGACCT
Organism: Chrysotoxum bicinctum; assembly: GCA_911387755.1. Lineage (NCBI taxonomy): Eukaryota > Metazoa > Arthropoda > Insecta > Diptera > Syrphidae > Chrysotoxum > Chrysotoxum bicinctum. The sequence goes on along the minus strand of OU426991.1, from coordinate 10,802,558 downwards.
ACACTAATCTTAGGAAGTAATTTTTAAACAATTGAAATTTCGAAATGACTCTCTATAACAGTGAAGGGGGTCGAGACGGACTGAATTACTTCCTATAAATGAGTAGGAACTGTCGAAATTTCGTTCTGGAACCGGCAAAATACAAGAGGAAAAATGCGAATAAAATATTAGGGCGTAAATAAGTTAACATATTTTTTGAAAAATCGCAACCCTTTTAAAAATCATGAGCTCTGCAATTTTGTTTAAATACATACTTGTATGTACTGTATTATAATTAGGAAAAAATAATCCAGCCCGGTGATGTCCCCGTTATTAACTCGTTATTCGTTAGCTCTACACATTCTACACAGGGGAGGATTGAAGGATCCAAGTGTTAAGTCTGGTCGAATCTCAAATCATCGCACAACGCACACACAACCGCAAGTTATTTTTGAGCCAAAAAAAAAAAAAACAATAATCCCCAAAATAAAGAGGGAATGCGAATGAAGAAAAGTAAAACAAAAACAAAGTAAGAAATTAGAAACAACTTCCTTTTTATAGTAATAAAAAATACAAAAATGTTGCACTCACTTTTTATCCTCCTCCTTTTTGTTGCTTATGTCGTGTCTACAAACATAAAAATTAATCGAAACCCATCAGAAGGAAGAAAATAAAAAAAAATGTAGGCGAACACAAACCGACAAATATAACCAAAGTTCCTTTTTCTTGGTTGGGTTGCGGTGTTTGCAGGCGACGCGTGATTTTTGTTGTTTTTTAAATTTATTTTTCAAATAAATGTCTTATGGTAGTTGGTGGAAGAAGAGGAAGTAAATTTAAAAGGGGGGTGTAGTATGAGAGCAAGTGTATTTTTGTTCTTCGTCCTTTTTGCACTGACGGACGATGCTGAAGGTAATGAACGGTGCTACGATGATATTGAAAGCGCCGAGGAGGTAACTTATTTTTGTTAAAAAAAAATACCTATACAGGCAAACAAACACGCATGTTCCTTTAAGAAAAATGATTTTTGTTTTAATTCTTATAAATAAAACTGCACTTTTTCCCTCAGAATTTGTACCTTTTTCTTTCGTTTTTTTATGTTAAGAGATTTTTTGGGGATGTATTTGATTATTTTTTTCCTTTTTGGTTTAAAAACGACAGCACTTGTGTGTCGCGCAAAAATTACAGCCACCGTTAACACATCCAACGCCCGCGAATTATTTTTGCAAACTGAGTCGTCGTGGTCGTGGTCGCGGATTGTGGTGCTTGCTGACTGCTCAGTACTCAGTGCTCATTATGAAAATGTTGATGGTGGTCTCCATCTCCGTATGGGTTCTGGGTCTGTCTCTGGATCTGGCTTAGGTTTTTCTCTGGCCGCCGGCCGCCGCCATTTCTTTTATCATTTTCCTTTCCTTCTTTCTGCCATCTTGATATGTTTCTGTTTGACTTTGGAAGTTTGTCGCCTGGCTTATGATGTTAAAATTTAGAGTTGGTTTCGAAAGTTGGAATAAAAGAAATGTGAAGGGCCTGGGTTGAAGTAGAAGAGAAGCTGCGGTATGGTTGGTTATTGGGTAGTACTCTTTATTGCTGTACTTCTTTGTTATCAACATAGAGTACCTTTATTATGATATAGGCACACTATGAGCATAAACATGATGGGGAAGGGGTGAAAAACACTGTTGTTGCTTGTGTGACTTCAGGAGAGGACGAAGAACACAGTAAGGATAGGACATAAGAAATGCAAACTTGGGTAGGTAGGTACCTTTTGGGTATTACGAACTTTAATTATCTAAGGTGTACTGTGGACGTAAGTGGTCGTATTAAAAGAAGCGAATAGGTACAAGAATATCATTTGTCGTGCCCATAATTGTGTTTCGTTCTTTTTCATTTAGTTTCGTTCACTTTTGCTTTTCTAAATGTAGAACTATCTATAATAGTCGAAAGCTCCTAGACCTATTGTCATTTGTCAATCGACTAAAGGGGAGGTCAGCCACCATCATTCAAGTGAAAGTACTCTAGGTACCTTTCTACTTTTTTGCTCATTCCTGTTTTACCAATGCGCTCAGCAGTTTTTTTTATCAATATTTTTCTTATAAGCAACTAAACGTGTTTATTATAAGGGATACTTATACCTATTTAACATTAATGGGCACGAGTACGATAACTTGGCCGCCAAAATTTGATAACGGGTTTTTGTAGAGGGGTCAAAAACAAGAACTTTTTACTATGGAAGGGGGGGGGGGTCTATCTCCCACCGTTTAGGAGGTAGAGGCACTTTTAGAAAAAATGATTTAAATTAAAAAAAAAAAAATATTAAAAAACAACGGCAACACTAACAATAAAGTGCTGTACTGCATTTGAAAGCCAGAAGTTTATTCTATAATCCTTTATTTAAATTAAATTACTTATGCCAATGATTTTTGAGAAATTCACATTTAAATCCAAATTTTGATAAAAAACGTGAAAAAAATGTTTAGACCGATTGTTTTCAAAATTGTGAAATGAAATTGTAAATAAGCTTATACCTATGTGTTCCATGTAACTATCAGTTCTTAATCGAACACAAAAAACCGCATGGTTCTATGTCTTTTATGGTTAAGTGCAGTATAGCACTTTATTGTAAGTGTTGCCGATGTTTTTTCAATTTTTTTTTTTCAATTTAAATCATTTTTTATAAAAGTGCCTCTACCTCCTAAACGGTGGGATATGGACCCCCCCCCCCTCCCATAGTAAAAAGTGCTTGTTTTTGACCCCTCTACAAAAACCCGTTATCAAATCTTGGCGGCCAAGTTATCGTAGTCTCCCCTTCTCCTGCTTTAAAATTATGATTTTCATTAAAAGAAAGAAGTTGCTGCTGCTTCAATAAAACTAAGTATTGAACTTCATTTAGTTAGAACTAGCTAATAGTATACAAAAAAGTAACAAAAAATGTTTATTAATGGTATCTCCCATAGAACCATTTTTTTGTTTTCGATGTTCTCAAAAACGTTGCAACTGATCTTGATACATTTCTGTATTCTACAGCTCGTATTTAGTTTGAAACAAAAACGTCTTCTATAATTTTGATAAAACTTGTCCTGTTTCGCTTAAGAGTTGAATGCGAAATTAGTGCGTTGCGCACGTAGTGGACGACGGGTATAATTCATGCTTCACGGTCGGCAGCTTTCTAGATATTAGTATGCCACACCTATACAAATCCGATTCGCGGTTTGCTAAAGCCTAAGCAGTAGTAGGATTCTCCGTATTCTGGATACCTCTTTTGGGACTCAATTCCATCACTTCTCATTCCGCCATGGTATTTTAAAAGATACATATGTTTAACTTACTAGTCGTCCATTATAGGTAACAGATTTGTACTACATAAAATCTATCACCCCTATTACAGAATTCGGCGAATGAGCTAAAGTGACAGTTTTAATTAATTTCCAAACTTTTGCTATTAGTGAATCCGATGAAAGAAAGTTGAACAAATGTCGCTAATATGTCCTGCACCACCGACATTTTGGTCAACTTATCTGGTATTACTAAATTTTCAACCCATTCGCACTCCATACAATTTCTATCATTTTACATTTGCGCCAATTTCAAGGCGAATTTGACGTGAATTTTTAATTAAACGAAAAAAAAGCAATGGAAAACACAAAAATGTCAATGTCAAAATAGTCAACAGTTTATCATTATGAATGTTTAAGTGTTTATTTGACAAATTTGTGTAGAAAACGGACTACTAATAGGAAACAATTTAGAGAAATGGTGGAAATGATGAAGACGCAACCGGACAAAGCCAGAAATCTAACAAAAAAGTCTCCTAAGTTTGGACGGACTACAAATCTCTGCTTTCAATACTTTAAAATGTATATCATCTCAATGAGCGGACAAGAGGCAAAGTTATAGTCACTAGAAAAGAACAGAACCCAGAAAAATGGACTTACTGCGCATCTTCGATTTCGTAGATTTTTTGAGCCATACGACGTATCTCGAATCTAGTCCTTTTAGCAAACTGGTTTCGAAAATTGAGGAAAAAAGCAATCGAATCCATCTTCTGGGTTGGAATCGCGTAAGGTGATAGTTGATTATCAATTTGTTGATTGTCGTTTTGACCATCGCTCTCTCTATAATTCTTAATTGATATGATAGAGACAGCTATAGTTAAAAACGACAATAAACGAATTGATAGTCAACTATCACCTTACGCGATTCCACCCCTGTTTATTTTTAAATTCATTAAATAAATAAATGAAATTTTTTCACCTTATCGCTTTGTTTAAACTTTACATTTTTATTGACTTATATGACGTTTAAATGTCTGTAACTGACAGTGTCGATAGGAAAGTTCATAAATGATAAGGTAATTTTACGAATCAATAATGTAGTCCGGCGAATATCACAATTAAGTCTTACAGCGGATGCGAAAGATCAATGGATCGAGTTGAATCACCGGGAGTAAAATTCTTCGAATTCTGTAATCGACATGCATATTTAAAGTATTGTAATATTTTTTTGCTAGGTTCTTTAAATAAAACTTATTACTCCTTTTAGAATTCCTTCTTTATTTACACTTTTCAAATCAAAACAAGAAATTTCAATTTATAATCTACTCTAATACTTTTATTCAAACTTAAATCACACTTCTTTAATTACACTTTCCACAATCCAATAGTTCAGCTTTGCACACTTTCATAATCGAAAATAAACTGTGTTCCGCTCACCGTGAACACTCCCTTATATACTCAAACCAGTTGTTCTCGAAGGTTCTTGTCTAGAATATTCTATTTGCTTGGAATAAGGGGAAATTCATATGGAGATAGAATGTTCTAGTTGTTTGGAATAAGGGAAAATTTAGATGCGATGGAAAAGAGCTTTTTTTGTTCCTTCATAAAGCAGATATGTAATCTCAACAGATGACGCTGTAGGAGTATAAAGCTCTGTTCGCAACATTGCCCCCTTCTTAAGATTGTTCGTCCCGAACAACTCTATCACCAGCTTCGGCACTGTATCGGTGCAGTCGATCGCTACGCACACCTTTTAGCTTTCCTCTTAACCCTATTTGAATTCGGTAAACGACATCATTGATTTTCGTGACGACAGTATAAGGGCCTTCATAGTTTTGTTGAAGCTTCGGTGACAATCCCTTTTGACGATGTGGATTATACAGCCATACAAGATCTCCTACTTGGAATCCTGTCGTGTTTGCTCTTGTGTCGTACCTTGTCTTTATTCGATCGCTGTAAGTGCTCATTCTAGTCCTGGTCCTTTCGTGGATGCCGATTAGCCTCTCTTTTAGGTCACTCACGTAATCCCCTGTTTCCTGAGACTCTTATGGTGGGTGTCCAAACCTTATCTCACTAGGTAGGCGTATGCTTTTTCCGAACAGGATTTTAGATGGTGTTTGTCCTGTTGAGCTATGTACTGCACTTCGATAGGCCATCAAAAATAGTGGTATGTACCTATCCCAGTTTCTTTGGTAGTCGCCTACGACCTTAGTGAGGTGCTCTTTTAACGTCCTGTTGAATCTCTCGACCATTCCATCAGATTGCGGGTGAAGTGGTGTGGTTCTCGTTTAATTAATGCCAAGGAACGCGCACACCTCTTGGAATATGTTCGACTCAAAGTTCCTTCCTTGGTCAGAATGGAGCTCCATAGGCACACCGAACCTGCTTACCCAGTTAGACACAATCTGGTCGGCCACGGTCTTGGCTTCTTGGTTCGGGATAGCGTATGCCTCAGGCCATTTGCTGAAGTAATCCATTACCACCAGAATGTATTTGTTTCCATCATTCGTTTCCGGAAATGGGCCAGCTACATCAACAGCAATCCTTTCAAACGGTGAGCCGACATTATATTGCATCATTTTTCCTTGCAGTTTTCTACCAGGCCCTTTGGTTGCAGCACAAACGTCACAATTTCGGCACCACTTTTCAACGTCGTCTCTTGCATGCAACCAGTAGAATCGTTGTCTCACTTTTTCTAACGTCTTGTTGACTCCCAAATGGCCTCCTGAAGGTCCATCATGCATCTCTCGAAGAACCTCTTTGATTTTCGATTGAGGTAACACAAGCTGCATCACATCATCAGCGGACTCCCATTTTCGCCTAAGAACACCTTCTTGCACATGAAGTGAGTCCCATTGTGCCCAATAGGCCTTTAAAATTGGACTCCTATCGGAAATGTCATTCCATGCGGGATTTTCTTCATGTTCTTTCCATGCGAGAAGAGGTTCAATGTCGGGGTCTTCTTGTTGAGCAGATCTTATTTCTTCATTGCTCCATCCACAAATGGGGTCAGTCCTTATTCGCTGAATGTTGATGGATTCCTTTTCTTCTTGTCGCATGCAATGCTTGCAATCTATTTTACAAGGCCTTCGGGATAGTGCGTCGGCATTTGAATGCAGCTTTCCCCTTCGGTGTTGAATTTCGTAATCGTAAGTCTGCAGTCTTTCTATCCACCTTGCGACTTGTCCTTCTGGGTTCTTGAAGTTCAACGGTTCGTAGAAGAAACTTTTGTCCATAGATGTATTTGTGGAAGTGTTTCGTTGCCAAGATGAGTGCCAAGAGTTCTCTTCTGGTCACACAGTAGTTCCTTTCGGTCTTCGACAGTACTTTGCTGAAATAGGCGACAACCTTTTCTTCGCCATTGTGCACTTGTGACAGAACAGCGCCGACTCCCACGTTGCTTGCATCAGCATCGATGATAAAAGGCTTGCCTGGAGTCAGATAGATCAGCACCGGAGCATTACATAGACGGTATTTCAGTTCTTGGAAGGCTTTTTCACACTCAACTGACCATCTAAACTGCTTATTCTTTTCCGTAAGCTGATTCAAATTCTTCGCAATTCCGGCAAAGTTCTTTAAAAAACGTCTGTAATAAGTAGCAAGACCAAGAAAACTTCGTAGTTGATGTTTGTCCTGCGGTGTTGGCCAATTTTTGACGGTGTCAAATTTTTCAGGATCGGTCTTGACTCCTTGGGACGAGATGATATGTCCCAAATACTTTACTTCAGTCTGGAACAGTGCACATTTTTCTGGGTTCAGTTTAAGGTTAGCCTCTCGAAGTCTCTGGAACACACCCTTTAAGTTCTTACAGTGTTGGTCGTATGTCTTTCCGTAAACGATAACATCATCCAAGTAGACAAGACAAGTTTTCCACGTCAGACCTTAAAGGACACACTCCATCAAACGCTCAAATGTTGCCGGAGCGTTGCAAAGACCAAATGGCATCACGTTGAACTGCCACAGCCCATCACCTGTGGAGAACGCTGTCTTTTCTCGATCTTCAGGGTGAATTTCAACTTGCCAATATCCACTTTTCAAGTCCAGTGTTGAAAACCAGTGTGCTCCTTCCATCGCATCTAAGGTGTCACGTTCTCAGACTTCTTCAGGACTGACATGGAGCTAAATTTTAAACAGCTTATTATTAAGGTATTAGTATGATACTAAAGGGTGATTTTTTAAGAGCTCGAGAACTTTTTTAAAAAAAAAAAACGCATAAAATTTGCAAAATCTCATCGATTCTTTATTTGAAACGTTAGATTGGTCCATGACATTTACTTTTTGAAGATAATTTCATTTAAATGTTGACCGCGGCTGGGTCTTAGGTGGTCCATTCGGAAAGTCCAATTTTGGGTAACTTTTTCGAGCATTTCGGCCGGAATAGCCCGAATTTCTTCGGAAATGTTGTCTTCCAAAGCTGGAATAGTTGCTGGCTTATTTGTGTAGACTTTAGACTTGACGTAGCCCCACAAAAAATAGTCTAAAGGCGTCAAATCGCATGATCTTGGTGGCCAACTTACCGGTCCATTCCTTGAGATGAATTGTTCTCCGAAGTTTTCCCTCAAAATGGCCATAGAATCGTGAGCTGTGTGGCATGTAGCGCCATCTTGTTGAAACCACATGTCAACCAAGTTCAGTTCTTCCATTTTTGGCAACAAAAAGTTTGTTAGCATTGAACGATAGCGATCGCCATTCACCGTAACGTTGCGTCCAACAGCATCTTTGAAAAAATACGGTCCAATGATTCCACCAGCGTACAAACCACACCAAACAGTGCATTTTTCGGGATGCATGGGCAGTTCTTGAACGGCTTCTGGTTGCTCTTCACTCCAAATGCGGCAATTTTGCTTATTAACGTAGCCATTCAACCAGAAATGAGCCTCATCGCTGAACAAAATTTGTCGATAAAAAAGCGGATTTTCTGCCAACTTTTCTAGGGCCCATTCACTGAAAATTCGACGTTGTGGCAGATCGTTCGGCTTCAGTTCTTGCACGAGCTGTATTTTATACGGTTTTACACCAAGATCTTTGCGTAAAATCTTCCATGTGGTCGAATAACACAAACCCAATTGCTGCGAACGGCGACGAATCGACATTTCACGGTCTTCAGCAACACTCTCAGAAACAGACGCAATATTCTCTTCTGTACGCACTGTACGCATTCGTGTGGTTGGTTTAATGTCCAATAAAGTAAACTGAGTGCGAAACTTGGTCACAATCGCATTAATTGTTTGCTCACTTGGTCGATTATGTAGACCATAAATCGGACGTAAAGCGCGAAACACATTTCGAACCGAACACTGATTTTGGTAATAAAATTCAATGATTTGCAAGCGTTGCTCGTTAGGCCTCGGCCACGCAGTAAGCGGCTGAGCGGCTGAGCGGAAAAAAAAATATAAAACATATGAAATCACATAGAAGCGGCCACGCTATGAGCGAGCGGCGAAACAAAATTCTGAGCGGCTAAGCGGCGCCGCTCAGCAACCAAACCTGTTTTAATTTTTAGTAATGTTCTGAGCGGCAAGAAGTAAAGATGGCCAAAGTAAACATTGAGTTGTTAATTTCGTGTGTGCAATCTTGATTTAACTACTAATCGCTCAAAAGCAGTCGCTCAGTGCCTGGCCATACGTCGCTTAGAGCTGCCACTCAGCCGCTAGCCGCTCAGACGCTTAGCCGCTCAGCCGCTTACTGCGTGGCCGAGGCCTTAGTAAGTCTATTCATGATGAAATGTCAAAGCATACTGAGCATCTTTCTCTTTGACACCATGTCTGAAATCCCGCGTGATCTGTCAAATACTAATGCATGAAAATCCTAACCTCAAAAAAATCACCCGTTACTTAACAATTTGCTAACTTTAACTCATTCTTAATTCTAAACATTTTCTAACTTATATAGTACTAAAGCAATTTTCTTAATAATATGCTTCTGAACACACCTAAACCAAGGACAGTTCGTGCAATAAACTAAGTTAGCAGACCTTTTGTGGCGTTTGTAAATAGCGCGATACTAAACAAATTAAATAGGTATTCGATGCTTTTAACTTTAATAAAAGGGTAGAGAAAGTATGATGCATCGTACTAATTCAACTAAAATTTTGCGCAAATGTGTTTTTGTGTTTGATATGGAAATTGTGATTCTGTTATATTCCTTAAGTTTGTTGCAAGTCTTCGTGGCATATTTCTTATAGTTATAAAATTCCATTTCTATATGTATTAATATTTGATACGGTCCCCTCCATTATGATAAAAGTTGTTTTTATTAACGTGACCTTTTTCTATGATTTTAATTGGATCTAGTTGAAGTAGATTTAGGTTAATAAAATATGTTTTATTTTTTGCAACGTTTCGTACGTGTTTACGTTCTTCATTAGACAAAAATACATTTCATATTAATTCACCAGATAATGTGAAATTTGAAACAGATAAACTTACGAAACTAATTTAACTATTTCAGAAAAAGCAGATATTGCTTAGCCACATTATAATTAATAACGTATTAAATGGGTTAATTTAAATTTACATGTACTGTTGTTTTTAAATGTATTTATTTAAAACAAATATGTTAAAACAATATAACAAAATGAGAGATATCAAAGTTGCTTGGCCTCTTTATAAGCTGACTATAATGACTGAATCGAATGAAGAACCACCTATCTAGCGACATCTTTTGGAAATGTACTACTACTAACATTGGTGAGCTTTCAAAATCTTACCACACCACCATATCGGCCCCCTTACAGAAAATTCAAGACACAGATACCAGAACCTTCTAACGAAATCCAGAACTTTTTAAATAAGTACATAAGGGGAATGTTCGACCGACAGAAGACAGTTTGTTGACAGCCCAAACCTAAACACTCCAGATTTTTTTTTTATAATTCACACATGCTCAAGGGTTTATTAAGGACCATTATAATGTTAAAAAGAGCACGGTTGAGGGGAAATTAGGGGAGGGCGGTGTCGATGAAAATTGCTTTTGAATGTTTGCAAATTAAAATGGCACAATTAAAGTGCTTCTGACACTATGATTATATTATATCTAAATCTAAATCTAAATCTAACTCAATGTTAGGTTTTTTGTTTCGAAATTCAATTGATGTCCAAGATCCATATACTTTGAAGGCGCTATATATTTCGTTAATACGTTCGTTTCTTGCGTACTGTTTTGTAGTATGGAATCCATAATATGCCAATGCCCGTTTTCGTATCGAAAAAATTCAAAAGCGTTTCAAAAAAAATTGCTATAAGAAAATTTAATTGTGCTTTAAGGGTTGGGTACGATATCCCGCTTTTTATAATCCCGTTTTTTAAAATCCCGTTTTTATAATCCCGTTTTTTATAATACTGTTTCTTAAAATCATGCTTTTTTAAAATCCCGTTTTTTATAATCCCGCTTTTTAAAATCCCGTCTCTTATAATCCCGTTTCTTATTACGACGTATAAACAGTGAGGTATATAATGCAATCCCCCTGCCTGGGTACACTATAAGATTTGGGATAGGAATCTGGAAAATAACCAACATAAAATCAATAACTTTTAGCTACGTATTCCAAAAAACGGGATAAGTGGTATAAGATGGAATTTTAAAAAGCGGGATTATAATAGAACGGGATTTTGAATAAACGGGATTTAAAAAAAAAACTGTATTATAGAGGACGGCATTTTAAAATTTTTTTTGCGGTATTTTTGAAAAAAAAACGAGATTATAAAAAGCGGGATTCCGTTACGCTCTCTGCTTTAAATTGATCTTAAGCCTCTTGGCGTTAGACGTGAATATTTGTCTGTTCTTTTTGCATGGGATATTTTATGTGGGCATATTCAATGTTCACAATTGCTTTCTATGTTTAATTTGTACGTCCCTGTGCGACATCTAAGACCTAGATTGGGCGATTTCTTTTTCATTCACTTACATAGGACAAATTACGGTCTAAATGACCCAATTACCATTGCTTCATCTTCTTCATTTTCAAGATCGCGGGGGTTGGAGATAATCCAGCTCTTAAAAAAAAAAAATTTATATCTAGTTTGCTATCTCATTTTGCCACAAAATTACCAAAAAAAACATTGTAGAGAATAAAAATAAAATGAACGAATGGGTTGAATTGAACTTGAAACTCAAACGACTCAAACGATGATGTGAATTTAATCGTTTTCGTAGCGTAACGAATTATTCGAAACTTTGCGATAGGACAGATTCTGAGATATGGATGAATCTATTAGTTGTTATTCTTCAAGTTAAATACATTCTATTAATTTAAATCAGACTTTTCTATACAAATGCTAAAGGTATATTATTTTCCTTATTTTTAAAGTTTTTAATCGATCTTTCCAGGAAATATGCTCGAAAAATACGATTTATTTTATATACCCCAAATTTGTGCACTCATATACATTTATTGTAATTTAAATCCTTATTTTTGCATTGAAATATAATTTTTGTTATATAATCCTTTATTTTAGAACTCATCTATGATGTTTAAGAAAAGTTGCGGAATTATAGCCCAAATTGATTTCTGCTTTAACCACGTACTTACAAAGTAAATATTTTTCAGGAATTAAAAGAAAATGTGTTTGATAGAATTCAAAAGGAATTCAGAAAGGAAGCGATTTCTGCGCAATATTTTACGTATTTTCTGCGCATCTATATGTACGGAACTTGAATTATAGTCAACAGCTGGTGAACAAAGGAAAGCCTTTATTTTCGCAAGTGAACTATACTGCGTGTGGTGTGCTTTTAAAAAAATAAACATTTTGTAAAATTTAAAAATATAGTGGTTTCTTCAGTTTTTAGAAAAATAAGAAAAGTAAACAATACTTAAATAAAGTTAATGATGTGTCTATACAACTATTTCGTTTTTCGAAACATTAACCAATAGAAAAGCTTTGGCAGAGTAAATTCAGTCAAAGCCCTGGCTTTTTGAATGCAGTTTAATATTTAGTGACGAATGCACATCAATCGCAGCATGAAAGAGTTTGCATGCTCATGTCATATGAGATAAAGGTTCGATGGACATATACTAACAGTTCTTCTTTTAGATGTTACAATTTTGGCCTTCAAGTCGTTGCAATAACAATGAAAAGCTGGTAGTAACAGAGGGGTACGGAGTTGATGAATTGTAGTACCCGTTGATGTAATGGTTAAAGCGTTGCATTATCACGGTAGCGGTCTACATTGGATTCGCAGTCACTGTTACCTTAAAACAAAAGAAAAATGTTCTGTACTGCCTCTTGCTAGGGAAAACAACCAGGGTCCATTGGTTGTCCTTGATAGTTCATCAAAACATTTCTATTAAACACAGCCAGAGGCAAAAGGTAATCTCTTATTAGTTATTTTTTCATCGTAAAAACTTCTGTTTTTACAGGTCAACTTCACAACTCCTTTCGAATAGGAATGTATGTATGTGACGGAAAGGTAATGTTTATTCTGAAAGCTTCTAATTTGAAAGGACTAGTGGTGTATTAAACGATGTATTTATTTCCAATGCAAAAGCTTCAAGAGTGTATTCAAAGAAAAAAATCTATCGCACTTGAAATAACAGATTTCCAAAAAGCCGGATTAAAAAATGGAAAGCATAAAGCTTAAAATGCTATTTGGTAAAAAGGTGATTTACTTAATGAGCAAAATACTATGTTTCCACCGAAGCTTTATCTTATTTTAGATAAAATAAATCTATGTGGTATTTCCACCGCACAAAAAGATAAAAAAAGAAGATATACTTTGACAGAAAATATCGTATGAAGTAGAAGTGAGAGATAATAGGTTTTATAAGAAAAATGATCGAGATACTTCAGTACGATATGGATATACATAGGTCAGTTCGATTTGGTAAACAATTGAAGATTTAACATGATCAATAACTAATCTGCTAGATTTACGAAATAAATTTGTGTGTTAAATCTTCGAGATTTGAAGAAGATTATTGGTAAATAACATTTGATCTCGATTTAGTGGCCGGCGGAAGTGTGCATAAGATTTCTTTGATTACTTTAAGGTCTCTCATGATGGTTCTTTAATCTCACAAAAACGAAATAACAAATTTTTGCTGAAATATTTTGAACGAAATTTCAATGAAATCTTGCTATACTTATTTGAAGCCTCAGACTTAATGGGAACATAGAAAAAATTCCTAAACGCATCACATCAGGAATGATTCGCATTCGCTTACGTCAAACGTTCACAAAACGCAAAAATTTAAAAGTAAACAATTCATTACTGTAAAATTTCTTAAACTTTTTATGAAAAGCAATCAACTAAAAAATTAAAATTAACAAATAGCCGATCTGCATGGCATCGGCAAGAGCTGAGTTGCTGATTCCTATGTCGTTTTTATTTGGTAATCCGGAAACCTTTTGGACTCTTGGAAAAAGACAGTTTTGGTTCTGAAAAAAAAGTGAAGCTTGCTTCTGGATTTTAAATCAGAATCGAAACCAGAAGCACTCAGACATTCATATACTTGAACGTTAAACTCGAGAGATGTTTCAGTTGGGATCCCGGATCGGAGAGATATTTCGGATTGCCAAATAAAAACGAAATTAGTATTCCGTGTCAACAAGGTTGAATTGTTTTTTGGAGTGAGGGCTATGTCCACTCAATCTCACTCTACTCCATCGAAATTAAAGCATTATATCAGACTCTTTAAACGTGAAATCGTCTACTCTGGCCATAAAGTCATCGCAATCGCATTAATAAAAGAAGGAAGGATAAGAACTGTCAAAGTTTCTTGGGTGGGCATTTCATCGCATATTTTTTTAGTAAAGCGAAATACGTCAATGCCTCAGATAACACAGCCTTTCGAATTCAAAATAATTATAAATGATTCTATTACTTTTTCTTGGGATAAATTGCAAATTAGACATTTCTTAAACTTAGACGATTAACGTAGAACTCAATTCAAACCATTTTCGAGCGTAAAACTGAAACTCAAACAAATTAAATTGGAAACGCCAAAAAAAACCAGACAGTTCTCGTTCCGATAAAGCAGGCGGTGTAACATTATCAGCCATACTTATAAACTCATTAGGCGTGTTTTTTTGAAAGTCCATAAGGAATTGAAGAAAAAACGACATCGGGACTATACGCTTTACATGCAAATACAACAACTAGGTGACTACTTAAATCTATACAGAGTTAGCTAAGACCAGATAATTTTGGAGACTTAATCTGAGACCCAATAAAAACGGTGATGCCAAAATAATATTATCTATATGTTATCGATAACTTGTTCAGAGAAGTCAAAAGTGACGTTTTTGGATGCAGGTTGATGCTAGTCGTCAATACAGCTGACAAATGCCATAGCGTACACAGTGCTTCCAGCTGTTTCGAAAAAAGCTTCTAAGTCCCGATGTCGTTTTTTTCTGCAATTCTATATCTATCGCGTTCATAAGGTTCAAATGTTATTTATAAAACTTATGCAACGTTGAATAGAGGAATTATAAGCTAAACGCGTTTGGAGGTTGAATAGTGCCTACATAAGGACATCTGTCATCTTAATTTTGACATCACATTAAAATATTCCGATTACTAAAACAAAAATGACATTTAGCTATTAATGAAACTCAAACTTTATATTTTTTTTATTTATTGAAAATAAAATTTCATATAAAATTAAGAAACAAATTAAATTAAAAATTGTTTGGAATTAAAAAGATAAATATATCTACTTGTTCTTGTTGTTGATCTCTGGCACACATTCATCTTCATCCGGTATGTGTTAGTGTCGAAATTTTTATTTTAGATTATTGAGCTTTCATGCCCAATAAGCTGTCTAAAGTACCTGCAGATTATGAATAAACGAATTCCAATTTGATTACCAGTATTATGTTAAAGATAATGACTTACCTTATCCGACGAATCCCAGTTATGTAATTGCTGAAATTCTTTTTCCTTCTTTGATAAACAGGTGAGCTGTCTTATGATAGCTAAATGTAATAGATTTTCTCTTTTTTACTTTATTTGATACAAGCTCATTATAACTATAATGGGTACGGGAATCTCTTATAAATAAGAATTTGTATAGTGGATGAATAAGGTTTATGAACTGCATAGCTATTTACCCGTTTAGCGAATTCCAATAAATAAGGCTGTATAAAGATAGGCGGTGGCGGTCTCTACTCGCGATAATGAAAGCATGCTTTAAAACTTACTCTGAATTCATCACTAGTAGAAACCGCATGTTAAGAAGTTCAAAAAAATGAGAGTTGACTTTTATATCCTTTTTCCGATTCTAAGACAATATTTACAGACCTCAATAATATAACTGTTTAAACCAATTTAGACAAAATGTCGGATATTAAACACGAAAAAAAATTAAAAATAGAAACTTCTTCTGATAAAGACGATAACACTGGTTTAACATAACATGAAAAAAAAAGCCAAACAAATCATTCGTTATAGAATTGAAGGAGTTAGATTCTTATTTCAGCAAACTTCACAATATCCAGGAAGAAAACGCACTGTCAACCATCTGCTCTAAAGATCTTGGAATTATATTTGTTTTTCGATGTAAAACGCATTTTAGAATAAGCTTTCAAATTCAAATCGTAAAAAAAAGAAAGATCAGTTGAAAAGGAAATTAAATAAAAGCTTTTCTTAATATTATAACATTTTATTAAAATATGAGTGTCACTGATTTTCAACATCCAAACGAGGTGAGTATTTTATTGTAATCAATATATTTCCACACCAAATGCTATTGACAAATAGGGTCTGGACTTAGTTCTCATTTATATTTTACAGTTGTTAATGATCGCTAATTTTCGGTATTATTCAATATTATATTATATAGTTAATTTTAATTGACTTCAATTTTTTTAATTTGCAATATACAAGTAAAACCTAGAAATTAATAGTATATATTTAAATTTTATTTAAGTAATACTTAAATTTTATCTAAGCATTAGTATATACTTAATTTAAGGTAAAAAAATAACCTTTAAATACTTAAAAAATTAATGTAATTATAGAAGGTAAAAAAGCAAATAGATATAAATAGTATTAAAATTTGAAATTAGGAAGTGAAGAAATAGATTCAAAGTTGAAAACGATGAAAAATACATTAATTATTAATGAAAGTTATTCCAATTCATATTGCAGTATTTTTTGTTTGGTTTTTAGTTTTGGCAGAAATGAAGCACTTACCGCACCTGCTGTACACAAGTTTGTGCAAAAAGTTCGTGAGACTGATATGCTAGTGAATAACACTCATGGTCCCCGTCGTCGCGTCGTACGGTGCACAGAGACGAGAATTTGGCTGCTGTAACTGAGAGTGTGAGACTCCATTCACGAGTATAGTTTCAGTGTATACAAATGACAGTCTGCAGTCAGATCGGAAAATTGTTTTTTTTTTCTACCTCAAGTTACCTATTATAAATTGGTAATAGCAGTGCCTTAGCCGCATTCATTTTGAAAGATCATCATTGACTTATTGAGGCAAGGTGTCCTCGAGTGATAAAATTGTACGTTGTCTCCATACACTGAGAAAACTGTACTATGGGTTATTTAAATAGAAACATGTTTATCTGCATGTTTAAATAAGGACAAATATAATTCGTTTATAACTAAACTCGAATCTGTTTAGATTCGAAAATACTATTATTTTACAGTAAAATATGTTTAAATCAAACTCATTCATGTTTAAGAATTTTATTAAGATCTGCACTTCATTTTTTATATGTATTCAAATTAGTTTTAGTTTGATTTTTAAAATGCAGGTTTAATTGTTTTACTAACTTAAAAATTGTTACATACAATGAACATGAACGAGTTTGTTTGAAATATAAACGAAGTTAAAATATTTACATGAGTAAGAGATTAAACATAAATGTTAAATTTAATCACGAACGAGTTTGAATTGAATAAAAATGAAGTAGCTACTCGTAAATACAACTTTTCTTCTTTTTGGCATCGAAAGTCATGGAGTGTGTTTATGTCCCGCGTGTGTTTGTGATCTTACTAAAGTGAGTAATTTATAAAATAATAAAGAAATATTTGATTACCATTATAATGTTACATAACTGAAGTTCTGTTTCAAGCAAAAATATAAACCATAAGATTATTCGAGGAGTGGAAGTTAATACCATTGTTCCCTGCTCTCTATTGTAAGTACAAAAAAAAAATATTTGTTTCAAAAACTGTTTATTTATATAGTTTTATTTAAAAAAATACTGATTAAAAAGTATGTTTTATAATTAACTATCATTTGACTTCTATATTCTTGCCACAGGACGACTAGAGCACGACGAAAGACGTAAAAAAAAGAATCAAATTCCAGAAGACGAATTATATGAACCAGAATTTGAAGATGTCCTCAAGATGTGACAAAGATGAGATCTTAAAGCGCTCCACAACAATTTAATGACTTTTTGGAAAAATGTAAATAGATAAAATAAAAATATAAATACATACATAATGTAGGTACTTATTAATTTGTATTTGTGTTGAGTTTTTTTTTTATTTCTGAATTTCTGAAAAATCTGAAGTAACAAAAAATTAATATGATTCTATTTGAAACAACATCAAATAAAGTTAATAAAAACAAAGATAAGCATGTTTAAATCAAATAGAAAACGTGGTAAATTTAAACCAAATCATGTTCAAATCGGGTCAAACATGGGTAAATACGTTTCTATTCAAATTAAATAGATATCGATTCCATGCCAAATCGTATGTGTTTGAGTTTGATTTAAATATGAATATGTTTGATATTTTTCTCAGTGTAGATATGAATAGAAGCATCCATACATACTTTTAACAAGTCATTTATATACATATATAAATGTAGAAAAGAATACGCCCCAATATTGATCCCTGTGGTACGCCTGAACTAATTTGCTTAAGACCATATTACTTTCAACTTACACTCTCTGCCATCTGATTACCGGTGTACTCAGGTATCCGGGTACCCGAATATGTTAACTATCGGGCACCCACAAATATCTGTTATCGGGTATCCGGGAGCAACAATAATTATTATAGAAGTTGGTTATGTACACTTAAGGCCACACTCCTTCATCGACTTTAAATTTCCTCAGTATCATCTATATAGCTCAATAAAAACGTGTTCCTTTTCATCATTCTCAATATTCTTATTGATTAAAGATGATAAATACTCTTTAAGTGTATTAGCACCTCTAGGGCACGTGCGTCGAACCACTGCATCATATCATCAAATTTCTCATGCTCCACCAACACAGATCAAAACCTAAGTCTTCAAAATCCAAAAACTAGGAAAAATGTTTAGTTTTTAATAAAAAAATATTGAAAAAACTTGTAAGTCATCGATTCCAATACTCGTTCAACATAACAACTCTTTTGTCAGCTCGCAAGAAAAGCAGTGCAGTTTTCTGCAAATTACCACACAGTGTTCTGACACCTCCTGTACTTGAGAGAGAGCGTAACAAATTATCTTTCGAACTCATACAGTCGCAAAAGACCTTAAAGAACTTAAAATACATCAATCCGCTTCTGTAAACGTTTCCATCTGTCATATTCTTTGAGAAGCTTTCGGATTAAATAGAAAACAGCATTTGTCTAGCCGGTGCCTAAAAATTGTGAATCTTCCTCCCTGACCAATTGTATGAATTTACTTTGTTCCCAAGATCATAGAAACGCTGATCAAGAATCAGCTTCATAAATATCTCTAAGAAAGAAAGCTCTTTATTGATCGGCAGTACGGGTCTCGTAGGAATAGTTTAATTTGTTATGCCATATCTCAAGAAAGTGGGACCAATCCCTATAGCTTTTTGGAGGAAGAAAAGTAATTGCATTTGATAGAGTTTGGTACGAAGTTCTCTTATCAAAAATGCGTGCATTTCGTATTGAAGAGTTTCTTCGTCGTTGGATTACAAATTACCTTTCGGACTGCTCAATAGAAGTTGTATTGGACTGCTCAATAGAAGTTGTATTGGACGGTTTCAAGTCTAATGTCCATTAAATAAATGCTGGTGTGTCCCAAGGCTCCGTTTTATCTCCGATACTCTTCCTTATTTTCATGATATTTTATCTGAAACTTCTTATCCACTTCATTGTTTCGCTGACGTCGGCACCCTCAACTTCTCATATTCGTTTCCAGATTCACAACCCTTTTCTTCGGCTGTGGAACTGAAACGGTAGCGTATGATAAGCTCATTAGATTCCGATCTTCGTGTTTTTGAATTGTAGCGAAGTAGTAAATGCAGTTAAATTTAGCGAGTCTACCAAGAAAACAGCAGAACTATTAAAACAAAAGTTGAAAAAAAGAGCTTCAAGAAATACAATTATCAAGGATTCGGCAGGCTCAAGACCTATTTAACGTGTTTAAAACGGAAACTTCTTCGGATCCACTTCCCCAAGGCATTCAAGACACGAAAAAGATCTGAAACCACAATACTCTTCGGAACTGTTTAGTTTATTACAATTTAATCAGGACTGATTGATGTTTAGACTGATATTCAAGAAATCTAATGTTTGTATGTACATATTGGGAAGGTTTAATTTTGTTCCCATGACTTGTATTCTAATACTAAAATATTTTAATAAAGTACCTTGTCTAGAAAAAAAACTTAGTCTACAAAAAAAAAAAGAAAATGACTTTTTTCCCTACTGTTTCACTCAAACTAGTTTGTTTTACTTTTTCCATACTGTATCATTAAAATTACACTCAGAAATATGACTTTCGACGTTGTAAAGGTAAAGTTAAATACCAATTACGTCTTTCACCTCAACTAAAACTAAAAAAAACAAGCCGAATAAGCGTTTGGCAGGAACTCAGCTAAAGCTTCTTATCTAGCCTTCGAAATTATTTTCAAGATAACAAGCGGCGCACAGTGGAGCTATTTGCGGAAAAAAGTCAATAAAAACCGAACCATTAAACCCATTTGGATGAAATTTTTCAGAAGTTAAAGTAAATTAACTGCCACGCCCACTAACAAAATTGATAAAAATCCAGGTTTTGTTCCAAGTAAAGGTTAAAGATGGTGCTTTTTTTGAAGGAAGTTGGCCATTACAATTTTCCACACCCTCTTTTTGGCGTTTTTTACTCTTTTTTTTTACTTTTTGATGTGTAAACATTTTTGCCGGCGGTAGAGTGAATCGAAAACGTGGGTAAAACGTATACGTTCCGTGTAGCCCGTTACGGTTGCACGTTACGGTTAAACGTTCCGTGTAGCAACCTACCTTACCGACTATTGCATTTAACACCATGTTTAACATTGGAAATATTAGGTGCGTTTTTATTATTCACAAATCTATCTGAATCCGGATCTGGATCTTTCCTTGAAAATAAAACGATACGGATCTTACTGACAGCAGTAGTGTTATAAGCCCATCTTTTTTTATCCTTGGGTTTGTAAATTTTAAATTATATCTCGTCTTTTTTATTTACACTATAGCTTACACTACCTTACCATAAAAAGCCATCTACTCGCCAGTGTAATAATTAATTTTTGGATCTTTGAAAAAGATCCCGCTAGAAAACAGGATCCCAAATTGTTTTTGTAATACATGTTAAAACTTAATCCAGATCCGGATCCAGATAGATTTGTGAATAATAAAACGCACCTATTGCGTACTTACGACATCGTGTTTACATTGGAAACTTTGAGTACTGAAATCTCGATTTTATTACTTTCCATTGCTGGCTAGAACTTAATTCAATCCCTCAACATTTCTTCACCTCTCGACCAATATGTCAAAAAGACGAAAGATAAATCAACTGGTGTAAAATTTCATAGCGGGTGCATTTAATGTCTTAAAAAAAATCCACTTCACGTTAGTGACGGACGATTACATTTTATTTTATACTCGCAAAAAATGCATTTTTAGAGTTGACCTTTAAAAATCCAAAAAATGTTGTTCAGGGCATTCAGTTGACATCTGCAACGAAATATTCTCGAAACGTCATAACATATAATTATTTTAATTATCGAATTAAATACTCTATATTATATCAAAATATACTTTTAGCATTCACTATATCAAAATATAGATCGTTCTTCATCTTTCAAGCCATGAACTGAATGATGACTACGACTTCAATGGATTAAAAAAATTAGTTTTTGCCACTTATAATTCCATAACAGGTGGGAATAATATCAATCGGCTTATAAATTTCTGAAAGACGGAGTAATATAAGGTACAGAAGCCTAAAAAAAAAGTTAAAGGATTAGTTTGATTTTGATAAGGTTAACGCTTCATCTAGTGGCTTGTCAAAAAAAAAATGTTTTGACATTTTGCCTGCATGACAAGTATATTTTGTTGGCAGCGTTAAGCAAGATATTCATTGTTCAAAATGCATGAGAAGCACGTGCAAGTCTATTATTTCAGTGGTGAGAGGACATTGCTCTTTGTGAGTTTTTTTTTCTGCAAAATTGTGTTTTTACGAATTTCTTTGCGATTTTTTGTAATTTTATTCGAGTAATTCCATTTCATCATACAATTCTCGTTTGCTGTTTTAATATTTTAATCAGTGCTTATGCTGTGGTGTGTTGTCATCTCTTCAACCTTCAACGTACTATACGCAAATGAACCAACAAATATATGATAAATCATCAATCTTGCATAATGCATATGCAATACTTCTATGCAGTACGCTAGATTGAAAAGATTTGGATTTTTCTTCAAGCCTGCATCCAATCTATACGTGTGAATTTTTCACTAATACACTTAAACGTCTAGCTTTAAACGAAATTGCTGAGGTTGAGAAAAATGCCGAGTTATCGTTCATTCTTCCTTGTGGTTTTCTTTTTTTATATTTGGCGTTCGCTCAGTGAAATTCACTTAACTAGTAGAGTAATGAGTGCGAAGAGATTACTCCTAGATGATTCCTTTTCGCATGAACAAAGTTAACTTATATTAAATATCGCTGTGTTTAAGCGCACAGATGCACTCGAAAGGAAGCCAAAAGAGAAACAGAGATTAAAATCCGATTCGTGTAAAAACAGTCTATTTTCTATCAGATAACATCTCTGTTTGAATATATGTAAGTGTAAAAATATAATGCTGTCTCAACAAACATCCCTGTTTAAATATAAGTCAAACAAACTTTACGTTATGTAGCCGAGTCCACTTACCCCTAACACACGTCACGAACTACTTCATCGAAGCATATTGTCGATAAGGTTTTTGTTCGTATGAATCTAATATGGTGTGTCGACACGGCCGGCAGTGCGAACTCTGGCAATCGAATTAGTATGCCGACATGTCGTGAAAGAAGAACCGAATTAGTTCGTCGATACAGTTTTTACTTGCGATATAGGTACTATAGGGCAAGTTCTGCATTTGGAAAAAAAATCGAACTCGAGATTTTGATCAAAGTTGACATTACGATGATAGCGAAGACGAAAAAAGTGGGTCTGACAATTCCGTCTGTCTGTCTGTATGTCTGTATGTCTGTACCTCGAACTACAGCCTAAGCTAAAGGAGGTATTTTCTTCAAACTCGGTAGTTAAGGGTCTTCGGTGATTCCCTAGAGGAAAAATTGAAATTTTTTTTTTAGCTCCAAAACTAACGGTACCCCCCATACACCCGTAATGCAAAATCTTATTTATCTCGAAAACGGCTCTAACGATTTTGATAAAAAAAATTAAGTGTGATATTATGGACATGGACTATATTTTGGTGAAAAAAAAATTTGGGGGGAAATGTTATTAGGGGTACCTGTCATAGAACGTTTTTTTTGATTTTCGAATTTCTCACCAACGGCTCTAACGATTTTAACCAAAATTTTTATGCAGGAGCTGCTTTGCATTTGAAAAATCATAAACTAAAAATTTTTTCGAAAAAATATTTTTTGGATTTTTAAAAAAATAATACAATTTTTTTTTTGAAAATTCAATATCTTGAAAACCGATACACGATTAAATTTTTAAATTACGTTTTAAAATGTATTTTATTAAATACTAACAATTTGCATATCAATTTTTTTTATAAAAATTTTAAGGAAAATTTAGTACACAAAAAACATGTTTCAGTGTGTCTGTATGTCTGTACCTCTCACTACAGCCTAAACCCTTGGACCTATTTCTTTCAATCTCGGTAGTTAAGGGTCTTCGGTGATTCCCTAGAGGAAGAATTGAAATTTTTTTTTTTAGCTCAAAAACTAATGGTACCCCCCATACGCCCGTAATGCAAAATCTTATTTATCTCGAAAACGGCTCTAACGATTTTGATAAAAAAAATTAAGTGTGATATTATGGACGTGGACTACATTTTGGTCAAAAAAAATTCTGGGGCAAAATGTTATTAGGGGTACCTGCCATAGACCCGTTTTTTTTTGATTTTCGACTTTCTCATTAACGGCTCTAAGGATTTTAACCCAAAATTTTTAGCAGGAATCCCCTTAAGTTTAAAATAATATTGTATATAAAAATATTCGAAAAAATATTTATTGGGTTTAAAAAAAAAAAAAAAAAAATTTTAAATCAATATCTTCAAAACCTATGAACCTAAAACCAATATTATTAAATACTTAAAATTCGCATCCCACATTTTTTTCTTGAAAAATTTTAGAGAAATTTCTTATATAAAACATTTATTTAATAATTAAACGATTTTTTAAGGTTTATTTGCATAAATTCATACTTTTCCGGAAACCAGGCGGCAATTTTATGCATTTGAACATTATTATCTCATTAAATCCATGTTTTATATTTATAAAATGTATCTTAAATTCCAAAGTACTTTTACATAAGAGCAAGTTCGTGCGATCCAGTCGTGCATTTTATTTATATTGTTATTCGGTTTTAGTTGTTAGCTAGTGTTTTTGATCTCATTAATCTTAAATTCACTTAATAATTTTTGGATCATTACATTAAAAGTATCCTAACCACAAGTAATATTGAAAAATGAACAAGAAAAATGTATTTGGACTCGTTCCGAAATAATTATTTTTTTAAAAAATAAGTAAAGACAACAAAATAGTTGATTATTTCAAATCGTTTCGGAAGAGCTCAAGTGAAGGAACATTTACAAATTGCCAGAAAAAGCAAAAATAAAATTCAATCTCCTTAAATAACAAATAATAAAGCTCTGATAAACGTAAAAAAGTAGTTCTGGAGCATCAAAATTAAAATATTTTTCGGTCATTTTCACTTTTCATTTAAAATTTCACAACTACACCATTTAACAGCTGATTTTGACATACACTTCTACGTCGACGTATTGGCGTGTTAATGCCCACGCAAAAAGGAAATACTTTGTCGATGAGGTTGTTCGATGTGGCGTGTCTGAGGGGTAAATGGTGCGTTCTTTTTCTTACAATATTTAAATTATGATATAGACAGGCTTGTTCCTTTACTTTGAAACTATTACAGACACGTCAAAATAAGTCTGAGGAGTAAGTTCAATTCTAATGTGAACACTGTCTCGAAATTAAAGATTAAAAAGTCAATCAAATAAATGATGGCTACGTATGCATGTGTATAACTTGCGCATTAGTCGTCCATATTTATATCAATGCGACAGTTACAGGATATGGTCCATAAATACATGTGCTTAGTTGGAAAGCGATATGTACAGTTATGTAAAGATATTTTTGGATATCATTTAAGTATAAGTGAAAGGGCTAAATTGTGGGAAAAATAGTGGCTTCATTTGAAAGTCACAAACTAATACGATTGCATTGTATGTTTATTGGGTACAGTCGATAACGAAAATTCGGCACTCGGACGAAAGTTGATGTTTACACATCTAAACCGTGAGTCCTGGCACTCACACTTTTATTTGTAGTAGGTACTTGTTTTGTATGAAGGCCGTCTTTTTTAGTGCGATAAAATCGGAACCACCCAACTAATTTAAATAAATTTTTCAAATTTTGAAAAAGGCTAGCTTTAGAAATAACAACAAAATGTTTCCACCCAATGACACGCCCACACAACATTTTATCTAAATTTCAAAGTTAGAAAGTAAAATTTTTAGTAATTAGAAAAATATATTTTCGCGAAATAAAAACCAAATAAAAATCAGCATTTCAACAGTTCTTTATGCTTTCCCACTCTAACGAATCACAGCACTATAAGTAATGCTCTTCTCTTGTCTATGATAAATGCATATTTTGACTCTTAAATCCGCAAATAAAGCATGAACATAGCCCTCAAGTTTTTATTTAATAATAAACTTAAACAATTCCCGCTCAACCCCCTTTACAAACTCAATTATGTCAAAAATTGATATATCAAATACCAAAACCAAAAGTTACACTATGTTTTCCGAGTTTGCACCAATAGCGCTAGTTCCGTAGTTCTGGCAATCCATGTTTAATAAGTT
This sequence comes from Chrysotoxum bicinctum, assembly GCA_911387755.1. Taxonomy (NCBI): domain Eukaryota; kingdom Metazoa; phylum Arthropoda; class Insecta; order Diptera; family Syrphidae; genus Chrysotoxum; species Chrysotoxum bicinctum. The sequence goes on along the minus strand of OU426991.1, from coordinate 10,777,074 downwards.
AATGGCTGTACATAACGCTTTCCACCTTAACACACATATGTATTTTTGAACCATGACCTGTAAAAACGATTTGAAATAATCAACTATTTTGTTGTCTTTACTTATTTCTAGTAAAATAATTATTTCGGAACGAGTCCAAACACATTTTTCTTGTTCATTTTCCATTATTACTTGTATTTAGGATACTCTTAATGTAATGATCAAAAAATTATTGAGTGAATTTAAGATTAATGGGATCAAAAACACTAGTTAACAACTAAAACCGAATAACAACATAAAAAATTGTGTCCACGAACTATTTCGTACATTCAATTTTTAGTTGCACAACTGTTTGGTTGCTTTTAGAAAACAGATGAACTTTTTGGTTGAATGTCAGCGCAGGTGCATTTAATTATATGTTACACAAAATAGCGAACTCATTTTAGGCAATCGTTTGGTTTCTGTCAAAACACAAACTTTTTAGTTGCTTGCTCGAACCAAGCGCCTAGCCGTGCACGCCATATCGGCATACTACTTCGATTCCCAGAGTTCGCACTGCAGTGTTGGCACTTATTCATTTCACACAACCCAAAAACTTTATCGACAATATGCTTCGATGAAGTAGTTCGTGGTGTGTGTTAGGAGTAAGTGGACTCCGCTGCGTAACGTAAAGTTGTTTGACTTATGTTTAAACAGGGATGTTGCTTAAGACAGCATTATATTTTTACACTTATATTTAAACAGATATGTTATCTGATAGAAAATAGACTGTTTTTAAACGAAACCGATTTTTAATCTGTGTTTCTTTGTTGGCTTCCTTTCGATTACATGGGTGTTTTTAAGCACAGCTTTTTTTAAAATAAGTTAACTTTGTTCAAGCGAAAAGGAGTTATGTCTTCGCACTCCTTATTTAACCGAGCGAACGCCAAATAGAAAATGAAACCGTCGCTTTTCCGGCAGAGTGGCATAAGTCGTTTTTTAGTTTAGAACACAGAACTGCGCTGAAAAAAAAAAAACAATTTTTCTGTGTAATCGGCATTAACCTACTTCTTCTAGTTTCCGAGTTATGAAAAAGCGCCGCTGTCAATTTTCACAAACATCTCTGTCATTTTCTATGTATTTTCGAAAAACCGCATAAATCAATTTTTGTTTTTTTTAAATATTTCTTTTTCTATAACACTTCACAAACAAAAAATGCAATTTTTTCATGTATTCAACATTCGAGTTTGTTTTTTTATGAACAACGAATTTTTTTTTTCAATATGAAAAAAAAACTTTAAAAGGCTCTCCTGAAAATTTACAAATTTCGACTTATGCCAGTCTGCCGGAAAAGCGACGAAACATACTCGAGAAATAAAGGAAACCAGAAAGAAGAAAGATCGATAGCTCCGCGTTTTTTTCAACCTCAGCAATTGCGTTTAACCCCACAACTACATACGTCCCTCGACGACATGCTTAAAAATCACACTACAACTTTTTGCTCGGAGCATAAATAGGTAAATAGATAAACACGGTATGATGAATATTTGATGGTTGAATTTTGACCATGGCGGACCAACTAAGAGCATAGATGAAATTTTAGATGAGGAATTTTACTTGAATTTTATATTCAAAGTCTGCAAAGTCTACCGCTATTGATTATAAAACTCATTTTGATATATGTACCTACCTATCTTACAAATGAGATTGTTTGTGGTGGTACTTGAAAAAAATATTGTGGGTTTTTCTTACATTAGTGAATTGTCGTAAGGATTAAAATTAATACTTTGGAACTTCTCACGCTTATTGTTTGTTTTTGTTCTTGTTTTTATTTGTTCTAGTAGGACTTGTATATGTGTAGATAGTGTCCCTACTCATTATTAGATATACTCTGCTATCGGAATCCTGCTTCTCAAAATTTCGTTTTTCAAAAATTTCGAATAAAAAGTTCTAAAATACCGCCTTTTTTTAAATCCCGAGTTTTAAAATCTCAAAATCCCGATCTGTTATAATCCCGCTTTTTAAAATCCCGACTTATCCCGTTTAATCCCGCCAAGCTCATTTTTTATATTTATATTTGAGTGTTATAAACGCTTTATACCTAGATTAAACAGATTAAAAATAACCAGACTAAACGAAAATGCTTTAGCTGATATTTTATCTCGACTGTACGCATTTGTTTTTGATCTCTAAACTCTAAGATTAAAATAAAATTACCTTTTAAACTGTTTTTTTTGCGGCGCATCGCTCACAATATTAAGTTGAATTAAAATGTGAACATACTTCTGTACTTATTAGTTTATGAAAAAAAAAAATATTTTGTTTACTGTTTGTTTCTTACAAATTAACACTTTATTTGTTTAATGTTATATTTGTTATAGTAAAATGCTTTTCAAAATAACTCTTTTTTTTTTTTTTCATTTCTTAAAAATTTTGTCTTACTATCCCGTTTTTGCAATCAAAACCAGTTGTTTTATTTTAAGAAATCGCGCGATTTTTTAAAATAAAACAACTTGTTTCGATTTCAAAAGCGGGATAATAAGAAACGGGGATTATAAGGCTAGGACCGCACTTGCGATTTCAATCGCACGATTTTTTAGTCGCAAAAATAGAACACATGAATTTAAATGAGAATGAACGCACTTGCTACCAACAAATCATGACGATTTAAAAGTAGCAATTTGTTTCATTTTTCTTGCGATGCGATTGTCGTAAACTTAAATGAAACACATGTACCTACTCAAAATGGATATGCCCACACTTGCGATTTAAATTACTACGACTTAAAAATCGTAGTCGCAAAGAGAAATTGGCATGCACGCACTTGCGATTTTTAATCCACGATTTTTTAGTCGCAAAAAGAAAGACACATGGCCTTAAATGTGAATGCATGCACATTCGACTTAAAAATCGTAACGTTTATAAAAATGAAACAAGTTATATTTTTTCAAGCGATTTTTCTGTCGCTACTTATTTGTAGCAAGTGCGTGCACTCACATAAATGTAGTGTGTTTTATTTTTCGCGATTAAATAATCGCGCGGCAAAAAATCGCAAGTGCGTGCATGACAATAATTTGTAGCGATTACGACTTTTTAATCGCCTCGACGAAAAATCGCTAGTGCGGTCCCAGCCTAAGAGATGAGATTTTAAAAAAGCGGGATTATAAAAAGCGAGATTTTAAAACAGGGATTTTAAGAAACGGGATTATAAAAAGCGGGATATCGAACCCAACCCTAAAAAATTGCTGAAATCATAGGTATTTGTATTCAGATGTTTTCCACATTTCTCATCAGATATTTTAAAATCCAAATTTTTTTGAATGAAAACAGCTGATTTTTCAAAGGGGATTATGTAATACAAAGCTATCCAATAGCTGTGAATGCAAATCTGAACGCGACCGCTAGCACATCATTTGCGACCATTTTATGAAATTGACAAATTTTATTTATGTGAAAGAAATACGAAAATTGTCAGGTTATTACTTGACTCTTATATTTTGAAAAATGTTCTCATTATATTTTATAACTATACATATGGCATACGCATTGTTGACAAATATAGAGGGATGTAGTGTTTGCATACCATAGAATACCTATCGCTTAGGCCAGGCGCGCACATTCAATTTTTAGCTTCGCAACAGTTTGGTTGCTAAAATGAAACATATGGGCTTATATGGGACACCGCGCACTTAGATCAACTCGATTCTCGAAACTAAAAAGTTTGTGTTTTGACACAAACTAAACGATTGCCTTCGCAACAGTTGAGCTGTTTTCTAGAAGAGCAAGAGAGAAAAAGAGTGTGAGCGTGAGTAAAGAGTTGCAAGTGCGCGGTTCTCTTTCAACTAGCCTTAGTGTTAGCTTTTTAAGTGACTACCTATTGAAAGAATCAAATAAAAACTATTTTAGACATACGGATTTGAACTTGCTTTTAATTTTTTTTATTAAACCCAGTTAATCAAGCTTTTATGTTAAAGATTAAAATTGAGCGTTAAACTAGTTTTTAACATTAAAGACAAGAAGTAATCACAGCTTATAACAGTCAATAAAACTGGTAATTGAAAATTTAAATTCTGTAGTATTTCGTTGACCGCCGCTAAATAATTTTTTTTTTTTTTCAAAATTAGGTATACCTACTACCTTATCCGTGGAAGTGACGAATCATGCAAGGGTATCTCTTATCATAGGTATACTTCTCATCTTAGCCGTTAAAACAAGGCAAAAATTATAGGTAGGTATATGTCCCTTCTACTCTTGCCGACAAAATACACATAGGAATGGTTGTGAGTTGTAAGTCTTATTTAGTTTTAATTTCTAATTGGGAAATTAAGAAAGTAAAACTAGTCATTATTTGTTTAATGTCTTATGATTTGAGCAAATATTTAAATAAAATTATTTTAAAAATCAAAGCACTTGATAGTTTTACTGATCATTGTGAACAGTTTGTTCGAAATGAACTTTTTTATTAAAATAGTTAATTACTCAACTCAATGATTTATTTTGACATATGAAATGATGAATTTTGTGTCAAAACAGAAATTAAAACTTGCAATAATGAGAATTGGTTTAGAAAGAAAATAACGTACTCAACAAACCTACAAATACCTACATACTGTTCATGTTTAAATTCACTTTCAAGTTTGGGACATGTCATAGGTAGGTATATATTTCTTTAATGTTAAAATCTGATACAGATACCTACCTACACTTCTTCATTTAAAGGGAGCGAATTTAGCTAAATCAAGGGATATAAAAAAACCCAATCCAGATAGCGTTGACTACCTACCTATCCTACCCGCCCGAACGCACCCAATGACAAATAATCAAATTTACAAAAGTCACCTATCGCACTTGGCAAATTTTTAGAAAGGACCTGCTCGAGAACAGGATTTCATATTTTTAGACAACTTTATTGGTAATCCTTCGTCGTCCATGATCCAGAGTCAGACAGAACCTTGAAATCATAAACCTATTTCCCTTAAATTTGATAAAATACCCACCTATTCAAAATTTGTAAGTATTCCATTCAAATTTTACAATATATAACTGACAAGATGACAATATTAATTATGAAGTCCCGAAAATACAGTATAGTTTCAGTCATAGTAGTAAAATGTATTTTGTTTCAATTTTTCAATTCAACTGGCTTGGCTATACCACCTGTGATAAAATAATTTTTGACCCAGCTTTTTCTTCAAATAACTCAATGTGTACCGGTTGAGGGAATACAAACAAAATCTACGCCGAAGAAAAACAAAATATAACTCAGTTCTGAGGGGTAATCATAAAATGAGACCTATTACCTATATACAGAAGAACAAAAAAATATTAGTGTCGTATCAAAATTTGTAAATACATTGACACAAGCTTATATAATTCATTTAAATCTTTTACGGAGAGGGGGGTGGCACATCAACTCAACCGACGGTCATAATTCTGCTTGTGGCTGGTGCTTCTCTGCTAGTGCTAGCTGTATAAACTCACACTCAGGGGAAACAATATTCCAAAACAGAACAACAAAAAATAACAAACACAAATAACTGAAACAGAGTTATATCCATGAAAGGGATGCCGCTATCAACTCCTAAATTTGTGTGGAAGTCTGAAAATGAAAAAACGTCTCCAAATTCAGTTGTTCGGTTTTAACCGATCTTTACCGACGAGCGGCTGCAAAGTGGGTACGTTTACGCCAAGTACACGTTGTGACAAGACAGTTTTTTTTGTTCATCTCGTCGTTTCTTGCCGCGCCGTTTACACAATTTAATTAATTTAATTTTATATTCTTTAAATTCAATCAGTTTGTCTTATTTTATGTGTTTCCTCTTTTTTTATGAATATGTACAAAGTTAAAGTACCTCCGAAAAATCGAGCGAATACAAATCATTAACTAAAAACGCAACAATACTAAAGGTTTTTTTTTAATAGATTTTTATTGTGTGAACTATGAGAAGATATGATTATCGCGAAGTGTGTACTTTGCTATGTTGAAATATATAACTTTTTTTCTCATCTATTTTTCGTATTTTGGTTCTCGCGCCTGAAAAGTTTTTTTAGTTATTTTTTTTTTTAATTAATTTTATACCATTTTTTCATAATATCAATTATTATTGGAAAACTCAGGGAGAGTGAAAGAGAAACAGAGATTAGTAGAGAACAACACATTTTGAATTTTTTTGCGAAGGTGAAACAAATATTGAAATCGATAAAAAAAAAGAAAAACAACTGTAAAAAAAGGGAAAAAGTCAGACGGTGAAAAAAAGAAAGTTTTTTAAAACTACTTTTTCTTATTGTTGTGGAGTAGCACTCCGCTCACTGCCTATGTATGCGATTGGATATGTTTGTGTGGTGAATGTAATTCAAAAAAGAACAGAAAAAGTTAGGCGAAAAGGATATATGTATACTTTTGTTTCTTTCTTAAAAAAAAAACCAACTGGAAAGTTTGTTCAGTAATTTGTTTATTACGTTATGTTTTGTATAATGTTTGAGTGCTTATTAGAGTATTTTGAGTGTGGCAATTATGTGAGCCTGATAAAACAATAGGAGGATCCAAAACATTGTTTTTGGTTTAATTACGAGTTAGAAAAGCAGTGCAGTCAACCCTCTTTGGATTCAACGGGATCATATCCAACTCAATTGGGATATCAAATAGTGACTTCGCACACTTGCGCAAAACCAAAACGGTATACATATATATATACAAATACAAATACTATGAATTGTGATATACAGTTTCCCTTCGATTTTTGCTTGCAAAAAACACTCGATTGGATGCATAAAAGTTGACTGCTATTTGATTTGAGTAAATGCTGATGGAAAAGGTCGTAAAATCGTTGGTCGAAAGAAGGCAATAAGGGAAGCTTTAATAAATTTTATACCTTCGTCACTCTCTCTTTCTATCTCGCTCTTTCTTTGTTTTTGAAAAGATGTTTTTTTGTCCAAGATTTCTTTTTTAAAAGTACGGGCAAATCTAATTGGAGTTGTTTTTTTTTTATTGTGGTTTAAATTTGGTTTGTTAGTTAAAAATTTAGAGTGAACAAGAAAGTTAAAATATTACAAATAAAAAAAGGTTTAATGTGCACAAAATAAAAGTGTAACACAAAAACAAATGAAAAAACATCGGGCGAATATTTTAAAATAATAAGTAAAGCAGAAAAGAGAGACAACAACCCTAGAAAAGGAGAAAAAGAATCATCCGTTGAAGGAGGAACAAAAAAATATTACAGAAGTAAATAAACACTTTAAATCCGTTTTATTTCCTCTTAAATTCTTAATTGTGACTATTATTTTTTTTAATAATGAGATTTTTAAAATAATACCAACAAAACCGCTTGGAAGAAAAGAGTGGTACATAGTACTACTAGCAAAAGGTTTTGAAGAAGCTTCTTTGGTACACTTCAAAAACAAAAAACAGAAGTAATAGGCAACGGTTCTATTTACGGTGTAAGTTTTATTTTATTTTTGATTTCGATTCGACTTGGAAACTTTTGACATAATTTTCGATATAGTTATTTGCACTATTTCGTTGCACCGTTAATGTTTGTTGTTCTTTTATATGTAGGAATACACATATATACATGTAGTATATAACATAAGATGAGCCGGTGTTTCGCGGCCATTTCATTTACGTAAATCGATTTATACATATACAAACGGAAAAATGAAACGGATAAAACGTTTTAACTAACAGTAGGGTTGTTATTTTTTGTATGAAATTTGTTGGCTCTATTTTGTGGTTAAAGCGCAGCGATGTATATATTCTTCTCTTTCTATCTATGATAGTTATATGAATGTACCTGAATTAATTAGCTCTTTAAAAAAATTGTCTTCAACCAAATATATCATATTGTAGGTATGTGCATATTTTTTTGATAATAAAGAAAAACAGGGGGATAAATTAAGGTATTCTGGAAAATTCAATTTTTTTTTTGTTTGTTTAATTTGAAAAAGAAGGACATGTCTGTATGAAATAAATGAGAAAAAAAATATGAATGTTTGTACGGGATAAAATGGTGGCATGACACCTGCAATACAATCCACACCTTCTGCTATGTATGGATGTGTTGGTGTACTGTTTTGGATTTGAAAAAAATACATCGTCTCCACTAAACCAACATTTTGTTTTTATTTAAAAATTTGAGATTATTGAAAATGAAAATGCTAGCAAAAACAGCCGGAAAGAGTTTTTTTTTTAATAAATGAAAAAGAAGGAGAAAAACAAGTTGAGTACCACGTGTACTTGAGAGAATATTTATGTATGTATGTAGATAATACATTTGTACGTAGTAGGGTGGCGCATTTTTTTTGAAAGGTTTAAATAACTTTTGTGTCCCTTTATCATTTGCATTTGAACCGTTTAGAATGTTATTAAAGTCTGTTGGTTAACATAAAAAACTGCAACAGCACTTAACAAAATTCTATACAAAAAAGTTTTGAGAAAAATCTTTGTGTTTGTTTATAAATTAATAATACAAAATGTTTTCATTTTTTATAAACAATATTTACTCCATAAAAATAACAATAAATTACTTTGTTTTGGGGATTTATTGTTATTTTTAACGGGGTAAAGGATTTGTCAAATGAGAACGACGAACGAATGATTTGATCAACAAGAAAGGTTTTGTAGGTTCACTAGCTGAACAAAATTGAGACGGAGCTGTATCTGGACCTGGAAATGTTATCGGGGTCAAAATATTGGATTGACACAAATTCAATATTAAGAACACACTGCAACGCAGCTGCAGTCGTAGCTGCAAGGTTTGACCAGTTTTTAACTTCTGCGTTTAGCACTTATGACTTCAAAATTCAACTAGTCAAGCCAATCGATGAAGTGCGTTGTTTTTTTTTTAAGAAACGTTAACTATAATTAACTCTCGTCCTTTATACGAAAGTTAAAGTGTTGGAAAGTAATTTTTCGCAACTATGTCCAACTCTTCGCCTTGATATGAGTTGGAAGGCCAAAAAAGGCTGAATTTGGAAATGTATTTATTTTGTAGGTATACCTAGTTATGTTTGTAATATTTTCCTTCGCTCTATATAAATTTTTTTTCATTTTTGTAACTATTTTCAATTGAATTGATGTATTTTGAGGATTTGTATTTTCAAAATAGTTTTCTGTTATTTCCAAATGGATTTAATTACCTACTTTTTTTCGATTTAAAAATCATTCAATTTATCTCGATCGTGCTTTGCAATTTGTACTCATGTTAAATGAAAAATAATCTTGTTAGCAGGTCCGCTTTGGTGTACAATTTTGTGCAAAAATATAAATAGAATTTAGTAGCATTTTTTAAGTCGTTATTCTGAATATTTTTCAATAAATTCAATGCCATCAGAAATTTTCATTTCTTTCTAAATGTACATAAATGTACCTATGTATATATTTCGTTTTTTTTTTAACCAATTTCGGTTGATATCTTACTGTTTCTTATTTTTGACACATTATTTAAACCTTACTACCTACTAGAACAAAGGAAAAGAACAGACCAGTGGTGAATTCAGATAGTTTGACAGTTAGTAGTAGTAGTAGACGAGCAAAAGTGGTCAAATGCTTGCACTCATTTGATAAATGAGATTAAGGAATTGCTTAAAGCAAAAAAGTTATTTTTTTATATTTTTTAATTTTGTTTATTGAATGGTTAATATATTTTTTTTAATTAAAATTATTTAATAATACATTATATAATAATAAAAAAAATAAACAAATATTTGAACTTGTCCAAATTTGCACGTTTTATTAAACATATTTTTTTTTAATATTTTGTCCACGAGTCTTTGTTTTTTATTACTTCTGAACAACGCTTTGGCATACTCTCTACCAAGTTGTGAGGGAATTGCTCAAAAATTCGGCTCCATTCCAGCTCTATGAGGTCAGGGGTCAGGGCTCTGTGCTGGCCAAGTCATTGTCTTAAGCACCTGATTTCCGAGAAATTCTTTCACAATTTTCGAGGTATGCTTCGGATCCCCATCTTGCTGAAACGTGAGCTCAGATTCACTGTATCCAGTTGTTGGTAAAAATGGTGGTAAATTTCGCTGTAAAATATCAAGATATTTTTCCTTGTTCATTATCCTCTCGATTTTGACTAAGGGTCCAACAGATCCCCACGAAAAACATCCCCAAGCCATCACAGAGCCACCGCCATGTTTTAGAGTGTTTTTAACTTGATGTGATTGGAGTAATTCACCGGGTCGTGACCAATAATAGGATCTACCATCTGTCCCCACACGATTGACCTTTGTCTCGTCAGACCAAATAACTTTCTTTCAATCGTCAATGGTCCAGTTTTTGTGTTTCCTGGCAAAAACTAACCTGGTTTTCAAATTTTTAGCTGACAGTAGGGGTTTTTTGGGTTTCTCCTTGGCAACCAATCCAATTTTTTTAAGTGCCCGGCGTGCAGTCCATGCACTTACCGGTTTGCCTATATTATAGGCTGCTTGTCTTGGTGTCTTGGAACCGCAACTTCTCAGTTCTCGCTCCATCCTTCTTGCGTCTTGGTTTGAGAGCAACCGCTTTCGAACTTTTTTTATATCAGGAATATCAATTTTTTTTTCTTGATATTTAACACTGAAGTTTTTGAAATGTTTAATATTTTTGAATATTTTTTAATAAAAAAAACAACTCTTTCATTTATTTTCTTATAAATGTTCTTCGTTTTTATTATGATCAACCCAAACACTTCTGAAAACAATTAATTCTCTACAAAAAAGCCTGAAAATGTAATGATATAAACTGTTACTTGCTAAATTACGGTAAAGAATGAGAGGGATAGAAGCTTTCATTTAAATAATAACTGTTTTTTTTTCGCTTAAAATAAAACGTGCAAAATTGGGCAAGTGCAACAATTTGAATTTTTATTGTTTTCCCGTATTTTGTAGAATAAATCTTTCAATTTTTATGTGGAATAAGTTTATCAGTTAATAATAAGAAATATTAAAATAAAATCGAATTATTTGTTGCGTATAATCGTACATTTATGAACATTTTCTAAATAAGTGTAAACATTTGACCACTTTTGCTCGTCACTGTATGTACATTCGATTTACTTTTATACAATAAATAATGTTTAATATAAACTTTATGACGTGTTTTTATGCTTATAAAAGTACCGTTCTTCTTATATTATAAATTAATTCTTTTTTAAATATTTTCAAATTTGTTTCATTCTTTATGTTATTTGGAAGTTCATTAAACAATTTTAATTCCTTATAAAATATCATATTTTGTGTTCTAGAATCTCTATAAAATCTAAATCTTAAGTTATTATTGTTTCTTAAAGAATATGGTTGTACATCTTGGACGTATTGCAGATTTTCTGTAAGATACTTTGGCATCATTTTGTACTTCATTTTGAAAACAAACGTCAGAACATTTAGTGTAATACACTGCCGTACACTTAACCATTTTAGACAGGACATCAACTAGTTTGTAGGTGTACGAAAACTGCTTCGTGTTATTGTTCTCATAGCTTTGTTTTGAAGGATCTGCATTCTATTAATTTCATCACTGGTTCCTAAGAATAAAATGGTTGAGCAAAAAGATTGCAATTGTGACGACCAATTTTTTCTCGAATTTCTCTTATTTTAAAAAAATATTTGTTTTTTATCTTCACATTAATTTCAATTAGTTTTCTAATTTTTTTTAAGTTCTTGAATTCCTGCGAACATTTTTGCTTATACCTACATATATATTTTGAATCGCATATGTTCTCTTATTCGTCGGTCATGGATCGCTCTCATGTGGATAGTCCTTAAATATTGTTTTAAGCTTTTCCATTAATTTTAATGAAAATTAAATTAAATATTACAAAACAAAGCTATGCTTTCGATATTATATTGCACCACTATGTCATAATTATGCTTAAATGATTAAGTACTAAACAAAGAATAATATTTTGCATATTGTTGTTGAAATAAATTTAAAAATAGTTACCCATATGCCAAGTAATTTTCAAAGAAGAGATGCTGGAAAAAAATTCATACATCTCAAAAATAAGAGGCACCCTAATATGTGGGTAGTTAGATTTGTATGTACATATACATACATATATACATAAATGAGTGCGCGCACAATACACGTTTCTTTTTTACCCTCTATTCAGCGCTCTTGCCTTTTGTTCAACATTACCGATTGGAGTCATTTATTCTTTCATTATAATATCTTTTTACCTATTTAACAAAAATACATGCATACTTATATATTTAATACACTATGTATCTATAATTTTGTTTGAGTTAAGGTTGGGATTTTGGAGGAGAACTTTTTGATTATATACAGTATTTGTTGTGTTTATCAGTAGTTTCAGTTTTTTTCTTACAAATTGCTTATGCTTATTAGAAAACATCATGAGTACATTAAGTGCAACAGATCTTAAAAATAATATTTTTTTTTTTGTCAAGAAGTGTTTACTATTTGTAACTACATATGTACATGTGCACATACTTATGACAATTAAGTATAACAAAATAAGAAATGTTTTATTATTATTATTATTTTCTAAAGAAAAAAAGTCTCATTAAAGATTGAAATAATTGAGCACGAAAAGTCAGAATCAGAATTCACTCAACATTCAATCTATGTTTAGCCGAAATTTTGAAAACTGATTTTGACAAATATCTTGAGAATAGTTAATCGCTTACCTGAATCTGGTCAAATGGTTTTGGAAACAAAAGAAACAACGCATCATCATGTGTTTGTCTGTTGAAATTATGGTGCGGGACCTCTACATAACAATATGGGCTCAAATTTAACTGATTTGTAATTTGGCGAGATTTTGACGACATCCATGCAAATTTTGAAATTTAACTAAATAAACAGTAAATTCTTTTTTTAAATGCTGAAATTCTGGAGGCATTATAATATTCTTCCAAACATAGTGGGAGCTTCAAGTATATTCCTTCGAATAATTCGAGTAACATCTTCCGTTATATTTTTTTAAACCTTATCCAAAAAATCAATTTAATGTTTGTGTTGTAATAATCTTTACCAAATCAGATAATGCAAATTATTGATCAAACATAAATTTGTAATTGACTGAAAATTTGAATAATATTAAATTATTCACTTAACAATGATATTTTTTGTTTGATATCAAAAAAAAAAAAAAAATTATAACTTCATTTTCTTCATCAAAGTACCTATGTACGTATGACATTCGTACCAGTGGCGGTGCTAGCCATTTGGGGGCTCCATGTGAAAATAATTTAAAGGGTCAGCCTTAGGCAATTATAAAATTTAATATAATTTGATATTAAATATCTAAGTTTAATTCATTAGTAATGCCTATTTATATACTAGAGGTCTGCAATGAATGTCTTGAAAGCAATTCAATTCAATTTTTGTTGTATTGAACATACTATTTACAATTTGGCTTACAACTATTAAGATACTACATATGTATGAAAGTTTACATTTGTTGGCTCATAGGGGGCCTAACTATATACAGTGACTTAAGTTTAATTATTTTTATATAAAATTTACATGACGAAAAAAAAAAATTAAATTTAAAATGTCGGTTGTATTGTCCTCAGGGTGTTCATTCCTGGTTGTCAGTGGTGATTTTTGTGGGTTGTGGGCAGGGATAGCGTTTTAGCCGCGGTGGTAGGCTGACCCAATGTCAGCGTAGAACGAGACTACTTCCTCGTTGTCCATGATTACGTTGTCATCCAGAGTTTCCATCACACTGAGGTACCTCGGCTCGGGATATCGTTGTTCTGTGGTCATCCTTCTCATAAGCTGATTCGGGTGGTCGATGATGTTCCCCATTAGTTTTTTCGTTGAAAGAACTAGATATTTGTCCAGCGGGATTAAATTGGCTTCTGTGTAGAGATGCTCGTTCCTGTAGTGTTTCTGTCGTTGACGGTCGAAGTAGAGTCCAGTGCAGATCCTCAGTATCTTCCTTTCGAATAGTTGACGTTCCTTCATAGCTGTCTTCGAGATGGAAAACAAACCAGACTGGGAAGGAATAGCTGATCACTGGTCGCAGGAGCTGCTTGTAGATTAATACCTTTGTCGGTTGGCTAAGACCTGATCTTCTTTTCAGCAATGGGTGCAAACGGCTGAAAGCCCAGCTGGCCTTTTTCAGAACATTTCTTGAGTGCAGGTTAAACCTTAGCAACTCATTGAAGTGCACTCCCAGGTACTTGACATTTGGCTTTGATACTATGGAGGATCCGTCAGGGAGTCTTAGGACCAGATTTCTGCAAATTGTTGCGGTGCGAAGGCCTCTACCAGTTGAAGGTCTCCTGAAGCAGACAAGTTCCGATTTGGAAGTATTGATTCGGATGCCCCATTTCTGGTAGAATTGGAAGAGTCTGTTAATGTGGGTTTCTACTTTTTGGACAGCCATTAGAGGTGACATTGATGTGGCGTAGGTGAGCGAGTCATCAGCATACAGAAGGTTCTCGCATCCGATTGGTGAAGGTTGGTCTGAAGTCATCAAGTTGTAGAGGAAGGGGCCTAGTTTTGAGCCTTGGGCGACTCCAGCTCTGATGGTCTTCATGTTTGACTTGCAGTTATCTACTTGAACGAAAAATTTCCTGAAAGATAGGAAAGAAAAGAGAATTTTTATTAATGGCGGAGGTACTTTCATAAGATGAAGTTTGTGGATTAGACCGTCTATCCACACGACATCCAGAAAGCATCCGACGGTGACACGATTACTGTTGAGGGCTGTGGTGATATCGTGTTGGAATTTTACCAGTGGATGCAAGGTTGAGTGTTTTTCTCGAAAGCCGAATTGCATGTCAGGGATGATTGAATTTTCACAGCAGAATTTCTTCAGTCTTCGTAAGATTAATTCTTCCAGTAATTTGCTGATGTTGTTGAGAAGTGATATTGGCCTGTAGTTGGAAACTAAGTTGGAGGCACCTTTCTTCGGAATTGGCACAATCTTCGCTGTTTTCCACTTCTGGGGGAAGTAACAGTTGTTGATGCAGTTGTTTAAAATGATTGTGAGGAAAATCATTACCGCCTGTGGCAGCCTTTTCAGGATGTAGTAAGAGACACCATCTGGTCCAGCAGACTTTTTTGGCTTAGAATTGCCGATGATTTCTACAACCTCCTCTAGATTGCATAAATGTGGACTGTCGGTGGGATCATTTGCTGGATTGATAATATTAAAATTTATTTTATCCGGATTTGGTTGCAGTGTTTGTTGAACTGTTGCCTCAACTTCTCGTAAGAAAGTTGGGTCAGTAGGTGGGCTCGGTGTGAAGTTTCCTTCGAAGTAGTCGGCGAATGCTTCCACCTTGTGTTGGGCCGAGGTAACTTCAGTATCATTGCTGATGATGGTTTCCGGTATTTGTGGCTGTTTTCCAATGATCCTATTGATGTTTTTGAAAGCATCTGGTCCTGGCTTGATTGCTTGTAATCTTTTCTGGTATTGGATATTATTGTGGTATTGAATGGAGTTCCGGAACATGATGTTGACTTGCTGTAGCTCATTTCAAACTATCTTGTAGTTTCTGTTTGTTGTATATGTCTTGAAAGCAGTTTCAAAACATTCGATGGATTTCAAAACAAACTTGTCTACTGTACAATATGCTTGAAAATAGAACGAATGAATCAATTTTCAAATTGACTCGTTACAAATCTTTCACTTATTTCAAAACAAGCATTGGGAGTAGTGTTCATTATAAGAACGTGTATAACAAATATAGGTATTCACAAAATAAGTGTACACTTCACTAAGTACACTGAGTATGTACACTGAGTCGGGCACTGGCCCATAGGTGAACATGCAAGAAAGCTAGGCATCCCCTACAACCCACACTGCCGTAGTTGTGGAGATCCACAAGAAAAAGAAACTGTGGTTCATTTTCTTTGCGATTGCCCCGCCTTAGCAAATTACAGGATGACTTTCTTTGGGAAAGCCTTCCTCGATGACCCCAGCGAACTTTCGGAGAAGAAAATCAAAGATCTGATTATCTTTCTGAATGCGACAAAATGGCTTTAGCAATGCTCCGCTAAAGTATATAAAAGCCATATTCTTCCGTAATAAATCCTTATTAGGTTGACACGAGTAAATGGTATCAAAACGGCGCACCCCAGCGCTAATTGAGTCGCGGGCCCAGGGCTGGCGACTACCATCTCTACCTACCTACCTAGGTACACTGAGTACATTGGGTAGGTGCATCTAATACACAGAGTATACGCCAAATACGGAAATGTCTGTAAAGAAATAGCGTCTATAATATGAAACAAACAAATAAATAAAGTTTTTTTTTATTTATTTCTTACAAAAGCACATATGTATGCAGGGTGATTGGTATAAGGTGCACCAAAACATTGTAACGAGTAGGTTGGGTCAAGACAAAAAAAATCGTAGTGGAGGGGGGTCTATTGCCCTCCGTTTAGGCGGGAGGGGCAAATTTCTAAAAAATTGACTTAAAACAGAAAAAAAAATATTTAAAAACAACGGTAAAACTAACAATGCCCTGCCGTACCTTTTCAAAAAGCCAGAATCTCTTTTTAATTTTTATTTTAAATTAAGTTGCGTTTTGTGAATAGTTTTTAAAAAACTAATTTTCAAACTCGAAATTTAAAAAAAAAAAAAAAAACAAAAAAAAAAAAATTAAAAAAGAATTTCAAACTAATTTTTTTCAATTTTTTAATTAAGTATAATTTTTGTTTTCACAATTCATTAAAGAAGAGATTTCTGGCTTTCCAAAAAGGTATGGAAGGGCATTGTTAATTTTTTTCTGTCTTAAGTCAATTTTTTTTTTAAAATTGCCCCTCGCGCCTAAAAGGAGGGAAATAGACTCTACTGGCATAGTTTATCAAAACCTAGAAACCAACTAGAGCGTTTGATTCAATGCATTCGGTGCATTCCAGTGTACTTAGTGTATTTTTTACAGAATCATTGCATATGATTCTTCTTACTTACACACTGAGTATTTGGTGTACTCAGTGTAGAGTGCACGGTGAGACTGGTACACTTGTTTCGTGGAGTCATGCACTTATTTGTGACAGAACAAAATACTGTACCGGTTTTCATAATGAGGCAATGAAGGGTGTACAGTGTTTGAATCTAAAAAAAGGGTACTTGGTTTAGTGTACACTGGATTATATAAACAGTGTACACTAAACTACTGTACCCATTTAGAGGAAGCAAATGAATGTATTCATGCAGACCTCTAGTATATACGCACATACTTATATGTACAAACATATGGAAGTTTTAAAAAAATAAATATTTTTAGGATAAAAGCTTTTCAAATTTTGCGTTGTTACTCAATATTTCATCTGATGAATATGATGAGTGCAACGATGATTTTTTTTTAAATTTTAATTGCAAACATAAACAATAACATGCAACACGCGAATCGACAAACAATCGAAACAAATGAAATAGATATGAAATCTCATGTCCATGTCACTTTTGACAGTTGGGTCTTTACCTGAACTCGCCACAGCAAAATACCTAGATCTACTTTAGGGCGAGTTCAGGGCGACTACAAGTCCCAAAAAACACAGAATCTATGTACTCACGAGTTGAGGGCCTTCATCGCGTAAGACGACGATAGTTTGACGACCGACGTCGTTTAAACGATTGAATTGATTCGTGTAACACATACAAACTTGAATTGTCTGGACGATGTCGGTCAGACGAAGAAGTTAAAGAAGTGTTGAAGAAGTGCAGAGGAGAAGGATAGTGGATGCTTTCTTTCTTTCCGTATCAACGCGGGTGGTAAAAAAAAACCCTTTGCTACCTCCGGGTTTTCTTCCATTATTTTAATTAACTTTTGCTTTTGTTCGCGGTTTGTCCAGTTGGAATGCGACCTTTTAACATAAAACAACAAAAAAAAATAATAAAAGTAATTTATTTTATATGAAATTATTAAAAACTTACATGTTTTGTTGTTTACTCGACAGAAAAATTCAAACGACACAAAAATGACATTTTATTCTATTCTTTCGAATGTCAAAATTGAATTAGCTTTCGCAAATGAATGAACTTTCTATGGATTGGGTGAACTTTCGATTTGTTCGATTAACATTCTAATCGCCGAGTCTCAAAATTAAGTTTCAACGAATTCGACTCACTTTCGAACGAAAGAGAATGTCAAAATAAGCACCAATGAATTAACATAGAAATATTTGAATTGTTTGTAGTTTCAATAGAAGCTTCAGACTAAACGAAGAAGCAATGTTTACTTTTTGGAAGAAATAAATCCCTTAATGAATTGTGGCGCAATTGTAAAGTTTCACCAACAAAAAACAAGTGAATTGAATTTACAGTGAAACGGTATTGTTCGAAGCGTAGAACACGAATTTCCATTTTCGAAAATTGTATTCAAAATGTGGAATTCAGAACACCAACATTTCACATTCGCAATGAACAAATTAAATTTTGTTGACCAGTAAATTTACTATATATTAAGCTAAATCTATTAATTGCAACATATGATTTTTCGGAGAAGAAAAAGGAGATATCGAAAGAATTTAAAAAAAATTAAGAAAAATTTGTTCTTTCGGAAACCATTACCATCACTTTCAAATAATAAAATATGTTCCAACACCTTATAAATATAGATAATTCTTGTTCGATGACATGTCCTAAAATCTTTATTAATGAAAACAATTAAGTGAAAAAAAGACTGATGTTTATTGAAAGAAAATCTAAAGGGACCTCGATTTCAGCTAAACAAAATTATCTTCAGCGATGAAGCCCATTTCTTGATGCAAGGGTACATGGCCAAGCAAAATTGTCGAAATGTAGAGGATGTCAATGCACATGAGGTCCACCGAGATCGTAACCATAAGCAATCGAATACTTAAAGAAATGTAAAAGTTCATATTCATACATATGTTATATATGTACATACATCATCCTTATACACATACATCCCTATACATATATGTACATATATACATTTCTAACATACAACTACTGTCCGCACTTTAAGAAGCCTCCCAACATTATTTAAAAAAAAAAAACGAGAAATTGTTCAAATGGATACAAGTAGTAAATGTATAACTAAAATTTAAATAGTTTATTCAGGAACGATATTTTGGTTGGATCGATTGAGACTTTTTTTTATTTTTAAGTGTATTTTTTTTTTCAAAATTACGGGGACTTCTTTTGTAAAATTAGGTTTTCTATTAATATCGTTCTAAAGGTAACGAACAGATTTTCAATAAGCTCGGAGTAGGTTTTTAATTTTCACGAGTATGTACGTTTTCGAAAAATGTTTTTTTTTTGTACCTACTATTACAATACGAATACTACAGGGTGATTAAATTTTAAGGGCCGATGTTGATTTTGAATAAAACACAAATTATTTAGGAAATTAATGTTATTTCTTTTTATTATGATAAAATTGGTATGGTTCAATTATGTATGGAACAAAATATCGGCCAAATGGCCGCCGCCGCGACCTCGGCGGCACACCTCCATCCGATGGTCCAAATGACGCTGAGGCATAATTGAGGTTCTATGCCGTTAATGTGCCGAATTATCTCATCCTTCTTGAATTGTTGCTGCCTTATCGACGTACACCTTTTCTTTCAAATAACCAAAGAAAGAAGTCCAACGGTGTCAAATCACATGATCTTGGCGGCCAATTGACATCGCCACCACGATAACACGGCCATTGAATTTGTCGCGCAAAAGAGCAATTGTTTCGTTAGCTGTGTGGTAAGTGGCACCGTCCTGTTGAAACCACATATCGTCCACATCCATATCTTCCGATTCGGGCCATAAAAAGTTCGTTATCATCTCACGATAGCGAACACCATTCACAGTAACTGCCTGACCGGCCTCATTTTGGAAAAAATACGGCCCATGATGCTGCCAGCCCATAAACCGCACCAAATAGTCACTCTTTGTGGGTGCATTTGTTTTTCGACAATCACTCTTGGATTATCATTCGCCCAAATGCGGCAATTCTGCTTATTGACGAATCCACTGAGGTGAAAATGTGCCTCATCACTGAAGATGATTTTCTTCGAAAATTGATCATCCACTGTTGCCATTTCTTGCCAGCATTCTGACCATTGACGATGCCGACGCTTGAAATGGTCAAGAGGCTTTAGTTCTTGAGTCAATTGGACCTTGTAAGCGTGTAAATGCAAGAGCATGAGAGGTGCAATTGTTGGTGCAAATTGATGTCGTTTTTATTTGGAATCTCTCTCCGATCCGGAATCCCAACTGAACACTTTTTTTTTTATTCTGAAGTTTTTTGTGATTGTATATGTGAAACATCAAATGTGGACAATAATAAAAATCAAGAATAAATATATGTTGAAAAATATACTTCGCACAATTAGCATACAAAAAATCACAGCTGCTGAGTTTGACGTTTAACTATATGAATGTGTGAGTGCTTCTGGTTTCGGTTCTGATTTCAAATCTAGAAGCAAATTTCTCTTCTTTTCAGAATCAGAACTGTCATTTTTTCCCAAGTGAACACTTTCAGAAGAGTCCAGAAGGCTTCCGGATTGCCAAATGAAAATGAAATGAGTTAGTCTGAAATTAAGAAATGTCAAATGAAATGCAGAAAAAAACTTGACGTTTAGGTGTGGTTTACATTCAACATCGGCCCTTAAAATTTAACCACCCTTTATGTACTCGTAACTCGTCCAATAAGACATAAGTCTTATGTTTTCTTCAATTTAAAAAATCAATGAAAATGTCACTAATTTTCTTAAAATATATCATTTCATAACAAAATGTAAACAAACGATACATATCTACGAATACAAAATTAGTCTAAAGACCAGGGGAAGCAGGTGGATGTTTGTTGCATAACTGGTCTTAGGGTTGTAAATAAGAAGAGATCAACATCCACGGAATTTTAGCAAGGAAAGTGGCAGTAAGCATTGTTTTGGTTTTATCCGCATTGGAAATGGAAGTGATTTGTATGTATGCTAAATTTGCAGCTTACATAATATAAGAAGGTGGTAAGAAAATAGAGGAGATGACAGATGAGCAACTGTGGAGGCTGAAAGTAATTGTTTCAACGCAGGTTTTATTTTATTGAACGTAGTTTATGTTTATGTACATTACATAAAGGGTGGTCCAAATACAAGTTTCTTTTTAAAAATGCAACAAAATGAACAAAATTATTTCTTGTATGATGTCCTTCTTAACGTCGTTCAACTGGATGGTCGTGTCGTGCGCCTTCAATTGGACCTTGTAAGCGAATAATCCGATAGCTTTGGGCAGAATTCTCCTCAGGCTAGTGCGTGAAATGTTGATTAGTTGAGATCGATGGCGAGTTGATGTTCGTGAACTGGGTCTCACATTCTGGCCTACAGCAGCCACATTCTCGACTGTGCGCACCGTACGACGACGGGGACCATGAGTGTAGTCCACTAGCATACCAGTCTCACGATGTTTTTGCACAACGGCGTACAGCAGGCGCGGTCGGTGGGTGCTTCATTTCGGTTTAAACTTTTTTTAAAAAATCGCACTGTTTTGGCTACACAGCACTCACTTTGGAGATAAGTTTTCAATATTTCCCAACGTGTTGTTCAAACGTAAAGAGACTCATTTCGTTTCGCGTATGTATGAATTTCAGTCAATATTTTGAGTGGGAAACAGCAGTCAGTGTCAAAATAACCTCTGATTTAAAAAGAAACCACTAGATGTCCCATCCGTATATGTATAACCCAGAATCAGCGTAGAACACAACGGCTCTTTGTTTTCAATTGGGATAATGTTGTCATCCAGTTTGTAGTTAATACATTGAGAGGTACCTGGACTGAGTTGCCGCTGTTGGGTTGTTAACCTTCTTATTAACCAATAGTAGAAGATACTCGTCCAGTTGTATTATTCAAGCTGCTGAGTAGAGAAATTCTTTCCTGTAGTATTTTTGACGCCAATGTTGAGCAGATTAGTTTTGACTTTGAGGCGTTGATTTTGATTCCCAACTTTTTTTTTTTATAATTAGCACACATTCAAGGGGTTATGAACACCCTTATAATGTTATAAATAACACAGCGCGAGCAGTTAGGAAATGAGGAGGGGATTTAAAAGGAGATGCCGATGCACATTTGTTTTAAGTGATTGTAACATCACAATGAGGGTATAGTATTCCACAATCTAGTAGTACGGCTAAAGAATACTTACTTACTTACTTAACCGGCTCCCGACCCATGGAGGGTCTCTGCCTGAGTTATTGCGGTCTTCCATCGGTTGCGATCCCTCGCGAGCTCCCGCCAGTCGTCGGGACCAAGCGCTCTTGCGTCTATAACCGCCTGGTCCCTGTAGCGGAGGTTCGGTCTTCCTCGTTGTCTCGAACCTGGGGGCTGGGATTCGAAGATTTTCTTGGCTGGAGCGTTGTTGTCCATTCGCTCGATGTGACCGAGCCAGTGTAGTCGACGTGTTTTGGCTTTTTAGACTACATCCACATCTTGGTACAGCTCGTATAATTCACGATTGAATCTTCTCCTCCATTCGCCCTCTTCGCATATAGGACCAAATATCCGCCGAAGAATTTTTCTCGAAAGTGCCCAGTATCAATTCCCCTTTTTTACTTATCGTCCAGCACTCGGCGCCGTAGAGTAGAACTGGTAAAATTAGCGTTTTGTATAGCGTGCACTTTGTCTTTCTTGGAGTGGCCGATGATATCGATGTCGTCCGCATATCCAAGCAGTTGGGAAGACCTGTTGAAAATAGTGCCTTCCAGGTTAACACCACTCTTGCGCACTATCTGCTCCAGGACTAGGTTGAAGAAATCACATGATAGCGCATCTCCTTGTCGGAACCCTGTGCACGTCTGGAATAGCTCGGATGAGCTGTTACCCATTTGCACGTTGCACTGCGTATTTTGTAACGTCATGCGGCATAGCTGGATCAGTTTTTTCGGGATCCCGAGTTCCGACATTGCCAATAGAAGCTCTTGGCGACTTATGCTATCATATGCGGCTTTAAAGTCGATTAAAAGATGGTGGGTCACGACTTGAAATTCGTTGGTCTTTTCCAGGATTTGCCTCAATGTGAAGATTTGGTCTATCGTTGATCTGCCTGGCCTGAAGCCACACTGGTACGTGCCGATTATAGTGTTGCAGAAAGGTTTTAGACGCTCACATAGTACGGTGGATAGGATCTTGTAGGCAACATTAAGCAGGGATATGCCCCTGTAGTTTTTGCAGGACATAGGATCGCCTTTTTTGTAGATTGGGCATATGGAGCTATTTGACCAGTCGTCGGGCATGCTTTCCTCCTCCCACACTTGGTTGATGAGCTGATGCATGCACCCTATCAGGACATCTCCTCCATACTTAAAGAGTTCCTCAGGTAGGCCATCCGAGCCTGCGGATTTGTTATTCTTAAGCTTGCGTATGGCTTTCTTAACCTCTTCAGTACTGGGTAGTGGGACTGGATCTTCATTGACTGGTCTTATGCTTCTTTGCTCTCCTGTGTTTTCGTCTAAATAATGCCCATTAAGCAGCTGCTTGCAATGCTGTTTAAAGAATAAATCTCTGTATTTTACAGTACGCCCGAAATTGGGCTCAAGGGTAAACTGATGGACATTCTTAGCAAAACGAGTGTTACGGCGAAATTGTTTCAAGGGAGGAATGCAACTGGCTATTTCATTAGAGCATTGTTTATAGAAAAAGCGATAAACAAAACAAAAGTTTCCGTAATAGACCTGTCTCCAATTACATAGTATAAGGGCTCTGTTTTGGATTCTGTCTAAGAGGTGCAAATGAGTTTTAGAAGCATCTGCCCAGATATGGGAGTTATACTCAGGCTTAGCTCGAATGTATGCCTTATAAATTGTAGCCAGATCAGAAGGGAAAAAAAACTGCTATATGTAGTGCTGAAATAGTGGGCCTCAACAGCGACAGAGTAAACACCCCTGGAATTTCGAAGCATTAAATTCTACACGGTTTTTGATTCCTCACCTCCCTGAACAATGTTGTCAAGCCCTGAAGCACACCAGTGTTTATTTTGTGGATATCAAATTTAGTAACCTTTTGACGTTTTACTATGACTGGCTTCTTCCGGAACTAGTACATCCTTGAACTCCACGAGGAATGCAAATAGAATACCAGTTTTGCTATGTACGAAGTCTTATTTCATTTATAGAATTATAACTCTCACTCTCTAACCACCGCACCTTTTCAAACAAAACAGAAGATGCAACGAATAACAATGTGTAGGTATTTTTTTTATATTTTGCGCGCACTAAAGGGATAATGATAATGACTACCCTTAAAATGTTTGAGCTCAGTGTGAGCATCTTAGGAAACTTGGAGAGGTTTAAAATGAAGATTCCGATGCACATTGATTTTGAATGTCTGAAAATCATAATGGGAGGGAAATATAGACTCGGGCAAAGCATTCCAATTTCATGTAGTGCGACTAAACAAAAAATCAATGACTTTGACAATACGTACGAAGTTCAGCTCTGCCTGAAACGTGAGTATTACGGTCAAAGGAATGGAATGCAACTGGCTATTTCACTAGGACACTGTTTATAAAAATAACTGTTAAATAATGGAAGACAAGAAAAATTGTTTTTGGCTTTTGTCCAATTTTCCAATTCAATGCTTTCGAACTACTTTGATGAGGAGTAAATATTTATTTCTTAGATTAAAAATTATGGATCTTCGAATTTGATTTACAATTTGACTTACAAATGTGTAAGTGCCAAATTACTGCTGTTTGTTGTTGATTTTTATTTTATTTTATTCTAATAATAGAGCATGTTTATGTCTGACGTAAAGGAGACATTCCTTTGCCTTTGCCATAAAAGCAGCTCCTTTTTTACTTATGAAGATTCCACTTATTTTTCAGATAAGTTAGCTTGTGCTCCTAACGACGCACTATGGGGCAGCTCTATAGAGAGCCGTTATATAAAGTCCATCTCGAAATTTTTAAGCAACGGGAAAAAATGTTATTTTTCTCAATTAATTGTGGATTCGCTTATTAGAATGTCTCTATCATGTTTATATGCTTCCGATTAAAGAATAGCGATTTTTTTTCTCGAATAACTTAAAAACTTATAAAGATTTTTCAAAATCGTGCTAAAAATTGGTAAGGTAAGAACATTGAATATTTAGTAAAAACATATCACTTATAAATGCAAAATTTTGAAAAAAAATCAACTTCAAAATAAACAACTGCGATTTTTTTCAAAATTTTAACTTTAAAATTTTATTTTTCAAAAACTATACACTTTTAACAACTTAAATGAAAAAGCAAATTAAATAATCTAATATTAGCTTTCCAAAAAGCTACAGCGGATCACTGTATTCAAGATCACACTTCGCTTTCATTATAAAATTACAATATGTTTCAAAACAACACTCTATTCCTAGTGAAAATAATTAATATCACAAAACGACCTATCTTGCCCCACTGTGCGACGTGATATCCACATGATTTGAGGAGCTTGACCAGTAGGCAATCCACATTGTATTAGTAATCTAACGGCTCGCGTATACCAAACCCTTCATCACTCAGCCGATTGAATCGAACCTAGGTAAAAGAATAAAAGCTCGTACACCGCTTTAAACGTCATGGGCCGATAACGGCCTATCATTACCGATCAACCGCTAAATCCGAAATTGTTTGGGTTTTGTGTCAGTTTGCCGGTAATTTCCGTAATTTAAAATTGCGCTACACCGTCCGGGATCAGCTTTGGTGTATGCAGAAGAACATCCGTGGTGGTACGCGCAGCGTAAGTGTGACATTGGACCTGATTGTTTTCTTGTTAATTTTACATCTTGTCGCTTTGAATACCACACCACTTACATTCGACTTCTAACGATAAGGTGAATATCTTAAGCATGTAGTTGAACATGCTTCTAAAATATTGCCATTGAATAATATCGCTTGCCATAGACCTTCCTCGCCATATCCGTGATATTTTAGTTTTGATCGAGTTTTATTTAACATGAAAACCTGTTACGTTCCAGTCATTAAATTATTATAACTTGAATATACGTAAAGACGAAGAATAGAAATTAATTATTATATAATTTTCAATAAAATTAAACGTCTGTATTTACATTTATTCAATTTTTGCTTTTTTCTATGTAATCCATTTCTTGGCTTAGAATGTTCTTGTTTTTAATAAAACTTTCTTTCTCTTCCACAGACATAAATAATTATAATCATATGCGCAACAAATCGCAAAATTGAAGAAAAAAGAAGAACATCTTACCATCATAAAGGAAATCATGTCAAAAAATTAAAATTATTAAAAAAAAAATAAATAAAAAACATCGAAGAGATTGGCAACATTATTTTTTTAAACCGTTGCCTCACGTCCTTCTATATTAAAAAAAAAAAAATATTTATACCCCCACATCAGCCTAAAAATAAGCAGCAATATTTTAAAAACCAACAAATAAATAAAAACAATAAAATATGTGAACCATTTTACTACAAAAATGTAGAAGTAAGGAATTTATAAAAATCTATACACACGACGTTAAATTCCAACAATAATTTTTCACAGGTTTTGATTTGAAAAAAAGTTTATATTTTTTAAATAATATGATATAATAACAATAAAAATATAATGTTAATTAATTTATATAAATCAATCATCAAGAAAAATGTTTAAAATTAATAAATTTTGTAGCAGTAGTTTTGATGTAACAATAAATTTTAGTTATCTCCTTCAGTTAACAAAAATAAACCAAATCACATTGAAAAGAAATCTAAATCTAATTAATAATAAAAATTATAATAAGAGAATTCCAAAGTATTATTGTTGTTGATAATTATGAAAAGTCCAAGTGATATAAATGATAAAAAATTAAACGTTATCTTTAGTGTGTGTCTCGTCAAATCGAAAAACGGTTACGGAAATTATAATAAACTACGATTAGCTAAATTACAATTAATATCAACAAATTTAATAACAAAAATAATAATTTCATCATTAATTACATTAACTGATAGTTTACAAATAAATATTAAAGAAATAGTGCGAAAAACAACAAGTAACACAATAACAACAAAAACAAAAACAACCAAACAATCTGAGTCTGAGGTAAGATCTTTTCAAAAAGCTTCTTCGTTAATTATGCTGCATCGTTTGCCCAGTTTTTGTCAGCATAAAAAACAGCAACAGCAGCATAAGCAACAATATTCAAATCAACAAAAACTTCAACAACAGAAAGTTCAAGAATATCACCACCAACAAATAGAAGAAGTATTACCTTCTCTCTCAACAACTAGACAAGAACTTCTAAGCACCAAATATAAACTTAGAAGGAATAACAACATCGCCAACAATAACACCAAATCAACAACAACATCTAATAATTATAATAACATTATAAACAACAATCAAAGTATAAGCAAAAGCAATATAATTGGGAAAGAAGAAAAATTGATTGAATCATCGCCAACTACAGTTTCAACGATAACATCAATAACACCAACAGTAACAACAACCTGCAGATTAAGTAGAACATATTGTATAACAATCCACAACACCAATAACAAGAATAGAATAAGTTACAGGATAAGTGAGACAAAAAATAATAATTGTCATTGTTGGAATCACAATCAAAGTCATCGTAATAATTTTTGGAAATCATTTGTCGTTGACGGTAATCAATATAAAACACTGTTTCCAACAAGTGTCAGAAAAACCTTGAACACATCCGCCGCATCCCCATTGTTTTCGTCGTCGTTTTTATTCTTGTCCTCCTTAATACCCTCGTGGTTTTTGTCAAGTTTTAAACAATATACGTGGTGTTTTTTGTTGTCGTTTAGCTCAAACTTAATATTGCTAACAAAAACATCATTTTCATCAGCATCACCATCCTCGTCGTCGTCCTTTTTATTAAATGCGATGCAATTTGTTGTTCATCACGTATGAGCAATGCGAGTTAATGACAACTTCAACAAACTCAAAACAAGTAAAAACATAAATTAAAGAAAAGAAAAACCAAACAAAACCAACAAATTCCCCAAATGCGTATGTTTTATAAATAATAATTTTAAAT
Source organism: Chrysotoxum bicinctum (assembly GCA_911387755.1). NCBI lineage: Eukaryota > Metazoa > Arthropoda > Insecta > Diptera > Syrphidae > Chrysotoxum > Chrysotoxum bicinctum. The sequence continues at coordinate 10,749,200 of OU426991.1, read as the reverse complement.
AACATTAAAAAAAAAAAACCGAAAAATTTTAAATATAAAAGTTAAACAACAAAGGAATACATACATTTAATTCGAAGGGAAGAAGTGGAGTCTTTAATTTACAAAAAAAAAACAAACAAATATAAAAAATCATAAATTTTGTGTATATGCAATAAACAGAAAAATAAAATAAAGTAAATATATATATTTATTTATAAACGCAAAGGGATTAAGTATACACTTCATCACGTCACAGAAAAAAATTATGTATGGAAAGTCAAAGAATTCAACAGTGCCCTCGGATGCACAAGCTAGAGAGAAGTAAGTTAACAAATGTAATTTCTTATTAGTTTATTTAATTTATATTCTAGTTTAAAATCAATTTTACAATCAATTTTACAATTTTGTTGAAAAGTTCTAACAATAATTCATATAAAATATAACTCACATCGGATCTGATCTAGTCATATGTACATATTTCTATGTGTTTATTTTATGGGCTCCGAAACCTTCGAACAAATTGAGCTCAATTTTTTTAACAATTTTCGGTATTGACTTGGCCCGAGAATATGTTTGTAAAGTTTAGGTAATATCGGCCTAGCAGTTTCCCAACAGAGCTTCCCTGGTCTATAATAAAATTAAATGAGGTGCACTTCGGGCATTTTCAATTTGACAAAATATTTAAGTTATGTAAGTTTATGTAGATGTGTTCTAAAAGTAGAAAAGCCGAGAATAGAAGGAAGTTAGATCATGTTTTACAATTTCAAAATCCAATATAAGAAAAGAAAATATTAAGAGTACAAGAAAAAACAGCTTAAGTCTACTCATGAAAGTATATATAAGCTTGCTACTAATATACTTTACAACTCCCTCTATCAAAGGTATTTAATACAAACCCAAAGTAATCTTATTAAAGACCCTAAATCCTTTTTTCAATTTGTGAACTTTATCCGAAAGTTATCCTTCATCTCTCTTTCTTTCTTTTTGATATTTTTTTTTTTAAACAATCATTTACCGGCGACTCCTTTATACCTGATTGTAATTATTTCAATTATTTACCGAATTTCTCCCTCGGACCATTTCTACCTCATACCATTGATCCATTTCTCATCGAAAATAAGCTGAATCAACTCAATGATGAGTATATTTCCGGCCCAGATGGCATCCCCGCCATATTTCTCAAAAAAAGCTCTTCAACACTCTCTTCCCCCCTCAAAAATCTTCAGCTTATCTCTATCTCAAGGAGTATTCCCTCAGTTATGGAAGACCTCTTTCATAACCCCAAAACACAAAAAGGGCTCAAAGTGTAAAGTTACAAACTATCGTCCAATTGTCAAACTTTCACATATTCCCAAAATCTTTGAAAGCATTTTGTATGATATTTTAAGTTTTTGTTGTCTCTCATTTCATCTAGACAACACGGCCTTGTCAAGGGTAGGTCCACAACGACTAAACTTGTCGGAAGGGAAGTCGATGTTGTCTCAACCGATTTCAGTAAGGCCTTTGACAAGATTTCACATTAGCTTATTCTATTCAAACTGTCCATCCTTGGACTGGAACCTCCTGGAATCTTTCTAAGATGGATTTCTTCTTACCTGAAAACCCGTTTCTACAAAGTTCGATTTAGATTTTCCTTCTCTGATGATTTCTTAGCTAACTTTACACTAGGCTTTGTGAAACGTTGGTCACAAGAATTCTCTGACCCGATCTTTAAACATAAAATTCGATAAGGGGGCGACTTATCAACAAAATCGACGCCATCCAGTTGCGCACCCCAAGGCTTCGGGCGTCCTGGTCTACGCCATCTCTCCAGCGCAAGCATGGTCTACCACGCTGCCGTCTACCATAGAATGTACCACAAAGAACTTTCCGAGCAGGTTCCTCTTCGCTCATGCGAGCTAGGTGCCCTGCCCACCGGAGTCTACCGAGCTTAATTTTTGTCACGATATCTGCTTCTAGGTAGATTGCGTACAATTCATGATTGTACCGTCTCCGGAATCGTCCTTCCTCACATATGGGGCCAACAATTCTCCTTAAGACTTTTCTCTCGAACGCAGCTAAGAGGTCGGAGTGCCTTTTGCTAACCACCCAAGTCTCGGATCCATATGTGAGTACTGGCAGGACCATGGTCCTGTACAGCAGCAGTTTTGAAGTTATGGTGAGATTTCTGGATTTGAAAAGCTTTGACAGACTATAGTAGGCTCTGTTGGATTTGAGAAGCCGCCCGCGTATTTCTTCTTCTATATTGTTATCGGCTGCTACTATTGACCCAAGGTATTTAAAGGATTGCACCACTTCAAATTCGTGCTCCGCTACCTTGATTGTTTGACCAACTGTTCCTCTCGCATTCGACGCCACCATGTACTTTGTTTTACCTTCACTAATGTGCAGCCCCAGATTTTGTGCCGCCTGCTCGATCTGGATGAAGGAATCGTGTACAGCTTGTTCGGATCTTCCGATGATGTCAATGTCGTCTGCGTAAGCTAGTAACTGGCTGGACCTGTTGACGATGGTCCCTCTTGTTGCCGTGCCAGAGTCACGGATTGCTTTCTCCAACGCCAGGTTGAAGAGGAGGCAGGCCAAACCGTCCCCTTGTTGGAGTCCATTAAAGATTTTGATTGGTCTGGATAGCAATCCGGCTATTTTTACTTGGCTTGTTACGTTGGTCATGGTCAACCTACATAATCGTGTCAATTTATTTGGGATGCCGAATTCTCTCATGGCTTTGTAAAGTTCTACCCTGGCTATGCTATCATAGGCGGCCTTAAAGTCTATAAATAGATGGTATGTTGGGATGTTAAATTCTAGACATTTTTCCATCGCCTGCCTAAGGGTAAAGATCTGATTAGTTGTTGATTTGCCTGGAATGAAACCACACTGATATTGTCCGATGACGGTTTTAGCGTATGGGGTTATCCGGTCTTGTAGGATAGAGGAGAGTATCTTATAGGCGGTACTCAACAACGTGATACCTCTATAATTGCTGCACGTTGTGACATCTCCCTTCTTATGTATGGGGCATATTATGCCTTTTCGCCAGTCTTCTGGCATTTCTTCTTGCTCCCATACGTGCACTATAATATCATGAATTGCTTGACGTAAGGCTGGCCCGCCGTGATGAAATAATTCGGCTGGTATGCCATCGGCTCCCGGGGATTTGTTCTGTTTAAGCCGGCCTATAGCCTTCTCAACCTCTTCTATGCTTGGTGGCGGCAACATAGGATATTCTTCTTGAAGTAGTGGAGCCTCTACTTCTGCAGTGAGCTGACCATTTAGCAATTCATTGAAGTACACTTCCCATCGCTCCAGTATGCTTTCAGGATCGGTGATCAGATTTCCCTCTCCGTCCTTGCAGTATGTGCAGCGTGGTGTGTACTGCGTCATGTTTCGGACGGATTGGTAGAACTTCCGCGCCTGGTGCGGACCTCGCTCTCGGCTGTTTTCTATTTCACAGATTAGGTTCTTCTCCCAGGCTGATTTCTTTTGTCTGTGAAGCCGTTTTTCTGTTCTTCTGAGCTCTTTATATTCCTCTTCGCGTGCCCGCGTTCTATGAGATTGTTGCATTGCTCGGTACGCAACATTCTTACGTTCAGTCGCTAGCTTGCATTCATCATCAAACCAGTCGTTCCGAATTTTACGACTGCTGCCTAAGATGGAGTTGGCAGTACTAATGACAGTATTTTTAAGACGTGTCCACTTTTCATTTACGTCCAGCATACTGGCTCCAGGACTTACTCTCCCTAAGTCAGGTGTTTCTAGGGCGAGTCCTAACGCATTACCAAAGGTGTTACTGGTGTTTTCATTGCGCAGGGCAGCCGTTCTGATTCGAACCTGATCGGCGGATGCAATGCGTCTTCGCAAGGCAATCCGCCCTCGGAAAACCATACCAACAAGATAGTGATCCGAGTCGATATTGGCACCTCGGTACGTTCGCACCGTCATCAAGTTCGAGTAGTGGCGACGGTCAATCAACACGTGGTCTATTTGGTTACGAGTGACTCCATCAGGTGATACCCAGGTAGCTTTGTAGATATCTTTACGCGGGAACCTGGTACTCGCAACGACCATGTTTTTCGATGCTGCCAATTCTAAGACTCGAAGTCCATTGTCATTAGTGTTCTCATTCAAACTATGGGTGCCTGCGTAATGCCTGAATACCGGCTCCCGACCTATTTTTGCGTTCAAATCCCCAAGGATGATTTTAACATCATACCTTGGACAGGCATTGAGGGCCCTCTCGACTTGTTCGTAGTAAGTCTCTTTTTCTTCGTCTGAGGACTCCTCCGTAGGTCCGTGAACGTTAATGAGGCTGATGTTCGTAAATTTGCCTCGCACGCGAAGGGTGCATAGCCTTTCGCTTATAGCGTTAAAGCCGATGATAGTAGACTTCATTTTTTCGCTGACTAGGAAGCCTACCCCGAGCACATGGTGTTTTGTATGACAGCTGTAGTATATGTCATATTCTTTCTTCTGTAAAACACCATTCCCTGTCCATCTGATTTCTTGAAGAGCTGTTATGTCAGCTTTATACTTTGACAGGGCATCGGCTAGCTGCTGAGCAGCTCGAGCTCTATAGAACGATCGTACGTTCCATACACTGAACCAAATTTGGTAGTCATATTGAAGAAAAAGTAGGTACAATTGAAGAAAGGGTGATCAATATACGGTCAATGAAACCTATCCGTTGTTTTGAAGAAAATTTTGTTATATTGAAGAAATATTGTCATTTTGAAGAAATGCATAAAATCTTTCGTTATGGTGTTAAATCCACAAAATTTTGTGAAATTGATTAAATTTCATCCTTCTTTCTTGAAATTATATAAATAAAAATAAAGTTTTTTATTAACTGTTTGGTTTTTTTATTATTGTTGATTATTTTCGAGTTCTCTCCATTTTTTCCTTGTCTCCCTATATTCGATTCCTTATGTGATTTTTTGCTGGAACGAAAGAATTTTAAAAGTTTTTTTTTTTAATTTACCTCTGTGCTTCCACTGAAATTCGAACCCGAGTCCTCTCGCTTGCCGTGCTTGTGCTCTACCTATTGTGCCACTGTGATACATAAAATATCTTGTCTCAAAGTGCTACTCAAATATCTCTCTCGTGTTTTCGTTAAATCAAAAATTAACAAATTGTTTTCATAGATATGACAAAATTTCATTAGTTTGAATAAAATACTAAATCATTCATCATTTGAAGAAACCTTGTTCATTTTAAATATTCAGTCTTCAATATGAAGAAAAATACTATGAAAAATTGTTGATTTGAATAATTGATTCTTCAAAAATTAACAAAATATTTTCTTCAATATCACCTACGCGATTTGGTTCAGTGTAAGAAAATTCGTAAATCGGTTTTCCTTTTTCTTTGCGTGGGTTGTCGTCGTGAGATCAGTCCGTTTCCGAGGCTTGTTGTCGGTCTCGTAATTCTTTTAGTTTTACGGAACAGGGAATTAACCTGTCGCCAACCTGAGGAACCAGCCTGATCATATTAGCCAAACCTTTTTTAAAAGGCTTGTTTCTAGCGGCCGCCGCGGAGAGGCTATGATCACACTTCCACCAGTCCCGAATAGTTACGGCACGTGCATGTTTTCGTATGCTACATGTTGTTCCCCCTATTCGTCTGATGGCTGACCGCCAAAAAAATGGCGGTATTGCCCCCACCAAAATTAAATAAAAAAAACTAAATCAAAGATACAAATAAACTTTTCCAGGGATGTGTTCGTCTACTAATAAACTCGTTGTCATCCAAGCTTCGCTCCAGCAACCAGTTAGAAAATTCAAGCCTCTTTTCTAAATCATCAAGATGCAGTACTTGAACTTGAACTTGAAGCAGTGCTATGGGTAAAGATTTTCTCCAACATTAGAAATTTTATTTCTAGAAACATTGAATTGCAAAACTAAGCGTCTGATGCTGATTGATGTAACAGCTTCCAGTATTCTTTCATCAGCCGCAAATTCTTCTTACTTATCTTACTTACTCCCTAGTTATCTCATGTATTTGAAACTGATCCCGTTTCTCGAAGTCTGGTATAAGTATTTCGAATATTCCTTCACTAGGAAGTCGTCGGTTAAGCCTAGTACGCAGATCGCGCTAAATTTTATCTCCCACATTTTTTTTCCAAACATCAGCTAAAATCCAATCTAAATTTTCACATAAGAACCTTGTGGAGAATATGTCACAAAAAACACCTGTTCTCTAAATGAAATTTTTTCAAAGATTTAAAAGAATTTGGTTTAAAGTTTGATTTTTTAAGAATTATGAATGAGAACCGAATTATGAGTGATTTTTGCTGTGGAAAATCTTGTAAGACTTCCGTCGCCAAATATTCTTCTAAATATTATTCCATCTCAAATTGAAACTGAAATTTAGCTCGAGAATAAATGTGCCAGGCAATTATTAGGTGTTCTAAATTTTGACAGATAAGTTATGTACAGTTCGAAGAGAAATTTTGATTTTTTAGCTGGAGCAGCGTACCTCTCGGCTCAAATGCTTGACATAATTTTAGCTTAGCTAAATTTTGGAGAGAATTTTGTATGGGAGATAAAATTTAGCGCGATCTGTGTACTAGGCGTTAGGATAAAGTTCATGATATCGTTATCGCGTAATAGTTGCATTTGCTGCATTGCACGACCCATAAACGTAAATAATGTCTGCGCATTCTTGTAAATGCAACCATTTAAAATAGCGTTTCCAAACAACTCTAACATTGGTGTACAAAATTAAACTGATATTTTTTCTTCTTGTCTTTTATACAATTTTTTTTTTTTTGGTAAATTTTACTAATAGACTCTTATAGGTATACCCGAAACCTAACTTTTTCAAAAAACTTTTAGCGAAAAGTGTAAGGCGAAAAAACATTTTTTTCTTGGTGATTTTTCGACAAATACTATGTGAACGAAATGTGAAAGTGGACGAATAATGTCCGTTCATTCGGAGGTCTGTAGTCTGTAAGAGCAGGTTGGTTTAGTTGAGAGCCCAGAAAATCAGCATCATTCCTATCTCCTGAGCGACATTTATTTTTTTCCAATGGATACCGATTTATTTTCAATAGAACTTAAGCCTCTAGCCATAATAAAACATTTAGACAAGGGCAAAAATGGGGCTTTCTAATTGAATTGGAAGTTCACCACAAAATTTCTTTTAATTAGAAAGTATGTTCGAGTAAAGGCGGTGCACAGTGTGGGAATTCGCGAATTTAGCGGAATAAAATTAATAACGCTTGCATTTTAAATTTTTTTGTAGTTTTTTTTTGGTTAGTTCATTGAAAATGTCTATACAATCAAATGTAACTCACATTTTGATCATATTTTATTTAAGTTTTTGTAAAACGAGCTTTGAAGTGACAGGTTGTTTACACCAAAAAGTACTTTTTTTTTGAAAATCATTATTTACAAAAAAATCTTTTGAAGAATGATGTATTGTTTAATATTATTACAAATATGAATAAAATAAAGAAAAAAGTTAATTATTATCAGATTTTACTAGTTTTTTTGCAAACCGATATGTCAATGTCGTTGTTTATGAACTAAAGAAACTCCATCCTTAAAAGGGGTATTAAAACGTACAAGAAATTCTATTTCAAAGGAAGTTTTAAATTAGTTTTATTTCTAGACAAGCAATGTTTTTTTTTATATTGGTAAGTGTTGTATCACGAAATTTTTCTGGCATACATCATCAAGGATACAAAAAATTAAAAGAACTGAAAACTTCCTGTCGAAAAAATACAGTTTCGCTGGAATAGACAATTTTTATTTACCAATTCTGTTATTCTTGTAAAATAAAAAGCAAATTTAAAACAATTTTATTTAATTGTTGTTTATATATTTTGATTTTATTGTGAACAATTTTACCTTTTCTATAATTTTAACTACATTCAACAATTCAACATATGTATGTATATACATATAACACATTTTATTTACATTTTAGATTAGTTTGCAATATCCAAAATTAAAAGAACCTCAGGCTCTAAGTTACTTCGTTTTCTTTTAGGAATACACCTTAGGCTTGCTAGATATGGATCTGAGCCTATGAAATCAAATCTTATGTAAAATACGCATAAAAAGCACTTTTGCTCTTCAAATAAAAAAATCGTTTTTTTTTATTTTTAAATTAATTTATTTTTGTTACTATTATTGGAACACCCTTTATCCGATATAATAATTTTTTTTATTAATTGACAGTTTCCGATTTTTATTTTTTAAATAACTTAGTTCTTTTTTTTTCTTACTGTTAACTTTGAATTTGAACACCCTGTATTTTTGTTGTAACTATCAAATTCACAAAATTATTTTTTTTGGAACACCCCGTGAAATAAAAAAAGTTTTTTTAGCTTATAACATTCTTCTTCTAACCAAATCCCAAAAAGTTATTCGATTTTGACGGTATGCCATCATTTTTTTGCTGGATAGTCATTTAGAAACATTGAAAAAAAATATATCACAACATAATTGGGGTGTCAAATTTTAGTGATTCTTGATAGATAATAAATCAAGCTTTGCAGTGAATATTGTTTCGAGGCGCAATAACGCGGAATAACTAAAGTTTTGCTCTAATAAAGATACAAACATCGAAAAAAAAACACATTTTTTTAACTTCAATCACCAAAACAAAAATGTGAAACACCCTGTGAAATAAAAAATTACTTACATTCTTATACCTTGATATTTAGGAAATATAAAAAAAATAAAACTTTTATTAAAACACAAACCAAACGCACGAAAAAAAATTAAGAGCAAAGTAATCTTTTCCAGCAAATATACAGAATAAAAATCGCCAACTGCAACTTCAATGCAATTTTTTTTTGTTTACATGATCCCCACCCAACATTTCTTTTGTTATCACTTTCTACAATCTTTTAGCTTTAAGAAAAACCGGTTTTGGCATCAATCGAGACTAGTCATTTTTCGAATTAAATTCCGCTAAATTCGCGAATTCCCACACTGTGCGGTGGCGGCGGATGGCAATTACACGTCTGTTATGTATGTAATGAATGAGCATTATTATGCACTTAGTTTGGGTGAAAAAAAAATTTCTTAAAGCTTACACACTAGCTAAACTTAATTCATTAAAAAAAACTAACGTTTTTTTTTGGCTCATCTAAATAGGTTCAAAGCAAAAAAATCATTTTTAATTGATTTGCGTGGGTGATGTGTACTAATAGTTAAGTTTTATGGTAAATCAAATTTTTAAAAAAAGCCGAAACCCCTTAAACGAGAAAGAAGAAAAAGACAAAATAAAAGCATTTCGTGAATTAGGGCTAAGCCAAAGAAAAATCGCAAAAAAACTGGAAGAAGCCAAAATTTCGTGGGTAAATATTTACGGAATACCGAAAACTACGGGCAAAATATGAAAGGTGGAACTTATAGGGCCACATCAATGGCCGATAGACGCGCAATCATAAGAGCTGCTTCTAATTCGCATGATTCCCGGTCAAAAATTAGACTCAAAACTGGTGTTAAGTGTAGTTTGGCGACGGTCAAACGGGTTATTAAGAATACTAAACATTTAAAAAGAAAAACGAAAAGATAATCGTCTCAAATTTTGCAAAAAATACATGTCGTGGAAATCGGAGTGGAGGCGAGTTATATTTTCAGATGAGACAACTCTTCTAACTGATGTGGGTTTTACAACAGAACCTAAGCGAATTTGCGTTGAACAACCCTTAATTTGACAGATACATAACTCACACAACTACAAAAACACAAAAAAAAAGTAAAAAGAACAGACAAAACTATAAACCAAATAATTTTTCGCCGAAAAAAGTACATTTTATATACTACCTCGGTACAGATTTTGATTGCTTATAAGTTATTTACATTATTTTAGATGGTAATAAAGTATAAATCGCAAATTCACAGCATAAAAACTCAATTTGTTGTTGCAAGGTGCAGATTCATTTAGCTATACTCGACTCGGCCGGCGCACAGTGTGGGAATTTGCGAATTTAGCGGAATTTAATTCGAAAAATGACTAGTCTCGATTGATGCCAAAACCGGTTTTTCTTAAAGCTAAAAGATTGTAGAAAGTGATAACAAAAGAAATGTTGGGTGGGGATCATGTAAACAAAAAAAAAATTGCATTGAAGTTGCAGTTGGCGATTTTTATTCTGTATATTTGCTGGAAGAGATTACTTTGCTCTTAATTTTTACTTGCGATATAGGTACTATAGGGCAAGTTCTGCATTTGGAAAAAAAATCGAACTCGAGATTTTGATCAAAGTTGACATTACGATGATAGCGAAGACGAATAAAGTGGGTCCGGCAATTCCGTCTGTCTGTCTGTCTGTCTGTCTGTATGTCTGTACCTCGAACTACAGCCTAAACTACCGGAGGTATTTTCTTCAAACTCGGTAGTTATGGGTCTTCGGTGATTCCCTAGAGGGGAAATTGAAATTTTTTTTTAGCTCTAAAACTAAAGGTACCCCCCATACACCCGTAATGCAAAATCTTATTTATCTCGAAAACGGCTCTAACGATTTTGATAAAAAAAAATTAGTTGTGATATTATGGACATGGACTACGTTTTGGTAAAAAAAAAAATTTGGGGCAAAATGTTATTAACGGTACCTGTCATAGAACCGTTTTTTTTGATTTCCGACTTTCTCATTAACGGCTCTAACGATTTTAACCAAAAATTTTCAGCAGGAGTCCCCCTAAGTTTAAAATAATATTGTATATAAAAATATTCGAAAAATTATTTGTTGGGTTTTTTTTGAAAAAAATTTTTTTTTGAAAAATCAATATCTTCAAAACCTATGAACGATTATTTTTTGAAATTATTTCCTACAATCAATATTATTAAATACTTAAAATTCGCATCCCACATTTTTTTCTTGAAAAATTTTAAAGAAATTTCTTATATAAAAAATTTATTTATTTAATAATAAAACGGTTTTTTAAAGTTTGCTTGCATAAAGTCATACTTTCCCAGAAATCAGATGGCAATTTCATTTTAAATTCATGTTTTATATTTATAAAATGTATCTTAAATTCCAAAGTACTTTTACATAAGAGCAAGTTCGTGCGATCCAGTCGTGCATTTTATTTTTCGTGCGTTTGGTGTGTGTTTTAATAAAAGTTTTATTTTTTTTATATTTCCTAAATATCAAGGTATATATAAGAATGTAAGTAATTTTTTATTTCACAGGGTGTTTCACATTTTTGTTATGGTGATTGAAGTTAAAAAAATGTGTTTTTTTTTCGATGATTGTACCTTTATTAGAGCCAAACTTTAGTTATTCCGCGTTATTGCGCCTCGAAACAATATTCACTGCAAAGCTTGATTCATTATCTATCAAGAATCACTAAAATTTGACACCCCAATTATGTTGTGATATATTTTTTTTCAATGTTTCTAAATGACTATCCAGCAAAAAAATGATGGCATACCGTCAAAATCGAATATCTTTTAGGGATTTGGTTAGAAGATGAATGTTATAAATTAAAAAAAAACTTTTTTTATTTCACAGGGTGTTCCAAAAAAAAAAATAATTTTGTGAATTTGATAGTTACAACAAAAATACAGGGTGTTCAAAGTTAACAGTAAGAGAAAAAAAAAAGTTATTTAAAATATTAAAAACGGAAACTATCAATTAATAAAAAAAAAACTATTATATCGGATAAAGGGTGTTCCAATAATAGTAACAAAAATAAATTAATTTAAAAATAAAAAAAAAACGAATTTTTTATTTGAAGAGCAAAAGTGTTTTTTATGCGTATCTATGTTACATAAAATTTGATTTTATAGGCTGCTTATTACATCAGATCCATATCTAGCAAGCCTAAGGTGTATTCCTAAACGAAGTAATTTAGAGCCTAAGGTTCTTGAAATTTTGGATATTGCAAACTAATCTAAAATGTAAATAAAATGTGTTATATGTATATACATATGTTAAATTGTTGAATGTAGTTAAAAATATAGTAAAGGTTTTGTTCACAATAAAAATAAAACATATAAGAAACAATTAAATAAAATTGTTTTAAATTTGCTTTTTATTTTACAAGAATAACAGAATTGGTAAATAAAAATTGTCTATTCCAGTGAAACTGTATTTTTTCGACAGGAAGTTTTCGGTTCTTTTAATTTACCAATATAAATATAAAAAAAAAACATTGTCTAGAAATAAAACTAATTTAAAACCTCCTTTGAAATAGAATTTCTTGTACGTTTTAATACCCTTTTTAAGAATGGAGTTTCTTTAGTTCATAAACAACGGCATTGACATATCGGTTTACAAAAAAAAAAACTAGTAAATTCTGATAATAATTAACTTTTTTCTTTATTTAATTCATATTTGTAATAAAATTAAACAATACATCATTCCTCAAAAGATTTTTTTGTAAATTATGATTTTCAAAAAAAAGTACTTTTTTGGTGTAAACAACCTGTCACTTCAAAGCTCATTTTACAAAAACTTAAATAAAATATGACCAAAATGTGAGTTACATTTGATTGTATAGACATTTTCAATGAGCTAAACAGAAAAAAAAAAATACAAACAAATTTAAAATGCAAGCGTTATTAATTTTATTCCGCTAAATTCGCGAATTCCCACACTGTGCGGCGGCGGCGCGCGTGCATACATAAGTTATGTATGTACATATATACCCTACCTCAACGGCCCGCGATAAAATCGATGCACGACTAATTTATTCAACATACTGATAGGTTCAATAAAAAGTGCGCAAAGTCTCAGTGGTGTGCGAAGTATTTGAAAAAATAAAGTTTCAAAATCACAAGTTTAAAAGTTCTGTAGATATGCCTATATCTATATGCAGAGAGTCTTACAGTAAGGTACGAAAAACAGTGAACCTATTCAGATGAGCGTCAGTGTATATCAACTTTCACATAAATCAAAATTCAAAACACTGAATTAGTATAATTCGTAAAAATAATGTTGGTAGTACTTTTTTAACACATATTCATCAATGGCTTACAGTTATTAAAATTTTTGGACAAAACTTTGTTTCCATGCTCTGTTTTTCTTAAATAATTTTCACTCACTAAAGTAATATGTTCAAGCACAGTGGGAGCGTTTTAGAAAAGTTGGAGAGGATTTAAAAGAAGATACAGATGTACATTGGTTTTGAACGTCTTAACATTATAATGGGAGGTAAATATAGAGTCGGGTAATGAATTTCTCATTTGTGTAGTGCGGATAAAGAAAGAATCTCTGAATTTAACTGTACGTCCGAAAATGGGCTTAAGTGTAAACTAATGGGCATTATTTGAACCTCGAGTATGACGGTTAAATTGTTTAAGGGGAGGAATGCAACTGGCATTCAATGAAAGACAAGAAACGAAATAAAAAGGAATTTGATGTATTTAATTGATGTCTCGATTTATCTGTCTTAAATACGTTGAATATGTATTTTGGCCTCCTTAATAAATAATATATAACTAAAACCTTAAAAAGATTAAAACTTGTTTGTTTTATTTCAAATGAACACCCTTTTTTTGCGAAGAAATTTGCTCGCGTCTCAACCGTGACAAACGTTGTGCCACCCGTGACATTAACAATTTTGTTTTGTATCAAGACAATCGTATTTATTCCCTCTTATTATAAAAGTAAGGAACGTTTAGTGTATGAAACCAAAGGATATAAATACACCTATCATTAACTTACAACTTACTTACTGGCCCTATGCGGGCGCTCTTAATTAAATTATATTTTAATACATCCTAATGCCTTTTGCCCAAAAAACTTAATTAATGCTGAAAAACTTATCATCAACTATCGAGAAGAAATTTAAACACTGTGTGAAATCGTACTGCAACAGAACTACATACATATTATATTAAAAATAAGTGGGGCAACATTTTATTCAAATTTTAACGATGTTAAAACTATTTTAGGATGATACTTGGTTAAAATGACGATTTTGAAAATTTTAATTGAGTTAAACATCATACTTTCTCTAGCATTTTATTAAGTTTAAAGTCATCAAATAACTTTTTTATTTTTTTTAGTATCGTGGTAGCTTGACGTGACTCTTTGATATTTACAACCTTCAAAAAAGATCTGTTCAGAAGCAATTAATAAGAACAAAATAAAGGCGAAACAACTTTAACACGTATAATTCTTAATAATAAATTTGTGTTAATCTCATTGTCAAAGAAGATAGCTTAGTAAATCTAATGCATAATAAAGGGTGGTCGAACGAAAACGCACGATGGTAATTGTAAATAAAACAGAAAGTTTTCAGAGAATTATCTTAATATTTTTTTATTATGATAGAAGGATCTATGACAATTATGTGTGAAACAAAATATCGGCCAGTTGCTCGCCACGGCTTCGGTGGCATACCTCTATATGATGGTCCATATTTTCAATGACTCTGAGACATAATTGAGGTTCAATGTCGTTAATGTGCCGAATTATCTCATCCTTTAGATCTTGAATTGTTCTTGGCTTATTGACGTACACTTTGTCTTTTAAATATCCTCAAAGAAAGAAGTCCAACCGTGTCAAATCACATGATCGTGGCGGCCAATTAACATCGCCACGACGGACGTGAGATAACACGGCCATTGAATTTCTCGCGTTGTGTGGCAAGTAGCACATATCGTCCAGATCCATATCCTCAATTTCTGGCAAAAAGAAGTATGTTATCATCTCGCGATAGCGAACACCATTCACGGTAACTGCTTGGCCGACCTCGTATTGCATTGAGCGTGGTCACCGGGTGATCTAGATTGATGCCATCTTTTCCGAACAGTTCTTTTTTCGCGAAGCAGATATTTTATTTCCGGTGAAATTGTATCTGTGCTTCTAATTGAATCTCTAAAGTTGTGTGGAGTGTTTTTCCATGCAGCGTCTTGTATGACTTTAATAAATATATCGACTTCATCTTCTAGCTCTAAAGGCGTTTTCAAAGATATATTAAGCGCAATATTTTCTTCGCAATGTTCTCTGAATTTATCCCAGCTAGTTCTGTTGTTACATAAAAATGGAGCTCTTTCCTTTATGACTAGCTTTCCACTTACTGTCAACATGACTGGTGAATGATCGGTGGAAAGATCAAAGTTTCCTTTTGCGATAAAGAAGTCTACAAGGTCTGGCATTTTCGCTCTATCAGTTGGCCAGTATGTTGGTTTACCTGTCGAGAAAAAATCAACACAAGATGCCATACAAGTTTTGAAAAGCTGCCTACCTTTAGTTGAGATGCACCTTGATCCCCAGAAAGTGTGTTTCGAATTGAAGTCGCCACCAATTATAAATTTCGTCCCGAGAACTTTAAATACTCGTAGATCTATAAAGTCGTTTTTCGCAATTTTACTTCTAGGAGGAGAGTAGATTGACGCAAGACTAAAGTACGAATTTCTAAATTTAACAGTTACTGAACTTATTTGCATTATATCGATCTTAATTATAGTTCTAATTGAATGTTCGATATTATCGTTAATAAATAGAGAGGATCCGCCTCTTGCTCTGTCAGACGGATGGAATGCATGATAAGCGCAGAATCCTTTAATTTTTACATCGAAGTCTTTGTACTTTGTTCCTGGGTTTGTGACTCCACTTTGGCATACGTTTTCGTATCACTTGGCTTGGGTTTTGATGTTAAGTTTCCTTGGGTTTCATTTTTCCATTGATAGACTTACTAACCCCTGATACCACGTGGACATATGTACGTATTCGTAGTACTTGGTTTAGATTTTTCGTTTATATCTTTAGTTTTTTATATAAACTCAAAATGTTTCCGATGGATATTATTTACAATATGATTACATAAATTCTTAGTCTATTTTAAATGTATTATCTGCGAGCACAGTAGATGCCCGGTTGTTTTTTTTTTACTACGCATTTTAAAATAAAAAGTTCCTTAGTCTCGTATTTTTTATATAAATGAATTTTTTCCCTCCGGTTTTGGATCCATTATTTGAGATATGTGGCTGCGTTACATGAAATTAAATTAATAAAAGGACTAGGATGGGATGGTATTTTTCTCAACAAATTTGTGCTGACTTATATTTATAGATTTATATGTCAATCGGGACAGTTCTTGATGCTTCGTAAAGCCTTTTCTGTTGAATACCATATAGGAAGGAAGTAAGTTAATATGGGACGAATGAGTTGCTTGTATAACAGAAGTTTCGTCCTGGGTCCGTATTACAGATTACGAAACGAAAAGGAAAAAACGATACCCTAGAAAACGATAGTCAACACATGGACCGATTATGGTTTACGATAATGGATGCATCAAAATATTGCCTGGGGGGTTATTATGAAAAACGATACTCGTTCAAAATAAGGCGTATTCGTTAAATTGCAATTAGAAAAAACGATTGCAGTAGCACTTAATCGTCAAATTGCGATTAAGAAAAACAAGAATCGTAAAAATGACGATACTCGTATTTTTATTTACGAGTGCCTTCAGCTCCCGTTCAGCTTTCGTTTTGGCGGTAGTTGTCAAATGTCATTTATTTTTTTATTTTTGTTTGGTTGGTTTTTGTTTTGTTAAGTGAGCAAAAAAATGTAAGTAAATAATAAATAAAATTGTGAAAAACATAAAAATAAGTTATTTCTAACCTTCTAGGCCTACAAGTAATGCTAAAAATTATCATTTTTCGTTTTTGCCTGGCAACTTTTTTTGCTTTCTATTTTCGTATCTTGTAATCGCTCTTCGCCATGACTTTCGTTTCTTCGAGTTTCGTTTTTTCTGCCGTTCGTTTCGTAATTCATAATAAGGGCCCTGATAAATTAAAAAAAATCTATTTTTTTAAGCGCATCCAACTTCATTCTTTCAATATTACTGTCAAAAATAGTACATGTAACAAAACAATGAAATACGAGTGCCAAAAGCAGTCGTAAGAGAAAACGATTTTCGTTTTAAAATAACGAGTATCGTAAAACGTAATCGCAACTTAACGATAACGAGGGATTTTAAACGATAATCGTAATTCGTAATACGGGCCCTGGTTTGTGGAGTTCGCTTTTTTTTAAGGGTTTAGAGGAGAAAGAAGGTCTTATATTTTCCTACGAAGGGTGAATTTAATGTTTTGGTTGAAGTTGAATCTCGAAGTGAGCTCCGAGGTAGAGGTATTAAACATTTCGTTTGTGCCTAGTAACTGTGCTATCAGGAAGTTTCAAGGAGAGATTTTGTGGCTAAGCCTTTCTAGGATTTTTTAAAGCAGATCAACCCCATTTTTTGTATTCCTTTTTTATGTAATATTCCCTGAGTCTAATGATGTCATCATTCACTGTACGGAGAGCTATGTCTGGGCTAATTGATGAGCTATAGGTGCTAGAGTTGATTGGTCGAAGCCGAAAAGTTGAAAAGGTCACGGCTAAGGCGAGATACTTCGACAAATCCAGCAAAGATATCTTGAAGAATTAAATGAGTTTTTCGCACGCGGGCGTAAAATATTCGGTTAATGAAGATGTGTATAATAATGATAAGCTGTCTGACAACTGAAGAGAGTTTATCTATCCAAACGGAGTTGGTTTATTAAAAACCAGGGTTGTATCAACTTAAAGCTTCAACAACGATAGAGTGGGATGCCTTGCACCAACATTGGTTATGCTGCACTAACCCCATTAAAGAGAATAGTGAGCGAATTTTGGTGATAATCAGCAATTCAAGGAGTTTGCTGAGGTTTACAAGTAGAGAGGCATTCGATTTGATACATGGAAAGCGTCATTGTTTTGCAATTTGCCAAGTATGGGAGATTTCTTTCCTGCAATTTGGTTAATTCACTTAAAGGTGACCGGCTTAAGTTTAAAGACGTGAAGTCTTTTAATCAATTGTGAGTCAAAGTATGTTTTGGTTGACGAGAGTGTTAAGGCAGTTGAGTTGTTAGTGAACACTGAGGCATTCATTTTCGTAGGTAGGTACTTGTTTTTTTTTTGAAGCTTTTGCCTGTTAATAAATATTTTTTATATGTTCGGAAAGGTCTTAATAATTTGATTTGAAATTTCTGCATTGTGTTTGTTCTGCAATTGCATCTGGAGTAGAGCTATCGATTGCGCAATCGATTTTTTCATGGCTCAGATTGTTTGATAAGCTTGGCATGTTGTTCCCTGATGGCTTCTCCGTTAAGAAGCTTTAGAATACTGCCCAATTGATTATTTTTTGTAATGTACATACATTTATTCTTGTTGGGGAGTTGCGAGAATGTTGAAATTTGTCCCGCGTTTTACTGCAAGATGGTCAGATTGTGCAGGTAAAGTTTTTAACTGTAGGAATTCTAAAAATAAGGCTTCGAGAGCATAAGAAGAAGTTCAGGGTTGAGGGAGATAACTTGTGATACAATTAGAGAGTGCTTAAGATATCCAACCATAATTGATATGGCACGTTAAAATGTAATTTTGGTAGAAATTGTTTTCTCGCGTTTTCTGTCAGTTTGGAATGCGCACTGATTATACAAAGATATCTGAAGCATATTTTCGTTATTTTAAGTTGCGGTAACTACACAATTGCAAGTAAAAGTAACCAAACCTAGGTTAACGACCCTTTTAAAAAGTATGATTTTCCAGTGCCAGTTTTGGTAAAATTTTTGTCTGTTCGTAATAAGGTGCATTTTTCAAAATAAAGCCGATGTCTCAAGACTAGTTTAGTTTAAGAGAGCAAAGTGGCTTCGGGTTCAGTTACTTCAGTCAGTTAATTCAGTTCTTCAGGCACTCATTCCTCAATCAAGTTTTTAAACACTGAATTATAAACGTTCTGGAACATAACAAATCCAAAGCGCCCTATCACTAGGTTCACTGTATGTGCCAGAATTGTTATAGTTAGGCAGCAAATCAATAATGCCCCGTCTTCTCCTGTAATTAGAGAAGGAGTGTCCCTAAAACTTCGAAACCTGTTTCATCTGCTAAAATAACGTAGTGAAATTGTCTGGCCCATATATGTAATTTGGCCCTAGCGACTTTTGAATCTAATAATCCTTCAAATCTAGTACCATTGATCCTAACACGTAAAAATGGTCACCTATCCCCAGCATTTGAATCTGATCCACCCACTGAATACTAGGAACCTCTTTAACGTCTTCGTAAAAGTCTGAACAGAGACAACAATTTTATTTTCTTACACCTTAATTCCCAGAACAAAAATAAAGCTTAACAAACCTTTCTTGAGGAATAATTTGATATATTGCATTGAACGGAGGGCCTGGGGGTTCGATAATTGGGACTGACCAGTAGATAGTAACAACGGAATCTGTTAGTTTTTCTACATCACATATGCTAGATCCCGTTCGGGCAGGTGGCTGTAACCTCTATTAGCAAATGATGGAGCATGCGATTCAAATTTGCCCTAACTGTTTCGAAATACTTAAAAATATTAAATTGGATAAATAACTTTATATCAGTTCCTCTGAATCATTACCATATTTTTGCTTTTAGAAATCTGTTCGGTAACCTTCCGAACCAATTCTGCAGCGCTTCAACATAAATGCGGATGGATTCATCTATGTCTTGTGTACTCCGCTTAATTTCATCTTATAAAGTAAAGATTCCCTGTAATTCGATGAAAAGTACTGAAGCTTCTACTCTGACGAGTTCTTATCACAAATCAATTGAAATTCTATTTGTTCCAAACCAAAGCATTGCCAAACAAAAAACAAATGGGATTTAAATCATATACAAGTCTAAATTCTTCCCAAAAACTTAACAAAAGGGTAGAAATCTAGTTTAATTTAATGTTAATATATTAAAATTTGCGTTGTAATGCTAAAATGAGAATAATTTGAGAAAATAAATTTGTCGTCGAATGCATTGTCAAACACTATTCGCGTTCCACATACCATCCACACTGCAACGAATGAACTCTTCGCGCCCGACTAACCTCAAAATCATTTTAGTTGTCTAAGCAAACGCCATTCGCGACGAATAAAAAAAATGCATTTGAACGAAATGTCAAAATGGGGGAATGTTCGTTCATTCGTCGGTCGTTGGTCGCTTTCATGTGAATATTCCTTTAATGTTTCTCTTTTCTCCACCTTTATGATAAAATCGATGTCGAGGTTTTGATCAGACAAGAACATACAAAAAAACCTCCACAAAAGTGGGTCTCGCAATTCTGTTTGTCTGTCTGTACCACTACAGCGTAAACGACTTGACAGATTTTCTTTAAACTTGATGGATGACGTTTTTTCGTTTTTTTTTTGATCAAAAAATATGGGTTCCTCTCATACAAGTTTTTTCAGTCTTAGAAAATATTTTTTTTTCTGAAACATTAATTTTTTGGCAGGTTCTCCAACCCTTAGATAAAATCCAAAAAAAGAGCGTCAAAAATGATAAGTGATAGAACTATAACAGAACCATGTCCCTCAAGTTTGCTTCTCTTTAACAATTTAACCGTAATACTGGCGCTTCAGGAACTGCCCTTTTTCTTGAGCCCATCTTCGGATGTACTGTTAAATTCAGAGATTATTTCCTTAGCCGAACTCCACGAATGTGCATTGTGATTTTCAAACATTCAAATTGTGCTCAAACGTTTTAAGGGAAGTCTTAATAGCGCAAAATTTTTAACAGCTTAGTATTAATGTATTAGAATGATACAACTTAACATTTTGCTAACTTTTTAGTAGATTACTAACTCTTTCTTAATTTTAAACATTTTCTAGCAACTAGTATCACGATAAGTCTATTTTTTCAATAAACGGCGTCTGTATACATCTAATGTAATGGCAGTTCATGCAAAAAATCTAAATAAACAGGCCTATTTTGATACTTGTAAATGTAGAAGTATTATTTTCCCATAACTTGGCAACCTGTCATTTCTTATGTTATTGTCTTTCGCTTTGACTAACATCATTTTTTTACACTTAAATACTCAGTAGTACTCCTTGGCATAATAATTGGTGTGTTGGACTGTTATGCGGAAGGTCTCGAGTTCGATTCTCAGCCGCTGCAATAAAGTTTTTTTCATGGGTGTACTGCCACTTGCGAGGAATTGACAAATCCTCCAAGAGTATCTCTTGTCTTTGAAAGTGCTGCTCATTAGCCGTTCGGAATCGGCAGAAAATTGTAGATCCCCTCCGTTCCTAGTAACAGGCCCACAGGAATGGTTGAGAGTTGTAAGTCACTAGGTCCTGGTTCACTTCAAGATGTTTGCACCACCAAATTTAATTTACTTTTTAAATACTCAGTATACTCAAAGCATAAAGCATAAGCAAAAATACTGTCATTAGTACTACAAACTCCATCTTAGGCAGCAGTCGTAAAAATCGGAACGACTGGTTTGATGATGAATGCAAGCTAGCGACTGAACGTAAGAATGTTGCGTACCGAGGAATGCAACAATCTCATAAAACGCGGGCACGCGAAGAGGAATATAAAGAGCTCAGAAGAACAGAAAAACGGCTTCACAGACAAAAGAAATCAGCCTGGAAGAAGAACCTAATCTGTGAAATAGAAAACAGCCGAGAGCGAGGTCCGCACCAGGCGCGGAAGTTCTACCAATCCGTCCGAAACATGACGCAGTACACACCACGCTGCACGGAGAGGGAAATCTGATCACCGATCCTGAAAGCATACTGGAGCGATGGGAAGTGTACTTTAATGAATTGCTAAATGGTCAGCTCACTGCAGAAGTAGAGGCTCCACTACTTCAAGAAGAATATCCTATGTTGCCGCCACCAAGCATAGAAGAGGTTGAGAAGGCTATAGGCCGGCTTAAACAGAACAAAGCCCCGGGAGCCGATGGCATACCAGCCGAATTATTCCATCACGGCGGGCCAGCCTTACGTCAAGCAATTCATGATATTATAGTACAGGTATGGGAGCAGGAAGAAATGCCAGAAGACTGGCGAAAAGGTTTAATATGCCCCATACATAAGAAGGGAGATGTCACAACGTGCAGCAATTATAGAGGTATCACGTTGTTGAGTACCGCCTATAAGATACTCTCCTCTATCCTACAAGACCGGATAACCCCATACGCTAAAACCGTCATCGGACAATATCAGTGTGGTTTCATTCTAGGCAAATCAACAACTGATCAGATCTTTACCCTTAGGCAGGCGATGGAAAAATGTCTAGAATTTAACATCCCAACATACCATCTATTTATAGACTTTAAGGCCGCCTATGATAGCATAGCCAGGGTAGAACTTTACAAAGCCATGAGAGAATTCGGCGTCCCAAATAAATTGACACGACTATGTAGGTTGACCATGACCAACGTAACAAGCCAAGTAAAAATAGCCGGATTGCTATCCAGACCAATCAACATCTTTAATGGACTCCGACAAGGGGACGGTTTGGCCTGCCTCCTCTTCAACCTGGCGTTGGAGAAAGCAATCTGTGACTCTGGCACGGCAACAAGAGGGACCATCATCAACAGGTCCAGCCAGTTACTGGCTTACGCAGACGACATTGACATCATCGGAAGAACCGAACAAGCTGTATACGATTCCTTCATCCACATCGAGCAGGCGGCAAAAGGCACTCCGACCTCTTAGCTGCGTTCGAGAGAAAAGTCTTAAGGAGAATTGTTGGCCCCGTATGTGAGGAAGGACGATTCCGGAGACGGTACAATCATGAACTGTACGCAATCTACCTTGAAGCAGATATCGTGACAAAAATTAAGCTTGGTAGACTCCGGTGGGCAGGGCACCTAGCTCGCATGAGCGAAGAGGAACCTGCTCGGAAAGTTCTTTGTGGTACATTCTATGGTAGACGACAGCGTGGTAGACCATGCTTGCGCTGGAGAGATGGCGTAGACCAGGACGCCCGAAGCCTTGAGGTGCGCAACTGGATGGCGTCGTTATGGTTTTTAAATATAATAACAACTTGAATGTACTACCACCAAGTGTAATTTTATTTGGCTGGAGTTATAGCTATTTCACGGGTGCCAATCACCAGACTCCTTTATTAGTGGTGCTTAGCCTTTATACTTTCAAGTTTAATCGAAAAACTTTTTTGCCTTGACTGAGATTTTAACACAGACCTAGCATCTTCAGAAGCCAATACCACGCTACCGAAACCACATGATCAGGTCCATCCCAATTTAGGTTTTACTGTTTATCAATTGTCACCTGAGGACTAGCATTTTTATTAGTCACCCAAGTTTGTTGTTGTAAATTCAGTATTTATAGTTATTTATTAAATTTCTTTAATGACGTCTATGGGATAGTATCATCACGTCGTGTCATTATTCATGCATGCATCAAAAAACACAGAACCAAGTTTTAAAAAAGTTGACCGTAACGTTTAGGATGTAGCCGAAGGGACAGAAAACTCAATGCTGTCTATTGTCGTTAAAGCAAAATATACCCCTTATGACATTGTCCTTAAATGGCACTTGCATCGAAGAAACCGCAAAAGCTCTCAGTACTCGGTATGTGTGTTAACGACGACCTTCGTTGGAATGATCACATTCTCGAGACCGCCAAAAATGCTGCTAAATGCTGAGGATTTCTATATCGATGTAAGAAATTTTTCGCCCCTTCTGATCTGGCTACAATTTATAAGGCGTTTAGACGTCTAAAACTCGAGTATAACTCACACCTTTGGGCAGGTGCAGCACAATTTTTATAAGGTTTTAGAATTCAGAACAGAGCGTTAAAACTGATAGGAAACAGAGCTATTATGGATTAATTCTCATCTTTTGAACACCGTCGGAATGTTTCATGTATTTCTCTGTTTTATTGCTTCTTTCACAAACAATGTTCACTCGAAGTAGCCAGTTGCATTCCTCCCCTTTATCAATTCACCCGTGATACCCGCTTCGCTAGGAATGCTCATGAGTTCACCCGTCAAAGATAGAGATTCGTTTTTAGTCGCACAACACGATTATGGAATAACTTACCCGGCACAGTTTTCCCTCGTCGTTTCAATTTGCAAAACATTCAAAACCAATGTTCATCGTCATCTCCTTTCTCTCCCTCCCTAAGTTCCCCATCGCCCGTGCTGTGTTAAACATTATAAGGGTCTCTTCAAGTACCCTTAAGCGCGAGTGAATTATAAAAAAAAAAAAAGAAAAAAACATTTTAAAAGCATTTGAAGAAATTATAAAAATTATTCATGCGACATCTTAAACTTTCCGACCGACGCACAGTGCGTCGATTGTATGGTGGTAGTGGACAAAAATCTGTTTTTCAAAAGTAAGGTAACTGTGCACAAAAATTGGTTGGTAAATGCAATAAATGAGGGATTTTACTCAATTTGAGGAATTTTTACGCCCCTTGACCGCCCACTGCTGACAAACAATTGGTTAAACGGAAACTTTCGTACAGTGAATTCAAGTATTAATATTCTGGTTAGTTAAGAAATTATAAATTAAAAAAAGCGTGAAGTACGCCCACTGCCACGCCCACGTTTTCTATAAAATTGTTTTTTTTTTTTAACTTTTCGTACGATATTCAAAAAAGTGTCCAGAATTGATGTGTGATAAAAAATTGATTTGAACCGAAATCCACCCACTGCCACGCCCACAATTTTGTTATTATTAGTTAGAAGCCAAAAATTTGAAAAAATTTATGATTTGTACATTATACAAAAGTTGTAATATTTTAAAGGTTAGTAGAAATGTATACATGTTCCCAAAGCACAAAAACCACGGAATATATCGGCATAAAAGATTTTGCAAAATAGAATGAATATTTTTATTGTTGACAAAAATAGTTATTCATAAAAAAGTGATAACAAAAGGAAAAATTGAAAAATAAACAATTACGAAGAAAGATTTTGATATATGGCCTGACATCGCTTTGATCAGCTTTTAAAGGTCTAAAATTCGAAATAAAAGGATCGGACTTTAAAAGTAATGTTGTCAAGAGGTCTTCGTTTGTATTGATCCGGGATGATTTTCTTGTGTAAGAGAGGTGATTTTTCTGTAATTCTTTATGACTTGCCTCTAGTGCTTCTTTAGGCAGTTCTCTTAAAGGTATTTTAAAAGTTGAAATTGGATAGAAAATGCTGAAGCTAAGACTCTTAATGCGATTGAAAATGTATGTATTAGACTGGGCCAAAAAAATTGACTATTTTTTTTTTTGAAAGATATATCGAGAATATCATTCAGAATGACAAAAAAAATTTCGTAAAAGTTTAATATCAATTTTAAGAGGTCTATCATCGCTAATTTTGATTTTTAGTCATAATTTCATGTTTTGCGTCAGAACTGACAAAACATTGAAGTAAAAAAAATTCATTTTGACTTACTTTTAAATAAAATTAAATTCCCTTCAAAAAAGGTCTAATTGAAAATTTTCGTCAGACAAGCCGTTTTTGAGTAATTAAGCTTAATAAATTGTTATTTTTCTTCGATTTTACTTTTTTAATTTGGAATTTTGTAACTAACGAAAAATAACAATTTATTAAGCTTAATTACTCAAAAACGGCTTGTCTGACGAAAATTTTCAATCAGACCTTTTTTGTAGGGAATTTAATTTTATATAAAAGTAAGTCAAAATGAATTTTTTTTACTTCAATGTTTTGTCAGTTCTGACGCAAAACATGAAATTATGACTAAAAATCAAAATAAGCGATGATAGCCCTCTTAAAATTGATATTAAGGGCTCAAACTTTTACGAAAATTTTTTTTTGTCATTCTGAATGATATTCTCGATATATCTTTCAAAAAAAAAAATAGTCAATTTTTTTGGCCCAGTCTAGTATGTATGAGTTCTTCATCAAGTCTTATTTTTTCTGCAGTTATTTTCGAATTCTGAAAAAAAACTTCTTGCTGTGATTCCATAATTTGTTGACCCAAATCCCAACTTAGGCTTGTCAACAATGAGACCCAATCTACTTTTGAACAATTTTTTTACAAGATGATGAATTTTCCAGAAAATTAAGAATAATATTGGGAAAAATAAAAGAAGTTCTCAACCAGACTCCGTGGCGTCTCGCAAAATGATCGCCGTTTCGTTTCGTTCACCTATGTTCACGATTTTTGAAAAGAAGTCATACTTTTTCTCACCAAAATCGTTCTTAGTTGTAACCGGACAACCTTTAGTTAGTTAGTTTTAAATCATTCAATCTAAATTCAAAAACACCTTCAACTTTTGTGTTTTTATCAAAAGAAATCCATTTTTTTTATTTTTTATGGTTTGACCTTGCCCCACAAAAAGTCAAATATTTTGAAGGTTAGCAAGAAGTAGCAAGAAAAGTAAACATTTTCTCAAAGCACAATAACAACAGAACATAATGATATAAAATATTTTGCTACAGCTTGCTAATATTTTTTTAAAAGCTTAATTTGTAAGCCTCAAAAAGAGTATTTTTCAAAAAATCACAAAAATTCAAATTTTTAAGAAAAATTCGAAACAACAATTCATAACTGCGGTCAAAGTATCCATTATTAATATTCAAAAAAAAATTTTTACAACCAAAATATTTTTATTACGCGAGCTAAGCTAATTCGCACAAAATTGCAACTTTCAATTACATTGCAGCTTAAAGTATATCAATCGCTCACCAAATTCCCGCTAATCCAGGAAGAAGAAAAAAACAAAACAAAATTAAATTTAAGTAGTTCAAGATGTTCTAAAACAGGTTTAGAGCATAAAGATAGTATTTGCATTTTTATTTTTTTTTTTATTTTTGTCCACTAGTCGACGCACTGTGCGACATATTAAAATTATAGAGTTTCCGGAATACATTTCATGTACTTCCTAAAAATGCTTAAATTAAACGTCAAATAACGATGTATTGCATTCAGGTGACGTGCGTTTACTTTTTCTATTTTCTTCAAGATCACAAAAAAAAATTGGAAGATGATATTTTTTCCAAGTTTATTCTTTTTTAAATTATATCTCAGTCATTTAAAAAAATAGAACATTCTGCTTTTGATGTGCACGATATCAGTTCGATTTAAATTTGAAATGGTTTTGACAAATTGTGAAACATTATGAACGTTACGACTTTACGATGTTTACCATCTATAAATTATTATCAAATATCAATCGAAAAACTTGAGAGTACTCAATTAACAATAAATATTAAAAGGAGAACTCTAAGCCTTTTGGGAGCTTTGATTTTCGAAAGTTGCTATTGCTTAAATAAAATATGTTAAATGATGAACTGGGAACGAAAAATTTAATTTTAATTTAGCTTTTAATATTTATACGTTAGTCAGCTGATTCCGAAACACGGAATAGATGGTCTCTTTGTGGAAATGGCCGCGTTCAGAATTGTATCCAAATCTATGTGGATAGCTTTGTGTTTTTTTAATCCCACGTTAAGAAACAACTTATGACAAAACAGATTTTGTCAAAAAAGAAATCTCAAGCTATCCTTAAAATTTGGGTATTCAAAGCTATCCTATAAGAAACTTTACAAACAAATCTGCTTTGAGTTTGTTACTTTCACAAATAAAGTACTTAAAACCATTGAATGAATCAAATTTTCCTTATTTGTATATATATACATACATATATAAGGTTCGTTCGTTGAACTTTACCCAGGGTTGACCCAGGTTTTCTTGACAACCCTCGGAGTTGTCAACAAAAACTGGGGTTTTTGGTTTTCAAAAAAACACCCAAGGGCTTTCAACTTTTGTTGACAGCTAAAAGCAAGACAAAATCGTTTTGTGATCTGATAAAACTTTAAATTTGTTATAAATTAGTTTTAAAAATAAACGAAAACAATTTCGCGTTGTTGCTGAATGTTTCATCCGATGAGTACAACAACCATTTAATTGCAATAACATGCAACATGCGAATCGCCAAACGACAACATATGAAATCTCATATGACTTTTGACAGTTTGATCGTTACCTGAACTCGCCCCAGCAAAATACCTAGATCTACTTCATGGCGAGTTCAGGGCGACCCCAGGTCTCAAAAAACACAGAATTTGCTCACCAGGGTGACTTCAGGTTTTTTCAAAAAACGATTTAGGGCACCCCAGGGTGACTTCAGGGCTCAACGAACAAACCTATAGTTATCGAAGAAATAAATAAATAAAACATAATGATTTTTGCACCAAATTTGCCGATAGGAAAATATTTCTATTCAATTTTCTGCGTATGAGTTGATTTTTAACACCAAACCCGTCCAATCCGGTTTTGGTCTTTCAAAAAACTAATAATTCTAAGCTGTCCTAGATATCCTGTCCAAATAAATCCTGAATCTCACGAATGGTTTTCACATCTCGTTCGAGCCATATGATGTCTCTTACATTAAAATACATGCATCCCGCAAAAAAGTGTTAATGTTCGCTGTGGTAGCGTCCATTGTCATAATGGTTGAATGAACGAATAATTATGGGGTTTAAGTGCACTGCGACCTATCTTTTATGCTCACGTCTAAAACTACCTTAGATCGCCCCGTTACTATTCTTCCTCTAGAATTGTTTCTTTGAGAAAGTATATGGACTACTTGAAGGGATTATAGTTTGCTCATTTCTATCTGGTGACGTCCCAGATAACTTTGTCCTTGATGGATGAGTGCAGCACGTCTACCTAATAAGTGGTCCGGTGTTTCATTCCAGAATCTTCATACAGCATTGCTCATCTGGCAAAGAATATTTAGGTTTACAGTGGCCAGTTAAAAAATCCGTGATTATTCGGAGGTTGTTCCAGCTTAAACCGATGCAGGATGTAAAACGCTCTTCGTTGTAGCTTCCAAGAAGACAGTGTCATAATGATTTCACATCAATGATAGGATCGTAAGTCACTAGCTTCATGTTTTCTACACTGTTATCCAACGACACTGCAACCTTGCAATATTCCTATGCAATACACGCAATCTAAGATCATGATGCTTATAGATATAAATTGTGAATGAATTCAAATATCTTGGCTTCTTCATTTCATAAAATCCAGTGCTTTTAAAACTGTATGAGTTAACTCGGGTTAATTTATTTGCAGAATTTACTTAACTTGATTTAACTCGAGAGTTATCTCAATATTGAATCGGGATAAACTTGTAAGAACGAACAGCTTGTCTTTGCATAAGTGGAGCACTTCGATCTGCTTGCTCCACTGCACTGAAGGAGAATCCTTTAAATGTTACTTCTCTACATATTTAGTAAACAAAAGGCCGAGAGCACTGTTATTCGTCATAAGGCCTCTTTACAGTGTATCAACAATGAGATTCACCACTCCGTAATTCTGAATTCATTCAGATCATTTTAAAGTAACCTACATTTAAACAAAAACTATCAAGTGTCCATAGAATTCAGATATATTTCGGCATATGAAACATCTTGAAAGACGAATCGTTTCATTTTTATACTTATAGATCAAAACCGCTGAACGTGTATACTCTGAAAGACTAAACTTAAGACTCTCATTTCGATTTCCTAATCATGGTTCCGTTTTCCAGGCGGAACTTTTAGTTATCAAAGAAGCTTTATCTTGGCTTAAATAAATCGTGATATTAAAAGCGGATATCCACATATTCTCAAACAAGTTGCTATCAAATTTCTGGACTCTATAAATTCTAAATGGCGCTTCGCGCTGCAGTTCAAAATTAACATAGAGACTCTGTCTACGAACTCTAAAACCTAAACTACCGACCTCCTCTTGTTGAGATGTCGCTGAAGTTCAACATTGACTTTTGCTAGGTGTCGGTTCATAGGGACATTCCAGGTAACTGTAAACCTGACGAACTCGCTAAAAAAGATACGATACCTATTTTTGCTAATATTGGTGTATCCATGCTTATGCTAAAGCAATATGCGATGAAGAGAACGTGATAGAAAGTGTGTCGGTGCTCCGTCGACAACCAATTCTAACTAACCTAACTTTTATCTCAACACTCAGAATATGGCCCTAAGTAACAGAATTCATATCAAACACAACTACATATCTTAGTTTAAACAGATGACCTTTTAATAGATGCTGTCATTTACTGCTTTATCTTGAAATCCTCCTACGATTTAGATAAAATTTAAAACATAATTATCGCTAAAAACCTTATAAACAATTTGGCATTAGTATGAAACAGGAAAGAAACAGACAATTGTTCTTATTTTCAATATAAATTATACAAATTATGCCCATCAAAGTGCACTTAAGAATATCTGCCGGCTATATAAACATATCACAGTTCTGAAGATTGGCATTGTTATTTTATTAATATTAAATTTAAAAGTTGTTTGCTTATATTTAATTTTTTTAATTGTTTCAATAATTTTCAGACTTGCCCTTTATGTTTATGAATACCTGCTTCACGTTGGGGCACAGAAGGCGGCACAGACATTTCTTTCTGAAGTAAGTATCCATACAAAAAATCAAGCCATCTTCAATATTTTAAATAATTATTTTAATCCAATTTAAATTCTTGTATTCCTTTTTTTTTAAATACAGATCCGATGGGAGAAGAATATAACATTAGGGGAACCGCCTGGGTTTCTTCACACGTGGTGGTGGTAAGTGGCAACAGTTATTTATTTTTCTGAATTCTCCTTCAAACATGTAACTTCCTTTAAAAAAAATAACGGAAACAAAAATGTACTTGTTCTCAAATATGGTTCTCTTTTTTCCAGTGTATTTTGGGACTTGTACTGCGCAGCACCAGAACGAAGAGACCAGTGTGACCATTCATCAGAAGCTAAAGCGTTTCACGATTACGTAAGTTCCCCATTAAAATCTCAGATGAAATTTTTTTTATAAGCTCTAGCTTTGAACATAATAAAAAAAAAACAAACAAAAACAACAACATACACAAATAATCTTCAGTTGAAAATTTAAACATTCAAAAGGCGTACGTACGGCTTAAACACGAGGAGAGAGGGAGAAAGAAAGATAGATTTAAGGACTATTGTTGTGTGGGTGGGAGGGTAAAAATTGAACGAGTAAAATAAGTAGGTGGATTCATACATATCTATGTATAGTATCGCACAAAAGAAATAACAATACTGAAATCTCTGGTTCAAGGTATCCTTGCTTGTGCTTGTGGTAATGGTAGCACAGAAGTGATTATGCATACATATGCGATATCTTCCTGAGTGTGGTAACCGAAACAATAAATACCTGCTATAAACGGAATCTGTCTGATTTTATTTCAAATTTTTCATAATATTTGTAAAACAAAGATAAAATTTAAAGTCAGATGTAGCTTCTTCCATTATATACTCATTTCAAGTGGATCATAACTTTTCATATTTTTTTTTTAATAAATACATAGTACATGTACATAGAGACTTACACACCGTATCACTTGCTTTAAGTCTATTTTTTTTTTTTTTTTTTTTTGAAAATTGTATGATTTCGTTTAAAAACCATTCACATGCAACCCTGGATCATTGCAATTAATAAATTGTGTTCGCAACAACTTTGAATATGTAATCGTGGGTTGCTGTCAAAGAATTACTTAATCACATACAATACAACGTCTTCTTTTAAATGTGAATCTGCGGAGTCGGAGACTGCCCTTAATCTGTCTTTGACAAAGATCGAAACATTATTTATGTTTAAAATCCATTTTGCATTGTCCCTTCATATGTACAAACATAGTCTGTTTGATGTGTACTAAGATTTCTTCTTCAACATTAAATATGTAAAGTTCATTATTATTTTATGCCCGCAGCGGTCATTTTTCTATTTATTATACTTTTTAAGTCGTTTGCGCGCTTGCTTCAGTTGGTTGTAGTTTGCCGAAAATCGCACAATCTTTTCCAGAACTGTTATGGAAAGAGTGCGAGTTGTTAATAACGGTCAAATATGTATAGATTGTACTGAAGAAGTGACGTTGTCATTACATATATTAACCAGTTGACTGCCGATCAAAAAATTGTATGGTGTAAGTGGTGAATGGTCCTTAGGATTGATGGCATCGGCGAAAGAAGGCGAGAATTTATTATTTAAATATGGTTAGTTCCTCGTAGTTAAAAGAAGAGTTCCAATATAATTATCAAAAGGTATTTAGCGATTTTGACAACTCCTATTCCACAGAAATTAGCTCAATGAGAGGGGGTGAAATTCTTAGTAATGGGCCAGTGCAGTGTATTTTTCAATGATTTCTGAATATTTCATGTGTACCTGAAATCTTTGTTGAATTTTTGATTCGAGAGAATAATTCGATGCAAAGCCATACCAAGCGATGTGGCCGGTTCTCTGAACTAAATCTTAACTGTAATTTTTTGATACTTTTGATTTAACCTGTCTTCGGATCTAACACATGTGTTGTGTTTATCTGAGTTGTTTTTGCTCACATAACTCTTTAAATTTAATTACAATAAAGTGCGAACAATTTATTGTAGTATTTTAAATGCACGACCAGTCAGGCAATTTTTTAGGTTCCTTGACATTTTTTTTTTTGAATTTTGATTTAGTTTTGAAATTACAGTTTCCAAATAACTTTTTCTCGTTACTTCTGATTCACTTTGCTTTTCAATCGGTGAACACAGAATATTGAAAAATTCGAAATAATTTTCAAGAATCTCAAGCTATGTTTCTGTTTTAAAAATGTTTGCTGTCATCACCCAAAATCAACATAAGATTATATATTTTTTAATGTATATCTGCTTGATGAATTAAATAAATAAATAAACATACGCTTTTATTTTTGTCAACTGCCCTTTGACGAAACTTTGTTGTTGCTTTAAATCAGCCGTAGACATAGTGGAATATTAAATATTCACTGATGGTCATTGACTGAGTTTGTCCTGATCATTCTATGGCAACTTTTACTTATTTTCAAAACTTATTTCCGTCCAAATAAGCATAAACGATATTCAGCTAGTGCGCCATCCTTTGTCTCCGTATGTAAACATTGAATAACTTTGACATTTGCAATTGACATGAGTTTTTGAAACATCAATTCAGTGCAAAACGATGAATCACTTCACGCCGAAATAGTGACGCTGTTTATTGAAAATAGTCGTTGAGTTGTGTTATAATTGCATAGTTCAGCAAGCACCGTCTTAACACTATTTGTCTTTTGCTGTCGAATTTCATTAAGATCGGAACGCCCAAGGCTTTCCAATGAGCTACATAGTTGAACCATGTGTGTCATATACCGCGTACCGCGCTCAGCGCTCAGCATTTTGTCGCCAGTGGAACCACAATGCGTCGCATTTTGAACGATGATTTGTATTTGTTTCCGTTTAAAGTGCAACTGAGTCAAAGAATATTTGCCGACAGACCATTCAAGTCGTTTGGAATACGGCCAAATGGTCAAAAGCAAAGTCATTGCAGCGAAGAAATATTCGAATAATCTAAGCAACAAACATTTGTTGACCCAATATGAATGAAGGGACGATTCAGGAGACATAACATTTACACATTACTTACGACCAAAACAATTTTCCTGCCGTATTACTTTATTTCTCCTTCAGCTCTTGTCCTACCACAGAAATCAAAATATTTAATTCTTATTACCTCCCTTTTTTTTTGTTTCCCAATGCCTGCCATTTCTTTTTCTAAACAATTAAATGCATTTTTATGAATCTTAATTTTAAATTTTTTTCTTTAAGGGATTCGTTAGTTCTGGTTATGGTGTGAATGGAATTGGTGGGCATGTAAGTAATGCTATAAATCAAATAAAATTTAGAAAAAAAGTAAATAAAATGATATTTTTTTTCTTATAAATTAAGAATGCCGGACCAGCACCAAGTCCTTTAGGACAGTTACCACCAAATGAAGGGATGCCAGGAGGTCCCATGGCACCTAACTTTTTTCCTGTAAGTTTTTATATTAAATGAATTAAACTCTGTAAAGTATATCATATCGAATCGAATTGAATTAATTTAATTTGTTTCATATTATTTATTTTTTTTTTGTTCAATAATTGCAAAATTGGTACATTGTCAATCACCTACATACGTACATAAGAATATACATCATTATTTTAGACTCATTAAACTTTTTCAATTTTCAGCTACTTGCAAAAGTTTTAGTTTTTAATTAGTTAATATTAAATAACAATAGTAATGGTAGTGTTTTTGTAGAAGACTGTTCGTGTGGCTTGTTTTTTTTTACTGATCCACCATCCCAGTGGCGCATTCTTTTTCTATACAAAAGTTAACTATGTATCAAAAAATTTAACTTTGCATTTGAAAACGATCAAATTAAAATTATGATGATAAAAAATAACAGAAAACTATTTCCGAAATCGAAATCGGTAGAGCAATCAGCTCTTTCTTACTGATGACTCTTTCAAATCATCTCAAGATAACGAGTTGAAAATAATTACACAAGGCGTTTTGATTTTTTCGTTCAAATTAAAGCTTTAAACAGAGTTCGAGCGTGTCTGAACGTCCTTAATTATGATCGTGCTCTGAGCGCTCTGAATTATTTTTGAAACACACTTAGGCATCAAACTTTAATGTTCTTAGTTGTTTATTAAATTTACCTATCTCCCGCCATTCAAATGTGATTTTTTTTGTGCTCAGCATGAGCTTTTACATATCATATAGGGACGATGAAAGCATAAAATATGTTTGATCATTCAAACAAAATTGATTGGTAAAATAAAATCGTAATACGTCTGTTATTAATAGAATTAAATTTATGATTCCTTCAACTGAATCCAATGATTAAAAGTTTTGAAAATATGTGAATTAATTAAAAAATAACAGTGAAGTTCGAATTCGATAAAAATTCAATGTTCAATCGAAAGAACCTCAAACTCAAATCTATCTCAAAATAATTTATTACTCACTAACATTGCAACTCATATAAAGAGATGATTTGGAAATAGTTACTTTTTGATTGCTCAACTTTAATATAGGAACGGAACCACTTTACGACATTAACCAAAGATGCTATTTCGGAATAAGGGAGCAATGAAATAAAAATAAGAATAAAGAATAAAAAAATATTTTTTGATTTACAAACAATATCTTGCTATTGGTCTAGAAGAATTAAAATGTACGACTGGATCACAGGAACTAACTTTTGTGGCGCAAGGCTATAAAGTGATCAATCGTTAATTAAGTATATGATACAAAAATTGGTACTAAATGTTTATGTTTTATTATTTTTTAAACTTTTCTGAATTGTATCCAACAAAATTCGACCGATTTCAAGAAGGATCATGTAGAAATTATACACTAGCTTTGGGCAAATGATGAAGTTGTATTCGTGGTATCGTAAAGTATGGTTGAATCTTCGCAATCACAGTCCTTCAACACAAAAAACTGAATACCTTGTGAAGAACTTTTGGTTCGATGTGACAAAGGATATTTTCATCGGCTTTATTTTAAGAGCAAGCCCCATCATCGATAACCGGAACTGGAGTTATCAATTTCTTGTTTAATTTTTGTCTTCATCCGAAAAAGGCCTTTAGTACTCAATAACTGTTTGAGTCCGAAAAAAAAAAACAAAGAATGGCTAGAGTTCTCTTAATTTCTCCACTGGTGTTGTTTAACGATTCAGTATTATTCTTTAACACCACAGGGTAGTAGTAGTAGTTGCAGTACCCCTTAGAGTAATGTTTAGTACTTTGGATTATCACGCCGGATTCCTAGCCTATGGTACCTAAAAACAAAAACAAAACCGAAATTCTTCGTAACTGCCTTATGCAAAGAAGTGACAACTCCTCCTAAAGTATCTCTTGTCATCATTAAAAACTGTTTCTCACTTCATCCATTGGGGCTCCCGAAATATTGTAGTCCCCCTCCATTCCTACCGATAACACGCACATTGAATTATTTCAAATTGAGAGTACCTTTTCAGCCCTAGTTATCCATAAGCTATTTTGCCTGAAATTAATTTATTTAAAAAAAAATTAACCGCAGGAATCACAATTTAAAATTTACAAGGAGGAAAAAAATTCTTACATTGTTTTTATTCTTTTATTACAATATTAAATTTTATTAATAGTTGAAACAATGAAGATAGTCTGTTGCACAAATATAATTTCTAATGCAAGTTTTCTTTTAAATAAATCAATTATCATCTCATTTCTCATAAAAATTAATCATACAAAATCAATACAGCTACTTTAAGGAATATAACGAAAACGTCTTTAATTGACGAAAAGAACGTTAAAAATTTCCCACAAATTTGTACTAAACAAATATAAAAAAAATTGTTTTAATAAATACAAATGAACAAATGTGATAATATACAAATAATATTTTAAAGATGATTATTTAGTTTGATTAAACAAAAATAAAAAAAAAAATAGGTTCTTTATTAAGTTAAGATTGAGAATAAAAATTGTAAATATTAATTTGCTTAGCTTGATTAACACTTTTGGTCGCAACTCAAATATAAAGTTTAAGATAATTGTACGTAAATTTACACTTTTATATTAATGATTAATGCATGTTATTTGTTGTATTGAATTATAATTAGATCAAATTTAAATTAAAACTATATACGACGTGAAATTATATTTGAGGCGTTTAGAATAAGAAGTCCATTTAAGTTTTAAGATGAATTCCTTAACTTAATACTTTTTTTTTAGGAAAAAGAGAATTCGATTCAGGGCAAATCTTATTTTTTATTATTGGTGGACTTTGATAAGCATTCTGATCGCCTCATTTTAAATTATTTGTTTTGTTATTTTAAAAT
The DNA here is from genome assembly GCA_911387755.1 of Chrysotoxum bicinctum. Taxonomy (NCBI): domain Eukaryota; kingdom Metazoa; phylum Arthropoda; class Insecta; order Diptera; family Syrphidae; genus Chrysotoxum; species Chrysotoxum bicinctum. The sequence goes on along the minus strand of OU426991.1, from coordinate 10,712,862 downwards.
TTGATTAAAAAATAGATTCAACATTTTTGGTTATCCTTCATCTCTCCATTTTGTGTTGTTGCTGCTATATATTATGTTTTCAGAATTCCACAATGCGGCCATCACCACCTACTCATTCATCAAGTCAACAGTCCCCGCACCCCCAACCCCCACCATCGCAAATGATGCCTGGTCAGGTTAGTTTCTTTTTTTATAGTTAAAAGTAAATTAAAACAATAGTTATGTATACAAAATATGTGGGAAATTTTTGTGTAAAGCAGCGTTGTTGTAACAAAAACAAAGTTTTAATTTCACCTACACAAATCACCATCATATCTCATATAACCATTCCAACAACAGAAGTTTAATACTATATTTTTTGATATGAAAACAACTTTAATATGTTTGATGTTTTTGAATTTTTTTCTTTATTAAAATATTTATATTAATCAATTTTAAAGTATAAATTAAGAACACTCAGTTAAATTCAAAATATTTACTTCAATTTCACGTAAATTTCTTAACTTTTTAATTCAATTTTAGAAATTGTTCATGCTGTCATACAAACATGGATGTACACATGTATATATGTTAAAAGAATGGTTATTAAAATTGTAATGTGTTGTTAGTTTTATTAAAGAAATCATTAGATCTATAACGTGTTTCGTTGTGAAATTAAATGAGCTTACTATTTTTAGTAAAAAAAGTTCTATTGAATAAGTTTTACAAACATTAAACATTTTAAAGAGAAACTTAAAAAAAAATATATTAAATTTTTCTATAGTACCGTTTATTATATTTATTTGTTATTTTAGATCACTTTATTTGTTAAAAACGAAATTGACCTAAATAATAAAATTTAAAAGAATATTTTATATCCATATCCGACTTGAGTTACACATTTGCCAGCAAACATTAATCTTTCTTCTAAGTAGTCGCAATACAGAATGAATGTCATAACATAGTTTACTCAGTCTTAAAAAAGGAAATGTTATGATATACATACATAGATATCAGACATTGTGTTGGGAAGAAAAATGGTTTGTGAGGTTAGCGTGGCAACAAGCAAATTACTCGTATTGTATGTACCATAAAACGCATCAAGGCTTGGCTGTATGGACGCATCTTGTATATACATGCCCTGCTGTATATCATAGACGTAGACTGTTGGAGAGTTTTTCTTCGAGCAACCTAGAGATTTAATTAATATAGATTTTTATAGTCTCTTCCGCTTCGAAAAAGGTTCCAAATGGTTCAACGAGTAGGGAAAAAATCTTAAGATTAATGGACCAACTCCTGTCTAAGTGTGTCAGCTGCGAAGCTGCCAGCTACTTCAACCTAACCTATCAGGCTTTTTTGGTCACTCCTTTTTTTTATTCAAATGAAAAACTTGACTCTATAACTTTACCCTGTTTTCAAATTTTTAACGCTTAACACTTGTTAACGCGGTGTTTGAATACAGTTCAAGATTAGTCGTGTTATTTAAAAAAGTGAATAGCCAGGTGAACAAATTTTAACACCCAAAAACAGCAACAAAACTAAAAATGAACACAATTTAAATCAGCAATCAGAGTGAACATGAAGAGAATTAAAAAAACTAGAAAAATGCATACAAAGCAATGAGTTTGACGTCGAATGTGAGTATCGATAAATTCTGGGGTGGAATCGCGTAAGGTGATAGTTGACTATCAATTCGTTGATTGTCGTTTTTGACTATAGCTGTCTCTATCATATCAATTAAGAATTATAGAGAGAGCGATTGTCAAAACGACAATCAACAAATTGATAATCAACTATCACCTTACGCGATTCCACCCCTGGTCTTCTGATCGACATTTGGTTCTCTCGCATTATCCCATCAGCTCTAATGCGGCATATCAAACAATGTTTCCACTGGCTTATCGACAGCTCTTAACCAGCTTATCAACAGAGTTTCAGTGGCTTATAAACGACTCTTACTGGATTTTTCACTACGTGTTAGATTCCCTGCCCCCTATTTGAAAGTTGTTTTTAGTTTTAAATTTAAATTTAGAAAAAAGTGTATGACGATTATTAGCAAGAGAAAAGTTTTGTTATTTCAATTGGTGGGATTCTTTACAATTTATGTACACTAACAACTTTATTGCCATACATATATATGTATTTTGGTACTATAATGATTTTGTTGAGTCACGTAAAATAACTTCCTCGAATTTGTTATTTCTTAGATTTTGTTTTCCAAATTGCCATGAAATAATTCCAGCTGAAGTTTTTAACATAAAGTGTCAAAGAAAAAATTCGAAAATATAGTTTCTTTTATATTTCATCTAACAATCATTGTCTTCTTTCAATAGCCATTCATGGGAGCGCCTCGATATCCATCCGGTCCAAGGCCGGGCGTTCGGATGCCACAAGGAATTGGAAACGATTTCAATGGAGTAAGTGTTTGCTAATTTTTTTTCACGTGAAAAACTGAAACTTAATTTTTGTATATTTTGTAGCCACCTGGGCAACCAATGATGCCAAACAGTATGGACCCAACGAGACAAGGCAATTAAAAAAGAAAAAATATTTTTGTTTGCTAAATGTTTCTTGTTTTTCAGGAGGTCCTCCTGGTATGGGTCCCATGAATCCGCGTATGAATCCACCCCGGGGTCCTGGAATGGGAGGACCTATGGGACCTGCATCATATGGACCAGGAATGCGAGGTCCACCACCAAATAGTAGTTTAGCACCCGGTGGGCCGGGAATGCCTCCAATGGGTATGGCTGGAGGAAGACCACAATGGCAACCAAATACATCAACGGTATTGTGCAATGATTAAGTTCCAAATGTTTTTTATATATTATTTTCTTAAATATTCTTATAGCCAATGAATTATTCGTCGTCATCGCCTGGGAATTATGTAAGTTCAGGGAATACTTAATTATTTAAATAGATTTAGCGAATAAGTAGTATTTATGTACATATATAGGAGGAAATGCATGCATAACCTACAAAGATTTGTGCCATTTGATATTCTGTTGATACAATTACTTAAAAGTTATCTACAATTCATTTATTTAACTAAAAACTGATAAATGATAAACATTCTTTCCTTGCAATAAAAAAAAAATTAATTTACATAGATTAAAAACTGAAAACTTTGTGTGGCTAAAAAAAACTATACTAACTTGTTTTGTGCACGCAATATACGTTTAACAAATAATTTGTACGTTTAACACAACAACAACGATATCCTTCTTACAGACGCTTAGGTACTCGTAGTAGCGATAAAAATTATGAGTTAATCTTGAAGTGCTTTCAAAATCTTAAGTTGTTTGATTTACGATAAAATGTTTTCAATTCATTAAAAAATTAAATGTTATGAATATATCGGTGCATAATTATTAATATAATTATTATTATCATTATGATAATTATGAGTATCATAGTGTTTCAATACTTCTTAACCTCTGAGTATGGAAATTACATATTCCGGGCTTTGGCAAGAAATCAGGCTCTGTGGAATTATATTATAGAACTTGTAAGAAGCAGATTTTTCGTGATAACACCAGTTGCCAAGATCAAAATCGGGAAAATATTGTAAAACTCGTCACGGTACATTGTTTTCATCTCATCTGCCAGTTGAATTTATCTCCAAATTTTATTATTGCTTCGTTTATTTTTCATAAACTGAATTGTTTAAATGCAACAAAAAGAGCATAAAACCAATGTAAACCAATGCTTGTCAAGTTTCAATATAAATTATCTGTGCAACTACATCTTAAAGTAATAGATCTGAGTGGGGGTTGAGCACGCAGATAAACATAATGTGGTGAATCTTTTATCCGTTTCCTCTATATCTACGACAGGGTTCTAGGCACTTCAGCACATATCGTACGTAATTTGTTGTTTGGATGAACTCATCTTGGATGGCTAAAATGAATTCTTCTTCGGCATATAAAATTCTTTAGAGGATGTATCTTGTCAAAATAAAAGAAAAAGACTCCCCTAATAAAACTTTATTCTGATGAAATATAAATGTATTTAGTTTATTTAATAAATATTTCCTAAACCGAAAGGGATAAGATGGTGGAAGTGGCTTTCTTTGTTGAATTGCTTATGATATACATACATTTTATGTCATACAATAAGCGTTGCCGTTAACAGTGAGTGGTGTCCTCTGTCCGCTGTCCGCTGATAAGGCCAGCACAGTATTCCAGTATGCTAGTTATTGGTTGAACTTAGGCTCAGGAAATCTAACAACAGGTCCATATTGATTTGTAAATTGTTGTACTTGGTTTCGTTAATGTACTGTCTCAATCGTATCGCACAAAAAAATATTTCCAATTTGGAACATAATTCGGTATGAAAACGCTTCTCGAAACATTAATGACGACTTGCTTTCTCTGGATCGCTATGACTCATGATTGTAAGTAGTTGCTTCACGAAGTCGAACAGAAAAAACTCACCTCGTAATGTCAAGGTTGTTTCATATAAAAACACGGATATTGTTGTATTTAAGTTCTACTTGAACGCAAGTTCAAAACTAGTACTTCGATGGTATCATCAGATGTTTGAAAAGTTCACTCTCAAGCTGACGACTTTGATCTGATGTAATTCGCTGTGAAACGCCAAATTTGCTAATCCATCCCTCGTATAGAGTTCAAGCTACGGTATCAGCGGTCATATCCTCTATTGGTATCGCTTCTAACCACCCTTAAAAACTTTTCACACTTTGAAGAAGGTAGTAGAACTCACGCGTGACCGCCAATAATCCAACTATGTCGATTTTGAGGTGTTCAAATCGCTGGTTAGTTGGTGGATTGTAAATGCGATACAATGTTTTGCACATGTTTGACAATCCTTGTGGAGGAATGGCTAAACGAAACGTTCTGGGACCAGTTTCACTTTTGCACGTATACCAGAATAAACCAAGTTGTATACTGTGTTGTATGCAAATCGTTGAAATTGTTTTGATGCGAAGGGTCTAATATGCTTCGTTGATACGTCACAGTACAAAACTAGCTCAGAACAGGACACTTTAATAATCAAGCAATTCGAAGTACCTTCTAAAATTTCTGCAGCTCTTCGTCTTGCTCTGTTCTACCGCTAACTTTACAAAGTAAAGTAAGTGTCTGACCTTCCTCGATGATTCTTTCGCTGGATTTTGATTGAAAGCGTTCGGTAAAGGATTTATGTCCAAAAATACAAAAACTTCAACCTTCTAGCCTGAAGCAGGAATGTTTCACAAGCATATAAGCGAGCATCTGTCGTAAACGCTGAACTTCGTAAAAAAAAATTTAGGAGGTTTCCATTGGCCATTAGAAAGTTGTTGAAGAGTTCCTCCTACAGCCACATCAGATGAATCAACCATCAATGCAAGCAGTGCATTCGATTTCGGTTGTGAGAGTTGCTTCATCAATGTCGTTCTTACACCTCTGTTTCTGGAAAACATTCGATTATTGTTTTTTTCGATTTTCTTGTTTCCTTTTGGAATAACTTTTTGAAGAATAACTTGATTGTCGACAGTATTTTTTTAGAAAGCCTGTTTCTATTGTTTAATGTTTGTCTTTTCACGTCTGTACTTTGACCTACAGCCTGAACGCTGAAACCGTTTTCTTCAAATTTGGTACTAAAGAGACTTCTGTGATTCTCTAGAGGAGGAATTGAAACTTTTTTTTAGCTCCAGAAGTGAAAGCCATGTGCTTTAAGTGGTCGGGTCAATTTTTGATAACTCGCGGCAGTATTACGGCAATAGCTAGTCGTATATTGGCCTGCAGCTTTTTCAAAATGATTGGCTTGTTAGTGCAGACTCTGGACTTGACGTAGCCCAACCGAAAATAATCGATTGGTGTCAAGTCTCGGCGGCCAATTTATATACGTTCGCTGTGAGATGTCCCAGTCACCAGATTTTTCCTTCACAACTTCGAGCGTTGCGTCGCTTGTATGGCATGCAACGCCGTCTTCTTGGAACCTAAGCTCAGATATATCGATCTTGTCGAGCTCTGGCCACAAAAAAGTTAACATCGATCTATACCCGAACCAATTGACGGTAACGATGTTTCCTCATTTTTAAAGAAATAAGATCCGATTATGCCGCCATGCCATAAACAGCACCAAACAGTCAATCACAGTTGTTCGCTCCAATAACGGCAATTATTCTTTTTGACATATGCGATCGATGTCGAGTTGATGTTTGTGAATTCAGTCTCACACTCTCGGCTACAGCAGCCACATTATCGTCTGTGCGCATCATACGACGACGGTTTTCCCTTGCCATTTCAATTTGCAAACATTCAAAACCAATGTTCATTGACATCTCCTTTCTCTTCCCTTCTTATTTCCCCATAGCCCGTGCAAGTTAAGAAAAAGAAGTTTTCAATGAATAATGTGAAGCGTTTAGATATTTAATGTCTTTATTCCACCGAGGTATGTACATATATCAACGACTCTCATTCTAGAGACATAATTAATTGTTGTTCAATCGGATTTATCGGACATTGATTGAACAACTTAATATAGTATCTTACAATGACAATCTCGATTATTGCTTATTTTGCAAATTGACACTTTTAATAATTCATACTCGCATTACATTTGAAATATGATGAAATATGAATTATTGAAAAGTTAATGTGCAATGGTGACGAAGGTCTGTGGTTGCAAGAAAAATGAACACGTTTTGTCTTTTTGAATTTATTTTTACGACTTGAAAATGAGAAAACTATAATAACAATATTAATGTCCAACTTTGGAAATAAGCCACAGAAATGAATTAAATATTTTAGATTTACCAAATTCAAAGTTAATAAACATATGTATTTACATATCGTCGCTGTAGATCGAATACGTCGTAACCCAGAAAAAACCGATTTTTAGGTAATGATGCAATTATATTGTGAAAAAAATTCCGGATATTATGAAAAATATCCTGTGAACCTAAAAACTATAATTGCAGAGCCACGCGCACAATTAACAACACGTCTCTCATTGCCTCTCATTGATTTGATAATAAGTTTTTTGTCTCTCCTGAAAAATCGACTTTTCTGGGTTACGAGGTATTCGATCTACAGCGACGATATGTACTTATATTTTCAACACATTCAGTTCTTTCAATATATAAAAAAAAATAAAATAAATTGATTTATTTTCAAAAATTTTTGGTGATCACTTTACTCAGACGGGAAATTCACCAATCACCTTAGCCCAGGTCAAATTATAGTCTTAGAATTATAACCAGAAACATACAACCTAAGAATAATAATAGCGTCCTTAGCGCTTACTACGCCCTTAGAAGTACCTCAGTATTCTTGGCTAAATAGAAAGTCCAACATGAAAAATCTGCAATATACATAACGACACACCGGAAGACATTTTAGATAAATATTATGGATTTGTGCACCTCAGAGAATACCCAGTTATGTCAATTTTTTTAAATTAAACTAAATCGAAAATATGTAATTCTTTTCTGAGGCTTATCTCAAAAGTCGCACATTCCTATTGTAATTATAATTTTCATTTTTCTCATACTCGCTGTCGTAAAAATAAATTCACAAGCACAATGGTGTTCATTTGTCTTACAACCACAGAAATTAAAAACACAAATATGAATTTTAAGTGAAAATGACAACAAAGTATGTGTCAGAAGAAAAGTTCATACAAATGTGATTGTCACATGTGACACAAATCACCTTAGCCGATTCCACCCCAGGTTCTTCATTTCACTTTCACTCAAAGTGGAATTGAAATAGTTAAAAAATAAAATTTGCTGTTCTACAATTTACTTTTTACCGATATCGGTTTGATTTTTTCGAAGTGAAATTGATGCAAAATTTCGTGTTCCAGATTTCGATTTCCTCATTTTTCTGGTGATTTAAATTCGAACAGATCTAGTTGTGTGAAATTATTTATTGTGAATTTTTCAGAAAAAAAGTATGAAATTATTTTATTCTACTATGAAATAGCATTGGAACTTGATTTGCGTCCCATCGATGCATCTTATAACTCCAGGAAACTCCAAAAATTAAAGTTTATATTTTCATCCCTCTTCATTGATTATTTCAAGTTGAATTCAACTTGGACAAATTTTATACTTCGACCAAGACCGATATCAAAATATATTCCAACAGATCTTTGCAAATTTCCCTCAGCAGGAAAACCTAAGGCCTCGGGTAGCTGTAATGATGCAGGAATGAAAGTTTGACTTATTTAAAGGCCCTGATGTAAAGGCACGTTTATTTGCAAACTGAGAAATGACAGCTGTTTTTAATTTCACTTAAAAGTAATTTCAAAATTATGAAAACGACTGAAATTAAGAACACTGGACACAAATTCACTCAAATTGGAAATTCGTTTTTATTCGATTTTTGGAACCTTGCTGAAAGTTATACAACGAATTCAAATTTTATTTAAATTAGATTTGGAAATCGTTATTTATGTTCGACTGCCTGGCTCTGGGAAATGTGTTCCAGTAGTCCATAATCATCTGGGAAGTGGGAAACCCATACAAAAAGTGCAAATAAAATTTGTCAAACACCAGTAAACTAACAAAGTATTAGGCAGAAGCTACAGTTTGCGGCAGCCATAGCTAAACTTCTATGAGAGCCTAGATTGGCAATTAAACGACCCATTTCAGAAACCACCATTTCGATAGTCACCATAGAACTACCGGGGGAACACGTTGGTTCGTGTTTCGAATTTCACAATAGGCAACTTAAATCTTTAAAAGTAAATTGATTCCAGTGTGCTTCGAAGTTGGTAGTGTCGCAGGAATTTAAAAATAATTTGTTAAAAGTATCAATATGCGAACCTAATGAACCCTACAAATATGTTTCCTAAAAACAAACATTCTTTAGACGAGTCCGTTTTTGTTTACCAGCTCCTCATGTCTGTGGAGAAAAATTAAGAGAGTTATTAAGAAAACGATAAAGTTTAATCGTTTTTGTTTTTGCGATTAAGACCCAGATCTTGCCCAATTGTGAATTTGGGGAATGACTATAACTATACAAATATATTTCTTCGTTCCCGGGTTGGCCAGTTCCGGCTGCCGATAGTCGATTTTCGACAGGTAGGCGCTCAAATATTTGCAGCACCTTGATAGCACTGTAAATTGGGACTTTTCTCTGCTATCTTAGGTCAGTTAAGTTTGATTAGGATTAGGTGTAAGGCTAGCAAATGAAGTTTGTGGATTCGGCCTTCTATCCAAACATCCAAAGATTGTCCAATGCTTTCCCGACAGCTAGAATACATCCGATGATGACTATAATGACTATTTATGGGGATGTCGTTTTTATACTTCAGAAAAGAAGAAACCACAGTTATCGAACTCCTTTCTTGGGAATCGCCAAAAACCTTCAGATTTCTATTTTTGAAGTACGAACAACAGTTTGTTCTGGATGTTCTTTTTCTGTGAAGATATTTGGGACGAAATTCGATACAGCATCTCATCCAGCTGACTTCTAATTGAAAGTTGCTGACTCGTTCTTGGGCGCCCAGTTTTCAGACTGTGTGACGACGCTGTAGTTTTGTTTTAATGGGAGACACGAAAACAGTCTGTTTAATCAGAACTATTTAACGGATTTTAATAAAGTTTGGCACACATGTTAAGATAAGTCTAATACACATCTGGTTAAAATTTGGTTAAGACAAAAATTATTGATATTTCTCTAAAATTCGAAAGTTTTAATGTTGTAGGTACCATACTGAAATAAAAGTTTTTTTTTTAGTATAATCAGAACTTTTAATTTTGAATAAAATATTTTAAACTATGTATGTTAGAAACATAAAAAAACAAATACTTCAAAAATAATAATAAAACATACAAATAAAACATTTGCATTAAATTAATAAATAGTATAAAAAAATAAGTAGTAGTAGCTATTTTATTTCGCTAAAATGAGGTTTTAAGCGTGTGCGCCGATGGGTAGCTTATTTTGCTGTTTCCTTAAGTCTGTTGTTCGTGGACCGGAGGATAGGAGGACACAATGCATCATATCTTCATTCGTCGTAATTCGACTGCATTTTCTCTAATTAAAACTGTGGTAGACCTTATAATCCTTATTTCGGCATTTTTGGGCTTGCTCGGAGAGTGGTCAAACATGAAATGCACAATTTTTAATGACTTCTTCTCCATGGATCAAAAGCTTATGTTGCCATGTTGTACTATGTATTTATAATTCTTAACAAAAAGTACAGCACAAAGTATGTGGGATCTCCTACAGAGAACTTGCAAAGAAAAAGCCAAAACACTGTTAGGGGTTTCAAAAGGACACAACCAACAAGGCAAAGAAACATGGTGGTGGAATGATGAAGCTAAATCAGTTATAAGTAAAAAGAAAATGGCTTTCAAGGTGGAAGTGGAATATAGAAACTGCAAGAAAGAAGCGAAGAAGAAGTGCGCCCAAATTCAAGCAAAGAATACAGAAAACCTGTATCGGGAGCTGGATGAAATACTCCAAAAAGGGAAAAGCTGTTGGCCCAGACAAAATACCCTCAGAGTTTTGGAAAAAGATGGGAGACATCGGGTTTAGATGGCTCATGATTCTTGTCTCCAAACTTATACGAGGTGATCGCATGCCTAATCAATGGAGGGAAAGTTACCTTCTTCCAATTTATAAAGGAAAGGGTGATACTCGAAGCTGTGATAATTACCGTTCGATTAAGCTGATGTCACACACCATGAAGATCGTTGAGCGAGTCTTGGGTAGCCGACTGCGAAAAATAATTAGGCTATCTGATGACCAGTGCGGGTTTGTCGGGGGTAAGTCAACCACAGATGCAATCCAGAGTATAAGAATAATTATGGAAAAACATCGGGATTCTTTGGAGGATTTGCATGTCGTATTGGTTGATTTTGAAAAAGCATTCGATCGGCAACCACGAGATCTAATATGGGTGGCCCTCAGGCAACGAGGAGTTCCAGAAACCTATGTGCGGATAATTATGGACATGTATGATGGAGCAGTTACTAAAGTAAGATGCGCAGCTGGAGTCACCGAAGAATTCGAAATCACAGTAGGTGTACACCAGGGAAGTGTCTTGAGTCCCCTGCTCTTTATTACAGTTCTTGATTACCTGCTTGAAGGCAAAGTGACGGATCCAAAAGTACATCAGTTATTCTTTGCTGACGATGATATCCCTACAACGAGCACTTGACGTATGGGTGGATGTTCTAGAAGGAAGTGGGTACCGCATAAGCGCGAAAAAGACAGAATACCTATGCTGCCCATTTTCTGATCCACACAGGCCTATTCCATACATTTATTTGAATGGAGTAGTGCTTCCCAAGTGTGAAAAGTTTAAATATCTGGGGTCTATGATAAATAACGAAGCTATTTGTGATGACGATATCAATCATCGCGTAAGCGTAGGGTGGATGAAGTGGCGGGAAAATTCTGCTATCTTCTGTGACCGAAAAATGCCCCCTATGCTGAAAGGAAAGCTCTACACTTCAGTTGTGCGTCCAGCACTCACATACGGTTCACAATGTTGGACAATGTACAAAAAGTATGAGAGTAAGCTAACGGCAGCTGAGATGAAGATGCTTCGTATGACAGCAGGAGTTACAAAGCTTGATCGAATTAGAAGTACGAAGATCCGAGGAAGCCTTCATGTTAAGAATACCATTTCCCAAAAAATTGAACACGACCGACTCAGTTGGTATTGCCATGTTCAAAGGAGAGATCCTGAGAACCCCGTCAAAAAGGCAATATCATACAACGTTCCAATTCGGAATAAAAAGAAAGGTAGGCCTAAACACTCCTGGTACAAACAAATGCAAAAACACCAGCATTCAGTTGGCCTCAGAAATGGAACAATACAAAACCGGGAGGCTTGCCGCCGATTTCTGAGGTCAACCCGGCGAACCCCACAGGCGGATCACTAGTGTGAAGCAGATACGTGGGAGAGTTATAATCCCCTCGACATCGAGATCATAACAGCGCCGAAGCAAAGGAAGAAGAAGAACAAAAAGTACGCGAATTCTGCATATTTTTCTAAATCTAATTTTTAATTGGATGTTATAACTTCAAGAATAACAGCAAGCCGCCGAATTAGGTCTTCTCTGACTTCAGTGATTTCTAAAGTCATTGTTGGATAGGCATAGAACTTCGTGAATGTCTCCTGTTTTACAACATTAACAATGAAGCCCAGTTTTTCATGCAATTCCTGCTAATTTTTTTCTTTTGAAAATCTCTTTTGGCACTTGATCTCCGTTATTTAGATGCCAAATTGAAGGCAATACGGACGATACATTGCATACATTTTATAAGAGCGTGAAGAGAAGACATTCTCAAAGCTTCGCTGTTTACAGGTTTGTTTTTTAGTTGTGTCCGGTTATTTATTCCCGAATTTGTTGCTCCACATATGAAACAGCAAGAAGTTGCAGGAGTTCCTGTTAGAGATTAGGCTATCTTCCCGAGTTCGTGGTTGATTGTGAAGTATTTGATTTGAACTATCGTCAGATAAATTACTTTATTAGGTGTCAATTATAATTTCTGCAGTTTAACTTAGTAAAATTGGATGGCTGTGCAGTTTTTTGTAGAAGATGGTCGATCGATTATTTTTAACTGTACCTTACAACTTTGTTGCAGTGTTGTCTAACAATTGTTGTAGTTTCACTCGATTACACTATTTTTAAAAACTCTTTCGCGGTCTTTCAATATTAGTTGACTTTTCGGGTAGTAAATTTTGGGAGAATTCTATTTCGAAAACTCCTTCGATCTAATCCGATTTTATTTTCAAAAATACTTTTGATTCTATGGTCGTCCAATGACTTGAAAATTAAGAAAAAAACGTTTCTGTACTTCTGATATCACGGTTTCTATTTGCTCAGAAGATAAGTTGAGGTATGGTCATAGATTTTATATATTACAACCATTAGTCCTAAGTTCGCTACACAACACCGAATAAGGAATTGAGATTCAATCCATTTTAATGATGAGATGTTATCGCCATAGCAATTCAGAAACAACCGGTGTATTGAACTCACTATCTGCTTGTTTTTATTTTTCACTTCTCTTTCACTTGAAGGTTGCTCAAAGAGTTATTATTATTGTTTTGCACCATGCACAAATGCACAATCACTCATATTGACTTTTTTAATCCCTTATATGTAAAGTTTTAAACAAGAGTTTTAACATTCTTATAAGGCATTACGAATACTTAAAGGTCATACAAAATTAAGCAAAAGAAAGCAATAAAACTTTACAAAATTGTTTCTTTGTTTGTTTTTGATTTACATATATAGCAAACGCAACAGGTATAGGGAAAACATTTTTCAAATATATGTACATACTGATTTTTGCTAAAAAATAATAAACTCAACCAGGGGGGGCATTCCGTAATTTTCAAAATGATAATAGTCGACGAGATCGTCCGTGATTTGCGTCACATAACTCGACCACTACCGTCTGGTCTATCGTTCGAAACTTTAGAGCATTTCGTGGATTTCAGAAACACTCAAACTAATTGAAAAGTGAAATTGGCTGTCATAATTGTCAATAAAATTAATTCTTAGTGTTTGTTGTTTTATGTTTGGTGCCGACTGAAAATAATGTTAGTTGTTTTTTTTTTAGTTATATTTTTACAAATTAATATAAATAGAAATACCTAATATACACATATATGTAGGGGGCAGTCACGCAATTTCAAACTGCGATCTTAACATCTTTTATGGATGAACATCCATTTATCTCCCAACTGTCGTCGCATGCGTATTAGTTATATTTTTTCATATTCACTTTCGCAATGAGAAAAATGCTTCGCAGAAACATTTCAAGTTCAGTTTGTCAATGCAATAGATACCAACACAAGATGTCAAATTACAGTGGGAACGTAATTATTCAACTACAAAATTCAAAATTAATTCAAGACGAAACCAATTTAGCTATCGTGAAAACGATAAAATCCTCAAATTATCCCTATCTAAAAGGTAGTACAAGAGGTGATGTTAACAGTTATCATCCCATTGTCAAGCTTTCACATATGCAACTCTTCGAAAGTATTTTGTATGAAACTAGGTTTTCACTGCAATTTCACCTAGATAACATGATTTTCCTATATATTTTGGTCTGCAACGACTAACTTTGTTGAATTTCTGTTCTTCGTCCTCCCAGCCCTCGAAAAATGTTACGAAGTTTAGATTATTTCAACAGGCATTCGATAAAATTTTTTATAGACTAATACTTTTTCAAATTTTCTACGCTTGGCCTTGTTGAATGAATTTCTTCTCATTCTAGTCGTTTCAACTTCCAGTCATTGCAATATCGCTGAATCTTGTCGAAGTCACGGTGCAAAAGAATTCTGATCAACTCTACTTTTGGTGCTGTTGTGTACGTTATTAGATTGTCGGCATACACAATTGTCTGAGTTAGACTACCTAACAAATCGCTGATGTAAATGCTGAATATAGAATCGGCGAGTTTACCGCTCCCTGTTGAAGACCAAAAGTTACATTGCCACTTTGTAATTGTGTCATGTCATGTCCGGCAATACATTTTTGTTCTCCACCGATTCTGACTGAGATCCACATATAACTTTTTTTATCAGCCGGAGACTCGCCTTATTGGAGTAGTCCTTTCCCCTCTTTGGGAGAGTATGTACGACGGCTGTCTTTCACTGCTGGAAAATATGAATTATTCAGTGCGACGTTAAACAGTGTGGTCAGATGTTCATTACTTCCGAAGGTAGCTGTCACAGTACAACTTTGGATATACCATGGGCTCTTGCTGACTTATTTTTCTCTAAAACTGGAGCTCCACCTTCGAAACTAACAGAGAAGTGAGCACGTTTGTTAACACACTAACCATTATACCAAGGGGTACTACGACGGGAAATGTACTTCTTTGGCTTTTATACTCCAAATCGAAAAAAAAAAATTAATAAAGGTGGCGCACTGGTCCAGAAGGTGAAACAATTTTAGAAATAACTAATAAAATATGTGTATTGTTTCTTATCGTATGGGAATTCGTGCTCAAGTTCAGGTTCAGCTCTGAAATAAAATCAGGTTTGCTTCCTATGTTTTTGACTTTCAGGGAAGAGTGTATATGGGGAGAATTTAGTTTATTAAATAAAAGATAAAAATGATTAAAAAATGAAAGATTTATTAAAGTTTAAATGTTTTTTATTGTTGTTCTCGCAAGGCCCGCTGTCTCAATGCGTAGGCTGCAACCTTCGAGTTTAATGTGTGGCTAAATTCTGGTTTTCCCTAATCATCCTTTGCTTATTTATACTGATTTAAAAGAACCAATTTCCATCCCCACCATTCAACCACTTGATAATGAAATTCGGCATTTCCATATGAAAATGCATTCTTACGCAACCTCATATGAAAAGAGCATTTTCATCATAATTCCCAACATCCGTTGCCAACATGCATTGACACCAAATCAATATTGCATTATTATTATTGCCTAAGAGTTCAATGGATCATATTTCATTTATACTGGCCCAATACAAAACATATCCAATAGATACACGTATCCATTGTAGTTCCAGATACACACAATCAATATAGTGACCTAGTGTATTGAAGTGCCATATGATGTCCATAGAACCCAAAAACAATGCATGTGCATAATTGTCATTCTTACTTTGCCTTACTTTTGGAACCTTCGTTCGTACCGGCTCATGTTATAGTCGTAGCTATAGTTATGACACAGAGCTGGCGACAATTAATTAATTGCCGTGGTGTTAGGTTTCACCAAGTGGGCTCTCGAAGATGACACATTAATGTGCCGCAGTGTTGTGGATCGGTTGCGCGAATTACAAAGAAAGATGATACCGTACAAGATCGTGTGTGGTATCTTGGGAATGGAAATGAATATTTATATGATATAAGGCTGTCAGAGTGGTCGCATGTAGTGGATCACTACATCCCGCTCCCCTTGAAGAAAGAAAATTATACCTTGAAGAGGTTAATTTTCTGTAAGGTTGCGAAAGGATGATAAGGTTACATTTTTGGTATAATTTTGATATGGTTTAAATAATATTTTTATAGTTTTTTTTTTTTTTTTTTTTTTTTTTTTTTTTTTTTTTTTTAAATTTCTTTTTGTTTGACATTTAAATTTTAAAATATTTATGTCTTAATTAATAACATAAAGTTTTATATTTGAAGTTTAAGCATTTTTTTTTTTATATAATTTTTTTTTTTTTTTTTTTTATAGATTCTTAAGTTTTACTTACATAATTTTTTTTTTTTTTTTTTTTTTTTTATTAAAAAATTTTCATTTGTTTCTTAAATTTTTAGATATGATTTTGAGTATGTTTAAATATATATTTTTTTTGTACAGTAACATAATAATAAGTTTTTGTTCTTAAAGGTAGCTAAATTATAATTTGTAAATATTTGTTTCTTCAATTTTTAGAAATAATTTTATAATGTTTAAGTATATGGATATACTATTTTTTTTTTTTTTTTTTTTTTTTTTTTTTTTTTTGTTTAAATAAAATATATATATATTTCTTTGTTTTTAATTGGGTTTAATTGGACCTAGGACAAATTTTGGAGAGGGTTCGGGTTTTGAATTAAAATTTGTTTCTACTATGGTATCTTTAGGTGAGGAGGTTTCATTAGGAAAATTGTCATGGGTCTGTAAGTCTGTTTGTATTTTGTCATTTCTGATTGTTTCTGTTTTTGTTTCTGTTTCCGACGGAATTGGTTTCAGTTTAATTTTATATTTGAGGATATAGATAAGAATGATGAGTAAGGCAGTTGCCATGCTGTAGATAAGAGTGTAATGATGTATGTCGTGTTTGTTTAGTGGTTGTAATTTTTTGTTTTCTTCCCTTTTTAGGTTATCAATTTGTTGTGATAACTCTGTAAGACTATTATCGTCTTCATACTTAAGTAATTTTAATTGTTTCTTATTTGATAACTTTGGTGGGGGAGAGGAATTTGGGGGAATAAATGAATTTTGCAGTATAGTATTTTCTGAATGTTGACCAAAAATTGTTAACTCTTCACTACGTAGGTAGCATTTTCCAGTGAATTCTATTAATCCTGTTCCCTTGAATTTATGGGATAGGGGATAGTTATTTAGTCGGTAAAAAGTTTGAGGTCGTTGTTATGGATAACTTTTGTTTGATTTCGTACTTTTATTTCAGTCGTTTCGTCGGAAATTATTCTACATACCTCATGGGGACCTTCCCAAAGTGAGGAGAATTTGTTTTTTCTCGTATGGTTTTTTATGAGAACTTTGTCTCCTACATTAAATTTCTTTTGTTTCGAATGTTCATCATAATATTTTTTGACTTTTCTTTATTACCTATTAGAGTCTCCTTAGCGATATGAAATCCATGCTGTAGTCGGGACTTTAGTTCATTCACGTAATTTTCGTAGTTGTAAGTTACTTGCGGATTTTTTCCCAAAATGGTAGGAATCCTAGCTGGATAACCATACAATAACTCATGAGGCGTATAGCCAGTGCTGCTATGGGGAGTTGTGTTGAACACGAAAATAGCGTACGGAATCCATGTGTTCCATGAAAGAGGATCACGGTTAACGTAATGCCTCAGGTATTCAGCTAATGTTCGATGGCTACGTTCGAGAGCTCCATTAGTTTGAGGGTGGTATGGGGTAGTTTGAATTTTTTTGATTTTGAGAAGCTTGCAAACTTCTTTGAATAATTGACTGAGGAAGTTTGTGCCCTGATCCGTAAGGATTGCCTCAGGAAATCCGAAGCGACACAAAATCTTTTCGACAAATTCCCTAGCTACGGTAGAAGCTTCTGCATTTTGTAGAGGCATAGCCTCGGTAAATTTGGTGAGGTCGTCTTGGAATGTAAGGAGATACTTATGGTTCTCGTAACTAATAGGTAGTGGACCAACAATATCCAAGGCTATTCTCTCAAACGGAGTTGAACTTGTCGTGGTGATTTTCATGGGAATTCGTGGATTTTGTATAAGCTTGTTTGTTTGACAGGATTTACATTGGAGTATGTAGTTTTTTATGTCTGAGTTCATGGTTGGCCAAAAATATTTTTTTTTTATTTTTTTCGTAGTTCTTGTTATACCTTGATGACCTCCGAGTGGGGAGTCGTGGAAATCATATAATACCGTTTTAATAGACTCGATATCATCCAAAAATATCTTTTCATTGGTAAAAATGTGAATGATTTTATTTTGTTTTTGAAAAATACCTGTAAGAAGTGTTTTAATTTTAATTTTTGATTCATTATCCATGCAGGGCAATGAGAATGCAATCGACTGTTCATTGATATTTAAGTTGCTAACCGAAGTGAGACATTTTTTTATTAGTTCCATATCTTTGTATGTTCTAATTGGGATAGGTAAAGTGATTATAAAAAATGTTTCTTTATTATGTGGGAATGTTGTGAGTTCTCCTATATCAGGTTTAATATAGTTTGGACATTTATTTTGTAGGTATTCCTCATCTGTTGATTCGATAATTGGAACTATTAATACTTTTATTTTAACTATTTTGTTTTCAAAGATTGATCCTTTATCTTCCAAAAGAGTGAATGTTGATAGGTGTTCTATACTATCTTCTCCGTTATCTTGCACAGTTTTGTGGTTATTCTGGTTTCTTGCTTGATTACGAGTTGTCACTAGGACTTTACTTTCATTGTCAAGCTTTACTCTACTGAGGGCGTCTGCAATAACATTGCATTTGCCTTGCTTGTGGATGATATTGAAGTCGTATTCTTCCATCAATATACGCCAACGTAATAATCTAGATGTGGGGTTCTTTTGCCCAATCAACCATAAGAGATTGTTGTGATCAGTATAAATGGTGAACTTTCGCCCATAAATATACGGTCGAAATTGTTTGAGAGCGTACACTATTGCTAGTAGCTCTTTTTCTGATGTGGTGTATCTGGTTTCTTGGTCATTTAGCGTGCGGCTTATAAAAGATATTGGCCTGTCTTGTCCAATTTGACCTTGGGAAAGAACTGCGCCTAATGCTATATCGCTGGCGTCGGTAGTGACAATAAATTCTGCTGTGAAATCAGGGTAAGAGAGTATTGGAGGTTCTATAATTTTTTGTTTAAGATTTCTAAAAGATTCATCACAAAATGCATCCCATTGGAAAATAACGTCTTTCCTTAAAAGTTTTGTCAATGGCTTGGCTAGATGAGCAAAGTTAGGAATAAATTTCCGATAATA
The DNA here is from genome assembly GCA_911387755.1 of Chrysotoxum bicinctum. NCBI lineage: Eukaryota > Metazoa > Arthropoda > Insecta > Diptera > Syrphidae > Chrysotoxum > Chrysotoxum bicinctum. Next base: position 10,693,794 of record OU426991.1, on the reverse strand, counting down.
TCCTACGAAGCCTAGAAATGACTTAACATCTTTTGGTTTCTTAGGAATGGGAAAGGTTCTTACTGCCTTGATTTTTTCGGGATCGGGTTTGATTCCATCTTCCGAAATAATATGTCCTAAGTAAATTAATTCCTTTTTTAGAAAATTGCATTTATCTGGCTGGAGTTTTAGGTTATGTTCCCGTAGACGTTTTAATACAGTGATGAGTTTTCCATTGTGATTGTCAAGATCATACCCATAGATAACTATGTCATCTACGTAAACAAAACATTCTAGGCCTTGTAGACCCATAAGGACGTTATTCATAAGTCGTTGGAACGTAGCAGGGGCGTTTTTCAACCCAAAAGGCATACGATTATACTCGTAGTGGCCAAATGGTGTACTAAAAGCAGTTTTTTCTTTGTCGGAGTCTGCCACCAATATTTGGTGAAACCCTTTAGCTAAATCCAAGGTACTAAAATATTTTGCTTTACCTAATTGGTCGAAAATGTCTGTGATATTCGGCAGAGGATATGCATCTCCGATTGTTTGTTCGTTAAGTTTTCTAAAGTCTACAACAACTCTCCATCTCTTTTCACCAGAAATGCCAGACTTTTTCGGAACTAAAAGAAGAGGTGAATTCCAAGGACTAAAACTAGGTCTGATTATTGAATCATTCAACATTTCTTTCACTTGCTTGTGAATTTCATTTTTCTGACTCTCGGGGAGTCTATAAGGTTTCAGAAATAATGGGGGATTAGTGTTATTTGTTATTATTTTGTGTTGTATTGTATTCGTGTGGGTGAGGTGGTCACCCTTTAAAAAGAACAGATCATTGAATTCTCTACAGATTTTTAGTATGGACTTTTGTTCTTCTCGATTACAGTGGTCTAATTCTATTACGGCTTCCAAGTCTGAAAGTCTTTCCTGTAAACGATCTTGGTGACCATTAGGTGAAATAATATTATAATCGTTAAGGGTATCCCATTCTATATTTAAGTCATTATAGTTTAAAGTTTTCTCTTCATCCAAAATGTTCATTAAGAGTATTTTTATTCTGTTATTTTTAGGTGTTACTATTGATTCGCCCAGATATATTCCAGGGGTAATTTCCTTCTTTCTTATTATTATATCTTGTGAGTTTAAAAGTTTGTTCTCAAAAGGGATTTCTACCAATTTTTGACTACGTTGCTCAAGAGTAATGTTTATAATTTTTTTATTTTTTTCTTGCCCAGTCTTATTTTTTGCTGAGATGTCTTTTATCTCAGTCTTACTTTCTGCTGGTTTACATGTATTTTCTGCTATGGTTTCTTTTACCATAGGCTTATTGTAAATTATTTTGCCTTTGACCTTCTTCGAATGAAGTTTTTTGCTAGCAACTTTATCGAAGTCTTTTTGTGGCGAATCTCCTGACCCGACCCGAAGGCAAGCGGTATCATTCAACGATTCCCATACCTTTTCTGTACTTCCTGCATTGATGTCTGTAAGACACTGAGGGGAGTCAGAGTCAGTATTTTTAGACCCTTCCGTCGTGCAATCTTCTTGAAGGTTTGTTTTGGCTTTATTTTTGTATTTTTTCTTGAGCATAGTAGTTTGAGCTAAAATTTCAGATTTAGGTATGAAATGGATTTCTTGATTTGCTTCTGACACATAAGTTTTGTGATCAGGAATAGTACTCAGTACTTTCCCAAAACTATGCACCATAGCAGTAGAGTGGTTATCAATAAAAGGGAATATCTTTATAAAATTTTCATCGTAGTTAACTATACATGAATATTTCTTCAAAAAATCGTTACCGATGATGCCGTCAAAATCCATGTCAGTGCTTGTATCTAGAATATGAAAGGGGTGAGTAATTTTTATTTTATCTTCATCAGAACCGATCAATAGACTCTCATGGGCAATTCCAGTACTTATTACCTTATGGCCGCCCATGGTTGAAATTGTCATATTTGTTTTTTCGTTTTTCATGGGTTGGGTGGTAGGTTTTTTTATGATACTGATTTCTGCGCCAGTGTCGATAACGAGATTTCTATTTTGACCGTCTGTGAAGGGAATTCGGATGATTGTTAGGTCGTTATAGGGAAGCAGTTCGATGACTACGCTTGCCACTATTCTTGTGTTTGGTGGATTTCGGCTTGAATGTGCTGTCGGGATGGATAGCCGGTCTGATCGTCCCGACAGTTTTCGTTTCCCGTACCGTTGGCAGAAAAATGGCTTTCGGGCAATACGTGGTGGAAATTCACCTGTCGCTTTTCGCCATTTTTATTCCTGTCATTATTTTGGGTACCTGTAAAGAGGTTCTGCCTGAAAGGATTTTGGGGGTTTATTTGGTTTGATTGTGAGTGTATTTTTCGTAGTCTACACTCACTTTCCGTGTGATAATTTTTCTTGCAATAGTTGCATTTAACTATTTCTGTTTTAGGAGTAATATTAGGTAGGGTCTTATTGCGGTAACAGGTTTGGGCAGAATGTCCCAAGATCCCGCAAATTTGACAGGTGGGTCGGGAAGAAAAGTTTGAGGGTGAGTTTTGCTGGGTTTGTGTTTTATTTCTAAACGACGACATTTGTCTTTCCACTCTTGCAGCATGGTTTTCTGCAAACTCGATTGCTTTTTTTAGATTGGTTTCCCCATGGGCTTGAACCATTAACCTTAAATTATGGCTACTGAGGCCATCCTCAAAAGTTTGAAGAGCCAATTTTTCATTTTCTTCCACCAAATAGCTTCTGACGGATTCGTCGTTAGTATTAGCGAACGTCGCTGAGTTGAGGGAGGTTAAGAGTTGACAAACTTTGTCCCCGAATTCTTTGACCGACTCTCTAGCAGTTTGCCTAGCTAAGAGCAACTCATTTTGCGCGACGGTACGAGTTTTAGTTACTTTAAACTCATCCTCTAGTTTTGTAACCAGATCGCTCCATTTAGTGAATGAGTTGAACTGTATGAGTTCGAAAGCCGGACCTTGTAGCCTCGTTTTTACTATTTCGAGGAACGTACTATGTTCCTCTTTTTTACATGACGAGAACAGTATGTTCCCGCATGCGATAAATTTATTTAGGTCAGTGGGGTTACCGTTAAAAGTGGGAATGATATTGAAAATATCACTTATATTAATACGGAACTCCATTATATCGGATTCGGATTCAGAAAAAAAAGGTAGTTGAAAAAAAAGATCTAGTCTTTGTCGGTCTTGTCGTGTGGAGACAATTTTGGAAAAAAATTTTTTTATATATTTTTTTTTTTTCTTAAGGGAGGGATAAGGCAGAAATATATATATATATACAAATTTCAAAAAAATAATTTCTTACTTTTAGGTTGTTGTTATTATTGCTGTTGTTTTGTGGTTGATGCCGCTGATGTTGTTATTATTGCTGTTATTGTTGTAGTCGATGCCGTTATTGTTGTTATTATTGCTCCAGATGCTGTGGTTGTTGTTGTTGTTGCTGCTGCTTATGTTGCCGTTGCAGTTGTTGTTCTTTGTTGCCAGGCAGGCTTCACGCCCTAAAGTTGAGGATTACGGCCTGGTCTTTTATCACTACCTACTGTCTGCCAAATGCTTAAGCTCTAAAGCTAGCAAGGTCTTACGCTCGTAGGATTTCTAACACTTTAATCACAAAAGCAAAAAAAAATTTTCACTTCACTTTTTAACGTTTTTTTTTCTGGTGTGTAGCCCCAGAACGCATCAAGAGAGAGGTCTCTTGTATTGGCAAGGCTAAATAACTATGGTAGGGGATTTTAAAGTATCCCACCGCTGCCACCATGAAATAACCCAAATACCCGTGCTTCCTGACTTTCAGGGAAGAGTGTATATGGGGAGAATTTAGTTTATTAAATAAAAGATAAAAATGATTAAAAAATGAAAGATTTATTAAAGTTTAAATGTTTTTTATTGTTGTTCTCGCAAGGCCCGCTGTCTCAATGCGTAGGCTGCAACCTTCGAGTTTAATGTGTGGCTAAATTCTGGTTTTCCCTAATCATCCTTTGCTTATTTATACTGATTTAAAAGAACCAATTTCCATCCCCACCATTCAACCACTTGATAATGAAATTCGGCATTTCCATATGAAAATGCATTCTTACGCAACCTCATATGAAAAGAGCATTTTCATCATAATTCCCAACATCCGTTGCCAACATGCATTGACACCAAATCAATATTGCATTATTATTATTGCCTAAGAGTTCAATGGATCATATTTCATTTATACTGGCCCAATACAAAACATATCCAATAGATACACGTATCCATTGTAGTTCCAGATACACACAATCAATATAGTGACCTAGTGTATTGAAGTGCCATATGATGTCCATAGAACCCAAAAACAATGCATGTGCATAATTGTCATTCTTACTTTGCCTTACTTTTGGAACCTTCGTTCGTACCGGCTCATGTTATAGTCGTAGCTATAGTTATGACACAGAGCTGGCGACAATTAATTAATTGCCGTGGTGTTAGGTTTCACCAAGTGGGCTCTCGAAGATGACACATTAATGTGCCGCAGTGTTGTGGATCGGTTGCGCGAATTACAAAGAAAGATGATACCGTACAAGATCGTGTGTGGTATCTTGGGAATGGAAATGAATATTTATATGATATAAGGCTGTCAGAGTGGTCGCATGTAGTGGATCACTACACTTTCTATATTCACCTGATTGCTTAGAAGTTATCTTTTTCATCTCGTTTTTTTTATATGGTATCCATATTCTCTAAATATCAAATTTAAACCGCGTCGATAAATGAATCTTGATCAATCGTCTTACTTCATTTCATTATCGTGGTCAAAGTAAATGGTAGATTTTCCCGGTTCTGAAATTTATAATTTTTGTAATTTTTGTATAGTTTTCGAATTTTCCATCATTAATGTGCAAATTTGTAATGCTCAAAACATAAGAAAGAATTTCAAAAAAAATCTTGCCCTACCACACATATCTATATAAGATTATGTCTTATTTTATTTTATAATACATATTAAAAATTTATTTGACTATCAAAAAGCTAAGATAATTTGTTTTAATTTTTCTGACAGGGCCCGCCAGGTTCGAGTGGGCCGCCCGGACCCGGAACGCCTATCATGCCATCCCCGCAAGGTAAAATAATAATTGCAAAAATATAAAATGAAATTTTGTAATTATAAACCAATTACAGACTCATCGAATTCAGGAGGTGAAAATATGTACACTCTAATGAAACCAGTTCCAAGTGGCAATATGGGAAGTGTAAGTATTATAGGGGTCCCACTATGTAACTAAATTCTACTTTTGTTTCTATTTGAAAATTCTACTTTAAATTATCACTATGTTTGAAAGTAGAATCCGATGTCAGTAGTGCCAATTATTTCCCTCGAATTTTCGGAATTTCTATAGTCTCGCATAATTTTTGACATAATGCAAGTAAAAAAAGTCGCCAGAAATGCTATCTTCTGTAAAATTAATTATCGTGAAATTATTTGAGAAAATTACAATATTTTAATACAAGAAACATAGACATCGACGTTGATTTAATTCCGAAAAATAAATCCGGAACGCATGGAACATATTGAAAGTGGAATTAAAAACAAATCCATTTGTTTGTATTGGAAACGTTATTTAATCTTTTTCCAATTACCTACTGTAGTGGAAAGTCTAAAATTCGTTCATAAATCTTCTTATTTTTGCTTAGTCCTTGTGTTTAAATCTGGTTGCTTCTTAACTCAAATTTGGAGACGCCTTCGATTTAGAGTTATTAAATGCTTTCTTGTGCAAAAGAATATAAGCTAATATGTTTATAAAATATTCAATAAAATTTTAACAAACAATTGATTACATTTTTAAATGAAAATTGTGCGTCTTTCCTTTAAGGTCTCAATATTACAGATTTAAAATATTAAAGTGAGCAAGCATCGTTACATTTTCTAATAGTACTGTAAGTGTCCAGTTTGTAAAGTCGCCTGGAAGGCGCCTATTTCAACTGTTTTTAACTTAATAGGTTGTACTTTGGGTGACCTCTTCGTGGGTTATCAGGATTTGAACTCCCTTTTCGGGGCAAATCCCGCTCACTTCGTTGCACAACTTAGGGTATGAAAAGTCGCCAGGCAGACGCCTATGTCAACAGTCTTTTTTTGAAGTAAGACTTCTTTTCCGGCGTTGAAGGTAAAGAATGTGCTATGCAGTTGTCAGTGATATGTCAAAACGACATGTTATCCGTCAAAGACAGCGATATGTTTTTACAATAATTGTTCGAACTTTATTCGAAATTATTTAAAAAGCTTTACAAACACCATTTACCGCCGAAAGGGAATGTTCTTTAATTGGAAAAACCACAACAACTAACCATAAACATAATTTCATTAAAAAAGCACTTAATAAAAGCTTTTTTTTTTAATGAATTATGTGGCCGAACAATTTCTCTTTCAAAAACCACTTCCCTTTGTAAAAAAAACCACAATCAAATACATCTTTTTATGGTTTTATTTATTTAAAACATTAAACACTTTATCCTAAACAATACTAAATACTTATATTCTATTTAACTTGAAAACTAAGCACTAAAATTTACAAAATAATTCATGCGAAATATAAAAAAAAACACTTGTAAATAAAGTTTCTGCTTTCTGTTGTCAAATATAAACTAGCATTGCCATATGCGAAGAATTTTGAATTCGGTGTCAAACTTAAATTAGCATTGCCTACAATTAGAAGAATCCTTTGGCTCGAACACAATGAATGTGATAAGAAGAAAAGAGAGAAAAGAGCGTAAGGAAACATAGTCGTTGTTGTAAAATCAATTTCAAACTATGAATGTAGACGAGGATATATGTACGTAATAAAGCAGTTCTCATCTTCACATTAAATGAAAATAATAAATGAAGCAAGAACAGTCGCGCACATTCAATTTTCAGTTTCACATCTATTTGGTTGCTAAAATGAAGCATATGGGCTTATAGGCGTGTTTTTTTGTAAGTCCATAAGGAATTGTAGAAAAAACGACATCGGGACTAAGCGCTTTACATGTAAATACAACAACTACTTAAATCTATACGGACTTAGCTAAGTCCAGATAATTTTTGAGACTTAATCTAAGTCCTGATGAAAACGGTGAGGCTAAAAAAATATTATCTTTATGTTTTTGATAATTTTTTCAGAGAAGTCAAAAGTGACGTTTTTGGATGCTGGTCTCAATCAAGCTGACAAATGCCATAGCGTGCAGAGTGCTTCTAACTTTTTGGAAATAAGTTCCTTAGTCCTGATGTCGTTTTTTCTACAATTCTATATGGACTAGCAAAAAAAAAACGCGGCTTATGTTTCATTTTACCAACTAAACAGTTGCGAAAATAAGGAAAATGAGGCTCCAGGCCTAAGGAATTGCGGGACAAATTTGAAACTACAAAAAGTTGACAGTGAATCATGTCTCGCTCTCGTTTCGTGTTTTCTTGACATGTTGAATCGGGTATAATTATAAAAACTTTTGTCGAATGTTTTCAATTAAATTTTAGTATCACCTTCTGACAAATTTAAGCGGAGATAAAAATGCGCCATATGTGCATCATAAAAAGCGCCATCCTTGCGTCAAAAAAGGTGCCATCGATTTTGCTCAACCTTAGTAACAAACAAGTTATACATGACTTTCTTGATATTCTCAATAAATTCAAGAAAGTGCCAGATAGACCAAGTTGTCATTCCAAAACTAATTGCATCATTTGTATAAACTTGGAGCAGTTTTGAGTTCCAATTTAACATTCCTAACTTATTTTGCAAATCATTTTCAATTCGAAGAAATATTTAAAAAAAAAATTATTTGGAAGTGATTTCGACATCTTCCAATTTGTAAGACTACTAAAATTACTTTTAAATTGAGTCTTTTTATGTATCCAAAAAGCACTGAAAGGTAATGTCAAAAACCAACGAAAAGTAGATTTTCGTATCGTCAAAAGAGGAACACACGAAAACAGTACTTTACATTTATGTCACAAAACTCTTTTTTTTTTTGTTAGAGACGATAAGTGACGAATGAATGGTTTTATTTTTTAACGATTCGAAAAGTAATCGGCTGGCTGAATTACAGAACATGTGCCTACACGATTCTAGTGGCTAAGCGAACATCTCAACTTTATTTTGTTTAAATAACCAATTTATAAATTCATTATAATCTTAATCAACAATTAGTTGTTATGTTGGTTTGTACTAAATGTTTGTACGTTTATAGGTTAGAATCTTACAGGCTTGAGGGAAAAGAAGTTTTACTTCTAGAGCGCATATGTCAGTACACTTCTAGGAATGCTCATCAGTTTACCCTTGAGCCCAATTTCGGACGTACTGTCAAGTACAGAGATTCTTTTTTAGCCGCACAACACGAATGTGGATTGCTTTACCGGCTCAGTGTTTCCCACTCATTTCAATGCGCAGACATTCAAAACCAATGTGCATCAGTATCTCCTTTCTAATCCTATCCCATTTTCCTAATTGCTCGCACTGTGATTTTTTTAACTTAATAATACTATGGGTTCAGAAGGAAGGTTCAGAAACTTCCCTATAATCAACAAATAATTCCCTTGCAAAATCAACAAAAAAGCAAAAGTTCCCAATAATGTCCCAAAAATAACCCGTCTCTGGTAATACTTAGGGCAAATTCCTAAACGCATATCTTGCGCAAATTCTGCTGAGCAAACAGTTCCAAAATGCAATTACAAAAATCTCTGCTAAGCAGAGTGTCCCAAAATGCAATCGATGCTACTTTCTTAAGCAAATGCAGAGGCATTTGTGCAAATGTCAAACATTTCTTGCGCAATTCTCTTACATATGCGTATTCTGATTTTCTATATCTGCTTTGCAAGTGTTTGGCTTTGCAAATCTTGCGTTTAGGAATTTGGCCTTTTACATAGAGAGAAATGTCAAAATAAACAAAAAAGTCAGTTTAGTTGAATGCCGACATGTTTTATGTGCGTTTTGTATGCAAATTGAGAAACTTCAAAAATTAGTTAAAATAGTTTTCAATGTTTCCTCACTTTAAAATTGTGATATTTGTTATTAAAAAGTGCTAATCTACCAAATAAAACTATCTGCGTGTGAAAATTCGTGCTACCTTAAAGGAAAGTTTAGCCATAAAAGTTCCTTTTCTCTCATTGCTCGCAACACATTTTATGTCGAATTAAAATTCGCGAATTCAAAGGACGTCGACATTTACTTTATAACTTTAAAGGTTTTCGCGTTTTTTAACACATGACATTTTTTTTTTTTTGATATTTCGGATTAGCCTTTGCTTGTTTATTTTTCGAGGAACATTGAATATGCCTTAAAATTAATTAATTCTGATATTCTAGTCGCAAAAAATATTATGTAAATGAAAAGTCAAGTCTTTTCGGGATTGAAAAGAAAAGTTGGGTGCAATTATTAATACCTTGAAGTTTTATTGTAATATCCTTTTGATACTTACCTTGAAGTTTTATTGTAATATCCTCTTGATACTTCATTTGTTGCATAGTAAACTTTCAAGAACTAAAAGCTTTTTTTATAGGAATTCCCAATGGGTGGAGGACCAGATGGTGGTCCTATGGGACCGATGGGTCCTAATACAATGGGACCTGTACTTAATGGAGATGGACTAGATGGAATGAAGAACTCACCCGCTAATGGAGGACCTGGGACGCCGAGAGAAGATTCAGGGAGCGGTATGGGTGACTACAATTTAAGCGGTTTTGGCGGGCCAGGAGAAAATGTAAGTAAAGCCCCAATGTTATTCCTTTCCGTGTAGACAGAAAACAGTGAACAAAATTTATGTGCATAATTTAGTTTACAAAAAAAATATTAAAAAGCAGTTAAGTTAACACGTTCACTCGTAAATTATTATTAGTGCTCATCGGAAGGAAAGCAAAACTTTAAACAAAATGAATAGCGTATGTAAACGTAAATGAAAAAAAACACAAAGCTGGGGAGCACTAGTGAACGTGTTGACATATTCTAACTAAAATTTGCACTGCATACAATTTTGCAACCTTAAATAACAAAAATATCACAAATATTCGTTCAAATTATGAAAAAAAAAGAACTTAACTTTAATTATTGTTGAAGTAACACCAAACCGAAGGAAGGAGTAAAAATATTTTATTTAATTTTCCATTTTTATGGCATAATTATGTTTTTTTTCTCAACATATTTAAAGAACAAAAGTTGAATTATTTGTTTTTAATTTTAATTTAATATTTATTTGAAAAATCAAATTTTAGAATGTGATGTTGATGTTTTTTTTTTCTCTTTATCTTCGCAAACATGAAAAGAAACCAACACGTTTATATTTTTAATTTTATTATTAATAATAAACAGAATTTCATTTAGTATTTTCTTTTTCTTTACAAACAAAAATAAAACATTTTTTTACTACAAAAAAAAAATAGAACATTTATATAAATCAATTTAGATAGTATGTATCCATAAAGAAATAATAATAACAAAAAAGTCCGAGCTCATTTTTATTTTTCTTACAAATATAAGAAAAAAATATTTGTCTGTTTTTAACTAAACCAAATCAAAAAATGTTTTAATCAAACACATTTATTTTTATCATTATGTTTTGTAACTTAAAATTATTAATTTAAATTGTTGAAATCGTTATTACTCTTTGTTTGATGTTTCATTTTTAAAACAAAATCTATTACTGTCATCATTTTTGTTAATATATATAGAAAAAAAGAAAGAAAAGAACTCCCCAAAAATATTTCTTTTTTTTTCAATCGGGGATATCAAAAATATGTATGCTTTTCATTTGTATTTTTATCTTGTTAAATTTGTTGTGATTCTTTCCTTTTGTAAAATTATTTTCAAAATATATTTTTGTAACTGTTTTTGGAATATTTGGTTAATTATTATTATATTTTCGTATAAAATGTTGTTTTGCTTAATTTTTTATTTTTTGTTTGTTTTACTTGCATGTTGTGTCTTATTTTTTTTTTTGTGTTAACGATTGCTTTTTTGTCGGAGTTTTTCACTGTCGTTTAAAGAAAAATATAAAAGAATTAGTTGATAATTGTTTGCGTGTACTTAAAAAATATTTCTTAATATTTTACTCAATAAACTCATAAAAAGTTGCCAAAGCAACAAACTTGGGATGGTGTCCTCATCTTAAAGAATCCTCACACTATATATCTTTATTTTTTATATTATTTTGAAAGTATCCAAAATCCAATTAGATGTCAACAATGTCTATGATGAGCCACGTTTTTGTTTTAATTTTTTCATAAATCTAAAATCAGTGATGTATTTTTAAAATTTTCTTTCTATCAAGTCCGATTCGAAAATAAGGCTATGCGCAAACTGAAGCGATGAAGGTTGGCGATGATAAAACGAATGAATTATTTACATACACAAATCTCAATCAATAGAAAGGCACAACTCCAAGATAATATGTGGATTTCGAATACATCCCAACGGATCACAGTAGCAGTTTTTTTTCTTATGTGTTTATATTTTGCATGTATTTGTTGTTACACTACTAACACCATTTGCAAAAAAAAAAACATTGACCGTCTAAAGTAAAAACTAATTTTTGATCGTTCCAGATGGAAAGCAGGTTTTTAATTTTATATGTATGATATTTGATCCCAATCCTTTAATAAAAAGTATAAAGTATATAAGGTTCAACTATAATAGGCATAAGCAAACATAACCTAGTGTAAGAAAAGCCAATGAAAATTTGCTTATGTAATGTTTCCAAAATGATCCTTTACATCCATAATTGACTTATGCTCGCATAAGGAAACATTAAAAAAACATCCTCTCCTTTTCCACGCCTTTTCGGTTTTCTACTTTGTCATTTATTCTGCGTTTATGAATACGTGTTAAAATACGACAATAATGCATGTTGGGTCATCTAGTGGTTTCTTTTAAAATCCTAAGTTATTTTCACACTGACAGCTGTTTCCCGCTCGAAATTTTGACAGAAAGTCAATATCATACCTCCTCGTAAAGAAATGACTCGCTTTGCGCTTGAACTTGAAAACTTATTTCCAAAGTGAGTGCTGTGTAGCACAAGGAGTGCGTTTTTTGAAAAGAAGTTTTGTCCGAAATTAAGCACCCACCGCACCTGCTGTACGCAAGTTTGTGCAAAAAGTTCGTGAGACTGGTATGCTAGTGGAAAACACTCATGGTCACCGAGAGTGTGAGACGAACATCGACTCGCCATCGATCTCAAAAGCTCAACATTTTACGCACTAGCCTGAGGAGAATTCTCTGAACAAAGATCTCGAATTATTCGCTTACAAGGTCCAATTAACTCAGCAATTGAAGACGCACGACCAGCCACTTGAACAACATTGTGTTCCATAATTAATGAGAATGTTTGCTTTTAATTTTGTTTATTTTATTGCATTTTTTGAAAGAAACTTGTATTTGGCCCACCCTTTACAACAACAAAATTATACATACATCTTCAGAATTCGTAAATTGCTTTGAACTCTGTTATCTATTATGTTTTTTCTGCATGCTTTAAATTCAATAATGCGCTGAGCGATTCGGATCGCACTTGCATATTTTGAATTAAACTTAACGAATCGCAGCTGGACACCATTATTGATTAGGGTTTGTGTGTATTCGCTCGTTCAATTATGCATGGATATGCTAGCTTATGCGTATTATAGTTGGGCGGTTATTTAAGATTCGAATGAATAGACCTGTTCATTGGAATGAACAACGCGTATTTTAGCATTCGAACAAAAAATATTCAACTTTACGAAATTTAGTGACATTTCTATTTGATTCGGTGTGACCAAGCTACCTTTTTTGTTGATATTTTTGTTTAGTAAAAAGTCGGTCGGAATAAAAATTAAAATTTAGTAAATTTTAGTATTTTAAATACATTAATGAAACTTAATCATTTTTTTTTTCTGGACTTTTGTGCCACTTTAATTACTTTTATATATACAGTGAACCACAAAAGTAAGTAAGCACCTCTTAGTTTAAAGATCATTTCCTTCAAACAATCGATAGTAATGTTAAAAAAAAAAAACTTAATAATTTTTCTGTAATTGATATGTATTTCGAACTAAAAAGTAACATTTCAAATAAAAATTTAAAGAAAACTTGGGAAATATTCAACTTAAACTAAAAAAATTAACAAATTTGTATCACAAGTAAGCAGTTCAAATAAACATTGAATTCATTACAGTTATTTTATAAATCTTATACATTTAGTACTTCGTTGGATTGCCTTTGGCTTTTATAACTGCTTTCATACGTCGAGGCATTGAGTTAACCAAATTTTGCTTAACGTTTTGTCCAATTTTAGACCATTCTCATCCTTAAGAACAAGCTTTAAATCATCTTTCGTACTGATTTCATGTCTTCTTACTTGTCGGTCAGGATGTTCCCATAAATGTTCAATGACATTTAAGTCGGGCGACTCTTGTGGTGATTTGAGCTGGATTCGGACGTTATAAAGCAGCAATTCCTTGACAAAATGTGAGGTATGTTTAGGATCATTGTCTTGCTGGAAGACAAATGACCTACCCATACCCAGCTTATTGGCACTTTACTGAAGATTGTTTTTTAAAATATTCAAATAGTCGAATCTATTCATGAAAGAATCTATAAACACTAAATTGCCGACACCAGATGCTGCCATACACCCCCACACCACAACGTTTCCACCACCGAGCTTCACGGTTCCGGACATGTTCGATGATTCAAGCTTTGTGTTTTTTTTTCTCCAAACTTTTCCGCGTCCATCTGAGCCGTCGATATTAAATGAGCTTTCATTGGAAAAAAACAATTGTGTTCTAAAATTCTGCTTGTTTAGATTCATGGGTTTTTGCAAAGAAGAGCCGCTTTTGCCGATTTATTTTACTTATGTAATTTTTCTTTCTAATGTTTCGACCATGATAACCGGATTGGTAGAGCCTCGTCGAATAGTTTGAGGATTACATGACTTGCCTGTTTCTGTGGTTATTTCTGTTGATATCTTTGATGCGGTTACTTTGGGACTCCTCTTTACTTTCCTAACAATAATACGCATTCACATGCTAACCATAATTATGAATGCATTTTTCCTAATATTCCAAACGAAATTTAATTTTATTTTAACATTTCTATGCGACAGCAATGAGTGCTTACTTACTTTTTTAATACACTGTATGTAGCTATTGAATAGAGATATCAAAGTGACGATTAATGGGCTTTCCATTTTACCCTTCCACTAGACAAAAGACGATGTTTATTTTTTGATTCGTTATCAACTTTGCGAGTCGTATTTTAAACCAGTACAAATCCTTTTTACTAAGGTTGAAGTACATACTTTTAAATAAATTGATAGGTTCATCTAGTTCATCTTACTCTCCAAATACTGGATCAAGCGGTTAAGAGTTTGATAAAATAATGAATCTCTTATTTTAAAAGGAAAAAAACACCGCGACAAGCATTTGGCACCATATTCCCAGACCTGAACATACATCAAAAACACCAAAATTACTTGAAATTCATTTTCTTACTTATCTCCGACACTGTTTACTAATGAACCCCATAAGTTTTTAAGCGATTGCTACCTTTAATAAAAGCGCCAATAATAATGCATCCAATTAATTTATTTTATTTTATTGTTTCAACAAAAACAGCTTAGCATCAATGTTTCGTCAATTTATTCAACAGAAACATTTTTACGAGAGTTAAATGACATTCGTTTTGAATGATGAGAACGTCAAAGTTAGTTTTGTTTTCGAAAGATAAATGAACATTCGAATCGTTCGAAATTCAAAATAGAAATTATTTGAAATCAACTTACTTTCGAATGAAATCAAGTTAAAATAACGCAAAATAACATTGTTTCACTAATAGTCAAAACAGCGAACAGCCCAGATAATTAATGTATGTCTTCCGAGATCTAAAGCCGTCGGATAAGACGCCCGATTCAGATATTATTGAAATCATCATAGAAGTTGTTGACAAGTCGGTTTTAGTTGTCATAGTGGTTTTGCTGTCATTTAAAACATCTGTCAACGAAGATAGGAAACACCAACACCTTACTATAGCCAATATAACAAATGCCCATGCTGAGTTATTAAGTGTGTTATTCCAAAGTACCTTTCGTTCCTTTTTTTAATTGAAACTTTGAAGTTTTCGAAATTTTTGCCAACTTCTTTGCCTCGTTTTTCAAACAATCTTTCACGGATGATACCTTTGAACCTGACTCTGCCTATTTTAATTATTTACCAAGTTTTTCGCTTGGGCCATTTCTCCCACCTACCATCGATGCAATTATTGTGAAAAATAAGTTAAATCAGCTTATTGATGACTTCTCTCCTGGTCCAGATGGACTCCCAGCTATATTCTCCCAAAGAAATGTTCATCATCACTTTCCCTTCCTCTATCGAAAATCTTCAATCTTTCCCTTTCTCAAGGTGAATTCCCTGAGATATGGAAGAGTTCCTTTATAATTCCAATACACAAAAAGGGTCCAAGAGGCGATGTCATCAATTATCGTCCTATCGCCAAACTCTCGTGTATCCCCAAACTCTTTGAAAGCATACTTCATGAAATTTTGAGCTTTCACTGTAAATCCCTCATTTCTCCCATACAACATGGCTTTCTTAAATGTAGATCAACTACCACTAATCTTGTTGAATTTGTGTCATTTACCCTCTCTGCCTTAGAGAATGGTAAAGATGTCGATGTCATTTCCACTGATTTTAGTAAAGCCTTCGATAAAATCTCCCATAAACTTATCCATTTCAAACTATCCACCCTCGGTTTCGAACCCATTCTTTTAAAATGGATTTCTTCCTATCTGGAAAACCGTTACTACAGTGTTTGTTTTAGATCCACTTCCTCTTATCCTTTCTTAGCCACGTCCGGAGTCCCTCAAGGCAGCCACTTAGGGCCTCTCCTTTTTATTCTTACTATTAATGATATTGAATTGGTCATCAAACATTCCCATATATCTCTTTATGCCGACGACACTAAATTTTTCAAAACCATTGCTTCTGCACAGGACTCTACTCTTAGCCAAATTGATCTCAATAATTTTTCAGTTTGGTGTCTCAAAAACTGCTTAGACTTAAATATCACTAAATGCCACTCAATCACCTTTTCACGAAAACGTTTAAAATCTACTCCCCGTATCTATTTTCTTCATAATCAACCCCTATCTATTGTTAACTCGATACGTGATCTCGGCATATTATGTGATCAGGAGCTTAACTTCATCTCCCATTATGACGACATAATTCTCAAGGCCAATTCCGCACTTGGTTTCGTCAAACGATGGTCCAAGGAATTCTCGCCCCCTGCTTGAATACGCCTGTCAGGTGTGGTCCCCCTACCAACAAGTCCACATCGCCAGAATTGAGAGTATCCAACGTCGATTCCTTCGCTTTGCTCTTCGAGGACTTTCCTGGAACAATTCCCTAATCCTACCTCCTTACCTAGATCGCCTTAAACTAATTAACCTAAATTCTCTAGAAGAACGAAGAAAAACTTATGAAATTCTCTTCATTCATAGTCTTCTTACAGGTTCTATTGACTGTATAACTCTTTATAACTCCATCTTCCTTAATACCAACCCCCGCAACATACGAAATCGCCTTCTCTTTTATATACCCACCCACCGTACGTCTTATGGCTTTAATGAACCAGTCTCACGTATGCTAAGGAATGTCAACTCAAACCCAATAACCTTCGACTTTAACCTTAGTACCCCTTGCCTAAAACTCCGTCTCTTGAATCAATTCCCCCACTAACCAAAATTCGTAGCTATAAGTTTTCTTAGTTTTAAGTTAGATTAAGCTATAGCTTGTATTAAGCCTAATAAATGGGGGTATTGCCCCCACCAAAATTAAAATTCCCAATAAGTAAAATGTCGATTTGTCGATCAATATATTGCTTCCCAGCCAATAAAAATATGTAAATGAACAGTATATAATTGTGTTTTATATTCGACAAGCATGTAATAGCTTTCATAGGGTTTCTTGTCGGTGCTTTATTAACCTTTTCTGTCCGACACTAGAGCAATTTCTGATAAATTCTTCAACATGTTTTTGCATTTCTTCCACTTGAGTTTCCTACTTATTCGAGCAAATGTATATACACTTCTTCCATTGGAATCTGGTGATCACCGGACGTTAAGTCCAGTTTGGAAAACTATAAGTTTTTCATAACTGAACGAGTATCTCCATTTTATTTGGCAGTGGGTAATTGTAAGTAATAATTGTAATATGCCCTTTTTTTCTTACCGATTGCATCGGTTTTCTTAGGAACTATCCACAACCGTGAACTCCAAAGGGAGTGACTTTTGACTTGCTCACGGACTTTTCCTAATGAAGCTTGATTATTTGACGTTTTCGAAAACGACGCCTGAATCTAAATAAATGTTCTTGCGGTGATTTTAATATGTTTGTCAAATATGTTTCGTTTTATAACTGGCACATACTCAAAGAATATCTTTCTTTTATCTTTTTTTACTTGTTCAAAACTAAACAAAAACTGGCTGTTTTAGGAATTAAACCTCTGGTCGTTAGTCTATTTAATACCACCACAAACGAAGCCGAATGGAAAGAGACACTTTTAAATTTCCAGCTTTAACTACAATTTTTTCATAATTTTCTTCCAGGCGGCAATCATCTAAGTTCACACATCCGATGAAATGCAAAACGCCAGAAATGAAGCGAGGAGACTCCACATTCCACAATCTGAATAAAAGATAGGCACTATAACATGAACTAGTATTATTGAATTATGTTCTTTTCTGCGCAAATAATTCTGCAAACCATTAAAATTTTAGATTTCAAGTGAAAATAGCATACGAATCTTAAAAAAATACATATCAACTAAGAATTTCTAATTGACTGAAAAATTGATAAATAACAATAATTTTGACATGACAATATCAAGTTTATCAATAGAACTATGCACAAAATTGATGTTTGCCATAATACCAATTCATAAAATATAGCATTGATAACAACCGTGGCAGAGACTTAATTTTGTTCAAATGTCTGGGAATCTAAAGATAAAGTTTTCAATGATAGTTACGTATAACTTATAACTTTTATATCTAGTTAATTCTATTACATAAAACTCATTTTTGTATGTATGTTATGGACTCCAAGACTTCCGAACCGATTGAGCTATCAAAATTTAAAGCAGTCCATTGTGTCCAACAGACTTGATATCAAATATTTATATGTTTTTTATTTGTTCTCGTGTTCTGATCACTGATCTCTATAATACACTGGATAGCGCATTCGCTACATTGTATAACAGATTTTTTGACTCCAATTGAAGATGACAGATGATGGGCAGCTTCATAATTTGACGTCTTCATTTCACAAAAAAAAAATATTTTGACATGACAAAGAGGAAAACAAATGTGACTGCACTTGCTTATGCGGGAAACAGATTGACGCAGCACAGCTAAGCGCACACATTCAATTTTTAGTTTCGCAACTAAAAAGTTTGTGTTTTGACAACCAAATACTTCATCTCTTTTCTATAAGCAACCAAACAGTGTGCAACTAAAAATTGAATGTTCGCACCTAGTCTAACAGCAACGAAAACTTCAACAACAAAAGTCTTATAAAATAGATTACAACGTGAACAGCGTTTTTGACAGCATATAATCAAAATAAATTCAAATGCGAAATGATTTTGCCGTACATAATATGATAAAAATTAACGTAAATTGCGTCAATGTATACGACTTGCGCAATTTGTCATACTAAAATTAATTTGTTTTTAGCAATTATTCCATTGTCAAAACCAAAATAAATAGACAAATCAAAAAGATGATTGTTACATTTTCATTTAAGTGTTGATAATACTGACAAATTTCGCTTCAAAAGTTGGTAGCATTTGCACAGCGACATCGAATTTAGGGTTAAGGTCTAACGTTAATGATGTCGAAGTTGCTGTGTTAGGCTAGGCGCGCACATTCAATTTTTAGTTTCGCAACCGCTTGGTTCGAGCAACTAAAAAGTTTGTGTTCTGACACAAACTAAACGATTGCCTAAAATGAGTTCCCTTTTTTTGTGTAACATATAATTATATGCACCTGCGCGGACATTCAACCAAAAAGTTCATCTGTTTTCTATAAGCAACCACACAGTTGTGCAAATAAAAAATGAATGTGCGCGCCTAGCCTTAATGTAATCAAAGCCATTTAAAACAGTGGCCCTAAAAAGAGTGACGTGGTTGTTAAAGTTCCTGTTGAACTTGCTGTTAAAGTTGCTGTGCTAGTCTGAATGCTGTTCATCTTGTAATCTATTTCACAAGACTTTTGATGTTGAAGTTTTCGTTGCTGTTAAAGTTGCTTTCGAAGTTGCTGTGTCAATTTTTTTATACAGTCACAACATATGATTAAAAATATAGTTTTTACTTTGGCGGGTAAATGGCTATTTCGTTTAGCAAATTTTATGAGGAATGTAAAGAAAATCAAAGAAAAAATAGAAAAACAAATTCCTTGATCCAGATTAGATAATAATAATAAAAGGCAGCTTTAATGTTTAAAATGCCTCGGTTCTATATGTGCCAAAATTGGGTTTCCAAAGTTCAATATTTATAAATTCTGTAAATCTATTTTCTTTAAAATTTAAAAGAAAAATTTTAAGTTTTCGTGCTAGTTCAAGGATTTTCAAGTTCTTGTTTACTGAATACAAATTGTTCAAGAAATACAAAACTACCTGGTTTGGATTTACAGAATTTTGAAAAGCAGGATGATGAATTTTTTAATATAGAATTTTCCATTTACAAAATTTCGGATCTACAGAATTATGGAATACAGAATAATTGTACAAAATTAATTATAACTATTGGAACTGATAGCATTTCCACGGAAATATTCTTTTATTAATTTGCAGTATTACAAGATATAATTGTTATAATTGCAGTGAGCTACTGCATAAGGTGAATATTCTTGTCAAAGAGATGCTTTATGTTAAACATTTTATACCATAGAGCATTGGAAAATTAGAGTAAAATGGCCGAATTTCTACAAAAGAAAATTAGGACAAAGCTGAATTTTGGTCGAGAGTTTTATTTATACAAGTATGAACATGCATATGTCTTATAAAGCATTTTCCAAAAAGTACGGTAAGCTTGGACCAGGACAAAAATTTTTAGGGGGAGTTGCGTGAAGAAGGATGCATTAAAATATAATAATATTTATTTTTTATGCCACTACTAGGCGCATTTGCGTATGTTTTTCTCAGATCTTTTCAAAATTCAACCATCCGACCCAGCTGGTATAGACGAGCAAACTAGAATAGATTGTAGTAAATCAAACCCCTAAAACCCTCGACTTCTCACATCTCACCTCGAAAAATATAATATAAAGCCCCTTTTAGACGATCATTTCAGTTTCAGTTTCAGTTGAGCTATCAGTTAAGCTTTCAGTTAAACTGATGTCTAAATGCAAAAACTGAAGGGTTTAACTGAAACTTAAACTGAAACTGATGAAATTCCCATAAGTTTTCAGTTCAGTTATCAGTTCAGTCGTCATTCGAGTTCCTGTTGAAATTTATCGCGCGTGTCCACCATGTTTGTGGAAGAAGTGACCCTTTCTATCACAATTCAGTTAAAAGAGAAGCAGCATACAAGCTCAACTGAACACCGGACTGACGTCTAAATACACTGCCTTTTTTAACTGAACTGACAGCTGAACTGGTAACTTAAGGAACAACCGACCGTCTAAAAGGGGCTTGATGTAATATCTCCCCATGCCCCTTCTGATCATAGCAAGGAACTGGCTTCTTTTTCGTGTTTAAATTCTCCAGTAAAGTAAGAAATCTTAAAAAGAACGGTTAAAAATGTTTCCTGTGTTTTTTACTAGTCGATTTTTTTCTTCTTCTTTGTTCATCACATAAAAAAAGAGTATCAAAAAACTCTTGGTCCAGCTGCAAGGAAACTGTTAAATTGAGGGAATCGTGTTTCCAGTTATATAAAACGCTTCCTTCAGAGGAAAACCGTGTAAAATTTAAATAAGCCTAAAATTCCTGAAAAGTCTTGATTCACATAATCGAATTCTTACATGCAAATTAGGCAAAAACTCCTGCAGTCTCCCATAGGCAGGAAGAACTTATGGTCATTTGTTAAGAATATTAAAAATTCAACATCTTCAATTTTTGCGTTAGTATTTAATCATACGAATTTCATTTCCAAAGCCTTGTGATGAAGAGTAATAAGTCGAATATTCATAGCAGCTCTTTTTAATTTTTTGTCAAGGGCACTGCTTAACTTCTATTTATCTTACTCGATAACTTCCTTCGAGGCGGAAGCTATTTTGAAATTGTCTTTAACATTTTCTAATTTTGCATCTACTGTGAAACGCTGTTTTTAAAAGTATTGAGCTGAGCCTAGTCAAGTTGTATTTATGTTCTAGGATAATTTTTCATCATTATTTTGTTCTGTACCTCATTCTTCTAGAGGATTTTTCTACTTGTTCCATTGTTCTTCCCATTGTTTGAAAAGATGCTCTTGTTCTAAAACTCAGATTTCTTACTTTTCTTTCAATTATTTATTTGAATGCACAGCAAAAATAAATTTTATTCCATTCTGACACCTACGAGTATGTAATATTTTATTCTTTTTTCTTCAATTATTTCACGAATTAATCAAACTTTTCATTTTGAAGTCTTTTTATTAAGCATCAAGCTCATTAGAATGCAATACAAATCATGACTTTATTTAAGCTCATTAGAATACAACTCAAATCATGACTATATTTTTAGCTACCAAGTTATTCCAATCTTTATATGTATCTCAAAAATCAAAGTGTTCTTTTCGAAATCGCGGTTTCCTATCTTAAATTTTCATTTTCTGAGAGGTTCTTGTAGTTGCTGGCATGTGGATTTCATTTCTTGACATATAACGAACAAAATTTCAGGCTTATCAAAAGTGTCAGTCTTATCTTGTATTGTCCTAACTAGGGTTTTAATCATATTAAGAGGACTTTTCGGTGATTGCACATATCAACAGTAATTTTTAACCATCTGTGGCATCCAATAGGTGCTATTTATTTTATTAAATTGTTTTACAGAGAAAGACAAATAATGAAAAAATGTAACTTGTCACAGCAACGTTAGAACAGGGTGCGTTTAATGTTCTATGTCGATTTTTCTTACTTTTAAGTGAAATAACATTTTATAACTAACATAATGTATGGAATATGTTGTCGCTCAAGTGGACACATGTGGCTGTTGCGCAAATTTAGTTTAATTTTGGCATTGCAACAGTTCGAAGAGAACCAGGAACAAGTGACTTTCAACTGTAAACCATACCTGTGTGCGTGTTATCAAGAATGGAGGGGACCTATGTACAATTTTCTGTCGATTTAGAACGGGATACTACGGATTTGTAAATTTTTTTTATAATTTACATGCGCTCTATTGATTACTAAGGACCCTTATAATGTTAAACACAACACAGGCGATTGGGAAATTAGGAGAAAGAGAAAGGAAGTGTCGATGAACATTGGTCTTGAATGTTTGTAAATTGAAATGGCACGGGAAAACTGAGTTGGCTAAATTATTCCATAATCGTGTTGTGCGACTAAAAAACGAATCTCTATATTTGACGGTACGACCAAAATTAGACTTGAGGGTGTTCTGATAAGCTTTCCTAGCGAACGGGTACTACAGGTGAACTGATTGAGGAGAGGAATGCAACTCAATACTTAGATTGATCATTGCTTGTGAAAAAAGCGATTGAACAAGGAAATACATACATGAAACATTCCTACGGTGTTCAAGAGATGGATATGATTCCATAATAGCTCTGTTTCCTATCAATTTTAAAGCTCTGTTCTAGATTCTATACAATTAATGGAGAGAAGGTTGGGCTGCACCTCCCCAAAGATGTGAGTTATACCTTTGTATAAAAAAAACTTATAGTACTATCTTTGTGTTTTTTTTGCAAGTCCATAAGGAATTGTAGAAAAAAAACCACATCGGGACTAAGCGTTCTACATGCAAATACAACAACTACTTAAATCTATACAGAGTTAGCTAAGACCATATAATTTTCGAGACTAAGGCTCGTATTCACCGAGCGCTCCTAAACGGCTCTTAACTTTACGAGGCTCTTAACTTGAAATTTCTGTGGGGTATTCACCAACCACTCGCAAGTGTTTTTCGAAGTTCGAAAATGAGAGCCACTCTCTTGTTCAGGCATACCCAAACTGTGACATGTTGTGGAATGTTGGTCTTGACAGCAAATGGACACTCTTCTACTTGGCATTGCTCACATGGATTCGAGTCAAATGCGTGCGTGGCACACGCACAAGCGAACAAACTTTCGAAGAGAGCGCTCGTAAGTTAGGAGTGGTCGTAGATCTTCACTAATATTGCTTGGTGAATAGGTTTATGAGCTTCTTAAGTTATGAGCGCTCGGTGAATACCGGCCTTAATCTAAAACCCGATAAAATCGGTGATGCCAAAATGATATTATCTATATGTTATCGATAATTTGTTCAGAGAAGTCAAAAGTGACGTTTTTGGATGCTGGTTGATGCTAGTCGTCAATACAGCTGACAAATGCCATAGCGTGCACAGTGCTTCCAGCTATTTGGAAAAAAATATTCTCTTTTTACTTGCGATATAGGTACTATAGGGCAAGTTCTGCATTTGGAAAAAAAATCGAACTCGAGATTTTGATCAAAGTTGACATTACGATGATAGCGAAGACGAAAAAAGTGGGTCCGTCAATTCCGTCTGTCTGTCTGTCTGTCTGTCTCTCTGTCTGTCTGTTTGTCTGTCTGTCTGTCTGTCTGTCTGTCTGTCTGTCTGTCTGTATGTCTGTACCTCTCTCTACAGCCTTACCCACTGGACCTATTTTCTTCAAACTCGGTGTTATGGGTCTTCGGTGATTCCCTAGAGGGGAAATTGAAATTTTTTTTTAGCTCTAAAACTAACGGTACCCCCCATACACCCGTAATGCAAAATCTTATTTATCTCGAAAATGGCTCTAACGATTTTGATAAAAAAAAATTAGGTGTGATATTATGGACATGGACTACATTTTGGTAAAAAAAAAATTTGGGGCAAAATGTTATTAACGGTAGCTGTCATAGAACCGTTTTTTTGATTTTCGACTTTCTCATTAACGGCGCTAACGATTTTAACCAAAAATTTTCAGCAGGAGTCCCCCTAAGTTTAAAATAATATTGTATATAAAAATATTCGAAAAATTATTTGTTGGGTTTTTTTTGAAAAAAATTTTTTTTTCAAAAATCAATATCTTCAAAACCTATGAACGATTATTTCTGAAATTATTTCCAAAAATCAATATTATTAAATACTTAAAATTCGCATCCCACATATTTTTCTTGAAAAATTTTAAAGAAATTTCTTATATAAAAAAATTATTTATTTAATAATAAAACGATTTTTTAAAGTTTGTTTGCATAAATTCATACTTTTCCAGAAATCAGACGGCAATTTCATTTTAAATTCATGTTTTATATTTATAAAATGTATCTTAAATTCCAAAGTACTTTTACATAAGAGCAAGTTCGTGCGATCCAGTCGTGCATTTTATTTACTACTTGTTTTGTACTCGTATCTTATCCTACTCTCCACTGTAAAATCGTGCGATAATTTCAGCGCCACCACCAGGATAATACTATAGGTTATATATACAATGGTTATACTCTAGTAGTGAACGTAAGAACGCTATATAAATTGTAGCCAGATCAGAAGGGGTGAAAAAGTTCTTACATCGAAATAGAAATCCTGAGCATTTAGCAGGTGAACACCCCCTACAGCAGCTGAGAATCAGACCCAAGACATTCTGCATGACAATTCAACGTGCTAACCATTATGCCAAGGGGTTGCGAAAAGGTGAATCGTTCTAAGCACATTTTGCAAGCCCGTTTAGGTTGTTGATGTGTTACAACAAGGTATAGCCTGAAATGTCGAAGGATAATTCTAAGTCATTGAAGAAATGTCTGTCGTCACACAATCACCTGGTTAAGTAGAAGTGGACGCCTTCTTAGGGCGTGGTCCTTTCCTTTACCCCCACTTGAGAAGTCATCCCACCACCAGGCCCGTATGCCACATGCTCGGCTCCTTGCAACATCTGGTAGATGAGTTCGATATGTCAGTGTTTGATGTATAAATGTTCGTTTGTTTGGTCAGTATCGCTGAATTCCCAGAGAGTATTTTACCAATCTTGGAGAGAGGTACTTACTCTGTACTTACTACTTGAATTGTACGAAAAACATGTTCCATTGAAGTCTGTTTTAGTTCGCAATAAAAACTGTCCATGGTTCACCTCTGAAGTGCTTACTTCAATTAAGAACCGACGTAAATTATATTCTAAATGGAAGCGTAACCCTACCCCCGTAAACTGGGAGGTTTTCTGTCGTGCTAGAAACCTCTCAACTTTCGTTACTCGAAGAGCTAAAAAGAGATATTTTATGTCAAAATTAAGTACAAACCAGAATTCTCGTAAGCTTTGGAGTGGTTTGCGTTCTATTGGAGTTGGTAGAAAGGAGATTGTGGATAATTTTCCTGACCCAAATGATCTGAACAATGCATTTACATCGGATAACTTACAGATTTCAAATTTTGAACCCATTAATAACATTATATATAGAGGAAATGAATTTGATTTTGAAGTCATCTCTGATTATGAAATACTAATGAGTATTAATTCGCTCAAGTCAAATTCGGTTGGTGAAGATGGAGTTCCCATTAAGTTTATAAAAATGATACTACCTCAAATCATCTCAACTCTTACCCATATAATCAATTTTTGTATTACTTCTTCATCGTTTCCCGATTGCTGGAAGCTTGCGAAAGTAATACCCGTGCCTAAAAAACCTCATCCATCATCTTGTGCTGATTTTAGGCCTATAAGCATCCTTCCCTGCCTTTCAAAGGTCTTTGAGAAGATTCTAGCAAATCAAATATCTAACCACATCAATCAACATAGTTTATTTTCTTCTGTTCAGTCAGGGTTTCGCTCAAATCATAGCTGTTCTACAGCAATGGTGAAGGTACTCGACGATATCAGAATTCAGTATGATCGAGATAAATTGTCTATATTGTGTTTGCTGGACTTCTCAAAGGCGTTTGACAGGGTAAATCACGAAATCTTGTGTAAGAAGCTGAGTTTTTACTTTGGTTTTAGTGGAAGATCTGTCCGTTTGATTAAAAACTACCTACAACAACGTAGTCAAAGAGTTAAAGTCGGTGATATTTTTTCTGAATCAAAGTATTTGTTTGCAGGTGTTCCGCAGGGTTCAATTTTGGGCCCTTTGTTGTTCTGCATGTTCATCAACGACCTCCCCCAAATGTGCCTCAATGTCATGGTGCATCTTTATGCAGACGATGTCCAAATTTATCTCTCTCGACCATTTAATTTGTTGGAGGATCTTGTTTGTAGACTTAATGAAGATCTTTTAAGGATCTACAATTGGTCCTTATGCAATGGTTTAACTCTTAATCCTTCTAAATCGCAGATAATTGCAATATCTAAAAAGAAATTTGATGTTACTACCCTTCCACCTGTCTTTATATCATGTTTCCAACTTGCTTTTTCAGATACTGCGTGTTTTATCATTGTATTTTGAATTTGGTCAAAATCCCGAATTCGATTTTTTAACTACATAATCTATTTATCAAAAGTAAAAAGGTAAAGAATTTGCGGGCTATATTTTCATAGTTTAAACTTTTTTAAACCAAGTTTGCGTAAGTGAAACAAACATGTCGCAGCCTAACAAATTATAGGTATCATTGTTTGGTTTATTGAGTAGACTAACATTCGTACTAATTACACACAAGTTGGAAGTACATTCCGTAACTTGTTTTGTTTCATTTAAATCTTTTACTGGGCTGTGGAGTTTGTTTGGGCTTGGATGTGTAAATGTTATGTTTTTGTGACAGTTTGATTTAATTGTGTTTGATATTTGATCCGCCGGAGTATTTGATGTAGATGTTGTTGTAGAATGAAAGGGGTTTGGTTATTTTCATTTACTCGTATATAAATGTTTATATGGCGATTATGACTACCCTTCCTGCTACCCTTATAATGATAAATGAAAAACAAGTAAGGGCTACATAAAAGATACCAATTGACGGACATTGGTTTTTTTAATTTCAAATGGGAGAAACAAATTGATGGGAAAAGCATTCGTGTGATGCGACTAAAGAAAGAACACGTACATGTACAGACCAGAAAAGATCGATAGAAAAAGAAATTTAAATAAACCAATAAAGTTGTGAGATATAAATTGTGCATCATGCAAATGGCCCACAGACTTTTCTGGAAGTAATCCAAGTAGTCGGTTCAATTTTTGATGACTCGCGACATGTTTCGACAGTAGAGTCTCGAATGGTTTCCTCGATCTCATCCAAAGTGGTTGGCTTGTAAAAATTGTATAGCCCCAGAGTAAATAATTAAGTGGTGTCAAGTTACATGATCATGGCGGCCAATTGATGACTGTTTCCCAATTTTCCCTTATTCAAATATCAAATATTTATTTTAAAAAAAGATTCTTACATGTTTTCTTTTTACCTCCGTTTCAAAGTGCTAGTTTAAGTTTGGTTCAGTTGAACCTAAACTTGAGTGTAAATTTGAAGTTCAACCCGTGCGGTTTCATAGTGTGATCTTAACTTCAGTTTAATTGAACTTAGTTTAACTTAATTGTGTGAAGAAAAGTTGACAGCATTGTACGTGACTGCAGCGTCACGTGGCGGTATGTTTTCGTTACCTTGTTTATTTTCGGCTTTCCTTGTGTTCTCTTTCTCTATCGCAAAGAACACGCCAGACAACATTAGGTGCGTTTTATTATCCACAAATCTATCTGGATCCGGATCTGGATTAAGTTTTAACATGTATTACAAAAACATATTACACTGGGCGAGTAGATGGCTTTTTATGGTAAGGTAGTGTAAACTACAGTGTAAAGAAAAGAGACAAGAAATAATTTAAAATTTACAAACCCAAGGATACAAAGAGACGGACTTATAACACTGCTGTCACTGAGATCCGTTTCGTTTTATTTTCAAGGGAAGATCCAGATCCGGATCCAGATAGATTTGTGAATAATAAAACGCACCTATTAGCTTATTTCATGCACCACCGCGTACACAAAACTTATAGAAAAACACGAAATCGAAATTAAAGCCTGCGTGGAGACATTTCTAAATGATTATTAAATTATTATAAAAAGTGGTAAACATAATATTTGCCTAACATTATGTTTTAAATTAAGTGTTAGAATAATAGATGTTCCTATATCATTCTCATTTTATGTAAAAAATAAAAATAAATTAGAGGCCAACTGGCCGTAGAAAATCTAAGCCTAGTGACTTACAACGCTTAAACATTCCTGTGTACATGTAGTCGACAGGAATGGAAGCGACGTACAATTTTCGAGTCCGAACGGCGAAGATGTGAAACACTTTTCATGACAAGAGATATACTTGGAAGATTTGTCACTTACTTGCAAAACGCAGCACCTTTTTTTTTTTGGTGGAAGCGAACAGGCATGACAATGACATTCCGATGCATTGACAATTATCCCAATACTACCAGTATAAAAATGGATACCACATCGGGGTTCAGCAAGAGGACTTTTAAGTTCAACGAGTGCTTTCACACAATTTAATGTTGTTTTCTGGCAGGTCATGTAATTTATTATCACTAAAAATGGCATATCTAATCCCAAATGGGATTTTTTGCTGTGACATTTAAGTGTAAATCTTCTACTTATCCAGATGTTGGCTTTAATTAGAACACAATATGAGCCTACAAAACATAAAATCTCTAAATTGGAAATGTTCCACTGGAGGATTCTGGTTCGAACGGTGAGCCTAAAGGTCCGAACAGGAAGTTTTCATATTGCTGTGAGCAACATGATTCACAACGGAATCTGAGTAATATCCGTTGTAGCAATATTTTTAACTTTCTTAAGGCCCCAGTTATATCTTTCATTGAAATACATCATTGGAGCAGATCACTGAAATGGCGATTTTAAGTTACAGAAATCATTGAAAAATTGCTGTCAGAAAAAGATCCTGAATGACATTTGATTTGAGTTCATCATTGAAACAAAACTGACATTTGAGAAAACAAAGAGTAGTGTTCCAAATTAAACATACGAAAATCAGCTGTTCATTTAAACTAATTTTATTAAGTGAAATAATAGAAATATATTTAAAAGAAAGTTTCCATCAGAATTAACTATTTTTTGGAGTAAAAGAATTCAGTAATCCCTTACCTTCATGTTGATAACATTTAAAGAAAATAAAGTTTTTCAAGTCGCCCTAAAACTTGAAATAAAAATTTTAAATGATGCATTTCACTGATAACTATAACTGGCCTTTAAAAGCCTAGCTTACTTAAAAAATAATTAACCAGTTTTCAATTAGATCTCCATTGACAATCCGAACGAAGAAGAAAATATCAACTAAAGTGGGCCATACACACGACACTTGTGTGCTCACCGTTGTGGCATTCCAACACACACGCCACACCGATTCAAAGCGGAATTATCTAACCAAGAGTGTCTGTCATTCTACCAAATATTAAAATTTTGCACTCACAGCACAACGATTCGGCTGCAAGTGAATAGTAAATATGCGCGCATATCCCCATACACATAACACGGATCGAGACACCAGCATCAATAATAAAAAAACTTTTGATTTTACTTCGGTGTCTGACACCGAAAATCGGTGTGCACGCCAGCCCACCCACAGCACACATTTCCGTACACCGACAAAGGTGTGCACACAAGTGTCGTGTGTATTGGGCACTTAAAATTCGCTAAGAGATGCATCTAATTCTTTTTAGCATCTGGAAAATATGTTAGTGGATGTTAATCAAACAAGATTGAATTTTCTATCTTATTCTTTATTGCAGTTAATTGAAATTTTTAATTCCACTTTTGCCCTGGCCATAAATGAATGTTGTAATTTAAAGTAAATTAAATGTCCTTACAGTTTGTATGTGAAAATTTGTTTCTACACTTTGTCTCTCATGTTACACAGTTAGTCGATATAAAAATGAAATATTTCTTTCAGAATAGAATTCGCAATACCAGAATTAATTTTTGACTATCAACGTTTATATTTAGATAGACAAACCACACTCGAAATATCATAATCGAGTTTCTTGTATTGTGACGTTATTGATAAGTCAATGTCCTGAAAACTATAGTAAGTATAGTAAGAACGGCAAGCCGATAACTTCTATATATACTCGTATAACTCACTTCTAAAGTCTTAACACACAAAATACAGAAAATCTTTATTTTACCCCAGATTCTTTAACTATGTTTAGTAAAACAAAATTTTAAGGCCCCAAATCAATTATCAACTAAAATAACTTTTCATTTTTGCTTTCGTTTTCCATCAACTTATCTTCTTCTAAACAAAATTTGAAAAATAACAACACAAAATAGATGTTCTTAAGTTTGTATATCATCAATTAAATTAATATCTTTCTATAAAATTTTTGTTTGCATTCGTAAAACTAGTGCTTGCTTCAAAAATATCGCATAAAATATTTTCTCATAGCAAAAAATCTTTTATCCTGCACAAGACTAACACAAATTATACATTATGTATTTCGTTATTTTCTCTTCCACTTTAAACCCCGTCTTTGTCCACTACCTCACCTTCTCCAAATCCACACTCCAAAATTAAAAAAAAAAAACATATTTCGTACTTGAAAAGAATTATAATAAAAACAAAAAATAATTAAACAAAATTTTCTTATATACAAATAAACTTTAATAAAAAGTAACACAAAAAACTAAACAAAAAGAAGAATCTTTTTTTAAATAAACAAAAAACAACAATATTCAAATAGATGAAAAGTTATAATAGAATATTTTTACTTGACGAGCAGCTAAAAATTAACTTAAGAAATGGTTATAAGTATTTATTAGTTCTTATATTGATAAGAATATGAAATAATTAATTTCCTTCTTCAAAAAAAAAAAAAATAATAATAAATAGAAGTTTTGCTTTCTTGACGTTGGTGTTTTAATTTTTGTTTCTTAATTTTTTTTTTAAATCAAAACTCGAATACATGTGTATGTCTATATATATTATATTTTTGAATATATATATATAAATATATATATGTGTGTGTATTACAAGTATGCGTTTGATATGTATATTAACAAAAATAGAAAACACATTTAAAAAAAAACTGTTTAACAAAAAAGCAAAATAGAATAAAAACAGAACAAAATTTTTTTTTATTTTTATACACTAAGCACTTTAAACATAAAAAAAAATCTTTAAAAATCAATGTTGTTTTGCCCGAAAATGAAAATACGAAATGAAATTTTGCAGGACCAAACTGAGTCGGCAGCTATCCTGAAAATTAAGGAAAGCATGCAGGAAGAGGCGAAACGTTTCGAGAAAGACTCTGATCATCCTGATTATTTTATGCAATAACATCCCTCTTTTCTTAAGGCTAATTTTAATTTCTAATTAAACATAAAAAAACAACGTATGTTATATGTGTAAATGTATTTTTTAAAAAAAACTATCAATATCATTGCTTTATTACTGTTTTCAATTAATTTAATATTTTATTTTCCTTTCGTTAATTTTAAACGTATTTATTTTATTTTAATTACTTCATATATTTTTAATTTTTTAGTTGTGAAATTATTTCTTTAAACAAAACAAAAAAAATCAAACAAAAGCATATATAATTGTTTATATATTTATGCATTATATAGATATATATTTATATATAAATACAAATACACATACATAAATATATGCATATTAATTTATATATAAATATGTATTTATATATATAAACATAGAAATATATATTTATATATATACATAAATATTAAATTAATTGAAGAAAATTGGATTGTTCTTCTGCACATGTGTTAACAACATGTGATCACTTATATTTTCTCAGCATCTTCCTTCATACACACTTTCTACGAAAACATTTTGAAAAGACACCATCACCAAGTTATAAATTTAAACAATCCCTTGATAAAATTTAAAAAGAAAATAAATTTTAAATAAAAAAAACTTAAATCAGTTCTTTGCCTTGCTCTGGTCGGTGTATTTTTTCAAACTAATATCGATGTTTTTAAAGCTTTTTTATGTAATATATATTTATATATATTTGTGTATATATATATTTATTTTAGTATACATACATCTATAATTTAAACTGTTATGAGCATTTTTGTCTAAGAATCCTTTTGTATAGTTTTTTTTTCTAGGATTTAAACTTAATCCTGCCAATTTTATATGTTGTATTTATAGGCACTTGTCTGAGCAATAATTTTGGTTTTATTTTAAAACTTAAATATTTATTTATAATTCGATTTATTAAAAAAACTAAAAAAAAAAACAGAAATACAGGAAAGAACTTGTCATTATAAAATGGAAAACAATTTTTACGTTTTTATTTCTGAAAACATGTTCTGAAGAGAAAATTTGTTCCACGAAATGGTTGCACGGAAGCCAGCAAAGTTAAGGGGGTTGCGAACATTTTCGAACATTATGTTTAAGTTCAGTTTCTCTTTGATTTGTAACAAGAAATCTCTGCGGGCAAAAATATTAAAGAAAATCTGCTTGTTTGTACTTGGTAATAAATAAAAAAAAAACAACATTTACAACATATTCGAAATATGGACTCAGCTACAAGATTCCAAGAAAATTAATACAAGCAGTCATCCTTTTATATTAATGTTTTTAATATTTACCTTTATTGGTTCACTCCATCTGCAGTGACTGACTGACAGATATATGTTTATTAATTTTGTCACAAAAATGTGAAGTCTATCGAATCTTGGGTATTGGGGTTGAAATTCTCTCAGATATAGCAAACCTTTAAAATAATAAGAGCACCTTTAACAAAAAGTGAAAGAAAACCTTAAATTGCAAAAATGTTAACTTTAGAAGTTTTTTCGTAAATTGTACAGATATTCTTTAAAAAAAAAAAAATTATAATAAACAGCATTATAAAAGTATTCTAACCACAGATAGATTTTATGAAAAAGATATTACCAAATAAAGCATATTCCAAGAAACAAATTAATATCCACCAAGATAAAAAATAAGAAGTTATTGATAAATGCATCACTACAGGAATGAAGCGCGGTAACAAAGGCAAAGGCTTGGCGCCACTTTAAACGTCAAGTTTTTATAAAAACATGCTCAAAAATTTAACTGATGTGGTCGCGTTAAATGAAAAGTAATCAGCTAAAAAATAAACATTGTACATATACATTTAATAAGGGTTTATTTATTTTATCTTTCATGTCCATTATTGAAAGTGTTTTTTTTTTAACGTCAAACAAATAGCCAGTCAGCTTCGCATCGACAACAGCTGGGTACTCATGATCATCTTAAAAAAGCAGTGATGAAGTATCTACGTACACATATTTGACAGTTATGTACTTGTCCTAAAATTTAAAGTAAAAAACAGCCATTTTGCACTCTTTGTTGTTATTTGACTTGTAACTCCCTTCAGCCGAAATAAATTTCAGAAATTTGACGTAATTAGCTTTCTTGCTTTTTCCTTCTTTTTTCAAAAACTAATCATTTTTTAACGTAATCGAACAGAATTTGGTTGAAATTTGTAAAATTGTCAGTCTTGGAAATAGACGAACGAACAGGCCTATGTTCTAATTTTTATTTACGCTTCGGAAAATATACAGTAATTCAGGTAGAGGTTAACATATTTTTTTTCGATAGCGGATGTTTGCTTTCAATTAGAACTAATTTAAATGATTTGTTTTTGTGTGTTTTATTTAAGCAAAATGCATCATATGTACGCGTCGCGGTTCACTTAAGACTCGAATCGAAAACAAAAAGTGTGTTCTGTTAAATCCGCCCAAGACCTATTGTCTCTTAATTTACAAATTCAAAACTTCCTTACTTCAAAAAATTTTAGATTCTTTTTAGTGAAATGTCGCTTCAAAATAAAATATAACAAAACCAAAAGAGGAAAAGGGGAAATGTGAACGATCGTTGGATTAGGATTCATTCTTTGTACTCACTTTTTCATACATTTGATCAGCCGGTTTAATTTTTATGATATAAAGGGTGCGGCAGAGAAACGGATCGTATTTTAAACGATTCTAGCGCCATCTGTTGTTAAGTTAGGAAAACGATTTTGGTTTCATTAAAAAGAGGAAGAAAGCCGAATTTTTGTCATGTATTTATTTATTTTATAATAAATCATCATGGCTGAATGGTCGATGGATAAACGCGCGTTTGCTGTTGAGCAGTTTTTTTTTTTGAAATTCCATTACACGCGATATTGATCACCGATGAGGCGCATTTTTATTTGAACGGAGACGTCAACGTCAACGCACAAAATCTTCGATACTGGTGTGAGCAGAATCCTCGAATTATTCACGAAAAACCCCATCACTCGCCTAAAGTGACTGTATGGATGGGAGTTGCGGCATGGGGCGTGATTGGTCCGTACTTCTTCAACGAAACGGTTAACGGCGAGCGTCACCGACAGCTCCTAAACGAGTTTGTGCGACCCGAACTGGCGAGGAGAAGGAAGTTATCGCGCACATGGTTTCAACAGGACGGTGCTACTTGCCATACAGCAAATGAAACGATGGTTTGTTTACGGAGACTGTTTGGTAACCGCATAATTTCCAGAAACAGCGAAATCGCCTGGCCGTCGCGCTCGCCAGATCTTTCGGCGTGCGATTATTTTCTTTGGGGATATTTGAAGGCAAAGGTGTATGAAACGAAGCCACACGACCTTGAAGAGTTGAAAACTGAAATTAAACGACATTCTGCGGCAATTCCGGTGACGATGTTAAAAAATGTGTACGATAATTTCGTTTCACGTCTACGCAATTCTATCGAAAATAAGGGGTGTCATTTGAATGACGTTATTTTTAAAACTGGTAAACTATCAAAATAAATAAATACATGAAAAAAATCGGCTTTCTTCCTCTTTTTAATGAAACCAAAATCGTTTTCCTAACTTAACAACAGATGGCGCTAGAATCGTTTAAAATACGATCCGTTTCTCTGCCGCACCCTGTATTAAAACTCGAAAGTATAAGGGGGCCTAAAAATTGCCACCCTATCGCAAGGTGCTATAATTTTTGCAAATGACGAAAAATATCAATTTAACTAATGTAACATAATGTGAAGTAAATACATAGATACAAAAAGACGTCAACACGACATTAATCGCTATATAGGCTGAATAATTGTTTGGAACCAAAGAAAGGGTGATAAATTATGCGCTACTTTGTAGATGTATAGTCCAGAAAAAGACATTTTTGGTGCTTATAAAGATAGTTAAAATAACAGATTAAATCTTTGAGTAGAACAGTACAATCAACAGAAATGTATAATTTCCTATGGTTGCTAATAAATTGAACATTCTTACTTTATTAGTTGTATTACATAAACAAATAAAATAAAAAAATATATCTTTTTACGGTTTTTATTTTTTGTGTTGTGGTGCTTGAATTCACCTAATCAATGTGACAATTGAAATCGTTTCAGATAAAAAGCATTTAACACAATTTTGTAAGCGAAATAATGTTTTGCGTTTCGACTTATTTTAGCCGCATAATTTGTATTTTTCCATTCAAAATTTCAATATTTTCTTTTCTAATAAAACTGACTAAACTTATTTACCGCTTATAACCAGTACCTTTTGCACAATGTGTAATATAATATAGTATAATATAATATAGTATAATATAATATAGTATAATATAATATAGTATAATATAATATAGTATAATATAATATAGTATAATATAATATAGTATAATATAATATAGTGTAATATAATATAGTATAATATAATATAGTATAATATAATATAGTATAATATAATATAATATTATAACATTGTCAATATATTATTATTATGTTGTCAACATAATATTATTATATTGTTAATATAATATTATTATATTAATAATATAGTATTATTATATTGTTAATATAATATTATTATATTGTTAATATTATATAATATAATACAATATAACATAATATAATATAATATAATATAATATAATTAAATATATTATAATATAAGATAATATAATATATTATAATATAATATAATATAATATGATATAATATTATATTATATTATATTATATTATAATATGGTATTATATTATGTAATATTATATTATATTATATAATACAATATAATAAATATATTACAGGGTGCCTTTTATGTTTCAGGTCGATGCTTTTTTCAATAAATTTTAAATTTAAATTAAATACAATTTTGTAATTTATATTTTATTCATTAATTTTATGGTCTTTTATATTATGTATGGAAAATGATGTCGGTCAAGTGGGGGCCTTTGGCCGTGCCGCAAAGTGAGCTTATTTAAGCGCATTTTTCATAACAATTTCGTAGACTTCTGTTTTAATTTTAGCAATTTCGTTTCTTATGTTGTCCATTATCATCGAGGTTATAGTTAGTTTGTTGATGTACACCTTTTCTTCAAGTATATATGCAAATTTTCTAAATTAAAAATTATACTCTAAATGATTGAATTGCTCGGCACATGATTAACACAAAAAAAAAAAAACAAGCTATTTTCTCCGTGTATTTAAAATTGAACGTTGTTGTTGCCTTATAAATTGTTATGAACCACCCTCTGTCAAATACCAACTGACAAATTTCATTCACACAAAAATGGCAACCAAATTAAATGGACCTGTAACATAAAACTCATCCTGAATAATATTTGTAATGTTTTGGTAGAACCATGATAGCTCCATAAAATAATTAACGTCCTAACGTTCACTTTACATCGATCTAGAATTTTAACGAGTGAACAAATTTTCATAAATATTTCAAATTTGAAGAAAACCTGTTAACCCGCTTAAGTTCTAGCTCTAGCCTTGTAAAGACTGGCAAAATATTATCTCTCAACGCCTTCGGAGACTTATGTGACTCTCTTTACACAAATTTAATCCTAACTGAAAGAAAAAATCGGAGAAGCATTATTTCACCATAAAACTCTGAGTCTTTGTCCGAAGTCCCGAATATCATACCACTTTTTCAGCGAAACTTTTTCTTACAATAGTTCTTAGGTCGATTTAGACTATTAAAGTTGTCCGTACATCTGTCATTAGTCATCAATAAAATATATCAGCTGAACGATGACTTCTCTCCCAGTCTGGAACGTCTAACAGCAATGCCTTTTTAGCAAAGGGAACTTAGCTCTAAGCTTTTTATAACTCTGACCAACGAAAAAATGTGTTTCGCATCAAGTGATCAAATTTGATTGATCAACCTTGAGCAAATAATTAAAGTAACTTAACTTTCAACTTCAGTTAACCCTATTATATTTCAATGACATGATGTGTGGAATATATTGTTCAAATGGCCGCGAAGAGAGTCGTAAATCCGAGACATTTTCGATGATTCTGGTGCATAGATCAGTTAAAAAAACATTCATCTGCTAGTTATAGTCTTTAAACACCAAATTCAAAACGAGTTAACAGCGAAATCTTTTCAAAATCTCGTATCACACCGAACATACATATGTACATACAGTGACGAGCAAAAGTGGTCAAATGTTTTCGCTTACTTGAAAAATTGATTTAAAGTAAGAGTTTTTAATAGAATTAAAATCTTTTTTTTATTTTTTTCATTTTGTTTATTTAACTAAATTTTATTATTTAAAAAGTTATTTCACAATCATTCAAGCCTGTTGATGCAGTAGAAGGTGGTAAATATATTTTTCTTTGTTCATAATGCCATCGATTTTCACCAAAGGACCAACAGAGTTCCACGAGAAACAGCCCTAAGCCATCACCGAACCTCCTCCATCTTACACGGTCTTTTGAACTTGATGTTGTTGAAGTGGTTCTCTAGGACGTGACCAATAAAAAGATCTACCAGTCGTTCCTATTCTATTGACATTCATCTCGTCCGAACAAATGACTTTTTTCCATTGGTCAATGGTCCAGTGTTTGTGTTTTTTAGCAAAACTAACCTGGCTTTAATATTTTTCGCTGAAAGCAGAGGCTTCTTCGGTTTCTCTTTAGCGTTTAAGCGTGCCCGGCATACAGTCCATTCACTAACTGACTTGTCTATGTTTTGGGCTGCCTGCTTAGGTATTTTGGACCCACAACTTCTCAACTCACTTTCCATTCTTCTAGCTTCCAAATCAGAAAGTAGTCGTTTCCGTTCTTTTTTCATTGG
Source organism: Chrysotoxum bicinctum (assembly GCA_911387755.1). NCBI lineage: Eukaryota > Metazoa > Arthropoda > Insecta > Diptera > Syrphidae > Chrysotoxum > Chrysotoxum bicinctum. The sequence goes on along the minus strand of OU426991.1, from coordinate 10,655,696 downwards.
GGGACATCAAATTTTTGTTTTTTTTCAATACTAAGCACAGAAGTTTTTGAAATTTTCAAAATTTTAGACACTTCACGCGATGATTCACCACTTTTTATTTAAAAAAAAAGAGCGGTCGACGGTATTTTTACAATTTTTTTTTCATTTTGACAATAATCAGCTTTACACGTTTTAAAATGAACGATTTACCCACAACAAACTATCAACAAATAAAATTATCTTAACTGTTACTTGTTAAATAACAGTAAAACAAACAAAGCACAATAGAGAGGAACATCTCTCAATGAAAAAACGATGTTAAATCTCTTGAAACTAAAACGTACATAATTGGACAAAACCAGGAAATTATTATTATTTTTGTTTGTATAATATATTGTTTTTTGAAAATTTTACTATATGTACATAATAAATTTGAGTTAAATAAACAAAATAAAAAAATAAAAAAAGATTTTAATTCTATTAAAAAATCCTTAGTTAAATCAATTTTTCAAAAAAGCGAAATGATTTGACCACTTTTGCTCGTCACTGTACATATAATTTCGGTTTGACATTTCATCTTTTTTGATACCAACTACGGGCGCCCACAATTTCATTTTCTTGCCTTTTTTCTTCTCGTTTTATTTTTTATAAAAAACTTTTTATAAAAAACTTAATTAAAGGTACCGGCCATGAAATCGTTTTTCATTTTCAACTTTCTCCTTAACGACTTAACCGATTTCAATCAAAGTTATATTATAAGTTTCTTCAAAATTAATAGTGTATTGTAAATATTTCTTTGATTTAAAAAAATCTGTTCTCTTTTTTAATAAGAACCGCAATAATATATATCAATAAATATATATATATATCAATAAATGAATTGTCAAGTGTGGCTTTCAGTAAAAACTAGGGGTGGGGGCCGGGGGGTGTATGAAAAAATTTAAGGAAAAGAAACAAGTTTTTAGTTTTGTTAAAACAATTTTCAATACTTCTTATTTTCAAATTTTAACAACATTTATTGAATGAATAGGGAAAGCGACGCGTTTCGGAATGTATTCCATCATCGGGATAAAAACTTGTTTCTTTTACTTAAATTTAATAATAAAAATACAACATGGAGACAAAATCACAAACATGTAAAAAAGTATAAAAAAATGTTGGCCTCAACCCACATCTTCAAGTTATTAGTCAAGCACTAGATCCACTGTATCATTGAAACGTTTTACTCGTATATATCGCACACTCAGTGCAGTATCGACGCAATTGAAAGTTTCAACACTTCGAGTTAATAACCTCGTTCTTTCTAAAGTTCCAGTTATTTTAGGAGTAAGATCAACATTATTAAATGTGTTCTAGTTTTCGAAAGAGTGCACTTTTCTTTTGACACAAAACTATTTCTGTTGGTTTTGTTGTATAGACTTTCTGTTTACAATAACCTCACAAAAAAAATCTGGTGACGTTGGGAGCCAACGGAAAATGGAAATCCAAGAAATAAATTTGTTTGGGAATTTACGTTGCAATTCCGCTATAACCAGCCTGACCGTGTGTGTAGTTGCTCCATCTTGTTGAAACCAAACGGAGTTGAAGAAATTCTCTTTTGACGTTTTTCTCGAAAAAACAAACTCTTTCAACATCTGCGATAACGGTCCCCTATTGATGGTTACAGTTGAACCGATTTCTTTAAGCAAACAATGGCATTCAGCTTGATGAAATTGCTCTCTTACTCTCCGAGTAAGAGTCACTTCATATTTGAAAATTTTACTTATAAACATTTCCGTTGAGATCAATATGAGGCTCATCAGACTACAAATTTAGGTGAGCACATTATTGTTCTCTTCCAAGATTTGAATTATTTTCTGTCAAAATTCCAGAAGAATTGGTAAATCTAGATGGTTTAACTTGTAATTTAATTTTCGGTTTCGTTTCTCAACAAAAACTTTCAAGCAATTACAACGCCATCTTTTACCACCAGTGCCAACAAAACAGCAACATCTTTTATTGGGTTTAAATAGAACCAAATCCCAGTTAACGACTACGAAACATAGTGATTTGATGATTCATAAAAAATGCACATAGATAGTGTAACATCAATGCGATTATAGCCGACAATTAGTCCTTGCCAGGGAATTATTTGCAAATCGTTTAAAACCTATGCGTAGAACAGGTTTTTTTCTCAGAATTAACTAAACAAATTATCCACCAAACCAAACAAACACAATTTCATTTGTATTATTATGGCAGACACAAAAACTAAACACATGAGTAAGCTGATTTTGTAAAAAGCAATGAAATATTTTTTCTGAGTACTTCGAGTCTTTATACGTATATAAATTTCCAGTCAAATTTTCTTAAGTAGTCAAAAGAAAGTCGAATGAAAAACTTTTGACAGCTTGAATTCTTTAAAGTTTTCTTTAAAGTCTTTTTCATTGCTTGCAATCTTCGAGTATCTGATGCAATGAAAAATTTATATTCTTCTTATTGAATGAATGTATTGCTTGAAAACTTTTTACAGATAAAAACTGTTTTTGATTGTTTTTTTACTGCTTGGAGTCATTTTACTGATTTACTGATTTATTTATTATTTACAATTATTTCATTCCAACTAAAAACTAATAAAAGAGAAACGAATTTATGTAATTTGATTGCTTCTTCGATTGCGGTACGCTTTCAAAAGAATATTTTCCACGAGGTTATTTATCACACTTTATCCACCGTTAAAAAATTATTAAAAATCAGGTTACCAAATGTATCGTTTAAAAGCTCAATTTATTAGAGTTATTAAAAAGTTGATGTATAATTACATCAAGTAGTACGATAAAGTTGTAAAAAGACTTCAAGCAGTTAGAAAGTACTCAAAACTTCATAGAATTCAAAATGTTTAAAATTATTGCATTCCTTTTATTTTTATTTAAGGCATCAAAATAAACTTATTTTCGAAGTTAAAGTACTGATGTGAAGTAAAACAATAACACTTGCATTATGTGTACACATAAGTCTCTTTATACAATTGGCTGCAGTACTGAAATCGTTGTCCTGTTCTGTATACGCCTTTTTTCCTTCTTTTATCGCAAGTATGTGTCGTGGTTAACTCATATATGTACATATGTTTGAAGAAAACAAAAATTTTATATCAAATCTAGTGAGAATTTAAACTTACAAAGTATTTCTTGTTATTCAAAAAAAAAAAAAAAAAAAGTACATAATATATAACGTTCACATATAATATATTTTCATATTTAATTCAGATGAGCCAGAAAGAAGTCAAATATAACTCGCTAAATATATTTGGACTAGTGCCACCGCTTGTGTCGAATGAGTCTAACACAAGCAACTACTCCGATCAACCTCGATGAGAGTATAAGGTCGAGCGTCATCTCTGCAGCAATATTAAGGATTTGATGTGATATGAATGAAAAACTCTTTGGAACATAATAAAATATAAAAAGAATACAAAACAGAAAACATGGAACTTCTTCTGGTACGCCATTATTTTTTGCAGTTTTTTGAATTTAATGATAAAAAAAAAATTATATAATACTGCTGTTTATATATGGAATGATGTGTCTTGCTCTTTGGAATCACCTTCAAATCACATTGCTCATAATTAAATAGAAAAAAATAATCAAATTGTACGTTCTCACCTCTCACTTATTTGTTAGGCATTTAATTAAATACTAAGGGTATTTTTCAATCCCTAGGTCTCAACTACAAAACACCAAATTAAGTATTTCACGGCCACAATTTGTAACAATTTAGCTTGAATCCTGTGATATCTGATGCATTTGCGGCAAGGTATCGGTATTACGTCAGTTTCAGAAACATAAAAATGCTTTATTTCCTCGGATTTCAATCCATATTTACATGATAAAATCGAGATACTACAGAACTTCAATCCTAAAATACTTTGAATAAAATATTACTCGTATAACTTTCGTCTATTTGCTGACCTTTAAAACTTTAAATTATGAAACTATACTTTTTCGTGCTTCGTAGAAATCGTACTATAGATTTTTTTATTGAAACATTTGATTACAATTGTGTTACCCCATCATAGGAAACGACACCCTTTAATCGACTTTCATCTTAGTCGAAAATGTTCATGATTTAAAATAAATTTGTTGCTTAATTTCAAATATTTGTTTATGAATATTAGATATATATTTCAATAAGATGTTTAAAAAAGTCCAATACTATCCATGTCTTTTTCGCTTTCTCAACTTAAAATAATTAACCAAAACAAGTAATCCAAAGATTTTTTCATGAACAGCTGCTTGAGTAAAGTCAAATTCGTTTGAAGAATAGCAGTTTATCCTACGCCGCACCTCCATTAGCAATATTTATTTCTGACATTATGTCAGACACTATATCTGAAGTTTATATTTCTTTAACACCGTGGGCAAATTATGTCGTGATTATTCATTCTTCGCCATGATCTTACCAAGTAAATCACGTCGTTTGATTTTAGCGATAAACGCATTGGAAAAGCTGGAAGAGGCAAAACGGGAAGAATACAAAAGGAAGCACAGGTTTTGGGTCAATCCATTTTTGAACAAAAGAGATTTGCACGACCTTGAAGAACATTTGCTCCAAGACATAATTGAGTAGTCCCACAAGCATAGAAGGTCTCTGAATGCCCTAATTAATTTAAAAATATTAATCAAAATACTTACTATATTCAATGTTTAATTCTTTTAATGTTCATTTTTGGCCTGCAAACAACCAAACAACATTGTATGTACTTCAACAGACAGTAAATGGTAGAAAAATAAGTGTCAAATTACATCTTGGCTTAATTTCTATACGAAGTGAAAACATAACATGAGTTTGTCAATGAAATGAAGGAATGTTACGTGAAAATGTGGGAATTTGTGTCAAGACTCGACGTCTTGTGAGAAATTTATGTCTAGTGAAGTTGGGGTGTCGCGAAACATCAAAATTTATATCTGCATTTATTTCTTCTACGAAGACAAGAAATAAATACACAAAATTATGTCTAAAAATAACAAAAATCGAGACATAAGGGGGCTCCACAAGAAATATTGGCTACATGACACATTTCTTGCAATCATTTATTTCAAGTGGAGGCTCAGTGCTATGGATGGCAGACTGCAAAGGTACCCACTTTACCGACGTAAATCAGATTCACTTCGAAATTCGAATGAATAGCAGTTTAGTTCACTTCGTCAAAGTGAAATAAGACCAACTTCTGAAAATTGGCCTTATTTAACTTTATCAAAGTGCAATAAGGCCAATTTTTAAAAGTTGGCCTTATTTCACGGCACCGTTCGATGTCATTATGTATGGAACTCGATTTCTTTTGCATGACCACCACGGGCACGCTTGCAGAAGTCCAGACGCAAAACCCAATTTTCGACGGTTTTCAAGCATAAATCGGCCGATACTGCTGCAATTTCACGTTCGATATTCGTACGAAGTTCATCAATCGTCGCTGGCTTGTTGGCATAGACCATAGACTTGACGTAGCCCCACAGGAAATAGTCTAACGGCGTCAATCGCACGACCGAGGCGGCCACTGTGCCTGTGGATTCAAATTTTTCCACTAGACGCTCAATTGTTGATCTGCTAGGAAGATTATGACGACCATAAATTGGACGTAGCGCTCTTAACTTTGAGGCCACTAACTCCGAATTTTGGTAGTAAATTTTAATAATTTCGGCTCGTTGTTGGCTCGTATATCTTTCCATCATGAAATGGCAAACCATACTGAAGAGAAATGTCAAAAGAGCGGCAAGAAATATGGCGTCGTTTGCTGTCCCTGTCGCTCTACTTTTGTAGCGTCCTTTTTGGATCCATTTCTCGAACATTGATGGAAGGAAATTTACGAGCATTTCACCCATCAGTTTATCTTTAAATGAATTTCTTATTTTCAACTTTTGACTTAAAATCCACTTAACAAAAGTTTTTGAAAATGTAATAGAATTTTTTATAATTACCAAATTTTCGTTGCCTTTTATGTTTATGTTTTCTAAATCGTATGCCTATTATGATTAACCATTAGTCATGGTGCCGATAAGTAATGTGGACATAAAACTTAATAAAGTCAAAAACTCAATATTTTGTCTTTCCTGTTTCCATTTAATCTGTTAAAGCTTACGACGTGAACTGCGAGTAATTGTTAATTGTAAGTGTTTTGAAGTTTAACGTCGAAGGTCTGACGATTGATTCCTAGCCTGCCATCTTAAAAACAAAAATGTTTTTTTTTCACGGGTAATGAAGGAGAAGTTTTGTTACACAACAACTTCAGAAAAACTTACCTTTTGTACTTAAAATTTGCTCTATATTATTAAGCATAACGTATAAACTTGTATACATGTATATTGTAACTACATATTTCGGAATCGTTTGACTGATTTCGATGAAATTCTATTCTTCTATTTAATTATTCAGCCTTTAAGCTGAAGCTTATAATAATAGTTATAATTATGTTAACTTTAATTATTATTTCAAGATTTTTTTTGTCAAAGTGAATCCAGAATAAGTGGTTTAATATCTCCTTTTGAATCTCGGGGTATAAAAGTGTATGTTGCTTAGAGTGAATTTTCCGGGAAATTAGATATTTCTCAATTTTTGTTTATCAAATTTACTGTTTCCCCCAGTTTCATATTGGAAGTCGTTCAATTGAATTGAAGTTCAAATACTATTGTGAAACTGGATGAGTTGAACTTCAAAGTGATCTCAACTTCAACTTGACAGTATTGTAATGTGACGTAATGCAAACAGTAGGTATGTAATGTACGGTTTTTGCAAAATATTTTTACGTCTTCTGCTCCTCTCTATAAAGCCAAGAACATAACTACAACCGATCATAGGATGTGTTATCACTGTGTTGTCGCTGTATTGTCTAGTGGTTACAACCGTAAACTGAGATTTAAACGCAGAATATTTTCATTTAACTTAAACAACAAAATTAACTTAGTTCGAGGTTAGAGCGAAACTGAAACCGAATTCATTATTGAACTGAACTTTAAACACCAAAAGTGGTGTGTTAACTTTTACTATAAAACTGAGGGTTAATAGATCATCGAAATTGAGAAATCTTCTAGTTTCCCGGAAAATTCACTCTAAACAGCATTCTGTTGTATTTACCCCCAGATTCAACTGGAGATAATAAAAGGCTAATAAAAACACTTATTATCTTTTCATCTTTTCTTTCTTACAGGTGCCATTAAGTTTGCATTAAAAAAAGATCTATGGTCTTACGGGCAAATATGTAGTTTAAACAATAATATGTACATTCTTGTTTCTAGCTTAACTGGAACTATGTAGCCTCCAGAAATTGGTAGATTTTGTCGATCAGAGTAATGTTTATATTTCGTTTTTAACAGTTAGACAACAATCAATAAAATTGATTTCGGTTTTTGTCATGTTTTTTTTTTGAAAGAGGCAACATTTAATGTTGATCAATTTATTTAAGGAGCTCTACCATCTTGAATTTTGCAATATGGACAGACACAATTTTGTACAAATCAAAACTATGTTTCAACAATGTCCACGGGAGTGGAACAACTAATTTGAATATGTTTTAGACTTCTTTTCCATCTAGAATAGAGTAAAATAACTTTTAAGTGGTCACGAATTATAACTGGTGTGTTTATATCTCATAAATTGTAAGGAAACAAATGTTTGTTTTGAAGTTTATTTTTATTTGTGTAGAATTTTTCAACTTCAATTTGGTTACGGAACCCACATTAGTATGAAGGCTCAAAAGTGCAAGAAAATCTTTCTTCTTATATTATTTAATGTCTGCTTTACGATCAAAACATGCAAGTTTCTTATTCATAATTGCTACTTTCATGAATATTATTTATTTGTTTGCGATGAAAAGATATTAAAACATTTTTTTTTCAAATTTTTATTTATGTAAAATCATTTTGCCGCAAAGGTTTACTTTTATCTTCTAAAAATTATAGGGGAATAATTGCATTTAAATCGAGTTAAGAATAAAATAAAAATAGTAATGGTTAACCAATATTAAGACGAATCTATTTCGTATTGTGCACATTAATCTAAAATGTATTTATGTATGTTCATTACATGACGAAACAATTGAGTTTTAATATTAAATTATATTATTAATAAAAATAATTTAATCTTACATTTATCTTTATTTATTTTCTTGTATTAAATAATATTATTTTAATAAATTATATACCAAAGGATTCTTATTCAAAAATGCTTTAAAAAAGTTCAAATATCATTTTATTTAATTAAATACCACAAGCAAAAATAAGTATACTGAAAAACGTTCGTCTAAATTTACATATTTCATCATGTATGAGTACTAAATTTCCGTCCGTTTGTATAAAAAAAATCGATTGTATACTTTAACTCAAAAAAATTATTCAACATTTTTAATTAAAAACAAAAAAAACACAAGAAAATTAAACAGACAGGCAAAAGTATTTTTTTTATGTTTTGCAAATTCACACAAAGTTGGTGTAAAAGGTATTATATTCAAAAAAAAACTTAAATTAGTTTAAAAAAAAATCAGCATCACATTTTAAATAAAATAGTATTTAATTAAATACTTATTCGATTTGAAGAATTTTATTTGTACAGTATATCACGAACAAAAGAGCAAAGAAATGCATAATGCGATAATGCTGCGACACAAGGTTCAGACGTTTGGCTTTAATTGAAGAAAAAAAATCTATTCGTATTGAAGGAGAGGCGAGTTCCCTACTGCTAGACGAAAAGAGCAGTTTTCTAAATGAATGACAGAAAATACGAATACACTATTTTTACATTAAAAAAATGGTAGCGTCCAAAAAATTTGTTTACAATGTTTCTCATAAGAATTTGAATTATATTTTTTTTTTAAATATAACTGGAATCTTTACTTTCACAAAAATATATTCTCTCCTCACTGCGGTTAAAAAGGTCGTACCATAAATTAAAAAAAAACGATGTTTTTTCATTTTTTTGTGTTTTATTTATAATTAAGACAGAGTTTCAAAAACAGCAGACTATTTATTTCATTTATTCGGGTATAGCTCGTTTCTTCAAATTTTGAAAATTTAGTTCTAGAAAAAAAAAATCGAACTTCTTCTTTTTTGCAATTTTATAAAAAAAATATATTTTTCTTTAATGTAAGTTAGACCCCTATTGCCGTTGTCATAGACCAATTTTTCGGTATTGTGAACAACAATTGATATATTTTGAGACACTGTTAACAACAAAAAAAATCTATTGTGAATAGTGTCTTTTCGTTTGACATATAATTATTATTTTTTTTAACATCCGTATCCGATGGAATAAACATATTTGATTAAATTAGAGGGGGATCGTTGTCTTTTTTTTCTACCAAACAAATTAGGGTAGGCTACTTTGAAAAGTCCAAAGTTTCGAAAAAGTATAGAGACGGGTTAAATTTATTACTTGAATGATTTAATTATGTTCTTCTAGATGCATCGGTTTGGAAGCTTGGCGTTAGTTCCTTGGAATGTTTTCTTGCTCCAAAGTATTTCCTTCATTTATTTCATATTCACCATAAAAAATTAGTTTTCAGGCTTCACAATTCGAGCAAAATAGCTTATCAATGTGATAACAAAAAATAATATTCACAAAAATGATACCAAGACCATTTACAATAGATCTCAAATTTGAAGGGCGTTCACAGTTTATCAAAAATTTTGATTTTTGACTACGATAATTCCGAATCGTTATTTTTGCTGATAAACTTCAAATATCGTATTGATAATAATTGACAACCGTAATAGGGGTATTAATTTTAACTTCTTTCAAAAATATGAAGATGGCAGGAATAACCCAAATATTCGACCATAACCATTTTTAAACCATTTTGCTCAATTATAGCCGCAAATTTGTGGGCTCTATGGAAATATTGTAATTTTTTTTGTAAAATCGTTTTCTCTAAGCTGATATTTTGTTCCTTAATTTTACTATTGATTCAATATCGACTACTCGTGGAATATTTGGCTTTCAAAAATACAATTTTTTCGTATGCATTGCCCAATTTTACTTGATCTAATTAATTTATGAGAACAAAAAAGCGATATCCGTTAACAATTTAATAACATTGAATATTAATTTCTCTGTTAAGTTAAGATGTTTTTGTCGGTTGTTACGAACGAAAAACTAGCTTAGTATTATCTTTCACTCAATACTCAAAGACGATGGTTATAAATAACAAACGATTGTTACTTACTGCTTCCAAAATGTCTTGAAAAAATCTTATGCTATTGTGAATTACTTATGCATTTCACAGGAGCTTGTTTTTCTTTTAACATTAAAATACAATTATTGCACTGTATTATTTAAATTAAAAATTGAATTTAATTGAAATCTTTTTTGATGAATATTAGAGTTTATGGTTGCTTTTGTTGAATGACACAATTGATGTCCACAATACAGACTTTGTTCATTCAAAATAGGCTATTAATAAAAACTCGTAATAACTAAAGGTGAAATGCCATTTAAATAATATTGTCAACCATTGATAGTTAATCTTCGCAATAAATGTAAAAAAGTTAATCAAAATATATAAATGTTTGGATATTGAATCTAATTTAGTAGTTTAATTTCAGTATTGATATTAAATTCCACTTTCAAATTTTCGGATATTTTTTAATAATTTCTTCTCCCAAGCCAAACTACACGTCCTTGTGAAACACTTTTTATGCGTATCAGCTTCTTGTATCTTAATATTGAAATCCATACCAAATAAATTAAATTATAAATGTGTTAGGGGAGACTTAATTTTGTAATGTAATTTTTTAATAAAAAATGTAATTATTGAGACAATCAATTAAATTTGTCTTTATTTTTCTAAAAAGTATCTTTTTTTCTAAAAAGTATATTATGTTTCTCAAGCACCTACATTTTCTTAAACAACAAGAAAAGGAATTAATTATCGTGGTATACTTTACTTTTTGTTTAATTAGCGGTATTACAATAAAATACATTTTTTTCAACAAACAAAATTACCGCGATTCTGATAGAAATATTATGAGAAAAAATTACAAATTCATGGAAATGTTCCTGAAATATAGAACTTAACTAGAGGCATTTATAAATTGATCTATATATTTAACTACATCAGTTGTAATCATGTTCATCTCGTCCAATACCGAAAAAAAATCAAAATCATATTGGTATTTAAGTTTTGGTTGTGTGCAGACCAAATTCCTTCGATTTTTAGTTAGTAATGCAGTTCAGTCCTGAGTATCCGTGTTTCCCTGGTATAATGAATTCAATTGTTCATAGTTAGTTAAAGTAGGAATTTTGTAACGTTTCATCCAAAATCCTTTGTTAAGTCTGAAAAATTCGGTGTTGTGCGCAAACTGATAATACAATATTGTCTTAGATATCTCAAGACTGAGGGGTCACGTCGCTATTCGTTAATTGCTCGTCTGAAATTATAAAAATTAACTAAATATCTTGGCTTACTTGATTTGAAACTATTTACGAGATTCACAGTCTTGTAGGGTTCCCGCAATTGCAAAGTTGTAAGTTGTACAAATTGTAATCGTTAACCTTGGCTTATAAAGCTGGTTTTAAACTTTACCATGAAACAAATACCAAACGTGTTAAGCGGGTGCAAGTGATTCTGCTAAAATATTAGCAGAATGTTTTAACTATTGTAAAATTTCAACTAAAATAAGGTCTACTTCTTCAACTCTTCAATATGTTTGTAAAGTTGAGTTTTTGCAATTTAAAAAATCACAAAATTTTTTTCAGTTTTTTAATTATTTTTTAGAAAAGTTAAATTGTAAAAGTAATTTATTTATTTAAAACTTATTTAAATATTAATATGATTGTCAGCCCTATTCTGCTACTCACGTGAATCGCATATCCGATCCACCAATTCGATTTCCTTTCACACTGCCTTTGCATTCTGCTATCCATCGGGTGAACTACATTATCCCGAACCAATTTGACATTCACGTAAACAGCTGTGATCATGTGATAATCTTCTGAATCTTGGATAATTGTTTTTGATTTCATTAAAAATTCAAGTTCAACCGCTCTACCTAAACAGAAGTAATTTTCTAATTTATTTTCATCTTTATTATTAAATTTGGATTAACTTTTTTTGTCCTTATTCCAAGCAGAGGAATAAGAAAATCTTCCAACAGAAAACTTCCACCTTAACAGCGAAATGAGTCAATATGGAGAAACTAGTCGCTTGTTTCAGGTTTTTTGCTGTAGATAATTAGCAGCATTTGCTTAGTTCACATTACAGGACGCACTTAGGCTAGGCACCAGAAGAAAAACTTAAAGTAAAACTCTTGTTTAACCCAAAATGTGGTGTGCCTGGAGTTGCTATGTGCGTTGACGGTATCCACATTCACATAATGACATAATGAAAAAGGCTACCACAGCCTGATTCATTCATAAGCAATCGATTACCTAGTAAATTTATCTTTTTGTCCTTCTACCCCTAAAAATGTTAATAATCTATTTTTTACAAACAAATATTCTAAGTCAAGCAATAAATTAGTTTTTACTTTCATTTTACTGAACACCAAACAGACAGACGATTCATTAATTGAAAAATCCGCAACATTTAATATGCGAATCCGATTTGTATAGAATGAATCCGTTCACGTGAACAACAGAATACCGCGCAACATTACCGACTTCAATACACATTCACTTCGAATGAATAGCAGGATAGTGATTAGTGAAAATTCAAGAAAAAATCCCTCCGATTAAAACTCGTCACTAAAATGTATTTTTAAGTTTAAAACCAATGGTTCGTGTATAAGTTTAGTTCTAAAACAAAAAGGTACTAATGGTTCGTAAATCTGTTGAAAACTGTTTGTGTGAGGAATTTTTTTGAGCAAAAAAAGGATTTTTTTTTAGTTTCTTGTCGATAAGGGATTTCATAATTGTTTGATATGGTACAATAACAACAAAATTATGAGTGTGATATGCATTAATCATATTATTTAATTTAAATAATATCTTTGTATATAAAACTTATAGTACTATCAAGAAGACGAACGATTGTGGCGACATTTTAAGCATAGGGACAGTACTTGCTAGATTTGTCTGCTAAATTTAATAATAAATTTTTCTCTTTTTTACTACATACTTGTTTTGTATCTTATCCTCCACTGTAAAATCGTGCGCTGATTTCAGCGCCACCACCGGAATAACGGTGGCGTCCCAAAATCAAGCTCCATGATAATACCTTTGTATATATAACCTATAGTATTATCTTTGTATATAAAACTTATAGTACTATCAAGAAGACAAAAGATTGTGGCGACATCTTAAGGCTAGGGACTGCAATTGCTAGATTTGTCTTTGCTAAATTTAATAATAAAATATTCTCTTTTTTACTACTTGTTTTGTATGTTATCCTACTCTCCACTGTAAAAGCGTGCGCTAATTTCTGCGCCACCACCAGAGTAGCGTTCGCAACTTTTAGTGCTATCAAGAAGACGAAAGATTGTGGCGACATCTCAAGCCTAGGGACTGCAATTGCTAGATTTGTCTTTGCTAAATTTAATAATAAAATATTCTCTTTTTTACTACTTGTTTTGTATGTTATCCTACTCTCCACTGTAAAAGCGTGGGCTAATTTCTGCGCCACCACCAGGCTAGCGTTCGCAATACAAAATCACGCTCCATGATAATACTATAGGTTATATATACAAAGATAATACTATAGGTTATAATATACAAAGGTATAACAAAATAAATACCAACGAACATACCCTCATGTATGCCAACTTATATTTTTTCGGACACCATCATTTCAACTTCCATCTTCACTAAAATATTCGTTTCTATTACTAGCTTATTTTTCTTCACCAATCGTTTGTTGGTGTTTTCCATGTAAAATTTTGCAATGTAGCGCACGGCTAATATCAAATTTAAAAAAATTCCCTGCATTCTTTCAAATTTTCAAAAATCGCTCACACTCAAATTCACCATACCAAACCAGTCTAAGCTAATCCACGAATGCATTTTATCAGTCTACATTTAAAAACAACGAACAACAGAGTTCTGTTGCGCTAGTGATAGAGATTGAGGAAATGTCCAAAGTGAACAGAAACATGATCTTTTGTGCATACTCCTGGCACTTAAGAAATTTGAAAAATTAATTAAATTTTTTTAATCAATTTATCTGTAATTTAATGTGAAAACATGGGTTACCAGCCTTAGTTGGCATACATATCAAAATGATGTAAATGTACATGGTGAAATCATAAATTAACATTATCAAGAAAATATAATTTCCATGAGTTTAAAACAAGTTTTTCAATTTTTACGTCAAAATTAATTCTAAAAGGTTTGATAAGCGCTCCCTTATGAAGATTTGATAACTACGTCGTTTCCAAATGGATTGCTTTCGATGGAAATAGTTTGCAAATACATAAATATAATGTCATTCGTAATAACTTCAAAAATCTATTCGTACAATCGAATTACTTTTTTCAAGCATTGTTGAACGCACTAACATTACGGAATGTGTGAAGTCAACATGAAGGCCTGACTTAGTACAATTTTCGCGTAATACGAGTATTTCTTGCTAGTAGATTGGTTCTTGTGTTTAACACACTCTTCCTGCAGCCAAAAAACTATAGCTGCCAAATCTGCTCAACACCGATGACTTATTGACTTTAATGAACAGTTGTATTACCGTTGAGCAAGGTTGGTTCGATTTCAATGAACTTGGATATTTAGTTCTTAGTTAGGCAGACGTTTGTTAAAATACCGTATGTCTTCTTCCAATGGACATAAAGTTCAAATTGCCGGTTTGACTTCTTCAATCGGACACACTGTCTATGTTGACAATGGTCTAGTAATAATGTTTATGGACGTATTTTCCCAAAATTTGTCGAAAACGACGCATTTCTTATGTAATCGTTGTTATCTTATTTTAAATTTAGTTCTTCATTTTTTATTTCGACCTGCTCTTCTTATTGTTCATGTCCAATTTCTGACAAGATACCATCATCGCCATCCATCTTCCCTGTTGCATGCACACCGCAATAATTAGGTTCCAATATTGCAGTATCAACTTAAAAAGTAGCCATGACAGGTAACCATGAGATCGGAGCTGCCCTGTCATAGCAAATACAGGATTTTTTGAAACACCTACATCAATTGTTTATGGCCTAGCTGCTGTAGAATGGTTGTCTTCCAATCCAAATGCGCTACATTCCACTCTATGGTGTCAATCATATGACCCAAATTATTTTTAAACAGAACATTACCTTTTCAATAAAGCCATTGTCAAAAAGACTTGTAATATTAGGTTTGTCATGTTGCATTTTTTAATTCCAAGCCTAAAAACCTTATTCTGTCCGTGCCTATTAAATCATACTGTTCGGTTCAAAAATCGTATTGTTCGACAAAAAAGACGATGTTTCCTCTTTGAAATTCTGAATGCTGGATGTTTTTATTTATTTTCATAATTATAGATATGACATTAGTATTCGATTTAACGATTCAAATTAAACAAAAGAATAAAATTGGAACTTGTACTTTTAGATTTTGACATACATTGACAGATAAGTTTATAATGACAGCTCGTTTCGACATCTTTAAGGTCAAACAGATTTCGAAAAATACCTTTAATATCATTATAAATGAAGTATTGAATAGCTTCTGTAGTTCGAGAGAAAAAATAAAACATTAAAAGTACACAGATCTAATACAAATTTGTATGGGAAAAATTAAATATTGTATTTTAATTTATCTTTCGTATTACACTTTTTCTTGGTCAAATGAACATTTTTAGGGGTAACGCATCGAATGTTCCCATAAAAAAATGACACATCCCACTCAACTAAATTGAAAAAGGTTAAAAATTAATCAAAGAAGTATTTTAAGAACATTAAAGTATCTGCGATTTGGAGTCATTCATGGATTGATGGTTATCAATAATTGTGGTCGCAGAATCGGTGATATTATAAAATTATAACATACATATATGTAAATATTTTCCATAAAATCTAGCCGTATTCGCCTTATTGCGATCATCAACTATTAACCGAACATCAAGTATCACCAATGGTTACATTTGTACAATCAAATGAAATTATCACCCCTATTGCGATTGTCAATTTAAATTGAATATTGACTTTTATTAACACTTTTTTTAATAGGTATTGTGAGTATCCATCTTTTTTTTTTTTTTTTTTTTTTTGATAAACCCATTGTGAATGAATCGTATTACAAGTGTCAATGACAATAATTTTTCAAGTTGTAAGTGAATGTTATCAACCATGCCTTCGTCTAACTAAAGTTTCTAAAAAACTTGATCGGTCAGCGTCGTCGTCGAACCAAAACTCTACCGAGCCCTTTTTCACTTGTGACTTATAGGTACTATAAGGCAAATTATGCATTCGTAAGAAAAATCGAACTCTAGATTTTCACCAAAATTGACATTACGATGATAGCGAAGAAAAAAAAAAGTGGGTAATTTTCGTTTTTGCATAAACCAATATTTGCTTAAATTACATATGGCATCCTATTTTTAGCTCCAACTACTAAAGGAGTTGCTTTAGTCATTTAAAAAATGAATTTTATGCTTATGAACAGTTTTTCTCTAATAACATTCATTTTTGAAATTCTTAGTCTTTTACATAAGAGCAAGTTCGTGCAACCCTGTCGTACATTTTATTCAATTACTTTTCTTAATTAACAATTAAATATGTTCTTTTCATCAATTGTATTCTTTTTCTTTTCTTAAATGTAAATTAGATGTCAAAAATTGGGCTCATTCACAGCTATCAATTTCATCAACAATACAAAATCCCTTTATCAATTGAGTTACGCAATACCGAATTTCAAACTGATTGATAGATTTTTCAATGTTCAATCAGTCAAAAATTGACAATCACAATAGGGGTGTAAGTATTGTAAAAATTAGTTGATCAATTCTTGTGTTATTGTGAATGTATATGAAATATGCGAATTAATACGCGTTTTACAGCAGTTTTCTTTTGAGAACGTTAAAAGAAAGTCATTGTAAATTTTGTTTAAAAATCAAAAACAAAATATTACTTCAATTTTACTCGTTTTTTAATGAAGATGAGTATTTAAATAATGCTGCTTTTGTTGAATGCACCTATAGAATGTGAAGAAGTAAATCTCTTGACAACTTCAATGTTTGCTTTGGTTTTTGTTGCTTCTATTCGAGCCATTGAGAAATAAAGCTTAAATTTTTAGCTATTTTTTTTAGTTAGCATCAACTCCAATTCGTTGCGTTGACTATAATTTTACGATTCAAAGAAAAGTAGACTGACAATAATTGATGTTCAAAATACCGATTTTTCCATTCAAAATAGACGATTGAATACAAACGAACTCACAATAGCTTAACAGTCCGTTGGCAATAATTGGCAGTAACAAAAGCATTTTATAAAATTGATGTCAACTATTAATTGATAGTTGATCTGCGTAATAAGGGTTAAGGTCCTTGTAACTGTTTTTAAAGGTACAGTGTTTTTAATTATAATATTAGAGATTCACATAAATCCTTAAGTAAAAGAGTGTGTAAGCAAGAAGTCAAATATTTTATGAAATACATTTATTTATTAAATGAAACAGAAATAAAATCATAGTTTTAAAATGGAAAAATCAGAAACTCGTTAAATATAAAAAAAAAGTTTATAGAAAATCGAATACAAAATTCAGTTTATTGAGCGATTTAAATGCTTGATCACCACAACAACAGTGTCAATTAATGCAAAAGTAAACGCGGTTGGGTTACTTTTAGTGTCGGTTCACTTAGTTTTAACTTGACCTGTAAAAATGTAGTAAACTTTTAGTCAAAATAGTTCGATGTTTAAAATATTATAGTATGGTAGATTAAAAAAGATTATTCTGCAATTTTAATAGAATTTAACATCAATAATATTTTCTTAAGGTGAAAACCTTCGAAAACCTTTTTTATCTTTATAGTACCCAACTAACTTCATATGACTGACACTACCAGAGGTAAAAAAGGTCTGTTTACTTAGTTTTATTTTTCACGAACTGTGTTACTTTAACACTAGGCTGTTTAAAATGTTGCACTATAAACTCTTTAAAAATTTAACACAAACAAAAACTAGAATTTCCACAAAGTTCATTTTTCAAAATCAACTTAAAAAATTTCTACGAACAATGATGAATCAGGTTTATCAATTTTGTGGGATTGTCTCAAATGATGATAATTAATTATGTTCTATTAGGCGCTTTTCTTTTTAAGTTCAGAATAGAGCCCTGAACAGAGTCCGAGCATGTTGAGCATGTTCTGAACCAAGTCTGAGTTGTTCATGAAACACATTTAAACACTTAGCTGTCCCCATTTTTTTTTTAAATTCTCATCTGTCAAATACTTGGGTTAAGCATTTAACTCCGGCTGCTCAGTTATTTTATTCTGAGCTCATAGAGCGCACTCTGAACATGATCAGAAAAGAAGTGTTTCTTTTGGCAAGTCTGAACACTGAACTAAAAAGAACCACAGTTTATTTTTTGACTGAAACCAATCACATCGCATCATCTTTACGAATATTTTTTCTTTTTTTCATAATTTCCTTAATCAACAGTGTAGAATTGCATGAACACTAGTCACGAGGAACTCAGTTCGCATTCATCCTAGAAATAGAAATTTTTTGAGAAACAAATATATTATATCTGAATCAAAACTCGAACTTAACTTTACCTTTACTATACAAAATAAATATGGCTTAGATAACCGTATTTCTATTAAGGGTGTAATGGAGTACCAAAGCCTTACTTTAAATATCCATTCCATCGCAACGTTTCTTATAAAAAAAAAATATTTTTTTAAGCTATAACATTGAAGTTTTGTACATCATTTTGTACAGATTTCTCTCAAACAAATCTCTGAGATGACAGTTCAAATATAATAGATAAACGTTATATCCTGTTTTAGTTATAATAAATGCCTCTGGTTGATGCTCTATTTGATTTTTTCAAATGTACATATCATGATTACATTTTTTTTGTAACCATTAAAACTTTGGTGATAGTGATGAGAGTATTCAATTAAACGAATTCAAACTAAAAGAAAATATGATTCAACTTGAATTATAATCTTAGTATTTATATTCTTTTTTATTTTCTGTTTCTCTCACTCACTTTCCCTCTTTTTATTTGTTATGTTGTTATATAGAATTATTTTTTTTTGTTTCATTTATGTACATATTTCTTTTATTTTCTTACAGTTGTGGAAATGATTTTTACTTAGGATATTTTTTTAAAAATAAGAAAGAAAAAAAAAACAACTAACGGATTTAAATTTATAATACTAATACAAAACACGCCACAAAAATTCTTACTAAAAATAAAAATACAAAAACATTTACTCTTCTTTTTTTTTATTGCAAATTTAATAAACAAAAAACGAAAAATGATTTAATATATACATATATAAAAAAATAAATAAATTTAAATACTGAATTTATATTGTCATCCCCTTTCTTTTCATTAATTTTTTTGATTCTATGTATAAAAATTAGTTCAATTAAAAAACAATAAAGATCGTATAGGAAAAATAAAAAAAAACACAATATATTTAAGAAAAAAATACAAAATAAATAAAAAAGCAAACAAGAAATAATGAGAAAACAATTTACCTTTATATCGAAACAACAAAACACGATTTAATTAATCCATAATATTGATTGATCCAACTTTAGTATACAAAAATGAATTAATTAATTAATTAATGTTTTCTTTATGTTTTCAAATTAAATTTAAACAATTATAAATCTTAATAATAAACAGCATTTTCCTTATTATTTCAACCTTTCGTTTAGATCTTATTTTCTTATTTTGCTGGTTCATCATGTTTTTTTTTTTATTATTTTATTATATCAAAAAAGAAAATACTGTTTTTTCTCTAAGAGCAAAAAAATTAAAATTTTAATGTGTAAATAAAACAAACCTTAAAATAATGAGAATAAATATAAAATAAATTGTATGATTTTAATTTGAGGAAAAAAGGAGTGTAATTTAAAGGTAATTAATAATAAATAAAAAAACATCAACAAAAAAGAATTTAGTTTAATGTGCATAGATTACGATGTTCACAAACATCATTGAGTGATGTTCATGCTGGCAGAGATGTTTTTCTTGCAATACTGCGAATAAGACTTTTACGATTGATTGATTGGCAGGTGGTTCGTCTCTCTTGAAGAGCAAATGGCGTGGTTGTAACGTTGTGTATAACCCAAAACTGTTTTTGGGGGAATGTTTCGAGAATTATAAGTATAAGAGATTTTCCCATTGAGAAGGGTAGATACGAGTATCAAGGAATATTTGTTTTGTTTGAATGGCCTTTTAATGGCATCATGTGTGAAATGTAGAATTGTTCGAAAGGTTCAATAAAATCGATGCCTCAGGATTAATTTATCGATGGCCGGTCGTTTGCGGCTTATTGGCGTATACCTGCAACTTAAAGAAATTTTGCAAGAAAAAAGCCAAAGGGGTGTCGAATCGTACGATCCCGGTGGTCAGCCCATGTGGCGACTGGTGAAATAACAATGCCTTCAAATCTCTGTGTATATGTGGCTCATAGTCATATCATCTTATAAATTGGTTATCATCGATCTCTGTTGATGGTGATGTCAAAGCCATCGTTGTTTTCGCAGAATTACGGGCAGATACTACCGCTGGCTTCCACACCAAACAGTGACTATCTGCGGATGCATTGCCACTTGATTGGCACCGTCCCAAAATCCAGCAATTTTTTTGCGTACCCGTTTGTTACCGCTCCAGATAATTATGTTTTATCATTTGCACCTGATGCTGTTACTTGCCATGGTAACTTGTCTTTTAGTATCAATATATAAAAATAAGAATAGACAAAACAGCATGGTCGTCAGGAAGTATCTTAAGAATTTCAAAAGAAAAGATTCGATGGAAAAGATATAAATTTTGTTTCTTTCAACAAAATTTCAAACTGTAACATTGTTCACTATAAATTGTAGAATTGAATAAAGTATATCGATTGCAAGAAGTACGTTTTGCTCAGATGATGGGCCTACTTATACAGACATTTTTTCTGTGACCATGATATTTGCGTAGAAAAAAGACAGAAATGTAAATCTTCATTTGCCGTTGTTACTTCAAAAATTTGATAAATGAAATGCCTTGCATCAATATTTTCTCTTATGGAAATTGTAATCAAATCCGTTTAATAGTCGTTAACATTTGAGTTTATTTTTTTTAACTAAATAAATTCATACAAATTTAACTTCATATTTGCAATATACATATGTATGTTCATATGTGTGTTGTAAAAATCGGTTGTAAGATTTTTCCCGTATAATAGTCATTTTATGAATAGAGGTTATCTGAATTTTAACTTGTATCCTGCTTTTGTTAGTTAACCTTTTATTATTTCGCTTTTCAGTATTTTGCACATTTTTTTGTGGTGCTTTTCGATCTTTGGATGTTACTGAATTTGGCTATTTCAAAGATTTTTCTGTTTTTTGTTTTTTACTCAGATTTAATAATTTATGTATGTATATACTCGTATGTATGAAAAGTTATACATAATTAGAATTAGTTTTTGGTAGCGTGGTTTAGTCACACACAACTAACAATTCTTACTCTGTGTGTGTTGTCAATAGGAATTAAGGGGACTTAAATTTTCTGCCGAGTTCGAGTTGTGTTTGTCATTTTTTTCCGAGGTTACTGAAAAAATATTTTGTTTGAAATCATAGTAGATCAAATGTAGTAAGCGATGCAACGATTTAAACTTCCGTCTCATTTTCAACTGCTTAATTTGTTTGTATGTATCCAATAACAATTTTGAGGTCTTCGAATTCACCTTTATAACAGGTGGTTACAAAATCATCAGGTGGTTAGTTGCCGCAAGTTTAAAGGCGATTAGATTTTGACGAACTTTCAATCTCAATTCGAGTTTGACATATCATCCAATTTGCAACGAATGAATTGTTTACGTGCGACTTATGTAAGGCCAAACTATAATAAAGCATAAACAAACATATGCTAATAGCAAAAAGCCAACGAAAATTAGCTTTTGTTAGCAAAATTACCTCTTATAGCCTAAGTTGACTTGTGCATAAGCTAGCATTGAAAAAAAACTTCTCCCCTTTCCTCTTCCATTTTTTCCAGGGTTGCAAACAAGCTTAGAAATGCGCTCAGCTCAAAGCTCATCTCTTTTTTGAGCTAGTTCAATCCATCCTAGCTAGCTACATTTGAGCTAACTCAATTAATTCAAAGAAATGAACTATATGTATATATGTACCTCTAAAGTGAGCTCAACTCAAATGAGCTGTTCATTCAATATTATTGTTATCCGTGCGTGATA
This sequence comes from Chrysotoxum bicinctum, assembly GCA_911387755.1. Lineage (NCBI taxonomy): Eukaryota > Metazoa > Arthropoda > Insecta > Diptera > Syrphidae > Chrysotoxum > Chrysotoxum bicinctum. Next base: position 10,633,420 of record OU426991.1, on the reverse strand, counting down.
GTTATTGGGAGACTATTAATAAATATTATAATAAATGTGGAGCAATTTGAAATATGAATTTTTTAAAAGACAAAAGACCTGAAATGCAGTTTTATTACAAACACTTTGAAAATAATAGCAGGATGTTTATCAAATTCATTACAGCAGTTTTTAAGAATATTTGGAAAAACATGTACAAAGTCAAAAGTATTCAAAATTCTTAAAAATTAATAGAATTTGTAGGTATCGGATTTTTAAAACTTATTTAAGTTTATGGTGAAATAATTTCTGATAAACACAAATAGATTCCTCCAAAATTTTCAACAATATTAGGGTTGCTGAACACCGATACTCTATCGATATAAAAAAACCTATCAAATGTATAGATAGTTTTTCACCTCACAAATTTATCAGTGGTGAATCTCTTTGAACACCTCATTTGAGATCGAATCTACACATGTGGTATATTTAAATATGCGAGATCAAAAACTATCAATTACTACGTTTATATGAGGTGTTGAAGCGAGCTTGAAGCTCACTTCGACACTTTGTATACCTGTATTGAGTTGAAATGAGCTTCGTTCGACTCGATCCCACTCGCTCAGCGGTGTCGAGTCGAAATGTGAGACGAAAAACCTGGGTCGACGAGTTGGTTTAACGAATTGTTCCAGAATCGCTCAACACCATTTCAACTCAACTCCAAATCGAGCTCTTAACTCAAATGACGAAAATCCGACCCTAATCCAACTCGATCTTTCGATACTGCATATAATACTACGTTTTCACCAAGAGTAAATCCGGGATTTAAGTGGATATACCATAAATCTTCTTTAAATCTCGAAGATTTACCATATAAATTTATTTCGTAAATCTAGTAGATTAGAAATAAATCTCTTCTAAATCTTCATAGGATCGATCGGTCGAAGTTCGAACCTAACATCCATACCGTGCTAAGCTATCTCGATGATTTTTCATCGTTTGGCACAAATGAGACTTTCTTTCTCTCGCCTCTACTTTATAAGAAAAATTGAAACAACATTAGCACTTTGATAGATGCTGTCAAAGTTAATCTTCTTATTAATCTTTCAGTGCGGTGAAAACACCACATAAATCTCTTGCCCTAAATCTTTTGGTGAAAACGTAGTATAAACGTAGTAAATACAAAGTCCTGATACTGAATGTAATAAGAATGTACTAGTGTGCGTTAAATACGATTATTTAAAACAGGAAAACTAGTGCATTTTTATGATATTGTGTAGGATATTTAATATTTATATTGGTAGCTATAGATTTTGAATATTAAAAATATGTTTCTCTGTTTCTGTCTCTTACGTTAATATTGTTCTTCGTGTTCTTGTTGTTTGTTTTAATTCGTGATTTCTTTTTGTTTCGTTTTTTGGTTACACAAATTCAAAGAACGATTGACGTGGCAATAATTTGTTTTCAGTTTATGATTTGTTCCTTTCCGTTGTTTCGAATTTATGTTATGTTGTTGTGAAATGTTTGAATCCTTAAGAATATTAGACTATATATACATATATTAAACGTACATATGTATATGTATATATCTTCATAATTGCTTATTTATTTCCATGAATTTTTAAATTTAGAGTTTTTTTAATATTTTTTAAATACAAATTCATTTATTTATGTTTCTTTTTAGAGAAATAATAAATATTTTGCATTGTTTTACTAACAACAGTAAAAAGCTATTTTGTGACCAAAATAAGAACTAATTTGTTCGAATGCACAGGTTTTTTTAACGATAAAACTATCGAAATCACCGACTATTAATGTTTAAGCAACCCTAAACAATATTTAAGATACTAGTCTTTTGGGCGATGAACAAATATTTTCTCAACTGTTTCATTCCTCTATTTCATCGACAATCCCTTAATGTAGAACATTTATTTCATGAATCCTATCAAACAGCTAGTTCTTATTTAGTCTTGGTTGTTTTGATGCGGAAAATCTTAAAGAACCGCACTAACTCACGTTGACTCGTGTAAACTCGTATTGAAGTTTAATTTAATATTTGAATATATGTTTTGGATTTCACTGTTCTATAAACCATTTTATAAACATACATATATTCAGCCCTATCACAGAATCATTTTATTATAATTAACTTTTACACTTCCTATCAAATTGCAAATGGTGTTTAATTTTTTCCTATAAAGGTTAACTTGTGAGAAACGAAGCAGCTTGTTGCAATGAGTGAATGCGTTCAGCTTGATGGGTACAGGTTTGTTCGATTCCCCAAACTATTGGCCCTATGAAGATTAATTTCTAATTTACTTGATTAATAATTTAATTGTAAGTAGTAAATCTTCCAGATTTGTACAGGAGTAAGGGTGAATCTTATGTTGTTTTTATTTGGCAATCCGGAATCCCAACTGAACACTTTTGTTTGATTCTGATGATTCTGAAGTTTTTTGTGATTGTATATGTGAACCATTAAATGAGGACAATAATAAAAATCAAGAATAAAAATATGTTGAAAAATTCACTTCGCACAATCACAATCACAGCTGTTGAGTTTGACGTTTAACTATATGAATGTGTGAGTGCTTCTGGTTTCGATTCTGAATTCAAATCCAGAAGCAAATTTCTCTTCTTTTTAGAATCAGAACTGTCATTTTTTCCCAAGTGAACACTTTCAGAAGAGTCCAGAAGCCTTCCGGACTGCCAAATAAAAACGACATTAGTTTAGTGGTTCTGTCAACGCAAATAGTTACTTCAGGGAAGGTGCTTTATTCGTAAACAGATGTTTTAGCTTTCTATCTTTTCTACTGATTCATTTGAAATTTTGTAGCTAGTTTTAAAACTGGAGATTATGAGATCTTTGTTCGTCTTTGATCATTTCTTCAATAATTTTCTTGACATTCGCATTTTTCTTCTTCCTTACGGTCGATATATGCATATAAACAACATAAAAGATGTCAATTTTTCGTTTTTTTAATTTTACTTCAAAGTGAATGACAAATTTAATCAAACGGATCATTTCAATTAAAGAATAAAATACTCGTAATTCCTTGGAAGTCAATTGGCGAGAAATTTTGGAAGTATAATTTTTGACTCGCTTGGTATTCGATAATTGAGCAAATCGAAGCTAGTCTTAAATTAGATATCGGATAAAAACGGCACAATTTCCGGTTATTCTTGCATTCACAATGACGTTCAATAAATCGCAAGGCCAATCGTTGGAAATGTATGGAATAAACCTTGCTTCGTGTGTTTTTCCATTGTTAGTTGTACTTGATGAGGCTTGTAATTCACCTGTGGCGATCATACGAATTGTAGGACGCAGTTGTCGAACTATTTGTCAAAATGTATTTTTCGACCTATACAGCCGCGCTATTTTGTATATTTTCAAAGACGGACCACTTGAAAACTCGAATGATAAAATTTAATACGCATAATTTTCTATTATTAAAAAGCTAATTTGTACCTCTAGCTTAACAGGGTTAAAACCAGTTAAATCAAGCCAAAAAAATAAAAATGAAAGGGTAGTTCAGATCACTGATTAAAAAAAGAAATCTTTGTGTACCCCATTTAAGGGTTATAAACCTTTTTTTGTTGGCATATTGAATCTTCGGAGTTCGTGTCGTGGTTTGATCTATGTACTTAAATGTTTACAGATCTCCATAACAAATTTACAAAAGCCTTTTTTCCAATTTTTCAAATTTCAAAAATTTGAAAATGAATTACTTTATAAAGCAATAAAAAAGGAAAAAAATAAACACACATTTTTAATCTCTGTTGTAAAAATGTTCGTATCTTTTTTTCTTTGTTCTTTATTTTTCTTAAAAAATACCAAATAACACTGGCAAACAAAATTTGATACCTTTTTGGAAGTTTCCATCAAAGAATAACTATTTACTTCAATTATCAGGATATTTTTTCCATTGCAATTATTTAGTAAGTGTTCAACTCACTACACTACTTTTTCTGTACTTCAAAAAAAAACTCGATACAGTTATAGACAAAAATGTTTTCAAAAATCCAAAAAATATTTTTTTTTTTTGAAAAACTTATTTTCAATATTATTCAATTCAATATTATTTATATATTTGAAGAAGCTTTTTCTTGTACAAAATTTGATCGAAATCGGTAAGCCGAAAGTTGAAAATAAAAAAAGGGTCTATGACAAGTACTGTTAATAACATTCATTTCATAAAATTTTTGTTGATTAAAGTGCGGACCATGGTTTAAAATAGGACACATTATTTTTTTATCAAAATCCTAATAGCCTTTTTCAAGCATTTTCATATCAGCTAAGCAAATCAATTTCTCTAAGGAATTAACGAAGAACCTTCTGAGCTCAAGGTCGATTTTTCCCAATTGCAAAACTTGCCCTATAGTTCCTATATCGGAAGCAAAAAAAAATATTATTTGGAAAATTGCCAAAATAATAGAATGTCAAAAACTATATGAACATGAGCATTTTTGCTTTTACCCATTTACAAGCAAGTGTAAGAGCTGTAAGAAATTGCTTCATCAGTGAAAAGTCTCTATAGATTCATTTCCAGTCCGTGATCCGATTTGTTTTATTATTTCCTCTGTCTTAACATGTATCAAGCGAAACTTTTCGTTGAAAGCAAAAGAATCCTAAATATCGTAGTTTATATGTACGTGTTCGTAACTATGTCTACGACCGACCGCGACGTAAAGAAATTTTTAGTTTGGAAAATAGTTTCCTATTGTAAATAAATCAACGATCTTTCTATTGAACAAGTGAGCAAATTTGTAAAGGAATTTGATTTAGTGAAATACAAACTTACAAAAAAAAAAGAATTTTTACAAATTTGTACTTGTAAACTACCAAAATAGTGAATCGAAAAAAACTTCAATAAATTTCTCTTTGTAAACTAAAACTACAATTTTGTAACACAAACAGGTTTTGATTCAAGTGTAACTTTTTTATCGCAGTGTATTTTATTTGTCTTGTCGTACAGGCTGATTTGGTCAAAGTAATACCTTACTATGATCCATTTTAATTTGTTTAATTATTTTAATTTAATGAATTAACTTCTTTTGCGAAATCTAGCAATTTCTTGCATAACATCTGAACACACTTAAAACCGTGACAGCTCGTTGGAAAAACCAATTAAGCAGAACAATTTTGACATTTGTAAATTTCAGAGTGTATAAGGTTAGTACGATTGTAAAGAGAAAAGATAAAGATTTTTATCCTCCATTGGACAAAGGTAATTAGTCGTTCGCTGCAGGTGGATTGTCGAGGTAGTAACATTTTAATTTAGAACCAAATGTGAAAATCTAGTGGAACAGGTGGTGGCATGTAGGACAACCCTTGCCCGGCACGTGGCGATGCCCTGGGATTGCGTTGATGTCGGTTTTCGTCTGCACATTAAAGGATAGAAGAGTATTGTTTGATTTAATACATCTTCTAGATCAAATCTTAACTCAACAAACGCGTAGATGTGACGCGACCATTCCACAGCCATCTTATCGAGCATTAATGGGCCATCGTGTAGAGGTGCCATAACAAGAAGCATTTCCCTAGTCGTATAGAAGGGTTACTGGTTTTGTGGTTCCGAGAGTAAATTTAAATAAATCACATTTATTCAGCCCTATCACGAATTGCATCGGAATCGAAAATTTTTACGAATCCCGAAAAAAGCTATCACCAAATCCGTTCGTAATGACAATTTCTATGAGATTTTCCACTACGATGGATTTTGTAATAGTTTTTTTTTCGAGATTCGTAAAAAGTTTCCGATTACGATGAAATTCGTGATAGGGCTGATTATTTACATTTCGATCACACTTTTATTTCAATACATGAAATATAACATCATTCATTTTCCATAGCCCCACAAAGAGAAATCTAACCGTAACAAATCGCAAGATCTTGATGTCCTGTTACACCACAGTACGCAAAATTTTTCTTGCAATAAATCAAAAGCAGTTGTGTGAAATGTGGCACTGGCACCCCCAACCCCCATATCATTTACATACATATCTCCGACTTCACAACAAACAACATCAGCTAACATTTTCAACCAAATTTGTACGAATTTATTTGAAAACCTAATGCACACAACCATTTAAAAAAGACTTGATAAGCTTTTCTTTTGGTATAACAAAACTCTATGTTTACCTAACAAAAACTGAAAGAAAAAAGAAATACGATCAAAATAAGCGATTAAAAAAAATTAAAATTAAAAATGAAAAAGCTTTCTAACTAAATAAACGAATTTCAAAGGAAAACACTTTTTCTGGACAGATTTTAAACTTTAATTTCGTTAAGAAAATAGTTTAACAATTAAATTCAGAATCATTTGACCCAATCCAATTAGTAGTATTGTATTATTATTATATTTTTTATTATTTTTATTCTTATGATATACACATCTCATTAAAACAATCTAAGAGGCATCAACTTTGAAAAAAGAATGTTAACTAACCATAACTTGAGCCTACTTGTATTTCAAAAATTGTCGAAAGAAACATTTAGATGTGTACTTTGAAATGTTGGGTCTTTTAAGTTTCGGCACTTTCAGAAATATTTGTGTTTGTAATTGCAAAACAGGATATAATAATCGGTAACACTTTCACTGGTTTGAACTGCCGATGAGTTTCTATTTTGCTTCCATACTTCTGATAAGTGGAATAGCGACTTCTCTTAGGAAACCTTCTCAAAATGTTTTGTTTATAACAGTTTTATCAGATCGATTGTGTTCTCGACGTTGTATTGTATAAAGCTTCTCTAAAACTGTTGCGCCGCCAAATTTGTGTATTTATTTAAAAAGTGATAACGTTTTGTATGTTAGGTCTCTAACTTTTGGTTCCTTCAATGTCAACCTTCTGTAGTTTTTAAAGCGTGTACTCATTGTCTTAAGATGTCAATGCTCTTATAAGGCATTCATTTTATAGATTTGATTTTGGTCTAAGAGATGACTATCAATTAACCCTCCGCCACAAATTCTTGAGTTACGTTCTTTCTTTTCAAGCACTGTTAAGGATGGAGTATTGGATAGGGAAGCATGCAGAAGGTCTCGAGTTCGATTCTCAGCCGCTGCAAGAAAGTTTTTTTCAGGGGGGTACTGCCTCTTGCGAGGAATTGACAAATTCTCCGAGAGTATCTCTTGTCATGGAAAGTGCTGCTCATTAGCCGTTCGGAATCGGCAGAAAATTGTAGGTATCCTCCGTTCCTGGTAACACGCACATAGGAATTGTTGAGAGTTGTAAGTCACTAGGTCCTGGTTCACTTCGAGCTGTTGCACCACCGAATTTATTTAATTTATATGCTTTCATTGTTGTGGCCGAAAATGATTCGTCTTTTGTGTCGAGTTTCCCTTTTTTCTGAACACTTGGCAATGGAAATGACAATGTTGGAATACCATTCAAAAATTACAGTTCTGCGTTGCCTCATTCCGAAAAAAACGATTGAGCTTTTTCAACATTTCTGTGCATATATCCACTTGAGACTTTTTTGAGCAATTATCAAATTGTGTGTTCATGCAATATTGAATGTATGCAAATTGAACTAATACCCAAGCATGCCTCAATCTCAAAGCATTTCACATGACGATCTTGATACATACATCATTTAATTGATACATCGATTTTTCATGCACACCAACCGACTTTGAACGACCTTTACGAAATTCGTCCTGTAGCGAAGTGCGACCACAATTAAATTAGGAAAACCAGTGAAAGACGGTGGCTTGAGATGGTGCTTCATTACCAAAAGTTGAGGCCAGTTGATCGGCAATCTGTTGTTTGCCCAAGTCGAAAATCATAGTAAATCTTTTGCACGAAAATGTTTACGCGTTAATTCAATTTTTACCTATGTAGATATGTAAATGTTTCAAATATGTCAAACTCTACGATGACAGTGTCAAATTTGACATACTCACACTGGTTCTGCCAGTAGCAGCCTAAGTAGGAATGAATATTTGATTTTCTAAGAATATTGACGGAGATTTCCTTTCTTTAAAATAAATTCTGTAGCTTTTTTAACTGCCGTAGAAAGTCGGAAGAAACTATTGAGCTGGGTTACTTTTGATCAAAAGATCTGTCCGCTTTGTCAATAGGACAGATAAGTGAATTCAATTTTAACCACTTAGGGAATTCGTCATAAGGGTTGAAGGATGGATTTAGAGTGCCAGTTAAAGATAGCATTTAATTGTTTAATTTTGAAACTAAATACAACTTTTTACTTCATTATTATTTCTTTTTTAAATATTAAACTACTTTACCAATCACAATAGAAATAAATAAAAAGCAATTTTGTGTTCAAAGTTGCGCTGAACTGAATTAAGTCATAAGTTTTATGTTAGCATCAAAGATATCATTGGCTCAAAATTTTAAGCAGACTAGTGTTCTGAAGTGTTAGCATGATACTACTTATTACATATTGGTAACATATAAGCTAGTATCGTGCTAAGGATATTTTTTTCAATAAATTGATTCTGCACACACCTAAAACATTGACAGTTCGTCCAAAAAAAACAAGTAAACAGACCTTTTTTGACATCTAGAAGTTTATAAGGAACATTTATGATGTTAGCACGATACTAAAAATATAAAATAAGTAGTCGATGATTTTAACTTTAATAAAATGCATGATGTTAAATTCGATTAAAATTAGCGAAATTGTCTTTTTAACCTAGTATAGTTTAAAAAAAAGTTTTAACATCATACTTGATTTTGCGTCATTGATTTTACTTTTTAAATGTCTCAAAATTTTAATTTTCAATGAAGATTTACAATGATAGCTTAAACTGGCCCCTAGGTATAAAAGAACGTTTAGGGCCTTTTGGATTTGTAATCCAGGTGTCTATTCGGTTTTGAAATAAAATACAGAATTTGTTTCTCTTTATTCCTGAAAAGATTATCAGGAGGGTTCTGATTATCGAATTATTTATAATACAAAGAATGTATCTATACTCCAGACAAAAACCCAAACATTTAATTTTTTAATTCAAACCTTTAAAACCTGACTCCAGAGAATTCTCCTTTTATAATTTCCAAACACAAAAATATACCATTTATCTGTAATACCAACAATAATAGTCATTATTATTCATTGTCAAAATATTTTAACTAAATAGACGTGTTATAATTTGTAACGCCATGCCATTAAGTTGTCTTTTTATATTTAATGGCATTGCGAGGAGATATAAATATTAAATAAAACATCACATATTTTTAAAAGTGAGTAACTCAAATTTTTTTTTAAATAATGTTAACTATAAACATAACGTCTACGACCTTTTAAATGCAACCTCTGGATTACATTTTGTCATAAATAATTATTTTGCTATTTTTAGATTATTTATTAATTCTGTTTGTTTGCTTTTCGCCTATTGATTTATTTTAAAAACCTTTATTATGGACACTCTAGTCTTACAAAAATAGAAATTACTTTCAATTTTTAGGTTTTGGATTTCTTCGATCAAACACAACGACTCACAAACTCTTAGAAGTTCGGCTGCAAGTCCAACATTGCGTATAATTATTACTCACTTATTTAAGTACTTTAAATCGTTGGATTTCTTTTTTAAACTTTTTTGTTATGAAACAAAATAAATTCTCAAAGCCAACTTGTAACAACCATTTCTTCGTTAAAAGCACGGCTTATAGAAACAAAAAAAAAAAAAAACAAATTCAATAATGTGAATACGTATCATGTTAACAAAATTTTAATAAATAATACATAATGTTGAATAACTTAGTTATCAAAAATTCTACCGATTGTGACAGAGCTATTTTACATATTTAATCATTATATCCAGCCCATACAACTGCTTGGATATAAAAAAGTAATTATGTTATTTTGTTTTTGTCTCTTGTATTTATTTTTAAGACACAAACAATGAACGAAGTCTATATAAAAACTGAGATAAATTTAAGTGACTAAACCTAATTACAGTTAGACATTACTTGAATAAAGCCCTAAATAAAAAATAAAAAATTATTAATATATAAGTAAAAAAAATTAGCACAGATAAACAAATAATTTTAAGCTAAGCTGCTTATTTATATATATACATAATACATATATATATATATATTTATATCATGGTTTTATTTTTGTTTTTGATATAAATGCGTATTTTTAAGGACATAAATATGAACATGTATATATACAAAAGTATTAAAATAATTTTTTTAATAATACAATAAAACTATATCTGAATTATTCAATTATGTATTTATAAAACAATTAAATAATAAGAAACAACAGAATAGAAAAGAAAAAATATTGCAAATAATGTAGTCAGCGTCGACATTGAGTACACTATATAATAGATACAAAAGAATGAAGATGAAAAAAAATAAAAAAAAATTGAAAAAAGAAAAAAAAATGCGAACAAAATATATTTCAAAAGATTACAAAAAGAAATAATTTAATAAATAAAATAAAAAATAATATGGTGTCTTTTATTTGTGACATATTTTTTCTGTGATTGGTTGAAAAACACACTGTTTTATGCTGGTCAATTTGCATGAAATTTCGGAAGTAAGTTAAGAGACAATTGACAATTAGTTTAGCAAGGGTTTTCAAACAAAATTTTGAAACAAAAACTCGAAAAGTGAATTCAGTCTCAGATTTATGAAAAAATGTGTGACAGAATATCGTGTTCAAGTGATTGCACAGTCCTATTTAATTAATAAAACGATTCCTAAAATATCTTGGCAATATAGAATACAGTATGATTTCTGCAACAAATTCGCAATTATGAAAAAAAAAATTAATTAACGTTTATTTATTTATAAAATTCCTATATCTTCCTTTTTTCAAAATTCAAAAAATGTTCTTAAGCAAATTAATAAGAGCTCTTGTAGTCTCTTGAAATCGGTGGAAAATTTATATTTCAAGACTTACATACACAAGTATGTACATATAGACATTTTTCATCAAAAAATAAATTAGAATCTACTCGTACCTTTCGAACCGCACAATACAAGTTGTATTGGACGGTTTTAAGTCTGGAGTGCCCCAGGGTTTCGTTTTGTCTCCGACTCTCTTTCTCATATTCCCAATGATCTTTTGTCTGAACCTTCTAATCCATTTAATTGTCACATTGACGAAAGTATACTCTCGGCTGTGTGGAATGACCACATATTCGACGTTGCAAGCAATTTTGCACCCATTATAATTTGGCTATAATATTAACGCCCATATTCGTTCTAAGCTTATTCGAATATTTGGGCTGGTGCTGGTGCCCACTTAAATAAAATGATGACACCTCAATTAGTCATAACTGCTTACTCTTAAAAGATCTACATATGTGCGCCTGGAATATGAAATGTGGGTCCAGAACCAGGAGATGTTTCTGATGTGCTGGATTTTTTGGTTATGTAAATATTTATGGTAAGTTAATTTTAGGACGTATTTTTTTTTTTCAAAGGTAAACGGTATGTCAAGACAAACAAATGACGAAAAGTTAGACGACCTACCGTCCTAGATCCTGTTTTTCATCGAAATCAATATCGAATTCTTAATCAACCATTCGTTAATCCATAAATAATTTTTTAGGAAAATATATCCTTCAATACTGACATTTTCTATTTATGCCCAACTTTTAATGATGTTCAACCATCAAAGTCAAAACAGAAAAAATAGCAAATTAGTTGTTTTCTTGCCTCTCTTACCTTCGTAAGCACTAGGGACAATCGGGCACAAGAAAAATTAAAAAATACAAATAGAATGACAATTGCATTTTCTTTTCTGTTACTCAATGCTCTTACAGATTCCATATTTTTTTTTTAAATTAAGGAAGTAAATAAGAAAGTTTATCCCTAGGCCATTCCATGATGTGTAGATGTGGCTTATATTGGCCCTAAGAGTGATTTGTTTATTTGTAGCGTTACGTTTAAAAATAATGATACAATCACCCCGATTACCGATGTCGTAAACGACAGCGAAATATACGACCTGACACGATCTGCATTCCATAAGTCGTTTCCAACTTTTGTCACTCGTTTTGTTGTCGTCTGTAAATGTCAAACGTCGCCGCAATGTTTTATGTCTACCATTAACTTATCTCTTTTTTCATAAACACTGCTCTAATAAAATAGCCACTTGCATTCCTCCCCTCAAACAATTCAACCGTAATACCAGTACTTCTAGGAATGCTCATCTGACCCTTGAGCCCAATTTCGGACGTACTGTCAAGTACCCGCACTATGTGAAATGCTTTACCCGGCTCAATATTTTCCACTCATTGCAATATTTTTAATTTGTTTTTGTGCAACAGGGCAAAACATATTCGCCTAGGGAAGTTGTCAGTAGTGACGGATTTCACTCTACTCAAATAATTTACACAAAATGTCTTATTAAGACATTCTGCTTCACAAGAAAGTAAACAAATGGAAACAAAAAAGTCATCGATTTTCAACCACCTCTATAAATATAGCAAACTGTAGTAATCCCCAAAAATTCCGTAAAAGTTTAAAAGAATTGGTAGATTGATTTTTGTAGAATTCTCAAATATCATTATCAACAAGAGGTTTGAATAGGAATGGCGGTTATTCCCAATTAACCGGTTTTCGGTTTTTCCGGTTATTTTTCCTCTCGATTTAACCTGACGGTTTTAACCGGACAAAAAAACCGGTTTTCGGTTCTTTATATACAAATTTTTTGAAGTCTTAAAATACGTTCATATCAAATAAACTATGTATATGTACAAATCATACGAACATGTATGTAGATAACCTTTTTTTCAGAAAAGAAAATCTTCTAGTTAAAGTGTTGTGTTACTTCATACTAATGTTTTAATTAAAATGAAATAAAATGAGTTTTAAAAAAAAAGCAAGCATATCTAGTTAACACAAATTTTAAAATTTTTGTTCGAAAAATTGTTTTTTATTTAACTAAAGAAATTGTCGACATTTCATTTTGAAAATTAATAAATAATAAATGTGTTCCTTTTATTGTTTTAGAAGACTTTCATCACTCGGGAAATACGGTTACCTCAATGAATTAATTTGAAAAATGCAAAAAATAAAGAGTTACATTTACACAATAATCTACAAAACAAAACAACGCATTTTTGCGAAAGTGTGTAGTTTAAAACGATTTCACATTTCTACCACAACACTAAATTACTCTATAAAAGAAAAGCAGGAAGTAGTGAAAAACGTCGCATGTTGCACACAAGTGCAGTTCTTATGAGACAAGGAGATCTTGTTTCAAAGACGTTTTCTAAACTTTTTTTATTTTGTGATACCAAAGTAAATAACCGTCTTCCCGGTTATTGGGTTTTAGAAAAAACACCGGTTTTAACCGAGATAAAAAAATCTCCGGTGAAAACCGGTTAATCGAAACGAAATAACCGGTTTAGATTTTAACCGGCCGGTTTTTCCCATCCCTAGGTTTGAAGCAATCGCACCTATTTCCATCTATTAAGACTTTAGAGGTTTTTCTTTCATTTGTTATGTGTGCTTTACTAAGGTTTCATTTGAGTTCTAATGAAAACAGTGTACGAAATAATCGGAAAATAAACAATAATTTACTGAGTTTCTCAAATTTTAAAATATTGAATATTTTTGTTAGATTTGTTTGAAACTAAAATGTTAACTGCAAAAAGGAAACTTTGTGAGTTTGTTGTACTATCAACAAAAGCTTTAGTCGGCGTTTTTTTGTATTTGATGTTAATTGGTGAAGTTTCTTTGCTGCCTTCTGTGGTACGTATTGGTGAGTTCTTGTCTTAATTGTATTTTTATAGTTCTTCTTTTTAATAAAAAAAAAGTCATCATCAAGACGGGTAGCATATGACCTTTAAAGATTTAAAGATTTTAAGTAATGACTGCTAATGCAGGCCCTCTCTTAAAGGGTTTTCACCTAAAGATAATTGAAAACTTATCAGAGTTCAGTAGTGTAAATTGTTATAAATAAATATATATATGTATATGGCCAAACATACAACTAAATACTTAACAAATAGGGCGAACATAAACAAAATAGAAATGGCTACAAAGAGAATTTGCAGTTGGAAATTACATAGCAAATAACAAAGCAAAAGTCTACCAAATCACACTTTAGCTAAAAGTAGAAAAACATATTAGAAAAACATATTTAACTTGATATTTGTTATGAGTAGAAGATAAAATAATAATGACACAGTTTTGAATTCTAAGTTGAATTGAAGGAATTCAATTTCTAAGTTGAGATGTGAAGAATAGCATCTTTCCCACCGAAATTATTTTTAACAGAAATGATATTCTAGACTTCAACATTGACATGTACACATCAATTAAGGCCATGTGGAAAGGTTAAAATGTTGACCATTTTGATGGACAATGTAAATAAACAATGTTCATCGGCAAAATATAAACGCAGTTAAAGAACATTATTCTCTTTATTATGAAGGGTTAGCAAGCATTTGGAAATTGGACATGGAGATTTCTCTTACTTTTTTTATTTTTTTTTTCAGATCCAGATATACAGATGATCCTATACAAAAAGGAGATACATTTTAGTTTGATTCGTATGATGTTAAAGTTGTTTTAGTATAAAACTAGGTTAAAATGACAATTTTGTAAATTTTAATCGAATATAGCATCATACTTTCTCTAGCCTTTTATTTAAGTTAAAATCATCGAATACCTATTTTCTTTTTTTAGTATCGTACTAATTTCATATGACTTTTTGTTGTTTCCAAATGTGAAATTGATCTGTTTACTTAGTTTCTTGTATGAACTGTTATTACCTTAGGTGTGTTCAGAAGTAATCTATAATAAACCATAGCATTACCACGATACTAGTTAAAAATGTTTAAAATTAAGAAAGACTTAGTATTCTACTTTAAAGTTAGCAAATTGTTAAGTTGTATCATACTAGGTGTGTTTTTTTGCAAGTCCATATAGAATTGTAAAAAAAACGACATCGGGATTTAGGAGCTTTTTTTCTACATAGCTGGAAGCACTGTGTACTCTATGACATTTGTCAGCTTATTGACGACTAGCATCAACCAATCCAAAAACGTCACTTTTGACGTCTCTGAGCAAATTATCGATAACATATAGATAACACTATTTTGGCATCACCATTTTTATCGGGTCTTAGATTAACTCTCGAAAATTATCTGGTCTTAGCTAACTCTGTATAGATTTAAGTAGTTGTTGCATTTGCATGTAAAGCGCTTAGTCCCGATGTCGTTTTTTTTTACAATTCTATATGGACTTGCAAAAAAAACACGCCTACTAATATCTTAATATTAGGCTATTTAAATTTTGCGCCAATATAAGGTATTGACTACGTACTTTGGCTAAATACAATTACAAAATGAGTTGGAATTTTCCCTCGGACGCACAGTGGAACGAATGTTTGGGAAAAACGGCAAAATTAATATCTTGTGAATAAAATAAGGAATTCAACCAAATATGCTTGTTAACATTTTATAATTGATTGTAGTTATCTTACCATCAACATCCATGGCTAAGTTTTCTAGGTCCGAAATAGTTTTCTTCAAATTTTTGCTGCTCATTTGTAACGAGGCTACTATTTTATTTTGAAAAAATTAGTTTCATGGGTCTGCAGCAAAACGTAGAACCTGGTCTTGAATTAACCCAGACTTCGCGGTTCATAGAAGTATCAACAAGCTTCAAAGGCACAAGAGCTGTTACAAATGAAAAGCTGTCGGTAGTTTCCCTGGCGACAAAAGCTTGCTTGTAATTGCTGTGGCCAGAACTTGCAAATAAGGTCAAAAGAATATTCCGAGTTTTCTATCCAATTTGAACATTGATTTTCTTTTGATATTTGGACAATACTTTGCGCTGTCTTATTCATAAGGGATTGAACATTCACTTCAGCAACCGTCTCAGATACAGCAGTCACTGCAGGCAATAGTTCTGCCTTATATTTCTTAAGCTGGTAGTAGCTAGGAAAACAGTCCTTATTTACACTGTTGACGACAGTTCTGAGTAAAGTTTATTTCCGCTTTGACAATCCCAAGTCAAGAAATAATGCTAAGCTTTGCTGCAAAGACAAAACCTTTCCACTTTTTTTAGGGTGTGTTGCGACACTAGTTCCTGAACACGTCGTTTTTTAGTTGGCTCACCACATTCTTCAAAACTTTTTTGAGGCCTTATAACATTGCTGGTTCCCGGTGAATTGTGGTTTAACTAAACAGAAAAAGCTTGCTTTAGAATTTGGAATGATATTTCAACTAAACTCGAAAATATCACTGGTTAATCAAACAATAATCTTAACTTGATTATTTTAAGGATAACAATATGCAAATAATTAAGATGTCTAAAACAAGAAGGAATTTAAAAATCCGTCTGGTAAGGACAAATTAAGTGAAGCCATCGTTGGTTATCCTTCATAAGCCTATCCTTCTTTCTCTGGCAATGCTGCCATTTTTGCTTTAAACTAACACAAAAAAGCCTCGAAATATCTTCTAACCTCGCATTTTCTCCTTTATTAAGCTCTTCCAATCCAAGTAAATGCTTTATTTTGTTGAAAACGTTTGAAATTTTCCTGAAATGTGCACTATCGAGCCATATTGTTAATAAGTCTCCATGCTTGATGAACGCAGTTGAACCTAAAAATGTTAATTTTCTTAAAAAAGCGCATGCAAGAAAATTACCTTATAAATCTTTTCCAAAGTGTAAATAAAGAAGAAATACTAAAAAGAGTGATAAGTTTTATTTAACGGACCTAGTAAAAATATTACAATATGTTTACATTTGTCATTAATATGATAGATTAGGATTGACTAGCTTTAAAGTGAAAATTTGCATTATAATAGCTAGTTAAATTTTGACTACGAAGTCACTACATTAGTTAATACCCCTTAATATAAAAAGTTAAATTATGTTGCAGTTGTTGGTTAATTTGTTTAGGTTTAGGGAAATGGGTTGTTTTAAAATGTTTCATTTGTCCAATGCAAATCAGACTCAATCAATGGTTTTCTCCGGCAATCAACAGCGTTCGCTTATATCAATGGCATTCTCCGGCGAACAACAGTTTTCGCTGGCTATCAATTGCTTCCACCGGCAATCAATAAATTTCTATATTTTCAAGGCTCTTTAGTCAATTAAAAATAACGAGTACCTATTTGAACTGGGGCCGAACTTTCTTTTTGGGAAACTGGAGAAGTAAGTATTTTTATTTTAGAAAAGGGAACAGGTGCATATGCTGGAAAGAGTGCTTTCTGTGAAAGCCTGGCGGTCGGTCGGATAGGGTAGGTACGAGTATTTGCGAGCTCTAGTTAAAATTAATTTTCGTATGAGTTAATCTAAATAACTGAAAATAATTTTCTTCTTAAAAGGTGGAATATTCAATGACGATCAAATAGATAGCCCAGCAGTTCTAGCATTTAAGTACGCTGTAAACACTATAAATCGAGACAAAGGAATTTTATCCGACACAACCTTGGATTATGACATTCAATATATATCGAAAAACGATTCATTTCGGGCCAGCAAAAAAGGTACAGTTACTTTGTATTTCTTATTTATCTAACGTTTTTTTTCTAACAAGTTTTTGTATGAACTATTAAGTTTGCTCCCAAATAAAACTTGGAGTACACGCAATTTTTGGCCCACCTGATACAGTTTCACGAGCGCATGTTCATTCAATATGTGATGCCCTTGATATACCACATTTAGAATCAAGAATTGATGTTGAAAATCGAGTAAGGGAATTTTCAATAAATCTGCATCCATCTCAATATTATGTAAACATTGCATTCCAAGACGTGATTCAGTATTTTAATTGGACACAATTTGGAGTTCTTTACGAAAAACACTGTGGTAAGTTTTTTTCTTTTATACAAATATATCAGGTAGTAAATTATGTAGTTCTTCGAAATTAAATTTATGATTTAGATTCCGATCAACCTTTAATTTAAATATATCTTTAGATCGTAGTACACCTTGGAAAAATAGTTAGTGCATTTGGCTGTCATGTAGAAGGTCTTGAGTTCGATTTATCGGCCGCTGATGCTAAGTCACTAGGTCCTGGTTCTCTTCAACCTGTTGCACCACCAAATTTAATTTGATTTAATTTAATTTATTGCTAAGATCCTGCCAATAAGAATGTACAATACATCATTTAAATGTCCTCAACCGGAGTTCTCGCAGAATTCGATTCTCTGAAAAATTTATCTTCCAAGACTTTTCGACAACTATCACAGACATTCGTTTTCAAAGCGTACAGAGTTTGCGGCCTGTGTGCGTATTCACAATCTTCTGCAAAGCCCCATACAAAAAATTAAAGGATTTCAAATCACACGATATAGGTACCACATCCAATCAACAAAACGCAAAATACTCCTAACTCGTCCAAGATTTGGGACGAACTTATTAGAATTTGCCGTTACACTCTTTTTTTAATAATTGATAATGACGCTGTAAACAAAGAAAGGTTTCCTTCGATTTCTATGTATTATTGAATTGAACTATAAAAAAAATGATTTCGAATTGGAAATTGTATTTTCTAACTTACTCGTAATATAGGAAGCAGACTTACAATAAAAGCTCTTGTATCAAGTTGAGAAGATTAAAGTTCTTATGTAAATTCGCAGGCGATTATTTGGTTTCTTTGACTTCCCATTTCAAAATGTATCGCAACACGCTTAATACATGCATGGATGACAACCAAATAATGCCCCAAACTGAATTATTCTAAATACCTCAGCTTAAGAATTAGCTTTAACCCAGCTTTCATCTTTTAGTTAGTTTTCATATACGAAAATTCGGTACTTGATCTTGGTAAAAATAGTTTTGTATTAAAGTATCAGACCACTGCCTTACAATTAGATCGTATAAAATTGTGTCCCAATTTTTTTTTTCTTTTCAATGAGTAAAAATATAAATTCAATCAATTATTCATTATTCTTAAATAATATTATTTTTTAAATACCAAAATTTCTAGGTCTTATTCAATTGAGAGAACTAACACGATCGTCAGGAGTAGAAATGCATATTCGTGAAGTCGAACCTGCAACATATATTCAAGTTCTCAATGAATTTAAAAATAAGGAAATCAATAATATTATTATTGATACGAGTACTGCGAACATTTCAATTATATTAAAAGGCGTAAATACATAATATGAATAAATCAGTAAGTGCAAAAGTAGTGTGATCCATTTTTGAACATAAAATACTTTGACTTGAAATAACGCCAAACTACAAACCAAATAAGTGACATGAAATAATAAAAAGTTGGGTGTATTTTGTTGTGGTGAACGAAATAGTCCCACCCATCATTTGGAAATAAAATCAAATTTTTATCATGTAGTATGAATACTTGTTAAAGTTTATTGCAATAGAGCCAATATCTTCAATCAGTTTTATAAAATACGAGTAAAAAGAGATGATATTCACCCTAAAGGACTATTCACATGAAAGCGACCAATGACCGACGAATAAAAGAACAAATGAGATTTAAAACATGTATACGCCTAAATTCTTCACAACTGGACAAAATGGTAGAAAACTTATTGAAATTAATGAAACTAATATAAGACATTAAAATTTGCATTTTAATTACTAAAGTAGGAGACATTTGAAAAACTAATCGGTCGTCACGAATTGCAATCTGATTATCACGAACTATCAACTCTATTCACGTTTTCCATATACTATTAACACTGCAACGAATAAATTGTTCGTGCGAGTTATGTTGCAAATCCTCTGGGATTCGAAAAAAATATATAAATATATCTTCTCCTTCAACGTGGAAGGACAAATAAAAACGCAACGAATTATTTAAAGTTTGAAATGGATCTTCGGAGATCCTCTTTATTTGAGATGTGAAATAGAACTGCCTAAATCTAAGATACAAAATAATGCTTAAGACTAATGTGCCTGATGAGATGATCATACGATCATCGAATTATGCTGACTTTGTTATTTTGTTGATGCTGGATGAGATGATCCCACGATCGTCGAATTATGCTGACTTCGTTATTGATTTTGCATCATTGTTTATGTCTGGCTGCCTCATCGGAATTTTAATAGAGATGATTTGTGGACTATATGTGTTGGCTTCTGATGTCATGGGGATCGGCATGGGTACCTTTGTAACTTGCGCGCTAATCTTAAATTCATTCATTCTTTATTGTCTTAATCGTCATTCGCACCGAATAAAAAAAAAAAGATAAGTGAAGGAAATGTCAAAATGGACGAACATTCGTTTATTCGTTGATCGTTAGTTGCTCTCGTGTATAGTCCTCAATTCCGAAGGCGTTTTTCTTAAACGCCAATTGTCGTTTGTCGTAACACGCCAACATTTCTCCCACTCTTATGTCATTTTTATTTGAAAATCCGGAAGCCCTCTGGACTCTTCTGAAAGTGTTCACTTTGGGAAAGAATGACAGTTCTGATTCTGAAGAGAAGAGAAATTTGCTTCTCGATTTGAAATCAGAATCGAAACCAGGAGCACTCACACATTCATATACAAAAACAGCTGACATTTGACAAATCAAAATTGTTTACAAATTTAATAATTTCGTTTCCGAAATGTATATTTGGTTGAATCTGCTTTAAATAAATAAAAAAAATGAGAAAAATGTTAAGTTATGTCGTTTTGCTGGCTGTTGTATTTAAATCTAATATAAGAATTATTAAAATTCTGATAGTTGATAGTTGTTAAACTATGTTACTAATGTTAGTTTGACATTATTTATTAAATAATTGTGTACCTAAACCAATATTATTTTCACTTTTTATCAATAGCTCGACGATCTTTCAGAATTATTGATAGGGTTCTACGAGGCCTGGTTATCGAAATACGGCCACCCAAAGTGATTTTACTGAAAATTGACCCAAATCTATAAAAGTCATCGGATGCGGATGGAGATATTTCCACAACCAAGGCTCGTAACGGGTTGCGGTTTTTGATTCTGAATAGAGAATGAACAGACCTTTCCATGCATGTGCCAAACTCAAATTTTTTTTTCTTATTAATTTTGGGAAAAATCATGGACTAACCACTTGTCTTTAAAAATCATTATTTTTTCGAAGTTCACCAATCCCACCAAGATATACATCAAACGAAAGGTCTATTCAATACCTACACACACATGCAAACTAAATCGTCCTGCGTCATCTGGTTATCGAAATATGGCCATCCAAAGTGATTTCACTGATTCCACAGATTTTTGAGCTTTAACTACCTAACAATGTGATTGGGTGGCGATATTTTCGAAACCAGGCCTTGTAAAAGGTTGCGGTTTTCAAAATTTTTTGTCACTTTTGTAAGAGCTATTCACAAGTGAAAACCAGAAGGTTCTGCGAGGCCTGGTTATCGAAATACGGCCACCCAAAGTGATTTGACTGAAAATTGACCCAAATCTATAAAAGTCATCGGATGCGGATGGAGATATTTCCGCAACCATGCATGTGCCAAACTCAAATTTTTTTTTTCTTATTAATTTTGGGAAAAATCATGGACTAACCACTTGTCTTTAAAAATCATTATTTTTTCGAAGTTCACCAATCCCACCAAGATATACATCAAACGAAAGGTCTATTCAATACCTACACACACATGCAAACTAAATCGTCCTGCCTGATCTGGTTATCGAAATATGGCCATCCAAAGTGATTTCACTGATTCCACAGATTTTTGAGCTTTAACTACCTAACAATGTGTTTGGGTGGTGATATTTTCGAAACCAGGCCTTGTAAAAGGTTGCGGTTTTCAAAATTTCTAGTCACTTTTGTAAGAGCTATTCACAAGTGAAAACCAGAAGGTTCTGCGAGGCCTGGTTATCGAAATACGGCCACCCAAAGTGATTTTACTGAAAATTGACCCAAATCTATAAAAGTCATCGGATGCGGATGGAGATATTTCCGCAACCAAGGCTCGTAACGGGTTGCGGTTTTCGATTCTGAATAGAGAATGAACAGACCTTTCCATGCATGTGCCAAACTCAAATTTTTTTTTTCTTATTAATTTTGGGAAAAATCATGGACTAACTAACCACTTGTCTTTAAAAATCATTATTTTTTCGAAGTTCACCAATCCCACCAAGATATACATCAAACGAAAGGTCTATTCAATACCTACACACACATGCAAACTAAATCGTCCTGCCTGATCTGGTTATCGAAATATGGCCATCCAAAGTGATTTCACTGATTCCACAGATTTTTGAGCTTTAACTACCTAACAATGTGTTTGGGTGGTGATATTTTCGAAACCAGGCCTTGTAAAAGGTTGCGGTTTTCAAAATTTCTAGTCACTTTTGTAAGAGCTATTCACAAGTGAAAACCAGAAGGTTCTGCGAGGCCTGGTTATCGAAATACGGCCACCCAAAGTGATTTTACTGAAAATTGACCCAAATCTATAAAAGTCATCGGATGCGGATGGAGATATTTCCGCAACCAAGGCTCGTAACGGGTTGCGGTTTTCGATTCTGAATAGAGAATGAACAGACCTTTCCATGCATGTGCCAAACTCAAATTTTTTTTTTCTTATTAATTTTGGGAAAAATCATGGACTAACTAACCACTTGTCTTTAAAAATCATTATTTTTTCGAAGTTCACCAATCCCACCAAGATATACATCAAACGAAAGGTCTATTCAATACCTACACACACATGCAAACTAAATCGTCCTGCCTGATCTGGTTATCGAAATATGGCCATCCAAAGTGATTTCACTGATTCCACAGATTTTTGAGCTTTAACTACCTAACAATGTGTTTGGGTGGTGATATTTTCGAAACCAGGCCTTGTAAAAGGTTGCGGTTTTCAAAATTTCTAGTCACTTTTGTAAGAGCTATTCACAAGTGAAAACCAGAAGGTTCTGCGAGGCCTGGTTATCGAAATACGGCCACCCAAAGTGATTTTACTGAAAATTGACCCAAATCTATAAAAGTCATCGGATGCGGATGGAGATATTTCCGCAACCAAGGCTCGTAACGGGTTGCGGTTTTCGATTCTGAATAGAGAATGAACAGACCTTTCCATGCATGTGCCAAACTCAAATTTTTTTTTTCTTATTAATTTTGGGAAAAATCATGGACTAACTAACCACTTGTCTTTAAAAATCATTATTTTTTCGAAGTTCACCAATCCCACCAAGATATACATCAAACGAAAGGTCTATTCAATACCTACACACACATGCAAACTAAATCGTCCTGCCTGATCTGGTTATCGAAATATGGCCATCCAAAGTGATTTCACTGATTCCACAGATTTTTGAGCTTTAACTACCTAACAATGTGTTTGGGTGGTGATATTTTCGAAACCAGGCCTTGTAAAAGGTTGCGGTTTTCAAAATTTCTAGTCACTTTTGTAAGAGCTATTCACAAGTGAAAACCAGAAGGTTCTGCGAGGCCTGGTTATCGAAATACGGCCACCCAAAGTGATTTTACTGAAAATTGACCCAAATCTATAAAAGTCATCGGATGCGGATGGAGATATTTCCGCAACCAAGGCTCGTAACGGGTTGCGGTTTTCGATTCTGAATAGAGAATGAACAGACCTTTCCATGCATGTGCCAAACTCAAATTTTTTTTTTCTTATTAATTTTGGGAAAAATCATGGACTAACCACTTGTCTTTAAAAATCATTATTTTTTCGAAGTTCACCAATCCCACCAAGATATACATCAAACGAAAGGTCTATTCAATACCTACACACACATGCAAACTAAATCGTCCTGCGTGATCTGGTTATCGAAATATGGCCATCCAAAGTGATTTCATTAATTCCACAGATTATTGAGCTTTAACTACCTAACAATGTGTTTGGGTGGCGATATTTTCGAAACCAGGCCTTGTAAAAGGTTGCGGTTTTCAAAATTTTTAGTCAATTTTGTAAAGGCTATTCACAAGCGAAAACCAGAAGGTTCTGCGAGGCCTGGTAATCGAAATACGGCCACCCAAAGTGATTTGACTGAAAATTGACCCAAATCTATAAAAGTCATCGGATGCGGATGGAGATATTTCCGCAACCATGCATGTGCCAAACTCAAATTTTTTTTTTCTTACTAATTTTGGGAAAAATCATGGACTAACCACTTGTCTTTAAAAATCATTATTTTTTCGAAGTTCACCAATCCCACCAAGATATACATCAAACGAAAGGTCTATTCAATACCTACACACACATGTAAACTAAATCGTCCTGCGTGATCTGGTTATCGAAATATGGCCATCCAAAGTGATTTCACTGATTCCACAGATTTTTGAGCTTTAACTACCTAACAATGTGATTGGGTGGCGATATTTTCGAAACCAGGCCTTGTAAAAGGTTGCGGTTTTCAAAATTTTTTGTCACTTTTGTAAGAGCTATTCACAAGTGAAAACCAGAAGGTTCTGCGAGGCCTGGTTATCGAAATACGGCCACCCAAAGTGATTTGACTGAAAATTGACCCAAATCTATAAAAGTCATCGGATGCGGATGGAGATATTTCCGCAACCAAGGCTCGTAACGGGTTGCGGTTTTCGATTCTGAATAGAGAATGAACAGACCTTTCCATGCATGTGCCAAACTCAAATTTTTTTTTCTTATTAATTTTGGGAAAAATCATGTCTTTAAAAATCATTATTTTTTCGAAGTTCACCAATCCCACCAAGATATACATCAAACGAAAGGTCTATTCAATACCTACACACACATGCAAACTAAATCGTCCTGCGTGATCTGGTTATCGAAATATGGCCATCCAAAGTGATTTCATTAATTCCACAGATTATTGAGCTTTAACTACCTAACAATGTGTTTAGGTGGTGATATTTTCGAAACCAGGCCTTGTAAAAGGTTGCGGTTTTCAAAATTTTTTGTCACTTTTGTAAGAGCTATTCACAAGTGAAAACCAGAAGGTTCTGCGAGGCCTGGTTATCGAAATACGGCCACCCAAAGTGATTTTACTGAAAATTGACCCAAATCTATAAAAGTCATCGGATGCGGATGGAGATATTTCCGCAACCAAGGCTCGTAACGGGTTGCGGTTTTCGATTCTGAATAGAGAATGAACAGACCTTTCCATGCATGTGCCAAACTCAAATTTTTTTTTTCTTATTAATTTTGGGAAAAATCATGGACTAACCACTTGTCTTTAAAAATCATTATTTTTTCGAAGTTCACCAATCCCACCAAGATATACATCAAACGAAAGGTCTATTCAATACCTACACACACATGCAAACTAAATCGTCCTGCATGATCTGGTTATCGAAATATGGCCATCCAAAGTGATTTCATTAATTCCACAGATTATTGAGCTTTAACTACCTAACAATGTGTTTGGGTGGCGATATTTTCGAAACCAGGCCTTGTAAAAGGTTGCGGTTTTCAAAATTTTTAGTCAATTTTGTAAAGGCTATTCACAAGCGAAAACCAGAAGGTTCTGCGAAGCCTGGTAATCGAAATACGGCCACCCAAAGTGATTTTACTGAAAATTGACCCAAATCTATAAAAGTCATCGGATGCGGATGGAGATATTTCCGCAACCAAGGCTCGTAACGGGTTACGGTTTTCGATTCTGAATAGAGAATGAACAGACCTTTCCATGCATGTGCCAAACTCAAATTTTTTTTTTCTTATTAATTTTGGGAAAAATCATGGACACTTGTCTTTAAAAATCATTATTTTTTCGAAGTTCACCAATCCCACCAAGATATACATAAAACGAAAGGTCTATTCAATACCTACACACACATGCAAACTAAATCGTCCTGCGTGATCTGGTTATCGAAATATGGCCATCCAAAGTGATTTCATTAATTCCACAGATTATTGAGCTTTAACTACCTAACAATGTGTTTGGGTGGCGATATTTTCGAAACCAGGCCTTGTAAAAGGTTGCGGTTTTCAAAATTTCTAGTCACTTTTGTAAGAGCTATTCACAAGTGAAAACCAGAAGGTTCTGCGAGGCCTGGTTATCGAAATACGGCCACCCAAAGTGATTTGACTGAAAATTGACCCAAATCTATAAAAGTCATCGGATGCGGATGGAGATATTTCCGCAACCAAGGCTCGTAACGGGTTGCGGTTTTCGATTCTGAATAGAGAATGAACAGACCTTTCCATGCATGTGCCAAACTCAAATTTTTTTTTCTTATTAATTTTGGGAAAAATCATGTCTTTAAAAATCATTATTTTTTCGAAGTTCACCAATCCCACCAAGATATACATCAAACGAAAGGTCTATTCAATACCTACACACACATGCAAGCCAAATCGTCCTGCGTGGTCTGGCTATCGAAATATAGCCATCCAAAGTGATTTCACTGATTCCACCGATTTTTGAGCTTCAACTACTTAAGAATGTGTTTGGGTGGCGATATTTCAGAAACCAGGCCTTCGAAAAGGTTGCGGTTTTCAAAATGTCTAGTCAATTTTGTAAGAGCTTTTCACGGGTGAAAACCGTATCCGTATCCGATTGAAGTAGAGTAACGAAAAGAAAATGATAACATTCTTCACTATTAACGAATTCATACCATTTATACCATCTGCGCTGCCAAAGGTATTATCCATTTAAAAGTGTTGTGGTTCGAAAGTAATAATAATAAATGTGAAAAGTCCCAGAGTATTAAATGTCGAAAATTCCATAATCCAAACGAATATATGGTACCTTTTGGCGCTTTTCTGTATAAGGTACACGTCTGCACTGAAATTACTTTCATTTGGAAATATATTTAAAAAAAATCACTAATTTCATGATTTTGACAGTTTTTTTATTTTTAAATTTCATGCCATATTCTGACACAAATTGTGAAGGCCCTACTGTTAATTACCAACAAATATACCACCTTTGTCTGGCCGACAAAGGAACCACTTCTGATACCTGATTATTAGGACCGGTACTCGAAGTCTATGAATAAAGATAAAATCATCGTTTTGCATTTTTTTTAAGATATAAAAAAAATTGACGTTATTTCCACATTACAAATGAAATAAGTGCATTTTTTTGATATTTGGCTTTATTTCGTAAGGCGTGATTCCAAGTACAAAAAGAAAGTGATACTTTTCTTCTTTATTTACATAACGTCACGTGCTTTCTAAGAATCTTCGATACCCTTATCACGGTTGTCAAGTATCAATTAATAGTAATCAATAAACGATAGAACTTATCAATTCATTGAAATTTTGGTACTATGGTTACCAATTGGTTAATTTTACTATTACTGTGAATATTAAGCAAACATAATTGATTGTAAATAGATATTTTATTTGACATTTTAGATATAAAATTTTCTTATTTTGTTGTGAAATAGCAGATTAGTCTATTTAGTTTGCTATAATAATAAAAAAAATTCGAATAAGTGTTAAAATAGCTAGACCACGATGGCTATGGAAACATCATTTTCTACCAGCAGGCAATCCTTAACAAAATTTTAAGATATCAAAAGAAATGCAAGAAAGCTATTGATAAAGCGAGTAGAATCCGAATTCCACAATTATATGGATTTCTGGATGAACGATAGTGACAATAACATGAACTACAATAATTTTTTACAAACATTATTCATTAAATGCTAGATTTCAAGTGAATATTTAAAAATACCAATCAACTTTGCACTTGTCATTGAAAAATAACAATATGTTTGACAACGAAAATTTTGAGTTTACCATTAGAACTATTCATAATATATTCTTACTATGGATACTATTCACAGTTAATCAAAAAAGTTCTGATAACATAATACCGGTTCATCAAATTTGATGATAAATGTCAATTATCGAAATGGTAATTAATAACCGTAATAGAGACCATGAAAGTGACTTTGCTTGGATCTGAAAAAAAATTAATAAAGATACATTAATGGGTTACACAATACACCACTTTTGGGCTCACTGATACAAACATCAATACTTTAATAAATTAACTTTTATAATATTATGCTTTTTTTATTCACAGATACTTCAACTTCAAATGAACGAATATAAATATCATTACTTTTTTACAAGTTTTGACATTGAAACGTTTGAGCTTGATGATTTTAAATACAACTTTGTAAATATTACAGCATTTAGATTGGTTGATACTAGCGATGTTAGTGTTAAGGAGGTTGTAAAAGATATGGGAATATTCGATCGAATGAATAGAAGAGATGAGGACATTTTTCGTAAGGATCGAATAATACAGGTTGGTAGTGTTGTTGATTTAGTTCCTCACAGTTCGTTCTATCCCGAAAATTATTTCAAACCATTTATATTACTAACGAAATGCCGTAAATTATTATATTAATTTAACTATACCACATTTATTGCCGAAATCATTGTTTATGATTATGACCTTCATTGAAAATTGTCATAGCTGACCAGTCCAGCAAAAGCCAAATATGCAATTTCTAAACCGTTTCAGAAATTACATTATAAAAATTCACAATTTTTTTTTGTTCAATGTTTTCCAGACCGAGCCGGCTTTGATGTACGATGCAGTTTATATTTTTGCTATAGGACTTCAGACTTTGGACTTATCGCATACAATAAATCTTTCAAACTTGTCATGTTCAGAAGCGAATCCCTGGGACGGGGGCCTTAGTTTAATAAATTATATTAACTCGGTGATTTTTGATTTTTCGATAATAAAACTTACGGGTTATTATTACTTTCCATTAATTTAAGGTTGAATGGAAGGGACTAACTGGTCCTATTCAATTTAAAGAAGGCCAACGAATTCAGTTCAAATTGGATTTGGTAAAATTAAAACAACATTCGATTGTAAAAGTTGGCGAATGGTCACCTCAAACTAGACTTAACATCACAGATCGTTCAAAATTCTTTGAATCTGGATCGATGAATGTTACGTTAGTGGTTATTACTATTTTGGTAAGATATTTAAAATCTCCTTTAAATTTTAAAATTTGGTTATAAATTGAGGAGCTGGCGGGGAAACATAATAATAAATACTTAAAATTATCTTTTGTATGATTATTTTGTATAGCTTAAAAACGGTTTTAATTGAAAAATATATTAAGAATTGAACTTAAAATGTACCTAACGGAAAGGAAAAAAAAGTTAAAGTGGACTTTTATTCGCCCGCTCCTCAAATTTGAATTACAACTGTTTTTACTTACGGCATATAAATAGGAGCTCGAGATTTTAATCAAAGTTGATATACGATTATAGAAAACATGAAAATGGTGGGTCTCGAAATTCTTTCTGTCTGTTTTTTCGACTACAGTCTAAATGACTCGGCCGATTTTCTTTAAACTTTGTAGATACCATTTTTAAAATTTCCCTCCACGCGTTTTTTCATTTTTTTAAGAACAAAAATAATAATAACTGCCATCATTTTTTCAAAATCTTATAAAATATTATTTTTTTCAAAAATTCTTCGACAGATTTTTTAATAAAAAATTCACAAAATTTCATTTAGTTGAATCCATACCATTTTTTTGTTTTTAATTTTTTTTTTCACAAACGGTACAACCGATCTCGATTATTTTCAATTTTCTAAAAACTTGAGAGTTAAAAGTTTTTAAATATAATACAAGATATGAGAAAAAAAGGTTGTGTGTACTGGCGTGCGTACACGCGGTAGAAGTAAAACTTCTTTTCTCTCAAGCAAACTCTTTGTAAGATTCTAACCTATAAACGTACAAACATTTTGTATTCTAAGAACATGTCGCTGTCTTTGACGGATAAAGTGTCGTTTTGATATGTCACTGACAGCTGCATAGAACATTTTTTAGCCCCAACGCCGGAAAAGAAGTTTTACTTCAAAAATGTATTTTATCTAAATATAACGGTACCCAAGGTACATGTAAAAAAATGCTTTTCGAAAATCGTTTTTTTTCTCGAAAACAGCTTCTAAAATTTTGATAACATTTTATTCTACCGATTGAACTTACGATTCTTACTATATTACTGATTGTACCTATCATAGAAAAGAAGTTTTGACTTTCTTGACTACATATATATTCTGAAAGACACCAACTTAGAACGAAACGGGAAAAGCTACCAGGAGATGTAGTTCAAAACTGAAACGAGGCGCACTTTAAGAACTACGATTTCAAAAAAATTTATTGAGAATCGAAAAAAAAACATTTTTCTTAAAACTGTTTTTATATTCATGAATATGTCCTACGCAAAAGTTCTTAGAATTGATCAAGTTCATGTAAATGAATGAAAAAAAAATAATCAAAACATCATCTTAAATATTTTTATTTAGATTTTAACATTTTTTCACCAACATTATATTGAAATGATATTAAATTATATTCCCCAACTAGGAAAAACCATATGTTATGATGAGATATGGAAAGAATTTTACTGGAAATGGACGTTTTTATGGATTTTGCGTAGACATTTTGGACTTGGTTGCCCGTGAAACCGGATTCGATTATATTCTTGACCTAGTCCCAGATCGCAAATATGGAGCAAGAGATCCAGTAACTGGTGAATGGAATGGAATGGTTGCACAGTTGATGAAATACGTAAGAAGTTCTCTGATCTTAAATATATTTAAAATACATCATTAATATTCGAATTTGCATAAAAATACACCATCATTATTCGGCTTACGGTCTAGATTACGATTTTTTCTATACCTCTAAGCTCATGAGGCTTAAATTATTTCGTACATTTAGGACGTTATTTGTTTCGGATATACTGTGAATTTGTTGATTGTGTTTTTTTTCTAACGATTTATGTAAATCCTTTGATTTCTTTTTAAATCACCATGTGATTTAAGTTTTTCTTATCATGCTACCGAGACATTTTTAAATATACGAAAACTTAACAGACTTATCGCAGGTTCGACCGTCAAACCTGTGACCACGACAAGTGAGATCCTGTCGAAACGTCTCGCAATAAATGTAATTTCGATTAAAATAAATAATTGCCGTTAGTCCGTTAAGTTTTCGTATATTTAAAAAATTACGATGTAGCTTAAATCGATGTTTTTTGAATAAATCAAAGGATTTTCTTTTGAAATATTTGTATAGTTTCTTTTGTTTTGGATAGATAGGTCTCAATTAGATTGTCGGAGTTGTTTCCTAGCAACCAGTACATTTTTATATCTCTTCTCTCTCTTTTTGATGTGATCTTTCCATTTAAGCTTAGAACCTAAGATTATTTCAAGATATTGGACCGTATTGACGTAAAGTAAATTGTTATAAGCTAGAGTTAAAATATTATTAATTCGTTGGTATAAAGTTTATATGATTTTTTTTTTTTTATAATTCACTCGCCCTCAAGGGTATGTTACGAGACCCTTATAATATAATGTTCTAAACACAGCACGGCGAGGGGGAAATTAGGAGGGGAGAGAAAGGAGGTGTCGATGAACATTGGTTCTGAATGTTTACAAATTGAAATGGCAGGGGAAAACTGTGCCGGGTAAGTTATTCCATAATCGTGTTGTGCGACTAAAAAACGAATATCTATATTTGACGGTACGACCAAAGTTAGGCTCAAGGGTTAACTGATGAGCATTCCTAGCGAAACGGGGTGAATTGATAAAGGGGAAGAATGCAACTGGCTAA
Organism: Chrysotoxum bicinctum; assembly: GCA_911387755.1. Classification (NCBI taxonomy): domain Eukaryota; kingdom Metazoa; phylum Arthropoda; class Insecta; order Diptera; family Syrphidae; genus Chrysotoxum; species Chrysotoxum bicinctum. The sequence goes on along the minus strand of OU426991.1, from coordinate 10,602,052 downwards.
TTCGAGTGAGCAAACATTCCGACGATGTTCAAGAGTTGGGAATGAATCCATGATAGCTCTGTTTTCAATCAGTTTTAACGCTCTGTTCTGAACTCTATCCAATAAATGGAGAGAAGATTGAGCAGCGCCTGCCCAAAGGTGTGAGTTATACTCGAGTTTTGGACGTATAAACGCCTTATAAATGGTAGCCAGATCAGAAGGGGTGAAAAATTTCTTACATCGATATAAAAATCCTCAGCATTTAGCAGCATTCTTGGCGGTCTCGAGTATGTGATCATTCCAACGAAGAACGTCGTTAACACACATACCGAGTACTGAGAGCTTTTCGGTTTCTTCGATGCAAGTGCCATTTAAGGACAATATAATAAGGGTATATTTTGCTTCAACGACAATAGACAGCATTGAGTTTTCGAAGAATTAAACTCCACACGGTTTTTTTTTACCCCTTTTAACAATGCTGTACAGATCTGGGTTTAATGAGCTTATCATACGATACCGTTGCAATTCCACTTCCGAAGGAGATGGACGTGAATTTGAAAACGAGTACGAAAGGCTGAGAGTAGAGTCATCGGCAAAACAATGAAGTGGATTAGAAGTTTCAGACAAGAGATCATTTATAAAAAGGAGGAAGAGAATAGGAGACAAAACGGAGCCCTGGGGAACACCAGCATTTATTTTTTGAAGATCAGACTTAAAACCGTCCAATACAACATGTATTGAACGATCTAGAAGGTAATTTCTAATCCAACGAATAAGGGTTTCGTTGATGCCAAACGCACGCATTTTCGATAAGAGAGTCTGGTGCCAAATTCTATCAAATGACTTAGAAATATCAAGCACAATAATCTTACTTTCTCCAAAACAATGTAAATATCTGTTCCACTCTTCGGTGAGATATGCCATCAGATCACCAGTGGAACGATTGCTGCGCGAAAGCCGTATTGCCGGTCATTAAGAAGCTTTCGATCTTCGAGATATTTCTTGAGCTGGTGATTTATCAGCGATTCCTTGAGAGTATTGTTCTGATTCGATAACATATATTTCAAATTCTCCGAAAATGCTCACAATAAGACACAACGAAATTCAGCACAACGGTAATTTTAGTATTCTTTATTGTAACAGTTTTGCATTTGGTAAAAAATAGAACTCGAGTGTTTGATCAAAGTTAACATAACGATGATAGAGAACACGAAAATAGAGGTTCCGGATTTCCGTCTGCAATTATTAGAAATTCAAATTTCTTTTTTAAAGCGCCATTTCTCACAAACGATTTGTTTTTGAACTTTATTTATAAATTCATACTTTTTTTAAAAATCACGTAGCAATTTTATGGATTTGAACGTTTTTGACTAATCAAATCAATGTCTTATACTTATTATAATATTTATTTACAGAAAGCTGACCTGGCTGTTGGGTCAATGACTATCAACTACGCACGAGAAAGCGTTATTGATTTTACAAAACCATTCATGAACTTAGGTATCAGTATTCTTTTTAAGGTAAGTGAATTTCGTATGAAGTTGAAATATTCACAAGCTTAATTTGTAGGTGAGGTGTGTATACAGAAAATTCTCTGTAATGAATAAGTGAATTATTGAATGAACAAAAATGAATGAATCAGTATTTTAGACGCATTATATAAAATGAGGGCAACGTAAGCAGAATAGATAGTTTTCTGTTAGAGTTCATTCAGGGTCACGTTACAAGAGCCAAGTTTTCAACAAACAACCTAATTTTTGCCACCTACTCGAATGAGCAATCCTATAAGATTGTGCGTCTATAAGATATTATTAAGACAGTCCGCTGATCCAGGATAGACAGAAGAAGACGGATCAGAGTGCTTTGTGTTCAATAGGACTATGGCTGACATGGATCCCAGAGATAATATAAAGTGGGAAAACAAGTTCTGGTTGTTCTCTTTGGAGTTTTTTCTGTTAATGGGTAGGTGGAAGAAAAGAAATTTAATGATATGCTACAGTGTCCCGACGTGTCTTAAAGTGCTTAGACATTAACAGTGCATTTATCGCCATCAAATGTACTGAACAAATCAACCGTATTGGTTGCATGCCTTTTAATGTCAGATACTCGAGTTGGTCCGTTCACCAGCTAAGTTAAATGGTTTAACTCAGCAAATATCTTTACATAATTTGTATCTACATACATATATATCTGTATCATTAATATTTTTTTTTAATACATAATTTTATTTATATGTTTAATAACTTTATTCAACAGGTACCAAGTACACCACCATCACGTTTATTTTCTTTTATGAATCCTTTGGCGTTTGACGTTTGGCTATACGTGTTAGCTGCTTATGTTTTGGTCTCCTTGACAATATATGGAGTTGCAAGATTCTCACCATACGAATTACATAATTTAAATCCTTGTGACACTGAAAACGAAACAATTGGAAACCATTTTACACTTGGAAATAGCTTTTGGTTTGCCATCGGGACTCTCATGCAACAAGGATCAGAATATAATCCAAAAGCAGCATCGACACGTTTAGTTAGTGCGATTTGGTGGTTTTTCACTTTAATCATGATATCTTCCTACACGGCTAATTTAGCAGCGTTTCTTACTGTCGAGCGAATGATAACACCAATTGAGAATGCTGATGATTTGGCATCACAGACAGATATATCGTATGGCACATTGGAAAGTGGATCAACTATGACATTCTTTAGGGTAAGCTTACACGTTTATATACATATACAAAATCGATATACTCGTATACTATCATGATAAAAGCCACTTTACACGATATTATAAGTCATTTCTCATATGACCTGTCAAAAAAAAACATATCAAATCGTTTGAACGCACTCATTAAACTCATATCACTTCTCAAACGAAAAAGCATATGACTTTTTTGACATTAGGACTGTAGCTAATTCCATTTGAAAAGTCATATGAGATTTGTTGTTTGCGTGAGAAACATTGGAGTGTTGAAAGTTGAATACAAAAAAATGGAAAATTCTAAAAAGGTAACTATGTAATTTTTTTCAAATGTTTAAGATTTCATTAATTCATATATTGTTAAATTTTAGGGTGTGGAATGGTCTAAGGATAGATCTATTAGGATCATCGAGTTGTGGGAAGAAAACCTATGCTTTAATGATTCTCGACACAAAATGTACCACAACAAGCAAATGCTTTCTTATTGTTCTCCATTAATAATGAAAGGAATTTATTTCAGTTTATATTTTGGTACCGTGAAAATCAAATGGAAAGTCATAGACGTGTAAAGCATAGATAAATCAAAACGGTATGTCCCCTATTACACGTTGCCTCATGAGACATGTCTCATTTTTGACTTTCCCTTTAAATTTGTATCCCGTGAGGCAAAAGCTATTACACGTTGACTCATGTCTCATGAGACTCATGTCTCAAATTTGACTGTTGTTCGTATTTTTTAATGCACAACACAACATAAAACGAATGTGAGAAAAAGAAACGTCAAAATGAGACTACTAAAAATCAGCCCGGTACTCACCGGGAATATTTTTTTGCGTGAGCCTCGTCTCGTGAGACATCGTGTAATAGGGGACTATGACTTGACTTGAAATGACAGCTCATTTGATAAATCATACAGAAAATAAGATGACAGGTCATATGACTTCTATTATCGTGTAAAATGGCTTTAGGAAACGACTAAGGTGACACCTAGTATGTGACCGAACATTTTCTTACAGAGAATAGCCGTGGTTTTTTGTAAGTCGTAGAATTGTGGAAAAAAACGACATCAGGACTTAGGAACTTCTTTCCAAAAATTTGGAAGCTCTGTGCAGAATGTGCAGACCATGGCAGACTACAGCTGTATTGACGACTTGCATCAACCAGCATCCAAAAACATCACTTTTGACTGATGTCGTTTTTTGATGTCGTTTTTTTCACTATTCCTTATGGACTTACAAAAAAATAAGCTTAGATAATATTGGGATCTTGAAACTATTCATAGGGAAAAAAAGATGAAGTAATAAGAACGAGAATCTTCCTTATTAAATTTATGCGAGTTTGAAGAAGAGAAAAAAAAAACAATATCTGTCAGAATATAATGATATGTAGGAAACAGAATGACTTGTAAGCACGAATCTTCTTCTTCCTTTGATTCGGCGCTGTTATGATCTCGATGTCGAGGGGATCATAACTCTTCCACGTATCTGCTTCACACTAGTGATCCGCCTGTGGGGTTCGCCGGGTTGACCTCAGAAATCGGCGGCAAGCCTCCCGGTTTTGTATTGTTCCATTTCTGAGGCCAACTGAATGGTGGTGTTTTTACATTTGTTTGTACCAGGAGTGTTTAGGCCTACCTTTCTTTTTATTCCGAATTGGAACGTTGTATGATATTGCCTTTTTGACGGGGTTCTCAGGATCTCTCCTTTGAACATGGCAATACCAACTGAGTCGGTCGTGTTCAATTTTTTGGGAAATGGTATTCTTAACATGAAGGCTTCCTCGGATCTTCGTACTTCTAATTCGATCAAGCTTTGTAACTCCTGCTGTCATACGAAGCATCTTCATCTCAGCTGCCGTTAGCTTACTCTCATACTTTTTGTACATTGTCCAACATTGTGAACCGTATGTGAGTGCTGGACGCACAACTGAAGTGTAGAGCTTTCCTTTCAGCTTGGGGGGCATTTTTCGGTCACAGAAGATAGCAGAATTTTCCCGCCACTTCATCCACCCTACGCTTACGCGATGATTGATATCGTCATCACAAGTAGCTTCGTTATTTATCATAGACCCCAGATATTTAAACTTTTCACACTTGGGAAGCACTACTCCATTCAAATAAATGTCTGGAATAGGCCTGTGTGGATCAGAAAATGGGCAGCATAGGTATTCTGTCTTTTTCGCGCTTATGCGGTACCCACTTCCTTCTAGAACATCCACCCATACGTCAAGTGCTCGTTGTAGGGATATCGGGTCTTCACTTATGATGGCTCCATCGTCAGCAAAGAATAACTGATGTACTTTTGGATCAGGGATGGAAAATTCGGTACAATTGTACCGAATTCGATACAATTGAGTTTGTGCAAGTACAAAAGTACAATTTGTCTCAATTCAGTACAATTTCAAAATTTCCAATTTTATCTATTTCACAAAAACAACAAAACAAAAGCGCATTAAAGGAATTTGAAAGTTGAACACAACATCCTGGCCTGAACGCATTCATTTTCATTCCAGAACAATAACTCACAGCTGTAAGCCCTTATAACTCTTAATTACAGTTTTCTTTTCACTTCTTGATGGCGTCTGCTTTATTGATCAGCTTTTTTTCAGACATCGCATCGTTTTCTTTACTAAACACTAAACTGTAAACTTGTGGATATTATTTGTGATTGCGGTTTTTCCTTTGCGCGTTTTTAAGATATTTAATTTATTTGTGAATTTTAGTTTTATATTTAATTTTTTTGTATAAGCTGGTGCCACAAGTAGATAATTAAAAGATTTAGTTTCATCATTACAATACAAGACAATAGTTATGTATAGATATACTTTTTTAAAATGAAGATAGTTTTTTTTTTCTGTGAAGCTATTTATATTTATTTATATTGTTTTTTTTATAAAAAGACAAACTGATATTTCAGTACAATTGAAAAATTTCATTTTCCATCCCTGTTTTGGATCCGTCACTTTGCCTTCAAGCAGGTAATCAAGAACTGTAATAAAGAGCAGGGGACTCAAGACACTTCCCTGGTGTACACCTACTGTGATTTCGAATTCTTCGGTGACTCCAGCTGCGCATCTTACTTTAGTAACTGCTCCATCATACATGTCCATAATTATCCGCACATAGGTTTCTGGAACTCCTCGTTGCCTGAGGGCCACCCATATTAGATCTCGTGGTTGCCGATTGAATGCTTTTTCAAAATCAACCAATACGACATGCAAATCCTCCAAAGAATCCCGATGTTTTTCCATAATTATTCTTATACTCTGGATTGCATCCGTGGTTGACTTACCCCCGACAAACCCGCACTGGTCATCAGATAGCCTAATTATTTTTCGCAGTCGGCTACCCAAGACTCGCTCAACGATCTTCATGGTGTGTGACATCAGCTTAATCGAACGGTAATTATCACAGCTTCGAGTATCACCCTTTCCTTTATAAATTGGAAGAAGGTAACTTTCCCTCCATTGATTAGGCATGCGATCACCTCGTATAAGTTTGGAGACAAGAATCATGAGCCATCTAAACCCGATGTCTCCCATCTTTTTCCAAAACTCTGAGGGTATTTCGTCTGGGCCAACAGCTTTTCCCTTTTTGGAGTATTTTACCGCCTCACTTGTAAGCACGAATATTTCATACAAACTCATTTTAAGTTGAAAGGGGACATGATATTTTATTCTTTGATATGGATATGACCAATCTCTCGGGTACAACATTTTATTCAACTCAGGTATTATAAATATACATAAGAGGGTAGCTTACATACATAAGTGGGTTTTCCTCGAGGTGCACTTACTCGTGGTCATAGAGGAAATATATTACCTAGAGTCACGACCGGTACCCCTCTTGCCTGAAACACCCTCAAATTTTTTTTGAGGTGAGTAAGAGAAAACTCTCTTAAATTCCCTATCCGTGAATACGTGTGAATGGTGGATTAAAATACAAAATGAAGTCAGTAGCTCAAAATTTGAAGTTTTGTTTTTTTTTGTGAATATCAAAATGACAGTTCTCAAAACAAATATTTTAGAATTGTAAGTAGACCTTGATTATAAATATTCGTGATAAACATTAATTGTTTTTATTCTTAGGCTTATGTTAATAACTTAAATTATAATTAGTTCAACAAAATGCACAAATAACCAACAGCGAGTAGTCTCATCAGACAGTAAGTGCACCTACAAAGACCATTCAACAACACCGACCAGCAGCGGGCATTACAAAAGCAGATTAACTAAATCAACTCTCAAAATAAATCTTACCAACAGCCTAAATCATCCAGAAAGCACCACGATTACAAATGGAGAAGTTGATAGTCATGAGGATACAACCGAAAATAAAGATCAGCCAGATAGTTCAACGACAAGTGGTCAGCAAAAAGTACAACAACAACACCATCCAGAAGCACGTAATCCTGGTCCGGAATTAGTCTCATCAGCAGTCACGGATTCATCTTCATCGCCGCTAAATCTACGAACAACACTGCATAATAATCCAGCCAAAAAGCTTGTTGAAATTCTATCGAATCCCAATTCAAATTTAAGTCATTCCCTGTCACGTTTATCCAAACATACACAGCCAATAGTATGCCTTAGTTCCAAAGAAGAAATCGTCAAGAAAGCTAGAGGGAGAGAGACTTTATTTCTCTTCTGCCACGTAAACTGGCGGTACAAGTGTTGGCCTATTTGGATCGAACCGTTCTTCGTTCTACAAAACCCTAACGTGCTTAGGAATTCTTCAGGCACTGTAAATAACTTTGATAATGGCCGATCAGAAGACGAAATCAGCTTCTATTGATATTTTGCAATTGTCGAGTTTTCGACATTGGTTGTTCGCAATTACACATTGCAAAAAGTGAGCAGGACGGACGGGGTAAGTGTTGCGAACTAATACAAATATAATAGTTTTAAATGCATCTTTTTTTGTTTTTCTGCAGGGATGAATGCTACTTAATATAGCTGGTGAACAAATGTTGACTGATTCCGAACCAAAGAACATGCTCACCTAGAAGGGGGAATTCCTAAATTTCTTTTACAAGCATAGAATTCAAACCTTAATTGGTATAATAATTTTTATTTGGTTTATACAAGAAGATAAATTATTGTCTTTATCGACAGCTCCACTTTTAATGAATACAATTGGTGATGGACCACAAAACAAAGATAATAAAACGGCGCAATTGTTGGGTCATTCTGTGTAGAACATCACACGTATCACATAAAGAATTTTGTAATACAAAAAGATCTCAAGAGAATACTAGTGCTTATGAAAAGCACACACACTTGAAAGAAAAATAAATGCACTTAAAACGCTTGTCCCGCCTGTTAATGACACCTATCGTTCGAAATAACGGAAATGATTTTCTAAAATAAAAAAATTGAGAACTGTTGATCGGTTGATTTTAAATCTAATTTTAATTTAGCTATCCTAATTGAAACTTGAATGAGTGGATGTGGTGTAAGTATATGCTGCATACAAGTCAGGTATTTCAAAAAAAGGCAGCAAATGACAACATAGTTCATCGATCACATTCGAAAATATGATTTTTCATGAAATTCTTGAAATGGTACATAAACCATGATGTCATTTCTGAACTAGTTGCTTCATTTTGATGATTGAAGCGGTTTTAGATGTTGATTTTAATCCTCTAAGTGGTTCTGAAAACGAAATTTTAATTGTAACAAGAACTTGAAAAAAATTTCATATGGGGGACGTTTCAAAAATTTCAATATGAATATGAAAATGTTGAAACGTCTTTGGCATGAAATTTTTTCAATATTCTTATCAGATTTCAAAATAGTTTTCACAAGCATCTAGAGGACTTAAATCAATACTCGAAACCGTTTCAATCATCCAAATCAAGCAAGTAGTTTGGAAATTACAACATGGTTTATCTACCATTTTCAAGAATTTCATGAAAAATTCTATGATTTTCTTAAAAGTGATCGATAAACCATGTTATCATTTCTGAACTAGTTGCTTCATTTGGATTATTGAAACGGTTCCAAGTGTTGATTTAATTCATCTAAGTGATTCTGAGAACCAATTTTAATTTTAACGAAAAATTGGAAAAATTTTCATATGGGGAACCTTTCAAGAATTTCGATATTAATATGAAAATGTTGAAACGACTCTGGCATGAAATTTTTTTGATGTTCTGGTTAGATTTTAAAATGGGTTTCAGAATCACCTAGAGGATTAAAAACAACACTAAAGACCGTTTAAATCGTTGGAATCGAGCAAGTGGTTTAGAAAGGACAACGTGGTTTATCGATCACATCTAAGAAAATCATATTATGATTTTTCATTATATTCTTCAAAATAGTGGATAAATCTTCCTGTCATTCCTAAACTACTTGCTCGATTCCAACGATTTAAATGGTATTTAGTGTTGTTTTTAATCCTCTAGGTGATTCTGAAACCCATTTTAAAATCTAACCAGAACATCGAAAAAATGTCATGCCAGATACGTTTCAACATTTTCATATTCATATTGAAATTCTTGAAACGATACCCATATGCAAATTTTTCGAAGTTTTTGATAAAATTAAAGTTGGTTTTCAGTTCTACTTAGAGGACTTAAAACAAAACTCGAAACCATTTCAATATTCCAAATGAAGCAACTAGTTTAGAAATGACAACATAATGTATCGATCACTTCCAAGAAAATCATATAATTTTTCATGAAATTCTTGAAAATGGTGGATAAACAATCCCGTCATTTCCAAACTACTTGCTCGATTCGGATGATTTGAACGGTCTTCGGTGTTGTTTTTAATCCTCTAGGTGATTCTAAAAACTAATTTTAATTTAAACAAAAACTTCGAAAATTTTTCATATGGGGAACGTTTTAGCAATTTCAATATGAATACGCAAATGTTGAAACGTCTCTGGCATGAATTTTTTTCGAAATTTTTGTCAGATTTGAAAATGGTTTTCAGAACCATTTTGAGAACTCAAATCAACACCCAAAACCGTTTGAATTATCTAAATAAGGCAACTACTTCAGGAATGACAGCTTGGTCTATCTACCATTTTCAAGAATTTCATGAAAAATCATGTGATTTTCTTGAAAGTGGTCGATAAATGATGTTGTCATTTCTAAACTAGTTGCTCCATTTGGATGATTGAAACGGTTCCGAGTGTGGATTTAAGTCCACTAGGTGATTGTGAAAATCATTTTCAAATCTGACAAAAATTTCGAAGAAAATTCATGCCAGAGACGTTTTAACATTTGTATATTCATATTGAAATTGCTAAAACGTTCCCCATATGAAAATTTTTCGAAGTTTTTGTTAAAATTTAAATTGGTTTTCAGAATCACTTAAAGGACTAAAATCAACACTCGGAACCGTTTCAATAATCCAAATGAAGCAACTAGTTCAGAAATGCCAACATGGTTTATCGATCACTTTTAAGGAAATCATAGAATTTTTCATGAAATTCTTGAAAATGGTAGATAAACCATGTTGTCATTTCCAAACTATTTGCTTCATTTGGATGATTCAAACGGTTTTGAGTATTGATTTAAGTCCTCTATATGGTTGTGAAAACCATTTTAAAATCTGATAAGAATATCGAAAAAAGTTCATGCCAAAGACGTTTGAACATTTTCATATTCATATTGAAATTGCTAAAACGTTCCTCACATGAAAATTTTTCGAAGTTTTTGTTAAAATTATAATTGGTTGTCAGAACCATTTAGAAGACGTAAATCAATACTCAAGCCCGTTTAAATCATCCTAATGTAGCAAGTCGTTTGGAAATGACAGGAGTGTCTATTTAACATTTTCAAGAAAATCACATGATTTTTCATGAAATTCTTGAAAATGGTAGATAAACCAAGCTGTCATTTCTGAACTATTTGCTTCATGTTTATGATTGAAACGGTTTCGAGTGTTGATTTTAATCCTCTAAGTGGTTCTGAAAACCAATTTTAATTTTAGCAAAAACTTCGAAAGATTTTTGTATGAGGCACGTTTCAAGATTTTCATATTCATATTGAAATTGTGAAAACGGTCCTCATATGCAAATTTTTCGAATTTTTTGTTAAAATTAAAATTTGTTTTCAGAACCACTTAGAAGATTAAAATCAACAATTGAAACCGTTTCAATCATAAAAATAAAGCAACTAGTTCAGAAATAACAACTTGGTTTATCTACCATTTTCAAGAATTTAATGAAAAATTAGATCATTTTCTTGAAAGTTGTTTCTAAAAATTATCTTTTTTAATTATAATGCGCTAGCGTTTTTAAGAAACACCATTTTCTCGATTGATATTATTTTTAACCCTATCCAATGATTCCTAGAACATATTTCCATAATCCCCACATCAATTCCACTCACAGGTTTAACCGAGTTATTCTATATCAAAACTTCAGCACTAACTTGGCTGGAATTTTAGGTTATATTCCGGCGGACATCTAGTTAAACGAAATTTTGTTAAACTATCAAGTTGCAAAAGTAAACAAAACATTCTTGAGTATAATATAGTATTTTTTTTAATCAAGGCATTTTTTGTTTTCAACTGAATTGAACTTAAAGTTCAAGGACAAACAATTACGTTGATTCAAGATCTAATTCGATTTTTGTGTTTAGATCTTGTTGAAAGCTGCGATATCAACAAATTGGACAAAGTCCTCGAACTCTTGCCTCTTTTCTTGCAACAAGTCAATTGAAACCTTGTCATCGTCGATGACGCACATGATTTGCAACTTGTTGATGCCATAGCCGACTGGAACGAGTTTGGAGGCACCCCATAACAGACCGTCCATCTCGATGGTGCGGACACACTTTTCCATTTCTTTCATGTCGGTCTCGTCATCCCAAGGCTTCACGTCGACCAGGACGGACGATTTGGCAATGAGGGCGGGTTTCTTTGATTTCTTGGCAGAGTAGGCTGCTTCGGCGTCTTCTTCTTCGTCGTCTGATCCGAATAGATCTACTTCTATATTGGGTAAATAGAGATTTTTAAATTTAGATGCCAATTGGCAAGAACAGTGACATTCGAACTTACCATCAACGTCTTCAGCTACTGTGGGCTTGGCGCCAGCAGTTTGTGGAAGTGCCTGACCGCTCCATGCGGCTCTTTCGGCGGAGCTAAAGGACGCAATGTTTTATACCAACTGCAGACCACTAGTTTGCGATGCTGAGAAAGCTATCTTAATCAATTCATTGCTTTTTGGCATATTCCGCTGAGTTATTTGCGTGTTCTCAGGTGAAGAAAATATTTGCCCAGCAGCAGGCTGATTTGGGTGGCTGTTGTTAGGTTTGTTGTCTTTGGGCTCCTCCAACTGTTGAAAGTCCACCAGTTCTCCTCCTTTGCTTCTTCCAATAGTTGCACTTATTGTTGTGCTGTTTTTTAAATTATCAAAATTTATATTATTGTTATTTAGCTCGCGGGCTGTTGTTGAAGGGAAAACACTTTTTTTGCGGTCACTGCCGATGCTGTTCGTTGACGAAGTGGACGTCGATGTTGAAGACAATTAGTGGGTAGCTTGCACTATTTCTGGTTGTATTTAGTGTTTGTTCTATGCCAACAGAAGATTGTTTACAAATCGCCCGCACAATGAGTTTTATTAACAAAACTATGCCAAACGATGTTTAATTAAATGTTTGAACTAACGTGCAATTATACTTTTTCACACTTCCTTTATGGTTTTTAACCAAAATTTCACTACTTCCATAACTTGCGAAATTTTGCACACACAATAAAAAAAAAAGAATATGTAGGGAAAAACTTGTGTGCGGAGAAAAAACACCTTCGGTATTTTGCAATCGAAATTTACGCGATAACTTTATGATTTGCAGACGAAATTTAATTGAGAAAATTACACTAAAATCGGTGAAATACTTGTTTACTAATTAGCAGCATCGACCCGCACTTTTGTTTTTTTATGACATTTGTTTTTTTTTTATCGATTTGCTTACTTGTCAAAATGTTCACCTTTTGCTCAAATTTCTATATTCCGTGGTCAATGTTGGGCACTATACGCATTGAATTTCTAGGGTGCGCTTCTACTTTTGCTTGGAATTTCTTAGTTTTTAACAGAAATATACATAAATATTAAGGAATTTGTATCCGAAAAGCAATAAAATTAATATCTAATATAGTTTTTATTAATAAAGAGGTAAAAAAAGCAAAATTAATAAAAAAAATTTTGTATTTTAAAATTTTTGAATTTAACGGATTCCTTTTTTGAATATTCAAACGCACTTATTCAACTTTTTTGCGCATTGAGCAAAAACCCACAAAATTTGAACAAAGCTGTGTTGGTCCCCATTTAAAATGCATGGGGCAACTAACACATCTTTGGACTGTGGGTTTTTTCCTCTCAATTCAGCTTGTAGGGTTAAAGAGAGCAAACCCCCGAAGTCGTGACTCTAGGTAATATATTTCCTCTATGCTCGTGGTTGTGACTTTATGTTTAAGAAATGAAGTTATATAAATATTTTATAATTTTAGCTTTTAAAAGGATTTGTGTTTTTATATAAAAGGATTTGGGCTTTTATATATATATTTAGTAGAAGAACTACTTTTACTATATATGTATGTATGTACTCGTATGTACGAGTATCTAAGAAGACAAATAAAAAATTTAACTCTTTTGTTTGTTATTTTTTATAAGGATTCCATGATTGAAACATATCGAAAAATGTGGCGATTCATGGAAAACAGAAAACCCTCAGTTTTTACAACGACATATGAAGAAGGGATTAAACGTGTTCTTGAAGGAAACTACGCTTTCCTAATGGAATCAACAATGTTAGATTATATTGTACAAAGAGATTGCAATCTAACTCAAATCGGTGGTCTTCTTGATGCCAAAGGTAAGTTAGTTTAGTTCTTTCATAAAACATTTAATAGTTTTGAATTGGATAAATTATTAAGGCTACGGAATAGCAACACCAATGGGTTCTCCATGGCGTGATAAGATATCACTAACAATACTTGAACTTCAAGAAAAGGGAGAGATTCAAATGTTGTATGACAAATGGTGGAAAAATGCAGGTGAGACTTGTATGCGAAAGGACAAAAGCAAACAATCGAAAGCAAATGCTTTGGGACTTGATAATATAGGTAATTTTGACAAAAAGGATTGTTATTAAAATTCCCTGCCACCCATCCTACCATTCAACGATTTTTTTTAAAAGTTTCTAAATATAGTACTATAATATGTAATGGTTGAAGTGAAATTGTGTTATCTTATGATATCAAGCTCCCGTTCTACTTACAATTAAGTGTTCGCTTGTATCAGATTTGTAATTAGCGCCACTATTGCCATTGCGGCAAGCTCCATGGAACTGGGATCGTATCGTCTAAGAATAAAGCGATCGTTCGATTAATTGATTCTTATTTTGACATTTTGTTCCCTCTATCTTTGCTTCAATATAATTCTGTTCTTATCGTGCTCAAAAGCATCAGGGAGTAACATAATAGTATGGTAGTAGTAACATAATAATTTGTTGAACAGTTTGGGGTGCTATTTCAGTTTTAAAAATAAACTTCAATACGAAAAAGATTAATTGGGGCTCAATTTCATTTTTCTAAAAAAAAAAATCAAAACAAGTTGGGGCCTTATTTCATTTATTTTTGGGGGCATTTTTCATTTCGGTGGGGCTTAATTTCATTGGGGCATAATTTAATTAGGAAAAAAATACCCCTATTTGGGGCCTTATCTATTTGTTTCTTTTGGAGTCTAATTTCGCGGAGCCTGATAAAGACAGCTATCTTCAAAACGACAATCAAAAAATTGGCAATTAAATAGACATGTTAAGTCAATTTTATCCCTGGTCTATGGTCAGATCGGTTACCACACTTCCTTCATTTAGTACAGTTAAATGTTGAATTTTCGTTTCTTAATTGGGTAGGTTTTTTGTTACTTAATGGCATTTTTGTCTATGTGTGACTGTGACTTGTACATTTGAAAAATCAGGTTGCTACTTTTGATTCATTTAGTTTCTAAATGATTAGTTCTATCTTATCTGTAAAAGTAAAAGGCATAACTATATTATTCAAAAACTCACTTTAGCTGACCTCATAAGCTAACGAAAAGTAACATTGAAATAAAAAGAACGCGCTTTATGTTTGCTTACTCATTTTTCCTAAATTTCAGTTTCACTTAACCGAGTCCAGTTCCGGAGCGTTTTTGACTTAAGAAAACAAGCGAAATTGGCCGAAAACCTACAATTTAATTCGTAATTATAGTTGCAACTTATAAAATTCTTGTATTCGGCATCTTAGGACCACTTTTAAGTGCCCCTCGAACAGATATATTTCTATCTTGGAAGTTTTCTCATCACTAAATATCATGCTTTCAATCAACATTTCATTCCGAGTTACTCTATTTTTTAACTTTAAGAACTTTTAAACGATGCGACTTTTATTCTTGGATGTTTTTTGTGTCTCATTGGTTTACCTTTCTGTTTGAAAAACACTTTTAAACGTTGGAATGTTTTAATAATTGTGTTCTTTGACACTCATCTGCATTTTCACTGTATTTAATTTTAAATGAACGATGGATTGGGAATAAAACAAAAGAAAGGAGGATAAAAGTCCAATTTCTTCAACCGCAGAAATGTTGTGCACCCCCAGAATTGCATGTGCTTACATATATCTGTCGTTCATAAAAATCGCAGGATGAAATTGCATCGTTTAAAGGTGATAATTGTCTATCATGCTTTTCATTAATTAAAAATGTTTCGTTTTATTTTTCTCAAAAAGGAGGAGTTTTTGTGGTACTTGTTTGTGGACTCATAGTAGCAGTTTGCATGTCAATTTTTGAATTCCGTCAGCATAGTAAAAACATAGCTTCGAGGTCAGAAATTACTTCAAATACTGGTAGCAGTGAAGGGCACAATACAATTAATCGAATTGTTCAACTAACTATTTGCGAAGAGATGGCATCTGAGTTCTGTTTTGCTCTGCGATGCATGGGTCCCAGACAACGACCAGCGCTTAATCGGAAATGTTCGAAATGCACATCAATTACAGCATTTGATGAAAATGTCGATATGAATAAATCATATACAAAGGCCAGTATATACTCCTCAGTTCGGAGAAGATCACAGCGTGGTGATACAAAAATAAATGGCGATATCATTGATAACCAAAGTAATCAATCTGTGAGTAAATCTTCAAGCGACTCAAATTCAATTCCGATATTATTGAATTAAAAGCAACATGATCTAAAAAGGTAAGTTTTGCTGAGCTATGTTCCCCCACATTCTGGAGGCCCAAATCCGCTATCTAAAATGGGGTGTGTAGGTAAATAATACGTCGCAGATGCCCCAAAACTACCTCGGAGCTGATGAATAAATCTAAAAAATTCTTCCTGATGCTGTTTTAGGTTTTAAGTAGATATAATTCTTGTCTTTGGATTTAACATATAAAAAATTGATTGTATAGTATTTCTCGGATGTCATCAAACTTCATATCGGACGATATTGCTTTTATATAAAAGTAAATATAAAAGCATGGACCTAAGTAGAGCAAAATGTTGAAATGCATAAAATTGCAGTCTAATTTCTAGAAAGCATTTATGAAAACAAAGTTTAAAAATCGTTTTATTATAAAATTCATGTTTTATATAAGAAATTTCTTTAAGATTTTTCTAAAAAAAGTGAGATTTCAATTTTAAGTATTTAATAGATAATATATATTTATTTTAGAAAATAATTAAAAAAATGTTTGTATTATTTTAAACTCAAAAATGTACAGAAACGTTGGTCAAAATAGCCAAAGCATGGGGTTTTCGAAAAATTGAGCTAAAAAAAACGTTTCAACAACTTTTGGGGAGCTTTAGCATAAAAAGTTATCAAAATCTGTTGTACCGGTTCTCAAGCATTACCTAGCTTTAACTAAATGAAATTTTGTGAACTTTTTTTTTTAATCCGTGGAACAGTTTTTGAGAAAAAAAATTATAAAATTTCGAAAAAAATTCGTATGCAGGTACCGTTATTTTTGGTCTTAAAAAAAATGCTTGTGGACAAAATTGAAAACAGACACCTTCCTAGTTTAAAGAAAATCGACCGAGCCGTTGATAGACAGACAGACAGAATTGCGAGACCCTTATGTCGTTTTTATTTGGCAATCAGGAATCTCTCTCCGATCCGGAATCCCAACTGAACACTTTTTTTTATTCTGATGATTCTGAAGTTTTTTGTGATTGTATAGGTGAAACATCAAAAATACACTTCGCACAATTAGGATACAAAAAATCACAGCTTTTGAGTTTGATGTTCAAGTATATGAATGTGTGAGTGCTTCTGGTTTCGATTCTGATTTCAAATCCAGAGGCAAATTTCTCTTTTTTTCAGAATCAGAACTGTCATTTTTTGCCAAGGGAACACTTTCAGAAGAGTCCAGAAGTAATTTCCGCGAGCCATCAGGCTCATGATCTGATTATATTCTTGGCAGGTTTTCAAATCCTGCAGTCATTTATTGTACACGTTTAAATTTAAAAAAAAAAATCCCTAAACTTATTAGATGTTCTTTTGCATCTTTTAAATGCATTAAAACTGGATTTGTTCGACAAATTTTAAGCGTGTTAACGCATTACTGCTTTTTAAGAAGAGAAGGCGTAAGAACGTGTCAAAATATTGCATACACACAAATTAAATAATACGAACATATATGTATGTATGTATATACATATACTATCAATATCATGACTGGCTCACCTCTGAAACAACCTGATTCAGGTGAGTTAGAGAAAACTTTCTTAAACATCCATGAATACGTTTGAATTGGATACAAATAAAAAATGCTTGATTAGCTCAAAAAAGGAATTTTGTTTTTATTTATTTTTATCAAAACAAAGGTAAAAAAATGCTGAACTGGATGGGAGGGATATGCGGAATTATTGAAGCAAATTGCCAAGGAAAGAACTCAAAAGCACGAACAGGTTCAACAATTCTGCTAGCTTAAAGCGCAAATAGATGATGGATCACCAATCAGATTACGTATGTATAACCCGTGTAGCCATTAACGAATCCGATGAACCTTTACCTATGTTGTCCGAGGTAAGGTTGGACATGATGTGCAACTGAATCAAGGATGCTTGGCTCCGATCACGATTATCACCGAAAAGAACTCTATTCTTTATCCATCGGATAGTGCTTTTGTAGTTGGGGGCTATATAGAGACTTCCCATACAGTTATGAAAGCATCCCGTTGTATGCGCTGATTCTCAGGGATGCATGAACAACGTAAACATTGCCGATGAACGTTAGATCCAACTGGCAGTGATGCGGTGGCGTGCATACCGACATAACCAACACCATAAAGCCCACAATCCAAACATTATGTTAGTTGCTCCGTGCATTTTACATAGTATAGTATATTTTTTCTATGATGTTAATGATAGGTTTGTTCGTTGAGCCCTGAAGTCACCCTGGGGTTAACCTAAATCGTTTTTTGAAAAACCTGAAGTCAGTAAAAACCTGAGGTTAGTAAATTCTGTGTTTTTTTAGACCTAGGGTCGCTCTGAACTCGCCCTGAAGTAGACCTAGGTATGTATTTTGCTGTGGGGACTTCAGGTAACAAACGCACTGTTAAAAGTCACATGTTATTATTTGCAATTAAAAGTCATCATCAGATAAAATAGGTGCGTTTTATTATTCACAAATCTATCTGGATCCGGATCTGGATTAAGTTTTAACATGTATTACAAAAACAATTTGGGATCCTGTTTTCTATCGGCATCTATTTCAAAGATCCAAAAATTAGTTATTATACTTGCGAGTAGATGGTTTTTTATGGTAAGGTAGTGTAAGCTATAGTAGGTGCGTTTTATTATCCACAAATCTATCTGGATCCGGATCTGGATTAAGTTTTAACATGTATTACAAAAACAATTTGGGATCCTGTTTTCTATCGGGATCTATTTCAAAGATCCAAAAATTAGTTATTACAGTGGCGAGTAGATGGCTTTTTATGGTAAGGTAGTGTAAACTACAGTGTAAAGAAAAGCGACAAGAAATAATTTAAAATTTACAAATCCAAGGATAAAAAGAAACGGGCTTATAACACTGCTGTCACTAAGATCCGTATCGTTGCGCTTTGTGAGTTTTTTTTTCGGCAAAATTGTGATCTTACGATTTTTTTTGGAATTTTTTCAATTTTATGCGAGTGCTTTGATTTATTTTGTCTGTCCATTTCATTGTACAATTTTTGTTTACTGTTTTAATATTTAAATCTGTGCTTATGTTGTGCTGTGCTCTTATCTCTTCAACGTACTATACGCAAATGAACCAATAAATGCATGATCAATCATCAATCTAGCATATACACTACTTCAATGCAGGACGCTAGATTGAAAGAAAATCAAGATTTTGATTTTGCTTCAATCCAACATCCAATCTATACGTGTGCCTTTTTCACTAATACACTTGTACATGCTTGTCATGCATTTGAACAGTGTATATCCGGCATTAGACTGTAGTTTACACTACCTTATCATAAAAAGCCATCTACTCGCCAGAGTAAGAAATAATTTTTGGATCCTGGAAATAGATCCAGGTAGAGAACAAGATCCCCAATTGTTTTGCATGTTAAAAATTAACCCAGATCCGTAAAACTATCCAGAGTTGGAAAACTATCATCGTTATGTACGAGTATATACACCACAAGTGGAAAAGCAAAAATGTTGTATACCAAATAACATTACTATATACAGTCGTCGTTGGCAAAATTATTTGCACAACGTTAAATTTACACAACATTTCTTCATTGAAGCTTTATAACTCTTAAAATAAAAAAGATATTGTTAATATTTATTTTTATTAATAATGAATACATATTTTCAAAACGGTACATAAAATAACAAAATCTTACTTCTAACGGTTCATCTTAAAAACATAAAAACAAAAGTGGCAAAATTATTTGCACATCATCAGGTCTATCATGGTAACAGATCGGGGAATTCTACGAACGGGGAAAAGTTAAGATCGGGGATTATATTGTGTTCATGGTAACAGAATTGTAGAAGAAATATTGATGCATACCAACGCAGGTTGTTGACATTTATGTATATCTGTCAATTCCAAAATAAGCAGACGGTCGAATTGTATTTGGTTTGTTTTTTTCTTTTTGGTAAAAGAGTAAAACATAATTTCTGTATGAATAACAATAATAACAATTTATCTTAAATAAAAATGTTTAGTTACTCATCTTTTTGCACATTCATCATTTTTGCTAATTTAATTTTGCTTTTTCAGGCTGCGGGAAACTTTTCACTTATGATTTCTTGGCGGGCAAATCGGAAAGAAAAAAATCGTCGTGCAACGCATAAGAACGCGATTCGTTGCTTATATTTTGACAGCTTATCGTCATTCATCGCTTAAATTCTAAAATACCAACGCACATCATTTTTTTTCGTAATTTTCCCCGATTTGTGAATCGGAACGTTTACCATGATACAAATTTCGTACATTTTGTACAAATCGGGCAGATTTTTTCCCCGATCTGTTACCATGATAGACCTGCATATTAAATCGGCAAAATTATTTACACAAGTGCAATGAACTGCTTAGACTGTCTAACTTTGGTTTATTTACCCGACTAATCAATAGTAAACGGTGCAATTAGATATTTTTTTTTAGTTTGTTGTGATGTTGTCGTCGGGCAAGTTGTTAAAATGGTTAAAACTAATGAACTTTCAACAGAAAAGCGCGCGGTTATTGTTTCTGAGTTCCGATCTGGTGTTTCGGCAGCAATCATTTCAGCTAAATATCGCTGTGCCCAGAGAACATTTTATTACCTTATAGAAAAACAAAAAAAACTCATGGAAGTGTAAAAAATATTGCTGGTAGAGGAAGAAAAAGGGCCACAACCAAAAGGAAAGACACAAAAATTATCCCTTCCTTTAAAAGTAACCGCTGTTCAAAAGTTCAAAATGTCCTAAATAATTTGAACAAAGATCGTGAAAATGCTGTTAGTGAAAGGACGATACGAAGGAGGTAAAAAGAAAATAAAATAAACGCCTATGCCATTAAAAAAAAAGCCCCATATACCTACCTATCATGAAAAAATAAAATCCTCAGTCTAGAATTCGCTTGGGAGCATATCAATAAACCGCCGGCTTTTTGGAGAAGTGTACTTTGGACTGATGAGACTACTTGTTCGTTGAATGGTAACTATGGCCGAAAATTTTATTACTCCGATCGCAAATCAAAAAACAAATTACCCGTTACACAACTCACAAGGCATTCCAAAGGAGGTAAAATAATGATATGGGAATGCATATAATATTGTGGCGTAGGACCAATTGTTAGGTGCTCCAATCCTTTGACAAAGTCGCATTATTTGGAAACATTAAATGATGTTGCACTAGTGGCAGGGTCAATATTCATCGGGAGTAATTTTATCTTGCAAAAAGATAATGCTCCTATACATACGGCCCGGACAATAAGAACTTTTTTATCTGGGGTAGACCGAGAAGTTTTAAAATGGCCCCCACAGAGCCCTGATCTAAATGTCATCGAGAATGTTTGGCATCTTGTTAAATCGAAAATTCCTCAAGACATTGGAAGATCTTCAAATGAAACCTGGGAAGAGTTTATAACAGCTTGGAGTACAGTTCTGTCAGAACAGATTCAAAATTTGATAGACTCAATGCCAAGGCGCCTCGCTGCTGTTATTGCGGCAAAAGGAGGAAGCACAACTTACTAGGTAATGCTATTTTCATAACAACATTTCGTTTTATTTAAAAAAAAATTACTTTTTGACTTCCAGTGGTGTTAAATGCAGTAATTCAAACATGTGCAAATAATTATGCCGGTTTAATAATTTTGCCACTTTTGTTTTTATGTTTTTAAAATGAACCGTTGGAAGTTCGGATTTGTTATTTTACGTACCGTATTGAGAATATGTATTCATTATTAGTAAAAATAAATATAAACAAAATCTTTTTTATTTTGAAAGTTATAAGGCTTCAATGAAGAGAAGTTGTGTAAATTTTACGTTGTGCAAATAATTTTGCCAACGACTGTATGTATAAATAAAGTTTTAGAGTTATTTAACGACTGGTGATTTTTAAGGCAAAATAGACCCATTGAAACATTACTTTTGGGACACATCCACTTCCCTAGCTGATTTTATTTCCTTTAAATTATGGATTATTTTCTTCTTCGGCCCAAACATAATAAGAGCGAAAAAGTAAAGAATTTGTCTATAATTATGGAATAAGCGATTCAAAACTTTTGCCAAGCAATTCCATCTCTTACTTGAGGACGTTTTTTATATACCCTTCAAAAAAAGCCCTAACTGCTCGTCCTCTTTATCAGATCTACGAGCGTCTGGAATTGGTTTTCATTTGTTAATTACAACATTTTAGTATATAGTATAGTATAGTACAACAAATATAGACAAATATTTACTTGTTTTATTTATCGTAAATAAATTCGATAAAATAAATTTTTAACAAGAATACTTGCAGTTTTGCGACCTTCCATGTCTCTGTCGTGTGTAAATTTTTGAACGAGATATCGTCGTTTTTCTTTCTTAGTCGTCGTTTTATTTCGTCTTACAGAATGCAGAACGAAAGCGATCAACGACGATTGACGTTTACAGATGATAACAAAACGAGTGACAAAAGTTGGAAACGACTTATGGAATACAGATCGTGTCAGGTCGTATATTTCGCTGTCATTTACGCCATCGGTAATCTGGGTAAATATCTGCCTTATATCGCTTGAAAACAGGAAAAAGGTTTTGATTAGCACCCGTGTTGTAATGTGTTCTTACGTTCCATGTTCATATTTCCAAGTCGTTCGCTTTTGTGTTTCCGGTGTAATGGATATTCAAGGCTCCTTGCGGTTTTCTCAAAACCGAACATTTTTACGATCACCCAACGATGTCACTGCTCCCAAACCCGGAAGGTCCTTACTAAACCTTTCGACAATACGTCGAATAGTTCTATCTTAGTGACCTTTTTCAAGGATAGAGACAGGTCTATACCTGATAGCAAAAAGTTTGTTCTGTCTTCCATGAATTATTTCGTTGTAGAGTTTTCAAGTTTGATCTAATTTTTTGACCACAAATCGGAGCAATTCAAAACATTTATTTAATTCCTCTAATTAGGTTTTTTTAATTGTTTATTTTGTAATATTCGTTATCACATTTTAAAATTTGAATTTTATTGAAAAATTTTTCATTTATTTCAAAAACAAAAATTTAGCTTATAATTTCGAGTACAAAAATATATATACAATTTATTCTTAAAGTGCATTAATTTATTATCATTCAATCGTTATTTGATAATTATGTGAAATATCTCTTGAACTAAATATATTTACAGTTTTATCGTGTTTTTTATTTTATTTAAACTACATATTTCTAGGAAGCTTACAAAAAAAATAAAAAATATCTGCCTTATTTTTTTCTTTAAGCTTATATACACTAAAAATATTTCATTATCTAAATATAAAAATATAAAATTTTGTTTTTTTTTTGTTTTGTAAATACTTTCATATATATAATTCTTTTGTTTAAAACTTAAGGCATATTTAACAGACTAAGAGTCGATTCGAGCTTAATTTTAAAATTTGTTGATGTTATTTGTTTTTTTTTTATAACATAATTAATTCTTATAATGTAAATTTGTACAAGACCATTGAATATGTGTATAATCTATAGAAATATAATGGAGATGATCGACTTTTGTGCCAATAAGTGAGTGCACAACGATTTACTGTATTCATTGAGGAAAGTTGTTTTGTATACTTAATAATTTTCGTAAAAAGAGGAATGGTGTGATAATAAAATATGAGAGAACTATGTATATAATACGATTATGAGAGTTAGAGCGAATCTAAAAAGCAACAATTCTGAGATTTTTTTGTTTGGTTTAGTTGATAAAAAATTGGCTAGGTGGGTTGTTTGCTCTATGGGCAGAAAAAGACGAATGTAAAGTGCAGGTGTGTTAGATGGTGACTTGCTGAAATGAAAATATGATACATACATACATACTTATGTATAATTGGGTGAGATGTTGTGGGAAGGAATATAAAACTACCCGAAATTGATTGAAATTTGTATTTAAAAAAAAAATAATACATCAATACATATAATAAATTAGTTGGGTAGTGACTTTTTATTTTCACTCTGTTCAAACAAAGGCTCCAGTTCTTCTCTGTATGTCAATATGCACATTTTAGAAACTTTAAACCATAGCCAAACACCCTTCATTCACCATATTTTTCATTTAAAAAACGGAAAGATTTTGCTATTTTTGTAAACTTTCGTTTAAAGCCATTTTTACTCGCGCAGGTAAGGGATTTCAAGCGATTGATCGGTCAAGCTGTTTTCCGAGAATGGGGTAGTTTCGGTGCACAGCTTTTAACCTTTTAGTTGCTTATACAAATATACTATCACAAGAGCAAAAATTGGTCCAATTTTGTCGTTTCTTGGTCGACATCCACTTCTATATAACTTTACGTAACCAACAGCAAACATGTAAGAGCAATGTATCGCTATATCTGGCGATCAATGGCTTAAAATCTCTAACTCGCGTAAGTAAAAATCGATTCTGTCAAACCATAGCCTAATACGCAAATTTGAACATGAAATCTGTGTGGAAAAAGTGTCACAGAAAAATTCTGTTCTCTATAAATAAATTTTTACATTTCAAAAAATTTGGTTTCAAAATTTCTCGATTTTCATAAGATTAAGTGCATGTAAGGTAATTTATGTCAAACAATTATTTCTCACGTTAAATATTTACAGATAAGTGATGTACAGCTTGATAGAAAAATTTGATTTTTCACCTCTCGGCTAGTTTTTGGCTTAACTTTGTAGAAAATTTTGTATGGGAGCTTAAATTCTCTGAAAGTTTCTATGAATTAGTTTCTTCGAGTTAAAGGCAATGTCAAAAAATATCCGTTTTGACTAACAAAAGCTTTTTTTTTTAAATAATAAAATACTTTCAAAATAATTACTAATTTTTACAAACATACAAAATTAGCTATAATAAATTACAAATTTTTCTTAAAAATTAATAATTAGATGAATGAAATTCCAATTTTTTTAATTAATATAATACGCTATAAATCATTTCTAGTTTTTTTAAAAAATAAATAATTACTTGAAATAATTTACTAATTTTCCAAAAGGTATATGAAAATCATCATTTATTTATTTTTTAAATATCTTCTATTTCTTCTAAAATATGAAAAATTACCCGAGAAGTAAATAAAAAATCAAATGTTCAAAACAATGAAATTCATTCTTTGCTAAATTGCTAAAAAAAAACAACCTTAAATAGACTAATTTCATTTCTTAAACAAATTAAAATCATTGCGGGGCTTTAAAAAAAAATATTTTTAAAAATATTTAAGCAATTGTTTTAAGAAATAGTTTTGGTACCCCAATTTAAAATATTTATTAAAATACAGATAAGAATTGAATTTCAGAAAAATAATATTGAATTTTGTTTGTGCAGTGGCCCGACGCATGCATTAATTTAAAACGGATTATTCAAGAGAACTATACATGAAACGAGTTTATACAAGAACCGAATTCCCATGCACACACTTAAAACAAAACTGTCACTTCGATTCCATTTGAATTAAACCTTGCGATTCAGCGTTGTCATATACCTGAATCGAAATCTCAATCCACTCATACATATAAACGGAGTAAATATGGAATTATAGTAGGATAAAGGAAAATTTTCAGGCTGGCTTGCTGGAAGGGTTAAATTATTTATTGGTATTGGAATATTCCATTTATTGTTTGCACTTCAATTTATTTTCTATTAGTCAAACCTACGAGTATATCTTACTTCGCTGTGAGAAGGTTCCTTATGAAAAAATTGCAGATTCTTTAAAACGTCACTAGCGTTGCTTTCTTAGAAAAAAAGACTACATATAAATTAAAAATTTTCAATATAACATTGTTAATTCTTATCACATTAGTTTCGTGTTTTTGTTTTTAAACAACAAAAATTCAAATTTAATATTTTCATTCATATTTTTCTTGCAGTCACAGTCTATTTGATGCAGTCCACATTTTAAAATTTAAAGGTATTACAATTCAAGGTTTAGGAGTATAGAGTGCACATTAAGTTAACAAACTGGAAGGAGATGCGACAGTGTTAGAAATTTGTAGAAAAACTCTTGGAAATTGAGCCTACATATACTCGTAACAATTAATGATCGTTTTATGCAATTTAGACGTCGGTAATCATCGACAAATTTAACGTATAAGATTGGGTATGATGAGATCTCACTGACAAGCCCACCGTCATACCTGGGCGAAACGAAGGCAAATTGAGTAAAGGCCGTAAAAGCTATTTCAATGAATCTTATTCATAAACTCCACTTAAAGAAAACATATGGATTGACTACTTAATAAAAATTATTTCGGTTTAAGTGGAGTGATTAAATTTAATTCAATTGAAAACTCAAGTGACCTCAACTCCAACCTATTTCTTGATGTTTTATAAAAAAAAATATTTCGACCAAATTTATTAAAATTTGGAATAAAGGGTGTAAAACGAATGAATTAAAGTCTATAAATATGCTTTATAAAGAAATGATTATTAAAATAAATAAAAAGTGAACTACAAACACGGAAGAATTAATTATTTTCAAATATTTATATTGAACTCCAAATCTTGAAAGTTCTCTCATGTAAAATAAGTGTTTCAACACTTCCCACATTTGTGCACTAAGCCATAGATATTGACGCCTGGATCACAGGTATTTGCGTATATGGTATAGGGCTGAAGACGTAAAATATTAGTTTATTAATGATAAAACATAGGAGTCCGTTAGCTTCTACTAACATTCGAGAATAAAAGAAATATTTAAAAAATGCTTGCAACATAGAAACGTCATTTTTCCGTTACTTGAATGTTAAGAGGAGAGGCACTAAGTTAACCCGCATCGGTTCGGAGAGGAATTTTATCAATGTGCATGGAAAAGTTCAGTCTTTTTTTAATGTTTTTTCTTATAACAGATTTATAACTCAACTTTCGGTTTGAAAATATTTTTAAAAAAATAGTCACTGTATCAAATAACATGTCCACCGCATTAAATATATGGGAAAATCTTTCTTCAAAGTGGTCAACCAAGAGAGCGACCGATGCCAACTAAGGTAATAAGTATATTTTTTTTTTTTTTTGGGAACTTTATTTTTTAAATATCAACAAATAGCATTTATGATGATTTTAATTAATTTTAAAGCATTGTTGAATTCCAAAATTAAAAACTCAGTTTTTTTTAAATCTGTATAATCACTACCCTCAGTCTACGTAAATTTAGTAAAAGATACAGTCCAAGTTCATTTTAAAGTCATAACGGACAAAACGTTTAAAAATCATTAAACCAAATTAAATTCGAGTGTTAGTAGATAATTCTTTTCTAAAAAAAAATATATTTTTATGTCTACAAAATATCAGCCTTGTTTATGCGATATTTTTTGTGAATATGTGTTCTTATATATACAAATTTTATTTTCACTTTCCAAAATGCAAAAGTTGAAAAAGTTATTGCTCCAAACCCTCCTCTAAAAATTTTAAAGCCGTTTAAAATGGACATATGTAATAGGGGAGGCGGTTTTCACGCACAGAAATATATTTTTATCATTAAAATATTTTATTACAAATAGTTGTTTAGGTGAAAAATATAATTCTGCCTCTGCGCCTATATATTATATATTAGGTCAAAAACCCCCGGTCGCAATTTTTCCTGACCGTTTTGATACAGATTTTCCCATACACATTTATGTATGTTAATGTTTGCACTTACTAGTTAATGCCTGGATTTGTTTTATTTCAAATCAAACTAATTCTGAGTATTAATACCCCTCCCGTCCCGTAAAAAAAAAACAATCTCAATTAAATGTATGTTCGTTTAACTTTCGTCAACGTTGAAGTCTTACATGGAATTTCTTTTTCTAAATTTTCTGTTGAATTTTTACATTCATGACTACGATCCTTGTCTCCCACGAAATCTTGATCGATATTATCTTTTTTATTATTACAAGGCACTGTTGAAAATGCATTTGAGTTTACTAAAAGATTTACATCTTTTCCGCTATTTCGATTTGTAAATGGTCGAGGTTTTCTGCGAAGATAAAAGTTTTGATTTACTATTTAAATTTTTTTTTTTTTTCACTCACGGATTTAATTGATTCCTATGTTCAGCATGAAATGCAGATGTTTTGCATATACGACGAGATGCAAACCCAACGACAATCCCGAATACAAAAACAGATGTGAGTGCTATGAGAATGAGAATCCAATAGAAACTTTTTCCAGCTAACTGCAAACGTTTTTCTTCGCTAAGACTGTCACTATCCATGTTTAATGAGTCTTAAAAAAATGTGTTATTATTTTATATATATAAACCTTTTTATATCATGGTACCTGGTACAGAGTTCAATAGGTTTTTAGAATCAACCGATGTAAGAGTTATTTTATTTTCATTGTGAAAAGTCGAAATGATAAAACCATCATCATTCCCTTCTTCCATACTAGGTTTTCCCTTGCCAACTTCATAACTATCCGAGCCACCTTCAAATGAAGGCAACTTGCCAACACCTGAAACAGTTCCTCTCGTTGATTGCGACACAAATGGACCATGTCGTGGGTCGACACGATTTCCAACATCACCATACTTTTGACATATTCTCGCTGTGTTTTTGGCACTTGTGTTAAGACTTTGAATAAAACTTTCCATCATAATAGGAGTTAGATTTCGAGCATTAGCGAGTGCTTTACATTCATGATTATGCACATCCCACACACAACTGGGATCTTGCAAATTAATGCAGTCTTCACAACGTTGTATATTAGCACAGTGATAAAGTCGAACTGATGTAACATCACCATCAGAAACTACAATGAGTGTTTCGGTTTTGCGGGCGATAAATAGTTCTCGAACAGGGATTCCTTGGGGAAGGGCTTGTGTCTCGAATATAATCACCGTTTGCAGACGTCCATGATTGTCCACAGATGGCGAGATGTTGATGAACTTTATAACTCTTCCGTTATCTATGAGAAAAAATAGACTATTACCCAGAAAAAAGATAAATTGTTTTTGTTAATTGTTTCTACCTGTTCCTGCATATATGACATTATAAACCGTCTTATCCAAAGCAGAAACATTGGGATCGATTACTATGGAAGTCAGGCGATGATCCATTGTGACCTTTGTTAATAATGGACGCCCATAATGTGCTGGTACAGCTGTTTCCATTAAGGGATGATTTTTAACGAAATTTACAGAAGTACTTGATAGGGTACGCGAATCATCAACACACAAGCCCGGCCGTGGTTCGGGAACATTTTCAGAATGAATCGGTAACCAATTGGAATTACTATCTTTTTGTGATTTAAATCGTCCTTCAAAAGCTGCCAGTATTTCATCGAGCGAGAATGCACATATTGCTGACCCAGGTATTGCATTTATTGAAGTCGTGAATACTGCATAAATTAAATCAATCCCATTTTCGATACCTTCGGCTGCTTCTATTATGCCACTTGTTGCCTCTAAAAAAATTATGAATTTAAAGAAAGCATAGAAGTTTTTAATGGAAAAGTTAAAAATAAGACTACTTTTATATATCGCATGCTTAATGGAATACTGACCTAACTCAAAAACACGATTTTTGGGAAGTTGCAAAAAAAGATCTTGCTATGAGGATTTGTCCTACTTATTGACGGATAAAATTAAAACTAATTCATGAATTAATCATGAATACTGGTATTCTTAAAGTATGATAAACTATTCATGAGATATGAGGCTTGCAAAAGCCTGTATCTGTACGTAACTCAATTTTGACCTATCTTCTAATGGGTCAGTATTCCATTAAGCATGCGATATGTTCAATCGTTATACATTCAAATCTTGACTTTCCGAGGTTTTACATTGCTTCAAAATATACTCGACTTTGTTTAGTGATTCAATCAAATAAAACAATGAATTTCAAAACCCAATTTTTTGTGAAAAATTACTAAAAATTCTCTTAAATTTCTGAGTTCTGAAAACGTAGTTTTTTAAATTTTTGATAACAAATGTAGTGAATACGTTCCGGTTTTATAGTTTTTTCACAGCAAATAACCCGACCATCCGACTTTGACGTAGAGCTGGTTAATTTTGCATTTATATTTTAAAGTTAAAATTTTTAAAATTAAAAAGGAATATTTTAATATTAAAAAGGAATATTTTAAAATTAAAAAGGAACTAGCGTTGTGCATATTTGAATCCTGAAAATGAGTTTTTTTAGTTAAATTAATTTTCTTACGTATTTCGTCAAAATAAAACGGGTACTCTCCAGGCACAGAACAATTAAGTCTCGTTTTCAAAAATGATGTCCAACTCTTCGATAATGTATAAGGTCCACCTCTATCATTTTTGCAAACTCTTCCCACTCTTGAGTAGATTGCCTGTGAAAAAGTAAAAGCAAAATGGAAATCGAAACTACAAAAGAAATGGAATCGACTAGATAAATGCCAATTTATAACAGTACCGCAGGACCGGGGATTCTACGTTTAGGTATCCAGAGCCGAACGAAGCGTGTTAATACGCTCAGTAATTTAATGGCGATAAACTGTTAGAAACTGAAATTTCTATGGTCTCGCCCCACGCAAATAATTGAGTTTACTTCGGGCTATCAGTTTTTTCAGACCGTTCGAAGTTTAAAGTTAAAGAGAAGAGTAATTTACCTTTCCACAATTCATGTATTCCATTGAGATTTCTCGAAAAAAGAAAAACACATAGCCATTCCTTTCAACAGCCCCCACAAAATCCGGTTGATTTAATTGCTTCAAATCATATTGTTCAGTACGTAGATTTTCTCGATATATTAAAGGATCGCTGCCAGAAAAATCAGCAACAGTCGCCGAATATAGCTGGCTTCCCGTATAAACATAGGTGCTATTATGTGTTGGACTGTACGGACATAGTCCTTGAGCTTCGACATCTTTAATTAAGTCGAATGTCTGGTCGCCGGTTATTGTGTAATGACGACATCGCGGTTTATATGAATTTGTGCCGCAAATCATTATTTGCCCATCATTTGTTCGAGCGAAAACTCGAATGTAATTCTGACAATCTTGATCGCGTTTTCCCTTGAGAGCACATAGTTCGCGATCGGCAGCCGATGATTCCCATTCGATTCTGTAATTCTCACGTAGCCCATCGAAAGAGATGTTGAAAATAGCATTTTTTGCTCCAAGGAGAAGCGTCGTCTGGTCATAGTCAAGAATTTTAAAAAAATCCGTACGATTTCCAAAATATCTAAAGACGAAATCTTGTTCTACAAAGAAAAAAAAATATACGAAGATTTAAATAAACTTCTTGTTTGTTTCTCTAGACAATACTTACTAGGTGTTAATTTTGGACGTAAATCTGGTGCCCATGCTGACAGACTTGTAGAAAGTATAATCACTAGAAATGTATATCTTAATAGCGTACTTAGCACTATGCTGTTTTTGTTAACTATTTTTTCAAATTGATGCATTTTTTACTTTTTGAAAAGTTTATATAAGAGTAAGATTTTTTGTACAAAATGTATTCTGCTGCTGACTTTTCTTTACCAGCCAAGGCCTAGATTTATTTATTAACAGATGTTTTATAAGATAGACAAATTTGGTATTGTCTTAACTTCATGTTGATGCGTCTTGATTTAAAAATAAACTAAAAATCAGTTTTTATCCAACGGATAGTAGATAAGCTTCGTCATCGGTTACATTTTCTGAAGAAAAAACAGTAAAAGTATTTGTATTAGAAATAATGTTATTTGTACGATTTTTGATATAAAATAATAACTTTTTAGTGATATTTCATTAAAAGAGTATTTTTCATTAAAGTTCTCGGAAATACAAACACAGTAAGGGCATAACAGCTCGTAGCGACTTAACCTAGGGACTAACAACTC
Source organism: Chrysotoxum bicinctum (assembly GCA_911387755.1). NCBI lineage: Eukaryota > Metazoa > Arthropoda > Insecta > Diptera > Syrphidae > Chrysotoxum > Chrysotoxum bicinctum. Next base: position 10,570,486 of record OU426991.1, on the reverse strand, counting down.
TCAATCATTCCTGTGTACTTGTTAACAGGAACGGAGGGGACTTCCAATTTGTTGCCGATTCCAAATAGGTTATGGGCAGAATTTTTTTTTTTTTTTTTAATTGTTTTTATTAGTTTTGAAAACTCTTAATTCTATTTGTACAATTGCTTACAAAATATTAGTTTTCAATAAGAAGTTGTTTTTAATTTAAATAAATTTAAGTTAACCAAATTTTTCACATCAGTCGGAAGATTTCCTCTTCAACACATTTTTGCAGCGGCTGAGAATCAAACCCAAAACCCTCTGCATGACAGTCCGACGCACTAACCATTATGCCAAGGGGCACTAAGTGTAATTGACTAACGATGTCGAAAAACATATTTCAGGCGGGATTGGTTTTGGAGATCTGAAAATTGAAGAACTATTCTACGGCGATAAGATAGTAATTTTGTCTGAGAATTCGGGTCTGCGAAATGTGGAATCTTAAAAACAATTCATCCAAATTTTGTATCATAATTTTTTAGACTTTGGAAAGAACTGCATATCTGATGCACTCTTATGCACTATTGCTCCCACTAGAGCATGTAAGACGTTCACATTTGTAAATAACTACTAAAGGCCTATCTAATTATGCTAATTATTTTTTGTTATCAATCACACCCAAAAATTGCTGTGGGCTCTTAGTCTATAAGTATTTTGTTTGGTATGGAATTTGATTAACAATTATTGTACTATTATGTTTTTTAAAAAGTTCCGTCAGAAAACAATTTCTCGCATACTAAAAATCGCATCGTATTCAACGAAAAAGCAATTGGTAAAAATGAAATAAAATGAACAAAATTAAATTGTGTCTACGTATTATGGCTTTAATAGTAAGAGCAAACATTAATTATGGAACACAACGTCGTTGAAGTGGCTGGTTGAACCTTGTAAGTGAATAATCCGAGATCTTTGTGCAGAATTCTCCCCAGGCTAGTGCGTGAAATGTTGTCCGCTAGCATACCAGTCTCAGGAAATTTGCACAAACTTGCGTACAGCAGCCGCGGTGGGTGCCAAAACTTCTTTTCAAAAAACGCACTGTTTGAGCTACACAGCAGTCACTTTAGAAATAACTTTTCAATATTTCCCAATGTTGGTTCAAGCGCGAGTGGGAAACAGCTGTCAGTGTCAAAATAACCTATGATTTAAAAAGAAACCACTAGATGGCCCGCGCTGTGGTTTTTCTCTTTTCTACGGTATACATTTTATATAAATCGGTCAAAAATTTGTTGAGACAAAACGATGTTTTTGAAAAAAAGGGACTTTCGTTGCTCCGGAATGAGGCAAAAATACTTTTAAAAAAATTTTGGAGTTGTATATTGAAAATTGAAAAGCCCAAAATCAATTAGGAGCCAGTTATAGCTATCATTGAAATGCATCATTGAAAAATTTGATTTCAATTTTTAAGACGATTAAACAAACTATAATGGCTTTAATTAGTATCAAAATGAAGCTAACGAGTTCTAGAATTTGTTTTACTCTTAAAAATACAAAATTCTGATTTAAAATTTCTTTCAAATACGCTGATAGAATAGATAATGGGTGGTATGCAGAAGCCATTTGCTCAGTCTCATGAGAATGAGCTCCAGAGGTAACAGAATAATGAAACTAAAATTATAGGAAAAAGTACAATGGGATTTGTTTAATAGATATGGAGGCTCACAAAATCCAAATCCTGTACTTAATAGACTTGTAGGTCAGAAAATATTTTTTAGAGCACATTTAATTACTACTTCATTACAACAATTTGTACACGTATAGTTAGTGTAGCCATTAGTCCGGACGAATCATCTAATTCCGTTGCAAGCGCAACGCAAATTTTAATAACACTCGAAGAAAAAGAAAACATGAAAATGTTGAATGAGAAGTTCAATCGAGGTAGATGAAACAGATAAATTTTCTCACCCCAATGTTTTGCTTAAGCAAAATTTAGTTTTGACAAAGAAATTAAAACTCTTGGGAAAAAAACTTGCATCACGTGAAATTTATTGAAGTTCCTCTTCATAATTTTTTTTTTCACTAGGTTTTTTGTGTACAAAATATATTGAACGGTTTTGGTTTAACAAAAGTAGCGCAATTTCATTTATCTTTCTCTGAAATTTAATTGAATGATTTTTTTATTTACTATTTTGTCTACAACTTCTACAATTACTTTTGATGCTGAAATCTTCGACAATTCAACTTTGGAAACCAACATCTACGAAGCGTAAGAAAACCATCATACAGCGTTATAACGCGGCTAATCCGAAAAGTTTAAAATGTCTATTGTGAACAACCGCGAAAACCTTAAAAGTTATGTATTTAATATTGTCAATTACATTATTATTTATCTTAATACTATTAATAAAAACTTAATTAAACCGATTGGCTAGTTAATTGTAATCTGTTATAAATTCCCCGTCAAATTCAATTTTTTTATTTCCCTTTTTTCATGCAGCACTTATGATTTTAGGGTTTTCCACATAGTTTTATTATTATTTATACCTATTCATATTTATTTATTTATTACCGTCTTTCAGGTTACAAGACCTTTTTTTGCGAGATTAAGTTTTTTAGAGTAAATATTACGAACATTTACAAAGTCATACTAGTCATCAAAACTAGGTACTTGTGAAGACAGCTTTTCTTTTAGCATTACTTTTTTGATGTTTAAGTTTATTTAAACGTTGATTAAACCACGAAATTTCCTTATGGCTCCAATGGTTTTAAACTGATTTAGTACGATATAAATTTTATTTTGAAATGTTTTAGCACATTCGTGAATATCAGTTACACTATGAAAACATATTTCAACTTGTTCAAACGCTGTCAATAAGTTTGCTTTACTATACTTTAACACCTGCACTTTATTAGATTTAGGTTTTGAGCACAGTTTTTACTTAATCGCAAGCTTTAAGCAAATATCTTCATGATCTGCGATATTAAAATGACCATCAATGTTTGCTATTAATTGAAATAATAGGGTCAGAATTGCGGTCAACAAAATGGCTTGGTCGCTATTTTTCATGGTTGATACATTTTAAAATAGCTTTGTATATTCTCTTCTCAAATAAAAAACGAACTGTGAGAAGTAAAATTTTGTCCTTGGTTTTATGGACAGTCATTTAATTTATTATAGTTTCTTTGTGATTTCTTTCTAAATGTTTTTAATTTTTTATGTAATTTTTTATAACAAATCAACAAACAATTGTGTTCTCCGCCTCTTATCAAGACGAAAAAAATGCATCAAATTCATTTTATTTAAAAAATATACCGTTAAGAAAAAAATGGATTTCAACTATAGTCTGTTCAACAAAAATTGTCAGTAAAGCTCTCACAGGGTTTCCGTAGTTTACATTATAAATCACCAACACTCAACATACTCAACTTCATAAAATTTGTTCTCAAAAGCTTCAAATCCCAAAAGCTCTTTAATAAAATACAAATGTAAATACTTAAATACTGTAAAACAAGTATCGCCCTATGTCGAAATTCGACACCATTGATCACACTCTGGAAATGAATGCTCACTCAAATACAAGCTAGCTTATTTGGTTTTAGAAAAATGATATAAGAAAATATATAATAATAATTTATTATAAATTTAAAAGAAATTGCAAAAAAAAAAAAAAATAAACAAAACAGATAAAGTAGATGAACAAAATATTCATTGTTTTATTGAGCAATTATACAAAAAAAAAAGATTTTAATATTTGAGTTTAACTCAATTCTATCATGCGTATTATATAATATCAAACGAAATACATACGTGAGCCTTTCAATCCACACATATACATCAACAATCTACTGCAGGAACTAGAACTGCAATGATGTAGAAATGAAAACTCATTTCTAACAGCAAGTCTATACGCTAATTATTGTAACATTTTCACTCGATTGCTATGAACGTTCGCTATTGGTTGAATTGCTTGTTATATTACGAGTGGATATGGTTTATATCCACGTGCCACCCTGTATCACCATTCGGAATCGGATATACCAAAGGATCTAAAGAAGAATCTAACACAGATATACTTCGAACGTCTCCAGTTGTATTATGGAAAGCAACAATAGCCGTGTTTTTTTGGAAAAGTTATCCGTAGTACAGTAAGATTTTATATGAATAACAAATACAACATCCGCAGTAGGATCACTGCCGATAAAAGGAGAAGTGAAATCCTGCTGCGGATAGAGATTTGACGTTTATTCGAGTATTGGCAGTGATCCTACTGCGCATGTTGTATTTGTTATTCATATAAACATTTTATAAATATAAAACATGGATTTAATGAGATAAAAATGTTCAAATGTATGGAACTGCCGTCTGATTAATCCTTAATCCTTTTAATATTAAAGTAATTTTTTATATAACAAATTTCCTTAAAATTTTTCGCGAAGAAAATTTGGGATGCCAAATTTTGAGTATTTAGTAGTATAGATTTTAGAAATATGTAGTTTCAAAAAATAAGTGTTCACGCGTTTTAAAGATATTGGTTTTTCAAAAAAAAAACTTTTGAATATTTTATAGGTAGGTATACAATATTATTTTAAACTTAAGGGGGCTCCTGCTTAAAAATGTTTGGTTAAAATCGTTAGAGCCGTTGATGAGAAAGTCAAAAAATCAAAGAACGGTTTTATGAAAGGTATACCGTTAGTAACATTTTGCCCCAAATTTTTTTTTGACCAAAATGTAGTCCATGTCAATAATATGACACCTAATTTTTTTTATTAAAATCGTTAGAGCCGTTTTCGAGATAAATAAGACTATTTATTACGGGTGTATGAGGGATATCGTTAGTTTTGGAGCTAAAAAAAATTAATTTCCCCTCCAGAGAATCACCGAAGACCCTTAAGTACCGAGTTTGAAGAAAATAGGTCCAGTGGCTTAGGATCTACAGTGTTGGCCAAAACATTAGCAACTAAAACTACCTCCATCATTATGTATGTCTTTCAAAAATGAGTAACTAAAACAAACCATGTTAGTTTTTTTTCTAAAATTTAATACATTATGTATGTACTTCTGAATAGACATCAAGAGAAATTAGTTTTCAAAACGGTTCATTAAATATGATATAAGTAGGACAGTGAACCCAATTTTTTGCTGGTCAAAACAAAAGCAACTTTTTATTACTACCTCTCTTTTTCTTATTAATAAATAGAAGTTAGACTGTTAACTAAAAAATTCATTGCTCATAGTAAAGGTGTTGGCAAAAAAGTGCAGTAGAATCTACAGTCATGGAAAAAATAATAGAAACAAGCTTCTTCTGTGCCGTTTTTTAAAAACAAAAAGCTTATTGGAAGGAATTGAAAATTAAAAATACATACAATAAGTCTCTATAAAGTTTAAAATATACACAATATTAAATTTATTAATAAAAAGAAAAATTAGTAATGAGAAAAATTAAAATTAATATTAACAGCCATTTTACCCTGGAAAAAATAATAGAAACAATATTAACATTGTGTTTTTCTTTTTGGTAAAGAGAAACTTAACAGTTAAATTGGTTCATATTCGTTTAGTACTTGGTCTTTGCACCTTTATTTTTAATGACGCCTTCACATCTCCGCCCCATGGTTGAACCAACTTGGCGCATGTCTCGGAAGGTATGGAATACCATACATTTTGTATTATAGACCACAGTTCTTCCTTATTCATGGCTCTGATGTTTCCAATTTTCCTCTTAAGTATGCCCCACAGGTGTTCTATGGGATTAAGATCCGGGGACTGCGATGGCCACTCCATAACATTTATTTTATTTTTGTTAAAGTATTCCTTAGCCAATTTTGAGGAGTGCTTAGAGTCGTTATTCTGCATGAATTCCAATTTAATTGACATGTTTTCTTCGGCAAATGGCAGCATAACTTCATTTATGATTCGGACGTAGTCAATAGCACACATTCTGTCTTTTATCCAAAAAATTGGACCAACCCCAGATGTTGAGAAGCACCCCCAAATCATGATATTTCCTCCACCATGTTTAACAGTCTTTTTTGTGTACCTTGGATCGAATTCTGCGTTCTTAGGTCGTCTGACATACATTTTGCCATCGGAACCAGATAAATTTATCTTTGTATTTATTTGCAAAAGTCATTCTCTGCAGAATATTTTTCTTGCTCAAGAATGGTACTTTTCTGGGACCCCTTCCAGGAAGCCTTGCTTTCATTAGTCGGTTTCTTATTGTACGACTTGAAACAGGCGCATTTAGTTCAATTTTCAAGTTGTTTGAAGAAGAAAAAGGCTTTTTTTTACACAGTCGTACCAATATGTTATCAAACCGCTTTGAGGTCTATCGTTTTCTGTCTCTTGTTTCTAGCTTTGGACTTGAATGGAGAGCTGTAAATATCTTCTTTTTTGAACAATTTAATGCTTGTGCTATTTCTTCCATAGTTTTCCCATTTTTTTTCTGAAGTTTTTTATCAAATTGCGCTCAGTAATAGTACAATGCAGTCCACGACCCATTTTTATAAAATTTTAAAATAACTGTTATATTTTGTTTTATTAAAACGACTGAAACACGTGCAAAACTAATAAACAAACTATAAAACGTCTATTTCAATAAAAATAAAAACGAAATTTAAGTCAAATTGAGAATCAAAGTACCTTGTTTCTATTATTTTTTCCAGGCGAAATTATCACTTAGCTCATTTTTTTGACCGTTAAGTCCAAAAAAAGAGCTAATGGCAACAAACGGCTGCACCATTTCAAAGTCATGCTAATAGGTGTAATTAATATAAAAAAATTAGAACCGAGTAAGACGTAATTGTATGTAGTTATTAATGGTTGATCATTATGTAAAGCTTTGTTTCTATTATTTTTTCCATCACTTTATTTATTAGGTATTATTCAGTTCACGAGCAAGCTAATCAGTGTTCTTAGCTAACGTTTGTAAAATGGCCCGAAACAAATACTCTAACGAAATAAAAAAAAAATTATAAAAGAATATAAAAGTGGAAAGTCAAATTAATTTATCGGAAAAATATTCAGAACAGAAGATTCTGCTATAATAAAATCAATCAAAAAAGACCCTTTTATATCATCGCGAGAAATAAGAGTCCAATTCGACCTGGGCGGAAGCGCGAGAACAATCCGGAGACGAGCTGTTGATGGTGGACTAAAGTCCTTGAAAGCTGTAAAAAAGCCTTTTGTTTCAACCAAATCAACTGGACCTTTAGAAAATGGAGGAATGTACTCTTTTCGGACGAGTCCAAATTCAATTTCAAGGGCTCCGATGGTTTCTGTCGTGTTCGCAGACCAGCCAAAGAGGCACTTAATTCACGTTACACCAAAGCTACTGTAAAACGTGGAGGAGGAAACGTAATGGTGTGAAGATATTTTTCAGGGCATGGACTGGGACCGATTCACCAAATAGATGTTACAATAGATCGTTTTATGTACCGTGACATTTTACAAAGTGTAATGCTGCCACACGCTGAGGATCACTTGCCTCTGAAATAGATATTTCAGCAGGACAATGACCCAAAGCACACGTCCAATACGGTTAAGATGTGGGTTTCAAGTTACAATGGGCAGCACAGTCCCCAGATCTCAATCCCATAGCAAATCTATGGGAAATTGTAGATCGACGAATTGTAAGGACTAATTGCAAAAATAAAAGTGATCTCTTTGAACAAATTAAATTGGCTTGGGAAAGTATCCCAAACAGCATAATAAACAATTTAATTGACTCCATGCCTCGAAGATGTGCTGAAGTGATAAAAACAAGGGGTTTGCTACCAAATACTAGCAATATTTTATATAGTTTAAAAAAAATATGTATTTGTTAAAAGTTGCTTTTGTTTTGACCAGCCTAATATTGAACTAATTGTACTAATTTTGTAATATTTAATGAACTACTACAAAAACCATTTTATTTTATTTTCCACTAGAAACTGTAAATATTTATTTAAATTTTAAAAACAAAAATATACCATGATAGATTCTTAAATTTGTTTTTTTATTACTTAATAATGGAGGCAATTAAAGTTGCTTTTGTTTTGGCCAACACTGTAGATCGAGGTACAGATATACAAACAGACAGACGGAATTGTCGGACCCAATTTATTCGTCCTCGCTATTATCGTAATGTCAACTTTGATCAAAATCTCGAGTTCGATTTTTTTTGCCAAATGCAGAACTTGCCCTATAGTACCTATTTACATATTTCGCAACTAAAAATTGAATACCAGGGCCTACTGACTTCAAACACTCGACAAGAATGAAGAGGACATACAAATTTCTGACGAATCCGTACGTCTGGTACGAGAAGCACTCTTGCTGACAAGAGATACCCCTGGAGAATTTGTCACTTACTCGCAACAGGCAGTACCCAAAAAAAAAAAACAGTTTTTGTTGGGGAACGAACCCAAACCTTCGTGACAATCCATTACGCAACGGGAAACTAGCTTCGAACTAACTTAAGAGAATAAACTTTAGATGAAACAACAGCCTTAAGTGTGCTACCACCAAATTTATAGAGTCCGAATTTTTTTATTTTATTTTATTTTCATATTTGTACAAATCCTATCTCTGATGTTTTCCTTTGGATCTATAAAACAATTGCAACTCAGTTAGCGTTTCTACAAAGCCATACAATGAAATAAAAATGCATTTTTTTAAACTGAATCAGTCAAAAGTTTTTGCTTTTTAGCTTATTCATTCATTTTCCTCTAATCATTTTGATTCTGATTAAAAAGATTTAGTATGTGTAGTTGACCGAGAAAAAAAAAACAAAAAGACAAGCTACACCTCGCGACACACCTGCTACTCGACGTAATAACTTCTGTTATTTTTTATTTCTTTGTAATAAAGAAAAAAAAAACAAGAAATAAACAAAGCAACAACAACTTTAAACCTACATCGATTTCAATTAAAATATAAAGAAAAGCAACAAACAAAAATACGACAAAACTAATGGCAAACACATTATGTAGTTTGGTATAAGAGAAAATAAGTTAAAAGAAATATATCTGGTCTTACCACTTTTTGTAGGGACTGTTGCTATAATTGCCTTTGGATATCATGATGTTTACAATGGTGGGCGGGTCGAGGAGAGCAGGCAACAGGCTGAGGCAGCCGAAGTAGGGATAGACTTTGTTGGTTTTGTATATTATGTCCTAACTTTATTTCCAATAAAAACTCAATTTCATTTACACTTTTTCCAGAAAACGGAATAATTTTGATTTTCCGATTGAACCACACCAAACACAAATACTAATTTACAATCCTTTTTTAAATATTTGTTGCAAGTAGGCGTTTGCTTCTAATTGTGGTATTTTGATGACGACAACGACAGCAAAAAAAAACAGGAAAACAAAAGTAATACACAATTATCCGTTGTATTTGATGTTTTATATTTGTTTAAACCGTTCTAAATATGATAATAAAATGCTTTTTTGATAAAACATATAAATGTGTATTTTGTATAGATGAATCATATAAAATTAAAATAACTAAAACAAAATGTTTATGGAAAAACAATTGAACGACGACGCGCGACGTCGTTACTACTTTCGATAAAATAATCGGAATTAACGTGAACGTGAATAATAAAATACATCTACTACACCAAGCAAAGATATTTCGTACAAAGTTAGGAATTCTCGACTGTCATGCATTGCTGTTTGCTAGCGAGCAGTAAGACAGCCAATTCATATAATTGCAAGAGTGTGTGTTAAGTAAATCAAGAAATTAGAAAAGTGTGAGTAAAAACCTTTATTTTATAATTCCTACTCCTCGGCACACTTGATATTAGGTGTGTTTTTTTTGCAAGTCCATATAGAATTGTAAAAAAAACGACATCGGGATTTAGGAGCTTTTTTTCCACATAACTGGAAGCACTGTATACGCTATGACATTTGTCAGCTTATTGACGACTAGCATCAACCAATCCAAAAACTTCGATTTTGACGTCTCTGAGCAAATTATCGATAACATATTGATAATACTATTTTGGCATCACCATTTTTATCGGGTCTTAGATTAACTCTCGATAATTATCTGGTCTTAGCTAACTCTCTATAGATTTAAGTAGTTGTTGCATTTGCATGTAAAGCGCTTAGTCCCGATGTCGTTTTTTTTTACAATTCTATATGGACTTGCAAAAAAAACACACCTATTAAGGACTATTTAGCGTGATCTTATTCTGTTGTTCTGCTATGAATTTCCATAAAATGAATTATAATTTTGAAATCTGTTATAAAATCTTCTAAGAAATCTGTTGAGAACTATTCGCTCTCAAAAAAATCTTGTACGAAATCTGTTAAAAATCATAAAAGAATAATAGAAAATCTTCTGTGACTTTTTTGATAACAGATTTTAATATGTACACAGGTATAAGCCTAATAGGCAGATGTCTCCCATACATTTTTTTTCCTGGGACAAATTTTGTCTTGGATATTTTTCCGAGCAGTACGCAGTTCGCGCGCAAAATTCATACTTTTGTGCATTGCTGTACAAAATGTCTCCACAAAATTTTGACAGGAAAAAAAAATGATACAAGCATTATTTTGCGGGACAAATTTTGACAGCCACCGTATTTCCAAAAGTGATTTTTGTCAATACTGGTTTTAAGGTATGAACGACTTTGGTAAGACAACCCGTTCCAGAGATACACTAAAAAACACATTAAATTTGTCCCAGGACAAAAAATGTACCTTTAGGAGACTAAATTTTTCCCGATCTGCGTACTAGGCTTTAAGTAAGAAAACAGAATCAGATAACATCAAATTTGTATGAGTTGATTGTCGTTAAACGAATATGTGGCGGAAAGTTATACCTTTCTGAGCTCATAGCGCTCATTGTGAACACGCTCAGAACATGCTGAAAACATGCTGAAAAAGAAACATATTCGAAGCTCTGAACACTCTGAACAAAAAAAGAAAAACAATTTATTTTTCGACAACTCAGGCTCTGCTCTGTACTAAAAAAATAAAAACGCCACATAAGGTTTTTTGAATTCTCATTAATTTCTGACAGTAAAACTCACAATGAAACTCACCACAGCGAAGGTGAATTTAGTAGTCATTATTGAAACAGGTGATTTTAAAAAATACAATAAAAGATTTTAAATTATGCCACTACAAAATTTATTTCAGTGCATTAATAAATAAATAATGGAAGCTCCAATATACTCATATCATATATTTTGTAACATAAATACATTTTATATTTTCAGAAGAAAACAATCATGGCGGTTGCACATTGAGTTTTTTTATGCTTTTCTAAGTAACCACCAGCAGCTTCTGCCCAACAAATTGAAACAGAATAACTCGTTTTCAATCATATTGAACGACGAATCAAAATGCCAAAATTTTACATGTCTTACTTTACAGTGACAATTTTTTGTCAAAGAATCTCGGTTATGGAATTCTTTACTATGCCATGTTCGTGATACGGATAACATAGATATTTTCAAGAAAAAGGTCATTGCTCATTATTCGACGACTTAGGCTAGGCGCGCGCATTCAATTTTTAGTTGTACTATTTGGGTGAATGTCCGCGCAAGTGCGGACACAAACTTAATGATTGCCTAAAATGAGTTCGCTGTTTTGTGTAAAAAGAGATGTGGGTTTTGATAGAGAGAGGGTCATTATGGGAATGTGGATACCGTCAACGCACATAACAGCTCCAGAGTTTTACTTTAAGTTTTTTTCTGTTATCATTTGTAGAGTTATCCAATTGGGACATATGTGGGCTTTAAGTGCGTCCTGTAATATGGACTGAGCGAAGCCCGCATCCAAATCTTGCCCAACGCCATGTTGCAGGTTATCTACAACAAAAAACCTCAAACAAGAGATTACGTTTTTTGGAAAAGTTATTTGTAGTACAGTAAGATTTTATATGAATAACAAATACAACATCCGAAGTAGGATCACTGCCGATAAAAGGAGAAGTGGAATCCTGCTGTGGATAGAGATTTGACGTTTATTCGAGTATTGGCAGTGATCCCACTGCGGATGTTATATTTGTTATTCATATAAAATCCTACTGTACTACGGATAACTTTTCCAAAAAAAACACGACCAACTTCGAGTGAAGGGCAATCTCTGGTGCATTGACATACTAGATATGGACTGCTAGTAGCTGATTACAAAATGGTCCAACGGATTACCAAACGACACTAGCCCTCGTGCCGACACTGACGGAAAATTTGAATACTATGAAATGAAACCAGTGCTAAAGGGGCTAATGTGCAAATAGTCCAATTGCCAAATCTGAAAATTTCCCTTTTTAATTTTCCCTTTTTCATTTTTGTTTTCAACGTATAAATATATACTGCAATACAGTTTTCGTTGCATTTACTTGTATTATCTATTAACAAATATTATTATTGTTTGTAAAAATACTTTAGTAGCAATTAGTTTCACTTTTACAAATAATTTTAATTTTTATACTAGAAATCAAGAGATAAGCTAAGATCTTTTTGGCTAGAGCGAAAATATTTGCAAAAAAATTAGTTATGCAAATAAATTCTAATTTTGATTTAAATTAATAACTCACTTTAGAGAAAAACCAATCCTACAAATTGTATCAAATTTACAAAAAAATTTCTTTAGGTGCTTTTTATTATTCACAAATCTATCTGGATCCGGATCTGGATCTTCCTTTGAAAATAAAACGATACTGATCTTAGTGACAGCAGTGTTACAAGTCCGTCTCTTTTTATCCTTGGGTTTGTAAATTTTAAATTATGTCTTGTTTTTTTTTCTTTATATTATAGCTTACACTACCTTGCCATAAAATTTTTAGTTTCTCAACTGCTTGGTTCGAGCAACTTAAAAGTTTGTGTTTTGACACAAACTAAACGATTGCCTAAAATGAGTTCGCTATTTTGTGTAACATATAATTATATGCACTTGCGCGGACATAAAATCATTAAGTAAACCAAAATGATTCATAAAATATTTTAAAGGGGATTTTTTTTCGAGATCCCTTAGCACTATTCTCAGCCGATTATTTCTCTAACCATAGACTAGCACCGTTTCTTCAAAGCAATGTCAATAGATGTCCTTAGTTTCTATGAGTAAACATTTCTGTTGGCACTAGTAGAACAAGAGATGGCGTTAAATATGTTGTTTATTTTTGCCACTAGTGTCGGCACGAGGGCTAGTTTCGATTGTATCCGTTGGACCATTTTGGTTGCAAATTTTGTATGAGAATTATACACAACTAGCAGTCCATATATAATAAGTCAATGCTCTGGTGATTCAGTAATCTCCAATTAATCCAAAAAGGCGTGTTTTTTTGGAAAAGTTATCCGTAATACAGTAGGATTTTATATGAAAAACAAATACAACATCCGCAGTAAGATCACTGCCGATACTCGAATAAACGTCAAATCTCTATCCGCAGCAGGATTTTACTTCTCTTTTTATCGGCAGTGATCCTACTGCGGATGTTATCGGCAGTGATCCTACTGCGGATGTTGTTATTCATATAAAATCCTACTGTACTACGGATAACTTTTCCAAAAAAAACACGGCTAATATCTTAATTAAATCTATGTATGTATATTTGCACGAAGAATTCCGAATGCAAGTGTTTGAAAATTCGTTGAAAAAAGGTGAAGAGGAGGAAGAGATTTTGTGCCTAAAAAGCCAACAACGTCGTCGCAGTCCTTGGGAATGAATTTCTTCCTTTTGCCATCGACTTCAGCGCAGGCATAAGGCATTTAACTTGCGTCGAATTTAATCTGACATATGACGTTTCTGCTTGAGTTTGCTCTGACAGTTCTCATGAACCTGCACTGCACTACACTACTCTACACTGGCCTTTCCTGGTTGAACACAACTATTATTCCTCAATGTGAAAGGGCGGGCGAAACTCATTTAAACTGAAACCAGTTTTACAATGTTTTTCGAAATGTAGTTCAAACTTCTTTCAACCATAAACTGGTTTATCAAACAACAGTCTTCACATCGGTACGGTTTTGTCTACAAAAACAAAATATTGATATTTCTTTTGTCAATTTAGCTTTCCGTAAACTGTAAACAAAAAACCGGACAAACTTGTGTGTCTGTGGAGTTTCGCAGCTGCCGATAGCCATTGAAGATGCCCGGAACAATTTTAGAAAATCTCAGCGGTGGTAAATTATCAGTTTTAGTTGCTATTTTGTTGATATGTCAAGTTATTTGCTTCCTTATCGGTGGGCTCATAGGTTTGTTGTTTATTTAAAGAAAATAATGTTCGGTTAATAATTCTATAATCAATTGATGCTTTCAAAACAGCCCCTGTGCCAGCTAGCCATCAGAATATCCTTGGTATGACTTGTAAAGATAACCCTCTGCGGCAAAATGATACAAATTTCTGGATATATTCACGAGGAGCTGACAAATGCAATGAAATCCCTCAAGAAGAAATCGACAAGCACTATACGAAAATGGCCAACCAAATTGTTTATGTTTTCCAAGTAAGAAAATATCGGTTTTCTTTGTTGTATTAAAAAAATATTTACTTACGAAAACTCAAATAGATGCCGATACCACGCGATGGCCAAGTACTTGACTATTCCAGATGGCAGCAAAATCTTATTGGTGTTCTACAAGTGGAAGTTGCTTATGAAAAGGATATCTTAATAGGTAAGCGATATTAATGCACTTGCAGATCTTATCGTTTTTACTTTTTATTTTCTTTTTTTAATTGAAGATCCTCGTACCGAATTGACCATAGACGCTCGTTTGGCTTATAGAAACAAAGGTGACCCTGATAATGCTTGGAAACTTTATGCACATTCTCTAGAAAAACGTTTTCTTGAGTGTACGCCTATTCCAGTAAGTTTTTTAAAAAAAAAAAAAAAACCTTAGTCTTTTAAGAAAAATAAACTACAATTAAGAAGCCTTGTTACTTGAGATTCATGTGCGAGTAGATGGTATTTGTAGGGAAATACATTTTATTTCATTGAAAATAGCATAATTCAAAGGAATACTGCTACAATTAATTGTATTATATAGGTATATTATAGTCCGTTATATATTCTTATATGTGAGCCGGTCTATGAAAAGGTGGCTTATGACTCAAAAAAAAATTTTCACTTGTTTTTGGTTAGGATAGTTTTTGAGACGCTCTTTCACATGGTGAAAACCAGAAAGTCCTAACTTGCTTAGAAGTGTACTAAAAATGTAGGGAAAGAAGAGCACAAATGAAACAAAAACAGAATTTTATTGAAATAATATTGAAATAATATTGAATAATTTTGTGAATTTGATACTAGATATTGTTGACCAAACCTTTATCACGAAATGGCCTGACATTGCAAAAAACTTAAGAATATTAAAAATTTGTGTGATAAACTACTAATTTTCTAATTTTTTGTAATTGAAATTCCTAATTTCATAATTATTAGATTAAAAAGTAAGTGGCCAAAACTAAAGCACTTGCACGCTATTATGAAATTAAAAAAAAGTAACATTTATTGCTTATATATTAATTTAAATATCATCTTTTAAGGGTTTTATAACATTGGTGTATGTTTCTGGTTCAAATGAAGGTTTTTGTGTCCAACAATGTTAGGTCATTCCTATATTTTTTCATTTAATATGTTTTGTTTTGAAGTCTGGTGATAATAGCTCCTGCCTGCGAAAATTTTGCAAAAGTTATTCATCCTACAGTTTGTTTCATTAACATCAAATAAAGCTAAAAGCTTGCTTTGGTATGACTTTAACAACCGCCGTTGCTTCTGCGGTCATTATTATTTTGACTATTTTAGCCACTCTGAAGCTGCATCGGCTGGGTTTTATTTCGAGTTAATAGAAAGCCATTCGAAATTACCTATTGCGTTTTTAATATCAGAAAATCTAAATGCAATCTTTTCTTTTCTTCAAAACTTTCGTTAAATGTTCTTTTATTACTTTAATTTTCTAGGTTTCCGTCCAAGAAACTCTTTTTTCATGCGAAATGATTCCTTTGTTTGAACTGGGTGCCCTTCATCATGATTATTACTTACTCAACATTCGTCTGCCAGTTGATACTGATATGAGAATCAATCTCAACATTGGACACTCGTACGAACTTCAATTGACAGCAATTTATCAAAATGGAGGCTTTACAAAAGTTTGGGTTTCTTTGAAAACGATTTTCTTTCCCGTTGTGATGGGAATTATGGTTTGGTTTTGGCGTCGAGTACATATACTCCAAAGATCACCAGCTCTACTGGAATATATGTTAATTTATTTGGGAGGAACTTTGACGTTTTTGAATTGTAAGTTATTTTTTATTTAATTTTAATTTGTCTTGCCATATAGAAACATTTTCAGTGCCACTAGAGTACCTGACTCTGGCTTTTGAAATGCCATATATGCTTCTTCTAAGTGATATTAGACAAGGAATCTTCTATGCTATGCTATTATCTTTCTGGCTTGTTTTTGCTGGTGAACATATGTTGGTAAGTTATCTAGATTTATAAACAAACATCAAGTTGTGGACTTAGTTGACGTGTCCAACAAAAATGATCTTATCTCGAACTTTTTCTATTTCCAAAGATCCAAGACTCTGGCGAAAGGAATTCTTTACGAATTTATTGGAAGCATCTAAGTGCTGTTGTTGTCGGTTGTATATCTTTGTTTATCTTTGATATCTGCGAAAGAGGCATCCAACTAAGAAATCCATTTTACTCAATTTGGACAAAACCAATTGGTGCTAATTTAGCTGTAGGTTTTCTATTTGCACATTAATTGTTACTTTTTTAAATCGATTTTTGCATTTTTTTTTTTCAGTTTGGATTTATAATTTTAGCTGCAATATCTGTGGGGATATATTTCTTTTTTCTCTGCTATATGGTCTGGAAGGTCTTTGTGAATATCAGTATTAAGCAAACCTCACTGCCATCCATGTCCTCGGCTCGACGTCTCCACTACGAAGGACTGATTTATAGATTTAAATTTCTCATGTTGGCCACATTGATATGCGCGGCTTTGACAGTGGCCGGATTTATAATGGGCCAAGTAGCCGAAGGCCATTGGAAGTGGGATGATAATATTGAAATTCAAATGACTTCAGCCTTTCTTACTGGTGTGTATGGCATGTGGAATATTTATATTGTCACATTGTTGATTCTATATGCTCCGAGTCATAAGCAATGGCCAAATGAGAATCGTGCATCTAATGGTATTTATACATACATACATATATTTTTTCTGTTTCTAAAATGAAAACAAAAAAACGCATTCTTTTTTTCTTTTAGAAAATATCATAAGCGAAGAAATTGAATTTAATAATTTGCCATCAGATTCCAATCCGAGTGAAATTTCATCTCTAACATCATTCTCTCGTAAGGTTGCCTTCGATTAAAGTAAAAAAAAAAAAAAAAATGAAAAAGTTGTGCCCAAGAGAAAAGGGGGACATTTTTTGTATTTACTTAAAACTTTTTGAAAAGTGTATAACTCTCTCTATTTTATAAACCCCAAGTCATTTTTTGTATTTAAATGTCATTAAAGAAACACATAATCAGTATTAATAAAAGTCAAAGAATTTTTGTACTTAAGAAAATTGTTTTTTTTTTTCAATAATCGCAACATTGTTGCGCATGCAATTCACAAAATATATATTCCGTGCAATAACGAACGGAAAAACTGATTCAGGTATGCGGCGATAGTAAAAAATAAATTACAGAAATTAAAATCATACTAGGGCTGATTTTTAATCTCTTGAACGAAACAAGTTTTAAAGGTGTTCAGGAAAAACTGCAAGAAAAAGGGTCCGGATTCTTTTGATTAAAATGAATTAGAACTTAAGACATATCTCGAAAATTCCTAAAAACTATTAGAAAATTAACAGTTGAAGCCTGCAAAAACCATTTTCGTATAACAAAATAAATCGAATCTATGAAAAACACCAAAACGAAAATCACTTCAATATTGATCGCATTTTGATTGAACATATAGTGACAAGTTTATATTAATATTATAATTTCATTAAAGTATGAATAAATAAATCCATTACTTAGAAAAAAAGTCTTAGCTGGAAGGACTTTCAACTAGGAAAATAAATAGGAGCTGAGTCCTAACAGTCATATTCTATTTAAAGTATAAAAATTCTTAATAAACTTCCAAAAGGAGAATTACAATGTTACTGAATTACCAGCGTCGACTACTAAAATTTCTAGGAAAATCTAAACCATTTTTTTTTCCTGGAGACGTACAGGATGTATCAATGGGATGCAAATCAAGCTCCAACGCTATTCCATAATAGAAAAAGTTCACACAATTAAATCTGATCGAATTTAAATCACCTAAAAATTGAGAAAATCAAAATCTGGAACACTGAAATTTTTTTTTTTTTTTTTTTTTTTATAATCTACCCGCGCTCAAGGGATTATGATTACCCTTTAAATGTTTCAACACAGCGCGGGCGTGAAGTTAATGAAGAGAAAGAAGGATAGGAAAGATGTGTGGCACGATGTTCTGAGACTGTTGGTGGTTGTCTCAGATATTTTTATCTCCAGGGATGGCGGCTGAGCTAAAGCGGAGAAATGCCGTGTCTTATTTGTATGTCGCTTATAATTCACATTATTTTATTCGTGTTCATCCTTATTGGGCATACTAGTTTAACTCAATTACATGTTGTTAGTGTTATGCCTGAACAACATGCAAGGAGTAAACCAACAACCCAATGATGACAATTTTTAGAAGGTTTTTAATGGAATTAAAGCGACATAGACGACGGCAGGGATCGAACCTGTCATCATGAGGTTGACAGGCGAGCACACATCCATCGCGCCACGGCCACCCCCGATCAATTTCACTTCGAAAAAAATGAAATGGATTTCGGCAAAAATGAATTGTGAAGCACTAAATTTTATTTTATGTAGATTTTAATTCCATTGAAGGTGAAATGTAGAACCTGGCTGATAGATTTGGATTCTTAAAAGAAACAATTTTGGTGATTGGGCGACAGTTTTTGTTTTTTGTGCATAGTGGTGAGTTTAAAAATTAAAAAGAATATTAGGGAAGAAGTGAAAAGAATGCAATTTTTGTTTCAAGTTGTATTTTTTTTGGCAATCCCCGAAGAGACTCAAGTCGGAGCCGCTGATCTTTTTGGCAGATCACTGCCGTTCTTCGGAAGCTTAAACCACTCACCGTAAATGAAGGCGGCGACCACTAGTTTATCCTGAGATTATTAAACATAGTTGGTGATTGAGATTGTGCTACGAGTTTTTTTATTATATTTAGAAAAAATGTTTACCTTTATTTAAAAAATAAAATAAAATTAATACATTGACCCAGGTCTGAGAAATTCGATTTTTCGAAAACATTTATTTCTGCCCGCAAATTTTTATAATTTTCAACTCAAATTTTTGAAAAAATATCAATAACTTTTTTACTAATGATTTTTTCTTAACCAAATTTTGACCAAATATGTACATATAAGATTAATTTTAACATGTGTGCTGAATTTCAATTAAACAGTTGAACAGCTAAGATTTTACAAATTTGTTTCCACTCTCCCATACAAACATTGAAACCCTCCAATTTTATAAAAATATTAATTTTTTTCCAATTATTTTTTCTTAACAAAATTTTGATCAAATATGTATTAGACTGATTTAAAAATGTGTACAAAATTTCATTTAAATTCGTTGAACGGTTCAGATTCAGATTCAACAGATTTTTTTCCGCTCCTATACAAGCCAAACCACTGTTCATCGCCGAGTTCATATCGCGGATGATTAGGAGTAACCACTTGCGCTTCTTTATCGCACATGCTTACTCTGTGAAGAATCAAGACGAATAGTTGTCCGATAGGGTATATAAGATACTTTAAGTATCCGATACGTTGCCGAACTACCAAAACGGGATAGGTAACATTTACTGTTAAAGTAAAAAAGCGACGTGACTCGACCAGGGTTGGCCGAATTAACTACATGCCTAATATACTACAATTTGTTACGTCTGCTACATACATACGTAGTTAATTCATAAAAAAAAATAGAATAATGGAAACCAAACAATTTTGAACATTTATGACCTTAGGAAGTTGAAAATGTTTCATTTACCATAAGGATGAAGAATTTTATGAATTATACATGATAGATGGGAAGTTTATTTTTGGAGACAGACAATTTTCTTTGGCATAATCAAAGGATATGGATTATGAACACATGAATTTACTATACAAGGAGCATACATACAAATACTACCGAAAAACTTTTTAAAAATGATGAAAACTAAGAACTGGTGTATACCTAGTTATATTGAAACTTGAAACTGCTTATTTTTAATAAGCGCAACACACTTGTCGAAGAAGTTTCAATACGATCATTATCCATTTAATTTGAAGTAAATCCACCTTCAGTCCAATAATTATATAGCTTTCGACCAGCCATTTTCACTTCGCTTGTGAATAAGGCTAGACGCGCACTTGCAACTGTGATCGAAATCAAACAGCCTTATTTTGACATTCGATTTCACTAGAAAGTATGTATGTCGAATTCGAGTTATTCGTATTTTGAGATTCGTACGATTAGAAAGTTCACTTTATCAATGGAAAGTTCATTTATCTTTCGAAAACTAAGCAAATTTTCACTTTCGAATCGTCCGAAAGAAATGTCATTTCATTCTCGTTCAATTTTTTCTGGCGAATAGATTCATAAAACATGTAAGTTTAGTATAATGTTAGTGGTAATGGATTCATCAAATGTATTTGATGCATCCATTATCCTTCTCCTATACAACTGCTCCTCACCGTCTTCTCTTTTCATAAATAAAACAAATTCCATTTTGATTTTTAACGTCTCGCTTGAATTTATCAATATTTTTATAAAACAATTTACGAATGATAATTCAATATTCAAGTGTGACCAGAATTGTATGTGTAAATTAAATAGGCTTTGAAGTTGCCTTCTTTTTTTGTTTATCAATTTGGAAAACAATTTAGTTTACATGAAAATTAAAACATAAATCAAGTATTTTATTATACAGAGAAGTTGTACAGTTATTTTACTTCTTTTTGATATCAACAAACTTACCATACTGTTTTCTAAATGCTCCCAAATTTTAAAATGTCAGTTTTATTGATGTTTTTTAAATTTAAAATTTACCGGGCCGTTAGTATTACTTTATTTTTCTTAAATCATAAATTATTATTTTTATATTTTTTTTAAATGAAAATCAAAAAAAAAAACAGTTTGGTCATATAGAAATGTCAGTAAATTTCAAACAGCTGATTTCGGAAATGAATTTCATTGAGGTTCATTTTATTCTATCAATCGACAATGAACATTTTTCGCTCGAATGTCAAAATATGCAAAGTTCATTCGAATGAAAATATCTATTCTATCGAATTAGCTATTCGTTCGAATCTCAAAATAAGCATGTATAATTATATTCTATCAGATTTGAGTTTACGGTGAAACCGATCCCAACATAATGTAGATGTTTCGAGTTTCGTTCGCCGAGTTTGTTAAGGTCCTCTTCCACTTGTGACCGCTGCCCTAAATGACCCAGCACCTCAATCTTTGGCTTTTTACATTTTTGGCAGTTCGTTGTTGTAGGTATCTTCTGCTTCACTTCCCATTAATGCGAACACGTAAACCAGCCAGAAACTAATCCTCTAATTTCTATAGGGTCTGTTCTAATAGTGAAAAAAACCCATTACTCTATTTATGCAATTTTATTTTAAATTTTCTATTTCTGATTTTTTTTCTAAAATCTTACAAAAAACATCAATTAAAATGTAATAAGCAAAAAGAGAATTATATTATTTTATTATCTCCTGTGAAAAATAAAAATTATATTCATTGTTTTATTACTTTATTTTATTATGAGAAGATAATGGTACAGCCTCGGAACTTAAATAAACTTTACTATAAGAAAAGTAATATTGTTTTTTTTTTTTTATTAAATGAAGGCGTTATTGCAATAACATAACACATTAAATAATAAACAAAAATATGTGTATATAACTCTATGGTGTTTGGGAAAAATGTGACTTAAAAAAAAAATGTTTCAGTAAATGCATTATAATGTTTATTAAAACATTGTGAAAAAAAGCTTCTAGAAAAATATAAAATGTAATTCAATCAATAATTTTTTTTTTAAATGGCTTTCTAAAAACGTTTTAATAAACATTCAAATGACTACTGACAAACATCATTTTTTGGAGTTATCATATAATATGAAACTACATGGTAAAATGTAACATCCAAATCCTTTTTTGTCTTAAATGATAGTTTAAACTGTAATTTATAATACTAACAAGAATATACACTACCAAATACGACTTGTGTCGAATTACTTAAGAAGGCCCCAGGTGGCTACTTCCGCAGATTCCCTTCAGAGAAAGTACGTTTAGTTTTATATATTGGTCCGTAAGAAAACCAAGACAACAGTTTTCTAAATTTTCGGAAGAGGTAAGACTTTTCTTACCGAGCGACACGACGGCGATATTTTTTTTATACTTTGGCAGGATTGAAAAACTCGCGGAAAGTTATGTGGCTTACCATGATTTGACATAAACAATATATTTTCTTTACTCTTATTTTTAGTTTGTTGTTTACTTGACACCAGAAGTTTTCTGTACTGGGGAACATAACAAATACAAAAAGTGGACATGAAGTTCATAAGGCAAAGTTTATTTAATTTCATTCTTTTTGAGGGAAAGCTTTAAGCCGCTATTGTTCGACAGCTATGTCTATCATATAAACCCTATCAAGCTGCTGATGCGAAATGAAATAACTCCGTGGTCTCTATCAAGACAATAAAATGTTTACAAAAACATGGAGTTTGAAGAATTGCAAAGATAAACGCAGAAAATCACTGAAAGTAAGGCATTTTGAGATTAGAAACAGATAAAACAAACGAATAAAACTCACGCGACACTTGAATTACTCTCGCCGATCAGTGTATTTGCATCAGCAGCGTACTTTGCTTAGGTTTTAGAAAAATTTTAGCTTATAGGACCACAACAAATATTTGAACAGAAAACCTTAAAAAACAGAAACTTTCCAAGAAATGGCCCCTTCAAGTGAAAGGGAATTGACAAAATCTCTTAGGCTAGCCGCGCACTAGCAACTTTTAGTTGTGAAACTGTTTGGTTACTTATAGAAAACAGATGAACTGTTTGGTTGAATGTCCGTGAATTTGCAGATAATTATATGTTCAATAAAGTGGCGAACTTATTTTAGGCAATCGTTTAGTTTGTGTCCAAACACAAACTTTTTAGTTGCTCGAACCAAGCAGTTTCGCAACTAAAAGTTGCTAGTGCGCGGCTAGCCTTAAAGTAAAAAATAATCTTCATATCAAACTTTTTAATATCAAAAGTCAACATCAAGGTTCGATACAAAAAATGAGCGGATCCACAGAGGAAAAGAGTTCAACGTATTTCAAAACTCTGACCAGGTTATGGAATATGGAGCGAATCGTTTTCAATTCAAAATCTCGAATGTTTTCAACATTCCAGTCAATTGATGTTTGGCTTCCAGGGAATATCTTGAAAATTCTACTTTTTGTGTTGAAAATCTGTAAATGAAAATTGGAATATCAAATTACTATTTTTTAATAGCGAACAAAATAGTTTGTAGGACCCCGTCATGTAAAAAGTTTAGATTGAATTCCCAGCCTCTACTAAAATGTTTTTTCAGAAGTGTACTGGCTCCTGCGAGGAAGTGAAAACTGCTTCTCGTCCTACCCTTTTACATTCAGCAGAAAATTGTAGGTCCCCAACACATGTTATATTTGTCTTTAATTTTAATACGGTGAGGTATGAAAATAGATGGAACGTTGAAAACGCTCTTAGAAAAACTATTACTCTTACCCTTCTTATCTTCCATGAAGTGAATTTTGGATATTTTTGTTGAATTCATTCACTCTAAGTATTTTGGTTTTCATTCGAATACAAAGAAAGGCGAAATGTCATTTCAGATTCGCTTTTGATCCAAATATTGGAACGAAATAAAACGAAAGAAAAGGTTTACTAATAAATAAAATGTTTTGCAAGAGAATAAGAAAATAAATACGTTTTAGCTCTGTCTATTTGTGTTGTCCACAGAAATGGAATAATTTTCTACCGAATCCGAACGGCTTAGATAAAAATTTCTGTTAATAGCAAGAGATACTCCTCTAGAATTGCCACTACTTCGCAAGAAGCAGAGTACTTCTAAGAACAATAATATATTTTTTTTAAAATTAAAATGTCCTTTATAGAATTTGAGCAAGCATCGTTTTTAAAAACAGAATTTTGAAAAAACGAATTTTAAACAATTTCCCAAAAGCCTGAATTTTGTTCAAGTAGTAAAATTTTTCATCCCTGCGGGAAGACCTAATATTCAGACCATAAATTTCAAGTATGCTAGAGGACAAGTATCTCCTAAAATCTTAAAAAAGATAATGAAATCGAGTTCAACAATCAGACATTCGTATACCATGCATGCTGCGCTTTCATCAAAAGGCTTGACGAAGATGGTCACATTAAACATTTTTTTTAAATTTAAAACTTATGATCTCAATAGTTTGTAAAAGGTTTTAAAAAAGTCGATTTTAAAGAATCATAGCGCTTTTTCTTAGTAACGTTTGTACTTGATCTCAAACTTTAAATTAAACAAAAATTCCATGAAATTTGTCAACATTAGACATTATTATTATCAAAATGCATTTCGAATGTTGAAAAAATAATTAATGCTATAACATAACATCAAACCGGTTATTTTTATTATTAATAGAAAAGTTCGTAAAAAGACTAACCGGTAAAGTTTATTCCTTGAAACTATGCGATACTTTTCAGGACTTTTGATACGCTAAATTGAAAACCAACCTCATTATATTTATTCCAGAAAGCATAGACGACCGCTTTTTAGGTGCGGATTTGTATTTTATTATTTTTATAAGTTTATTCAGACGTAAGAATATTTATTCCATGCAGTAGAGATACGGTCGAAATTGGGGAACATCGTGTTTCATAATCAATGCACCATTTTTCCTGCTTCATGCTTCTTTTTTGAGCGATTGGTATGATAATACAAATTTGAAAACATAACCTTTACTATAGCCCAAAATCAGTTTGTTTGCACTTTTAGATTAAAATATTTCGACTGTCGTGGGTATCATAAACATTGTAAAAGTAATAGAATAGATTCTTTGACAGAAGGTCGGTTAAATTTTGATGGTGCAATCAGGAGTTACAAAAAAAATAATGCTTTATGATGTTTCTGCAATAAGTTCTTCAAATTAATATTTGTTTGGATTGTTGCATTTTTTTTATACATTTCCCTGTCCTTTAAGTCCGTTTTTTGGTATTTTAGTTAATTTATTTTTTTATTAATACTTATATGTTGCCACCAGTTATATTTCGTTGAGTTTTATAAAAATATAAAGAAACATTTAAAAAATGTTTTATAGTTTTTAGTTTTTTGTTTGCTTTGTTGTTATTTGTTTATATTTTTTGCGTATATATTTACATATTTATGCTTTCGATTTTATTTATATACGTTTTTTTTTTAATACAAATTATTATAATCATATATTAACCGATTTTAGTGTGTGTAGGTAAACAACACTGAACAGGTTGTTTTAATTTTATTTTTTAGTTTTGATTTACTTTGGCAAAATTTCAATGTAAAAAAAATAATAGTAATATATAAAAAAATTTAATCGTATAGACGACAAAACAGCAATTTAATACTCCCCGGACAGTATATAGGTATAAAAAGAACAGTCGAATTTTGTTGTTTTGCTGCTTCTCCGCAAATATGGGCGACGACAGAAAACTAAACGGCTGATTGTTTTTTTATAACCTCAATTCTAACACTAGCTAAATTATACTTTTCTGAAAAGACAAAATAATATTTATTTGTTTATAGAAATAATTTGTTTATGTTTTTAAAACTTACTAAATTAAAGGAGGGAACATTTGCGTTTTGACTTGGGCTGCAATACGGGACAAAGTACTGAGCGAATAGCCTCATCAAATACGGTTTTAAGTCCCTTTTGAGTCAATGCAGAGCATTCAAGATATTTAACAGCTCCAATTTCTTTTGCCATTGCAAGACCCTGGAAATGAATGAAACAAAACATAATTAATAATAATTCTTTTTTGATTCAATTAAATTTATTGTTAAGGTCTATCTTTTTTAAAAGACAAAGGACAGACTTATGTCGTTTTTATTTGGCAATCCGGAAGCCTTCTAAACTCTTCTGAAAGTGTTTACTTGGAAAAAATGACAGTCCTGATTCTGAGAAGAAGAGAAATTTTCTTCTGAATTTGAAATCAGAATCGAAACCAGAAGCACTCACACATTCATAATTATACTTAAGGTACTAGTACGGTCTAGAACGCCAAAAAACGCACGATTTTTGGAATTTTTTTTCTCGGAAACCTTATTAGGTAATAACATAATTTTTTTAAAATAATGAATACATGCGTCAAGAGTATAAATCGGAAAGAAACCAGTAGATTTGGACAGATAAACAGATGAAACACCTCTTCAGAACTAAGGCAATAAACAAGCTGAACTAGCGGATTTGTGTATTTCTGTATGGTTTCTTTTATTTTATGATCCATATGGATCATTAGCGAAAATATAATAAGGCTTATAAAATTTTCAATTAACTTGTTAGAAAAAGAGCTAACCGATGATGAAGTATACACAGTATATATTTCGTTCTTAATGTCAAAATTGTATTTTATTGGAGCGCAAAGTAATAATCTTTAATTGGAGTTCTTGGTCGACAGATACAAATTTCAAGATATTTGAATTAATATTAAGTGACAAAATTAAAGTTTCTCAAGGCTCTGTTACAGGCATATCTATGTTCAAAAGTACTATTCACCTCTGAGAACCAGAAAAAGCGATGATATGATACTAACCTGTGGATAAGTAATTGGTTGTAATTTCTTGTCCCTCAATTTCTCTATTGTGTTTTTATCATCTCTTAAATCGAGTTTTGTGCCAACAAGAATAATTGGTGTACTTGGACAATGATGACGAACTTCAGGATACCACTAAAATGTTTTAAACAAAATTAAAAAAAAAAGAAGACATATTTCAAATATAACAAAATGTACCTTTGCGCGAACATTTTCAAAAGATGCTGGATTTACGAGTGAAAAACAAATTAAGAAAACATCCGTTTGTGGATATGATAGGGGGCGCAATCTGTCATAATCCTCTTGTCCAGCTGTATCCCATAGGCCAAGGTTAATGGGTTTTGCATCAACCATAACATTAGCTGAATAATTATCGAAGCTAATAACAAATAAAAGTTGTTTTTATAATAGTATTGTATGAGAACCAATATTGCTTCAGGATTTTCACTCAAGTTTAAATGAAAAATGTTCATAAGAAACTATGTTTTTAACTTTGCACTCACTCTCCAGTAACACCCCTTGGTGTATTGGTTAGGAGGAGGACTGGGTCCGAATCATGTTCCACCTAAAATGATTTTTTTATCTTGCAAGGAAGTGTTAGATCTTCCAAGACCATATCTTTTTCTGATTAATTTCCCTCATCATGGCCGTTTAATTTCGGCAGAAAAAATTAGCTCACCGCCATTCCTGCCGACTAACACAAAATGAAAAAAGGTTCAACGAAAAACGTAATCCGCCATTTTAACTTTGCACTCACTCTCGTAGGACTAGATTAGCTTTTGCCTTGTCCAAACAGTTGATTTATAGCAGCCGGCTTGACAGATGGGTAAATGTGATTAACCTATGGTCCAGTGCGTAGTGAGGTTCAACCTTGCCCCATCTCATATATATATTACATTATATTACACAGAACATCAGAGTCGGAGTACGCACGATATTAAGTTAAACAGGTTATATACGGCAGAATATATATATTTTTTTTTGTTAAAACTAATTCGTAATCACATTTCAAAAGCGATGTTCTTCACCACAATATTAGTTTTTGGGTATACTACACTAAAAAGTAATTGAGACTGTGTATCAGGCTTGTTCTGTTCAAGATAGAATAACGGCCTGGCTATATGTCCTCGCAGGACATTTAGTAAGGCTATGTCCGGTCGGGACTGAAGTGATAAAGTAGAGCAGGAGCAATAGTTCTCGTGGTTAAGATTGTGCGAGCCGATGTAGGAATTATTTTAAAATTTTATCCCATCCACAAACAGTCTGTCGGCAGCGACCGGTGATAGCTATTACATTGTTGTCAAAAACCCAGCACTGGAACCTCCCATCAACGCTATTTCTGCACTTGTAAGTTTCATGAAAGTGATAGAAGAGGATATACGAGTATTTGTTTTTGAAGACAAAAGCAGTGACGTGGCTCTGGCTGATAAGGCTGGGAAATGTTTGGATAACCAAAAAGAATCTTTTCAAATAACGGAAAGGAAAAACATTGCTGTTAAATATTCTTGGGAAAGTAACCCAACAAAGTTGCGGAAACTACCTAAATAACAGGCGCCGCAGGCACATTGAAAAGATTTCCAAATTGCCAGAGAAAAGACAGCAATATTTGGCAAATAAGCATAAATGCAAAAATTGCGTTCAGTGACGGTTGTTCTTTTGTTAAGCAAATCATGAAAGTAAATTGTATAATCTGTAATAAAGTGGAAACCACCGATTCTATTTCGTGTGAAATCTGCAAATCATTGCTGCACTTAAATTGTGCCAAAATTAAAAAATCAGACTTTAATATTATTAAATCTATTAAAAACTTTTCTTTCAAGTGTAATAATTGCTGCACAGTTGATTTTTTCACTTGCTTTAATAAACTTGAAGAACTATATAGTAATCTAAACCAAAGCTTAATTGATATAAAAAGAGAATTCCCTATTCTCTCATCAAACATTAATTCTTTGTCGAGTGATGTGGGTAGAGTAACGCGGAGCAAATTATTAAAAAACAATGCAAAGTTGAATGAACCTTTATCTAGCCAAACAAAAAAGCGTACACCAGTATTGCTTACGTCTAAAGCTAATAATAATTCTCTTTCAAACTCTAGTTGCAATAGATCTAAATTTATATGCTCATCTCCAAACCTTGCACCCTTTCGCCCCTCTGCGTCTGCCAACTCTGGAAGGAGATCATCTGAAGGTGCTTTGACTACGAATGTTAATGCCACGGACCACGTTAATGTCACGGACCCCTCACCACCACCTCCACCCGCCGCTGTTGTAAACACTCTTGCGAAGTCTGTAAGTGCAGACAACATCATGAGTGCAAGTAATAAACCGGTTTTGGATGTCGCTGCTGCCTTAACTCTAGATGCTATCGATGTCGACAGCATTGATGATGTTTTTTCTAATGCAGTTGAAGTGCATACTGAAAATACTAACACCAATACAGGCCAAAGCTCTCAATCAGCTGCTCAAGTGGATTGTGAAGAGGATGAAGGGAAATTAAACCAAATTAGTCAGAAACCTGTGGACCTAATTGATGACGTAGTCGCTGGTGAAGCTTCTGGTTCTAAGACGATGTTCACTCACGTAGAAAATAATGAACTAGATATTAATAGCGCCGCTTCTAATGACAATATTCCCGGCCCATCAAATATAGGAAATACTTTAAATGGGATTTCTATAAACTCAAACTCAAATTCAAATTCAATTTCAAATTCAAATCAAAAGTCAAATGAAACAAATTCAAATCAACCAACGATCTCCATTAGCAATATTGTAAACAAAAACAAAGCACACAAGGTAGTGGTAGAAAAGAAAAAAAAATGCCAAAATTCTAATAATGAGATCGTTGGAAGTGGACAAAGTAAACTGAATGCAGTGACATCTTCTGTATGGCTGAACATTTCAAAGTTTAACGTGGATACTAAACCAGAAGATCTTATCAACCATATCTCGACTCAGACTAATATACCTAGTCATTTTTTCCAATGCTACAAGCTTATTAAAAAAGGGATTGCCCTATCGGATATTACACATGTCAATTTTAAACTCAGTGTTCCTGCGAATAGTTACAGCCAATTGATGAGTGACTCTTCCATATGGCCCATGTACGTTAAAGTGAAAAAGTTCGTAAATCACTCAAAAAACGACGATGCTCTACAGTCCGTGAAGTTGACATAACATCAATCAACAGAGCTAATGCATTGACCTTCGATGAAATTAACACTGCAGCCATTTCGCATATCCATCCCATAACCTCAAGTAATTTATCATTATATTATCAAAACGTAGGAGGCATAAGATCTAAGTTAGATTCTTTATACCTTACTTTTTCATCCTGTTTTTATGATATTATTTTATTAACTGAAACATGGTTAACTGATTCCCAATTATCATCTGAAATATTCAACTCAAACTATACTGTATTTAGAAAAGATAGGTCTAAATTATCTACAGGTATGGATAGAGGTGGGGGCGTTTTGATTGCAATTCGATCCTCTCTATCTTGCAAGGAAGTAGAGCTTAAATCTAATACTGTCATTACTAATTTTGATATCGACCAGTTGATTATTTGTTTATCCCTAAATGATAACACTGAATTGTTCATTATTATAAACTATATTCCCCCGAGAAGTTCTCTTGAATGCTACAACTTATATTTTGAAAATTGTAAAAATATTTTAGAAAATCTGAGCAGTTTACAACATATTATTTGCATTGGTGATTTTAACCAGGGAAATATTAAGTGGATATTGGACTTAGACGATAAGTATTTAATTCCATTCAATGTTACCTCGGATATTGAAATTAATTTGATCGATTTTTTTAGTCAGTTTGACTTAATACAAATAAACTCTAATTGTAATGAATTAACTCGTATTCTTGATCTTATTTTCGTTGATAAGGAATTTAATATCTATATTGAAAAGTCTGATATCCCCATAGTCAAAAACTCAATGCATCACATTGCATTGGAAGGAACTATTAGTTTTTATAGTTATATGAAAAGTGAAAGTAAAAACGATGTTTTTGTACCAAACTTTAAAAAGGCAGACTTTGATGCAATGAACGAATATTTATTTTCATTTCCTTGGGACTCACTTATTTCTAAAATTAATTTAACTAACGCAAATGAAGCATTTTCATCTATTATCGATGGGGCTGTACGTAGATTTGTTCCATGCAAAAAATCTAAATCTAGTTCAAATCCAGCTTGGTTTAATAAGAGATTAATTAATTTAAAAAATAAAAAAAATAAGTCCTTCAAAATATTTTAAAAAAATCGTGAAAATAGTGAACTACGGTCGAGTTATTTGAATTGCCAAAACGAATTTAATACGCTCAATAAGTTTTTGTATCGATCCTATATGTTTTCTTTAGAATCAAATATTAAAAACAATAGTAAAAGTTTTTGGAGTTTTATAAATTCTAAACGGAAATCAAACGGGTATCCTAGCTGTATGAAGTACTTAGATACATCATCAAATGACGTCAATGAGATCTGTAATCTTTTTGCTGTATACTTTCAATCTGTTTATTCCACAAACTCTCTATCTAATCTTGAACTACCACAAATTCCAGAATCTGTTAATATAGGTTCTATGGAGTTACAGGTTTCAGAAGTAGAGACAGCCCTGCTTGGTTTGGATCCAAACACAAATGAAGGTCCTGATGGGATTCCACCCATTTTGTTGTTGAAATGTGCAAAATCTTTAGCTAGACCATTGTCGACCATTTTTAACTTGTCTCTTTCTAAGGGTCAATTTTTAGACTGTTGGAAGTTTTCTTATATTACACCAGTATTTAAATCAGGATCTAAACAGGATATTACAAACTATAGACCAATCTGTAAAATTTCAGCTTTACCAAAGGTATTCGAAAAGATTGTCTTTGATAAACTTTCTTTTCAATTAAAAGACTTTGTATCAGTGTACCAACACGGTTTTATGTCTGGTAGATCTACAGCGACTAATTTATCATTAATAACTAATTATATTATTAACAATTTTGAATCCAATTTTCAAACTGACATTATATTTACCGATTTCGCCAAGGCATTTGATCGCGTTAATCACCAGGTTCTTATACACAAGCTTATGCAGATTGGTTTTCATTCTAACTTTTTAGATTGGCTTAAATCTTATTTAACTCATAGGGTTCAAATTGTTAAAATTAACAATCATCTATCAGAACAGATCCTAGTACCATCTGGCGTCCCCCAGGGTAGCCATTTGGGCCCGCTTTTATTCTTATTATTTATCAACGATATTCCTGAAACCTTTAATAACTCATTATGTCTTCTATTTGCGGACGATCTTAAGCTTTATCGAATGATTAAGTGCATGGAAGATTGCATTTTATTAAATGAAGATTTGAACAGACTGGCTGATTGGTGCAATCTAAATTTTCTGCACTTGAATGTCTCCAAATGCCAAGTGATGTCCTGTGTCCGTAATACTTCACCAATTTACTGCAACTACTTTATTAATGGTTCAGAATTGGAACGTGTGGTACAGAAAAAAGATCTAGGGGTCGTACTGGACACAAAACTTACCTTCCTACCGCACATGGATTACATGTGGACTGTGAAAGTATAAGCTAGAGCGTGAGAGCTGCTTTAGACGTGCAACGAGCTTCATTTAAACGGGAACAAGCGGAATTCGATCGAGAACATATCAGTAACGGAGTGAGTACAACACTTGAGAACATAGTATTTTGTTTTATTTACTTACACAGTCGGTATATATTCTCCGGGAAATGCATTTGTTGTGTAGCTTATTAAAAGGCATGTTTTACCCACCGCACTGTAAATAAATTTAATTTTAAAATTTAATTGGTTTCAAAAAGTTTGCAATTCTTTTGCTTACCCATCGCCAACGACTACACACTTTATAGCTTGCATTATGTTTAGCAATCACTCAAGCCAGTATTCAATGAAATGTGTTTTCTGTTTTCAATCCTTTTTTCTGTTGGTTTATGGTAATTGATTTAAGCTGCAAATAAAAAAAAAACTTTATAGCTAATTTATTTATATGGATTTAATTATAGCAGTCGTAAAAGACGTTTTAATTAATAATTTTTTCTGGAAAGCTAGTTACTATAACCATCACTTTTACATACAAATGTTGTACATAGATTTTAAGTATTGTATCAAAAGCATGGACAAGTTGTGTAGATTTGTACCCCTTCAAAGTTTAAATATAGTTAATATTTGTGTCGCTCATTAAAAAAAAATGGATTTCTTTGCTTAATGGTATTATATATGTTAATATCTTTCAATATAAAAGAGAATCTACTCCAAATACGAATTATATTTCCGATAGTTAATGTTTTTTGTTCTTAAAGTGATTTTATTATTTAACTATAAAAATTAAGTTAGTCACAAATCGGTTTATTAAAATAATTAATAAAATCTGTAAAGGTTATTATAATCTTGGACTTTTTACGAATAATAAAAAATATTAACCTAAAGCGCATTGATTTTGTTTTTTTGTCTATTCATCATTTCGCAAAAAACTTATTATCTCGAAATTTATTTGTATGGAGATAGTTCACTATTAAATTGAGCGACACATTTATAGAAGAATAATACAAACGTAACTTAAAATTAAAAAAAATATAAGATAATTGAAAAGTGGGCGAACAAAATCGATTCTCAAAGCTCGTTGCTTCAAATCCAGTTTCATGTTAGTGTACCAACCTTCTTCACAGTTTCCTGAACATCAGATATTTGTTTTACAAATTTGAGTCTCTATGTTTTACCACCGAGCATGCTACTGTTTCTCCCAGTTACATATGAATTCGAAATCTTTCAAAGAAAGATACTCCGATTCTGCCAAAGACAAACGCACAAAAATATACTTTAAGCTTTTATTTAAAACGAAACGAATGTCTCCCTATTCTTGAGATCTCTTTTTTTTTTCTGAAATAAAAAAATCACCTCCAAACATAATCTCGTTGATAAATATCTCATAAAAGAAATGTCATCTCAGATAGGTCTAGGGTAAAACATCCACTAAGAAATACTTTTAAGGTTGTACCCGCTTCCAAAATCCACACACCACGTTCATCTTTCTGAAGGTATGTATTTGTACATTCAAATAAATATTTATCATATTTATCTTCTTTATCCATCTTGTTGTTTTCTATATTTAAGTTTTCTTCTTTTTTGCTTGTTTTTTTTTTTTTCGAATCCAACGGATGCGAATTCTTTTCGTTCAGCAAAAAGAACGTGTAACTTTTGTTTATTAGCCTTGGCTAAGCTCCAAACCCCTGCCATATTATTTTATATTTAAATAAAATCGCTTAACACATTACTCAACGAGTTCGACGTTAGACGTTTACAATCGCTTCAACCGGCTTCCAGAAAGAAAAAGAAGCGCTCGATCGAGGAAATAGAGGAATACCATTGCAGGAATGAGGTTCATAAGGATACAATCCTCGAGCCGAAGCCTGCATGGATAATCAAGGGAACATCGTAGTAGAACCGCAGTCTAGAAAACCATTTCTCCAAACTTTATAACGGCAATGAAGAAGAAAATTCCGCTACTATACAGATCCATTCGACTTAGGCCCACCCGACCTGGACGAAGTGAAGATACCTATATTCCAAGTCCAACAAAGCCGCTGGAGCTGACGGCTTCGCTGCCGAACTGTTCAAAGCGGCAGGCGATGACTTGGTTGAGAGTATGCTCATCTGCAAAATATGGTTGAAAAAAAGCATGCCCGACGAATGGAACCTCAGCATTGTCTGTCAGATCCTCAAGAAAGGAGACCCTCTGAAGTGCGGCAACTACAGAGGCATAAGTCTCCTGAACATCGCGTACAAGATCCTTTCTACCGTATTATGTGAACGTCTGAAGCCTTTCGTAAACAACCTGATAGCTTAATATCAGTGCGGCTTTAGACGAGGAAAGTCCACCATCGATCAAATATTCACATTACGACAGATCTTGGAAAAAACCCAGGAGCTAACTACAAACGACACCTAACACTGTTTCTCGATTTCAAAGCCGAATATGATAGCATCTATAGGAACCAACTATATAAAGTAATTTCTAGTTTTGGCATCTCTGACAAACTTGTCCGTTTGTGCAGAATGACGATGGGGAACGCATGCTGCTTCATCAAGGTCGGAAAAGATCTCACCGATGCATTTAATGTCAAAAAAGGTTTTAGGCAAGGCGATGCTATGTCGTGCGACTATTTCAACATCGTTCTTGAAAGAATAGTGCAAAATTTACGCGTTAACACATGAGGCACAATCTTTCAAAAGTCCATCCAATTAATAACACCAGCGCTGAAATCAAACGGAGAATAACTCTTGCCATTCGCTACTTCTTTGGACTAAGAAGGTAATTGAAATACTCGTAATAACACAAAACCTTTCGTTATTTCTTATTTACTGTTTACTTTTCATCTTTTTCAACTACCAACTTGAATTACAATATCATTTTTATAATTAATTGACTGCTTAGTTACTGTATAATAACTAATAATATAACTTAACTTATGACAATATCAACTCACTTCATAAAGAGGATACCTTGTAAATAACAAGCTACTGAACTTCTCAACTCCCTATGTAAATTACAAAATTATAAACTTACTAAACATACTTTTGATCATTATGTACTTTCTAATATCGATAAGTGCCATACTTACGGCATAAATAAAAAAACCGAACTCCAGATTTTGATCAGACTTGACAGTACGGTAATAAGGCAGACGAAAAAAGTGGTTCCAGCAATTCTGTCTGTCTGTCCTTTCGAGTGCAACCTACAAAACGGCTCTGTCGATTTTCTTTAAATTTTGTACGTACCATTATTGTCATTTTTACATTGGCACATTTTTACTTGCGACTTATAGGTTCTATAATGCATACAATGCATTCGTAATTTTGATTTTGATCAAAGTTCACATTATGATGTTAGCGAAAACGAAAAAAGTGGGTCTCGAAATTCTGTCTGCTTGTTCTACTACAGCTTAAACGGCTCGGCCGATTTTCGTTAAACTAGGTAGATATGGTTTTCAAATTTTCCCCCACAGATTTCCTACCCATATACTGTTAACACAGCGCGAGCGCTTAGGTAAAGTGGAGAGGATTTAATAGAAGATGTCGATGTACATTGGTCTTGAAAGCTTGTGTATCACAATGAGGGGGGAAAATCGAGAGAGGCAAAGTATTCTACATTCTAGTAGTGCGGCTAAAGAAAGAACCTCTATATTTGACAGTACGTCCGAAATTAGGCTCAAGGATAAACTGATGAGCATTCACAGCTAGACGAGTATTACAGCGGAATTGTTTGAAAGGAGGAATGCCAATTCCAATTGAACATTGACGATGGAAAAAGCGTTAAAACAATGAAAGATAGGAGACCTTATGACGATGTTCAAGAGAAACAAAAGTTTTTGTATTAAATGTGTTTCCTATAAGTCTTAGGGCTCTTCTCTGAATTCTATCCAACAGGTTCAAATGAGTAATAAGGGCACAGGCCAAATATGAGAGCTTTGGGCCTTATAGATCGTAGCCAGAACAGAAGGGGAAACCAATTTCTTGCATCTTTTAAGAAAACCCAAGCATTAATTAGTATGTAATTACAGATCAATATCTTTACAACAAGAAATAACAATGAAATTTAACTACTCCCCAATTACCCAGAAATTGTAATTATTAATTTCAATTACAATTGTGCACTACGCATATTTTAATTTTATTTAAATTCTACATTGTAATTAAATAGTGATTGGAATGTAATCAAAACTTTGCAATTAATTAAGTAATTATTTTTTGTATTACTTTATTTGCAACCAAACGAAAAGATTTCCGTGACATTAAAACGAAAAATGCAATTTAGTCTAAAAAGGGTATACAATCAAAACTTCTTTACGATTTGTTTTTTCGGATATTTTTTTTTGGGATTCAAGAATACTGGGGCATTTTATTAGATGTCTGCATGATAGGAACTGAAAATAAGGTAAGGTGGAGTAAGCTAAGGTGGTCTAAGGTAAGGTAGAACTAAATGAGATAAGACGAGATTATTTAAAGTTCATGACAAATTTTGAACACAATTATTTTTCATTGATATAAAGACATCTCAAGACAGAAGTCTTTGACATACATATTTGAATGCTAAAATCTAAAAAAAAACGTGACGAACTAGAGCATTTTTGAGTTCAGAATTAACATACATACATCTCTTTGAAGTATAGTTTAGTTTAAATGGGAATCTCGTTGGGCCAGTAATATTAATTATAAATTAAGTAAGTAATTGTCG
This sequence comes from Chrysotoxum bicinctum, assembly GCA_911387755.1. Taxonomy (NCBI): domain Eukaryota; kingdom Metazoa; phylum Arthropoda; class Insecta; order Diptera; family Syrphidae; genus Chrysotoxum; species Chrysotoxum bicinctum. The sequence goes on along the minus strand of OU426991.1, from coordinate 10,533,425 downwards.
AATCAATGTTTAGGTTTTGAGAATGGACCAAAAAGAAGAATTTTTGTTTGCTTGGGTATTTGTTGATTTACATATTCAAGGCTTTTTTTTAACTAGTGTTTTGAAACCGTTTTCTGGGATAGGGCTAGAAGGCTCTAGGCTGACTATTGAAATAATTTTTTCAACTGTGGTGCGCTATTTCAGATAACCTATTGTAACAATTTGTATATCAACCCATGATTCTGTGCAGTTTATCATGCAGTGAACAGATACATTCTGTAAATTAGGTGACAAGTTGTTGATCGCCATGTTATGAAGCCATAAGCTGCTTACGTGGAACTCTTATTACTTTTTATATCACCGAAAGATTTTGTTTTGGTTTAAAATAAAAAGTTGAATATGTACGTTAATTAAATTATGTACCAATTACTATGTCATTACTTTCGTAAATAAGTAAGCAATTGTAATTAGTAGTGCGTTATTGTAATGGCAATTTTTAATTACAATTACTCAGTAAATCAGTAATTCAATTACATTTCAACTGCTCTGTGATGTAATCTGAGATTATAACAAAACAAAAACGACCAAAACAATAATATAAACAATTAGAACCAGTCTCTCTCTTTAGTTTAATCTATATTTTGATTATCATCTACATACATATCTTGCTGAGTTCTCTGTGATAATCCAAACAAATTTGTTTACAAGTTTTTCAGTTGGGATTAACAAACCATAACTCTTCAAATCGTTCCACTTTCCAGTCTAGTTGACAAATCAGTTTTCAGCGTCTTGAAATTGATTTTTATCTTTCCCTTTGTTTTGTTGTTTACCAAATATAGTAAAATCTTCCCTTAGACGGACATATTTTTGTGCATCAAAATAGCAGTTTCAATTTCTCTTGGGCGGATATCCTTTTGAACGGGCAGGGACTGGCATTTAGCATAAAAATAATAAAACGTTTTCTCTAAGACTGACACTAGAGCAGAATCAAACGGAAAGGAAATCCGTTTTCCGACAAATACGAGTATACAAAAAAAGTGTGCGCGAAATATCATAAGAGTTTCTTGGGAATGATCAAACTAACTTGTTTGGTAGCTAGTAGTTGGATATAATCCTGACTACATTTACTCGTACAATCCAAATAAGAGTTTAAAAAAAATCATTTGGTGTTTCCTTAAACGGACAACGTCTTGAGGCAGACAAATATTTTTGCACTCTAGCTTAGCTGTTCGTTCAAGGGAGTTTCCAAGCTTTGCACATAAATATGTAGTTATTGATGGAACTTTTTGATGCAGATGGGATGTTTTTTGTCTACCAATGTTAAGATTTTTGTAAAACATACATTCGATGATTATCAGCTGCAATAATCATTGTTTTAAGATTATTGGTTGTGAGTAATAAGCTGTGTTTGGAACAAACTTACGGCGAAACAAAACTACATATATGAAGTTAGAGAGCTATTTGTATATACCGCATTAGTAACTATGGCAGCTTATTTCAAATCACCGTGTAAAAGAAGTAATTCTGTAACTAAGATTGTTTTTTGGTCAAATCAATGTGTAAAAATGTTATCCGTTAACTAAAGTTCTGATGAATTTAACAATAGAAAAGACCACTAAAATACAAATAATAATTTATTTGTAAGGAGGGTAAATCCACAAGGGTTTAAATCAGATCCAAAAAACTGTGCTATAGTGCCATTTTTTCGCAAATAACTATAAATCTCAAAGGATCAATTAATGAAAATACATATTCAAGCCAATGTAAACAGACTGGCCCTTAGACAATTTATTTCTAGGTTCATTGAATTTTCAATAGAATCGTACAACTCTGATTAATCCTCACGCAGAGTTCAGAAGTCGACATAGCAAACAAGGTGCATTTGGTTAATTTTTACTACCAAAAATAACTGATTTGAAGAGAAATAATTGAAATGTGCAGTGAACACAGAAGCTTAAAATCTATAAATATTGAACACACTAAAAAATCGTCTGTTCTGTTTTTTTTTTTTTTTTTTTTTTTTTAAGGAAAAGACTGTCTGCCGAAAATGTCTTCAAAGATGAATGTGCAACAGGGAACCGCTGTGTTCACCTACACCCCAATAAAAGTATTGTCCGGGTCTCTTAGCTGAATTTATATTTTTTCCTCCCAAGGTGTGTATAATATGCAAGGCATGGCAAGTCCAGGCAAAACACTTTGTATACCTACTTCTACATTTATAATAGTTCAAAAACTAACACAAAAATTGTTCTGCAATCCAATTACTTTTCAAATGAAAACATTTAAACACAAGGGAGATTAATATAATTGTCTTAAAGATCGAAGAGGGGAATAAATATGATTGCAGATAATTTTTTTCCGACATTCTTCAGTACTTTCGTTATTTGAAAGAATTTGGAACTTTTGAACATGAAAGAATTGTCTTCTTTCGATCTAATTTTTTTGTTGAAAAGAAAGCGACATACGAATTAAATATAAACATTTTGTTTTTCAACTTACAAATCCACGATTGATTTTATTTCACTTGATTTCATTCGCAGGATCTGTTTTTCTTTTTTTCGGAATTGAATATTTAATTGATTATGCACTTTTTGCTAACATCGGATTAATTTTTAGTGTTTAGAGTAATTTATCAAAAGTTTTGTTGCAACAAAAAATAATATTCGGCCGTAGCCTATTTATTTAATGATGACTGAAAACTGAAAGATTAGAACTGTTCGCATACTATATATCAAAGATACCCTATTATAGAGATTCGAAACAACGGCTGTCATTTGCTTTGAGGACAAACTGAGTCAGCTGGGGCCTGTTTCTCAAATCATACACATCATACATTGTATGATATTGACATTTCTGCTGTATGATTTCTGTTTCTCAAATTTGTTGTATGATCTGCTGTCATACAACAATGTATGACCGAAGATTACACTGGAAATATTGGAATGTTGTATGATTCTGTTTCTCAGAAATTTATCATACACATCATACAGCAAATTAACCTACAATTTTTCATACATTTAAAATTTAATACAGCACAAAATTTTGTTGTAATTGGCTGCTGCACATGAAACAACATGAAAAGGAAATAAAGAAAAGTAAGTATTTGAGTTAATAAAATAATAACAATTTTGAATTAATTTTCATTGTTTTCTTTTCTACAGTCGTAAAGAACGGAAAATTCTAGTGCTGCAGTCAGTTCTATGAAAACAAGAATTTTTTTTTGTGAAAGTTTATTGGCTTGACACTCACAAATCCAAATTAGGGGTATTCATGTAAGCGCGGAAAACCCTCGTAAACCTCGTAAATCAGATAATTTTATCTCTGCAGAAACGAGCTGTCAAAATTTGTATGGGAAAAAGTTTCTGCAAATCGCATACAATTATCTCACAAATGTGCTGCGGAAAGTGCAGAAGTAAACCTCGTAAACTAAAGAAGTATGGATTCTGACTTTTAATTTGACATTTCACAGAATATTTCCCACATTTACGCAAGTATTTCTTAGGGGGTGTTCATGAAAACATGTTGCGGAAAGTTATATTTTTCTACAAAGCGGAAAATTATCTCGTTACATGAATACCCTTATTATCTTGTAGTTTTTCAAGAGAATCTTATACTGCGTCTCCACTGAACGATAATCTAAGATTTACTCAAATCTACTTGAAATCTTCTTGAAATCACTAGATTTACCATACAAAAATTAATCATCTCGATTCTAGATTTCAAATAAATCTACTTGAAATCTACTGTACTGAACGGATTCACTTTTCCATTTCCAATGAATCTGACAGTTTGATGGAAGAAAAAAAGAAAAAAAACAGTCTGTTGACAAATTGAACAAAAAAAAAACATTTTAATAACTGACACTGCTTGTAATTAAGATTTTAGATGTCAAAATAAATCTAACAAGTCCAGTGGAAACACTACTAGATTATTTTAAATCAAACTGGAAAATAATCTAGATTATCGTTCAGTGGAAACGTAGTATTATGTTTGAAGTGAAATCCACACAGAAGACTCAAAATAAATAGAACCCCCAGCCTTAAGCCATGAAGCTATTGCTGTTAGTTTTTAAGATTACAGTGGACTCTCGTTAACTTGAACATACGATAACTTGAACATTCCAATATGTAACTTGAACAAATATTTTTTCCCTTTACGCATTCTATACCTTGAACGGACTATTTTTAAGACTCAATACCTTGAATTTTTCCCCTAAGTACTCTATAAGTTGAATAAGTAAAATTTTTGCGGACTCTGTAACTTGAACAAAGTTTAATATTGAATTTCTTAAATTTTTGAATTTATTCAAGGTACCTGGGATGTTGGTACAGAATGCAAACGGTTTTTGTAAATGGGGAATCCCAGGAAATTTCTTTAGTATTTCCGTATAAGATTTTATTGTTTATAATCGGTGAATTTCGAAAGTGAAAAATGGGTTTAAAAAAAGGCCAAAAATTAAGAATGTTAACACTAAAACAAAAAGCTGCAAAAATTGAAAAAATTAAGAACGGAGTCAGCATTACGTCTTGTGCAAAAGAATTTGGTGTTTCAAAAGGGACATATTAAATGTTCAAAATGTTCTGCGCAGAGTTAAGCAGAGTAAAATAACGAATTTTTTTTTCCAAGTCGTCTTAAAAACGTTTTAATTCAAATTATTTATTAATAATATCATTATTTATCTTTTAAAATCATTAAAATGAATCATTATAAAATAAAAACAACAATTTTTTAACTTGATCCAGTAACTTGCACAATGCTATACCTTGAACACTCCTGGAATGATTAATTTAGCCATATATTTAAAATTTTAATTTTGTAATCAACTATTATAATTAATTATTATCAATCAAAGAAAATGGTTTATACTATTGTATAGTAATTCCATAGTTTTCTTTTTAAATTATCACCCATATTACTTTTAAATTAGTAAAACTTTATCTTTTTTATCTAACAATTAACTTTTTTATTTCAAGTTGAGAATTTTATTAATCTCAAATAATAATGAAATGTCAGAATCATACACATCATACAACAAAACAAATTTCATACAACACTTCCAATGAAATCTGAGAAACAGAAAATTGTATGATGTGTATGATGTATGAAAATGTTGTATGTTGTATGAAATGTATGATGTGTATGATCTGAGAAACAGGCCCCTGTTGGCAGATGATAAAAAAAGTGTACTTGTTACCAGATACAAGCTGAAAAAGAATGTTTAAAAAAACGCACTCACATTATCCTGCGTCCTCGTCGTTCTCGTTGCATCGTTACGTTTTTTTCATTTTACAAGGCTCTTCATGGACTCTAAACGAATTACAGCACAATGTTAAAATCGAAAGGTTTGGGGGTGTGAAACGTATATTGACTAGGATTATATTTGGTAGATGCTACTGTACGTTTGTAGGCCCTTTCGAATTTATGGGAATCTGTAGAACTGTTTCCGTACTTTTTGGAGAAAGACTCATAATCTGCTTAATTTTTTGTGATTTTCTTAATTGTCGGAACACAATTACATTACTGAGATATTTAGACCTTTTCGGCGAGATATTTTATTCTTCTATTCTGCTATGAATTTCAATACAAATGTTTGAGCTGTCAACAAATCTTTTATGAATTTTAATTTTGGTGTTCAGCACGATAAAATCTGTTATAAAATCTGCTAAGAAAACTGTTATGAACTGTCAAACGTTCGAAAATAGGAAAAATCTTTTACGAATAGCATATTTGGTATTCAGCATGCCAAAATCTGTTATGAAATCTGTTAAAAATCATAAAAGAATAAAAGACAAACTTCTGTGACTTTTATCATAAAAGATTTCAATACATACACAGATATACATATCAATGAAAAATGGATATATCATCGTCGTCCATTGTGCAATACAATATTTTGGAAACATCTGGAATGAATTAAATAAGAATTAAATTACATTTTTGTTCAAAATGGACGTTTCATAGAACGACGACGATATATTTTATATTTCGTCAACGAAATCGTTTTAAAATGAGACAAATGAAAGAAAATATATTTAAACACATACGAGTATTATATAAACATAAGCCGTGTTTTTTTGGAAAAGTTATCCGTAGTACAGTAGGATTTTATATGAATAACAAATACAACATCCACAGTAGGATCACTGCCGATAAAAGGAGAAGTGAAATCCTGCTGCGGATAGAGATTTTTTTTTTTATAATCTACCCGCGCTCAAGGGATTTTGATTACCCTTTAAATGTTTCAACACAGCGCGGGCGTGAAGTTAAGGAAGAGGAAGAAGGATAGGAAAGATGTGTGGCACGATGTTCTGAGACTGTTGGTGGTTGTCTCAGATATTTTTATCTCCAGGGATGGCGGCTCAGCTAAAGCGGAGAAATGCCGTGTCTTATTTCAATGCCGCTTATAATTCACATTATTTTATTCGTGTTCATCCTTGATGGGCATACTAGTTTAACTCAATTACATGTTGTTAGTGTTATGCCTGAACAACATGTAGTGAGTAAACCAGCAACCCATTGATGACAATTCTTAGAAGGTTTTTAATGGAATTAAAACGACATAGACGACGGCAGGGACCGAACCTGTCATCATGAGGTTGACAGGCGAGCACACAACCATCGTGCCACGGCCACCCCCTTTTTTATTTGACGTTTATTCGAGTATCCGCAGTGATCCTACTGCGGATGTTGTATTTGTTATTCATATAAAATCCTACTGTACTACGGATAACTTTTCCAAAAAAAACACGGCTATTGTATATGTAAGTAGAGTAGAGGACACCAATAATGTCTAAGAGAAAAAAAATCCTTTTTTGTTCGTCGTCCATTTTAATTTTGTCAGATGAATTATTTTATTTAATCACAGCTGATTATGATAGCAGATTTAGTTCAGTTTCATAACAGATTTCGTTTTCGAAGTTGCATAACAGACTTTTATAAAAGTTCGAGCACCTGAATACCAATTATAAAAGATCTTTTAAGATGGAAATCTTTTACGATTCATAACAGAAAATCCATAGAAGAATAACAGATGTTGCAGAATAGGCTTAATTAGCCGTGTTTTTTTGGAAAAGTTATCCGTAGTACAGTAGGATTTTATAAGAATAACAAATACAACATCCGATAAAAGGAGAAGTGAAGTCCTGCTGCGGATAGAGATTTGACGTTGTATTTGTTATTCATATAAAATCCTACTGTACTACTGATAACTTTTCCAAAAAAACACGGCTATTGTTTTTTTTCCTCAGGCAATGAATATTACATATATCAAATTAAATAGTTTTAACGTTTGTTTTATCAATAATGATACCAGAAACTTTAGAGCCTGTATTCGAACACCCTTTACTTCAGTGTCCGATTAAAGGAGTCTTTCTATTTTTATTTTGTAGGGTCATTTCTTGCCTCAAATTTTAAAACTCAAATTTTGAAACGAAAATATCAAACATCGAACTTAAATCTTCACAATCATACTCTCAATTTGAATCGTCCCAAAATTCAGAAATTAATGAGTCTCTTATGCTTAACAACTCATAGGCTCCAGACTTTGAGGTGCTTCAAAAAGTAACAGACAAATTTTTGGTCGACGACTATATTTCTGATGGTATACCTTCCTACTTTAGCAATTATATTTTTATTTTGATTTTAGGTAAGGTTTTGAATCCGTTAAACCCGAATGTATTGATTAATCCATATAACGATGGAAAACCTTCAAACCATTTGATAGATTCTCTCATACTGACAAATACAACTCCCGGATCATCCACACTAATGCTGAAGCTGGGTTCACTTGGCTCATCAAGTAGCATTTGGTCCAGTTTTAACAAACATTTGAAATATCCAGACCCTATAAAAACAAAAAGAGGAAGAAAACTTCTGTCTGCAAATAGACCACCAATGTCTATTTCATCTGCCAAGTGAAAAGAATTTTATGAAAATCAGAAAAAAAAAGCAGAAGCGAAAAAATGATATTGAAACCAGAAAAGAACTAAGAATGAAATGAAAAAACCAAAACCTTACAACGAAGAAAAGCAACAGAGCCAGGAAAACTTTAGCTAAAACAAACGACTCCGAAAACAATCTCGTGGATTTTGTGAAGATGAGCTTGACACAGACGCAGAAGAAGATGGACTGAAAAATATAGGCTATGATACCTGTAACAAGTGGTACCATTTAGGTTGTACACAACTTTGTACAATGACCTTTAACGAAGCTGAAAATGAAGATTTTGCTTGCAATTTTTGCGCTTAAATTTCAAAATATAACTTCAAGACTGAATATGTTAGTTACAGTTATTGATAATTGTTTTATTTGTTTTTAAAGTTTAATTTCTGTTATGTTTGTGTTCTTAAAATTGATCATAAAAAATGTATTTTGCTCATTGAAACCGATATTAAAATTCCAAAATTAACTTTTATTATTTTGTTTTAGGTTTAAACCATACATGAAATCTTCTGTTCAAACTTAAGAAACTTTATGTTCGGGTTCAGGCAATCTTTGTTCGATTACTCGGAAATTGGTATTTTTTTGTTCAGATTTTATTTGTTTATAAAAAGACAATTAAAGTTTCTAGAAAAACCTTAATTTTAATAAGAAAATGTTGAGTTTTAGCTGCTAATCGATTTTACATTACATATTTACTTTTGACGGTTTTCCACAGTTAAGGATTCCTTTACAATGACTCACAATGTGTTCGACTACTAGGTACAGAGGCAAAGCTATTGATTTTATGAAAAACGTCACCATGAAACATAAGGCCGCCGTGCCGGTATCAAAAAACAGTATAATAAAATATGAATCAAATTATAAAATATGTACTTTAGTGATACACATTATTCACTAAGATAAATAAAACAGACAAAGTTGCACGATTATGTAAGGATGTGTCCTTCAAAAAAAAATCATCGAAAAGCACCGAAAGCCTGACAGCTTACCTTATTCCAAACGGCAAGTTAAGGAATGGCTTAGCACCAGATTTTAAAATTCTGGAATAATAGATTCTAGGAATTCGTCCATTCGAGATTTTTAGATTTTTCAGGATTTTGGCATTCGCAGTTTCGTATTCAACCCTCCTAAGGCTAGTCGCGCACTGGCAACTGTGATCGAAATCAAACAGTTTAATCACCAGTTGAAATGGAACCGCGCACTGGCAAATCTTTACTCAAGCTCACACTTTTTCTCTATTGCGCTTATAGAAAATAGCTCAACTGTTGCGAAGGCAATCGTTTAGTTTGTGTCAAAACACAAACTTCTTAGTTGCTCGAATCGAGTTGCTCTAAGTGCGCGGTGTCCCATATAAGCCCATATGTTTCATTTTAGCAACTAAACAGTTGCGAAACTAAAAATTGAATGTGCGCGCCTGGCCTAAGAGTCATACTAACAAAAAGAAATCAATTTGGTACTTAAAAGTAAGCTTATGATCAAATATAACTCCTAAGCCTTTGATTCCATGATAAATGTAATTCATGAAGACATTTTTGCAAGCTATAACATAATTCATATTTAAACATTTAGAAAAAAATTCTAGTCAGTTTATTTTATTCAAATTAAATTGTCTTATTAAAACATTTGGCTTTTGAAAATAATTTTGAGGCCAGATTTTCATCCAAACATAATAACTATACTCATTTATCTGTCCAAGCTTTGTGTAGGCATTAATGGCAAACAAAATTGATGAATGCCAGTCACACCTTAAGAGACCTAATCCACTTTATTTGTATTGAGTTGCCTAATTAATGGCAAATCAGATTCAAATTTCACTTACGAAATTTAATTTACCTCAAATAAAACCGAATTATATAAACTTGATTTGCGAAGAAAATTGAATACAGTTGTGTTTGAAATTATGTCTTCTCCTCCCCGAATCTCCATTATTTTATGAAGGGTAAACTTAAATGAACCCAATTATGCCAAACTTTAGAGGATTGGATTTTACTGGCTCGAAATTTGAGTTTCCTGAAACGCGGTCAAGATTCGGATAAAATATCATAGGAAATGTTTCGGACATATTCGAAAAATTTATATCGAAATATATTTATATTTATATAATATAAATATAGGGCCATTTTATGACTGGCGAATCGAACGTTCGCCTTAAGTAGAAAGATTTGGCGGAATTACTTTTGTCGTGTTATTATTTATGGCGAACTACGATGTTCGACTTTGAAAACAATTCTGCCAAAGTCGAAAATTTAATACGTTATGTCATCGAATGTCATTACTTATTGAAATTTAAAATTTAATAAAAATATTTTTGATTTTTTTTTCGAAGACGAAGATGAAAACGAGAGATGTGAAGACTGAGAAGAAGCTTACAAGATAGTTCCAACCCACTTGAAGTTCCAGATAATTTTTTAAAACAAAATCAATAACTATTCTTCAGTTCAGCTCATCGTTCTTTTTAGATTTTTGACCGATACAGAAAAAATTTTCTCTTCTGTCTCCGTTTAAACTCGTTCATCATCAACACTTCTCTTACACATCACCTTGTAGCTGATGGTACTTTCGACCTCTACTTGCACTTCGACATGTCGTTGCAAATTTTCAAGAGGATTCGTCCAAATGTATTGCTCGAAGGTTTCACAGCCAGTTAAAGACTGAGTAACCCATACACAGCCTGTTCCAAAAGAGACAAAAAAAGCTGCCCACAAGGTCCTGTTGTTCGCTATTTTTTTTTAAATTTTAATTTGTAGTCAAGCCAAACCTTTAAAGATGCGAATACTTATTGTTGCGCTTTGAAGGAAAATAAGTCTATTCAGACCAAACTTGATACATTTATTTTGAACAAACCTGTCTCAATTGCTTAGAGCGACTGTTAAAACCATTAACCCCCTCTAGAAATGATATTATTGAAAATAACCACAAATAGACCATCAACCTATTGGCAAACAGGTATATCGCGTTGAGGGATATATATACATACATATTGGCCACAAGAAACTGCAACAACACACAATCATTTATCTAACACGACAGACGCCAATAATGCTAACGACTTAACAGTGGAATAAAAGAGCCTACAAATGTGCCTATTGATTATAACACATAATGTTGTGTTATGTAAAATACTGTCATGATTTTATAATTGTACGATTTTATAAATTAAATATAAACACAATTCTTCACCTGAAACGCATTTCTTTAGAATCATTTTCTGAGTCAAGTGATGTACGAAGTTCAGTTGAAATTGTAAGAGCCGTTTTAGGAAAAATTGTAAAAGAAAAAAAAATTCGGAAGCTCCCCTTGTAAATCGAAAATTCAAATTCTTCTTTAGGAAATAATATTATAATGGTAATTGTTAGAAAAAGTGTTTTATCGATATATGTATAAGAAAATTGTGTAAATTTTTGGATTAGGTATCCTCATATATTTCCTTAATTTTGTTCTAATTTTACCCACAGACACTTTTAATAAAATTTCAAAATGTATTGTATTTTCACAAAAAGACGTGAAACAAATAGATTTAAAAAAAAATATTTTGTTTAGTAACTTACATAGTACACACCTTATCTTCATTTCACATGAAATGATCTGTATACATCACCCCAAACCTTTCATTAACAAAATGTAGGCTTAAGCAATACAGCGTAATACATTGAGTTTCATATTTTAATTGAAATAAGTTTTACTTTAAGGAAATCGATTCAAATAAAAATAATTCAGCTCAACTATATCATTAACTTGCACCACTGTGAAACATAATTTTAGTTTGAAGCAGGTCTCGGGGAATAGTAATGTTTTGAGAGCACCAACATTAATCGCTTCTTAATTTTCTTACCATTCAGTTGGTGCTCAAAATTTGTGTTCATTTCGCACTTAATAAGTAGTGTTCAGTCAAGCAGGAAGTAAGAAATAATTTTCATCACACAAGAGCCTGGTTTTTTTAGGCCTTAGACTTTGAAATCACGAAAATGCTGCAACTGTGTTATCTTCAATTTCTGACCTTGCTATTGTATATAGTTGCATCCAAAGGGACACTCTTTCAAAGCATAAGCACCAATTATTTACCACAAATCGGAGTTGGAGGAGATCCTGCTCCACCACCAAATCCCTTTCAATTGGTCAATGAATGGAAGTATTTGGACTTTGATTATCCAACGTTCGCACGAAGAAAGGCAGCTCTTGCAAATAAGTAAGTTTTGTTTGTTAAAGTTGTTGAATAGTATGTTGTTTAAATTGCTAATCCCCATATCCCTAGTGAATTAATTCCTCAGAATAACCTGCCTTTGGGCATCGATGTTTATGCCAATCGGATATTTGTCACTACACCTCGTTGGAAGGACGGTGTTCCGGCTAGCTTAAGTGTGCTTCCATTTCCATCGAAGGAGCTTAGTCCATCGCTTCAGCCATATCCTAGTTGGGAGGAGCACGGCGATCCCTACAATCCCGACTGCACCAAACTAATGTCTGTCTATCGAACATCGATCGATGAATGCTCTCGCATTTGGCTGATCGATGCGGGTGTTGTGAATGCCACTGTAAGTCTGAATCAAATTTGTCCTCCGAAAATCGTGGCTTACGACTTGAATACAAATAAGAGAATCCTATCATACGAGCTGCCTGCAGACCAGGTTAAACAGGATTCCTTGCATTCGAATATTTTGGTCGATGTGCGTAATGGAAAGTGCGATGATGCATATGCTTATGTCACGGATGTGTGGCGTTTTGGCATTGTGATCTACAGTTTGTCAAAGAACCGCAGTTGGCGTGCAACTAATTACAATTTTAGTCCGAATCCAATCGCGTCGGATTTCAATGTGTATGGGTTGAATTTCCAGTGGCTCGATGGTGTTTTCGGTTTGAGTTTGTCACCAATCAACGAACTAAATGACCGAATTTTATTCTTCCACCCGATGGCCAGTTACAAGGAATTCATGGTCCCTACATCTGTGCTACGCGATGAAAACAATTGGCCAAGTAGAGCTCAAGATGTAGCAAAACTGTTTACCCCAATCGGCAGCCGAGGTCGTAATGGACAATCATCGACTTCGGGGATCGATCGAAATCAAATTATGTTCTATACTCAAGTTCATCGTGATACCATCGGATGTTGGGACACGCGCAAACCCTACACACGCTCAAATCTCGGCCAAGTGGGCGCCGTCAATGCTTCGCTCATCCAATTTCCCAATGATATAAAAGTCGATCGTCAAGTTAAGCAAGGTGTTTGGGTAATGAGTAATCGATTACCAATTTATTTGTATTCGAAACTCGACTATAGCGATATTAACTTTCGAATCTTGAGGGCGAATGTAGAGGATGCGATTTCTGGGACGGTATGTGATCCGAATCTGGCCGCAACAGCGATTCAAGTGATTCCAGAATACGATGATGAGTGTTAAATACATTTTTTTTTATTTTGAAAAGTTGTTTTTAATTCACAAGTCACAAATTCTCCACTAACTTTTACTGTTGTGGGGAATAGAATTAAAAAAAAAAAAAAAACAATATTTTGAATTTAAAATTATTGAAAGAAACTATTTTTTAAATATATTTTCAAACAATATTGATTTTGGAACTTTTAAATTTCAGACCATCTGAATTTCGAATCCATTGGATTTTAAATTCATGAAATATTCGGATGTATATTTAATTTAGATTTTTAGAACTAAATTTTTTTTTTTTAAATAATTTCATCTCAAAAATTAGTAGAATAAAATACGATTCTGAATTTTAGACCATTCGATTTGTCTATCAAATGAATTTCAGATATCTACCCCGAACAATTTGAAAGGGTTAAATGGAGTTTTGGATCTTCCAATTTGGTTGTTATTTCAGAAAAAGAATTTGGTTTCTATTTAAACAATTTCGAATCTTATCATTCGAATTCTTATCACTTTGAAATTTCGACATGTTAAAAAAGAATGTTTGCTAAATTTTTTTTTTACGAGCTATCATTTATAAGATGGTGTTCACATGAAATTTATTCGAAGAAAATAGTTTTAGTTTTTAAAATATAGAAAAGTTGGTAAACTACTTTGAAGTTAAAAAGACGTAAAGTAGTATCTTACAAATATACAGAACTTCAAAGTCCAAAGTTCATAAATCGGCGTACGATGTACGAATACGAAAGAATTCTTAGCTTATCCACGCACATTATCTAAACAATAGTAAAAAATTTGTTGATTTCGGCTGGTCTAACAAGAGGACCTTTTGATGGTATAAAAACAGTTGTAAGGATACCATCTTTATTTAGACAAACATTTTCTGAATATTTGACGAAATTACTATACGAAACTACAAATACATTTAATACTTTCAATATGTTAATAATATAACTTAACCATTTTATTAAAAGACGTATTGATTGAAATAAAAATGGAGCACATGTATTCTTTTTTATTGGCGATGGAGATGATATTAGGTATGTATAAGCAAACCAAATACTGGTGTGAATCAAAATTTGGAAAATTCTCATCACTCTCTGGGATAATTACTAAGTTACTTAATGTGGCGATATAGTCCGGCGTTGACAAAGGCCTCAACCGGAAGGCTTCTTGAGCTTGCTTAGTACCTAGGTGTCTGTCTTCATTTTTGCACGCCACCTGAGTCGCGGTATTTCTCTTTTGTGTCATACCTCAAGATTAATTCGTTTGACCAGGTTGGTGTCGCTGAACAGCTGATATAGTTGGCGCTTATATCTTCTCCTCCACTCACCATCTATGCAGACGGGACCAAAACTCACCTGGAGTTTCCTCCTCGCAAAACATCCTTAAACCTTCAACTGAAGCTTGGAGATCAATATAGCCAAATAGAGTACACGAATTTTCTCGCATACTGATTTAATTTTGCTGGTTTTTGAATGCTTTTCCATCTAACGCAGTTGATACAATGAGTGAGTATTATGATTTTTCTTTATTGAAAATTTACTGAATACCAAAATCTTAATTTGACTCCAGTATATTGTACTTTGAATGTAAAATTCCAAGTTTCATTTTTTAATGATAACATAAATTTTCTTTTTAATAAATACATTTTTTTAAGAACTAGAAAGGTGAAAAATGTCAATACTTCGTGGTTAACACCACAATTTAAAAAATCGATTGAAAAATCTGCTCTTTATGTGCTGTAGATATAAGTGCTCTTAAAAATAAATTTTCCACAGAGCGATCTAGTGCAGCCTTGTGGAGAAGTTTAAGGCTCTGGGATAGCATGGAATCCATCCGTTATATCTTGAAATTCTTCTGTGTGTTATTTATAAAAGGGTAATTTAAACAATATAATCATAATCACATTAAGCAAATTTATTGATCACTAGAAAACTGCAAAAAATATACCGCTAACAAAGTGCTCGTCACCAGCAAATACTGAATTTAGACCTATTGCAATTCTGCCTTTTTTAAGCAAAATGCTTGAACAGATTTATAACAACTCAGATGAAAACCCATCTGCATAACGCTATGTTGATTCTAAAACACCATTCAGGTTTTAGAAGCAAACACAGTTGGTACTTAAAGTGATGGTGTTCGCTCCGTTTTCGATGATGATATGGTGACTGTGGCCGTATTTCTAGACTTCTCAAAAGCTTTTGATTCAGTAAATCACCAAATTCTTTTATATAAACTGAGGAGTCTGTGTGCAGCTTTTTGACATCATGAAAATAGGGAATTTTTGAGTTGGTCACAGTGTTGCCAGAAACACCGATTTATCGTATTTCTCCCGATTTCTAGACCTATTTCCGATACACCGATTTTTGATGTAAATAGTGCACTTTCTCTCGATTTTAAATTTAAAAATACGTTCAGATATTTTCTCCGCTCTTGAATGAGCATAATTTATTATTTTACTAAAAATTTTGGTAGTGCCTAACTTACGGTTTTCTCTTTTTAAATTTAGTATGAAAACATATTCCTTGCAATTATTGTTAACGTCGTTGTCATTGTCTTTCTTCTTCTACAAAATAGCTTTTTTGGCCTTTAGTTCACAAAAATTGGCGTTTCGTCCCGGCGATCTCACATGGACTCATCAGTTGACTGTGAGGACCTTGTCATAATGCAATTTTTGTTAAATTCAATTCATCTTACATCGATTTTTTGACAAAAATACAATGTGAACTATACCCATCATCATCATCATCGGCTCGACAACCGGGTTCCGGTCCTGGCCTCTTTCAACAAGTCTCTCCACCTATCCCGGTCTCTAGCCGACGCCATCCAGTTGCGCACCCCAAGGCTTCGGGCGTCCTGGTCTACGCCATCTCTCCAGCGCAAGCATGGTCTACCACGCTGTCGTCTACCATAGAATGTACCACAAAGAACTTTCCGAGCAGGTTCCTCTTCGCTCATGCGAGCTAGGTGCCCTGCCCACCGGAGTCTACCGAGCTTAATTTTTGTCACGATATCTGCTTCAAGGTAGATTGCGTACAGTTCATGATTGTACCTTCTCCGGAATCGTCCTTCCTCACATATGGGGCCAACAATTCTCCTTAAGACTTTTCTCTCGAACGCAGCTAAGAGGTCGGAGTGCCTTTTGCTAAGCACCCAAGTCTCGGATCCATATGTGAGTACTGGCAGGACCATGGTCCTGTACAGCAGCAGTTTTGAAGTTATGGTGAGATTTCTGGATTTGAAAAGCTTTGACAGACTATAGTAGGCTCTGTTGGATTTGAGAAGCCGCCCGCGTATTTCTTCTTCTATATTGTTATCGGCTGCTACTATTGACCCAAGGTATTTAAAGGATTGCACCACTTCAAATTCGTGCTCCGCTACCTTGATTGTTTGACCAACTGTTCCTCTCGCATTCGACGCCACCATGTACTTTGTTTTACCTTCACTAATGTGCAGCCCCAGATTTGGTGCCGCCTGCTCGATTTGGATGAACTATACCCAACCAAGAATAAATTTCTTCTTCTTCTTTATCTTGTTTGATTTGGTGTGGGGCGATGCGTGTCGGTAGTTAAGTTCTTGTTAATATTTTCAATTACACTAATAATATAAATGTAGATCCATTTTCTTTATCTTTTAGCGAAATGTTAAAATCAGACTGTACCTACAATATAATAAGCAATGATAATTTGTACCTCGGGAGCGATCTTAAGTTACAATTGGACAAAAATCTTATTTCAAGCTCTGAAGTTGAACGATTTAAAAACAGCTGTATAAGCGTTTACGTTGAACTTTGGAAGCAAATATTACATAGGTTTGATTTTAAAAATAAAAATTTTAAGGCTTTGACCTTATTAAAACCAAAACAAACTGTAAATAAACAAATTGATCCACTAAGTAATCTTTTTAACTTATTTCCTAATATTATTCATTATTCTGATATGCAGTGAATCGATTGTGAATATAGAGAAATAAGTAATCTTGACTTTAAAAGCTTAATACATATATGAAAGCTTTGATACTATTAAAATTGAAATATTTTGGAAAATTGTTTGTTCAATCAAAAGGGGCAATCAAAGTTTGGCCTTTCCATTGATGGATTACTTTATTTCATTGATATTAACATTATTAAACTCTTTAACTAATGTTGAGAGAACTTTTTCTCAAATAAATTGATGAAGAAAATTTTTTTTTTTAAATAAGCAAAATAATTTCAACTTCTAATTCCCCGATTTCCCCGATTTCTGGTGTGGAAATCTCCCGATTTCCAAAAATATCTTATGGCAACACTGGTTGGTCAGTTCAAAGTTCCTCAACGATCCGTGTTACTGGCTGAACACAATAGAATGCTGCAACTGGAGCTGCAGCTGCAACTGGAAGAGCTGTCAAAAAGTGTCGTACGTACTTTTTTTTATGCGCCCACAATGAGGCTGTACAGCTTTCATGTTTTGTTGTCATTTGTTGGGTCAGGTGTTGAATCTTTGGCAAATTTTAAATATTTTAAGTAATTGAAACTATAAAATGGACACTGAAATTGAAGATTTTCGTCCATTATTTTAATTAAAATTTAACCACGAAATCACAATACAACAAAACAACACTTAAAATCACTGACAGATATATAAAATTTGAAATGTCAAAAATGCTGCACGAAAAAGTTAAAAGTTCGCCAACTCTTGCAGCACCGACTGCAGCACCGACTGCAGTTGCGTTGTGTTGTGTTCGTAACATTGAATTTACGTGTATTGAATATTTTGACAGCTATTCCAGTTGCAGCTCCAGTTGCAGCTCCGTCTCCATTGTGTTCAGCCAGTTAGGCGCTGTTTTATTCACACAGTTTATCAATGTTATTTCTAATTAGGGGTATTCACGATCTAATGCAACAGGTCTAGTATCATTGCAAAAATGCAAAAGTGTAAAATCTTACAACACTACAACATGTTGTAGTATTGTAAGATTTTACACTTTTGCATTTTTACAATGATACTAGACCTGTTGCATTAGATCGTGAATACCCCTATTATCTTTTTGATTGTAAACATCACTATGTGGATGATGTCTCTGAAAAATGGAACAGATCTTTACATTGATGCATTTGATAGAGCTTGGCACTAGGCTCTCTTATGCATTTGATATCAACGAAACTCTTATTCTTTGGATTAGAAATTAATTTCTAGATCGTTCAAGTCTGATTTTCACAAAATAAATGCTGGTGTTTCCTAGGGCTCTGTTTTGTCTCCGACTCACTACTTAATGTTTTAAATGATGTATTGCTTAAATGATGTCTTGTCTGAAGCTTTTTATCCACTTCATTGTTTTGCCGATGACTCTACTCTTACCTTTTCATACTCGGTTTCAAACTCTCGTCCATCTTCTTCGGAAGCATTATTGAATGGGGTATATGAAATCATATAGGGTTTAATGCTTCGAAAACTCAATGCTGTCTATTGTAATGCAAAATGTCCTTCAATGGCACTTGCATCGAAAAAACCGAAAAGCTCTAAGCACTCGGTACGTGTGTCAACAACAATCTTCGTTGGAATGACCACATTCTCGCGACCTCCCAAAATGCTGCTAATGCTATATCGATGTCAGGCATTTTTCACCCCCTCTGATCTAGCTGATTTTTATGGCGTTTATACGTCCAAGACTTGAGTATAACTCACATTTGGGCAGGTGCAGCACAAACTTCTCTCCACTTATTGGATAGATTTAAGTACAGAGCTATCATGTATTCATTCCCATCTCTTGAACACCGTCGGAATGTTTCATGTCTTTCCTTATTTTATCACTTCTTTCACAAGCAATGCCACTCGAAGTAGACAGTTGCAGTCCTCCTCAACTGTCCTCAATTAGTTCACCAGTGATGCCAGTTTCGCTAGGAATGCTCTTTAGTTCACCCCGAGCCTAATTTGGATCGTAGCGTCAAATATGGAGATTCGTTTTTGAAGTAAAACTTCTTTTCCGGCGTTGGGGGTAAAAAAATTTCTATGCAGCTGTCAGTGACATGTCAAACCGCCACGCCATCCGTCAAAGACAGCGACATGTTTTTAGAATACAAAGTAATTATAACATGAAGTTGGATACGATTTAGAATTTACATATTTCAAATGGCTGCATTCAAAGATAAACATAAAACTATAGGTTCAGACGCGCAATGGCTATGCAACACGAATAATTATTGACAAGCATATTGCAATCCAAATAAATTTTACCAACACCTAACCCTCACATACAAAGTACTGGCCAAAAAGTTGGGTATATCCACTACCATTTTTGTATTCTTGCTGTCATAGACGGCATGCCATATGACCATCAGGTTGCCTGAAAGTTTTGAAATTATACTTTTTAATAATATTTATTCGCTTAATCGCACACGCCACCGACATTTGTTTTGGTATTTATAAATTTGAACGTCACCCGAATAATCAATCAAATACTTTAATAATTAATTTTACAAGAGTGCCGCTGTCAGTGTACTTGCTTTCCAAGTTGCCTGGATACTGAATTAATGCCAGGTGACTACTAAGTTGCTCGGGTTTGTACGGGTTAATAAGAAATGCTTGTGTACATTACAAGATTACAACATGCTTGCCAATACTTGCACGTGCAGCCCTAGGGTAATACAAACAAAGCGAGGCAACTTGCTTGTCAAGTGGCACTTTTCTTCTCGATTTCATTTAAGGCTAGGCGCGCACATTCAATTTTTTGAAGTAAATTGTAAAATCAGTTTGAAACTGTGAAAGCAGCGCACGTTCAATTTTTAGTTTGGCAACTGCTTGGTTCGAGCAACTAAAAAGTTTGTGTGTTTGACACAAACTAAACTATTGCCCAAAAAGACTTTGCTATTTTGTGTAACATATAATTATATGCACATACGCAGACATGCAACCAAACAGTTGTGCAACTAAAACTTGAATGTGCGCGCCTAGCCTAATTGCCTATGAGAAAAAAACATGTTTTACTAAGTCTCACAGTAAAAATTTCGTAGCATTAAGGCTAAGCGCGCACATTCAATTTTTAGTTTCGCAACTGTTTGGTTGCTAAAATGAAACATATGGGGTTATATGACACGCCGCGCACATAGAACAACTCGATTCGAGCAACTAAAAAGTTTGTGTTTTGACACAAACTAAGGCTAGCCGCGCACTAGCAACTTTTAGTTGCGAAACTGTTTGGTTACTTATAGAAAACAGATGAACTCTTTGGTTGAATGTCCGTGAATTTGCAGATAATTATATGTTCAATAAAATGGCGAACTTATTTTAGGCAATCGTTTAGTTTGTGTCAAAACACAAACTTTTTAGTTGCTCGAACCAAGCAGTTTCGCAACTAAAAGTTGCTAGTGCGCGGCTAGCCTAAAGGATTGCATAAAATGAGTTCGCTTTTTTGTGTTACATATAATTATATGCACCTGCGCGGACATTCAACTAAATAGTTGAGCAGTTTTAAGCACAAGAGAAAAAAGTGTGAGCGTGAGTGAAGAATTGCCAGTGCGCGGTGCTCTATCAACTGGTGATTAAACTATTTGGTTTTGATTACAGTTGCAAGTGCGCGCCTAGGCTAAGAGTTGCGAAACGATTTTCTTGGCGCGCACATTAAATTTTTAGTTGCACAACTGTTTCGTTGCCTAAGCCCAGTACGCAGATCGGGAAAAATTTTGTCTCTCATAAATTTTTTGTCCTGGGATAAATTTTGTCTTGGATGTTTTTCCGAGCAGTACGCAGTTCGCACACAAAATTCATGCTTTTGTGCATTGCTGTACAAAATGTCTCCACAAAATTTTTCCAGGAAAAAGAATGATACAAGCATTATTCTGCTGGACAAATTTTGACGGCCACCGTATTTCCGAAAGTGATTTTTATCAATACTGGTTTTATGTAAAAAGTGGTGATGCTGATCTTGAGAGCATCAAGAGGAGATTCCAAAAAGGTATGAACGATTTTTGTAAAACAATACGTTTCAGAGATACACTAAGGCTAGGCGCGCACTTGCAAATTTTTTGGTTGCGCGACTAGCCTAAAAAACACATTAAATTAGATTTTAACTCTTTAACTTCAATTTTTTGCGCGAGATTTGAAAAAGTTTTGTAGAGATTAAAATTGTAAAGATGAAATTTGTCTTGTCTCGATCTGCGTACTAGGCTTTATAGAAAACAGATGAACTATTTGGTTGAATGTACGCGCAGGTGCATATAATAAATTATAAGTTACACAAAATAGCGAACTCATTAGAAGCAGTCGTTTAGTTTGTGTCAAACACAAACTTTTAGGTTGCTCAAACCAAGCAGTTGTACAACAAAAAATTGAATGTGCGCGTGAGCACTATTAGTTTTGAGTTGCGCAACTGTTTGGTTACTTATAGAAAACAGATGAACTATTTGGTTGAATGTCGGCGCATATAATTATATGTTCAATAAAATAGTGAACCAAGCAGTTGCGCAACTAAAACTTGAAAGTGCGCGCCAAGCCTAAAACTACAAAGTTATGAGTGAATCATATACTACGTTTATATGCAGTATCGAAAGAGCGAGTTGGATTAGGGTTGGATTTTCGACCCAGGTTTTTCGTCATTTGAGTTGAGAGCTCGATTTGGAGTTGAGTTGACTCGACACCGCTCAGTGAGTGAGATCAAGTCGAACGAAGCTCATTTCAACTCAATACCCGTTTATAAAGGGTCGAAGCGAGCTTCAAGCCAGGCGCGCACATTCAATTTTTAGTTTCGCAACTGTTTGGTTGCTAAAATGAAACATATCGGCTTATATGGGACACCGCGCACTTAGGCTAGGCGTGCACATTCAATTTTTTGATGCGCAACTGCTTGGTTCGAGCAACTAAAAAGTTTGTGTTTTGACACAGACTAAACGGTTGCCTAAAATGAGTTCGCTATTTTGTGTAACATCTGTTTTCTATAAGCAACCAAACAGTTGTGCAACTAAAAATTGAATGTGCGCGCCTAGCCTTAGAGCAACTCGATTCGAGCAACTTAAAAGTTTGTGTTTTGACACAAACTAAACGATTGCCTTCGCAACAGTTGAGCTGTTTTCTATAAGCGCAAGAGAGAAAAGAGTGTGATCGTGAGTAAAGAGTTGCCAGTGCGCGGTTCTCCTTCAACTGGTGATTAATTTATTTGATTTCGATCACAGTTGCCAGTGCGCGATTAGCCTCATTGTTGACATTTCTGACAAAATCGGTTACGACGATTTTTCACTCACCAATTTTTTAAGATATTTCCAAATTAAATGGGTACCAATGTGAAAAAACATTGACATTGGGGAATTGCGGGACCATTTTAAAATTACAAAAAGATATAGATCAGTAGATCATTACGCACCTAGTGTTCTTTTATTATCGATTAATGATTTGTACCCAGTTTAATAATCATATGCTTTAAAAAAAAGCACCATCTGTGTGTCATAAAGAACATCATCAAAGGTTTTCAAAGTTGGTAACAAAACAAACATACCTACAATTTTATTTTCCCAAGTTTCAAAGCACGCCATTTAAATTTCGTAAAACGGTATATTTTCAGTCTTTTATCTTTTCTAAAAATAATAGGAATAAAAACATTGTTTAAAAAGTGCATAACAAAAAGAAAAAATTTAAATAAAAGATGGAAGAAATCATTGAGAATCCATCGTGTTCTGGTGAAATCAATTCTTGTTTTTTCGAGAACGAAAATAATATAGATGTGCCTTTTACGGTTCCGATGGTTGAGGAAAATGATCCTGATGTACCAAGTAGCTCCACTAACAAAATTCATGGTCGTCGTAAAGAAGCATGTAAGTCTATTACTCTTAGAATCGTTTCAACTCAATATGAATATGAAAATGGTCAAAAATTTAATCTATAAAAATTTTGGAAATTTTTAATCTTAACAAAAATGGAACTATTATTTTGCTCAAAAGGGATTTAAATGTTATCGAGCAAATTCTAAATTTCATTGCAGTCTGCAGTGGCAGAGTTGTTTTCGTTTTGATATTGATATTGATAATGAAACAAAATAGCCGCATTAAATGTACAGTGGCGAGCATTATGTGGATACATAATGCTCAAAACTGACTTTAAGTTGCTGTAAAACTCGCAAAAATAAAGCAATTACACATTTTTTTTTCGGTTTAAACTCTTTATTTATTAAGAAACAAAAAATATAAAAACATTTTTTAAAACTGAAAAGAAAAATTAACTTTTAATTTATTTAATAAGAAAACTCAATGTATCCACTTTTGCACGTTCAAAATAAAAGCGTTTAATACTACATTTTTGTATGTTGTCCAAAGGCCCTTGGCTTTAATGAGTCATTGAGTCGTTTGGACATGCTTTTTACTAATTTTTCGATTAGGGCGATCGGAATGCTGGCCCACTATGTCTGAATCCGGTCTAAGGTTTTTTGGTAAATTTTCATCATGTTCAACAATGAAATTTTATTGTATTTCATGCAAATCTTAGTTACAAAATGATGTCATTTCAAAACTATTTGCCTTATTTTGATCATTGAAACTATTCTGAGTTGCCAATTTAGTGTTATGCTGAATTTTAAAAACCATTTTCAATTTCAGCAAATATTTCAAAAAAATTTCATATAACACAATTTTCAACATGTTAAACAATGAAATTTTATTGTATTTCATGTAAATCTTAGTTACAAAATGATGTCATTTCAAAACTATTTGCCTTATTTTGATCATTGAAACTATTCTGAGTTGCCAATTTAGTGTTATGCTGAATTTTAAAAACCATTTTCAATTTCAGCAAATATTTCAAAAAAATTTCATATAACACAATTTTCAACATGTTAAACAATGAAATTTTATTGTATTTCATGTAAATCTTAGTTACAAAATGATGTCATTTCAAAACTACTTGCCTTATTTTGATCATTGAAACTGTTCTGAGTTGCAAATTTAGTGTTATGCTGAATTTTAAAAACAATTTTCAATTTCAGCAAATATTTCAAAAAAATTTCATATAACACAATTTTCATCATGTTAAACAATGAAATTTTATTGTATTTCATGTAAATCTTAGTTACAAAATGATGTCATTTCAGAACTATTTGCCTTATTTTGATCATTGAAACTATTCTAAGTTGCCAATTTAGTGTTATGCTGAATTTTAAAAACAATTTTCAATTTCAGCAAATATTTCAAAAAAATTTCATATAACACAATTTTCAACATGTTAAACAATGAAATTTTATTGTATTTCATGTAAATCTTAGTTACAAAATGATGTCATTTCAAAACTACTTGTCTTATTTTGATCATTGAAACAGTTCTGAGTTGCAAATTTAGTGTTAAAGTCAGTTTGTATCCACATATGCTCGCCACTGTACATTTTGGCGTATCAAGTTAAATGTAATTCGAATGCCACTCATACTAATTTTATTCTTATTTTAGTAAAAAAAACGGTAAATGGAAATGCAAAAAGATGTCGAAATTATAGATTACGAAAAAAATTGGCGGAAGAAACTAGAGTCAAAAAACTTAGAGCGTTGGTCGTACATGAGGAAAATTCTGTTGAACCTGGTAAATTTACTTAGTTAACAAAATAATTTGTACCGTAATTTTATTTTGTGTCCATTTGTTTTGAAAAAAAAACTGGATATAGATAAGTTTCCGAGAATGTATATTTTTTCCTTCGTTAGGCATGAAATGCCTATTATGGCTGCAAACTAAAGTAATTTGAGTATTGCTAATAAGTAGTTTTATATATATTTTAGTTATTAAGATGGAAAAGTATAGTACTCAAATGTGTCAGGATTATAGAATGCAGGAGAGTATTGCAGAAGCAACTGAAGACCAAAATAACCAAAATATTAACCCACCGGTGATGCATGAAGAAAATTATCCCAAACCTGGTAGCATTATATTATACCAAAAATAAAGTGAGTGTTACTTATATGTAATTTTATATTGTAATTTAGCTTCAAGGAAAGTAATGACAGTGGCCGAACGCAGCCGAGATTATAGATTGCGGCGAAGTGTTGCAAAAGCAACTCAAATTTATGCCGATAATTCTCCTTCACCTGGTAAATCTAAAATAATAAAACAATATTACTTTGTTGTATCTTTTGAAATAATTTTGTTCTACGAGCGTTGAAATTATTTTGTTCTACGAGCGTTGAAATTAAAATTAATGGTGCAAAATTTAAGTGCAATTAATACGATGTTAAAGGTGTTTTAGTATGAAATTATTTTAAAACGATGATTTTGCAATTTTGAATCAAATATAGCATCATTCTTTCTCTACCCTTATATTAAAGTAAAAATCTTTGAATACCTATTTTATTAATTTATTGGCGCAAGAAAATTTTAAACAGTCTAGTATTAAGATATTAGTATGATACTACTTAACAATTTGCTAACTTTAAAGTAGTTTACTAACTCATTCTTAATTTTAAACATTTTCTTATTAGTATCTTACTAAAGCAATTTTCTTAATAAAATGCTCCTGAACACACCTAAAACAATGAAAAATAGGTATGATGATTTTAACTTTAATAAAATCGTAGAGAAAGTATTTGAAAAATCGTTGTTTTAAATTAGTTTCACAGCTTTTACATCGTACTAATTTAACTAAAATTTTGAGCCTATTTTTATTTTACATTGTGACAGGCTGCCCTTATTTCTAGCAGAAAACTGGCCATATAACGAATATAGATAGGGTTTAATAAGAAAAAAAAACAGAACAAGGCAAAAATAACTTTATGGCGTCATAAAGTCTTTACTTAATTCAAAGTAAATGGTGGTTAAAATACAGCTGAAATCATAATGTTTTCATTTCGTGCTTTTGCTTTCTTTTCCATTTAAAATTGATTAAATTATTGTAATAATATCTCTGATCCCGTAATTTTCAGATTTGAACAGTACGCGAACAGAAATATGTATTTCAATTTAACTGATTTTATCGTCGATTGTGAGTATTGAAATTGTTTCCTGACTAATTAAATGTTTTTATTCAGGAATGTAATCCTATACTTTTCTGAAGTTTTCTGTATAGAAACACTCATTAAACACACCTAAAATTCACACGAAGTCAAATTAATGCCGTTCTGATGCTCTTTGCTTATATAATGTCTAGTTGCGATTTTATTCTTTTCTTTCGCAATATCATTATTTGTAAAATGTTGTAACTGTCTATTTGAATGACGCTATTTTAATGACAATATTTTAGAATATTCAGAATTATTATTATATATTCAATATTATTTCAAAACACATATATTTAATAAAATCTATCAATGGATTCCTACGAGCTGAAAAGGAAAACAATTCAACTTCTAAACAAAATGGAAATACAAATTAAAGATTTAACTGAAAAGGAACAAAACGTATGGAGAATTGAGCTATATAAAAATATTTATATAGCGACATCGGCAGTAGATGGTAATACTTTTGTAGCATGATATTGTTTTAATAAATACATTTTTAATCTTATATTCAGATCTTCAAAACGAAGCACAAAAATATATAAGTGAGAGTTCAGCACCAAGTCTTACGGAAAATGAGAAATTTGAAATTTCTCAAATATCAAATATTTTCGAGAACGAAGACGAACTCGAAGAAGATAAATGTGAAGATGACGATAAGGAGCAAAAGGAAATAAAAGAAAGCAATTTAGAAAAGGAACCACCATGCATTATGGAGCAAATGATTGAAGAATAAAAGAAAAAATCATAACATTTTTTTAATTTATGGAAAGGTTTGGGTTTTGTCCCACAAATAAAGTAAATACAAATAATCAAATCAAAAGATGAACAACGAAAATTTATATATTTTTCAAATTTTGACGCAAATCAACTGATTTTGAAACTCCGAAATTAGGAAAATGCTTTTTTGATTCCGGCCTATGATGTTAATTTATTCGTATTTGTAGGTAACAAAATTTTCGGGGATTTGTTACGAGGGACTCTGTGATAGGGGTGAATATAAAACTAATTCCGTCATGTTTCAATTTTCCAAAAAATGGTGGAATTACTTTTACATAGAATTTTTTCAAATATTTCTTGAAATTGAAAATAGTTTCCCGAATTAGTTACATAACATAAATTTAAACTAAGAACCGTTTCAGTCGTCAGAATGAAAAAAGTAGTTTGGAAATGACAGCCTGTTGTGTGTGAGAATTTAAAGAAATTACTTAAAATCCGAAAAAAAGTACCTAGCCAAGCTGTCATTTCTAAACTATTTGAATGATTTGAAAGGTTTTGAATTTTAATTCTAGCCTTTCAATAAATTTCAAAATATGTCCATCTAAAAGCATTTCTCTCATTTCTAAATTTTCAAAAACATGACAAAAATAACTTTTATGGACATTTTTGGAAATAATTTTCCGAATTGAAAATGGTTTTCAGTATTAGTGATTAAAATTAAAAAATCAGAGTCAAGAATCCAAATGAAACAAGTAGCTTGCTGTGATTTTTAGATTACTTGCTTAATTCGGATGACTAAAACAGCAAGGTGTTTTGAAATGACTTTCTTGATTTTCTCAATAAATTCAAGAAAATGCCATTTAGACCAAGCTATCATTCCAAAACTAATTGCTTCAATTGTATAATTGAAACAGTTTTGAGTTCCAATTTAAACTTCATAACTTATTTTGACAATTTTGACACCCAAACAGAATCTATGTCACAAAACCCATTTTTGATAGAGACGATAAGTGAGAAATGGATTGTTTCATTTTTTAACGATTCGAAAACTAATCGGCTATATATACAATTTGTAAATTCATTATAATATTAATCACAATTAATTCTGACGTTGGATTTTACAAAAGTTTTTACAGAGGCTTTGTTTGAGAGAAAAGAAGTTTTACTTCTAGAGCGCGTACGTCAGTACACACATTCTTTTTTTTAGTCACACAACACGATTATGGAACAATTTACCCGGCAGTGTTTTCCCTTGCCATTTCAATTTGCAAACATTCAAGGCCAATGTTCATCGACACCTCATTTACCCCCCCCCCCCCTAATTTTCCCATTGGAAGTGCTGTACATTATAAGGGTTTCTTAATAAACTAAACTTAGAAGCAAGTAAAAAGTAATCCATACAAAATCTCACATAATTATTTCATTTAAACTGGCTATACAAAATAAACAAGGATATTTTTTTAAGCCGCTGTCATTTCTCAGTCTTAAATAGTCATGGCGGTCATCGATTTCTCTCTTAAATAGGCGTGTCTGTATAGCTCGTCTTAATCACGCTGTCGCTTTCAAGACATATTTCAGTTTACTATTTAATTATTAAATTTATAACTTTGTTAACATTATCCCTCTTATTAAATTAATGGCTTAAACTTTTAAGCAAAACCAACACTATAAAGGTGTGGGTGGAATTATTTGTATTAAAAGGTGCGAAAATTCACACATTTTCTTTGTTTTGTTCGTGCTAAAAAAGTATAAAATGCTGTTGCACTCAATCATTTTTCACCTTGGTATTATAAACGGAGTTTTTAACCTAAGACAAGTCTTAAAAATGGAAAATGTCACTCCTGATATGGATTGGAATAAGGATACAACTTATGCAATTGGCCAATACAAGTGGCTTTGTAGCTGTTTCGGTCTTTGGCCCTCGGATAATCGACTTTCAGCTCTATTTAAAATTGTGTTTTATATGGTTCTGCAGGTATAAACTTAAAAGAAGAAAATATCTTTCAAACATCTTAAATCTTAAATTTTAGTCATTAACAGTGGGAATTTTTGTACAAAGACTATTTGTTTATGGAAATTGTGGAACAACTCAGGAAATCGTCGACACATTAACTGTGAGCATGTCATCAACACAAATCGGTCTAAAATGCATATTCATCTACGTGCAACAAAAAAGATTCAAAAACCTACTTGATGCCACTGTCGAAGATTGGGCACTAGTCACTGACAAGAAATCCAAAAGGATTATGCTCAAATATGCCAAAATTGGAAGGTATATATTCTACTGTCAGTTTTTTTTGGGACTGTTTACGGCAGTTCCTTTAATTTTGGGTGAAATTCCACACCAAATGGAAATTCTGAGCGAATTCGATAACAGCACCACATTGGTTAGAAACTTGATTCTAGCTCCAAACTGCTGGGTCTCGCAATCATCTTCAACAACTACGTATTTTCTTTTTTGGGGTTTACTGGCTATTTATGTGTTTTGTGTAGCTATGGCAACAGTGGCATGTAACTTGATTGTATACGGATTTGGCCTCCATGTTTATGTGCAATTTGAGCTTTTATATCTTAGCGTTGACGAACTCGATGCCAAGAAAACATTCAAGGAACAACAGGAATTTATGAAGAAATTCATCAAGTGGCACAATCGAATACTGGATGTAGCGAACGAACTGGAAGACGCTTCTACGGCAGTTATATTTTCTGAAGTATCAGCTATTATGATTGTTGGGTGTACTTCTGGTAAATATGAGCCACTAAAATCTTATTCTTATATCTTATATATATAACGCTTTAGCTTATGAAAATTGAAATCATAGTAGATACTAGATACTTATCTACCAAAAACAAAAGAAATACACAATTAGTGAATTGATCACGCGTAGAGGATTAATCAGAACGAGGCAGAAACTAGTATAACTTACAACTTCTATGTTATCATAACTTACAATGCCCATCAACATCTCCTAATTAAATATTTTTCATTTTGCCTCAGCGCTCGGTAAGAACCGGGGCGTATTGACTTACAAGTATAGAGAGCACTTGCAATGATCTGCCGAATTCGAACGGCACATTTTCATGACAAGAGATATTCATGAAACAATTTTTATTCAATCGTAACGTGGATTATTTCCATTTTTAACCTGACTTTTGGCGTGACAGTCCAACGCACCAATCATTACGTCACGGGGCTCTTCACTGCGGAATATTATAGTTGTTAGCTTAAAAATGGGTAACTTATTTTAAAACTTCGCAGGATTTGAGTTCCACCTTAAAAAGGTTTTTTTTAAATAATCTATAAAGATTAAGGCGCAAAATTTTAATTGAATTAGTACTATGCTAAAGCGGTTTTAGTATGATACTCATACTAGGTTAAAACAACGAATTTGCAAATTTTAATCGAATATAGCATCATACTTTCTCTACCCTTTTATTAAAGTTAAAATAATCGAATACCTACTTTATTTTATTAGTATCGTGCTAGCTTCATATGACTCTTTGACATTTGCAAACATCAAAAAAAGGTTCGTGTACTTACTTTTTGATACGAAATGTCATTGTTTTAGGTGTGTTCAGAAGCAGTTTATTAGTACGATACTAGTTGGAAAATGTTTAAAATTAAGAATGAGTTAGTAAACTACTATAAAGTTAGCAAATTGTTAAGTAGTATCATTCTTATACCTTAATAATAGGCTAATTAAAATTTTGCGCCTAAGTTTTTATTTTTTCTTAATATTTTTCTTCCAGGAACACTATTTCTTTTGGCAATGCAAAGTGGTGACCGAGCTGTTCTTTCCGCAATGGCTGGACGTATTACTTTAGTTTTCATTCAATTATTTATTTTCTGTTATATGGGTGAACAATTATCAACACAAGCTGATAGAATACAAAATGCTGTTTATAGTAATTGTAATTGGTATGAATTTCCACCTCAAATTGGAAAGGATATTAAATTGATTATGATAAGAAGCAATTATCCATTTTTCATAACGGCAGGAAAATTTTACATAATGAATTTGTTGAATTTCAAAGAAGTTGTAAAATCCATGTTTTCGTTTTTCTCTGTTCTGAGACTAATGTTGCAGGATTAATTTCGTTTTTTTTTTTGAATTTATGCTTAGTACATACTAAATTATTTGAAGGGTGTTTTTTCTTAGGAGAGTGATGGAACTTATGACAAAAAAGAAATATTCAATGTACATAATTGACTTCAGTTTCTGTTTTGAACAAGTGTCACTAAATAAATGCATTTGTTTGATAGCTGTCCATTCGTTAATTTCCGAAAATTGTCAAGTTCTTTCAATTTAATTTTGCATAATGAACTTTGACAAACTTTGAGCTATAAGATTGTTAGATATTGGTAGTTTTTGGACAAGTTAATGATCAGATTTTAATTATATCTTTTACATAAGAATTAAATTTTAAGAACACTTAAGAAAACACCCTGTTTATGCAAAAGAATAATAATTACAAATATTTCAGAGACACAATAAATATAAAACAAAAAATCTACCAAAGCGTTTTTGTATTTAATAATTTTGAAGTATAAACAATCATTCCATTTTACATTTAATTTAAATTTCAGTTTCATTTTTTCATAACATTGTGATTTGACTTATTCCTGTTGAACGTTATGCTGGCATCTTCTAAATATCTTCTTTTTTTTTATTTGTTTCTATGATACTCCGGGTATTTTTTATAATAAGGATAAGTCCTCATTTGACAGGGATTGCGTGACTGAGTGAATAGATGCGTAAGGTCGTCATATTATTTGTTGGTATTTCCTTGTCCTATCGCTTCTTTCACTCGAAGTAGCCAGTTACATTCCTCACCTTTATCAGTTCACCCTTGATACCCGCTTCGCTAGGAATGCTCATCAGTTCACCTTTGAGCTTCATTTTGGTCGTACTGTCAAATATAGAGATTAATTTTTTAGTCACACAACACGATTGTGGAATAACTTACTCGGCACGGTTTTCCCTTGCCATTTCGATTTGCAAGCATTCAAAATCAATGTTAATAGACACCTCCTTTCTCTCCCCTCCTATTTTCCCCATCGCCCGTGCTGTGCTTAACATTATAAGGGTCTCTTTACATACCCTTGAGTGCGTGTGAATTATAAAAAAAAAATTGTTTGTTTTTAGCGCTCAACTTAGTCTCCCTTAGCTTGATACACTTCATCCAACGTTTTTCCAATATTTCGATATCCACATAATGAATATAAAACCTCGAGTTTCTTAAAATAAACGTTTAGCCTTAGGAATTTTCAGCATGACACCACCATAGCCCGCAACAGTCATCGTGTCAACGCCGGATGCTTTCTGGATATCGAGAAAGCATTCGATAGCGTCTGGTTAGACGTTCTTATACAAGTTAATGAACATTTTCGTATCTTTGTCAACAACATCATTCCCACGAAAAATGCTGAAGTTGCCATGGTTCCCACAGTCACACATCCAACATCCAACACCAAATCTAAACATCATTATTGCTAATAATCTAAACGATGTCGAAACAAGTCGAACAATTAACATAGGAAATAATCGGAATTTGTCGGACGCGGATAGAATTCGTGATTTAGTAAAATGCCTGAAAACATTTTCCGAGGATCCTTCCCGTAGAGCGAACACTGGAAATCTACGACTACTTAAAGGGCACCCTTAAATATTTTGTGATACTAAGTGTACTCGTTATACGTAATAAAGTAATAAATAGAATCGTACAACACCCCAGTGAATTGCGATTCCATTTCAAAATGCTTGGATATGCATTAGGCGGGCAAGAAGGATACGAATACTTTAGAGTTCCAAATGGCGAATTGCCGAGATTGCTGGCAATAAAGGAATCCGTTGAACTCCCACTTATGGATAAAATTATAAAACCAAATCACAAGATCTAATCATAATAATGGTAAGTTAATAAATAATCCGCTAAATTCAACATGTAAATACAACATCTACTTAAGTCTATACGGACTTAGCTAAGTCCAGATAATTTTCGAGACTTAACCTAAGTTGTGATAAAAACGATGATGCCAAAATGATATTATTTATGTATATGTTATCGATAATTTGTTCAGAGAAGTCAAAAGTGATGTTTTTGTATGCTCGTTGATGCTAGTTTCAATACAGCTGACAAATGCCATAGCTTGCAGTGCTTCAAATTTTTTGCAAAAAAGTCCCGTTGCACGACATAGAATTCTATATAAACTTGCAAAAAAAACACGGCTATTAAGATATTCAAACTTTAACAGCAAGTTTACAATACAATTAATCATATGGCAGTCAGGAACAGTCATTTGTCGGAAAACCACAAAACTAAATTACGAATGCTGATTGATAACTTTCCAAATCTCTTTCTTGATCCCGGCGAGAAACTAATGTTTACTACTAATGTCAAAGGCACAATAAGAACGAAAACTGAAGAACCAATATATTCCAGGTATTATCTCTACCCGATGAGTCGTTAAGAGTAGGTTGATAGTAAAGTAAGCCAACTCCTTAACGATGACATCATTAGAGCATCTCGGCCACCTTATAACACACCGGTATGGATGGTGCCAAAAAAAACTACCCTACCGTATCACACTTAAAGATTTGAGATCCTTTTTAAGGACTACGCCAACTGGCAAAACCACTGACAGCCTTTTTAAGAAGGAAAAACGGCCGAATATCTAAGTAAGCGTCAAGCAAAAAGATTAATCAGTTGAATAAAGAAGCCATAGATGCATTTGATACAATACAAAATTCACTCATTCATATCTAAAGATGTTATACTCAGATATACTGGTAGCAGTAAGTAATTCCACCGATGCTTCGAATTATGTAATAGGAGTTGTATTAGCTGTAAACATATATATATCTAAAGCGAAGAGCACTATGCAGCCAACAAAAATAATGCTCGCAATCTTATGGGCCATACAAAATCTCAGAAACTATCTCTATGTACCTACTTCTCTAATAATTTCTACTGACCACCAGCCCTTGATTTATGCTTTAAGCAACAAAAATACTAATACCAAAATGAAACGGTTGAAAGCTCTACTAGAAGACTATAACTAAAAGTTAAAGTATATACCTGGTAAAGCTAACATGGTTGCAGGCGCCTTGTCTAGACCTTCGAAGAACTAGCAAATCAATGTACTTACAACAACCCAACACAGCAATGAAAATTCCACCCAAAATTTAATTCAATTTTCTAGTAAATGTCCTGGAAAATCAAATTTTTCTTAGTTTAGGAGATACACCGGACTATAAATTCGAAATAGTTTTTCCTACGTATCATCGTCATACAATTGCTTCACTCAGGAAAATCTTAGAGATATTTAAAAAAAAGAACATCTTAATCCTTCAAAGATTTACAGCTGCTTAGAGTTTGGTTTGCATACCATAGATTGATTAAGTGAAAAAACTAAAATTTTGATTTCCCTAAGGAGTGTGAAGCTCTTTTCCATTCCCATGATTGTCAAAAGTTCTCTTTACCTTTGCATATGTGTGTACTCATCAAACACTCCAAAGAATGTAAATTTACCAAAAATTACTACCATTATTAATATAGGGTCTATGGTTTTGTCATCTTCTGAAGTTGAATCAGCCTTGTTAGGTTTAGATACCAACAATACGGCAGGTCCGGATGGAATCCCACAAATTTTATTACTTAAATGTGCTACATCTCTAGCTATTCCATTGACTGCTATTTTCAACCTATCGCTCTCGAAAGGTGAATTTTTAGAATGTTGGAAACTGTCATATATAACACCAATTTTTAAATCTGGGTCTAAACAAGAAATAACTAACTATAGACAAATCTGCAAATTATCTGCTCTTCCTAAGTTATTTGAGAAAATAGTTTGCGACAAGCTTATTTTTCAATTAAAAGATTTTGTATCCGATTTCCAACACGGCTTTATTTCTGGAAGGTCTACATCAACTAATCTTACACTATTGACTAATTATATAGTAAATAATTTCGAATCCTATCGTCAAACTGATATAATTTTTACTGACCGCGCATTTGACCGCGTAAATCATCGTATTCTTTTTCACAAACTCTTGCAACTGGGGTTTCATTCTAATTTTCTTGATTGGTTGAAATCGTATTTAACTTTGAGAGTACAAGTTGTTAAGTTTAACGATCATCTTTCTAATCAAATATTAGTTCCATCTGGTGTCCCTCAGGGAAGCCATTTAGGCCCTTTAATATTCCTGCTTTTTATTAACGATATTCCTAAAATCTTTCAAAATTCTCAGTGTCTTCTTTTTGCGGACGACCTTAAACTATATCGAAGTATAAAATGCTCAGATGATTGTGTTTTATTAAACGATGACTTAAATAAACTGGCAGAATGGTGCAATATAAACTATCTACATCTAAATATTTCAAAATGCCAAGTCATGTCTTGTTTTCGTACGATCTCCCCGATCTATCATGACTATCAAATTGTTAGTTCTTTCTTGGATCGAGTTGCACAAAAGAAAGATCTAGGTGTTTTCCTTGATACAAAACTTTCTTTTCTTCCTCATATTGACTATATTATGAATAAATCTAACCAAATGTTAGGATTCATCAAAAGAAATAGCAAGGAATTTACAGATCCTTATACTATAAAAACTCTTTATATCTCTCTCGTTCGATCTTTACTTGAGTACTGCAACACAGTTTGGAACCCGTACTACAATAATTCGTGTGTAAGAATTGAAAAAATCCAATAAAATATTTCGAGATATATGTATTATAAACTTCATTGGGGTACTGTTATTCCATCTTATGAAACTAGATGTCTCTTATTTGGTATGCATAGTTTGGCAAATCGACGTACATACTTTGCTATAATGTTCATTCGTGATTTACTCCCTTACCATATTAAATGTACACAACTTCTTGAATTAATATCTATTCGTGTTCCTACTTATATTTCCAGAGATTATGTTGTTTTTCACGAGCAATTTCATAGAACTAACTACGGTCGTAATGAAACCGTTTCTCGTTGCATCAGGGAAGCAAATTCAGTTTGTACTAGGTTAGACTTTTTCAGTATTTGCACTAGAGATACCTTTAAAATTTATGTTTTAAATGTACTAAGATCTACTTGATGTTTGTATTTATTACTTATTTAAATATTTTCTTTTGTTTATACTATCAAAATAGCTATAGTGAAATAATGTTATCTATTAGTCTGTAAGAGAATTTTGGGTCCTTATTCGGAATTCCCCCCCCCCCACCAAAATGCACTTTTTTTTTAATGAATCGATAAAAAAAAGTGTGCTGTTGATAAAAAACATCAAATTATGGAGGAGAAACACTTTTTTATGGTAAAAAAGTGAAGTATAAAAAAATGAATATAGGCCATAGGGTAAATTCAAAGTTTCTTTAAATCCAGATTCTGTAAATGCAAAAGAAACCTTGCATACACCCAACCTCGCACCTACCCCAAATCCTATAGTGTGCCCAAGCAGGGGGGTTGCAGGGGGGCAGCATGCCCCCCCATACATATTTCACTGTTTATACGCTGTAATGCGTAAGCAAGCAAAAAAAGCAAATATCCCATAATAAAAAAGTAGTTTTAGTTATAGTACTGTGGGTGGTCGGCTTATACTTCACTTTTTTACAATAAAAAAGTGTTTCTCCTCCATAATTTGATGTTTTTTATGAACAGCAAATATTGTTTTATCGATTCGTTAAAAAAAAAGTTCATTTTGGTGGGGGGGGGGGGGAATTCCGAATAAGGGCCAATAGTACTGTGGGTGGTCCGCTTATACTTCACCTTTTTACCATAAAAAAGTGTTTCTCCTCCATAATTTGATGTTTTTTATCAATAGCAAACACTTTTTTATCGATTCGTTAAAAAAAAGTTCATTTTGGTGGGGGGGGGGGAATTCCGAATAAGGTCCGAATTTTGTTCTTTGATTGATGAAATAAAGAAATGAAATATTTAAATATTTAAAAATAATTTCTCAATACAAAATCTGTGCTCACCTAAGGCTGAAAACACACCGGATAAAGCAAAGTGTGTTTTTTTGCTTCGTGAAACAAGAGAACATTGTTTCTTATGAGACTACACACACCAAAGAAAACGAAACAAAACACACGTTTTTGTTTTGAAGTGTTTCGGTGGAGGTTGTCGAAAATACATGCTATTGTATACGAGCAACACACACCGAATGCAACAAAACTGTTTCGAACAAGGGTCGTTGACGATAATTGCATACTTTCTTATGGCGCAACGCACACCAAATGAAACAAAACATAAAAACAAAAGCAAAACAGAAAAACATGTTTCGTTGCCGATAACTCACCTATTGTTTTTTGCAAAACAAAATTTTGATTCCGTTCTTTTTATTTTCTTCTTTCGTTGCACTTTACAGATTTATTTGCTTCTACGTTTACTCTGTGCGCAAATTTTAAATAAATATGAACGTAGATGGAGAAAAGTTCATTTTTTTTAATTGAATCAAGAAGCCCTATCTACTCGTATAATTATAAACATAAGGAACATGCCAATAAACTTACTATTGATAAGCTGTGTATTGCTACTTCCTACTATGACAGTTGCAGATTGGCAAGATTAAAAGCTTTTCTTATATTTTGTAAACACAAAATTGTTATTTGTATTTACTTGCCGTAGAGTTATAATCTTTCAGCCGGAGTTAAGCTTTTACGATAGTTCGTATTTTGTTTCATTTCAACGCACACCAAACGAAACAAAAACACAAAATGTTTTGTTTTGTTTTGTTCTGTTTCGCTTGGTGTGTGTTCAAATAAAAAATGTTTTTTTGACTATCGAATCAAAAACGTTTTGCTTTATCCGGTGTGTTTTCAGCCTTAAACATAATTACAAAATGATTTAAGTTATCTGGATAAATAAAGTGATGTTTTTTTTTTGTTGCCCGTTTTTAAATCTTATTAAACTGTTATTCGAGAGCTGGTATTGCGTGGTGTGCTGTTGCTGTTGGTGCTGCTGAGGCTGTTGCGCCTGTTGCTGCTGCTGTTGCTGTTGCTATCTTAATCGGTTCATTGCTTTTTGGCATATTCCGCTGAATTATTTGCGTCTTCTCAGGCGAAGAAAATATTTGCCCACCAGCAGGCTGATTTAGGTGGCTGTTAGGCTTGTTTTCCGCCCTTGCTTCTTCTACTAGCTCCACTTATTGTTGTGTTGTTTTTTAAATTATCAAAATTTATATTATTGTTTTTTAGCTCGCGGGCTTTTATTGCGGTCACTGCTGATGCTGTTCGTTGACGAAGTGGACGTCGATGTTGACGACAAAATTAGTAGGTCGCTTGCACTATTTCTGGTTGTATTTAGTGTAGGGAAAAACTTTTTCAGAAACACTGGTGCCTGCTGCTGTTTGCACGGCACCTTAACTTACAAAATTGCCACTGAAATAAGAAAGAGAATCACTGAGTTACATTAAAATTGTTTGTGTAATCTTCTTAGAGCTCACGTACAGCACATCATGACCTATCTGCTCCATGGGTGAAAGGAGAGGAGACTGATCACCAATTTGCAAACAACCCTTATTGTGTTTATTAAAAAAAAAAAAACACTGAATCAGAGTTACCATTTCCGAGTTGATAGAAATTCATATGGCATTTTCTTTGGTTTGTGCTATGTAACTTTCAGTATTTAAGCTTTTTCGAGCTTTTAGTAGCAAATATTTTTCTGAGATTTGCGGGCAATTTTTAATGCTCCTACAGTCCTACGACAATCCTGTAAGAGCTTTAAATTAAAGACAGTTTATTGAAATCCATAATGGTCAGACTGAAAGGCATATATCCTATCTTCCCTGTACTGCAAATATAAATTGAACAGAGTATAGGTAATATATTTCCTCTATGATGTCCACCATGCTTCATACGTCCGTAGTGTAAATAAATAATAATAAATGCCTTTAAATTTGGCTAAGTAAGCAAACTTAGCAGAGGGACCAGCCAGAATGTCAGTTTGTTTCGTGTTTTTACTTGCGACTTATTGGTACTATAAGGCAAGTTATGCATTCGGAAA
The DNA here is from genome assembly GCA_911387755.1 of Chrysotoxum bicinctum. Lineage (NCBI taxonomy): Eukaryota > Metazoa > Arthropoda > Insecta > Diptera > Syrphidae > Chrysotoxum > Chrysotoxum bicinctum. Next base: position 10,494,473 of record OU426991.1, on the reverse strand, counting down.
AAAAATTGAACTCGAGATTTTGATCAAAGTTGACATTACGATGATAGCGAAGACCAAAAAAGTGGATCTCGCAATTCTGTCTGTCTGTCTGTCTGTCCGTTCGATTGCAGCTAAACGGCTCGGCCGATTTTCTTCAAACTTGGTAGATATGGGTTTTAATTTTTTCCCCCCGGATGTTTTTTGATTTGATTTTTTAAGACCAAAAATAACGGTACCTGCCATACGAATTTTTTTCGAAATTTTATAAATATTTTTTTTTCTCGAAAACTCTCCCACAGATTTAAAAAAAAAATCATAAAATTTCTTTTAGTTAAACCTAGGTAATGGTTGAAAAAAATCTTCCAAAAAATGGTTATTTTTGATACCCCCCTTGGAACCATTTTTTTTGTTTTTGATTTTCTCTAAAACGGTACCACCGATTTTGATCATAGCAGTTTAAATATTATTGTGTATTAAAATTTTCAAAAAACAATTTTTTCGATTTTTAAAAAAAATTTCAAAATTTTTTTTTGAAAACTCAATATTTCGAAAACCCCATGCTCGATTTTTCCAAAACTTGATAAATAAAAGTTTTTTAATATAAATTATAAGATTTAAGAAAAAAAAAATTGTTTTACCCAAAAATAACGGTACCCTCCATACAAATGTTAAAAACTGGTTTTCGAAAATCGTATTTTTCTCGAAAACGGTTCCGAGAATTTTACTTAAATTTTTTTTTCATTCAATTAATTTTAAAGATCTATAATTTAATAAAAAAAAATTTGAAAACAAGATATTACTGACTGTACCTACCATAGAGCGATTTTTTAAAATTTTGAATTTCTCATTATCGGCATAACGGATTTTAATGAAATGAAGCTTCTAAAAAGTTTAAAAAACATTGCATTTCAAAACTTTAAGAAAAGCATTTTTTTGAATTTTGAAAAAAAAAATCGTTTTTTTTTTTGAAAATTTAATATCTCGAAAATGCCTCAATATTTTTTTTTAAATTAAATTTTTATTCAAACAATAATAAAAACTTTAAAGTGGAATACCAAAATTTGTTCTTAAAAATGTTTTAAAAATTTTGTATATACCTAAAAGCTTATTTTTTAAGAAACCACTACAAAGACTTATAATTTTTGTTCTTGCATGAACCTATATGAATCACATGGCATTCTATTTTTACCTCCAACTACTAAAGAAGTTGTTTTAGTCGTTTGAAAAATTAATTTTTATGCTTATGAACAGTTTTTCTCTAATAAACATTCATTTTTGAAATTCTTAGTCTGTTACATAGGAGCAAGTTCGTGCGACCCAGTCGTGCATTTGTTGAATAAAAAATTAGAACTCTTACTCTGAATGAGGCAGTAAGGGGACGACTTGTTGCGTCGCGTCTCGTTTGGGTTTGGTGGTTTGGTCGTAATTGGTGTTAATAAATAATTATTATCGTTGACTTTTGTCTACATTAAGTCTGTGGATGTGAAAGCTTCGAGGAAGTTCGAATTGACACACATTTAGTTTTATTCAAACATGTTCGTTGGAAGAAGCTTTACAAATTAAAATGTATAAACACAGCAAGTTGCTAAACAAAGAGGTAGAGAGAGAGGGATGATATTATAGGTTTTTAAAAGAGCGTAATTCGTTCAAAAATACCTATAAGAATCATGTATATAAGATAGAACACAATATACGTATTTATATATTCACTAACACGACCTTCAAACTTTTCACCTAAAAAATCTCAAGTTCTGGTTCAGTTCAGACATTCTGTATATGCAGATCAATGAGTAACGAATAAAAGCCGATGACCCATTGCGTTGCGGCGAAGAATTTTAACAAAACAAAATTTATGTCATAAAATCGTTTTCTGATTGTGGTGTTGTTTTGTTGTTGCTGTTTTTTTTTCGTATTTCAACTTTCGAAATTGCTCTTGCAGATTAAACTACAAAAAAAGTAGGCACCAATTAGTTTTCTCATTTTTCAAAGCAGACTGATGCAGGATTGCGACTGGTGTTTTGTTGTGATTTTAGAGCAAAGAACTTAGGTATTTTGATTTGAGATTTAGAATACCTACTTAGTCGGTGTTCCCTAATTCAAAAATATCTCGATCAGATTTTATGATATGAGCCGTTGTTTTTAAAAAGTGGTAAGTAGGTAGGTATTACCTACCTATCTACCTAAAAGACGATTTTGTATGTCTCGATATACATACGAATATACATACTTACCTATTTAAGGGATTGCGTTTGAATGTGATTAAAAATAAACATATGTTAGTACCTAAATGTTAATGAACTCAGGTGACACATTTTAGATTATTAATTGGTTGAATTTTAATATGCTTTTTATTACAATGAAATACTTCTCTGTCCAAAATTGACTCATTTCGCTTTCAATAATAACAAATTTTAAAAACAAAAATTTAGAAAATTTAAGTTCCTATTTTCATACAGAGTGTCCACTTATTCGTCAAGGATAATTTGGGAAATACCTACATTGTTCTTAGGTATACCTAACTATTCTAAGCAACAAAAATTATTCTACATTAAGTACCTATACATACACCTACCTTTCTATCATTGATCGAGGATTCAATAAAAGACTAAGGTGCTTTGGTTTACCCTGATCCATGTTAACGGGAATTTCTCTGTTAACCCTATATAACTAGATAGAAGCTTCCTTTAGGACTTTATTTTAAGAAGAAATACTTTCTATTGTAACTGCGTTTAAATAGTAATATGATGGATATAAGTTTAATAAATAAATAATAGCCTGATCAGAAGGGGTGAACAATTTCTTGCACCGATGTGATCATTCCACAAAAGGCGAAATGCGAATGCAAGTATCAGGGAGGCTGGGTGCAATGTTTCACTTTAACGATAAAAGACAGTATAACATTTTTGAAGCATTAAATTTTAATTTCTATGCGGTTTCTTATTCCCCAATGCACAAGTATATTTCAAGAATATAATCATACGGTGCCCTTCTAATTTCATATTCGAAGGAAAAAGCTGTGAATCTTCAAAGGAATATGAAAAGCTGAAAATACTATCGTCCGAAGATATTTTTAAAAAAATAATAAACAAATTGAATATCAGAAACAGGCCTTAGTCAAAGGTTAAAGTGATTGATTGTTACATAGAGGTTTCCCTTTTTCAAAAATCTTATTCCACCTACTGATTAAGTTATACCTACCTACTGAATAAGTTACTATATTAATTAATTTCACAGGAGATTAAAATTAATATTATCTACATATTATGACTTGCGAGTCGCAAGAAAAATTTGGCAAATGTGATTATTTGGCATTAGCGTTTGCGAATCGCCTACCGGACGTTCGCTTTAAATGTCAAAAATTTGGCGAATTTAAATCTCGCTCTATTACAATTAGTGAACGTTCGCCTTTATTTATCAAAATTGTTCGAACTGTAATTCTTAGTGACTTTGAATAAAATCGAAGTTTTTGTGTTTGAGATTTGAAATTGCTTACATATGAAATTAGTGAAAATAAAAGAAGATTATTCAAAGATATAATTTATTAATAAAGTAAACAAAAAAACAATTAAGATCATAAAAAGAACTAACAACCGTTCAAGGGGGTGGCCGTGGCGTGATGGATGTGTGCTCGCCTGTGAACCTCATGATCACAGGTTCGATCCCTGCCGTCGTCTATGTCGTTTTAATTCCATTAAAAAACCTAAAATTGTCGTCAATGGGTTGCTGGTTTACTCATTACAAGTTGTTCAGGCATAACACTAACAACATGTAATTGAGTTAAACTAGTACATATGCCCAACAATGATGAACACGAATAAAATAATGTGAATTATAAGCGACATAGAAATAAGACACGGCATTCTCCGCTTTAGTTCAGCCGCCATCCCTGGAGATGAAATATCTGAGACAACAACCTTCAGTCTCAGAACATCGTGCCACACATCTTTCCTATCCTTCTTTCTCTTCTTAATTTCACGCCCGCGCTGTGTTGAAACATTTAAAGGGCAATCTAATCCCTTGAGCGTGGGTAGATTATAAAAAAAAAAAAAGTGTGGGATCGTTTGGATCTTAAAAAAAATATATATATATTGGGATCGGTTTGCTGTTGACCTAACTCCTTAGGACCACCTCACCTAAGGAAAACCGTGGCATAATGTATGTAAACAAATAATAATCAAAGGTTTGGTGACCAACTAAATAGACAAGAGGATCTTGAAGGCAGCTTTCTTTGTCTAATTTAGAACAGGCTGTGGATGGTTTACACAGTCTTTTATAAGTTGTGAAACCTTCGGGCAATACATTTAAACGCATCCTCCAGAGCTGTTGCAATGACATGTCGAATTGGAAGCAGACGTCAAAAATGCCGTCAACTACGATATCCTCACAAGGGGATGCAAGGGAAGTGTTGATGATGAACGAGAACAAACGGAGACACAAGAGAAACTTTTTTCTGCATCGGTCAAAAATCTAAAAGGAACAATGAGTTGAATTATCTAGAACTTTAAATGGGTTAAGGCTATCTCGTAAAATTCTTCTCAGTCTTCACATCTCTCGTTTTCATTTTCGAAAAAAAAATCAACACTACTAATTATCTTTTATTTTATGTACATACGTATTTAATTTTTTCAACAGTGAACAATATTCCATCAACAAGAACAAATATTGATTTTGAAATTTCACTTATTAATGATATTCGATGGCATTACGTACCTATTCACTTTTTGACGTTGGCAGAATTGTTTTCAAAGGCGAACGGTGTAGTTTGCTACTCATAATACCACGACAAAAGCAATTCGCCAAATCGTTCCACTTTAGGCGAATGTTCGACTCGCTAGTCATAACAGGGAATTAAAAATGCATTCGAAAGCTCTTAAATGTGTGAATCCAAGCAACACCAACTTCGGCCATATTGTGAGGTACAGATTCGTTCCTTAGCCGTACTATGCGAATGTAGAATGCCTTACCACGCTCTGTCTTTCCCTATCATTACAAAACACACCGACACCTCCTTCCTAACCCCTCCATATTTTCTTAATGCGCTAGTTATAAATAATTTCGTGCTTTAGTTTTGGCCCACACTGTAGATTTGTTTCATTGTCAACGTCAGAAATCATTTTTGGGATCAATTCTAGCGCAATAGACACGTGGTCTTGAACTCTGTTTTATGATAGGCAGACATTAACAAAGAATGCAGAAGAAAATGACGATAAGCTATTTTGCTTCCACTATGCCTATCTATGTATCTATTAAATTTTTAATATTTTATGAATAAAAACAGAAAAAACGAAATCTACAAAGAAATCCTTAATATTGTACCTTCGTTGCGTGTTCGTTGTCTCCAAAGACGACAGAAAAAAACAACATCAAACAAATATATACAAATTAAATTGCATCATCCCATTTACTTTATTCATTGTTTGAAAACAAAAATGAGAGGGAAGATAAAAACAAAATAAAATAAGGTATAAATACATAGTAAAAAAAACGACAACTCTGACTGTAAACAACAAACGGCTATCAAAAGTGACTCACTACCCTTTCCTACTAACGGAATGTTTAATATAAACGAACTCGTTCAAGGTTACGTATTATTCTCGCTATTCTCTCAGAGAATGTTCTCTTCTCTCAATCAATTATTATTGCATTTTATACAAATAAAAACCTGAACAGATATAGGTACCTAAGTTCAACATCTTCATTGGGGTGTAACAATATGACTGGTCACTGCCTCACTGGTTCTGGTATGGAGGCAGTAGAGGTTTGACGCTGTGTTAAATGCAGGGGCTTTTTTGTTATTATAGCATATTAACAAATACTATAAAAGGACACTGTGTTACTGATAAGCTGTGGTGACTACTCAATAACAAAGTGACCGTCGCTATAATCGAAAAAGCGCGGGGGCATTCCTATTGTGCAACCAAATTCAAATTACTACGTAGAATGTATAAATGTAGATATACAGTAACTCGTAACTTTTGTGTAATTAATGTAGAAGTTTTTTTTTTTTGCCTGGTTAAAAAAAATATTTTTTTTAAGTTTCAGAAAACTGCTTCTTCTATTTTTACTTGCTTTATAGGTATTTATTTACTATACGGCAAGTTTTACAATTGAAAAAAATCGAACTCGAGATTTTGATCACAGTTTTTTTATATAATTTTCTCGGGATTATGACTAGGTACCCTTAAAATGTTTGAGCACAGAGGACTTAAAAGGAGATACCCATGTACTTTGGCTTTGAATGTCTGAATATTATAATGGGGAGGAAAAGGAAATACAGAATTACAGAGTCGGGTAAGGCACTCCACATTCGTGTAGTTCGAAGTTGGGTTCAAGGGCAAACTGATGGACATTCTCTGAAGCGCCAGTATTACGGTTAAATTGTTTAAGGGCTTTTTCACAAGACCACTGTTTATAAAAATAACAGTATAACATAATTCTATCATTTAAAGCCTTTTTTTGGATTCTATTCTATGGGAATTGTACTCGAGATTTTGACGAATATAAACCTTATAGATTAGAGCCAGATCAGATGGGGTAGAAAATTTCTTGCAACGTCGAAGGAAACCTAAACACTTCGCAGCGTTTTTAGTGAAGTCGAATATGAAGTTATTCCATACAAGGTGGTCTGTGATGCACATACCGAGAACTGAGAGCGATTCCGTTTCCTCAATGAGCGGTTTAAAATGTAGTTTCTAATCCATGGAAAAAGAGATTCATCAATATCAAATGCACGCATTTTCGTTAAAAGAGCTTGATAGCAAACTCAATCAAATGCCTTTGAAATATCAAGTGCAATAATCTGACTTTTTCCAAAACGATGTAAAGGTTTGTGCCACTGTTCGGCGAGATATACCATCAGACCACCAGAGGACCTATTGCTACGAAAGCCGTACTGTCGGTCATTGAGAATCTTTCGTTCTTCGAGATATTTCTTGAGCTGATGATTTAGCAGCGTGTCAATGGCCTTGGAAAGAAGGGATGTAAGTTCAATTGGACGATAGTTAGAAGGGGAAGAAGATTCGCCTATTTTAGGGACAGGCTGGACAAATGCTGTTTTCCAACCACTCGGAAAAAGACCAGTAGAATTGAATAGATAGAAAAGCTTACGCGATGGTTTTGCCAGCGTAGAAGAAAACCTCTTCAGAACAATTGAAGGGTATTATCCGGCCAATAGATTTGTTTATATCGGGATCTTTCAATACTCTTGCAACTGTACAAATGCGAAAGAAGATTTGTCTCCTACGATTAAAATCATTAAAGCTCCCAATTATAAAAGGAATCATGACACTATCTGGCAGCGTAGAATTGACAGCAAACTGTGAGCTGACATAAAGTGTGTCATTTAAAACGAGCATAGGAACTGTAGACGAAGTAGTATTTCGTAGGTTTTTTACAAATGCCCAACAATTTTTAATACATTTGGGCCATTGCGGTATTTTTTCCGAAAGACTCAAGTGAGCTGAATGAGCCCCAGTCCAGATATGAGAGTTCAACTCCAATTTTGGATGGATATAATTTCTTTAAATAATAGAAACGGAGAATTATCCAATAATAGTGCTAAGTCTTCTACTTGGCTGATTTATTTCAGTAGTATAGAGTTTGTATTACAAAAATCTTCATATGTATAAATACAATGCCAGGCCATGGGCAAAATAATCTTTCAGCGTTAATGATTATAATTTTAATATTGGTTTGATTTTTGTCAAAAAAACGATGTAAGATGAACTGAATTTAACAAAAATTGCGTATTGATAACTGATAAGGCCCCTACAGTCAACTGATGAGCCCATGTGAGATCGCCGGGACGAAACGCCAATTTTCGTGGATTTTAAGGCCAAACAAAAAAAGCTATTTTGAATCGATATCAAATTTGTTTGAACGCAATTACAAAGGCTGATATTTCTTCTAAAAAATAAAGGCCTATTCAATCATATGTACTAAAAGCGTAATCACCGTTAACATGGGTTAGGGTACACCAAAGTAAGCCTTTTCTTAAATCCCCGATATATGATATACAAATTGCAGATAGGGCCTTACTGTAAAACGATTTTTGTCTTAAAATATACTCGTACCCAAGAATAACGCGATAAAATATTAAGCACGAGTTAAGGGAAACCCTGTATACGAAATATTATGTATATAATAATATACATTTAAAGAAATAATTTCAAAAAATAATCGGTCACTCGTTTTCAAGATATTGAGTTTTCGAAAAAAAAAAATTTTTTTAAATCCAAAAATAATTTTCGAAAATTCTTATAAACAATTTTGTTTTAAATTTGAAGAAGCTGCTGTATAGAAATTTTGGTAGGAAATCCGAAAAAATTTCTATGACAGGTACCGTTCAAAACATTTTTTGTTAAAAAATTTGTTTCATTAAAATGAAGATCACGCCTACTACACATGATTTTTTTTTATCAAAATCGTTTTCAAGCCGTTTTCGAAATATGTTTTTCATAATAACGGCTGTATGGCAGGTGCCGTTAATTTTTGAGCTTAAAAAAAAAATTTCAATTTCACTTTCTCTTATATGGAATCATCGATAACCGAAAATCCCTTATCACCAAATTTGAAATAAATCACTTGAGCGGTTTAGGCAGTAGATCGAGGTTCAGACACATAGACAGAACTGAGGAGGCCACGTTTTTCGTATTCTGTATCATCGATATGTCAAGTTTGATCAAAATTTCCAGTTCAATTTTCTTCCAAATCCAAGACAGAAAGACACAAACAGCAAAAAATCTACACGCGAGAAACACTTACCTGAAAAACCACAAATTATATTATGGACTCGTTTTTGTTTCTGTTATTCGTTTAAAAGCAACAGCGCCTGCCGGTTACTATTCACAGTATTGGTCAGTCTCTCTTTATGACTTTAGTTTTTGGCAAGCGTTCTTAATTTCACAAGTAAGTCATTAAATAGATAGTTACAGCCTTGGTATTATAAGCTTTATAGTAACATCATGAGGAGTGGCTATTGGGGAGCCACCTGGGAACCCTGATGTGGAAACTCTGAGCAGAAAATAACGCTAAAGTGAGTCTTTGTATAACTATTTGAGTGGAAAGATATATACAATAAAGAATATGAAATTACAGAACAGAAGAAGAATTAGTTTTGTTTTGTTATAAAATATGACAGAAAGAATAAAGAACGATCAAAAATGTGCACGCAGACAAGACAAAAAACAGTTTTGTTTTATGATTTTTTTTTTATTGAGGATGATTTTTGTTATATTGGAAAAAACAAACTTATGTTTATATGGTTGCCACCTTTGGGGAAAAAGTTATCTATGTTTTTTAATTTCATATTTTTGAAGGAATATCATTCAATTCTGTTTAAGGAATGTTCATTAAAGCTTAGGCAAGAATATTTAAAATATATGAGTTATAAACACTGTCGCAAAATTTTAAAGAGTCTAGTAGTAAGATATTAGTATGATACTGCTTTACAATTTGCTAACTTTAAAGTAGATTACTAACTCTTTCCTAATTTTGAACACTTTTTAACTAGTATCGAGCTAAGGCTGACAGTTCGTGTAAGAACTAAGTAAACAGACCTTTTTTGATGTTTGTAAATGTCAAAGAGCCATTTGCGATACGAAAATAAAAAAAATAAAATAGATATTCGATAGTTTTAACTTAAATAGAAAAAAGGTAGAAAAAGTAGGGGAAAGGTGCGAACAGTGAGACACTTTTCTTTTAAAGTAGTATATCTCTGAATGTTTTCAAGCAATCTTAACCAAACTTTGAGTATATTTTGAGGCATATTTTACCTTAATGTAACGAAAGAATTTTAAGTGAAAGAACTCATAAGAAAATCACAACAAACTGAAACGTATAAAAAGTCAAACTGTCTCACTGTTTGCGAGCGGTGCGATCAGTGAGACAGTGTAAGGCGAACAGTGAGACGGACAAAAAAAAAAACAACAAAAAAAAAAAAAACTTAAATAAGTACATAGGCAATTAGTGTTTTATTAATTAAATTAAGTAACATAAATATATTTCTTCATAAAAAAAGTAAAAAGGAACAATGAAATTAAAAAAAAAGTAAAAAAAAAAACAGAATCATATTGTGATCATTTCAATTCACAGATATGGTTACGAATAAAAATAATAATCACTTGAGGCTGCTCCCATAGCCCTGGAAGTCAACATCAAACATATCAGATGCCTTTTGGCGACTAGTGTGACCACATGGAGTCGGCGTTGGCAGCACCAGCTCTATATCTTCGTGTGCTACTGACACAATATCCTCAACCTCAGGCTCAGTGAGACATGTCTCACTGTTTGTTTTTTGTAAGTGTCTCACTGTTCACTTTTTGTCATTTCATAAAAAAAAAACAAAAATTAGAATAATGACAAGGAATTCTAAGATTTTTTTGTATTATTATAAAAGAACACATAAATACGTCATATGTAAAAAAAATTCTGTGAATTTTCCTGATTATTTCGTGTTGCTATGCTAAAATTAAACACACACTGAAAAATACTTCGATGTATTTTTTTTTATGTTTACCCGGTGGGGGTTAAGGCGCAACTGAAAGTCGTGCGCAACAAAATTAAAACACATGGAAGGGTAAATATACGTTATAATCAATACTGGCATGTCCGTGCATGCTTTCACAAAAGAGAAAAATGAATTGTCTCACTGTTTGCACTGTCTCACTGTTCGCGCCTTTCCCCTATACGTGTTATATTCGATTAAAATTAGCAAAATCGTCGTTTTAGCCTAGTTCATGGCCGTAGCTAGGGAGGGGCATTAGGGGGCAGTGCCCTACCTTAAAACCTCCAATGCCCTTCCTTAAAAATCAACTATCGTATCGTAATGCCACTGATTCAAAAACTAATTTTCCAAAACACGAAAAATCTATTTCCTATTACCAAGCTAAGAGTATGGCGATGTGGCAGTATAAATTAAATAGAGTCTCTAAAACTAGCAGTGTTGAAACGTTGATACATCAAAAAGCTTTAGAGAGACATAGGTACTACGATAGGTCTATTATTGAGGTTATACAATTTGTCATAGAATTAGCTTTGTGTGGAAATTATATTTTGGAGAAAGAAAAAGAACAAGGATTATTTCAGAATTTGTTTTAACCCTATTTTACGGATTGGGGTTCGCGCGAACCCCAGCGCATGTTTGAATGCTTTTAACTTTTTTCTTAATCATGAAAACTCAGTGAACAAAATTGATTTTTCCTTACGTTTTTTGTCTTTTTTTCATCAAAGTGATTTTAGATATTTTTCTGGAATTTATTTCTGAAAAAAAGTCACAAGCCAAACTTGGGGTTCGTGCGAACTGTTCCAGAACACATACATATATACTTTATTTGAAAATGAATAATAATAGATGGTGATTTACAAAATAAAGATGATTGGTAATGAGTATTAGAAAAACCCTCAATCAATCTGGAATATGCGGTAGTTCTGGAAGGCATTTGACGCAGACAGTGTTTTGGTGGCGCAGACAACAGTTTTTTCCACAAACATCACATGCGGTTTTGCTCTTTTTGTCCTCTGCTCTTGGACAAATGTGACACCTGGTCTGAAAATAAAAGATCTTCTAGAAAAAAAATATTGGATTCACATTATAAGATACCTGTTTACGAGGAAGTCTCTCGCCAACTACTCGAAAAACTGGCAAATTTCGTCCCATAATGCGAAGCGCATCCAAGCTAGATCTAGAGATTGTATTTTGCACCGAAGGGTGTGAACGGTCATCTAGTTCAAGTTCCATAAGCTCCTCTGCCAGCTCAATTAGTTTGTCGTTTCTAAATAATTTTTTATTCTTTGTTGGTGGATTGAAATGCCGAAAAATAATGACTGTGGCTAAGGCTGCAACATCTAATAAATTATAAAATACAACCATGGGCCAGCGATTAGTTTGGCGTGAACAAGAATAAATTGACACCATTTGGTCGAATACATCTACTCCACCTTTTGTCCGGTTGTAATCGAGTATCATATCCGGCTTGTTATGACAGCCTGAAATAGCCTTTTCAAGATTGTGCTGTGTTGATAGTAAAACGACTTGTTTATTTGGCTTTGGAACATATGATACCAATGCCATTCTCTGCGAAAATCCAAAAATCGATGAATGAAGTGGACGGTACTGTTTCTTCTTATTTATTTTGATGGGTTCGTTATTTTTATCTAAAAGCTCTTTGACAACAAATGGCTTTGGGACATCTCTTTTATTCTTCCGGATTGTGCCAAGAATTGTTATTTTTTTATCCAGCAATTTCAACGCCAAATTTATGGAAGTAAAAAAATTATCTACTGTTAGGTTACGTCCAGTGTGGAAATATCTTGGCATCAAAGACATTACCACGTCGTATCCACGGCCAAGCCCGACACTTTCATCATAACTGCCAGTGTATATGGAAAATTTCAATGGATATCCCGTTGTACTCTCATTGAGCCACCAGAATTTCAGTCCATATTTGGCAGGATTGCTTGGCATGTACTGACGAAACTTACAGCGACCACGGAAGCCTTTCAATTGCTCATCGATGGTGAGATTTTCAGAAGGAATATAATTTGTTGACAAAGTCTGATTCAATTCATTCAAAAGTATTTCAACAGGTTGGAGAATGTTTGTCCTGGCTGATGATTGGGCTCGTCGACCAATTGAGTCATCAAAACGAAGGAAGATATTGAGCTCCTCAAAACGTGTACAATTCATCACGGCTCGAAGAATTGGATGTCCCTTGATGGGATCCCATAGAGTACGTACACGACGGTGACCATCTCTCAATGCTCCAATGTACAATAAAACTCCAAAATATGCCTGGATTTCGTTCATTGTCAATGGCTTCCAGATGCGTTGCGATTTTCGATTCGCATTCAATTTGGTGTATACATCATTGGCCTTTTCATTTGTCCGTTTGATGATCTCATTTTTTATTTTGTTGTTGAAAATGCGATTGAAAATAGCGAGAAGAGACGCATTTTTCAAATTATCCACAGGGCCTATAGTTCCACAAGGTCTAAAAACATTACCACTTTGGATATGAGACAAAACTGCTGCCTCCGGCTCTTTCATCCATTTTCGACCACTGGCGGCAAGAAAAAACTCTTCATTCGATGCTGACGCCGACGTCGATGGTTCTTGGTCATTCTCAATCGATTCACCACTAACAACTTCATCTGGTTCAGGAAAATTTTCTACCGGTCCTAATGCCTCTGCCAAAGATTCATCAATGTCTTCATAATCCGCTAAGAAATAAAATTATATTATAATAATTGCAAAACATATGTATGATGTAAACTAAAACAGACTTTCCTCAAATGCGTTATTTTGTACATAATCTGGATCATTCTGTTCATCATCGCCGCCAACATCAAAAGGATCAGTCTCGGCTTCTTCATCAGATTCCATGTCTAACATTGCTCTCAATGCAATCGCTCTTTCTTCTTCATCACCTCTATTATATCTCCTCAATAATCTTTCTAAATTAGACACTGAAATATAAAAACAATATAAAATTGTACAAATATTTATAATAAAACTTGAAATTATAATTTTACAACTTACTTTTTGGTAACTTTAAATTATTTTTATCACTATTTTCAACAATTTTTATTAAATTTTGGCAAAACCAAACACATGCTCTCATAATAAGACACCGCAACTGTCAACTTAATCAATTACAATATAGACAATGAACAATGAATGTGAATAATAAACAATTAGATGTGAATAAAAACTTTTGGGTTCGCACGAACCCCAAGATTAGTTATTGCATTATTTTGCGTGCCGTAAACTAGGGTTAATACACCTTTTTTCTTTTTTTTATAATCTACTCACGCTCAAGGGAATATGATTACCCTTCAAATGTTTCAACACAGCGTGGACGTGAAGTTACGGAAGAGAAAGAAGGATAGGAAAGATGTGTGGCACGATGTTCTGAGACTGAAGGTGGTTGTCTCAGATTTTTTATCTCCAGGGATGGCGGCTGAACTAAAGCGGAGAGTTTAGGGTTATCTCGGAAATGACTTTCATTCGTTTATTTTTTTATCAATGCATCATGTTATCTACATGAATTTTTTTAGCATGGAAAAATAGCGGAATCTATGGTGAAAAATGGATTTCCCGGCTCTTAGAACAGAGTTGGTGAAGACAAAAGTTGTACACGATAATTATTCATTGATTTTGACGAATTTGGATGAAGTTAGAAATGACAGATTTAAGGGTGATGACGTCGCCAAGAGTGTGGACATTAAAAAAGTGATGCTCAATTTGGAATTCCTTATGGCTTTGATTGTGGCCAAAAAAATATTATCCATGCCCCAGCCTCCAGACCCAGCTTTACAATCCCGAAGCGCAGGATTGAAAGACGCCATAACAATCATTAAACTCACCCAAAATAAAATAAGGAAGCATAGATCAGAAATGTATCATCAAATTTTGGAAGAAGCAAAGTCTATGATAAGCGACGATTCCGAAAATACGACTTATACCAAAAAGAGGTAAATCAAAAAATCAAATCGGTTGGATGACTACTTGGTATATATGGCCCTTCCTGTTCCTCTGCGAGACAAATTATAGAACATCAGAACGCTCAGCCATTTAAGTCTGAGTATTTCGAAACGTTGGACATTATGTACTAATAGCTAAATTACAAAGGAGATTTTCGGACTACGACGATCTACTAAATTCAGTAGCGAATATAAATGAGTTGGATCTAGACAAAATGGTACCGTTGAAAAACTTAGTAAGTGTGAGAAAACAAAACTATTTGTAAAATGTTCAGTTTCACCAAGCCACGAATCAAAACAGATAAATTTATCAGGTCAACAAACTTTAAGACTTTTAACGAGAGCCCATTTAATTGCAACCTGTTGCAACTGGCCATAAGTTACTGCAAGAAAATCAAATATTTAGCGCTACTTCATTCAAAGCTGCAGTGTCAAGTCTTTTTGATTGCTCCTCTTTATTGACAATAAATAAATACATAAAATATGTCATAACAAAATTACTAATAACGTCTGTGGCGACCATAGGATGTAGCACTGCTGTGCGAATTTACGTTTTCAACTTTGACTGCAATCAATAGGCTTTGAAAAGAAAAGAACCAAGTCAGTTGATCTGGATGAAGTCCTTCGTATTTTTAATATATGGCGAATCCAAAAATTCAGTTATTTTAATGAAGAAACTTTGTATTGTTGAAAAAAAAATAATATTATAAACCATTATATAAATGAATTTTTAGCACTTATCTATAACCCCTCCCGACAATTGAGTACCACCTTTACCAGATCAGATCATATTTCATATCAAGTACTTCCGCCCTACATGTTATCACCGATGCCCTTTCTTGAATTCAACTCTAGCTACGGCCCTGGCCTAGTTTCATACTAAATTAACCTTAACATCGTACTAATTCAACTACAATCTTGCGCCATTCATTGTATTAGAGGTCGTAGATTTATTGGCAATCAAATCAAAGTTATCAATAACACTCTAAATAGAGTAAAATTAAGTAAGGGTCCAAAAAAAAACATTCAAAGATTTGGTGCTGCACCGTGAACGGGTGTTGTACCTATAAAAAAAATTCATGATAATACTTCAAAGTTTATATATGTAGGTAGGTACAAACTGTTAAGGTAGCAACAAAGAAAGCTGAAGTTATATCCATTTATTTGTGATTTCTGTGCTTCATTGTAGTATCCAATAAAGGTAGTCATTTGATTAAAGCTAATTACTAACCTATTTTTATATTCTTTATTGGTTTTTGTTCCAAATCACTTAAAGTAACAAATCTAAAGCCTACCATATACACATAAACTTATTACAACTGACTTAAAAAACCAATTTCCTTGGAGAAACCCAAAATCAAAGGGGTTTCTAAAAATACCTATACATAGGTACGAGATTTGATTTGTGATTGTGACCAGCGCATCAGTTTTTTGATCCATAGTGTTAGTAATTTTTGGTCTTGCGTCTATTAGTAATAGATCCAGATAGGCACTGCTTATTGGAAACGATGGCCTCTCTAGGGATTCGATATTCAACGCTATATCTGCTGATATGATGTAGGCCTCCAGTAACCAAAAGCGATACATATCACTATTATATATGTATAACTTTTATGATCAATTCCTTTTCGTGTGACGATTGCGACACCTCTTCCTTGAAAAGAGTTAACCCGATCTCTTCACTCTTCTTTCACCAATTGGGAAAAATTACTTCGACGTTCAGAACAGAGCATTAAGACTGATAGGAAACAGAGCTACCATGGATTCATTCCCATCCCTTGAACACCGTCGGAATGTTTCATGTATGTAGATATTTTCTTGTTTCATCGCTTCTTTCACAAGCAATGCTCACTTGAAGTAGCCTCAAATCGTTCACCCGTAATACCCGCTTCGCTAGAAATGCTCATCAGTTCAACCTCGAGATTGGTTTTTCAGTCGCACAATACGATTATGGAATAACGGTACGTATCCAAGGGTATACGGATATGTTTGTGTTGTTGTAATCCCATAGGAAAAATCAGCTGATGAATGAAACAGCTGATGTCAAGCAGAAATCTAAAGCTAGAAAATTTTGGTATACTTAACTATCCAAGGGGAATTTTGAAGAACAGCTGACATTTCAGCTGATCTATTTTCTTTTGTGTCGAGTACAGGGTTGGCCGAACTGTAACTTCTTAACATATGTTACGTCTAGTACTTATTTACTCATTTAGAAAAGTGAAGTTTGTGAGTAGTTGTGCTTGTTGCATTTAAGATCCTACTGCAAAGCTTTTATTCTTTAAACTCCAGATTGTTTCTTGATATAAGAGGTATTAACCTCAAATTATTTAAGGGTTTTCATAGAAGTATGAAATGACCTTAACTCTTAAACATGACTTGTTATTGGATTATATGGAGATATTTAGAGCTGAGTTATCAGAAAAGTCTATAAGCTTATATAATCTTATTGCAAGAAGAGAAAATAGTTTAGCTATAAGATTTAAGTAGTCTTAAGCTGCAAAAAATGTTTACCTCTTAAAATAAAAATGTTATGGAACCCAGTTCAGCTTCATAACAAGATACTCGTATTAATACTTATGTAGGTATAGCGAAAGTTGTATGGGAGTTTTTTTTTTCAGAATTCAAGAACTAAGCTCTAGAGAGTATGTTAGTTGAGCTTATTCATTTTTAATAAGCGAAGTGAAAATGGCTGGTCAAAAGCTACATAATTATCAGGCTGAAGTTGGATTTACTCCAATTAAAATGGAGAATAATCGTACTAGAGCTCTCTTCGACACGTGTGCCGCGCTTCTTAAAAATAAACAGTTTCAATATTACTATCAGTTCTTGGATTTAATTATTTTTAAAAAGTTTTTCGGTAATATTTATATGTACATATGTACCTTGTATGGTAAATTCAGCACTAAAAAATATCTTCAAGTCAAGTGTTCATAATCCAAATCTTTTAATTATGACAAAAAAATTTGTTTGTCTCAAAAAATAAACTTCCCATATATCATGTATAATTCGCACAATTCTTCATCCTTATGGTAAATGAAACATTTTCAGTTTTTGTGCAAACCTTCATAACATCATAAATGTGCAAAATTGTTGGGTTTCCATTATTTTAATTTTTTTTATGCAGTAACTACGTATGAAGCAGACGTAACAAATTGTAGTAAATTAGGCATGTAGTTGATTCGGCCAACCCTGGTCGAGTCACGTTGTTTTTTTGACTTTGACAGTAATGTCGATTTCCTTTACACACTAGGGATTTTAGGGATTTCGATCCCTTGTCAAATTTTGTCTTTTTAGTGTGCGTATTTCGTATGCATGTAAATCCCTCTCCAAATACGGATTCGAATGATTTGATCTCTGTCAAAAAAAAATCGATTTTTTTGGTGTGAAGGAACGTCGTAAATGTCAAAATTTGACAAGGGATCGAGCAGGTTTATAATCTTTCTTAACTCATTTCGGGTTTGAAGAGCATAAAGGTTTACCTTAGAAATGAGAAGTCGACTCAAGTTGGCTGTTTTTATTATTGAAAATAAATAATGTTGATGGAGCAAAAAAATATTACATTCTTATGACGACGTTATAGCAAACTTTTTAAAGGTATAGCGAAGAATTGCTAGCCTCACGTCAAGCAATTCATGATATTATAGTGCACGTATGGGAGCAGGAATAAATGCCAGAAGACTGGCGAAAAGGCATACTATGCCCCATAAATAAGAAGGGAGATGTCACAACGTGCAGCAATTATAGAGGTATCACGTTGTTGAGTACCGCCTATAAGATACTCTCCTCTATCCTACAAGACCGGATAACCCCATACGCTAAAACCGTCATCGGACAATATCAGTGTGGTTTCATTCCAGGCAAATCAACAACTGATCAGATCTTTACCCTTAGGCAGGCGATGGAAAAATGTCTAGAATTTAACATCCCAACATACCATCTGTTTATAGACTTTAAGGCCGCCTATGATAGCATAGCCAGGGTAGAACTTTACAAAGCCATGAGAGAATTCGGCATCCCAAATAAATTGACACGACTATGTAGGTTGACCATGACCAACGTAACAAGCCAAGTAAAAATAGCCGGATTGCTATCCAGACCAATCAACATCTTTAATGGACTCCGACAAGGGGACGGTTTGGCCTGCCTCCTCTTCAACCTGGCGTTGGAGAAAGCAATCCGTGACTCTGGCACGGCAACAAGAGGGGCCATCGTCAACAGGTCCAGCCAATTACTGGCTTACGCAGACGACATCGACATCATCGGAAGAACCGAACAAGCTGTACACGATTCCTTCATCCAGATCGAGCAGGCGGCACAAAATCTGGGGCTGCACATTAGTAAAGGTAAAACAAAGTACATGGTGGCGTCGAATGCGAGAGGAACAGTTGGTCAAACAATCAAGGTTGCGGAGCACGAATTTGAAGTGGTGCAATCCTTTAAATACCTTGGGTCAATAGTAGCAGCCGATAACAATATAGAAGAAGAAATACGCGGGCGGCTTCTCAAATCCAACAGAGCCTACTATAGTCTGTCAAAGCTCTTCAAATCCAGAAATCTCACCATAACTTCAAAACTGCTACTGTACTCACATATGTATCCGAGACTTGGCTGCTTACCAAAAGACACTCCGACCTCTTAGCTGCCTTCGAGAGAAAAGTCTTAAGGAGAATTGTTGGCCCCATATGTGAAGAAGGACGATTCCGGAGACGGTACAATCATGAACTGTACGCAATCTACCCTGAAGCAGATATCGTGACAAAAATTAAGCTCGGTAGACTCCGGTGGGCAGGGCACCTAGCTCGCATGAGCGAAGAGGAACCTGCTCGGAAAGTTCTTTGTGGTACATTCTATGGTAGACGACAGCGTGGTAGACCATGCTTGCGCTGGAGAGATGGCGTAGACCAGGACGCCCGAAGCCTTGAGGTGCGCAACTGGATGGCGTCGGCTAGAGACCGGGATAGGTGGAGAGAC
This sequence comes from Chrysotoxum bicinctum, assembly GCA_911387755.1. Classification (NCBI taxonomy): domain Eukaryota; kingdom Metazoa; phylum Arthropoda; class Insecta; order Diptera; family Syrphidae; genus Chrysotoxum; species Chrysotoxum bicinctum. Next base: position 10,475,042 of record OU426991.1, on the reverse strand, counting down.
TTGTTGAAAGCGGCCAGGACCGGAACCCGGTTGTCGAGCCGATGATGATGATGATGAAGAATTGCTTTCACGTTTAAATCTACCTATACAAATTTTGATTAATTTAAATAAAAATATCATTTTTCTTATTAAAATAAATAGTCCATCGTGAAGAATATTAGCTACCCAAAACATAGCACTCAAAATAGAGCTTTAAAAATGATAAGTGATAGAGGTATAACAGAAACCTTTAGATACATCTTTTGAGCATAACGTTTTATGTCTATCTATTAAAATAGACGGTTGCATTTTTCCCCTGAAAAATTACTTTTGGGCTCAACTTCGGCCAAACTATCAAGTAAAGAGATTCATTCTGAAGCCATACCACACGAACGTGAAGCCTTGCCTCTACTTTCAATATTCAGAATTTCAAAACTCGATTCCTCCTATTAAATCCTCCTCCATTTTCTTAAAGCTCGCATTTTTTTAATCATGTTAAGGGTAATGTGGCATTGCTTTGAGGTTTATTCATGGGTTTGAAAAAAAAAATAAGTTTGTTGTTTTGAGATTTTATAATATCAAAAAACGACTAACCGGTTAAAATGTAGACCATTACCTACAGTAGACTCGCGCTAATAAAAACACCGCCTTACGTGAACACCGGCTAACGTGAACATAATAAATTTTTTTACATTGAATAATCTGTAGCGTGAACATGGTGAGAAAGCTGAAACTTCTAATCCACTAAATTGTTTTGCTCACGACAGTACCCTCAGCTTTTTGTTTTTAGATTCCAGTACTTGTCCTTTAGATGTGGACTTCCAACGGCAGCATATTATAATGCTTAGAAAACTAAATGATGTTTACTGTCGCTTAAGCATAACCTTCCCTCAATGCCACTTTCTATGGGTGGCTAGGTATGTGCATCACAGACCATCTTTTGTGGAGTGATCACATAGGTATTTGACGTCGCCAAAACCGCTGCTAAGTGTTTAGGTTTTCTCTGCCGCTGCAATATGTTTTTTACCCCTTCTGCTGTGGCTGTTACATATAAAGCGTTTATTCTTCCGAAACTCAAGTACAATTCCCATATCTGGGCAGGTGCTCTAAAAACCCACTTGAGTCTCTTGGACAGAATTCAAAAGAGAGCTATAAAAATGATAGGCGACTGTTTTCTAACTGTATCTCTCGAGCACCGCCGCAATATTTCATGTCTGTCATCATTTTAACGCTCTAGTGAAATAGCCATTCCTCTTCTCAAACAATTCAACCGTAATACCCGTACTTCTAGGGATGCTTATCAGTTTACCTTAAAGCCCAATTTCGGACGAACTGTCAGTACAGAGATTCTTTTTTATGCGCACTACACGAACGTGGAATGCTTTACCCGGCTCAATATTTCCCTTTCATTGCAATGCCCAGACATTCAAAACCAATCTGCATCGGTATCTCCTTTCTTATCGTATCCTAGTTTACTAATTGTTCGCACTGGGTTTGACATTATAAAGGTGTGTCCAGACCAAAGAAACATTTTTTAAACATTTCAGAAACATTTAAGAAACATTTCAGAAACATTTAAAAAACATTTCAGAAACAGAGAAACATTTCTGAAATATTTCTGAAATGTTTTCTTTGGTCTGGACGCTCGGATCCACTCTTGACGAAAATTATAAAAATAAAATCAAAAAAGCCAATGATATATCTGAAATTTGCCAAAATATAAATTGTGATAAAGATTAAGTAGAAAAAAAAATTCATGCGCTTAAAGTACAACACAGGCGAGAAAAAAATTTACAGACAACTCTATCTGGAAACAATGGGAAACAAAGAAACATTTCAGAAATGTTTCTCAAAGCGTCCACACCAAAAAAACAAATCAGAAACATTTCTGAAATGTTTCTGAAATATTTTTTAAACAAATGGGAAACATTTCAGAAACGTTTTTTAAACAATGTTTCCTGAAATGTTTCTTTGGTGTGGACACACCTTAAGGGTACTCATAACCTAAGAAACTTTAGCCCCGGCCCAAATTAGAGTACTTTTTAAGGAATTCTTAAGACATAGGTATAAATAACACACAAAACCAAAGTTAAGCTTTGTCGAAATTTTTTCGAAGTAAAAGTTTAATTATCATCGGCTTTTATTTTATTTTTTCATAAAAATTCTGAAAACAAAAGCCTTATAGAAAAAGCAAGCACAAATGTTAAAAATTTCAAATAAAAGCCACCTGTATTTGTAGCTTTCTTATTGCGTTTTATAATTTTTCACGAAGAAGAGAGCAACTACAAAAAAGTGTTTTTAAACTTTTAAAATTTTATTTAAAATGAATCAAGAAAAAATTTGAATAGGTAGTTTACTACTTTTCGTATACTATGTAGCAATATAATATTTTTTAGCCATAATGAAAACAATAAAACAGAAATTCAAAAGAAAATAATTAAAAAATCTTAATTTTGAAGTGATTTATTCGTGATTCTAAATTTTTTTTTAAACTATTCTTTTTCGAGAAATTACATTGTACTACATTTTAAATCCACAACGCAACATTTTCAACGAACGAGTTGGGGGGCAACACTTCGTTCAACGAATCGAGCAACGATCGAACACAAAGATATACTATATGTCTATATGTACATAAATGTTTTGTTGCTCATGTTCGCTTGCTATGCCTATCGCAATCGCTACGCTACCATACCAAGTGCAAAGTTAGTATGAAATGAGAAATGAGAGGCTATGACGATAAACACAATTGCGAAGAGGATGGATGACTAAAGTAAAAGTCAGCCAGAGAAACGTCTACCGTCTCTACTAAAACTACGCTACTATCTACCTACATTCTGACAATAATAATTCTGTAGCAGCCTGTAGGGTGTAGTAGGTCTGTAATCCGCTGAGTACTTTAAGAATGAAATGAACATTTTTGTTTTGGCTTTTTCTTTTTCTCAGTGCAATAGTTGTTTGTATCGGACACGGTCGTGTTTGTGTTTATGACTAAAAAGTTCTCTACTTTCAGAACGAAATTCTCGTTCATTTCGGAAACCAAATTCCAGCCAATTCTTCAGATTCACAAAGCAAACAAAACAAAGTGTAAAAGATATTTTCTAACAACTAATAGGGATAAAAATATTTATTTTGTGAGTTCTTAATACTAAAAGATTCAAAAATAATTTGTGATTTTATTCGAAACTAAAATTTAAAACAATCATTATTTGCCGGCTTTTGGGATCAAGTTGTAGTTATACCTTAGGGATCTAGTTCTACTTTCATTAAATTTTATTTGAGAGCTGAAACATAGATAAATGGTTGTGAAATTATGTATTTTTATTTTTCAAAAATGCTGCTAAACTGATTCATCGTTTCATAAAAAAAAAACATTAATGTCAACAACCAGCCGGCAAAATATAAGAAGATTCGGTAAGTACTTACCTATGTACATATCAATGAGTAAACAATTATACATATATCTACATACCTATCTATAAAAAATAGAATGTTCATGGCAACTTGAGATGACAATATTTTTGTTTTCCTGATAATTATTATACTATAGATATTATTATTTTTTCAAATTTATAAGTATGTGACGTTCTTTGTTTTGTATTTCCTGTCTCTGTCAAAAGTCAAAGCCTCCTAGAAATTATTTCATCACAATATAAAACACGAAAATACAAAGCTCTAAACAAAGCATCGTGCAATGGCGTTGCAGTATAAAAGCACTCACTTAAAAAGCATTATTGCGCTTTGTGTGTGTGTGTGATATTGGCGCACTTGCTTTAAACCTTTATTAGCAAGTGAAATGTACATTATGTAGGTACCTATTCGCTTTTGCAGAATTAATATGAGAATTTTTATTGTTAGCTACCTATACTATTTTTGTAAATATAGATACATAGGTATACTTGTCTCGACAATGATAAAATTTTATTTTTACTTGATTTACCTGACTAGCATAAACGGACTTGCGTTGCTTAAATAAATAAAAAAAGCGACTTTCCAATAAGATACATTTTTATTAAATGAAGCAATGATTTTTAAATTCAATAAGGTAGGACTAAAAACCTTAAAGAAAACCTATAGGTACATGGATTCTCAAGCTTGAGAATATTACCAAAAATAAGTGAAAAATTATATATGTATTTGAAATAGGTATCATGATTTTTTAACTCTTTATCGAAAAAAATCCCGTAATTTAATTGGAATTGAAATAGCGTTTTTTGCCATTTCTTTCAATCGAAGTTGACTGTTTTGTTAAAAAAAAAAGTAAAAAGTTTTCCAATTGGAACTTGACAACTTTGAATTTTCACTGTTAAAGTAATAACTAAATTGTCAACGTCAAGACATTCACTGAGAACAACATTTTCATTATAGTGAAAATTTATTGCAAAAATTCCGAGTTAACGCCAGTTTTTGGTCGTAATTGTTATAACGTCATTTTTGGTTGAACGGCTTCATCAGGTGAAAATCTCTCTTGATTTACTTCAAAAAACATTACTTTTTTCACAAAGAACAACTGTATGGTGTGTGGTATTATTAACACCCTTAAACAGATTATCACAAGGAATGTTTTGAAAGGATATAGGTACCGATGCGTATTAGTTTTTAATTTCTGAATATAACAATGGGAATGAAAACTAGAGCTAGGTATATCGTATATAGCATTTCACATTCTTGTAATGCGGCTGAAAAAAAAAATCTGTACTTCAGAAAACTTCCAAGGGTAGGTTCAAGGGTAAACTGATTAGCGCGAGTATTACGAGAGTATCGCCTATCATTTTTTAAGCTCTCTTGTGAATCCTGTCTTAAAGACAGAAAATGAAGCATTTCTTGTAAATGAGCCATCAAAAACTCAGAAGTGTGATTTATTCATTAAATATCTACAGTAAATCATAAATTAAGTAGGAATTTTGTATACATATGTAATTCTGCCAAATTTGCTGATATTTTTCATAACCCAAAATGGTGAAGCTAACTAGGGTCATTGCCTGACACGGACTACAATATCTTCGGAAATACAAACTGCTCCACTGCGGACATACACTAATATACACACTGAAATCAGCTCGAATGTTCAATTGGTGCCAAATACCGATGTCAATGCACTACGATCTAATGATTAACAATCAGAACAATTACGGAAACAGCGTTATTTTTTGTTGCAGAAAGACGACACTTTTTGTAAAAGAAGTTCGCAGATGGTTTGACGATTTGGAAGAACCTTCCGCAATTCTTCAACCACCGTATATTTGAGGCAAGCGCAAAAATATTTTAAAGCACAATTTCTGGTTTTTAAAATTCCAATTAGAAATCTACACTCATCCGGGTATTTGGAAAAACCCTTAACGTACAAGGATTATATGTTCAGTTGAACAGCCATCATTTCAAAACAAGTGAAAAAAAAATTGTTGGTTTTCGAAATATGGTTGAACACAGTGAGTCGTTTTGATTGCGGTAGTCTAAAAAATTCATTCGTTATGCCTTATATTTACGCCAAACTTAAGCCTAACATTAATACCGCAACAGTGCGAATCAGCCACTCAAGCAATTAGGATTATGACATTAGATATCTAGATCAAAAAATACGAACCAATCATGAATTAGTTGTACTTTCAAATACTTAAAGATAAACCTTATGCTAATGCTACAGATACTTAAGCTGGAAATTGTAAAATTATTTAAATTAAATAAGATTGCGGAAAACTTAAGTTTTGATCCGAGACGCGAGACTCATAGATGTTCTCCTTTTATTGGTTAAATTAATTATATCTTCAGTTCAAGGTAAAAAATTGCTAAATAAATAAAACCCCACCCCATGAGCTAATGAAACTGCGTGCTATTAATATCGAAGACCTCTTTTCGTGTATAAAAATAAGTTTAAGGCTCAACAGCTCATAGAAAACCATTGACTTCCAAATCTCAAACACACTTCTGTTTCCGTGTATCAGCAGAAATACAATTCACTTCTCGTATCCTTTAGAAAAATTGATTTTAAGACTTTTGGATTAATGTGTAAACGGTACGTGGTACTTTGCGTCCAAAGAATTTGCTTCGGCTCAAAAAAATAAGTGTACCTATGCTGGATTGGAATGCTTGTTACTTATCGAATTCGGCTGGAAAAAAACGAGCACATTAAAGGCGATTGATTGCCGGTCTTCAGATTTGTGTCCCTTAAAAATTATAAATACCTACATTGATTGCATTAATGTTCTTCTTAATCCCTGTCAAATGTAAGAATGCTTTGGAACAAATTGGGTTTATGAAATAATGGAATTAACATACTGGAAGAACTGTAAAAAGCAATGGCGCAAAATTTTAGACAGGCTTGTGTTAGGCCAGGCGCGCACATTCAATTTTTAGTTTCGCAACTGTTTAGTTGCTAAAATGAAACATAATATGGGCTTATATGGGACACCGCGCAATTAGAGCAACTAGATTCGAGCAACTAAAAAGTTTGTGTTTTGACACAAAATAAACGATTGCCTAAAATTAATTCGCAACAGTTGAGCTGTTTTTATAAGCACAAGAGAGAAAAAGAGAGTGAGCGTGAGTAAAGAGTTGCCAGTGCGCGGTTCTCTTTTAACTGATGGTGATTAAACTATTTGATTTCGATCACAGTTGCCAGTGCGCGACTAGCCTTAGGGTATTAGTATGACACTACTTAACAATTTGTTAACTTTGAAGTAGTTTACTAACTCGTTCTTAATTTTAAACATTTTCTGACTAGTATTTTACTAAAGTAATTTTCTTAATAAATTGCTTATGAACACACCTAAAAACAATGACAGTTGTTGCAAAAAACTTTTTGACGTTTGTAAATGTCAAAGAGTCATGTGAAGTCATGTGAAATAAAATTGCTATTTGATGGTTTTAATTTAATAAAATGCTAGAGAAAGTATGATGCTAAACTCAAGTAAAATTTGCAAAATTGTCGTTTTAACCAAGTATCATACTAAAACAAATTTAACATCGTACTTATTGCACTAAAATTTTGCGCCAATATATGTATTCCGCACTGTTTTATCAACAAGCTTTTGCATTGTATAATAATTATCAACAACAATTATGCATAAAAACGGCTATAGAAAAAAAGTGTCCAGATTGATTATCCCTATTTCCCAAAGCAACGAGAGCACGAGTTTGCTAGTCCACATTTTCTTTTAAAATATTAGATACCTACCTATACCTCATTTGTATGGAAAAATAGATGAATGAAAACAAAGAAGTCCACCAATCTCTCTCAAAAACTTAACACTGAGACAGATGACACTGAGACAGAGCATCGAACATTGTGGACGAACAGCAGCCCAAGCCATTCATTTGCCCTCGCCACCGGCGGCGGCGGCGGCGGCGGTCGTCATAAGTTCATTTATCTCGAGTTGTCTGAAACTGGCAAGGGCAACTACTGGTATTGTTTGGTTTTGCTGAACAGCAATTCCGCCGCAATCGATGCTACTATTCGCATTCGTACTTTCTATACATTTTTCGTTTGATTTCTCTCAAAAAAAGCTCTGAGCTCTGGGGTATCATGAATAATATGCCTTGATGTGATAATTAAAGCGCTAGTGGAAGTATGAGCTCGTTTTCTATTGGTAGTCTAGAAGCGTCCAGAAAACTCAGAAAGCAAAATGTCCTCATTTTTTCGGAACAAAAACTTCCATTTTGATGGGTTGAAAAGGCTACGACCAATGGAAAACTCCTTAAGAATTAAAAGACGATCTACGTACCCTTCCAGTTTCATTAAATTATACTTCAGATGACGTGTGGTAAAAAAAAAACTAAATTTCTCTAAAAAAAATCCGTTGCAGCCGGCAGTGAGTTACACTGACTCTAGCAACAACTATACCATTACCATACCAGTTGTCGTCACTGTTCATTGGTGATGGTGATAGTGGAGTGGTGACTATAACGGTCAATAGTTGGGGTCAGGGATTTTTCAAGTGAATTATTTTGGCATTAATATCTTTTTTAACAGCGCGGCTCATGTGATTAGGCACATCTAAAAATTTAATAATTCAGGACTTTAGAGTGGCATTGAAGCATTGAAGATGTAAGGTATGGTTTTGATACATAGCCATTATTATACAGGAAAAGAATCGTATGAAAGAGGGGTATATATCCTCGCATTGATGCGGAAGGAACAATTTTCTAAAAAAAAAAAAAAAAACAACCTACCTACATTCAGTAGCTTTTTATTGAATCTTATGAGAATCACCGTGTATACAAAAAAGTGTAAAATAAGAATTATCTTCCAGTTCTTAAAAAGGAATTAAAGTGAGAGGAGACAGAAAATTTAAATTGAGTCATAAGAGTCCTCGGACTTTATTCGGAATTCCAACCCCCCACAACCAAAATGAACTTTTTTTTTAACGAATCGATAAAAAAGTGTTTGCTGTTGATAAAAAACATCAAATTATGGAGGAGAAACACTTTTTTATGCTAAAAAAGTGAAGTATAAGCGGACCACCCCCAGTACTGTTGGCCCTTATTCGGAATCCCCCCCCTTCCAAAATGAACTTTTTTTTTAACGAATCGATAAAAAAGTGTTTGCTGTTTACAAAAAATATCAAATTATGGAGGAGAAACACTTTTTTATGGTAAAAAAGTGAAGTATAAGCGGACCACCCACAGTACTACAACTAAAACTACTTTTTTTTATGGGATATTTGCTTTTTTTTGCTTTCTTAAGCATTACGGAGTATAAACAGTGATATATGTAACCCCCCTGCTAGGGCACACTATAGGATTTGGGGTAGGTGCGAGGTTGGGTGCATGCAAGGTTTCTTTTGCATTTACAGAATCTGGATTTAAAGAAACTTTGAATTTACCCTATGGCCTATATTCATTTTTTTATACTTCACTTTTTTACCATAAAAAAGTGTTTCTCCTCCATAATTTGATGGTTTTTATCAACACCACACTTTTTTTTTATCAATTCATTAAAAAAAAGTGCATTTTGGTGGGGGGGGGGGGAATTCCGAATAAGGACCGAGTCCTCTTGCAATTCAATTTTGCTTAAAATGCTATTAACGTATTCGACCTGTGACTTACTGAATTTGTAATGAATTACACACCCCAAACATTTTTTAGCACCGTTCCAAATATAGAAAATGATTAAGTAATACAAATAAAGCTTTCCACCAGAATTCAGCGTTTTCGCAGTTTTGTTTGGAGTATGGTTATATTTTTGTCTAATTTTCCTCGCTTTATAGTGAAACGCTCCTTTATAAAATTGAAAGTAAATTCTATAATTTATTATTGTAGATAGAAGCTACTACTGTGAAAAAAATTGTAACATTATTTTGTTCAATAAAAACACATTTTCTATTCTATTCTATTCTAGAAGCATGTGTTGTACCATTTTGAAAGATTCATTTTATAGACATTGACGTATGTTCTCATACACTTTATCTTAAGATGGTCAAAATTTGGTGAAAAATATTTCATCAGTTTTTTATTGAAACATTTATTTAAGAAATTTTAATAAAAATAATTGCAAGAAGTAGTGTACAATTTTACTACCTACACATTAGATCAGTTATTCTAGAATACCTAAATAAAATTATAAAAACAATTGGAATCGTTCATTCGTGGTCGTATACAGATCACATTGTAAATATCACATGATAAACATTTTTTTTTCTGAAACGATGATTACCCGCAAATCTGTATAGATACAAATATTTTGCGATTATTTTAAAAATCCTTTCAAAACATTATTAATTCGCCTGAGATTATATTATTAATATACCTACCTATTTTGTTTTTTTTTCAGGAATTTTATTGTTTAACCGTAACTATTAATATGAACCGCACTGTATGTCTGCCACTGTTGCTTGTTTGTATGTCTTTCTGTTATATCAGCGAGCTTCGTCGTGAAGTTAATGCGCTCTAACAGAAGTTCAAGGCTGCACAGTTTTCTTGGTATGGCTGGGTAGGCTTGCTGTTGCTTATTTGTTTCGGCAGCAGTACGGCGGTGGCGACGGCGGCGGCGGCGGCGACGACAAAAAGAACACAAGCACAAACTAAATAACTTGGGCCAGACCTTTTACAAAGGGGATATTAATTTCAAAATAAATAAAATAAAAATATCGAGTATATAGGATAATTTATTTTTCTCTCTGAAGGTGGAAGTGGAGCAGTGCATTTGTTTTTGCTTCATGTTATTTATTTTTGTAGGTAAATAGATGCATACACACAATGTATAGGTATGTTCTTTGGCAATGTTTTTTGTTTGATTTTTTTTTTTAAGACTGAGGTGTAGGTACCTATCCACAACAGAATAATGTCGTCGTCGTCCTCCAGGACTTGTTTTTGTTCCTGTTCTTTTTGTAGTCTGGAGGAACTTAAGTTCAGAGACCTAGGCAGCTACATATATCTATAGAGAATAATCTAGGAGATGTTTTTTTGATATTTGTTGTTTTTTTGTACAGTGCTCTTGTAATGTAAAAACCTCAGGTTGAAGAAGCTTTAGCAGATGGGCAGTATTTGTAGTTATTTAAGTCAATTTGATTGTTAATGGGAGAGTTTTGACTTCGATGTTTGACACAGACTGATAGGCAAAGGAATGAAAATTAGGATCTGTCTAGTCTATGTACATGTACATACCTACATACATAGATGATCACTTTCACTTATGTGATTATGGGTGACTTTTGATTTTGAAAAGTCAGGATAAATATCCCTGTTCAGTTTTTGCCGTTAGACACAAATAAGACAAAGGGGATGAAATCCGTTAATAGATAGACAATATGGGAAAGTGGAAACATTTTTATGCGATTCGTATTCTCTTTGTGCTTGTTCGTTATTGTAACTTGTGAGTGATATAGTGAAGCAAAAAAAAAACTGGACTGAAAGCTTTAACGTATGAATGCTTTATGCGACATCAAAAGAGAAATATCGTAAGTTAGAAATCGGAATGTACCTATAAATCTTACCCTTTGTAGGTATATAAAACTTATAAGTAGGTAGATACTATCAAGAAGACGAAAGATTGTGGCGACATCTTAGGGCTAGGGACTGCAATTGCTGGATTTTTCTTTGCTAAATTTAATAATAAAATATTCTCTTTTTTACTACTTGTTTTTTATGTTATCCTACTCTCCACTGTAAAAGCGTGTGCTAATTTCTGCGCCACCACCAGGCTAGCGTTCGCAATACAAAATATTAACTACTTTTTGGTTAATAACAGAACTTCCCACCATTATTGCAAGTTCTACCTCTAGACTGAGTTGCAGAATACCTAGTAAATCTCTACGAAATTTCATCATTAATATTGTTGTGAATTGAAATTTCGTAGGTATGTATGTATGTATATTCTTTTTCCACACAATTATATACCTAAATTTGAAATGTAGGTAGGTACCTAGCTATTCTTGTAACAAAAAGAACCACAATATGAAAGATCATAAACTGTTATAATCTACATTTTGTTCTTAAGAAAAAGTTTTCTAACCGAAAAACGCATTTTAAAAGGATGATTTGGATTAAAAATAAAAGTGATAAAATACACTTAACAAAATTAAAATAAAAGTAACACCAGGGCAACACTTAAGTAGGCTACACACTATCATTTCTTAAATGACATTCCAAAACTGTCATTTCTGAACATTTCATTTGATGCTACACACTGTCATTTCAATGAAGTCATTTTTTCAATCATTTTTGAAATTTTATTCATTCAAAAATGACGCACGCTGATATGTTTCCCACACACTGTCATTTCATTTCATCATTCCAGTCATACCCACGAAAAATTTTGATCTTCATCATTTCCATCATCATTTATTCATCATTTATCATTTACATCTACACACTATCATTTTTTCCATCATTTCAGCAGAAATGATGTAAAAAAATGACAGTGTGTAGCCTACTTTAGTCAACGGCTTTATTTTTTTTTATTTTTCGCGCAACAAAGGGAATATAGTGACCGTTAAAATGTTTGAGCACAGTGCAAGCGTTTAGAAAAGTTAGAGAGGATTTAAAAAGAGATAGGTACCTATGCACATTGTTTTTTGATATCTGAATATTGCAACGGTAGGAAAATATGAAACCGGGTAAGCCATTCCATATTCGTGTAATGCGGATAAAGAGAAAATTTCTTAACCTAACAGTAGGTACTTCCGATGTTGGGGTTATGGTGAACCGGTGGTCAATTCCTAAAGCTAAGTATTATGTCTGAATTGTTAACTAACTATTTCACTACAACACTGCGCAAATATAAGAATCGTACTTAAGTTTTGGAAAGAATATATGCTTTATAAATTACAACCAGGTAAGAAGGGGTGACAAATTTTTTGCATAGTTGAAGAAAACCTAAACATCTAGTAGCGTGGTCAGTTATGCACATACCGAGAATTGAAAGCGGTGGGGTTTCCTAAATGCAAGTGCTGCTCATGGATAAATTCCACTTCAACGATATGATACAGCATTGAATTTTCGTAGCATTACATCCTATACGCGGTTTTTGCTATCGAGATCAGAATTGTATCATACGCTGCCGTTCTAGTTCCACATGCGTAGAATAAGGACGTGATTCTGACAACATAAATATATGAGAGCCTACTGTTGTCTGCAAAACAATTTAAGGGATTCGAATTTTCAGGCAAAAGATTATTGATGAATATAAGAAAGAGAGACGTAGACAGAAGGGAGCCCTGGGGCACACCAGCATTATTTAATGAATATCAGATTTAATGTACCATCCAATACATCTGTGTTGAGATTCATCGATATAAAACGCACGTATTTTCGATAAGAGGGATTGATGTCAAACTCTATCAAATATCAATATCAAGCGCAATAAAGAGTTTTTTCACTATTCGGTTAGATATATAATCAGATCACCAGTGGAACTATTGCTACGAAAGTCATACTGCAGGTCATTAAGAAACTTTCGTTTTTCAAAATATTTCTTGAGTTGATAATTTGTCAGTGTTTCCATGACCTTGGAAAGAAGAGACGTGAGTGGAATTGGTCGATAATCTGAAGATCAAGAAGATTTTCCAGTACTATTGCGAGTATTAATGAGCTGGAAAAAGGGCTGTTTTTTAAGGCGAGCGTTGGAACTGATGTATATATATATTTTTTATAAATGACCAAATATGTTTACTGCCTTTGGGACATTTCAGTATTTTTTGTCTTAATGGTTAAGCATGCAAACATTTTTGGTATGGAAAATATGGTCCATACTGGTATTTCTAGCTTGTTCAAACCTATTCCGGTTCTCCTCATTCTACTACCAAAATATAAGAAGGCTTACAAGAAAAACTATTAATATCCTTAAAAAATCCAAATTTGCTCGTTTTAACTGAAACTTGAGTTAATAATACGATCGAGGACGTGAAATCTGGAGTTCGCCAGGGAAGTCACTTTGAAACACTTCTTTTACCTAAGCTATGACTGATGTATCTCCCTGCAAACATTATAAATAAGTTATTTGTTTACATTACATCTTACCCTGCTCCGTAGATAAATCTACGAAGTAGAGACACTGAAAAGCACTAGCAACTGAGGCCATCGGCTTTAGACAAAACAACAGAGAGAGACACACAGAAAGGAAGAACAACAGAACGTCTTTGGGTTTCCGGTTTTACCCCACGGGAGGCCTACCTCCATCGGAGTCAGATTGGGTCCTGACCATTAACCCCGAATCAGCCAAAGCCGATTCAGTAGCAAAGTTGTGACATGTTGCAGCATATGCACACCTCTTGCTTTAAGGCGAGGTCTATCTAACACCTCTTGAATTCAAGCACGCTTGAAAACCATACGTTTCCGCATTTGGACTAAACCAAGCCACCATGATACTCCCACTAGGGGGCCTACCTCATAGATAGTCTGAGAAGGAGAGCACGCACGCGACAGGTGCACCTCTCTATCCGAAGATAGAATAGGAGACCTCGAAGACGTACGCTATAGCCCTCAAACTCGTGGGTACTATCTGCTATGGTGCCAGAATATAGCTTCCGGTCGAGCTTCGCCACCATTATGGTCACTTGCAGATGAGCTCCTGCAAAACTCTGGGCCTGCCAACCCTTGGTATACACACACCCAGCTATAATCGAGGTAGAAACCACAACTAAGATTGTGCACCCCTTTGGTGAGTTGTTACACACTCCTTAGCGGATTCCTACTTTAAGGACACCGTCCAGGAAAAACAACAGAAAAAACACATGTCAACAGCACACGGTTGGTATTTTAACGGTCCCCATCCAAGTACCAACCGCGCCTAATGATGCTTGATTTCGCTGATCAATGGGAAGCAATGCTTTCATCAAAGCCAAGGCCGTTGACAATTCTTTTTTTTAAATCTGCGAGAGAGAGAGCGGTTTGAATCTTAACCCTATAAAATGGAAGGCATTTACTTTCTAAGAACACGAATTCCTAGTTTCAATGATTATAATTTATCGTATAGCAGACATTGCGGCATGTTCATAGTTTCAAATACATTTTAGAGTTAATTTTACCTCTAATCTTGATTTCACGGAGGATATCAACTTAGTGACAAAATCTATTCAAGATTGAAGAAAATTCAGTCAGGCAATACCTATTCCTTTTTTATTACCGCTAATGATAATAAAAAACAATTCACATCTCTTTCTTTCCTTCCGTTTGTTTATTTTTTAAGAATTTGTGCAAGTTTTCTATATATAACATACATATGTACATATCTACTACTGACTATTTGCAAAACTAAATAGCCATCTGCCCGCCAAAGGAAATACTAATTTTTTATCATGAGACGAGATCTCCATAAAGAGAAGGATACCGCGATGTTGCTGTAATGCATCGATTTGGTGATCTATATGGATCGTATTTTAAAATAAAAATAAGCTATTGTGTCACTTGGCCTGGCATCACCTTAAAAATCTCCTATAAATATCCCATAAAAAAACCGTTAGTCCTGTAAAAACTTTAAATTTCCCTGTTGGTACAGCGTCTTTTCTCTTTATTCGTTGGTGTGCAGAAACTATACTTCATACAATTCATATGATGGCAACGTCGCGACGCAACGCAATGCTGGGCGCAAAAACTATTGGCTCGTTGCCTTGACTTTGTATCGAAGCGAAAATGCACTGATGCGCCTGCTAGCCACCACCGTTGAAACGGCTTGCCATTAAAAAGATCGGTTTGAGGAGTACATGCTCCGCTTAGTAAAGCAGACGAAGATGATAATTGTGGTTTGGTTGGTTAATAAACTTGGATTGTTTGGCTTTGTAGGCCAAGCCGAAAGCCTTTTTTTATCTGCGATATAAAATGCACATTTTCTGTTAGTTTGGTCATAACACTTTCTCTTTATGCATACACATACTATAGCATGGGCGCACATAAAACAAAAATGCTTTGCATTTGTATTTGTATCTATGTTCTTTTGTTTGTCCTCTATTCTCTGACTCTGACCCACTGTTCGGCATCGGTTTTGCTCAGCACAGCAAGTAGCCAGTTTGATGGTTTTCTCTCATCCTTCTTATTTTTTGTTTTGTTTTTGTATGTTTATGTAGTGGTAGGTAACATACTTTTCAGTGTCGTGATGTTGTTAATATTGTTGTTGTTGTTGCTTTAGGAAGTGAGTTCATTTTCTATTGTGACTTTCCACATTGGATTGTAGAGTATTTTTGTAACGTTATTTGACCTAATTCCTTTTTTTTTTTAATAAAGAGAGGCTATACCACAATACATAATTTTCCGAGTGTAGGCTTTGAATTTTGTACCGATTTTTGTCGTTATTGAGACAAATTTTATGATTTAATTGGAAAACATAAGAAGCTTAAGTTTAAGTTTTAAGGTTTTTTTTTTAGAAATTCAAGAAGTTTCAATTCAAAAAAAATAAAACAGAAATTCACAAAATGAGATCTCTTCGTCAGATCTTTATTTGTAGATAGTACAAAGTAGCGAGTATGAAATCAGATTTTTTTTTGTAATTTCGAAAGCATCTACCTACTGTTTTAAATTTACGAATTTTTCAAAGTAATACCTACACCTTATCAAAAGTAAACAGCGTTGCAAAATAAATTCAAACTAATAGGTAAGCTTAGATCAATGTCACTTACTTTGGTACCTACATTCGTGTGCAAGTAGATTCGATTTCAGATCAAATCAATCAAATCGATTGAATGGAAAGTTAAGGTAAAGAAAAATTCGTTTTTTTTTTTTAAATTGGAAATAGGTTAAATTTACTTATTTAGTTTGACAACTCGTTTCACAGTCGAATGGGTTCTGGTCAATAACTTATACTTTTCTATTTTCTAGTCATGCATTTGAGGATTGTGGAAAAATAAATTCTTTCCTCCTATTTCTTCTTCATACTATTTCCGAGCAGCTAATACTAAATTTAAAGGGCGTACAGTTCAACGTAAAATTTTTAACGTGTCCAGGTCAGCATTAATATGATGCTACTTAAGAATTTGCTAACTCTTAAGCAATTTACTAATACAGTACAAACTCGATTTACGCAACTAATAGAAATTAAGGCAGTTGCAATAACCGAGGTTGTGGCACTTACTGGGTTATATTTTTTTAAATAGAAAATTATAGTTATAATGGCTTATTTTTTTAGAGATAACGAAAATGTAATAAAAAAAACTTAATTAAAACGAAACAAATCGTTTTTGTTGGTTTGATTTTTATGAACAGATGCATAAACATAAGCAGTTCCACTAATTGATGTAACATTTTTGAAAAGTAGCACTTACAGATTCAAGATGTGCTACGATTTTAGTGTTGCGAAAATCGAGGAGTTGCGCGAATCGAGGGTTGCGTTAACCGAGTTCATACTGTATTTCGAACACTGTTTTAATAGTATCGTACTAAGGTGATTTTTTAAATTAATTGCTTCTGAGCACACCGAAAACAATGACAGCTCGTGGAAAAAACTAAGCTAACAGAAACTTTTTGACATTTGGAAATGTCAAAGTGTCATAAAAGTCATACCTATGAATATAGTACAATAATCTAAAGATATAATAGTCATTCGATGATTTTAGCTTTATTGAAATGACAGGTGTAGTAAATTTTATTAAAATTTACAAATCCACCCATTAAATACATACATATGCGTAAAATTTAAGTTGAATTAGTTCTGTTTTAGTATCAAACTACGTTATAACAACGGTTTTTCAAATTTTAATGGGTTATAGCATCATATTTTCTTTACCCTTTTATTAAAGTTAAAATCATCGAATACCTATTTTAATTTTTTAGTATCGTGCTAACTTGATATGACTCTTTGAAATTCACAAACGTCAAAAAAGGTCTGTGTACTTAGGTTTCGCACGAACTGTATGTATATTTTTTTGTATGTATTTTTATTTCTTATAAAATTCATAAAACATCAAATAATATATTATTCAATTACTAAAACATTAAGAAAGGTTGGTGACATTCATTATTTATATTAAAAAATAGAGGTGAATGCCACTAAAAGACCAAAATTTAATAATTGGGTGGGGTGACTCTATAAGAATTAAAGAACATTTTAATACAAAATTAATAATAAAATTCAAGAAATATATTCAATAATAACAAAACAATTAAATACAAAAAACTATTATATTTTCTATCAAAAAATTAGATTAAACCAACATTTTTTTTTCTACAACACTTTGAATTAAAATGAATGCCTATTTGGAGGAAAAAAGAAATGTATTTTCTCCAACTCAACTGAAAGTAGGTGTCTTCCATAAAAGGAGGAAAATGTTTGGCTGGCGAAAATCTCACTTGTTGCAAAGACAACTCTATTTAGGTTGAATTTCCGTAAAAATATAAACGACCGTTTTAAGCAGTTGACAACACAATTTTTAAATATTCTCAAATATTTTTAACTTATCGTATTATTAATACCTACTTTTATTTTTTTATTTATTAATCGATGGTTTATATTATTTGTTTCTAATTCAAGGAGACGTTCTGCATCGTGTGAATATTAAAGTTTGGTAAGATTTTGTTTGAAGTTTTTTTTTTTTTATTTTTACATTTTTCAAAAAAGGTTTACTATGACATTCTGTGATATAAATATATATTGCATTACTTTGTTTCTTAACATAGCCACAGATTGTTTCTTAGATCTTAATAATGATATTTTAAACAATAACTATTCAATTCATTCAATCATTCATTTTGTTAATATCATAACTAAAAATTACCATATCTAATATTTTTCATGAAATGTCAAATTTCAACGTCAAATCATATGTTTGTACAAACACTATGTATACAGTGGTGGACACAAATTTAGCACACTGAGATGTGTACTACCATATTTTTAATTTTCTCTCTCGTTTTGTTCCAACCAACGGTACATTTTAAACTAATATATATGACAACAAATCAGAGAAAGCAAAACTGTACATTTTCATATGCAATTCAATTACATAGTGAAAAAATCGTTGATAGTTTGTCATTTGGATTGTTTTTGGTTGGACATCAATTTAGCACGTGTACAAATTTTGGTTATTTTTTTTTAATTGGTGGCTTTTTAAGAGAACAAAATTATTTTCGAGGTAATTTTATATCTTCTTAATGTTGTATATTCAAATAAAATTTAAAAAAACATTAAATAGTCATGGCAAAAGGGCAATTGTGTTCTGAGGACAAAAGGAGTTTTATCATTAAGATGAAGTGAAAGGGTCGCACAGTAACAGAGATTTCTGAGCTGCTAGAATTTTCCAGGAAGATGGTCTACAATGCTCCTAGACATTTTGAAAAGTATGGAGTGACAAAACATGTAAAACAAGCCCCTCGCACACGAAAAACAATAAAGAGGGAAGATAAAGTCATTTACATGTTATAAATCAAGGATCCATTTAATGGAGAATTACAATGTCAATGTATCCTCAAGAACCGTGAGACGACGCACGCCTAAATGAAAAAAAAATTGAGAGGGTGCAAAGAAAACCATTGGTTTCGAAAAAAAATTTGAAGGCTAGATCAGAGTTTGCCAAATTACATCTAGGCAAACCACTTAATTTCTGGAAAAATGTACTTTGGAGCGATGAATCAAAGTTCTGTCGATTCGGAACAGATGGAAAAAAATATGTGTGGCGTCCACAAAACAAGGAACATGATCCAAAATACACCATTAAAACGGTGAAGCACGGTGGTGGAAACGTGATGGTCTGGGCTGCCTTTTCTTGGCACGGTGTTGGTCCAATAGTGAAGATAGACTCCAAAATGCACCAGCACCTGTACAAAGATATTATCTTGAACCATATGATACCATATGCCGAAGATAATTTGCCGGTTTTATGGCGCTTCATGCACGTCAAGGACCCTAAGCATACTTCAAAACTAGTGAAAAGTGCCTTATAGGTCAATAGAGTGAATGTTTTAAAGTGGCCTGCTCAATCACCCGATCTGAACCCGATCGAAAATTTGTGGAATGACGTTGAGCAACACATTGAAAAACAAAAACCGAAAAATTTAACTGATTTGTGGCAAGAGATACAGAATGCTTGGTATTCAATACCTAAGCAACGCTGTGAGGCCTTAGTCGGGAGCTTGTCAAGAAGACTCAATTCAGTATTAAAGAACAAAAGATTTCTAACAAAATATTAAAGAATATATAGTTTAAGTAACGGTAAGTAACATAACTAAGCAATTTTATTGAAATGTGCTAAATTCATGTTCAGACAAAAAAGTATGTTTTCTGTTATTTTCTTCATTTTTTCTTTCAGATATAAAAAATATAAGATTGTATTTTGGAAAAATAAACTTATATGCGTAAATAATGTAAATAACATAAAAATGAAAATATTGAAATAGAAACAAATTTTGTAAATATAGTTTAATATTTTCTTTCATTAATGTGCTAAATTCTTGCCCACCACTGTATATTCAATAGATTTACGATTTGTTTTGATTTTTTTAATTCTCTCTAAATTTATCTACATGATAGAAACATTAGGTGTAATTATTATTTTTATCGTTGCCGATAAATGGGAACTCCCTATAAATAAGGAAATTGATCACTGTAATATTATAGTCGGTAAACATAGACCATGTATTTAAGAAGAATATGACAGGATCTAACTGATGAGACTAATTTCATACCTGGTGAAATTTGGAGTTAAGTTCCCTTAGACTTTTAATTGAATATAAAACTCCATAAGTAAACTTTTTTATTTTGTGACATTTGCATTTATTTTGGATTTTGATTTTTTTCTGTATTTAGAGCAACATTAGACTTGGAGACCTTTTACAGTAAAATCCGGATGATCGCCTCACTTTAAATACCCGTTTTGAAATGTTATTATCAGGGCTTTGGCAAACACATATATGTATGTACCTATAAACAACCCGCACATATCTCTTATTTACAAAAAAAAAAACGATTAACTGCCAACAAAAACATTTATTTAATGTAATGAATTTAGTTGATCATTGAATTTTGTACCGCATTTGATCGAACCATTTGGTGAGAACTTTCTCTACTGTTCAATCGTTTTTCTTTCAAGTTTTTATTAGTTTGCTTTGAATTTGAATTTTGTTATCCGTTTTTGTTCTGCTCACGGTTAGGTGGAGAATTTTCATTTTGTGTTAAACTCAAAGCGAAGACATTTTTGACATTTTTTTCAGAAATTTTTTACTATTTAGAGTTTAAGTATAATCTTGAAAAATTATTAGTTTTACTCCAGCGACTAAAAAACCCTCCTTTGACGACTTAAATTTTGGCAAAGACAGTAATAGAGTCATCAATATCCATCATTTTCACCCCACATTTTAACTAGATTTTCTAATTTCAAAACAAGAAACTAGAACCTAGAAACTAGAAAAAAAAAATTACTAAAAATAAGAGGCAATTTAGCGGGGAAGACAGCTAAAGGAAAGGTCTTATAAGTACGAGTGACGAGTGAGCTTTCCCGGCTGAAGTATTCAATTTTTGTTAATAAAACAGGAAACAATAAAACTGAGAGACAAAGTCTTTAATTTAGAATCTTTTCAAAGTTTAATTTTAAAAATACAACTTTTCATAAAGTCATTTACCACCCTTTTTCCCATTTTTTTGAAAGACCTACGAATATTCCGTATTTTGTTTTACTCGATATTTGTATCAAACATGACGTTATAATGACAGAGAACACGAAAAAATGGGTCCCTTAATTCCGGAGAAAAAACTTATCTATCTCGAAAACGGCTCCAAAGATTTTAATAAAAATTAAATGCACGACTGGGTCGCACGAGCTTGCTCTTATGAAATAGACTAAGAATTTAAAAAATTAATGTTATTATAGAGAAAAATGTTCGTAAGCATAAACAAATTGAAATTTATGAACTTATGCAAGAACAAATATTCAAGCCGTTGTATCGGTTTATTAAAAAAATAAGCCTTTACATAAAAAATGTTTAAAAATTTTTTGAAAAAAAAAAAAAACTTTGGTAGGTACGTCAACTTTAAGCTTTTATTATAGTACGAATAAAACTTAAATTTCCAAAAAAAATTGATCCGTTTTTCAAATATCGAATTTGAAAAGGCATGATTTTATTTTTTTTTTTCAAAAATTCAAAAAAATATTTTTTTTTTAAGTTTTGAAATGCAAGCTTCTCTATAAAAAATTTCATTAAGATCCGTTATGCCGATAAGGAGAAATTCAAAATTCGAAAAAATGTTTCTATGTTAGATAGTCAGTAATATTTTAATAATTTCAAAATTTTTCTTATTGAATCATAGATCGTAAAAATTAATCGAAAGAAAAGAAAATTTATCTAAGCGCTGTTTTCGAGAAAAATACGATTTTCGAAAACCATTTCTTAACATTTGTATGATGGGTAACGATATTTTTTGGTAAAATTATTTTTTTTTTAACGCATCTTGTGGATTATAAAATAGAACTTTTAGTTATGAAGTTTAAAAAAAATCAAGCATGGGATTTTCGAAATATTGAGCTTTGAAAAAAAAAATCCAAAACAAAGTTTATTTTTGAAAATTTGAATACACAATACTATTCAAACTTTTGGGCATAAAAAAATTATCAAAATCGGTTGCACCGTTTTTGAAAAAAAAAATCAAAAACAAAAAAAATTATTTTAGGAGGGTACCATTAATTACCTTTTTTCGGAAAAATTCTTTAAACCTACACTTAACTAAATGAAATTTTTTGAGTTTTTTTTTTAAATCTGTGGAACAGTTTTTGAGAAAATTATTTATAAAATTTCAAAAACAAATTCGTATAACTGGTACCGTTATGTTTGGTATTAAAAAAAAAGAAATAAAAACGTGTGGGGGGCGGGAGGAATTAAAAATAATATTAACTAAGTTTAAAGAAAATGGGTCGAGCCGCTTAGGCTGTAGTCGAACAGACAGACAGAATTGCGAGACCCACTTTTTTCGTCTTCGCAATCACGTAATGTCCACTTTGATCAAAATCTCGAGTTTTTTTTTTTTTTTTAAATACATAACTTGCCTTATCGTACCTATAAGTTTCAAGTACAAATTGTGTGTTCTATTTTTGATATGGTTTAAGTTTTGGTTAAAAAGTTTTTAAACAAAAAATAATATTATGGCAGCCAACAGGCAGTTTAATTTTGGGTTTTCGACTTTCTCATGAACAGCTCTACGGATTTCTATCAAAATTATTTATTCATACAGAAGATGATTTGAATTTGGATTAGTTTTTAGATTTTTCAGAAATCGAAATAATTTTTTTTCTTGAATATTCAATACTTCGAAAATGGGTTGACGAATTTTTCTTAAATTATGTCCTCAAATGTATATTATTTAATACTTAAAATTGGTGTATCTATAAGATAATATTGATTATTAATAAAACTGCTGTAACCACCTTTTATATTTTTTTTTTCATAAATTCATATTTTTGTTAGAGAAATCAGAAAGCAATCTAGTTTTTGAGTTCACACACATTTTGGAGTTGTTTTTAGCAATTTGAAAAAAAAATAATTTCATGCATTCGGATATTCTTCCCTAATTGAATTAATTTAATAAAGTTTTGTACATAAGAGCAAGTACGTGCGATGCAGCCGTGAATTTTATTTTGTATGATTTCTTGAATTTATGATTTTTTTTTTTTCGTTAAACTCAACAAAACAAGAGTTTTGTATTTTTTTGCTGTTTTATCTTCTTTTAATATTAATTAAAGTAAAATAAATATCATATCTCAAACATGATAAGCGACAAATATAGTTTTTAATGAAAATAAAATTTGGGGAAGTCTTATTCTAAGAAAGTTAGGTAATTCTTAAAACTCTGTAAAGATGTAACTTTCTAAACTACTTTAAGGTCAAACAAGAATTGACGTCGACGAATAATGAGCTTAAATAATATAATAATTTTACATCCAAGTAGGAGAGTTATTTTCAAAACAAACAAGAAATAAAGTATTTATGTATTCATGTAACACTAATAAACGGCACCTAATTTCTTTAAAGAACTTTTCTAAGTTCATCTAACACACACAATCAAAATTCATACATCATAAATTGATTGACTTGAATATGTAATAACTATACGCTATGCAAAGTGTCTATTATGACACACATTTAAGCAAACAAAAAAAAAACGAAAAATAATAACAAAACAGAAAGTCCGTCAACCCCATCCAGTTTTTTTTTTGGTTTATTGTATTAATTTTTTGTTAAAGCCCTAGTGCTGCTCCTATACGCTATACATGAAATGAAAGGCAAGTTCATTGACACTGAACTCAAAAAAAGTGTGTCACAGACACAACATAGTTGTACGTATGTATATGTATATGGTATTGCCATTGGAATAAGAGAATATACCTAAGAGGTGAAAAGTGCGCCTTTTGGTAATCGCGAGACAGCCGCAGCGACAGCGAATTGGAAACTTTTATGGTTGTGCTAGTTTTTACTTTTTTAAAGCTTATTTTTATTCATTGAGAACTTTGATGAACTTTCCTAGAGTAGGTGCCTTAGCTAGGTCATTGACAGATGACATCAAAATGGTTCCCCTGGGCCTCTTTTCTTATAATTGAGAATATCTAGATGAGATTATTAATTTCGTCAGTAGAACTCACGTCTATTTATTTTGACACGTTGTCAAATTTGAGGTAATTTTTACAAAAAAAAAAAAAAAAATATATGAAAAAGCGTCAACAATATTTTAAGGCCGATCAGCAAAGTGTTATTTCTGCAAAGCTTTCAATGAAGTATCATGTAATAAGAAGTTTGACTGTCCCTAAAGCCCAACTATAATAGGCATAAGTTCATAGTTAAACTAATAAATACCTACGCGTAATCCTTAATCAATTGATATAATGGAGTGAAAGCGCCCAATTCTGCAAACGTGAGATTTCTCTGTGTACCGTGGGCACAATGCATATGAATATTTGCAATTCCGCGAAACAAAGATTGCGATTACAAGTTTTTGACAGATATCGTGTAGACAAAATTTGCTTTAGTAAACGAAACTTAACGAAATATAGCTGTACTCCATTATACCTTATTAAAGGAAGAGCGATCCTAGTTTAAGCAAATATGTCAAAGGCCGAGAAACTCATAGAAAACAACCGGATTCAGAGTAGTCACAGCTACTTTGAACTTGGGTGTGAAAAATCGAATTTGTTCAATATCTCATGCAGTTAATGAACCGAACAGTTTAATTTTTGCGAAGAAAATAGTGTAGAATTGTCCAAATAACCTGAATTTGTATACCTTATACCTAATTGTTCGTTTACTATCGACAGCCAGGACTGTTAATTGTAGGTATGCGAAAAAACACAATTTCAGTTGAGTTCGTGTATGTTTTTGACGTTTTGATATCATGAGTTTCTGTGATTTGTTTGAGTTTTTTTTTGTACCTAATTGGTAAAACTCCATGAATATTTTTCTAAGAAATTGTCATATTAACGACCAGAAAAACATTTAAGCTCATATCATAAACCAATAAAACATAGCTTCTCGACACACTAATACCTACCCACATGAGTTCAAATATGAAGTTCAATTTTTTTTTATTTTTATTGAATTGAAAATAGGAGCAGGATCCTTGAATAGGTACTCTTAAAGAAACATCTATGTTTTGTTTACTTCAACAAATCTTACATTACAAGGCGAATTTAACGTGAGTGATAGCTGTTTAAAATCTAGATCAAACCTCCAATAGGCAATCATCGAGTTTAATTGCCTTTCACTTCCTTACATTAGCAAAAGCGATCTTATACGTGTTTGTGTACACATGTACGTGTTCATATCCATATCAAGAAAAAAAATAGTAAAATAATTCACTTCACATCATTTTAGTGATCATGTTCCAACCCTGGCTTTTTTTTTTTGGCAATGAATATTTTATTGATAGTTTGAACTTGCAACATGCAACATGCAACTAATGCCGCCAAATATATGTCTGTCTGTGTCTTTCTGTTGTGTATACACAAGCGGGAAGTGTCAAACCAACTTTAAGAAGTAGGTATGTTTTGCATAAATTTCACTGACCTTAATTTTTTATGAGAGGCAAGTTATTTTATTTATTTATTTTGTATCAAAAGCTGCGACGACCGACGCTGTGGTTTGGTTGTGTCGTGCGGTACATAGAAAAATTCTCTCCCTCTCATTAACATGGATATACAGTGCGGTTCATTTTGATCAGAATATTACTCATGCAGCGTATTAGAGTTGCCACTTCAAAAGAATGTTTGCAGAAAATCTTTTAAAATGTGGTAAATTATAAAAACTGCACTGTTAAAGTTTTAAGAAAAATATGAAAATAATATTAGGCGTGTTTTTTTTTTGCAAGCCCATATAGAATTGTAAAAAAAAACGACATCGGGACTAAGCGCTTTACATGCAAATGCAACAACTACTTAAATCTATACAGAGTTAGCTAAGACTAGATAATTTTCGAGAGTTAATCTAAGGCCCGATAAAAATGGTGATGCCAAAATAGTATTATCTATATGTTATCGATAATTTGCTCAGAGACGTCAAAAGTGACGTTTTTGGATGCTGTTGATGCTAGTCGTCAATACAGCTGACAAATGTCATAGCGTACACAGTGCTTCCAGCTATGTGGAAAAAAGCTCCTAAATCCCGATGTCGTTTTTTTTTACAATTCTATATGGACTTGAAAAAAAAACACACCTATTAAAAACAATAGAAAGCAAATCTGTATCCAAACGATCTAATTTGGGTAAATATTTTTTTAAAAAACTTTGTGCTTTTACATTTTTTACTTACGATACATACCTATATGTTGATAAGTTGGTTCTGTGGAGTAAGTTTTGCATTTTAAGAACACAATTTTGATCATACTTGGACATTAAGATGTTAGGGAACTAGAAAATAGTGATTCCGCAATTCTGTAGGTACCTACTCGCACGAGTATGTCTGTTCGTATACCTACCTATACCATATAATGTATTTATAAGTCTCTGAAGCGATTTTCGATGTCGTGAAAAAAGGAGGACGATTATTTTTGGAAATAAGTCTCCAAATGAATATTATTAAATATTTAATACCTACCAAAATTTTCCATCTTGAATTTAGTTTTGAAAAAAAAAAATCAATTTTTGACTATATTCATCGCCGCAATATTTCAAATGTCAAATCGTCGAACTGTATAAATCGATAGTCGTTATTCTATAATGTACCAAAAGACACGATTAAAAATGATTTTGGTCATATATTATAAATGTCTAAAAATTAAGGCTAACGTTAGAAATAGAATAAGGATATTTTTGATAAAAACAGTGGATTTACTAGGCCTCTAGGAAACCTGCAGTTATTTAAATGTTTTTAAGAAAAATCCTAGTTTAGTTTAGTCTAACCAAGTAATTCGCAGTGTAAACAAATACTATACCTATAATAGAGGTCTTCATGAAACTTGGAAAGCAAGCGCAAAATGGTAGAGAGAGAGAGAGGGGGAGAGTTAAAAATCTCTTAACATCACTGCCTATTGGCTGTTGCCTGTGCCTGTTTAAATTTTCTCTTTCGTATTTTTTTCAATGCAAGAAAAAAAGAATAAAACAAATACACAGATATAGTGTATGTGGTACTCTAAGTGTTACTAGAATGATAAAATTAGATCAAACAACCACAAGAAAAAAAAACTATACTTTCTCCATGCTACCTATAGTGTTACACACACCGTTATTACTGAATTCAGAATCTCTCAACACTGAAAGTTTGTTTCGAAGACATCATATCTAGAAATTGTAGAGTGAGGTAAAAACAAAAAAATAGAATGTGTGTTGCATTGCATATGAAGTTGACGCAGCGTTGGACATCAATGGGTACCTATTTAATTAAAGTGGAACCGATGGAGCTGGCTGCTTGTTGCTTACTTTTGAACTGCCAAGTCAGAATCTCAGAACTAACTAGCACTTAAGCGGTGGCGTGTACAACATGTGAATAATGGCAAGCATACAACTCGAACATACGTTTCAAAAACGTGATTCTAGTTTTGTTATTTGCAGTTCCAAGTTCGCGATAGATTGACTGTTGTACATTACATTCATTCTCCTATACCTATGTATGTGTGTATGAAGTTCCAACAAAAAACAAAGGTTATTAAAAAATCTAATTGTTAATAGATGCCTGATAAAACATAATGCAATGAATGGCGATGAATGGCGATGAAACGTGGAAAAATGGCCTTAAGTGACTTCAAATATCTAACCCAGAAATAGAGTTATTACTCTTTTATGAGAAGCCTTAAGATTGCATTATACTTGGTACTTTACTTTGTATAAGATGTATCAAAATGCTAGAAGCTAGAATGTGAGGGTTGGGTTTAGACAAGAAAAAAACGGGTGGGTGGGAATTTATTTATTTATTTAACATCAATTAGAGATAATTAACATTTTCAATTAGACTAGCAAATGACAAAAAGTTAATAAATAAATAGTTTGTTATACCTATAGATAAATATAATTATAATAGATACAATATAATATTCATAAAAATATAAGAAGCTAGTTAAAAACTGCAACAGTAAGTTATTTCCTACAGTTATGCTACTAGTATGAAAATTTAACTCACTGTAAGTAGGTATACAGAAATAAGGTAAGTTTCTCTAACACAGTGAGTTAGGTTTATTTAGTGCATAGTTTGTCCTATTTTCGTTTTCTTAGCTGTCGAGATGTCGAGATAAATTTCAATCAAAGATAACAGAAAAGGTTTATTTAAAATTCATCTAATGAACATACTCGTAATAGAATAAACTTTTCTTCCATTTATAAGCGATTGACTACCAAAAAGTTTGCATCTAATAATGTATGAGGAAGTTTCGATGTTCCAACCTTATTTACAAACTACAAATCGAGTAATTTTTTCTCAATCTTTTCAATTCTATTCGAATAAATGTTTATATCTACTATTCAATAAAATCATTTGATGACACAGTAGGGCCATACTGCGAAAAGTGTTACTCGTAGGACTAGCCGGTTAGTGGTGGCCAAAAATTACCAATATAAGGTGACACTCTTACTCTACCATGCTTTCTTTATTTGTGTACACTTATTACAAGCAAGAAAAAGATAATACTAATACATCATATTTAAAATAAATAAAAATGTAGTCAAAATACTCGAGAATATCTTCAAAAAAAGCTGAATCATAAAAAAATTATCAAAATCATTTAAATTCATGTTAATAATAAAATACAGCTAACAATAAAAGAAGTGGGTGGATGAGAAAGTTATTGGGGTGGGTTGGAGACGAGAGAATTTCGGAGGACTGATTTAGGTATATTAAAATCAAAAATATTTGAGGAGTTGTTGGAATTACGCAGCACACGAAATAGGATTATAATAGCTATAATTAGTACGGTGAAAAGGAATGCGGAAAAGGGGTACTGACCTAATATTCCGCCGGTTGGTATTAATGGAAATCAGACTAATTAGACCCGGACAGTTAATATTACCAGTTAGTATGTCGTGAATAAATCCACATCTGCAGTCGTTTTTCAAGGGACTGAAGGTCAATTAGCAGTTAGCGATTTGAATATGGAGAACGGCGAAAGTTATCATCCAACGGCAAATCGAATAAATCTACGCCGGACGGCTTCGATCCTTTTAATTTGGGTAATTTGATATAGGGTACAAACCTGAGACGCATATTCTATGATGGGTCGGACAACTGAAATGAAAAGAGATTTGGAAATGTACTGGTCAGAGAACTCTGTTGACCAGCGAATTAGTTTTATTTCTAACAAGCTCTAATCCCGACCGTAGAACGACAAGGTTCTAACCGAGAATTTTGAAAAAAATGAGTTTATATCAAATCTGGGTAAATTTAGGGTGCTCTTTCGATTCCCGCAATCAATTTTGCGCTATCTCTTTCCATTTCCATGATAGACAAGGCTACAGAGTTCTATCTGCATATTTTCCATTTGGGATTTATTTAAAAAGGTTCTAACTTCCACTAAGAACTTTGTTTCACTTAATTCAAAAAAAAAAAGAAACCATGCCGATAGAACTTTGTTACAATTTTAAATGCAGATAGAGCCTTATTGTTCGGAATGTATTTATTATTTTGAAATAGAATTAAGTAGGTTTTGAGATTTATTTCAATTAAATTTAAATTTGACCATTAAAATGAAAAACATTTGTAGTTGGGATTTGATTTTTGTGGATTGAACAACTGTGTTTTAATAAATTTTTACTTTCGACTTATGTATAAGGTACTAATATAAGGTAAGTTATGAATTCGGAAAAAAAATCGAACTCGAGATTTTGATCAAAGTTGGCATTACTATAATAGCGAAGACCGAAAAAGTGGGTCTCTCCCCCCGGATGTTTTTTGATTTGATTTTTTAAGACCAAAAATAACGGTACCTGCCATACGAATTTTTTTCGAAATTTTATAAAAATTTTTTTCTCGAAAACTGTCCCACAGATTTTTTAAAAAAAATTCATAAAATTTCATTTAGTTAAACCTAGGTAATGAATGAAAAACCATTTCCAAAAAATTATTATATTTGGTACCCCCCTTGGAACCATTTTTTTTGCTTTTGATTTTCCCAAAAACGGCACAACCGATTTCGATCATTTTTATTATGTTAAGGCTCCCCAGCAGTTTCAATATTATAGTGTATTCAAATATTGAAAAAAAATTTTTTTTGGATTTTTTTTGAAAACTCTATTTCGAAAACCCCATGCTCGATTTCTTTAAGACTTGATGAATGAAAGTTTCTTAAAATAATCTACAAGATATGAGAGCAAAAACTTTATTTTACCTAAAAGTAACGGTACCCTCGATACAAATGTTAAAAAATGGTTTTCGAAAATCGTATTTTTCTCGAAAACGGTTCGGAGAATTTTGCTTAAATTTTTAGTCTTTCGATTCATTTTTAAGATCTATAATTTAATAAAAAAAAATTTGAAAACAAGACATTACTGACTGTATCTACCATAGAACGATTTTTTAAAATTTTGAATATCTCATTATCGACACAACGGATTTTAATGAAATTTTTTTATAGAGGTTGTATTTCTAAAAAATTTAAGAAACACTAGCGTACCCGTGCGGGAACTCCCGCAAGCAAATTTTTTTTTTCAACTGAAGTTTTTCAAAATAAATCATGTGTAAAAGTTTCTGTAGATTCGCTCAGTTATTCTTGCATTGGAAATCTTGTGTGAAGTACGGAATGTTGTTTTTGGGTGTTTATTTTACTTCTGTGTGTCATCGTTGAACAGCTCTATTTGAAAAAGACGACTTACCACTGAAATAATAAACACGTTTACCTTAACCAAGAACTGTCACAACTGATCTCCTGTTCAACATGAGAAGTTGAAAGCGTACGAATTATTTTTACTTAACGTATGCATGTACCTGGATTAAAACAAAACAGCAAACCAATAAATCCAATCAAGTCCTTTTCTTAAAGGTAATGGAGCCAAGCGAAGGATATTTTGAAAAAACTAACAAATCACATAAATGTACATACGTATGTAACTATCCTATAACAATCTATAACAATGTATGTAGTTAAACCTGTAGGCACATAAAGTTTAACTTACCTTAAAATAGTTTAAATTCAAAGACACACAAATATTTGTCAAATTTTTTTTGTGTTTAATTCGGAGAATTTTATTTTTGTTTTATTTTTTTTTTAACTTTTTTGAGTGTTTTTATCGTTACTGCTTAGGTAAATTAATCAAACAATGCCCCTCCTCTGGGACCGCACCACCAAAGTATGGCATTTCAATGCAACTACTTACATATGTATATGTACTACATTTCAGTGCAATACGAAGATAGAAGTAGAGATAAATAACTTTGGGGTGTTTCGACCACCCAATGCCCTCCCCTGATAATAAAAAAAAAGTAGCCTATACGGTAATCCAGACCTTAACTTTTTTGTGTGTTAAATTTTATCAAGCTCCATTCAGTTGTTCAAGCATTATTGAGTAACAAACATCCATACATCGTAACATTCACATTTATAATATTAGTAGGATGTTGTCAATGTGGCATCGAAAGTTAAACTCTTTATCACAGATTACTCCTAAATCA
This sequence comes from Chrysotoxum bicinctum, assembly GCA_911387755.1. Taxonomy (NCBI): domain Eukaryota; kingdom Metazoa; phylum Arthropoda; class Insecta; order Diptera; family Syrphidae; genus Chrysotoxum; species Chrysotoxum bicinctum. The sequence goes on along the minus strand of OU426991.1, from coordinate 10,443,641 downwards.
CGACAGGAATTGACTACGGGTGCAAGATCACCATTTATATGAAAATTGCTGGGAGGAGGAGATAGCTGTTTACGTGAAAACCTCAAGCTGTGGCATTTGCTGACATTGAGCTAAAGGAGGTTTTTTTTTTTGGCACCCCAGGGAAAATTTGTCATGATTTTTTTGTATAAGGAATAAATATCAGCAGCAGTCGAAGATGAATAGCAGTGGGCCAAGATGGCTGCCTTGTGTTACTCGTGAAGGTGCATTAAAAGGAAGGGAAAGAGATGATCTAAAACGGACAACATATTTTTTATCAGTCAAATATGAATTCAACCACAAGATAAAGAGTGTAAGGATTTAATTCAAAAATGATATTATGTGATATTTTGTCTAGCAAAATACATATTATCCCCACTTTTTGTATATCCCCGAAATAACCTCATTTCGTCTCTTTTGAAAACAAAGAAAGTATTTTTATCATTAAAATTAGATAGCATAAATTTGTTGATGAAAACTGTGTCAAAATGTATCTACCGATGCACAAAATATTTATTAAGGTGTTAACGTTTATTTTATAAAGATTTTTTTCCGAAAATTAAATTCAATAGGCAAACCTGCCATAACTTGAAAACGAATCAACTTACAGATTTTCTTAATAAACAAAATTAATTTTTTCCATGTATTATGTTTATGGCTTTATAAGTAAGAGTAAACATTCCCAATAATTATGGAACACAACGTCGTTCAAGTGGCTGCCTCGACTGGCTTCGTAGTAGCGCATTCTGTCACTCTAATTTTCTGAGACCTTGTTGATGATTTCGAGCTGTAGCTCACGGATTGCTTGAATGATATTGGCTTTAAGTACTTGAATCGTTTCCATTTTTTTTAGCATAACATCGGTCCTTCACGGTTCCCCACAAAAAAGTCCAAAGGGGTCAAATCGCAGCTCCGAGGCGGCCAATATACATCGCCAAGACGGCTGATAACACGATTTGGGTATGGCGCATCATCCTGAATGAACCAGAGGTCGTCCAATTCCATGTCTTCAATTTCAGTAAAAAAAAAAGTCGGTTAACATGGTTCTGTAACGCCCACCGCTGACCGAAACGTTGTTCCCAGTGTCATTTTCTTAGAAAAATGGACCAATTATACCACCACTCCACAACCCGTACCACACTGTCACTCTCTGTGGATGCACTGGCTTCTGGAATATAACGTGCGGGTTTTCCGAGCCCGTGGTACCCCTTGGCATAATGGTAAGTGCGTTGGACTGTCATGCGGAAGGTCTCGAGTTCGATTCTCAGCCGCTGCAAGAAAGTTTTTTTCAGGGGTGTACTGCCTCTTGCGAGGAATTGACAAATTCTCCAAGAGTATCTCTTGTCATGGAAAGTGCTGCTCATAAGCCGTTCGGAATCGGCATAAAATTGTAGGTCCCCTCTGTTCCTGGTAACACGCACACAGGAATGGTTGAGAGTTGTAAGTCACTAGGTCCTGGTTCACTCCAAGCTGTTGCACCACCAAATTTATTTATTTTATTTGTTTTCCGAGCCCCAGATGCGGCAATTTTGTTTGTCAACGTAGCCGCCGAGATGAAAATGCGCCTCGTTAAAAAAGATGATTTTTCGCCCAAAATCGTTGCCCAATTCAAACGGCTCTAAGGCCCAAACTGCGAAGCGATAACGAAGAGAATGGTAGTGCGCCTTTAACTTGGGTGCAGTAGGCGTGGTGGGTGCTGCATTTCGGCCAAAACTTCATTTCAAAAAACGCACTGTTTAAGCTATACAGCACTCACTTTGGAAATAAGTTTTTAATATTTCCCAATGTTGTTCAAGGGTAAACGGGAAACAGCTGTCGGTGTCAAAATAAAATGATTTAAAAAGAAACTACTAGATGGTCCACCTTGTACATACAAAGAAACTCTCTACCGAAATTCAGCTTTGTCGGAATTTGTTTTCGAAGTGAAAGACTAATTTTCGTGGGCTATAAGTTTTTCCTTGAAAAGATCACTTGCTTCGAGTAAATAGAACCATTTTCTTGTGCAATCGGCAAAAAAACTCATCTTAAATACTGTCAACCAAACTAACCCACTAATGATAAGGATGACCTCCTCAGGAACGGCATCCCCAGGCTAAGTACCTGAGACCTATCGACATTATGTATTAGAAATAATCCCAGTGGACAAGGAAGATACATTTTCCCTTTATGCTGACACAGAGTCAGCCTCCCACCGTGGCTTACCAACCCATATCCAAACCACTCCAACTTCCTCAACGGGACAAGCGGGACGGAACAACCCCGGGACATCTTGGTTTTAATGACCGCGAGAGATTCTTTTAACCTTTTTTTAAAACTTCCTTACCTCATTCCTGATATGATAACCCTCTATACCATCTTTCCAACTACCTATTATATCTGCATTTGGAGAAAATCTGCACAGAAAATTTTCGTTTCGCATCAGCAGCGTACTGGGCTTAAGAAGTAAAATCCAAATGCATGCTGCACATACCTACTATTTGTGTTTTCATTTAGGTATGAAACTCTCAACATTTCCAGTTTGCATTTATGAAAGCACTTATCTCCTATGCATTTGGCAGACTTTCGAAACGATTTATAAGAAAACAGCCAATCATACAATAAAGGATTTTATTTAGTAAAAGTCAAAGTAACTTAAACAAATTCGATAGGTAGTTTCTTAAACCTTGGCAAACATGGCAAAGTGAGAGAGAGGGAAAGAGCTTAGTATTACTGAATAACTGTCTTTCTCTGTGTATGTGTACATTTTCTATTTGGTAATTTTCTTTTTCAATCAAAGAAAAAAAGAAGAAAACTAAATACAAAGAGAGGTACCTACAGACGTGCACTAAGTGTTACTAGAATGATAAAATTAGATCAAACAAAAAAAAAACTATACTTTCTCCGTGCCTTAACTACTGAGCTCAGATTCTCTCAACACTGAAAGTTTACTTCAAACACATCATCATACCTAGTTGCAGAGTGAGGTTAGAGTAAAATAGAATTTCTTTTGCATTATGACATATAAAGTTATCGCAGCATTGAACATCTATAGGTATTAAACTTTGGTGGGACTGGTGGTGTGGTGGTTGCTGCTTACAACTTGCTTTTGATTACAACACAGAGAATTTCTGAACTGGCTAGTCATAAGCTCAGACGTCACTAGACCTACATACAATTACATTGGCGGCTACCGTGCCGGGTGGTGGTCGGCAGTGTCAACACGTGAATAATGACGAACACAACCAACTTAAACGTTCGTTTTAGAAACGTGATTTGATTCTGGATTTATTTGTTGGGAATATTTTTTGTTCTAAGTTCATGATATAGGTATTTTTGTTCGTTTTCTTACTTATTGTGTAAATAGGTAGGTTGTTTGTGGAATATAGAGTTTTCAAAAAATGTCCGGGAGCTTGCGCCAGTTTTTAATGGGGCCTATCGTGAACCCTGGGAATTGTTCCCAACTTTCAAAATTATCATCTCGAATAATATCGAAACTTTCCCTTGGAATTTATTGATATTGGGAATTAAGTTCTTTTCGCAAGTCCATATAGAATTGTAGAAAAAAACGACATCGGGACTAAGCGCTTTACATGCAAATGCAACAACTACTTAAATCTATACAGAGTTAGCTAAGACCAGATAATTTTCGAGAGTTAATCTAAGACCCGATAAAAAAGGTGATGCCAAAACAGTATTATCTATATGTTATCGATAATTTGCTCAGAGACGTCAAAAGTGACGTCATACAATACAGCTCACAAATGTCATAGCGTACAACAGTGCTTCCAGCTATTTCGAAAAAGAGCTCCTAAATCCCGATGTCGTTTTTTTTTACAATTCTATATGGACTTGCGAAAAGAACACACCTAATGTTTAATTGAATATGATGCAAAGGGACTGCTTTACGTGAGAACACTTGCTCAAAGTGTATACGTAGATACCTACATACGAGTACATGCAACACTCGTTGCAAGAATAAATTGATTGTTACGAATTACAATCGGATTATTACGAACTGTCAAACTCTATTTAAGTTCCACATACCATCCACACTGCAACGAAAGCAATTTTCATACACAACAAACTTCAAAATCATTTTTGTTTTTGGTTCTTTGGTGATTGGTCATCAAATTCTATGTGAACGAAATATCAAAATATTCAAGGGTCGCACTGTGGCCTTTTTGGTTGCAAAAACCATAACTTTAATAGTCAGGCCAGGCGCGCACAGAGCGACTCGATTCGGGCAACTAAAAAGTTTGTGTTTTGACACAAAATAAACAATTGCCTTCGCAACAGTTAAGCTGTTTTCTATAAGCGCAAGAGAGAAAAAGAGTGTGAGCGTGAGTAAAGAGTTGCCAGTGCGCGGCAACACTGGCAGCACTGTGCTGTGGAATGACATTTTAAAACAAAACAAATCTCATCTCTTTTTCTTTCAAACATTTTTGACATTTCCATCCTTCGTCGCTATCTTTCACCATAGAATAAGAAATATTTACTTCTTATTCAACGTCTTTCAGAAATTAATTCATTTTTTCAGAAAACTTACACTTCTTTGACGAATGTGGATGGAAAAAGTTGATACGCAGATACGTATACTCTCCTTCCACCGATTGTGAGATATTTTTGATCGGCACTATTGAAAACTAGATATTTGAAACTAGATAATATAACACGTAATAGATTTTAGGAGAAAAACATGTTTAAGATATACTACAAGTTTGTCATTGTTTGACTTAAAAAGGATAAGAGCATATTAAAATTCAAAATAATGCTTAAGTACTAAAATTTTTCAAAAAAAAACAAACACCCTTCCACCCATACAATTTTTTCTTGCCTCGGCCCAATGTAAACTCTTTAGCTTTTGTGGAAACTAATTGAAACTACCCTATATATTTAATAATCTATTTTTGAATATAAATGTATGAAAACAAATTCATTATTAATGAACAAACAGGGAAAATCAATTTGGCTTTTGAAAAATCGAAAAATTGCGCGCATTTTTATTGGAACATACAAAAACCAATTTGTTCGAATTTTTTTTTTTTTTGATCCGAGGTCAACCCTTCAAATTACGATTTCAGATAAGATTTACACGAACACACAGCAAAGTAAAGTGTCCCACGTTGATGCATCGGAAAAGTCCATAATGAAATAAAATGAATTTTCGATTATTTTTCACGTCTGACATGCGGTCTCCATTACTCCATTAGTTGAGATACACATCGCAGCCATATTTTCATAGCAAGCGATAGAGTATGCTTTCATGTATGTATTTATCACTTCCTTTGTCGCAAGGAGAACTGTCATAATAGGCGTGTTTTTTTGCAAGTCCATATAGAATTGTAGAAAAAAACGACATCGGGACTAAGCGCTTTACATGCAAATGCAACAACTACTTAAATCTATACAGAGTTAGCTAAAGCGCGGAACAGATTGAACCAGCAACAGCACCGTCAACAGCAAAAGCGGCCGCCATTAATTTAGAGCCAATGTATTTCAACTGTTCAACACACATTAGAACAGCAACAGCAACGCCAACAGCGTCGTTAGGCCAAAGTCCTAAATTTGCTGTTGCTGGTGCGGTGTTGTCAACTTTCCCACTGCAATATTCAGTGGCACCACAATGAAAAGCTTTTTTTCCATATAAAATGTCAAGTAGATTAAATGACGTTGCTGGTGGCAATGTGTTTCAGAAATGTTTGCAGGTCAGCGTGCTGTTTGCTGTTGACGATGCTGGTGCTGTTGCTGGTTTAATCTGTTTCGCGCATAAGACCAGATAATTTTCGAGAGTTAATCTAAGACCCGATAAAAAAGGTGATGCCAAAACAGTATTATCTATATGTTATCGATAATTTGCTCAGAGACGTCAAAAGTGACGTCATACAATACAGCTCACAAATGTCATAGCGTACACAGTGCTTCCAGCTATTTCGAAAAAAAGCTCCTAAATCCCGATGTCGTTTTTTTTTACAATTCTATATGGACTTGCGAAAAAAACACACCTAATATTATTTTGGCGTTTCCAAATTTGTGTTTGAGTTTTGGTCGCGAAAAAAGGTTTTGATTGAATTTTGTTTTATTTCCAAGTTCAAGAAATATCTTATTGGAATTTGCCCTAATAATAAATTAGTAGAAAAACTCATTAATAATTTAAATATCTCACTAAAAAAGTATCCGATGAAATGTCCACCCAATAAAATCTGACAGTTCTTCTGCTATCTGCTTTCTACTTCTGCGATTGCGATGAATTTATCGCCAATACCGACGCGACGGCGTGTATTGCTATTGGCTCGTAAGGGGGCTTACAGCTAAAATAATAAGTTTACAATTTGTCTCAATAATTCAGGATGTACGAGTAAGTACATAAGTAAGCACAGGAAGTTGCTTACATTAATGCAAACATTTTCAACATTGGAAGTGTTTTTTTTTTACATGCGAATTGTAAATTGACTTTACGCACGAAAAGTTGACAAATTACTCCAATTTGTGGTGTTATCAAAATTTAAAATACATTTAATATGGGTCAGTTCGTTCATGTAATAGCATTTAGTTCCTGGAACTTCCCACTAGTTCTAGCTCTCTCCTTTTGACTACTGATTCCACACAATATATTCTAATATTTATGTAGGTATGTATAATTTATGTTATACGTCCAATTGCAGAAGTTTTCAAAAATCGTATACATTCTTATTTATTGACCAGAGGAGTTTAAAACGACCATGGAAATTAATTTGTTGTTTGTTTAATTTTCCAGGAACAACGCGGTTCTCTAATCCACTTACTCAATCCAATAGAACTTTGTGTATCAGTCAAAGCTAAGTGAACAACACCTGCTCCGGCTCTGGTTAAAAGTATAGCTCGTCGTCATCCAATTTATCGCCGTCGTCAACGACTGCGATGCATATGTCTCAGGAACGTGACAATCGCCACAGCGCCGAGCGCGTTCTCCCTTACTATAGGCACCGTAATCTTTTTTGTACATTTAAAGACAAACGCCATGCATGCGGTGTTCAATCAAAATATTATTCTTACTCGCCCGTTTGACGTTACCCAAGTCTTATTTACATACCTGTCAAGGGTGATGCGAGGCACTCGCACTCGTCCCCTGCCATTCACCACTTCCTCGCCACCAGACCTAGGCGGCGGCTGATGGGCTTCCACCATTCCTCAAAATTCCGATTTGTCTATACACAAATTATAGTGTATCTAGTATTATTCAATCAGGCTTGTTGATGAGAAATATTCTTTAGCTTTGCCTTCAATTCTTTGTATTATTCTGTAATAGCAAGTAGGTATCACAATTCACTGATGGAGCACGCTTGTTGACGACAAGTGTGCTTTGCGCTTTGGGGTTGAACCATCAGGAACACGTGAGCCACGTGAGCAGCACTTAGGCTATTCGAGTAATTATATCATTTTTATTAAGGAGGCCAGCATACACTACATGGTGTTTATGTGTGATGCTCATTATTACGATTGCGATTGCGACGATGGCGACCTATCAAACGTCAGAACTATTATGTAATTGAGAATATAATGTAGATAATGGAAGTAAAAGCGTTAGGTAGCTTACTAAATACATATAATATAAATAGGTATAATGGTGGTGTTTTGTTTTAAATTTATTGTGTTAAATTAGCTTTAGGATTAAGGGTTTTTTTTTTGTTAACTGGATGAGTGTGTAAATAAGGTTTAACTTCGACTTAACTCCGAAACTGCATAGTATTATTTCGCACTGAGAAATTGGTCCTGAGTAAAAAAGCTTATTCCGTTTCATGATTTGTACGAGTTAATTTTAAAAATATAGAAAGTTACACCTTTTGTATGTACCTAGTCAAAAGTGTAAGGTATAAATAAATTCGTAAGAACTTAATAGATTCCATAGTTTCATATTATGAGTTAGCATTTTTAGAAATAATCTAGGTATTAAGGAACAAAGATTTGAATAAGGTTTCAAATAATGATAAGGATGTTCTGTGCCGGCTTAATGTGAAGAAAACAGACAGTATTTGTTTGATCCTGAAAGCTTTAAAAAAAAAGAAAAAGGAGTAGTTGATGTGAGTAATTTTAGCAATAGTGAATTAAAGAACCGAAGAAGATCCCGATTGGGTATCATTGTACCCACTGTCCGTGTCCACACCAGTGTGGCAAAAAGGTTATGGAGGATGTATACGTCACTCGCTCTTAAAAATTAATTACGAAAACAATTCCGTGGCAAATGTGTCGTTGAGAAATCGGTAGGGCCCTCTGATTTGTGAGATACAACTTTCAATATTATTCCTTTCCACGACAAGAGATACTCTTGGAGTAGAGCTGTGCCAATCGTTCATTTTGAAAGATCGAATCAATCATTAATTGATTGGTTCAAGGATTCGGTCTTTTCAATCAATCGTACATGCAATCATTTTTTATCCATCCGTTTCGTTCCGAAAGAGTTATAGACTGACACGAAATGTTTTCAATCATTCATTCAACTAAAATATTTTTTTTTTTCCAATCGTTTCGTTTAGACCGAGACCGAAACAATGTGAAAATGAAAGATAGTTTGGCTTTTTTCTATTTCGTTGCTTCAATCACAGCCACGCCATCTTCCATTGCATATAAAATGAGGAATATACATTCTGTTTCATGTTCATTCCTATTTGGTATTGTGAAATGATTGAGAACAAGCTGAATGAACGAAACATAACTTTTTTCGTTCGTTTCGTTCATCGGTTTCAGTGGCAAGAGATTGACATTAGGATTGATTGATTGGGTCTACTTTGATTGCAATAAATTAATCTTTTTGGTGAACGGGTCACAAAGACCGAATCAATCGCGATTGACACAGCTCTATCTTGGAGTATCTGTCAATTATTCCTCGCAAGAGGGAGTAATTTTTGTTTTGCCAACGGGTACCTACCTACTTCAAACTATTCAATTATAACTGAAAAACTTGGTTTATCTTTATCAATTGTTAAACCAGTTCTTCAGTTCGAGAACGCCATATTATCGTGACTAAACTGAGAGACATGATTTCCAGTTCAGATGCCTAGTTAAATCAAACAGTTTGGTGATTAATTCTGGACTAACAGATAGATAGGTATACAGATGGGTCTTTAAAATCTATCGAAAAAAATCTTATAGGTGCCTTATAAATATTCACAAATGTTCATAGGTACCTAGCTTTCAGTCAAAACCCATAGCTTGGTTAACTTTTTAAAAATTCAAATAGTACCAAACAGGCATTCTGTGAAAAGGACGATTTTAATAGTAACGGCCTCTCAATTTTCATAGCAAATGTGTGATTTCCGGAATGTCCATTTTGATTTTTGACTGCAAAAAGTTGATTCTCCACTGAAAAACTTTCGGAGTTTTTCCGGTTTAATTTATTTGGAGGTTTATCTCAGAGTTCAGGCGGTGACAAATATTTAAAAATATGGTTTTAGAGTTAAACGAACGTCTAACGTGGTTTAATGGGGTTAAGATAGTTACAAACATTTTGTTTGCACAAACACGGCATCGAGAATAATTTTAGATAAGTAACTTCTAAACCTTATATACTTAGGCAGGCATTTAAAAATAAGATTTGACGTTTGACCTTGAAAAATTACAATCCAAATTTTTTTTTACATACCTATTCAAGTGACGATTTAATCACCGACTTCGTAGTAAACCAAGCAAAGCCGGTTAGATTCACGCGGATTAAAAAAGAATACCTAGCAATAGTGATCAAATTAATCAAAAAAACAACACTTAATTACAGTAATACTATTATAGGCAGCTCGCAATCGCAATAACTTTTCCCAATCCCACCAAATCTCAAGCTCTCTCACATCGCATTTAACATAACAACAATAACTTCAATACAAAAAAAACTGGTCACATGTTGCATATTATACACACACTGACCTAAATCGCTTTTTGTATCAAACTCGAACACAATACAATAATTTCAAAAATAAAAAAAAATAACGAATACGCATAACTAAAGAGAAAATCCAATGCACCATCCATCGACAAGACAACATGTTGGTTTCAAACCAACAATCAAAACAGACAAACAATTTCATTTTAACATGCATTTGTGTGAACCGTGGACGGCGCAGCGCGACGGCGGATTCGGCTCGGTTTCGTTTCATACTCGAATTGTAAATGTGAAGTTGAAATTATCTTCCAGTCAACCAATTGCAACTGTTGTCTGTAAAAAGTATCAATCGTCTCTCTCTCTTATACACATACACATACTGGCTTACTTTTTGTTGGCCTATTTGGAAGACAAAAGCTCACTAAGTGAAAGCTTCCCCATTCAATACAACTCTGACCGTTAACATTACTAGTTGGGATTTTCTCTCGGATCTCGGTTCGGTACTTTTTGCTCGAATGCAGACCGCTTATGATGGGTCGTTTTTCGTATTAAATTTGCAATGATGCGGAAAATAATCCTGTAAAGAATTAGAATTGTGCCAAAAAACCAAAAAAAACGTTTATACCAATTAAGTTTAATAACAAAGAAAATAGAGCAAATAATACCTACATATGAAAACCTTTAAAAACAAAAACAATGTTTGTTTTGAACTTCAAAATTCAAAGTCGGTTAAGTTTTGAACTTGAATTTAGCAAGCCGCCCACCGCCGCGCGCAGTTGGTTTGTATGTCAGTGTGACAGAACGATTAACTGACGGTATTACTTTCATTTAGTGTTTTCCCAGTTGTATCTCACCAGTTAAGGAGGTTAAGTTCGATTCTGTGTTAAGTGAAAACGGCAAAATAAAAAGTTACAACGTATTTTCTTTTTATTAAACCTGTTTATATTGAAATAAAATAATATATAAATCACATGAAATTATGTCTGTTGTATATACGGTCGAAGGCGAACAACAACTTGTTATGCCAAAAATAAATGATATATTTAAAGGAGCATCCAAAAATGTACTGCTTTTGCAGGGTTCTTCTGAAACTGTTAAAATAAAAAGTAGGTAATTTTGAATTTTTTCTTTGCTTATGTACATATACCTACCTATTCAAAAATAAAACTCCGAATTTAAAAAACCAATTGTTCGTTCGTTTTATATATTTATTAAAAAATCAAACTTAGAATTTAAAAACTGAAACCTATGAGTTCCTGATTTTATACTTTGACGGCAGGTGGCGGTATGAAAATTCATAATTTAAAACCAATAGAGTTTTCAGTTGGTCCTCCAAAGAAAGTGTTCAGAAAGCAATCCAATTGTGCTCGCCTATTTTATTAGCGAAATGCGTTTTGGATTACTAACCGTTAACGACATAAAACAGATCATTTTTGTTTTTAACTCTCTGACGACAGATTGCGTTGTAGAATTAGAAAAGCAATTTTAACACAATTTAAATTTTCAACAAAACAATGGATGTGAACTCCAAATTGTTAAGAGGCATTGACCGCAACTAAAAATTCTCTTAATAAAAAAGGTAAAGTGATTGGCAGTAATGTATTGTTGTTATTGTACTTGCTAGGAAGATTTTGAATGAGGTGAGACTTCTCAGGAAAACACGGTTGATGACAAAACTTCCATTTCATAGGGAATTCCTTTGTCTGTATTATATATTTTGTTCTAAAATTTTATTTATTTATTTATTAATTATTTTTAAAAACAATTAACAGCTAATTTAATATAATTCTAAAATGTAATTATAAGTAAAAGTCCTAAATAAAACGTTGAAGGAAATATCTTCAAAGTAGGTGACAAACATCAATGAAGTGTAGGTCGAAATTATAATACATATGTAATTTGGATAATATAGGCACCTACCTACCTAATAAATTAAAGAACAGCACTTATTTTAAATTTATAGGCTGGTAATCTAAAGCCAGTTCTAAAAAAAGAACAAATAATTTGCTAATTTTCAGGTTTCTATTTGTACCCCCTATTAAGTTGGTACTCCCTATTAGCTGTGTATGCAATGATCTAATTTCTATTGTATGATAGGATAAGCCACAGAAGATGGGACAAAATATCGTATGAGTGGGGGTATCTTACCCCCCCCCCCCCTTTAGGTGGAAAGAACAATTTAAAAAAAAAAACCTAATTTAGTTAGGAATATTAAAAACTACTTGCAATAATAGACGATAGCTTTTTTAAGCCCGGAATCATCCTATTATTTTATTTTGTTTTTAAATCAAGTTGTTGCAGTGTTAAGGTTTTTTGAAAAGTTATTTAATTTTTTTTTTTAAATGTGATATATATTTATGTATGTATGTAGGTATATGTTTAGATAAGAGTTTCGCATTTGAAAAAAAAATCGACATTTTTATTAAAGTTTACATTAGAATGAGTTGTTTTTGAAACACACCTAACCACTTATGTCGTTTTTATTTGGCAATCCGGAACCCTTCTAAAAGTTTTCATTTGGGAAAAATGACTGTTCTGATTCTGAAAAGAAGAGAAATTTGCTTCTGGATTTGAAATCAGAATCGAACCCAGAAGCACTCACATTCATATACTAAAGCCAGTAACCTATACATTGTTCAAATAGTACATGACAAGCACGTGCATGTGTATTGGTAAATTCGGGTTGAAGTTGCATATACACACATCAAGCATGAGCCTTCAATCTTTTATTTTTACATCGACGGTGTGGTGAGAGGACGTTGCGCTTTGTGAGTTCTTGGAAGTTTTTTTATGCCAGTAATTTGTTTTTTTTTCTGTCCATTTCATCATACCTACAATTTTTGTTTATTGTTTTAATATTTAAATCTGTGCTTATGTTGTACTGTGTTCCATCTCTTCAACGTACTATTTGCAAATGAACCAATAAATGCACGATCAATCATCAATCTTGAATATACACTACTTCAATGCAGGACGCTAGAGTGAAATAAAATCAAAAGATTTTGATTTTGCTTCAATCCTACATCAAATCTATACGTGTGACTTTTTCACTAATCCACTTGCGCGTGCTTGTCATGCATTTGAACAGTGTATATATGGCTTTAAACGTCAAACTCAACAGCTGTAATTTTTTGTATCCAAATTGCGTCGTTTATCTTTCAACAAACATTTTTCTTGATTTTCATTACCGTCTACATTTGATGTTTTACATAAACAATCACAAAAAACTTCAGAATTACCAGAATATAAAAAAAGTCAAAATAAAAAGCCAAGCAAAAACGACATTAGCTGTCAACATTTTTTTACATTTCCAACTGTCAAATTCTTGTGTTAAGGATATTAACCGTACATACCGGCTATTAAACTGTTTTTAACAGCTCTATCCATTTTGATCATTCGAACTTGCAATAATATAGCATATAAGGATTTTCTAAAAAATATTTTTTGCCTTCCCTACAAATAGAATATCAATATCCCGAAAACAGGTAAATGATTTTCTTTGAATGTTTATTATTAAATAAACTTTTAAACTTTTCTTAGAAAATGTGAAAACAAATTTTATATACAAAATTACTAAACGATTTTTTACATTAATTCATAGAATTCCGATATTCAAAAATCATTTTTTCGTGTTTTAAGATTAAAAACTAAAAACTGGGAACTTTGCAGCCCTCTAAATCTTCTGACAGATACTCCAGAATTTTTTTAAATTTTTAATTTTATTTAAGAGGTGAAAACATTGAGTAGGGCGCTCATAAGCTTTTTTTTGAGTGAGAATTAGGAAAAAAGGGAGGGGTTAGAAAGGAGGTGTCGGTGTACATTGGTTTTGAATTCTTGAACATTGCAATGACTGGGAAAGACAGAGCGTGGTAAGGAATTCCACATTCGCGTAGTACGGCTAAAAAACGAATCTCTGTACTTCACAGTGCGACCGAAGTTGGGCTCGAGGGTAAATTGATGGGCATTCCTAGAATTGCGAGTATTACGGTTGAATTGTCTAAGGGAAGGAATGCAACTGGCTATTTCACGATCCAATTAAAATATTTTTACAGATTGACTTTTTACAATGTTTCATCTTTTGTGGATTTTCAAAAACTATACTACTCGAGGATATTCGTAGAAAGAATACTTTGGGACATGAGGGTGCTAAAATTCTACTCCAACTTTGAACACACGAGTGAATGTAATGTACAGGTTGGGGCAACATAACATCCTTCCAAGTCAATCGGCTTGGGTTTTATACGTTGCATCAGTGTTAAGTTTGTCTTTGTCGTCGAGGCCTACTTTTCGAACGGATGGTATGTGATTGTAAGCCAGCGTGTCCTCGAAATCACTTTAATGTTGCTCCGTTGGGCCCTGTTTCAGACCTGATATAAATCGTTACATGCGTTAGAGAAAGCGCAAGTGTGACAAGATGACGAAATTGCCCATCAAATAATCTGAAAATATTAAAGCAGTGAAAGCTTTAATTTGTTTCCTTGATGAATTCAAATTATATGACATATGGTTCCTACAGGACAACAACAGGATCAACGACTCACAATTCAATAGAATTGATGGGTGTAATTAGGGTAATTTTGTATGGTCAGCACGTTCGCCCAATTGGGCGCTATATCGAAGCAAATAAACAAAAGCCTTTTTAATAATATCTGATTTAATGCTTTTAACAAATTTCCAAATACCACTTAACAGAAAAATCTATATATATGGGATTCAAAGAAAATTTTGATCTGATCGCGGGCAACTTTAACTATGGGACAAGTGTATTTTCCAAAATTCGGGTGGCGACTCTGACGTGGGAGTCCTTTCCAGAAAGAATTTCTGCAATCCTTCCAATAATCTATTTTGACGGTGTTGAGTTCAGTTCTTTGAGTAGAACGACATCATCTATCTGAAGATTTAGTTGATATTTTTGTGGCTTTGTTTTATATTTAAAGAGATGTCATGTATTCCTGAGGCAATCTAATTACATTTTATACAATTATTTGAAACATGAAATGGGATGGAATTTATGCAGACGGTTCTCCGTCTGATACTTTCCACATTGGGAGCGAATTCTAAAAAGCCTCAATTTTTGCTAACAACGTATACATCTCTTCCCATGTCAATTTGTCGTCACCAATAACACGTTTGAGATGGTCTTTAACAGTAATTCAATACAATCGATAAAAGGTATAAGGAAAACAATTTTCTTTCTTTTCGACAAAAGCTTATTTTTCTTGGGAAGGCCGATTACAACGAAAATAAAAAAAACTGCACAGTTTTGATAGTTAAAATTCTTGAAAATAAAAGTTCTTTAGTAGATAAGGGTTGCAAATTACGATAAAAAATACGCGGATCAGTTTTATTCAGAATATAAATAAATAGATACACATTAAGATTGTTAGTTTCTAAATAAGATGCAAATACCTTTGACTTAGTTGTAGTATACTTCTCTCCTCCAACTCTTCTTTCGAAAATTCTTCAGGAATTGTGATTGATGCAGGCCATACATTTTTCTGCTGGATTGATTGCTGACCGAGCGTATGTGCTTCCACATTTTACAAGGTTTTTATTTTATTTTTATTTATAAAGAAATCTAAATTTCACTTAATAGAAAGGTTAAAAAAAGAGCCTCACAGTGGTGAAGTTTTTGATGAATTAAGTTGCATCGATCAGCAAGATTCTCTGGAACTTCTTCGTCCCACGATAATTTTTCCTTCCAGAGTTGCTGTATGATCATTTCTACACTATCTATTACTGGAGCCAAAAATCCAATTGGGTCAAAAATTCAAAATTATTCCGAAAGTATTTGTCGTTTAGTGATTATTTTAGATGTATCTATGCGAACTTAATAGGAAAAACAGTCCCTCGATAGACACCATTGTAACACTGAAAGCTTTACTGAATTAGAATCTTTAAATTCCACTGTTCTCTCTGTTCTTTTGCAGAGACAAAAGCAAAGGCCAAAGGCCGCTTTATGACATCGATCCCACCTTATTTTAATAAACCTGCTATAACGAATCGATAGAATTTGCTTTCAGATTCGTCGGATTTCCACATACAAATCGAAGAAGTAAAAAAATGTGAGAGCTAAAAAAGGTGCCGAATCAGTGTCATATGTAACCGTGGGCAAACAATGTTGAACGAGACTTTCAGTTGTTTAACGTAAAACTTCTTTGAAAGTTCGTATGTTTAGGTGATACTCATCTGATGATACGTTTCCTCGATATCCCCCGAAATTGTATATTTATGCCGTCGAAAACTACCCTTATTTTGGTTGTGCTCCTATCACTTAAAAACAACTTGAAGGGGTATAATTTGCTATCAACAAGATTCAGCAACTACAAAAACAGTGAGCATCCTTTCCAGTTGCTGTAATAGAAAGCCCAGTGCATCGAACTCAAAAAACGATCTTTCAACACAGCCCAATCTTCATATTTTCCATCGAATATAGAATTATAACGGAAGGTAACTTGAGCGATGGTTTGTGTGAGCGGAATTCAAAGTTTTTAAGAAGGAAATCTGTTGATCTGCCAACCTTTCTATTATTGCATCGTTACCATCAATATTAAGGGAATTAATTTTAGTCGCATTCATTGTGATTGTGCAGTATATAATGAACGCAGAGCTGCTAAACTTTGCAAAACCGCAGCTCGAAGTTGAAAATAAACTCGCTGGCCCTTAATAAAAACCAATTTTAAATGCTTAAGCCTAGTACGCATATCGCGCTAAATTTTATCTCTCGTACAAAATTCTCCAAAATTTAGCCAAGCTAAAATTATGTCAAGCATTTTAGCCGAGAGGTATGCTGCTCCAGCTTAAAAATCAAAATTTCTCTTCGAACTGTACATAACTTATCTTAATTATAATAATTGTATTTCCCCCCTTGTAACCATTTTCATCTTTATCATTTACGATGATAGAGGACAAGAAAAAAGTTTGTCCGGCAATTCCGTCTGCCTGTATTTCTGAACCTACCTAGACCTACAGCCTAAGTCACTGAAGCGTTTTTCTTCAAACTCGGTATTTAATTTTCTTCGGTGATTCCCAAGAAGAGAAATTGAATTTTTTTAGCTCTAAAACTACCGAAATCGTATTTTCTCGAAAACGGACTAACGATTTTGATAAAAATAAAATAAAAAGTGTTCTACAAAGGCATGAGCTACAGTCAAAAAAAAATTTAGGAACAAATGTTATTAACGGTAACTGTCAGAGAGTTTTTAATTTCCAACTTTCTCATTAGCGGCTCTAATAATTTTGAACAAAATGTTTATAAAGGAGCTCCTTTGCATTTAAAATAATATTGTTTATAAAAATATTTGTTTGGTTTTTCCAAGACAAATTCCATTTTTTACTTGCGACTTATAGGTACTATAAGGCAAGTTATGCATTCGTAAAAAAAATCGAACTCGAGATTTTGATCAAAGTTGACATTATGATGATAGCGAAGCCCAAAAAAGTGTGTCTCGCAATTCTGTCTCTCTGTCTGTCGGTTCGACTTTTAATTTTTTTCCCCTTGATAAATAAAAGTTTTTTAATATAGTCTACAAGATATGAGAAGAATAAATTTATTTTATCTAAAAATAACGGTACCCTCCATACAAATGTTAAAAAATGGTTTTGGAAAATCGTATTTTTCTCGAAAACGGTTCCGAGAATTTTGCTTATATTTTTTTTCTTTCGATTAATTTTTAAGATCTACAATTTAATAAACAAAATTTTGAAAACAAGATATTACTGACTGTACCTACCATAGAACGATTTTTTAAAATTTTGAATTTCTCATTATCAGCATAACGGATTTTAATGAAATTTTTTTAGAGAGAAGTTTCTAAAAAGTTTAAAAAACATTGCATTTCAAGACTTAAAGAAAAATAATTTTTTGAATTTTGGAAAAAAAAATCTCTTTTTTTTTTTGGAAAATTCAATATCTCGAAAACAGCTCAATATATTTTTTTGTAAATTTAATTTTTATTCGAACAATAATAAAACCTTTAAATTGGCGTACCAAAATTTTTTCTTAGAAATGTTTTAAAATTTTTTTACATAAAAGCTTATTTTTTTTAAGAAACCACTACAAAGACTTATAATTTTTGTTCTTGCACAAACATACGAGTATATATTAACTTGAATCACATGGCATCCTACTTTTACCTTCAACCACTAAAGAAGTTGTTTTAGTCATTTAAAAAGTTAATTTTATGCTTGTGAACAGTTTTTCTCTTTTTTGAAATTCTTAGGTTCGTATTCACCGAGCGCTCCTAAACGGCTCTTAACTTTACGAGGCTCTTAACTTGAAATTTCTGTGCGGTATTCACCAACCACTCGCAAGTGTTTTTCGAAGTTCGAAAATGAGAGCCACTCTCTCTTGTTCAGGCATACCCAAACTGTGAAATGTTGTGTAATGTTGGTCTTGACAGCAAATGGATACTCTTCTACTTGGCATTACTCACATGGATTCGAGTCAAATGCGTGCGTGGCACATGCACAAGCGAACAAATTTTCGAAGAGTGGTCGGGACCACTCCTAACTTTTAAGAGCGCTCGTAGATCTTCACTAATATTGCTTGGTGAATACGTTTATGAGCTTCTTAAGTTATGAGCGCTCGGTGAATACCGGCCTTAGACTATTACATAGGAGCAAGTTCGTGCGACCCAGTCGTGCATTTTATTTTTTAAACTTCAAAACGTGTGAGCCATTAGTTTTTGAAATTATTGAATAAAATAAATAAAATAAAATAAAATAAAAATAAAATAAAATAAAATAAAATAAAATAAAATAAAATAAAATAAAATAAATACTTAAAATTGACAACCCAAATTTTTTTCTAAAAAACCTTTAAAGAAATTTCTTATATAAAAAATTATATTGATAATAAAATGATTTTTAAACTTTGTTTGCATAAATTCATACTTTTCTAGAAATCACATGGCGATTTTATGCACTATAAGGGTTTGCTCTAATTAAACCCATAGGTTTATATTTATTAAAAAATTTCCAAAGTACTTTTAAATAAGAGGAAGTACCATGGCATTTTATTTAATGCAAAGTTTGGAATTGTATTATATTATTAAATTCTGTTTTATTTATTGGTGGTACCCTGCACTTTATTTTATTCTTACATTGAACAAATAGCTAAAAATACTGAAATAATAATAGGATTGATACAAAATAATAATATTATTATTTACAATAAAAATAATGGAGTAAAATTTTAGTTGAATTAGTACGATGTTAAAGTTGTCTTAGTATGAAACTAGGTTAAAACGACGATTTTGCAAATTTTATTTATCAATAAAATTATTGAATCGGTATTATCGTTGTCAAAATCAAAATTTTTGATGAATTGTGAACGCTCTTCAGATTTAAGATCTATTGTGAATAGTTCAATTGACAAGATTGGTATTATCGTTGTCAAAATACTATTTTGTTATCAAATTCTAAGCCAACCAGAAACTCGTTGTTGATAAAATTATTTTGTTGGATCGTGTAAATTAATTAATTGTGTAATATCTACGATAGAACTTTTTTTTAGATGAATAAGATGTTGAAGAAGAAAATACTTCGGAGCAAGCGAACATTTGAAGAAAATTACGCGGTGCTTCGACTCCATTGGACTTAGAAGAACACATATATGCAGATAATTCGATCTTTTTTTTTATTTTATTCAGACGATAACTAATTTGGAACGGTTTTAGATTCGTACAATACTTTAGAATAATCAAATGGAGTTCATAATACCGATTTATCAATTAATTGATAAATTCAATCAATTTCCAATTTATTGATCTTTGACAACCGTAATAAGGGTGTTAGTAATCTACTAAAAAGTTAGCAAATTGTGAAGTAGTATCATACTAATTCCTTAATACTAAGCTGTTTAAAATTTTGCCCCAATATTATTAATAATAATAAAGACAATGATAATGATTTTTTTTTCATAATAGTGTGAATGAAATTTTGTGATATTATGTAAAAATACGAGTTAACGATTTCTTGTGCAAAAAAAAGATAACCATTGGAATTTATGACAAAATTATGTCATAAATTAATGAAAAGCCAATTTCTCCTAGGTTAAATCGATAAGCCATCAATAATGAACTTTGAAAAAAATGGAATTGTTTATTGAAGGTGTCTCTTAATTCGTTTAAAAACATATCAACTACAATTGTTTGCCTCCTGATTGAATTGTTTTTATTTATTTAAAATATTCCTTCAAAGACTTCTATTGTATATATTAAAGAAAAAAATATCTTTGAAATATTCCTTAATAATATTAAAGGATAATTTTTCCGAAAATAAAACATCCATAATTGTTTTTTTTTTTTTAATTTATTTTAATGGAATCAAATTATTATTTGCTGATATTATGACGTAGACATAGTTTTAAAAAAGAAATTGAGTTTGTTAAAAAAATGTTTTAATTTTGTTCTTTTTGTGTTTTATTTTATTTTTAAAGATGCATTAACACAACGAATAATGGTCGCAGAATTTATTGCCCGACAGCATTCGACTGGTTCTCCTATTAACGGTGAGACACCAAATCAAAACCACACTACATCTAATATGCCAGATACTCTTGGTTCAACAAATAATACAACAACAATGAATTCCAAAAAATATGGTCTTCCACCAGTGTCACCATCGCTTTCGCTTAATGGAGGAAATTCAAACAGTGGTAAGGACAAGATTTTAAATCATTTTTTTTCTTATCGAATTTTCTTGTGATTTAGGGTCATTCGAATCTAACGAAAGATTTAGATAAATATCATGATATAACAAACTAAGAAAAATTCTTAATTTTGGGATATGTTTCTTTCTAAAACTTATGCCATTTTCAATTGGATTTTTTTTTTCAATTTCTACAACTTTTTAATTGGTATCTATGGGACGTCACAATCATTTTATATTTATATTTTATTTTTTGAAACAAAAACTCTAAAAGCAGAAAAACTAGTAAAAACAATCAAATATATCTATTATCTACATATCAATCTATCTTCATTTATATCTACCTACATATTTATCAGTCAGTTCATCTAGGTATCTCTCTGCATATCTACCTATCTACGTGTCTAACTACGAGTATCTTTCTATTTAAATATCTATTTATTTATATATCCGAAGGTTAGGTTTGTATTTAAACACTTACAATACTACTCGTATGACTTAGCTAGGATTGATTCTTTACTATTTTGAACCAAGTTGTTTTTTTTTTTGCGCGCACTTAAGTGGTTAGGAATAACCTTAAAATGTTTGAACATAGTGCGAGCGCTTAGTAAAATTGGAGAAGATTAAAAAATAGATATCGATGGTTTTGAATGTTTGAATATCCTGAAGGGAGAGAAATTTTGAGTTGGGTAAAGCATTTCACATTCGTGTAGTGCGGCTTAAGAAAGAATCTCTGAATTTAACAGTACATCCGAAGTTAGGCTTAATGGTAAACTGATGGGCATTGCCCGAAAAGCGGGTATTACGGTTGAATATTTCGCTAGAGATTGTTTATAAAAATAACGATAAAATAGTGAAAGAAAAGAAATTCGAGAAATTTAAATGATTCTGTTATAGTTCTATCCCCTATCATTTTAAAAGCCGCTTTTTTCGTCTTTTGGACTCAAGTGGGTTATACGACCACCTTCCCAAATATGGGAACTGTCCATTTAGAGTACAGCCAGATCAGAAAAGGCGAAAAATGTTGTCGAAGGAAACCTAAACACGTTTTTGACGATGCCGAATATGTGGTCATTCCACATTCCAATGCAAGTGCCGCTCATGTATATCGGCATAGAAGGCAAGTTGCGCTTTGATGACAGAAGACAGCATTAAATTCCTCATTTGACAATGCTATCGAGATTAGAATTTAATGAGCTTATCATACGCTGCCGTTCTTAATGCGCATCCGAAGGACAAGAACGTAAATATGAGAAGCTGAGCGTAATGGCGTCAGCAAAACAATGTAATGGATTAGAAGTTTCATACAAAAGATCATTGATAAATATGAGAAAGATAATCGGAGACGAAACGAAGCCCTGTGGCACATCAGCATATATTTTATGAGTTACAGAATTAAAACCGTCCAATACAACTTGTATTGAACGGTACGAAAAATAGTTACTAATCCAACGAAGAAGAGATTGATCAATACCAAATGCACGCATTTTCAATTAGTGAACTTGTTTTGAAACTCTGTTAAATGCTTTTAAAATATCAATAATCTTACTTCCTCCAAAAACAAAGATTTGTGGCACTGTTCGATGAGATATACCTTTTCCTACGAAAGCCATATTACTAGTCTTGGACGTAAATGCAATTGGACGATATTTAGAGGGGGGAGAAGATCTTCGTTTTTAGGGGCAGGCTAGGTTGATGTTGTTTTTAGTCTACTCGGAGCAGTAAATAAAGACAGTAATGACACTTTCTGAAAGTGTCGAAAAAACAGAAAACCTGTGCTACTGTTGCAAATGAAGACGTTGAGTAGTATTTCCTACATTTTACTACTTTTGGGACATTGCAATATTTTGTCCCCTAATTATTGGTCATGCAAAAATTTGGTTCGTCGAATATGATCATTACATGTCTTTCTGGCCTACTTCAACTTTTTCTGGTTTTCCTCAGCAGGATTGGCCTTATAAAATCGGAAACCTACTTTTCTGACCCTAATAACCGCTTTACTCGAATCAAACCACGAATATTTGGGATAAACATTCCGAAAAGAATTAAATTTGAAACATATCTGAACTGTTAAAGATCCTGAAGAAATCGTTGAGACCGTGCCAGTTGGCTTTCTCGTAATGCCAAACAGTTTGTGATGAACTAGCATAAAACTACTTTGCACAGAATTATCAAAAAAATACTCTGCATAAGAATAAAAAAAAAATCTA
Source organism: Chrysotoxum bicinctum (assembly GCA_911387755.1). NCBI lineage: Eukaryota > Metazoa > Arthropoda > Insecta > Diptera > Syrphidae > Chrysotoxum > Chrysotoxum bicinctum. Next base: position 10,420,934 of record OU426991.1, on the reverse strand, counting down.
GTCGTCAATGAGTTTTGCTCAGTTAGAGACAAATAAATATTTTGACATTCGAATCACATTAGCCAAGTAAAAAACATCTTCCGGACAAAAAAAAATAATAGAAAGAAAAAAAAAATTAATTTTTTTTGATGAATTATAAATTCAATTCTTTGTGAAAAAAAGAACATTCTTCCCTGAATATTGAAAAAGCGGCGAATAAACATTGGTTCAAACAAATCGGGCTCAGCAGCACAATAAATGAAGCTGATATATCTGGCCCAGCAGTTTTTCCAATCAGGGAAAATATGATTCACCCTTTTTTCATACATGAGCATATTCGCTCTTTGAATATATGAAGTCAACATCAATTTTTGAAAGAAAAAGGAAGATTTTTGTGTGGTAAAGGATTCCTCAATTCTTGAGACTTTTCAAGATTGTATTCAAGAATCAAGACAGTCATCATTTTAAATGCGTCACATCTCAAGACAATTAACTTTTTTTTTTTAGAATTAATCTTAATCTTGTGTTTTTCGACCTTTAACAAAAAAAAAAATAGTAATAATTAGTTAATTCATTGTAAATTGTAAGATTTTGATAATGTGAAAGTGAGTGCAAAAGAGGACATTTGAAATAAGGATAATTAATTAAATCGAGTCGTCAAGACCTTCAATGTACGCACATCGTTGGATCATCGATCAAGTAGTAACAAGAAGATTAAACGTGAGTTATTATATCCTTGATATTTTTTTTCATGAATTCTTGATAAGATTCCTCTCATGCAAACACTCATACTCTTGTTTTAGAATCATAGTTTTTTTTTTTGTCAGTCATAATTTTTAACTTAATTATTAGTTTGAATCCAATACTTTTCTTTAATTTAATTTTGGTTTTTGTTTCTTTTTGTCTCGTATTAATAATTTTTGTTTGTTTGTTTCTTCACAATTTATTTAAATTTCATTTTTTATTAAATTTTTAACAATTCAAGTAATAATATACTTCAATAAATATTTAAAATTGTACCATTGATAATGTTTTATTAGGATGGTGAACTAAGTTGGTAAAATGGGAAAGTGGTAGTAAAAGTCAAGAAGAGTAGTCATGGGATAGATCGTTATTTTGGGGCTATGCTCTAAATAAGGCCAGAGTATAGCGAGGAGGTGGGGCAGCAATGTCTCACTATAGGATAAGGGTTGCCACGTAGTTATTTTATAAAACTACTTAAGACGACGTAACATCTGTCGTATTTAATGGAAATATGTTTGGATTTGATTTCTTTGTTGTTTTTTTCTCTCTGCGGTATCTTCTCAATTTTCTGGCACGAAATATTTGAGTGAACAGAATTTAGTTGCAGCAACTACCCCACCCAAATGAGCTACGCTGAGGGTAAAAGAATGTGCCAGAGCTGCGAACTATGGGAATTACCATCTCATCCCACTGTTCATTACAAGTTCTTTAGGTATTTTTGTTTCTAACTGTATTCTGTTAACACGAGAAACTTGCAGGTATAACAAAATGTTCTGATGTGCTCACAGGTGATAATACACTCAAAGTGTATTTATCATGGTCAAAAGTAAGAAACAATTCCAGGTTCATTTTAGAATTCCAACGTCGCGTCGGTCGTTTGCTTGCCAAATAAATTGATGGGTATCTGATGAAAAGAGTGTGCAATGGATCAGAGGGAGTAGAACGAAGAGCTTAGTTTGTAGACAGACAGACTGATCGCGATTTATTGCTTTCTTTAGAGCGGTCCACCATACGTAAGAATCGGTCTTAATACCGAAGTGTTTAGCCAGTGTAAAGCGTGGTTGAAGACCCAGTGGCGTTTTTACAGGTGTGGACTTTTTGGGTCTTTATTCTATAATTAAACCCAGATATTGCGCTTCTACTGAATAGTAGGGGGGGGGGTGTCTGTGTGTTAAATTTTATATTTCCTAAAGAAGAGAACAAGAGCAGTTATTTTATGGGCTTACACCGAGCCCAAAACGACCTGCCCAAGCTTAGAGTATTTTGTGGTAGTTTTTTAATGTTAGCATAGCTACAATTTTTTTCTCAATTTTGAAGCCTTGAAGGTTGCTTCCATGGTGCTATAAAAGTCCTCCTTTTCCTCTTTCTACATTATAAAATATAAAATGACCATAACCTCAAATCCTCCAATCTTATTTCTTTTAAAGAAATATGTAAGGTTGATACTACTTTTGGAGCGAAAGGAAAAGTGCACTCAGAGCACTTTCAGTGTAGAGGATTTTAAGGATGCTATTGAACTTGAATTTAAAACTTATTACGAATCCTAAGCATGAATGTTTTGTATGTATACAATTTTTGGCTTATTTTTGACATAATATTATATTTTATTGTGCTTATAATAGTTGCCCTTTAAAGAGAAAGAAGAATGAACTTGTTTCGATAAGGAGCTTAATGAGTCTGTAAACGTTACTACTATATTCTTATTTAAGATTGACAGATGTGATTGGAAATGAGAAATGAAACAAAATTGATCGTAATTTAGGAAATAAGAAAATAAGTTGTTGGAGAGCTTTATTTGCATGTTTTAAGCGTTTCCTTCACAGTTTCCATAGTTTGAAACGGGCTCAAGTTTTTGTGAAAATGTTTTTGTTGAAAATGTTCCGACTAAATTTACTATACCTACCCTAAAGCTTGTGTATTTTTTCTCAAAATCTATTAGTTGTATGAAAAATGTATTAAAATCTTTTAAATAAGCTATCGTTTTTACCCTCACATGTTGTTAATAAAACTCACAATTTTCGAGGAATTTTCAAAAAAACTGAATTTAACCAAAAAATAATAACTTTAGCCCTTATGCAAATTAAGGGTACTTTTTCGAATATTCTTAAGATATGCAAATATGTTAAGCCCTCTTCAAATAATTCAACTTTTTCGGAATTTTTTTTTGAAGTGAAACTCTAATTTACCCGAGCTATTTTTCGTCACCTTTAAAATTTCCTGGAATGCTTTATGGCCAACAAAGGTGGAAAATGAACTACTGAGCCGTATTTTAGGGTTGTACTAGAGTCTGCAGATGCAGAAATTTTTATCAGCTTGATTCTCTGTAGAAAGTGTGAATGTCCGAATTTTATATCAGGTTTGACTCCGAAGATTTATATACTTGTAGATTATATTATGATTGCAAGACAGATTTTGAATATAAAACATGATTTCTTTTTGAATATATATAAATACCATTATTATTTTCCTTCCTTTAGGTCACAACAATTTTATGTTGCAAGAACCGCTTAGCCCCCAATCTATGGATATGGATGGCAATTATTCTGCATCGTCTTATGAACTCGGTCTGAAGCGCAAAGAACTGTTCACTCAACGAAAACAACGTGAATTCATACCAGATAATAAAAAAGATGATAGCTATTGGGATCGTCGAAGGCGCAACAATGAAGCGGCTAAGAGATCACGTGAAAAGCGTCGTTATAACGACATGGTATTGGAACAACGTGTTGTCGAATTAACTAAAGAAAATCATGTTCTAAAAGCACAATTAGATGCGATTAAAGACAAATTCAATATAACCGGTGAAAATTTAGTGTGTGTCGATCAAATAATGGCAACACTTCCGACCACAGAACAAGTCTTAAGTATTACAAAACGTGCAAAGTTGTCATCGACTGTACCACCTCCACACTGTGCTAGCCCAGTTCAATCATCAGTGATACATCAAACGATGAATTGCATGGATGGAATGCCCCCAGAAGCATCACCATCCATGCATCTTCATTATCCACAGTCTAAAGCAATATCCACAAATGACTTCAATATTGGATCCCATGCATCAACTACGGGACAACAACATCTGCAACAAAATTCTAACAACACATCCCCGCCAGCGACTGTTCAAATGCACCACTCAAATGGTATCCATCAGCAGCAGCAGCAACAACAGGCGTTGGAGCTGCAGCATGTTTATCATCGTTCCTGTCATTCGTTGTCACCGCACAATAATAACACTCACAACAGCCACCCCTCTCTGCAGCAACACCAACAGCAGCAGCAACATATACTTCAACAAGCACCACGATCAAATAAACAGCAACATCATCGTAACAGTTCCTTAATTTCCCCCGTGTCATGTACTTCTTCCTCAGGTGGTGAACCGGACGAGCTGAAATACCATGGATATAACAACAGCCCAAACAGCAGTGCAGCTAACAGTGATAACGATTGTAGTACGCCGCTAGATCCGATACAGCACCCCTTTCACCAGATGCATCCAACTAACCATAATCCTCAAGTCTATAAGCAATTTCCAGCCCAGCACCTCAACCATCCACAACATCGCTCACCTCTGCAAATAACTAATGGTTCAAACTCTGCTCCATCACTAAGTCACGGTACAGTGCCTGGCGACGACTTGGACAAAATTCGCAGTGTGGTGGCGGTCATTGGCGGTGGCGGTAGTGAATCACATAACAGACATCCGTCGACATCCCAACCCCAACCGCCATCCATCCACCAAAACTTGCAACATCAGTCTCAACCATCGTCATCTTCCTCGTCGCATCAATATCAGTTGTGTCAAAAGGCAAAAACTTCTTACAACAGTCACAGCTTGCCTTTATCACAATACAGCACTACTCATTTGTCCTTTACCAACTCTCCAACATCTGCAGCAGCAGCTGCAGCAGTTTCAGCTGTCATTGGTAGTACTTCCACTGGATCCTCAAATCAATCAAGGACGGACAATACGTCATCAGCTGGCTTAGCTTTGGCTTCCAATATTACATATAATGCTACCGCCGTTTTCAGCACAAAAGAACAACCCGTTTTGAGTTCGAAAGCGACTGTTGACACCTACAACGAATTAAATAGCAATGTACTGAATCTTTCACGCAGAGCTTCCTCACCATTTGAATTGTCATGCAGTTTATCTGGATCAGGAGCTGTATCCGGCGATGATGAACAAGGTGATGCACAACATCCAGCCGATCTTAACAATAGCCTTCCACTTAAACTTAGACATAAGTCACATCTGGGTGATAAGGATGCTGCATCAGCATTGTTAGCCCTGCAGCACATAAAGCAAGAACCAAACAGTCGTGCTTCACCTCCCTGGGACGGTGAAGGTTCCAGTGATGAACGTGATTCGGGTATATCAATTGGTGGCACCGAATGGACAGCGCAGCTAGAACGCAACATTATCGTGCCAATAGCAGCGCCCGGAAATCAAGAGGGTAATATTCTCAAGTCTCAGATTGCGAGGCTTGAGTCTGAAGTGGCCAATATTAAGAATATGATGATTTTAAGCTCGACTGGTCCTTGTGCCACTGCGACTGCGCAGTGAGTTCCTTTTTTTTTTTTTTTAAAAACTATCAACAAATGTCTACGTTTTGATCTCATTTTTGGGAATATTATTAGTTTAACCGGGAGTGAAAAACCTGCGTATTGTTACTATGCTAAAGTCTAGGTTTACACGACAACTGACCTTATGTCATAGTTTCTGCTATATTTTGGGCATGTAATTAAAAAGCGCTCTTTTTAGTTCAGAGGATATTAACTAAAATATTTTTGGTTTTATACGCAGTTTATTTCGAAAGTTTTCGAACAAATTTTCATAAGTTTTATCAACTCTGATAAATATTGACTATTATATCCTATATACGCGAATAGGTTTATGAATCTATTATCTTAAATATAAGAGCTCGATAACTACCGGCCCTACCTATTGTCATAACTGTATTTTATGACAAACAATGATGGGAAATGTCGGAGAATATTGGCGATCTGTCCATCGTGTAAATCCATGTTAACAAATTCCCATTTTTTGTTTAATTCAACTAATATGGTGTTAGTATTTAGTTTTTTTTTTTAAGGTGAACTTGTTTTAAGCCGTAAATAAGAAATTGTTTTTATTTTTTTTAATGCTTCTTAATATTCAAAACATTCTTCAATTTTACCTACAAGCTTTAAGGCCATTAAAAAGATAGAGAGAGAGAATCAATTCCAACCGTTTCTATTACTATTATCTCAAATCTGGCAACATGTAGACTGCAACTTAGATTGTGACGTTTCAATTTCCATAGAAAGCAACCATTTTTAAATTAAAAGTGAAATCATACGAAAATATTTGCAAACAGAAACACTAATTCCTTAAAAAAAAGAACAAAAGTACAAAATTTCCAGAAATGTTGACAACTGCAGTCAACGTAAGATGTTTATCGTTGTTTTGACAGATTTTACACTTTTACTGAAAAAAGATACAAAACAGGATTAGTGAAAAGTCGCAATCTAAGCAGGAGCCCACATTTGTGAGCATGAGTTTTCTCTGAGTACACAGGAAATTGTTTGACACACATAACTCAAAATTCAATCACAAAAAATTAAAAAAATAAATAAAAAGTTTTCACGGAAAATAATTCACGCTTGAGGAATTGGGCGCCACGGTCTAGGATACAAACAATTTGAGATATTCACTTTTGAAGGGATACCTTACAAACCATCGTTGAAATTTAAAATCAGTGTTGTCGCTTCAAGATGTATGTTTGAAAACCTGGGCCGAGAAATGGGTTTGACAAATTCTGAATCTAAATAAGTGTGTACAAGCTTCTTGTATTTGTTGTCATAGCTACGTCGATGTTTTAAGTTTTCATGATTGTCAAAACTAATATGAAAAAAACGAAGTGTTGCTAAAATTGATAAGGAACTACTTTATGAAACAAGATAAGACGTACACCATGATGTTATTTGTTTAAATGGATATCATAATAAAGGTGTTTAAACCTTAAAAATAAAACAATAGTCTGTTTATCAGCATGACGAGATTACCAATCTTGGGGTTGTCGTTTTATTAAAACGACATCAATTGGCAACATACAATAGAGTGCTACAATTGGAAGTTGAGCTGCAGCTGGAAAAGTTGTTATGTAAGCCTGCTCCATTTTGTTGAGCGAATTAAGCAACACCACTCTAAGAGCAACAACTGGCGTTTAAAAAAATTATAACTTCAACTTTCTGTCCTCTCTTAATCCTTCTTAGAATTTCACCTGTAGTCGTTTTTGTCCAAAAAGTCATTTGTTTCTTTCTTCTAGAACATGTCTCTTTTAATGCTGTTTTAGAAAAACGATAACCTAAAAAAAATCACGTACTTTAATCATTTTGTTAATTATAAATTCCTTTCACACTCCTGTTGATATATATATATTATATACAAAAAAGCATTGACATAACAGAAATAAACAAAAAAAAAACAGTAAATATTGTACCTGCAAAAAATAAAGTATGTACCGGATCATAATAAAGCAAATCTTATTTTATTTATATTTCTATATCTACTATAGCGTTTCCTCAAAGAATAATATAAACAAAAGTATTTTTTATATACATACAACTGAAGTTAACAAAACATAAAACTTTAAAATTAAATTTATGCAAAGATCTTTTTCTACGACAATCAAATTTAAAATAAGCACTATGCGTGTATGTACTTTGTAAAAATAACTAAATGGATTTCCTATGTATTTTATGTTCTTAAATTTTGGCAGTTGATATAATATATCATTTTTTTTTTATATTTAACACAGGTCACAGGCTTTCGTTGCTAAGCTTTTTTTTATTTTTTTTAGTTTATTTAAAGATAAATGTAAATCCAACTGATATCTTGATTGTAAATGAAAAAAAGAATCAAAATTAATTACGTAAGACGTTTGTATATGTTTCTTACTTCATTCATGCATATAAATGTATAACATTGCATATAAAATATTATCAATTGTTCATTTTTGTATTTAATGTTAAACAGAAAAATGTGAAAATAACAGATTTGTTTCTTTAAGACCACAAAATATTTTAAATATCGAGTGGAACCCAAATTAGTATATTTTATTTTTCAGTGAAAAAAGTATTAGTTCGTTTTTTATTTGTTTTTTAATGTTTATAAAATATATACATTAATTGATGTATATAAAATATATACATTAAACGCACATGATATAATTTGGTAAAATATTAAAAAAAAATAATTATTCGCATACGTGAAAAAAACTGAAAATATTATTTCAGCAATTATTAGATTTTAACACACAACAATGTAAATATTAAAAGTATAATAACAACATTTAATATTATTATTATTATTATTATTACTATGATTATTATTAATATTATTAAAATTATTATCATTATTAAAATTATTATTATTATTAAAATAATTATAATTATTATCATATTGTTCTGTTATATCATAAAAAGAAATAATTTTTTTATTTTATTCGTTTTTCGTTTGTAAGCTTTTTTCAATTATTATTATTTTTTATTGTTTACCAAGAGTAGAAGACTTTCAATTAAAAAAATATATTATACGTTTCTGGATATATTTTAAAAATTGTTCTATTATTCATTTTAAATACATAAACCTGAAATTCACAAATGTTGTTTTGAAAAGATGATGTTTTATTTTTATTATTTTGACAAGCTGCACACTGCATACTGTGCGATAAAATGAGATTATTACAAAATGTGTTCGTGAATTAACATAAATTTTCTGAGGACGTTTGATATTAGTGGCAGAATCAATATGTTCAGGATTATGAGGCTACGTACTAATTGCATCAGCTTCTCGCTTTATAGTGTACCAGCTTACCGTCGCGATTTATGCCGGTTCTCGTTAAGAGTGTGATTCCAGCTTTTGGTGGTTATGATCATAGCGAACATCCCGATCTTAAAGCCCTTGTTTTTAATTCAGGCATCATACATTTTTCAAGTAAAGAACTATACAATCAGCCCTATCACGAATTCCATCGTTATCGGAAACTTGTTACGAATCCCGAAAAAAGCTACTCGTATCACAGAAAATCTCATATTGGCCCTACGAACGGATTTCGTAATAGTAGAAGTCTCCGATTAAGATGGAATTAGTGATAGGGCTGAATAAATCAGAAAGATCGGCACATGTAAGTATAAAGTCGCCTAAAGAAGATGGTGAAATTTCAAATATATTTTTTAAATTATACAACACCATTTATCGAAAAAATTGCTTAACCTCCATAAAAATAAAATTCTTCCCAAGGCTTATGTTTACAATCAGGTAAGTAATTTTCACTTAAAAGAACTGGAAACTTATAGACAACATGCTCTAAAGCGTTACGAATTCGCATGACAGTTTTCTCTCATGATAACTTTTTCGTATAATAGTTTTAGCTCACCTTGCCATAATGGTTTATGCGTCGGACTGTCATGCAGAAGGATGAGTTCAGTTTCTCTTGTCATGAACTTAGCCCCTAAAACAAGCTCCCACTTTTTTTCACATTTTCAAACCTCTTGAACAAACAAACGAAAGTTTATAAAATGAAAATTTAAATTTATTGAAATATAACCGCCCAACTCCTATCCTATATTATGCAACCAGATGGTAGGGTTTAGTTTTCCGGTTGTGACATTCAATGTTTGTTGAATTCGATGTTTGCATGTACGAGTATTATTGGCGTATATTACATAGAATTCGTGTACTTTAAATGCTTAAATGCGCGGAATGGTTGGCGTATATAATATTAGATAAATTTGAGGTTTCCTTGTTTACATGGTTGGTGTCTTTGGCTTCGAATTAATGTATGTCTTTTTCTTATAGAGCATCAGTTTTTATGTTTTTGTTTAAATATAAAAACAAAACCAAAATTATTGTCCTTATCCTCTATTCGTTTTTGAATGTGTACCGTAATAATGAATGTAATAACCAGCTCGCTAGTTCATGACCACTAGTCTTTCCTATTTTAAGCGCTAACCATTCTCGTTGACGTTGGCAGCCTCACGCCTCAAGCCCTTGATGTCAAACCAAGTCAACAAAAGATTCGGTGAGGAGTTGCGACCTTACCCCAGTACCCTTAGCTTTTGAACGGATTGCGCCTCGCAAAATAAGAAGACAGTAGTCGAGCAGTAGGGAAGGAAAGGAAATTAAATTCAACTAACTTGAAAAAAAAACTTGAAATTTAATTATTGAAGTTTCAAAATTTTGAAAGTTCTAAAATATAAATAACGTTATAAAAGTAAATACAAATTTAAAACGTTTTGAAATTATATTTTTTTTTAAATTAAATATAAATTTATAAATTCAAAATTAAGAAATAATTTTTCCCATAAATTAAAAACATAAATTTATTAAATCAAATTTATTTCAAAAACTTAACTTCTCCTACAAAAGAAATTTAATCGAGTTGAGTGAAGTGACTCGACAGAAAAATAAAAGAAGAATAAAAAAAGACCGAGAAGTTTGATCAGTATACAAGCTACCTCACTGCATTTACCATATCATATTAACGAAAGCGTTTCGGTTTGGTATGTTTAGCCGACTCTTCGGACAAACTTACAGAAAAACATCAAAAACCCTGCTCAAACAAAAAACAAATAAAAACAATTCGAATCGTAACTATACAATCAAACAACTAAAGCTGAATTATAACATTATTCGAACTCAGACTTTGAAATTTAATTCGTTTTGTGAAGGCCATCAACCTAAAGAGACAAATGCTTTAACCGCTTTCTTCATCCCGCAAATATGAACCGTTCGTGGATATTTTCATTCAAAACATCATATTCAAAAGAAGAAGGCGACCGTGCATTGGGTCATTCCAGTTTAAGTGACCTAAAGCGAGTGACCACTTGCGATTTCAATCGCGCGAATTTTTAGTCCCAAAAATAGAACACAAGTTTAAATGAGAATGAACGCACTTGATACAAAAAAATCGTGATGATTTAAAGGTCGAAATTTGTTTAAATTTTCTGACGATGCAATTGTCGTAAGTTAAAATGAAACAAATGCACTCAAATAGATAACCTCACGCGATTTAAACTACAACGACTTAAAAATCGTAGTCGCAGTAAGAAATTGGCATCTACCCACTTGTGATTTTCAATCACATAATTTTTTAGCTACAAGAAATGACACATATCGTCAAATGTGAATGCACGCACATGCGACTTAAAAATCGTAGCATTTATATAAATGGAAGAAATTCCATTTTTTCCAATTGTTTTTTTTTTTTTTTTTTGTCGCAAAATTAACTAGATCAAACAGATTAAAATAATCCTGCTCGCACTTGCGACTTTTTAATTAAATTCTTGTCAGTATTAAAATGACCATTTACAAAAATGTAGTCCGTGTCCATAATATCACACCTATTTTTTTTTTGTCAAAATCGTTAAAGCCGTTTTCGAGATAAATAAGATTATGCATTACGGGTGTATGGAGTGTACTGTTACGAGTAGTTTTAGAGCTAAAAAAAATCGCAGGTAAAAAGAGCCCACCCCACAGTGCGGCCGATGGCATCTTTTTGCGGCCAAAAGTTCAAAATAAAAGTTTTGAGTTAGGGGTTTTTTGTCATCAGGCTGTCTAAAAGAGACCCCTAGGAGACGAAAAATGTTCGTAGTAGAATGTCTTGCCGTAAATCTCCCCCATAATCTTAGCCTGAATGTGGCTGCTAAGTTAACGTAGCCACGCGTCGCTAAGATATGCTAATGGGCACTTCCATTAAAACACGTGTAAAAGTTTTTATTTTCAAGCAAATCTATTGCAATAAAATGGATTCAACAGCTGCAGGTGCGTAAAATAAGTTCAAGAATTTCTAATTAAAAATTCCTAAATAGTACATTGTAAGACAGCGATATGTCAACACTATTTATTTACTTAAAAAAAAAATAAAAATATATTTGTTTGAGTGAAAACTTTTTATTCTTGCTGTTTCTTGTTCTCAAATCTATTTGAGATAGTTAATAAAAGTATTGTGTACCAAATAAAATAATATTCAGCTGCCCGTAGCTGCCCGTTGAGTTTTTTTGTGCATTAACGTACTAGTACGGTGTAGAACGCCAAACAACGCACGATTTTTGGGAATTTTTTTCTCGGAAACTTTATTAGATAATAACATACTTTTTTTTTAAATAATGAATAAATGCGTCAAGAATACAAATTTGTTGAAATTTTTGAATTTTGGCCGAATTATAGAGGGCGCAAACGTCGACTCATCAAAAAATACATTGTTCCATTGCGGCCAGTTAATCTCAGGATTGGCTGGACTGAAACAAAAAAAACAAATTGGGTTATTTTAAGAAAGGTTTTTTACGAGACAATTTACCAAAATTTGTTTTAAAAGTAAAAAAAAAACAAAAAACAAAAAATGTCAAGCTTTGAAAAAAAACTAAAAAAAATAATTTTTTTTTTAATTTCTTTGGCCATTTTTGGGTCGCCATTTTTTTCGTTCATAACTTTTTGGTCAAATTGTGGTAAATTATCTTAGAAAACATAAAAACAATCAAGTTGCAACAAGTTTTTTGAAAATCGGTTCAGTAGATCCGGAGATTAACTGTCCGCAATGGGACAATGTGTTTTTTGAAGAGTCAACGTTGGCGCCCTCTATAATTCGGCCACAATTAGAAAATTAAGACAAACAAAAATTTCCTTGTACTTTCGACGCATGTATGTATGTATGTAATAAAGTTTCCGAGAAAAAAATTCCCAAAAATCGTGCGTTGTTTGGCGTTCTAGACGGTACTACTCGTAGTACCTTAACTTACAACAATATCCCTAGTATTGTATGCCCACTTTAGTTCACAAACTTTTAATTCATGGCCCCGAAATAATAAAATATTCAGTGTTACCTATCTGTCAATTGTCAGAAGATGCACAAGAAGCATGTAATAATTTTTTTTAAATCTATCAAGCTAATTTCGCAAGAAACCATTATCGTCAAAAGAGAATGGAGGATGTTTTTAAAAGATTCCTAATCGCATCCGATCCATTCATATCTAGTTGTCGGGAATTACCTCTAAAACCACTTAAATCTTTGTGTAAGGACTGTATCAATTTGTTAGCACCTCCACCTATAAATAATCGAACAGAAGATGAACAACAATCCGCTTCTGAAACAGATACAGATGTAGATGATTGTGACTGTTACGAGATGGGCAATGAAACATTTTTCATGTAAATATCGGATTAACTTATATACCTATTGTTTGCTCATATTGCACGTTGTATTTCTAAATTTATGATTTATAAATTACCCTGTTCGATTTCAATAAAAATTATAAAAAAAATTTTTCCATTTTTTGTTTGTTATATAATATTGCCATATAGCATTCCACCATTTTGAATTTGTTCATTTTTAATAAATTTTCAAGTACATGCCCTAATATATCAAAACAAATTTTTTTAACCAACTATCAAAGTTTCATTTTTAAGTTTTTTCGTATGACATGACGCCATCTTAGGTCGGCCATTTTGAATTTGCTGATTCTGATAACAGATTCGTAATCAGCGACCCCAAAAACCCTTATATACCAATTTGTGCATCATTCTCTACGTTTTTCGACTTTTGGCCGCAAAAAGAGGCCATCGGCCGCACTGTGCACTTGTCCAAATTAAAATGCCATCGAAGGATATCCCCCAGATGAAATATAAATTCAGGGTGCTTTCTTCAATCTCACTTATTTCGGTTTTGCTTCCGAATGTTTTGAAGTAATAAAATCCATTTCACTTTCGCCTTCCGCATACACTATTATACTAATTTACTCGGCGTGTCGGCGGTCACAAAACGCATTTACAATTCATTTTTTTACCAAATTTACAGTTTCAACAGATCAACTACATGTAGTTGTTGTGCGAACAACAAGTTGGTGTTATTTTGATATTTTTGTTTCAATTTCAAGAATTATGTAGTTCTTGAACATACCGTTACATATTTTAGAAAAAAAGCGAATACTTTAAATAAGATTCATTGTTGTTCAAAGAAAAATACTTCTTGAAAATGATTGTTATCGCAAAAACTTATTATTTGATCAACAATTCCATTTTTGAAAAGGAATAACACAAATGAAAATATTTTACATAACAAATGTCTGCTTGAGAAATCAACAATACCATGTTTGAAAAACGCTAAATTCTTACTTTAACGACGTTTTTTTTCTGAGTGTTCGTACCAAGTATTCCGGTCGCCCAAATATAAACGTTAGTTGTTCAATAACGTGTGGGACATTACTGGAATTAATCAAGAGGGACTCTAATACTTTCCTTGAGACATGTTTTGAGCGGAATGGTTTACGCAATTGTTGATTCATTAAAAGTCGATATGAAGAGCGGCCACGCTCAGGTCGACTGCTAAACTCTGGCAGATCGTAAAGTCTTCTTCGGTTGTCTTGGCAGGCATTGTTGTTGGGAAACAATGATGATGTAGTCATCCAATTGTTGACGTGTGGAAGAGGGGCCGCTGTAGACGTCGTCACTGAACTCAATGAAGTTGCAGGCATGCAACCGTAAGTGCTTTGTGTTGTGTTATCATTAACCAAGGTGTCGCAGAGGGCAAGGCATATCCCCCTTGTGATTCATCCGCACCGTGTACGTCGTTAACGGGACCTGGTACAAATGGGTAGCAAGTTGCGACACAGACGGCTTGGCATATATATCCCCTGTGAAGCTGTAGAATGCAAATTTGAAGATTATATTGCGTGGCTATTGGTCGAAGGAGTTGACTGACTACATTGGTACTGTGAATTTTAGTTGAGATGAACAGCCAGGAGCTGCCACATCAGAAACTGAGGGAGTCAAAGAAGGTGCGGTTGTTTGAGTGACAAATGGAACGGTGGTCGGCTGACCCAGCTCCTTGATATCACAGAAAGACTTAAGTTGAAGCTCTAGATTCCTACACTTCTGTTCATTATGTGTTAACTTCTTCTGGGTTTCGTTGTACGCAATCTCCAATGTAATTTTGTATATACAAAAGTAAGAAATTGTTAAAAAGAGTTTTTTTTTGAAAACTAATAAAGAACTAAAACTAAAAAAAAATCATTCCCGCCTGGGCAGCTGCAACGCCACCTTTCGTTTTAGTAGTATTTTTGGTGTTTTCGTTTACGAATTTGATGTCGGAACATTCTTGCTCTGTTCCACTACATATTCATCCATGACAATGGACTTCCATGTTCCTGATGATTTTTCCTAAAAGCTGCACCAAATATTGGTCCAGTGGTATAAATTTTGATTCCCCTAACAGCATCTTTGTTGGTATATATTTCTGGGTAAGTGGGTTGCAAATACTAAGAATTTTTCCTTCAAAACGCTTCATAACCTTCATTGTAGGTTTTATAATAAACCAGATGGGAAGACAGAACAAGTTGGGTAATTTGTTTGTTAATAAGCAGCTTGGACTTCTTAAAGTAGTCTATTTCGCCTCCTAAGTAGCACGTGTACAAGTGCAGAGAAAAGTTGTCTCTCTTCAACATAAAGTCTGCATTCTTCTTGAATTTTAACTTGTTGGAAAAGTTGATTCCCAAATACTTCGCTAATTATTTTATTGCTACTTCTGTGTTGTCTAGATGCTTGATTTTGATGGTATCACAGGGTGTTGCAAACACTTGTGTTCGAATGACAGTCCCTTGTCTTCGGAAGCAGATGAAATCATTTTTTTCGCTGTTAACCTTCAGTTCCAATTTGAGATAATATTCCCATACGTTTTTAATGTATTCCTGAACTCTCCTCGCAGCAATTTCTGATGAAAAAGTGGTGGCGGTGATGGAGACGTCTGCGTAAAGTTTCGTCTTTATTCCTTATATATTCGCTAGTAAAATCAGATGTAAAAATGTTGAACAGCAGTGATATGGAATATTACGAAATTCGTACCATATTTTTGACTACGAGTGAATCGTTTTATAGATTTTTTGGGATTAGTAGCGCATTTGCGGGTTATCAGAAAAAAAACAAGGTCTCAAGCGAAAAAAATTAAACGGCTTGTTCTCAAAATATTTCTACGATTTTACTGATTTTCGAACCAGCTTTCTAAAAAAGTCATTGGGTGGAGGCATGTCCACAACCAAGTGTAGTAAAATGTTGCCCTTTTCAGTGGTTGATATAAAAAAGAGGGCAGATAACCTTTTTCTGCGATTCTTTTAAATGTGCTCACTTATCGAAAATATTTTTTTTAACTTAAGCATCTTTATTTTGATAAAAAAAACAAATATTTTTTATTGTATTTATACACTTGAGTTTATTTTTTATAACTTGATTGAGTTCATTACATTTTTTAAAATACATAATATCCATTTATGTACGTATAAGAATTGTTTTTAATCCTTTTATTCACTTATCAGAATTTGATTTCACATCAATATTTGTTTAAATCGCAAAACTAAGAAAAGACAAGATAAAAGTAAGATGTTCTCTTTAGTTGTTTGATATTTTTGACTATTATGAAAATTAAAATGTAATAAAATGTTTGCTAGATTGAATGTAAATTTGATTATTGTTTTTAGCTTAACTAAAACTCCATATGCACATTTTTTAACATTGAACGATTTTATGTTGAATAAAATAAAATTATTAAAAAAGAGAACCAATATTGTTCTGGAAGTTAAAAGTATAATTAAACTTAAATGTTAGTATCCAACATAGTTAAATTTTTAATTTTCACTCATATTTTTTGTCTTAAATTTTTAAATCTTAAAAGTTATTAAAAAAGATATTTTAATATTAAGTAAATACAATAAAATATTAATAATGATAACTCAAGTTCTTTGTGGATAAACAGACTTATATCATATTGGGTTTTTGATCGGACACGTCATTATTTGATGCATTATTTTTTCGAGGCCAACTCTGATGATTATTCTGTAAATAAAAGAAAATTAGTAGTTAATAACGTGTTTAGCAAATTATAGTATTTTTTTTAGCTTTCCTGTACAACACAACTATCGCATGTGTTTGATAAAACACACCTACTTAAACAAAAAAAAAACGCCTCACTTCCAAATCGTACGAACCTCCTGTTCCCCTATGTTTTATCGTAACTTCAACAGAAAAGATTATATAATTATACATTCATTCAAAACAGGATTTTAGAAGTTCTAAATTGGATTATATTGCTATCAGATTTAATAAATCGATATTGCTGACAGGTTATTTTAATCCTCGGAATCATATTTGGATATCTTCTAGTATGAACAGTCATAGTATCACTGCATAGCTGCATAGAAATTTTTTTACCCCCGACGCCGGAAAAGAAGTTTTACTTCAAAAATATACCCCGCTCAGTATTAAACTTATTTTTTTGTATGCCAAATTTACCCTCGTATTTAAGTTTTTTTTTTTGAAAACTTTATCGGTTGGGTGTTCGGATTGATGATAGATGTAAGAACCTTATAAATGTTAGCTTAGCTATTTTGAGCTGTCTACCAAATTTTGCATTTGCGTTTTTTTAAGGATTTCGAGGCTACAGTTTTTTTTTTTGTTTTGTTTTTTGTCTTGTGTCGCGTTCTTATTAGCTATTTGAGATTCAATATTCCGATAGCTTAAAAAAGTAATGGTCTTTCTTTTTATTGTTTTGTTTTAATGTTTATTATTTTTTGATCTGTATTCCGGGGGTTAAAATGTTGAGCGATAAGCTTTTTTACTCACCAGAACCGTGCTTATCTTAGCAGAGGCTGATAAATTCAATAAATTTTTAAATACGTAGATCTATGGTCAGTAAGGATTTTTAGTACTATCGGAAAGAGGGTTGGTGGGTTGGTATTGGTCATTAACTTGAAACCAATTGTGTACATTTGTATGTACATATATGATAATTCCTTCATAAACTTATATCAATTCCTTATACATGATACATTTTGTCAAGAATAATTTGGACAAAAAAGAAAATTATATAAAAACATTTCTTGGATAAAAAAAAAAGAAATTTTAATAGATAGTTACATTAGAATTCTCTAGATGACGTCTCTGCTTCTTACCTGCTGCGTATCGTTACTAACGGCAGCAGTTGTTGAACCTTGTCCGCCACTACTATTTCCACCAGCACCTTGAGTCATCCATGATAAAAAACCACCACCTTGATTGCCAGATCCGCTTTGACTATTTTGTCCGCCCCCACCGCCAAATCCCTGAGCAAACAAAAAATTCATATTATTTTTATTTGTATAGAATATTTTTAAAATATTTACTTGGTCTTGAGATTGATTTTGTAGATTGCCAATTAAACCCCATTGGTTAAGAGCTGCAGCAACTATAGCCGGATTCATGGAAATCTGATTCAAATTCAAGCCAACTCCAAGTGGATTATTAAGACTTTGCCCTTGATTAGATGGATTTTGACCTTGTGGATTAATACCCAAGGCTTGCAAATTGGGCATGTCTAAATTGCCACGATTTTGATTACTCCATCCACCATTGTGTTGTTGTGGTGGCATAGCTTGACCTTGCATATAAACATTTCCACCACCTCCACCGCGATTTTGTGGATTGTATGCTTGCATAGCATTATCTTGCCTGCTCGATGCTGAATTTGGTGTTCCAATGAGGGCACCTCCATTGGCACCACCAACACCGCCAAGTGAACCATTGCCTAGGCCAGTCATTCCCATGTTGGAGCCGGCGAGGCCATTACCCATCATGCCACCGCTATTTGAGCCCCCAAGGCCATGCCCACCACCAACACCCAATCCACCGCCAACAACGCCATTCATATTACTTCCATATCCATTATTGTGATTGCCACGTTGACCATGCTGTGATAAACCGTGCATATTACCTGTTCCATGATTGCCATTGCCTCCATATCTATTATAGTTGTTATAATTACCGGGATTACCACCGCCATTATTACGAATTTGTTCAGTTTTTGGTGCTGCATTCGATACATGTACAGATATACCTATTGAAAAAATTAATAAACAACATACACATTACTTGTCTTGGATTCTTCTATAATTCAATTATTATTCTTTAACCTTTAACAATATGATCTTCACCACATAACGATTGAGCTACATCTGGATCCAAAAAAGTCACAAAACTAAATGCTCGAAATGGTTTTGGTATAAATACGTCTGTTACTTCGCCAAATTTCGAAAAATATTCGCGAAGATCCTCGGCGGTCATGTCTTCCGTACAACGACCAACGAATACTTTACAAGGTACTTGATGCACCATTCCTTGCTGTTGTTTGTGGTTTTTGTATGAAATAAAGGAAAAGTAATTATTAGAAAATAAGTTTTTTTCAAAAATCCAACGATTCAATTTAGTTTCGGAAAAAGCATGATTTCTACGTACTATCTGGCAAGTTATGCTTTCTTTAAAAAAAAAGAACTCAAGATTTTGATCAAACTTGTCAATGCGATGATGAGATGCACAAAGAAGGTAATTCGTTATTCTGTCTGTCTGTTCGACTATGCACTAGACAGAACATCGGTTTTTCCATAATTTTTTTTTCGAAATTATAAATTATTTTTTCCTCAGTGAGTTATTAGTCCCTAAAAAAATTGCAACAATATTTTTCTTAGTCAAAGCTAGCTCGTGGTTGAAAAAAATTTCGAAAAATTGTCCTACATAAATGGTATCTCCCACTGAGGACTAGGAACTTTTGATAATATTTTTAGATTCGAAGATAATGGTACTAAGCAAGGTTTCAGTGAAAGAGACCCAACCAAATATGGAAAAGCTTGGGGTTTTTTTTGAAGATATAAGTATGTGTATAGTTTTACTTATATTTCTTGTCCTATTGGTTCTTTCAACTGTTCTTTATCTTTAAGAGATACTTTTACCAATGTATCAGGATATCAAATCGAATATCGTGTGGAAAGCTGCATTTCTGAAAGATGAAACTGTTAGTTTTACTCGTACTTGTTATAATACGAAGTTCAAATTCATATAGCTCAAATTCACTGTCCACAAGCACATCATTCATTATTGTTTTATTTATAGAAGTGCAAATCTTGACAGCAATTCAACTCTTAATGAATTTGAAACGCTGTCTGATTACGTATCCTGAATTGTTTCCCTGCACGCTATCACTAAAGTCGTTATTGCAGGCGACTTCAATGTACACAATTCAAGTTGGCTGTGCTATTCAGGACAATAGACAACACCCGAAGGAAGATATGTTGAGATCTTTGTCGAGATCTACACCTTACTCAGCTTGTAGATGAGCCCACTCGAATACCAGATGTTTTTGGGTAAAACAACCACACTCTCGACTTGTTTCTTACTTCTCATCCTGATAAGTATACCATAAAGGCAAACTTTCCATTCGCCACTTCGGACCATAAGATAAGAGAAAGCCAACTGAGAAAGTCTTAATAACTTTTTCGAATCTTGATTTTTTTTTGGACTTGACAAAGGTATATTCACACTACAATGATGTAATGCCAACATTACCGAAAAATTTTCTTAAAGCATCTTTCTATCTTTCATTTTTCTATAAGCGTATTTTATTGGTAATGTATACATAGTGCAGCAATGGAAGTCCGAATAAAATGCTTTTTCGACTGCATATACACTTTTACTTTAAATTTTAAAGTTGGTATGCTCTGCATTTACACCCGTGTCAAAATCAGCTGATTTGGAAAAGAAGCAAAACAAATTGTAATTTCTTAGAAAAATAATACAAATTGAAATGAATAAAGATCCAAAACAGAAAAGGGCTACATGTACATAATTTCTGAGTTTCTTTTAACAATTCATCTTAATTTAGTAGATATTTCAGACTCATTAAGTGAACAAAGTAAAAGGAAACGAAAACCAAAAAATGAAATATATACCTACGAATAAACAATCCACTTTTGCATAAGCTAAGGGATGCGTTGGAAAAGTATACGTTTTGATGTGGTTTATGCTGAATTAACATCACTGAAAAATTTGTTGTCAAACAAGTGGCAAAATTATTAATAAAATCAAATCTCAATGGCATGTATGTACACAAAGTCAAATTAAGGGCTCGGTGTCAGAAAAAATCATTTTCATGTCCTTTTTAATCGTTTGGCATCGCAGCCATCCTTCAATGATTTTCATACTCTCACGTGACAGATAGGGAACATGCAGACGCATTAAGAGGCAAAATTTTGACCATTGACTATTAACGTTTACCGTCTTATCGTAAATTAATATTTCAAACCACATAATTTTGCTCTTGTGAAAATTTACCACAAAATGAACAAATATCATCGAACACATTCTCGAATAATCAAAATCTGTCAACCTCAAGAAAAATAAAACTTTTGCAACCAATTTGAGTGTCACTGTAATCCAGATGCTGCAAAACTTTATCAGCACTATTATGTGCACTCTTTTTACTGCCTAGTTTATACGCACTATTCCCTTGTTGTTGTTTACTGTGTAAAATTTTACTGCGCTGCCTATACAATTCCCAATAAAAAACGACTTATCTTATTTATATGACTTTGTGTTGTTGGATTCCATACAACACAAGCATATTTCAACGAAGGCTTAACGATACTACAATAAAGCGATTTTAGAGCATATGGATCTTTTGAACTTTGGGGAGTTTTTAAAAATACCAACAGTGAATTTGCTTAAGAAATAGCTGAGTTAACATCTAGTTTAAATGGAAAAATTTGTATTGCAATATTTTCCACAAAATGTAATAGACCTGTTGTAAGGCACAAAAGGATATTTAACAATATTTAATTTAAGATCATTTAAAGTACACAACTTACAAAATGCATTCAGTTCATTTTGGAAGATCAAACAACACAGAAATTAGAGCAAACAACTTTATGTCATCCGCAAACAAAAGGCATTTGAAGAACTTTGAGGTATAAGACACGTTAACAAAAATATCGGAGGACCAATATGGCTTCCTTCAGGAGCACCAGAAGTAACATGAATGTCTCTAAACCATATGTCTCCAACAACGACAGCTTGTGTACGACCATATCAATAATGACCCACTAATTCCATACTCTTCTAGCTTTCTCAAGAAGATTTTAAAATTGACTCTACTAAATGCTTTGTAAAATCAGTATTTACTGCAAACAGTACAGTTAATAAAAGACAAAGAATATCTGCACAATGTCGTAAAATATGAATGGTATCTAATTCTGTTACTAATTTAAGTACATCATCAGTATCAATCAAAAGAATGTTCGATGAAAGTAATCTAATCAGCAAACATATTAGCAATTTCATTTGGTTCACAGGAAAAGTTCTGATTAAATTACATAGTCAAAGGAAATTTTACACATTTGCGCTTTGAATTAATAAAATTTAAAAATTATTTTCATTCGATTTTAATTTAGATTCAATCAATTTAGATAGGAATACAAACACCTTTTTTAATCGACAGTAACCTGAAAAATTAGATTTTTTGTAACGTTTATGCTTCAAATTTGTTGCATTTTTAAGTTTTTTAAGGCGGTGGTTGTACTATTTTGCACTGGAAGTCAACTTTTGACGAATTAAGGGAACAGAACTATTTAAGACTGCGATATATTACAAAAAGTTCACATCTAGTTAATTTTTTTTAAATTCAGATATTCAATTTATACAACTTAACTGAGATTTCAATTTATCTACATTATTTATATTGAATTTAAAAAAATAAAGAATTCGAATTATTGAAGTTATTATAATTATCATAATTATAACTTGAAATAGACAGGTTAATGGTGAACAGAGTTTAAAAGAAATCTTCTAAAATAGAAATTAAGTCCAATGGTCTATTTAAATAATTAAGTACGTTAATAATTTGATTTAAATTCAAAGAAAATAGAGAGCCAACCGACAAGACTCAGATTCAAAAATTATTATTAATTTTCTCGTTTTTCCATTATTCTTATTTCCTCTTTCTATAAATACTATCTCTATCTATTTTTTCCTTTTCAGACCCAGACTAGTACACAAATAATGGTCTAGTTCTGTTTATATGATCTAGGTGCTACCCAATCGTTGCTTTTCTTAATAGTACTAAATATTTTTATATACACAGGTTATAGATAAAACCCAAAAAACTTACCTTCGAATTAGGTACTTTAACTTCACACCATCGGCCATCGATTAAATGACGTGTCGACAAAACACGTTTCTGTGCCTCATAGTACGCAAATCGAACAAACCCAAAACCCTTCGACTGCCCTGAATCCATGTCTTTTTTAACTTGAGCCATTAAAACATCACCGAACTCTTCAAAATGCTCACGCAGACTTTCTTCCGTTGTCTTCCATGGAAGCCCGAGTACAATTAAATCTGTGCAACGTGCTCGAGATTCAACGCGTTTTGTTTTTGCTGTTGAATTCTCTAAATTATCATCGCTTTTTCGTTTATTTTCTATAAAAAAAATAAAATGAGTTAATAATACACCGGGTGAATTTGAAATAAGGTTAGGTAATCCACCTTTTGGGAAAACACAGAAAAATATTTGAGTTCCCCATCCACCATCAGAAGTTGGTGGATAAAATCGTCCTTCATTCAAACGAACTCCACGAACAGCTTTTGTTTCTTCATTGCGATATTTCAGTCCACACGATCCCGGATATTGGGCCTGTAATGTTGATTGTAATAAAGTGCCATCTTCTTCAGTTGGCAGCTCAATTGGTTCGTCTCCTTCATCTTCGGCAACTTGTACAAAATCCATGTTTGATATATTCTCTTCTTTTTACAATGGTTCAGAGCTGATTAAAAAAAAAAAAAATAGTTACTATAAGAAAAGAAAAAAAAACATTACGTCTTTAAATGAAAATTGAAAAAATAAAAAGAAATAAACACTCTCAGGGCACACGTTAAGCAAAATATATTATAATATATAAATTGTTGCTTAATAAATACAAAACATCAAACAAGATTTTCCAAGAATCACACCAAGATGAGTTTTTGTTTTTTTTTTTTTTTAATATTTCACAACAATCAAGAGAAGAACAAGAACAGCAGTTTTAAAACATTCATATTATATACATTTATATGATTTTTCACCAATTGCAATAAACTTTTCTCTTTTTCTCAATCCGATTCAAGCTGAGAGTCTCAAGGATCAATTTCACAAAGCGATTCATACATTCTCAAAATTTCGATTCAATTTCCGTACATAACAAATGTATACTAGACTTAGATACAAAACAAAATATAAAGACAATCACATTGAAATGCACCCAAATCGAA
The DNA here is from genome assembly GCA_911387755.1 of Chrysotoxum bicinctum. Classification (NCBI taxonomy): domain Eukaryota; kingdom Metazoa; phylum Arthropoda; class Insecta; order Diptera; family Syrphidae; genus Chrysotoxum; species Chrysotoxum bicinctum. Next base: position 10,397,074 of record OU426991.1, on the reverse strand, counting down.
AATTTTTTAAAATGTGTAGCCCTTAGTCAGAGAACCTTAACTATTGAGGAGGACTTAATTTCAGAATTGAAATTTTCTTTTTAATAAAAATTGTTGCTGTCAGTGAAGGGCCTTATTCTGTAATACGATTCGATAATTTAATCGCTCAAAATCCCCTAAACCTTTCTTACTCTGCTAATCGAAATTCAAATATAATATCGTTTTTCTATATTAATTTAATTTATTTATAAGTCGGAAAATTTGCATTTGATAACTAATTGGCAAATCAAGAGGAAAAAATCGGTTTATTTCGATAAATATTGGTCAAACAATTTTCAGTAGTGAAATAAATACGAAAAGCTGATGCACAGCAACAATCAGAGAAATTACAACGACAAGTATCTCAAATAAAATTGCTAACACGGTCAACACACTGGTCAACTATCACCCATTAGTTACGTTCGAGTGCAACCTTATCGCAACGCCAGGAATATAAAAATAATTAAACGGTGGTAAGTTTATTAAGAAAATAAAAGAAAAATAATAATTGTACTGGGAAAACAAAAGTTTAAAATAAGCCTTTTGACAGTTTTTGTCCAAACCAATATTAATATAAAATTGTATGCAAACGAGAAAAATAATGGTGAGCTTTAGTTTGAGGAACAAAAAATCCCAAATCCGGTCATTCGAAAAGTTGTTGATAGAATGTGACAGTTTACTAATCAAACAAAATATTTTCTAATAAAATAGTAATTTTCAGTTTTCTGAAAAACTAAAATAGAAAAAATTAATTTTTGTTAATTTTAATTAATTTTGTTTTTGCTAAGGAGCATGTCTTTTCGTGAACACCCACGTGACCAGTTACATAGTGAAGTGTGATCCTGTTCTGTTTGCCAAGTTCATTTAGCATGCTTATGCACTCCCACAACGACTTAAAGCCGATGGTATATGAACTTGTGCCTTGATTGCAGCTTGACTATCTGACATGCTGGCAATGTTTTTGTTACGATAGTTCTCTTCGAGATTTCCGCTTGGAAGTTGCTGGTGGCCTGCCCCATCGGAATAGAGAGTTTGGTTCTTGCCCCAAAGATTCCCGCACCAGTGCCTTCGATTGTCTTGTTTCGAGGGTGTAATTCATTTCTTCTCCTACCCAATCTTCTTTGTAGCTTAGGCAATCTTTAGGCACACTTCGGTGTTATCCCGAGAATGTTGGTCTCTTCAAAATTGGGCAATCAGTCAATTAAAAACTGCATTATAAGGGCGATATAAAATGTATTACTTTTTGTCAAAGGATATGAAAATAAAACTCATCATATAACATATAAAAAGAATCTAGTTTAAAGTATGTATGACATTATTAACGTAAAATTTTTAAAAATTTAATCGAATTTTATTAAAGTTAAAATCATCGAATACCTTTTTTATATATTTAGTATCGTGATAAGTTTACTAAACATCATATAATAAATGTTTCCTTTCTTCGTGACCTTTTCTTTTTTTTTTAAATTATGTTTGTATTTAAGATAGTGATAGACTTAGTAGTATTTACGGTCAATTTAATATCAAACTATATCAGCATAAACAAAGCTCAACGATTAAATATATTATAAATATGTACTCGTACATGAAAATATTTGAATTTATTTTCAAAATTAATTATTTGAATTAAAAAAATTCGAATAAAAAAATTTCATTTTGTTTGAAATACATTTTCAAACGAATTAAAAACCAAAAGATATAAAAATACATACTAAAAAACTTTTTAAAGACTTTCTGAAAATCACGAATACCAAATACAAACAAACAAATAAAAAATATTTTTAAGAAATAATAACCAAAAATAGACCTTGAGCCCACTTAAGGACACACTTGATCACAATGGACAAATAGGCCCCCGTGTACGCAACAGCCTCTGGGCTGTGCACGCCCCTTCTAACCTAACTTAAGCACAAACATTGTTGAATAGTATCATACAATACCTTATCTTAAGGTTGCTTAAAATATTGAGCCATTGTTTTAAATTTTTTTAATACCGTTCAAAAATGTATCTTTTCTTAAAACCACAATTTTTGAGAACTAAACCAAATTATTGATTTTTTAATAATGAAAATTAAAAGTTTCTATTTTTTCGTTCAGAAGAAAGATAATTGTTACATAAATTTAACAATCAAAGCTTCAATATTGTGTTTATTTATTTATCTATTTATCTATTTTTTTTTTTATTTTTTATTTTTTTTTTTTATTTTTTTTTTTATTTTTTTTTTTATTTTTTATCTTTTTTTTTTTTAATTAAAATTTCTATAACATCTTCTTTATAGAAGATGCTAAAGGCAGTAATGGGACCATATATTACAAATTTTATGTTTAAAAAAATATCAAGTGAATTTTTAGGAACACAAATATGTACTCGTAAAAGTATTAAAGAAAATCGTTTTGTTGATCTCTGGATTTTGTTTAAAATAATATAAAATTCTGAAAACGTTTAATAGCATTTATATTTTTACTTCCTCATACATTTCTTAAAATTGTTAAATCAGCGGTAAGGTCAAACTTATCCATTTGGGTTATTAAGTAACGTATTAGTAATTACTTATTAGTAAAATAAAAAAAAATAAGTGATATCCGCAGAATTATTTAGTAAAAACAAAAGAAAAAATACCTTACAGCCCTAGGTCGTCTTTTATAATGCTTGTTCCAATATCTTCATAAAATTGGTCCTTTTTTTGTTCCAATTGTTTACGAAAAGTTAATTTATCTACCTGTTATCAGATTTTAAATCAAATATAAGGGCATTTAGATTATAAACATAAATGTATCTGTTAGCTGTAAAACTGCTTGTAGATAAAATTAATAAATAAATAAAGGAATTTAGTTTTAGACATCACGTCATAGAAACTATTTACAACAAAATCACTAACCAAGGAGGAAATAGGACAAATTCGAGCTTATCAGGAACAAGGCAAGTTTATCCGTTTGAAAACCGTTAATATTGGAAGAGGATCCACTGTTCTTTATAGCTATTTTAAGGATCCTGAGAACTATGGAAAAAAACTAGAAACGAAGAGTAAGCAAAGCAACTACAGTCAGGAACGACTAAGATACTGAGAACCTTGCTTGAAATTCAAGACTCGAGTTTTTGATCAAATTTGTAATGTCATTTCTCACAATTCTGTCTAAACTGTTCGGCCGATTTTATAAACTTGGTGTAAATGCCGTTTTTTTTTAAATTATTTTCCCAACAGGTTTTTTATTATTTTTTTCAAGAAAAAATTCCTCGATTTAATTCATATCGTATTTTATATGCTTTTATTGCAATCACTATCAGTGAAAAGTTGTTTTGTTGCGAACTGCGATGAATTCTTTGGTAAAGTAGCCTCTGTTCGTGAAGAGAGATTACTAATAATTCATTTACATGTGTTTTGAGTTGTCTGGTTTTGGACACCTACCCTTAACCAGTTTCATTTTTCTTTGGATTCCATTGAAATTTAAAATTCTTAATTCGTGATATCAATATAAAGTGTTAAATTATAGAAATTATAAATAATTTCATTCATGCATTGGATCGATTTGTTTGACCAATAGAATGAAAAAGTTGCCAATATCGGCATTTTGACAGATCCAAATCAAAAATGAATTAATTTACTCGTATTTTACCAAAGGAAAACACCATAAGCATGAATAATTTTCGAAAAATTTATTTTATTTAAACACTAGCACGCGGTATATACCAAAATTAACTGACAGTAGAAACCTACACCCCTATTACGGTTTGTTAAACTATTCAAATTGTTGATCAAATTGACGATCTTGGTTTAAGCATTGTCAAAAATATTAATATTTATCAGATTTTCACTCAATTGCAAATTCGATTTTGATAAATATTTTCCTTGAGATCATATTAATAAAAAAAATGAATAATTAAAAACGAAATCTTAAAAATGTCAACTTCCGATACAAGATGTATAAAATATGTATAAGATAAGAACGGATTTCTAAAAAGGTTGAAGAAAATTGCATATCAAAATTCTAATAAAATATTTATTGGATTTTTAATGTAGATATGATAATATAAAGGGTGGGCCAAATACAAGTTTCTGTGTAAAAATGCAATAAAATGAACAAAATAATTTTTTTTTTCATGTTTTATGGCTTTATTAGTAAGAGCAAAAATTCCCATTAAATATTGAATACCACGTCGTTCAAGCGGATAGTCGTGCGCCTTCAATTGCTGAGTCAATTGGACCTTGTAAGCGAATAATCCGAGACCTTTGTGCAGAATGCTCCTCAGGCTAGCGCGTGAAATGTTGAGCTGTTGAGATCGATGTTCGTTGATGTTCGTGTTCTCACACTCTCGGTTACAGCGGCCACATTGTACGACGACGGGGACCATGAGTGTTGTCCACTAGCATACCAGTCTCACGAACTTTTTGCACAAACTGCGTACAGCAGGCGCGATGGGTGCTCCATTTCGGCCAAAACTTCTTTTCAAAAAACGCACTGTTTGGGCTACACAGCACTCGCTTTGGAAATAAGTTTTCAATAATTTCCAACGTTGTTCAACCGTAAAGCGACTCAATTCGTTCCACGGAGGTAACTTGCTGTCAAAATTTCGAGCGGGAAACAGCTGTCAGTGTCAAAATAACCTATGATTTAAAAAGAAACTACCAGATGGTCCACCCTGTTTGTATAAACTTCTTTGAATGATTGCTTAAAGGTATTAGAGACTGTTTTTAAAAAAGTTCATATTGATAGTAAAACAATTATTTGAGAGTAATTTTTCAGTAAAACTATTTTGATTTATACATATATAATTGTAACAATTAAAGTTAAAAAGTACTGTGTGGCACTGCTCTATAGTATAATTGGTTCTCTACAAAAAATTAATACGCCAGAAAGCAATTTTCCCTTTGTAAAAATATTAATGCAGGAAATCAATTTTACATTAAGAAATGGTCTTATAAAATTTCAACATAATATATTAAAAACAAAATTAATCCAAATTGGTTGGATTAAAACATACATATGTTTAAAAAATGTATTTCATTAGAAAAAATGGAGCGTCAAAATATTTAAATAAAATTCTAATGTAGTTTGGCCAACGAACGACTTTTGGATAAAATGGAATATAAAGAAAAGAAAATCGTCAATAAATGTTCCCATGTAGCAAATGCTAGTGAGATTTTAATATGATATTTTATTTTATTACCAGGACAATTTTTACGAGGGGTCAAAGTTCATGAACTTGTTTTGTTTTTTTTAATTTTCCAAAAACGGGTTGATTTAAAGAATATTTATTATTTTACAATATTATTTTTTTTTTTTATAATTCACACGCGCTTAAGGGTATGTTAAGATGACCCTTATAATGGGCGACTATAATGGGAAATTTGGGGGGGGGGGGGGGGGGGGGGCGTTGTTAGAAAGGAGGTGTCGATGAACATTGGTTTTGAATGTTTGCAAATTGAAATGACAAGGGAAAAACATGCCGGGTAAGTTATTCCATTATCGTGTTGTGCGATTAAAAAACGAATGTCTATATTTGACGGAACGAACAAAATTAGGCTGGAGGGTGAACTGATGAGCATTCCTAGCGAAGCGGGTGAATTGATGAAGGGGAAGAATGCAACAGGCTACTTCGAGTGAGCATTGCTTTTGAAAGAAGCGATAAAACAAGGAAATACATGAAACATTCCGACGGTGTTTAAGAGATGTAAATGAATACATGATAGCTCTGTTTCCTATCCGTTTAAACCCTATGTTCTGTATTCTATCCAATAAGTGGAGAGAAGTTTGTGCTGTAGTGTAGAATATCTAGAGCAATCAAATTATCTTCTTTCGCAGTGTTTTGTCAAATGCTGCAAGCAGACGGATACCACTTTCAACAATAATATGGGGAGGTCATTTGACTCTGGAAAACACTTCGGGATATTTTACATTTTCGTCACTCTTTTCAAAGAGCTAAAAGAATTTGACTTTGCCTTTGTTGAAAAGAACAGAATTTGAACCACCACCAGTAAATGCGTGCCAATATAAAATATGGAGTTGACATTTTTGAAAAGTGGTAAAGCTTTGAGTACAATTTGATTAAGTTTCTATTTAAGCGTGAGCTGGTTTTTGAAAGCAAATCTTTTTGCCCCGAGGACTCAGTGCTAGCGGTATTGCTTTTTATTGTTTTCTTGTGTTTCTCAGCATTCCCTAGTCAAAACATCAGCATTATTTAAGGCTTGCCTCACTAGGATGTTGGCAGCAGAGAATCGACTTTTATTTTTAGCATTGGAGAAAAAGTGTTGTTGGGAAGTTTGCGAGATCATTGACATATGTATATACATCGACATCAGCTAATGACGGAGCTGATCTTTATAACAACCACCAAGTCAAGTTTAAGCCTCTTGACTAAATTTTTCTTTCTTTTTTGACTATTCTCAGTGGACATTTTAGGATATTCTATGTCTCATTTGGCAAGTGAAAGTTACATTTGGTATATCTCATGTTCGATGTGGCAAGTGGCTTGTGCCATTTGTCATGTTACACATTGGTTTAATAAAATATATCTTGCATGAAAAATCTAACATGCATCATTTTTTTTCATATAAGATAATCAATCGTTCAAAAGCCTGCATTAAATGTATTGTTCCCGATCGAAACTAAAACAAGTAAGTATAGCCGACCCGAATTGAACAATTAATTCAGTTTCCGAGAGCAAAACTGTCTTTTTACAACTTAATACATTTACAACAAAATAGAATACAAACAAAAACTTAAAGCACTGCTGGGAACTCAGTACTAATAAACAGTGTAGTAAAAAAAGGGTCATGTGGTTTCGAACCAAAATATTTTGGAATGCATTAAGGAACTACCCAACCTGAATAATCTTTTTTATTGAAATTTATTTTAAAATTTCTTTTTGATTAGTCCTTTGTCGCGTCATGATTTAAAAGTTTATTAATATGACATGGACAACGTATTAAATTAAAGTATTTTGTTTGTTAATTGTTGTCAAGTCGTTATATTTAATTTGCACACCACACCTTTCGTCAGGCCGAAAACGTCAAACAACTTGTTTGCCAAAACAAACTTCCATTTTGAGATTACATTATTAACTTATCAACACTTTCCGGGATACCTTCTGCAAACATCGTTTTCTCATTTTAAATTTATTGTTGTGAAAATCGCTTAAATAAAATTGTAAGACAATATTTTTATTTATTCCCTAATAAATCTGTAATAAGTGAAGCCTTAGTCATGCCCGGGACGCGTATTGCCAAACTGTATATCAGCACAGATCTCCTTAGTCTGTGCTCAGCCATTTTCTGCTCACCGAATTTGAAAGTATTGTAGAGCAAACTGTATGCTACCACAGAGCGGTCTGTGGTCACATGCAGTTTGCTTGTAAAATATTAAAAAAGCTGAAGCAAACTATATACTATTTCAGATCGAGCAAAGTACCTGTGATTACAGAGCCACCGTTCACGTTGGTGTGGTTATTGTGTGTGGTGTGTGGTGCAGTGACATAAGGCCAAGTGACAAAAGGCCAAATTTGTTTGTGACTTAAGGCCAAACATAAAATGTTTTGTCTTGAGTAACAGTACCTTGGGTGGCCCGCTTCGCGGGTTTTCAGGATTTTAACTCCCTTTTCGGGGCTCACACCCGCTCACGCAACTCCGTTGCTCCGCTTAGGGTATGTTCAGTCGCCAGGCAGGCGCCTGTAGCAACAGTTTTGTATTTTCCATTAATTGGAGTAAACAACTAACAGTTATGTACTGCTGCTCAGGAAAACTGTTGCTACAGGCGCCTGCCTGGCGACTGAACATACCCTAAGCGGAGCAACGGAGTTGCGTGAGCGGGTGTGAGCCCCGAAAAGGGAGTTAAAATCCTGAAAACCCGCGAAGCGGGCCACCCAAGGTACTGTTACTCAAGACAAAACATTTTTTGTTTGGCCTTAAGTCACAAACAAATTTGGCCTTTTGTCACTTGGCCTTATGTCACTGCACCACACACCACACACAATAACCACACCAACGTGAACGGTGGCTCTGTAATCACAGGTACTTTGCTCTTAGTTTCCTGAACAAAATGTATACCAACACAGAAAAATCTGCTTTTGATCTGACACAGTATATAGTATGCTCTTAATTTGAATGAGCATTCTGTAGTCTATTATAGAGCGTTGGCGCTCTGTACTGATATACAGGTTGGCAATACGCGCCCGGGACAGTGGCACTTTTCCAGTAGCCATTTCGGCAGCAGCGCTCAAGAGCACCTAAGTAATGAGTCTGCGGAATATGATGAGTGCTAAGCTCAGTTTAATTTATTTTTCTCCTTCGCACTCATTATATTTCGAAAAAGAGACTCTTGGATCTAGTATAATAGCCGACTAAGCACAAGCAAAGAAAAATGAAATACTGAAGCGGACCTGATACCTGAACCTACATGAAATTGATTTGTATCGGAATCTCGCTAAATCAAATGTAAACATATAAAAGTATTAAAAGGAAAAAACGTAAAAAAAAGCTTTCAAACAAAACACAAAATATCATGGAGCAAATTTAATAAATTCAACTATTAATTAATTACATTCACTTTTTATATTCAATTTTCAATCTCTCTTCACCTTTCTTTATTTAGAAATAATCTTATTTCGGTATAATATATATATATATATATATATATAAATGTATTACTATAAATATATATATATTTATATATAGCACAACACACAAAAAATGACACAATTAAAATATACCAGCTTTCACAGCAAGGACAATACAAAAATATACGATTAATTAAAAATATAAAAATCCTTCTGCACTTGCATTCACTCTTTCAGATTTCTTTTAATTTATTTTTTGTTTTTTATTTTTTTGAGAATCACACTTCAATCTCAACACATATTCGCATTCGGCACAGTTCTTTTTTGTTTTCTTTAATGAATATTTTCAAAAGGATTACAATTTTTAGTTAATGCGCCCGAGTTCATGGTTTTGTGTTAAAATTTATAAAAGGAAATGGAAAACGATTCGACTTTCTATATATTTTTTTTTTCTTCGTGATAATATCAACTACAATTCGTTATTATATTCGGACAGAAGGAACCAAAATTTAAAACGAATGGTTAGAGCTAGTTGTAAAATTAGGAATCAAAGATCAGATACACCAAAATAATGTTCAAAGATACTTTATATATAAGGAAGTGTAATCAGGGCTGTCACGCGGTACAGCGTGAAAAAAAGAAGGAATATATGCATGCTTGTCAAATAAGAATGGGAAACCGCGGCTGTCAATCAATTTGAGAAACAGCCTTGGTGCATACGCATTAGGTTAAGTCAAAGTGCAACAACATAATTTCCACCACTGTAAGACACGCACACTAGTGCAAATAAATATTTTCCACCACGATTTTGTCGTTCGTTTATGAACTTGTCATATATATATATTTTTAAAAATTCATGGTATGTTCCGAAAGTATAGCCTAGTACGCAGATCGGGAAAAATTTTGTCTCCCATACAATCTTTTTCCTACGAAAAATTTGATCTTGGATTTTTATCCGAGCAGTACGCGGTTCACGCTGTACAAAATGTCTCCACTAAATTTTGCCAGGAAAAAGAATGATACAAGCATTATTTTGCCGGACAAATTTTGACAGCCACGGTATTCCGAAAGTGATTTATGTCAAAACTGGTTTTATGTAAAAGGTGCTGATGCTTTTGAAAGCATCAAGAGGAGATTCCCAAAAAGGTATGAACGACTTTTGTAACACGCCGTCTCCACTAGCGATAAATCCATCGCAATCGCAATAGCCAAAGGAGAAAGCAGAGAGCAGAAGAACTGTCAGATTTTTGTGGCTGGGCATTTCATCGCATACTTTTTTAGTATAGTGAAAAATTTTAATGGATATAAATGAGTTCTATGGACAATTTCAAATCAGATTTTTTTTTAATTTTGTTAGAAAAACGTAAACCTCAAGCAAAAGCTTTCTTCGCACGCAAAACTCAAACTCAGTTAAATTAAATTTGGTTACGCCAGAACAATATGACAGTTCTCCTAGCGATAAAGCAAGCGATGGATGGTATGCGATGAGAGCATACTTTCTATCGCAAGCGTTGAAAATATAGCTGCGATGGCGGTCTCTACTAGCGATAATGAACGCATGCTTTAAAGCATGCTCTGGATTCATCGCTAGTGGAGACCGCATGTAAGACAACCCGTTCCATAGATAAGCCTAGTACGCAGATCGAGACAAGACAAATTTTATCTCTACAATTTTAATCTCTACAAAACGTTTCCAAATCTCGCGCAAAAGTTTGAATTTGGAGAGATACAATTTGGAACGGGTTGTCTTACAAAAGTCGTTCATACCTTTTTGTAATCTCCTCTTGATGCTTTCAAGAGAAGCATCAGCACCTTTCACAGTTTTGACAAAAATCACTTTCGGAAATACGGTGGCTGTCGAAATTTGTCCCGTAAAATAATGCTTGTATCATTCTTTTTCCTGGCAAAATTTAGTGGAGGCATTTTGTACAGCAATGAACAAAAGTATGAATTTTGCGCGCGAACTGCGTACTGCTCGGAAAAATATCCAAAACAAAATTTGTTCCAAGAAAATAAAAATGTATGGGAGAAACAAATTTTCCCGATCTGCATACTAGGCTATACACTCAAAAATACTTTCAAATTATTTTTATCTCTCCAAATTCAAACTTTTGCGCGACATTAATTAAAAAGTTTTGTAGAGATTAAAATTGTAGAGATAAAATTTGTCTGATCGATCTGCATACTAGGCTTTAGCGAAGGAAATAATTGTCTGACACATTTATTCTCGAACTAAATTTCAATTTGAAATGAAACTATATTTGAGGACAGAAGTTTTACAAGATTTTCTACAGCGAAAATCACACATCCATTAATTCTTAAAAAATCACACTGTAAAGCAGATTATTTTTATTTTCAATTTTTAGTTTCGCAACTGCTTGGTTCGAGCAACTAAAAACTTTTTGTTTTGACACAAACTAACTGATTGCCTAAAAAGTTCGCTATTTTGTGTAACATATAATTACATGCACCTGCGCGGATATTCAACTAAATAGTTCATCTATTTTCTATAAGCAACCAAACAGTTGTGCTACTAAAAATTGAATGTGTGTGCCTAGCCTTAGGCTAGCCGCGCACTAGCAAATTTTAGTTGCGAAACTGCTTGGTTCGAGCAACTGAAAAGTTTGTGTTTTGACACAAACTAAACGATTGCCTAAAATAAGTTCGCCATTTTATTGAACATATAATTATCTGCAAATTCACGGACATTCAAACAAACAGTTTATCTGTTTTCTATAAGTAACCAAACAGTTTCGCAACTAAAAATTGCTAGTGCGCGGCTAGCCTTAGGCTAGTCGCGCACTGGCAACTGTGATCGAAATCAAATAGTTTAATCACCACTTCACCAGTTGAAAGAGAACCGCGCACTGGCAACTCTTTACTCACGCTCACACTCTTTTCTCTCGCGCCTGGCCTTAGAGAACAATTGTTTTCTGTGACATATTCTCCACAAAGGTCTTATATATCAAAATTTAGCTTGGATTTAAGGTGATGTTTGGAGAAAAATGTGGGAGATAAAATTTTGCGAGATCTGCGTACTAGGCTTTAAGCTTTAATGACTGGCTTGTCAAAAAAAATCAGCACTCCACCGATTTGTGAGCAATAATTTCTCTGTCATTGAAAAGATCTGTCACTGAAGAGATCTGTCACTTAGATGCTTGCTAAATTACAAAGACAAACTGAATAGTTTTTTGAGGTTAGATTTGATCATTAAAAAAAACTGACACATGAGAATAGAAAGAGAATCGAATCATTGGAACGATTGTGTTCCACTTTGTTGGAACGAAAATCAGCTGTTCATTGAAAACATGAACATGAAAACATTATGAGAAATATTTAACATATTTGTTTATTTTTATTTGCAAAAGTAAAAAATATAATTGATTAGCTTCATTTGTATCCCAAACGCCAAAAAGTGAAAACAAAATTTTTTTTGTTTTTTTTTTTTTTTTTTTTTATTTATTTATTTGGCAGTATTTTGCCATTTAAAAAATTCATTACAATCATTTTATATTATACCTATTAAATAAATCTATTTTTAACATATTCGAATAATTTGTTTTTGAATCTTTGTAAGTTATGCTCATTCTTTAAAATATAAGGAAGACTGTTATAAATATCTAAACCTCTATGTAGAATCATATTAGTGGTCTTAAAGTTTCTAAACCTTGGTAACCTGAAATCACCAGCATTGCGTAAGGCAAAAGGTTGTACATCACCAACAAAAGATATATACTCATACAAATAGTTAGGCAATATATTAAATTTGATTTTAAATATAAATACTATCACATTATACATAATTCTTTGGTTAACACTCATCCATGACAATTTAAACAACATTTCTCTTATTGGGGTAAATCCATTACACATTAAAACAATTCTCATTCCCCTATTTTGAAGTTTTTGTAATCTACTCATTTTTTGATTATTACACATAAATAAAATACTTGAGCAATACTCAAAGTGTGGTTTTATCATTGTATTATAAACATTAATAGTTGTTTTTATGGACATTTTTTTTCGAATTCGACTCAGGAAGTACAGCTTTTTTGATATCTTCTTACATACATAATTAACATGATCATCTAAAGTTAATTTATCATCAATTACAACACCTAAATATTTTATTTCATTTACTGTTTCAATATTATTACTATTTATACTGATGCTTCTAGTAGTAGAACCATTTAAAACCATAGCTTTTGTTTTATTTATATTTAATTTTAACAAATTACTGTCAAACCAGTCTTGTAAATTTTGAAGATCTAAATTAATTTTATCTATACATTCATCGATATTATTACCAGAAATAAACAGTAAAGCATCATCTGCAAACAAAACAATTTTAGAAAAACAAACAGCATTCTCCATATCGTTGATGTATACTAAAAACAGCAAAACTCCAAGCAAAGATCCTTGAGGAACTCCATGAAGAACAGACACAGGGTTTGAAATTACGTCGTTAATTTTCGTTCTTTGAGTTCTATTTTCAAGATATGATTTGAACCAACTTAGTTCTCTATTTCTCACACCATACATTTTCAGCCTTATTTATTATTTTTCACTAATACTCGGTTCAACTTCGGAGTAATTAAACCGACGCCAAGTACTTACTTCGAGTTTACGCCACGTCAAACAAATCCTTATTTATTATGTATTTTCTTAGGCGTTTTAACTACGCGTTCCTTATGTCAAATATACTGGGAAAAAAAGTCACCAATCTGAAACTCTGGTTATTATAAACGTAAACAAACCCCAGCTGATTTCCATTATTATTCATTTTATCATAATCTTTCGCGAATTTTGGCTGCTCAAATCATAAAATGGATACACAAAACAAAAGAAAACGTTCTGAAAACTGGGATAGTTCTCAATAGGTATGTAAATATACGTATATATAATTAGATTACAACAGATACAAATAAATATATTTGTTTTTATTCATAGATACAAGACAACTAATAGAAGAAAAAATTAAAGAAACAAACCTTAAAGAAACAAATAAACATCAACATTGTCGAATTCAACGAGAAAAATGTTGCTTTGAGATTTGCGAAACATCACACAGCCAATATTATTGCGTACGGAAGTGACAATAAATATCATCAACTGCATAGAATGGCCAGTTGCTTGGGAGAATATTTTACTTCGAGCGAAAATCTGCATCCCTCAGTGTCATTGGATTAGAGTGTTTAAAGAATTTAAATCATTTACAAATGAAAAATAATTATCCATTTTGACTTGTAAAGAAAAACTAATGATTTACATTTCTGTTTATAAATGTCAAATCAGATGTCATGTCAAAATGACATGTAGATACTAAAACGGCTTTAAACCTACTATGGACCAGTATTAGCTTATTCCGCCTCTATTCCTGGCGTATTTTCTTAATAAATAAGCTTTTCAGGATTAGAGCCGTTGTAAATTCGAAGTAACTTTACTCCGGCGTTAAAACGAGTTAGTAAATAAGGCTGTTTGAGTTTATCAATTAAAATCAACTGGTCTACAGTTTCGAATGCTCTTCCCAACTAACAATTTTGCTTCCTATTTCTGAAATTAAGAATCATTCGTTGCTATAGTGCTCATATAACCATTCTTGCTGGAAGTCAAATAGCTATAGGAGTAAACTTTGATATAATTCATCGCCTAGACATTCTCTGGAGCACTTTATATCACCTCTATAGGCGTAAAGACTCAATTTTCCTTTAATCATACTATAGAGATACTATAAAACCACAGGACAGTTTATGCTCCTATAGTAATCCCAACAAACTGCTATAAAAGTCTTTATTTATTATTCGTTATCCTTATAGAATCATTATTGGACAGTTTAAGTCAAGATTCTATAATCATGATCAATTTTTCTGTTGGACTCTTATAGTGCAATATAGTTCCTATAGTACTATTATAAAACTGTGCAATAGGCATAGTACACCACGTGCTTTTGCACATATAAGGATGAATTAATTACAACAACAAAATGCGGAAACCCCACACTGAGTAAATCCTTATAAATGCAAAGTAGGATTGGGTCGAGCAAACTTGCCTAAATGTAAAGAATGGCAATTTCAAAAAATTAAAGTTTATGGTCGAAACTGTTTTTTAAAACATTTTTTTACAAAAACATTTTATTACTGGATGGATACAAAATTGAATCTGAAAAAAAGATATCAAATTTTCAAAAAAGTTTTATTTTTTTAAAACCAAGAAAATATTTTAATCTTTTTCTTGGATAGAAGTTTTTTTTAACCTTTTATCAAGCCTCTCTAAACAAATATTATTAAAATCCGGCAAGCCGATAGTGAAAAATTTAAAATTACAAAAAATAGTTGAATGCGGTAGGCAGAGTCAGTAATATCTAATAATTTCAAAATTTTTATTGAATTATAGATCGTTAAAATTAATCGAAAGGAACAAAAATTATCAAAATTCTAGGTGATGTTTCGATAAAAATACAATTTGGAAAACCTATTCTTTACATTTTCAAAAAAAATTTTTGTCTTGTAGATTGTATTATAAAATTTTAAATTTTAAGCTTTCCAAAAATTAAGCATCGTCTTATTTTTACGAATAGATAACTCGCCATATGTCTATATCGCAAGTAACATGGCAATAGTGCAATTTATTTAAAAAAATATTTAAGTTTCATTCAAATTTCATATAAAATTTGAATCATGTTGTTTCTTAAGAAAAGAACTATTTTTTACGAATTATTTTAGTGACAGTGATTTGTATTGTCGATTGATTGACGAAACTTTTTTACTGCAACTGCAGTACACGACACATTTTTAACAGCTAGATTTTCGATGAAGAAGCTGAGAATAATCAATTTATCAATAAATTAATACTGGAACATATGCTAGGTATACCAGAACTCTAGCTATTTTCACAGCTTATGCGAATTACGAAGCGATAAATATCGCTTCCTTCTAATATTTAAGTGTTAAAAGCACCTATAAAGGAAGCCCATGTGACCTTATAGGATTAAATTCATGATAAAAGTGATCCCAATTCAACGCTAGGTTTTACATATTCTAGTTTGGCCGTGCGGTTAGCGAGCAAGAGATTTGGTGCGAGAGGACCCGAGTTCGATTCCCACATTCTGCCTACACATGTAAGTAATTTTTAAATTAATTTTAAAAATAAAAGTAAAAATGAAATCATAAAAAATAATCAACTCTAAGATCTTTACAGAAATCATGCGGAAAAAGCCGAAAAACAACCAAGAAAAGCATCAAAATAAAAATGAAATCAAATAAGCACAGAAATAAATATTTTTTTTTTTATTTTGCACATACTCCTATAAGTATTTTATTCTTGTGACAGTAAATCTTCTTTTCATTTCCACTATCGATGCAATTGCTGCAATAAAGTTTATATTACCTCTATAACATAAGGATAAGTATGTTCTTCGGAGTAACACAATTTACTCCATAAAGGTGGAATAGGAGTAAAAAAAAGTCGCCCTTTTAACTCTTTGGAGTTTTATACAACCCTTAAATGTGTGCAAGAAATAGTAATAAGAAGCTTCTCTAGATGAATATAGAAGTAAAATTGTTAGTTGGGTTTTCAAGTCTAAAAACACTGCCACAACCACTTTTTTGTCATGAATGTCAATTTTCCACTTCGTTATGACAAGATTGAGTAGGGATTCACAATTATGATTTTTTCGGAAACCCGATTGATAGCATGAAATAAGATTATAGGATTCTAAATAATTTTGCAGCTGATTATATACAATCTTTTCAATGATGTTGTTCAATGATAGCTATAACTAGGGCCTAAAACAAAACAAAATTTGGATAGACACAAATAATTTGCTTAGGTTTGTGTGCGACAACCCGTTTTGGCCGGATCGCAGAAAGACCGTCAAAGCGCCCATTTGCTTAAGGTGTGTACGCTGTATCATGACACCAACGTATGTGTCATCTTAAGTAGGCTACACACTATCATTTCTTAAATGACATTCCAAAACTGTCATTTCTGAACATTTCATTTGATGCTACACACTGTCATTTCAATTGAGTCATTTTTTCAATCATTTTTGAAATTTTATTCATTCATCGTACTATAAACTTTCTTCGAAAAAAAGTGACAACACACAAACGCATGCAAATATTTATTTCAGGCAAAAAAACGACAGCGAGCACGACAAAGAGCAGACAAAAATGACGCACACTGATATATTTCCCACACACTGTCATTTCATTTCATCATTTCAGTCATACCCACGAAAAATTTTGATCTTCATCATTTCCATCATCATTTATTCATCATTTATCATTTACATCTACACACTATCATTTTTTCCATCATTCCAGCAGAAATGATGTAAAAAAATGACAGTGTGTAGCCTACAATGATGTTGGCCTAAAACAAAACAAAATTTGGATAGACACGGGGTGTGCGACAACCCGTTTTGGCCGGATCGCAGAAAGACCGTCAAAGCGCCCATTTGCTTAAGGTGTGTACGCTGTATCTTGACACCAACGTATGTGTCATCTTATATTATTGCACATTGCATTTACCACTCACACTTACTCATATAATTCATTCCGACCGTGTCGTGCGTGTGTCACGTTTTTTCGTATCGCACAATAAGTACGAGTACGATTACGAGACTATCAGCGCGAGTTTCGTGAATTTTAGAAAAGCAAAAACCAAATTTTTCATTCAAAACAACGTACAAATTCAAAAAAGAATAAAATTGATATCGGTGAACAGAGCATTTCCGAAATAGGTTTTTTCCCCACTTGCTTTTCTTACTTTTTTGTTTAAAACACTTTTTGATTTTGACATCTCACTGTGGACTTTCTCTATACTATTTTAGTGCCTTTATGTTTGTATGGCGTTTGTGTGTTGCGTAAGTGGTTGATTAATTTATGTACTTATTGGTTCGTTTTTTTGTTTTCTTTAATTTGATGGAGTGCTTATACAGTGTGTGTTAGTTCATTCCAAGTTTGTGTGGTTGTTATATTTCCAAAAACCAACCAAAACGCCCGTTAGAAAACAATTTGTTTTCGAAACTCCATTTCCATAATTTGCCAGTTTTTTTTTTTTTGTAATGAACTACTGTAACATTAAGTGATATAAATTAATCTATTAGATTGCTTTTTGATAGTAAAACGAAAAGAAATACTCTCCATCTCTTCAATATTTAATCAGAGAACACGCAATAGCGAAATAGAAAGATACAAACGAGCTGTTAAGTGCAATAATTGACATCAGAAAATAAATGAAAAAAAGTTTAACTCTAATCTGTGGTTCAATTTTCCGTTTTCATTTTGTAAAACTGGATACCAAGAAGAGAAGAAAATAAAATGAACAAAGTTTTTGCTGAACATTTAATTGAAAAGGTGAGAGTTTTCTTAAAACCAATCAACTATTTGCAATTTCAATTCTTGATTTATAAAATAATTTGTAAAAAAATGAAACTATTGAATTCTTTGTTCAATTTTTTCCATTTTTTTTTTATTTTAGGTTTATTTTGTTCTCTGTCCAAAGGTGAACAATTTTTTTCTGGTTGCTCACTCTATTTTTGGCTGTCTCAATGTTCTTGTGTCTTGTTCTTTCTAATGAGAAATGTTCCTTAATATCGATGATGGTTATTCTTTCTAGCGCTTACTTGTTGACATGTGTGAGAGGTACCTTAATTAATTAACTAATTTGGGTTTGTTTAATACCCTCAATCACTTATAAGGTATATCAATACCTTCACGATGCAAATTTTTTTCAACTTATTTAGAATATACATTGGTGCGGAAATATCACCATCATAGATATAATGAACTTTTGAAAATATGGATTTTAAGCAAGTTTTCGATGAACTTGCTGTGCTATACACACCCACATACCCCAAATCATTTGACATTTCTTTTCATTCAAATGCATTTCAGAGTATTGTTTATTTTTGAGGTCATGAGTCGATGAGACAACACACAACAATGTTAATTTGCTTCTCCCCTTGATTTATGTGAATAAATGTCGTGAACAACTCATACTCAGCCATCATTTCCTCTTCTACTTGTGAGTTACGCCTTATTTTAGACTAAAATTATTTAATTTCTATCAGCTTAAGTAAGCCGTTGATTAGGAGTGTTCGTGATTCGGAGGAGACTGATAAGTGTTTCGTCGTCGTGTTGCATGTTTTGGCATTCCTATTCGGTATTGCTTGTGATCCTACTAGGAACCTTTCACTCCTATCACAGAATACCTGATAATAAAATGTAATTCCGAAAAATCTATCACAGCAGCGAAAAGGCATTTTGTTTTTAAATTCTGTAAATAAAAAAAAGGTCCCAAAGTATTTGTCATAATGTCACATTTGACTTGAGAAAAAAGCGTAAAGTTATTTGAAGTCACTTATTGTTATTGCATTATGTCTTAGGTTGGCTGGACAATTTCAGGAAAAAAGGGCTCAACTTTCCTTTAAGGTAGCACGAATTTTCACACGCGGATGGTTTTATTCGGTACATAGATCAGGGGCCGAATTACCGCTTCAGTGACGAGTGAGTGAGTCCCATCAGTGATCGAATGAAAATGTCAAATTGGAGTAATTTATTGCTCGATAACGTAAGCGGTAATGCCAAACTCACATAACTCAGTCACGTATTACTCGATAACTGATGCGGTAATTTGGCCCCAGTACTTTTTAATAACAAATATCACAATTTTAAAGTGAGGAAATATTTATTACCAGAGTTATTTTTGGGATAATATTGGGAATTTGTACGTTTTTTTGCTTATTTTGTAAGGGAATTATGTATTTGTTGATTAAAAGAAAGTTTCTGAACCCACAGTATTTTAGGTTAAATAACTGTTGACATTGGCGCCTTCCTGGCGACTTTACATACCCTAAACGGATCAACGAAGTTGCGTGGGGGCTTGTGGCCCCCGAAAAGGGAGTTAAAATCTTGAGAACCTGCGAAGCGGGCCACCCACAGTACTGTTAAGCAAAAAAACTGTTCACATAGGCGCCTGCCTGGCGACTTTACATACCTTAACCGCAGACGAAAACGGAGTTAAAATTTTGAGAATCCGCGAAGCAGGCCACCCACAGTACTGTTAAGCTAAAAAAAACTGTTGACATAAGCGCCTGCCTGGCGACTTTACATACCCTAAGCGGAGCAACGAAATTGCGTAAGCGGGTGTGGCCCACGAATAGGGAGTTAAAATCTTGTGAACCCGCGAAGCGGGCCACCCGCAGTACTGCTAAGCTGAAAAACTGTTTACATAGGCGCCTGCCTGGCGACTTTACATACAATAAACGGAGCAAGGAAGTTGCGTGAGCTGGTGTGGCCCCGAAAAGGGAGTTAAAATCTTGAGAACCCGCAAATCGGGCCACCCACAGTACTGTTAAGCTAAAAAACTGTTTATATAGACGCCCGCCTGGTGACTATACACACCCTAACCGGAGCAACTAAAAGAGAGTTAAAATTTTGAGAACCCACGAAGCGGGCCACCCACAGTACTGTTAAGCTAAAAAACTGTTAACATAGGCGCCTGCCTGGCGACTTTACATACCCTAAGCGGAGCAAGGAAGTTGCGTGAGCGGGTGTGGCCCCGAAAAGGGAGTTAAAATCTTGAGAACCCGCAAATCGGGCCACCCACAGTACTGTTAAGCTAAAAAACTGTTTATATAGACGCCCGCCTGGTGACTTTACATACCCTAAGCGGAGCAAGGAAGTTGCGTTAGCGGGTGTGACCCCCGAAAAGGGAGTTAAAATCTTGAGAACCAGCGAATCGGGCCACCCACAGTACTGTTAAGCTAAAAAACTGTTGACATAGGCACCTGCCTGGCGACTTTACATACCCTAAACGGAGCAATGAAGTTGCGAGGGCGGGTGTGGTCCCCGAAAAGGGAGTTAAAATTTTGAGAACCCGCGGAGCCGGCCACCCACAGTACTGTTAAGCTAAAAAACTGTTGACATAGGCACCTGCCTGGCGACTTTACATACCCTAAACGGAGCAAGGAATTTGCGTGGGCGGGTGTGGCCCCCGAATAGGGAGTTGAAATTTTGAGAACTGTTGACATTGGGGCCGCCTGGTGACATTACATACCCTAATAGGTATTAAATATCGAAATCTGGTCACTTTCAGTACTGCTAGTCAAGAAAACACTAAAAAAATAAAAAGTGAGGTTAAAACTGAAAAATAAATCTTTTTTTTTATGATTAAACGGTGTTTCCTCACTTTAATATTTTAAATCTGTTCTATTGAGACTACTAGCTAACTGCACAAAAAAAATCAATAATATACGCGTGCTCCCTTAAAGGAAAGTCGCCCCGAAAATTGTCGGAAATGCACACACTACTTTTGAATACGCCGAAACCTTTTGAAAAATGTGGTCGCAGTCACTTCCAGCGACCATCCATGTGCGGAGAACTAGTTGAAATAAAGCTCCATTTGGGGCTGATTTATTTGACTTTATTAAGTGCTTCTCTCAACTCCCGTTCCGAATCGCTGGAAAAAAACTACGCGCTGTTCGAAACTGAGACCAGTGCCATGACTTCATAGGATTAAAGGACTTGATAATACTCATGAAGGTTTTCGAATAACCTTACCCTTTTTAAATAAACGAATACTTAACGGACTTACCGCGATTATTTATAATAAACGCTGTCGAAACGTCGGGCAAAATATCAAATATAAATTTGATTAAAATTAAAATTAATTATCGCGGTAAGTCCGTAAAGTATCCGTTTTTTTTTAAATGTGTCAGTACTGAGGTAAAAAAGTCTTATATCTACAACCTTACCTTGTTTTTCAATTTTTACATTTATACATTTCTTCATACCTAGTTGAACTTATTTTATACGAAGATTTTTTTTATAATACAAACCTAATATACATAGATATATAGGTACTACCGAAATAAATCAGTCAAGTGATGAAATAAACTAAACTAAAAAAAAAAAAAAAATTGGCATTTCATTCCAGCGATATTTCTCGGTCTTATCAGTTGACAAGTGACGGCCATATCAATGCGCTTTTTTTTGTTAAAATGAGATTCATCCTAAATCGGCATTTCGAATTTTTTTCTTCATCATTAAAGCTGAATGTTTTTTTTATAATATAAACTATGTATGCATATAAATATAGTAGCGACAAAATAATTAGAACATGCACTTCTTAAATTAGGAACTGGGCTAAGCAGCGATTTTTGGGTGGATAGCCATTGCTTCGTAGACTTTGCTATATGGTTGGGATCATTCTCCTGTTAAACTTTATGCTTCAAGGCCATTTTCGCCTCAGAATACGGTCGAATTGTATCCCGTAGGATTTCCTTGTATTATAAATGGTCCATAATACCCTCTGTCTGTTCAAGTAGCCCCATACCATGCTAAGAAAAACATCCCTAAACAAGAATTCTACCCCACCATGCTTAACAGACTTTACCGTGTATATTCTGGTCATATTCCTGATGGTTTCCGCCTCGCACATAGTTTTTTACCATCTACCCAAATCGATTAAATTTACACTCATAGCTCCATAATATATTTCTCCACCAATTTTGAACTTTTGAAATATGCTCCCTTGCAAACTGCAGCCAACGTGCCAGATTGCGGTGTTTTTTCTGGCAAATTGTCCAAACAACGGTTTTCAACACAGTTTTTAAACGTACTTACAGACACATTAACACCAAGATCTTGGTTCATTTGCATGTTTAATTTTTGGGCCTTTGCTCGGGCAGGCGATGGCAACATCCGTTCGAGGGGTGTTTTTTCTGGTCCTTCTATTACGAACTTTGTTTTGAGAACATCTTTCTTCTTGTAAAGGGTGAAGAGCATTCATATCATTCTTATTCTTACTTGAAAATTCTAATTTTCGCTTTATTTCAGATTTCGTGTGACCTTCTTTCTTAAAATCAAGGTCTCTGCTGATTGTTTTCCACTTCTCAAACTTCATTTCAGTAATTTAACTAAAAACTTTATCAACACTCATAACTTTTTCATTTAGCTTGTAAATGTTAAGAATATGTGTTCAAAATGTATTATATTTGCCAACTATACACATTGGAACACATTGTTTGTCATTTAAATTGTTCTGACCTGATTGCAACTTGCTTACCATTTGACTTTTTATAAAATAATTTCTAGAGAAGTGGTATCCCCTTATTTTATATTCAAAATCCAGTTACTTTACAGTCAAAATAATCTACAACAAAAATGGTTGTACAGTACCGACTTTAAAATACACTTATGATTTAAGACCTGGAAAGAATTTTTAACAGAAACATGCTATTTATTTTTCGCCACTGTATGTATATACAGTGGACGTTCGTTAACTTGAACACGGACGAAACCAGGTGTGTTCAAGCTATAGGATTGTGCAAGTTAGTGGATCAAGTAAAAAAATTGTTGTTTTTATTTAATAATGATTAATTTTTATGATTTTAAAACATAAATAATGATATTATTAAAAATAATTTTAATTGAAACGTTTTTCGATTCCTAAATACGCACGTGTTCAAATGAAATTCAGAAATTCACCGATTATGAAGAATAAAACCTTATACGCAAATGCTAAGGAAATTTCCTGGGATTCCCCTTTACAAAAACTGTTTGCATTCTGTACCAACATCCCAGGTACCTTGCATAAATTTAAAAATTTAAGAAATTCATTATTAAACTTTGTTCAAGTTACAGAGTTCGTATAAATTTTGCTTGTTCAACTTATAGAGTACTTCGGGAA
Organism: Chrysotoxum bicinctum; assembly: GCA_911387755.1. Lineage (NCBI taxonomy): Eukaryota > Metazoa > Arthropoda > Insecta > Diptera > Syrphidae > Chrysotoxum > Chrysotoxum bicinctum. Next base: position 10,373,808 of record OU426991.1, on the reverse strand, counting down.
AAATTCAAGGTATTGAGTCTTAAAAATAGTCCGTTCAAGGTGTAGAATGTCGACCTACGTTGAGTAGACAAGATTTGATTAGAATTTCATATTATTTTTTTTAAATAACTCCCTAAATTAGAACAGTCGTGTAGACCTTCCAGAAGTATGACTCACTGTTCGAACACCTTTTCAGTCTAAATATGCCTGATTTCTCTATGACAGACCATGTACAAAGTATTTTTGCATTTGACTAAAAAAGTCGTAAAACTACAAGATGAACTCATTGTCATCATCATGACGCCGATTCCCCTACGAGCATATTTTTAGATTTGTAGTTGCGATAGATTCCCTTGTTAAATTGTCTCACATGAGACAATGAGCATATTTTTAGATTTGTAGTTGCAATAGATTCCCTCGTTAAATTATCTCATATGAGTGCTCTTAAAATGAAGAAGGGTGAAGGCGGAAGACTGACTTACAAAAAATTGAGCGAATTGAAATTGTGTTTTTCAATTAATATACAGCAGGTTGAGATAAATAAGATTTCCAATGTAAATGTTACATATATGTATATATGTAAAGGGTGGGCCAAATACAAGGTTCTTTTTAAAAATGCAATAAAATGAACAAAATTAAATTTGTTCCATGTATTATGGCTTCATTAGTTAGAGCAAACATTGCCATTTATTATGGAACACAACGTCGTTCAAGCGTATGGTCGTGTGCCTTCCATTGCTGAGTCCATTTGACCTTGTAAGCGAATAATTCGAAATCTTTGTGTAGAATTCTCCTTAAGCTAGTGCTGAAATGTTGAACTGTTGAGATCGATGGCGAGTTGATGTTCGTGAATTGAGTCGTGTGTGTTACCGTACGAAGACGGGGACCATGAGTGTTGTCTACTAGCATACTAGTCTCACGAAATCACAAACTTGCGTAATACATGTTAAAACTTAATCCAGATCCGGATCCAGATAGATTTGTGAATAATAAAACGCACCTAATAAAAAAAGGCTATCCATCAAATTTGTGCCGTTTCAGTAGATAGTAAACAATGCTAAATGCTATAACATAGCGGCTCTACACTAAATAATCGAAATGTTACAACTACAAAAACTTTGAGTTTAGGTCGTACATGTACAAGAATAAAAAAACGCGTGGACATGGAAATATATACATACCAATTACAGATGCATCCTTCCGCTCACCCACACTTGATACTCCCTATCAAAACATCACCGATGAAATCTGCAAAAAAGACTAGATCCTGCTGCCTTTATAGTTAAGCTGATTCGTCATCATATCACGGGTTCTTTTTCTGGGGTGGTTGGTAGCCTACGTTGGTTTTAGTTACCGATAATTGTATTACGCTAAGACCACTGATTGTTGGCGTCTGTAATTGGTGAATGCATAGTTTTGAGGTGCTCTCTGTAGACTGTGGTGACTTCAAGTTAGGGCGTTCAACGTCGAATTTCTTCTTCTGGACGGTTTGCAATTTCTTTTTGTTCGTCAGCAGAGCTCAGAATTTCGCCGCTGACAAATGCTCTTTCGAGTCAGAGAACTGAAACATGTACAAAATTGCGTTTGAAATATGAGAGTCGAGATTTGGGCTTAAATGCGACTTGATTTGGTGTAAACTGTACCAAAGGAGGCGCTTTGATATGATCTTTTCCACAATCTTTGAGATGCAGTGAGTAGTAAGATTGGTCTGTACCGTTCAACTTTATTTATCTCTTTTTTAGGTTAGAGGTACAAGCGGTTATAGTTTTGGCGTTTGGTGTGTAAAGAAATACGTTGGCAAACCATCGTTCAATATGATAAGGTTAGAACTCGATATAAAATTTTCTGTAGAGGACCTTTTTTATTTAAGCTAGGTGAGCCCCAAAGAGCACTCGAAGCGTTAACATTTAGTATATTTTCCAAATTGTAGCTCGAGATATTCTGATCTTGTGAATGTACATAATGTGATTATAAAATCTTGCATATTCCTTGGTTTTTTTTGAGTGAGAAAAAAATCAAGACTAAAGTTTTGTTGATGTTTTTTGAACAGACTGCTTTTGTATACTGGTATACGCGCTGTGTTCAAACATTTAAAGGGTAATCATAATCCCTTGAGCGCGTGTAGATTATAAAAAAAAAAAAAAAGTAAGTTATTCGTGGAAGTTATATTAAAATGTATATCCATAAAATCATTTATAATATGATTCATCGGAGGGGAATGTAAGAAAAACAACCTTAAAACTATTGTGCTTAGAACTGAGTAAGGCCGCTCATACTACAGCTCTGCCCCAAGATTCTATTCCATCTAAAACCTCTCGATATTTTTGGAAACAAACGGATGCAAGCACAGCCATTCGTGTTCAGAATTATTCACATGAGAACGACCAACGGCCGACGAATAAAAGAACAAACGCTATTTAAAAAAAAATTGTAAGCCTAAATTCTTTAGAAAAACTAGACATTGGTTGTCACGAATTGATCATCAGTTAGGCTTAAAAATGTTTTAAATCCCATTTGTTGTTCTTTTATTCGTCGGTCGTTTTCTCATTGTTGACCAGCACATTTATCCACCAACAGACCTGTCCTGAAAAGGAGCATATTAAATTTGAACTTAGTTCCCTAACCTTTGAATACTTCTTCGATAATAGCATCCTCCAGTAATCACAATCTGTCGGTACTTGGAGCGGCCTGAGGGTATTCCTGACCTGCAATGCGAACGCTCTTCGCTGCATTTGCATAAGGGTACCTTATTAACGCCAGCTTTTGCAACTTCTTTGGGGAAGAGTTATATTGTGGCTTTTCCTCTTACCCTGTTTTCGGCTTATAGCGAGCCCTTTCCTTTCGTCCACGTTCTTTCTGGAATTCCGTTGGGGCCAATTGCTTGGCAAGGAACCCAAGTTATAGTTATCTACCTTGCATTAAGAACTAATCACAACTTTTCGATGCTTCTTTGTTTATTTGTTATAATCTGTAAAATGCTTTAAGAATTCCCTTACCCACACCATATTGTTTATTTGTATGCAATACAGAACGCAACAGGGCTTCACGTAAATTTCGTAATTTTTTTTTTTTAATCTCCAATTTTTTTATTATTCAAATGAGCGGAATAAAAAAATTCCGTCAAAATTGTTTTCGACTTTCTTAAGATTTATTATTTTAAATGTACATATACATATATCAATTATTAATTTTAAAGATTCTAAACGTTAAAATGTCAATAACTATCTTTGTTTTAATTGCAGACAAACATATAAAGTTTCAGCAAGCTAACACTGAAAAAACACCACCGGCCATCATTTGGATATATATCGTGTCGTAACAAACTACAAGGATTTACAAAGTTATATTTTTTTTCTGTTTTGAACACAAATTTTTTTCCCTAAAAAAATAAATTTATAACAGGGGACACAGGGTACGACTAGAGGAGAAAATATCATAAATCAAATACTAATTGTTTCCAATAATTTTTGTGTGAATTTACTATAAAACCATAGGTTTTTTTTATTTTGTTGTCTGCGAAAACATACAATTCAAAAAGTTACAAATTTGAAATTACTATTATTTAGATATATATATACAATATATAGACAGAAAGAAGATAGTTTTGTTTTTAAAATTTCTTATTAATTTTTTTTTTGTGTAAATTTACATTAAACAAAATATATTTACATATATATACATACGTTAACACAATTTATACTTCAAGATTATACAAGAATATAAAATAATTTTCTATTTATTAATTAGTATATACAAAACACAAATTAAAAATAACTAACTTAACACAAAAAAAAAAACTAAAAAAAACTTCAGACACTAAAGTAATACAACTTCAACAAACATCAAACGAGATGCGTGAATATAAAATTGTTGTTCTTGGCAGTGGGGGTGTTGGAAAATCGGCGTTGACTGTGCAATTTGTTCAAGTGAGTATTTGTATTTTATTTGCTTTTATATATTTTTGTATTTCCAACAAATTTAAAAATTTAAAGAAAAAATTAATTTTCAAAAATATATCTAAGAAAATAGGTTTAAAAACTGTTTACATTCATATTTCTATTCGAAAAAGATAGTTCCTGAGAGGTTTAAATTTTTTCGTAGCGAGAACGATAAAATGAGAAAGAGAAAATTTATTAAAAAAAACAGCTGTCGTGGATGGTGCATGGTGCAATAGCAACCATAATTCACATTTCGAGACTTGTGTTGCTTATATCACAAATGACAATATGTATTATGTAAAAGAATTATCTACAATCAAATAAATATTATGTATGTAGGCGCCATTTAATACAACTAAGTAACTTGAGATTTTGATCAAAGTAAAAGAGTAAAATATGAGTTCTTCAATTTTGTCTGTAAGCATACAACCTAAAAGGATGACTCGATCTTGGAAATTTGTAGGAATCGTTACATTTTCCCGAAAATCAGTTGCCTGTGTAACGTTTGCCCGTCGATTTTACTATACTTTTATGTCATCAATCCCGCAACACGATATCCCGGTCCATGTATGTCCCGTAGATTTCTTCAAGGGATTTGCAGTTCTAAATAATACTTTTAAAAAACTACTTTTTCGAGTTTTGTTAAAAAAAAAATAGCCGACAACAAATATATAAGCAGTAGTGTTTTCATAAAAATCTTTAGTGAGTCAATTATATTTTCCAAATATCATGGAAACCCGAGTCTGATCAGTTTGCAAATTATCCGAAAATTGTCTATAAGACATCGCTGTGTAGTCCTGTATTGTCGAAAATTTTGCTCGGAATCCGTATTGAAAGTTTGATATTGAATTCTTTTCTCAATAGAAATATTTTACTTTATATTAATAAATTGAAAATTTTTTTGAAAATTTATTATTTGGTTTACGGTCAGACTTTCAAAGCCTTTGCCAGTAGTGTTATAACACCATAGTTATATTTTTGTTTATTTATTTTTGTGAATTAGTTGTGACTTGTATTACGTCTTTCAGAGTTGATTCCAGAACCTATCTTATGTAGCAAAGCAGTGATAGTTGCCTGTATCCCTCCGTGTTTTGTTTGCTGCTCTTCTCTAGCATTGGGACAATTTTTGCCGTTTTCCATGCTTCGGGAAAGTAGCCGTTGCTCAAGAAGTTCTTGAGATGATTTAGAGCAAAATGGAAATATTGGGTCGATTTTTCAAAATCAAGTTTGTGGCTCCTTTAGGTTCTGTTGACTTTTTTGAGTTTTCTATATTGATAGCAGTACCCACTTCTACAGGATTGCTGAACACACTCGGATGGTATGATGGTATCTTTATTGAAAGTGGTATTTGTTATGAGTTCTTTTTGCTTTATACTTGCAAAGGTGAATTGGCGGGCGATCAGAAAAATTACTTCGCCCTTCTTTGCTGTACTCGTAGTAGATTTTGCATTCTGCCCATAGTAAATGGTTGTTAATGGTTTTCGGGATAGTTTTCCTTCTTCTAAGGATGGTTTTTTTTTTTTTTTTTTTTTTTTTTTTGAAGCAATCTGGACCAAGTTTGATGTCCTCTGGTCTTTTCTGTTTGAGGGAAATGAGAAATGTCTAACTGCCCGATGCACTTAAGTTGAGAGTAGGTTCCTCTATATTCTACTTTCTCGATATAGAACGTCAGATGAAGCTTCTTTCTTTCCCAACTGAAAGAATTATTAAGTTTATTGTTGATAAGATGTGTTTAAGAAGGAAGTGAATGGGATTACGGAAGTAGATTAGATGATAGATGACACTTGTTGACATTGCATTCAATGATATTTTTTCAGTACCAGTGGTGTAAATCATTTTGAAGTAGTTTAAGGCCATCAGGAGAGGATATTAAGTATGTTTTTCGTTCGACCTATCATAAAACAACAAAGCTTTGTGTTGAAAGTACTCAAACTGTGTCATTAGTAAAAATATTTGTTGCATGATTTATGATAGATGTGCAAATTGTTGTTTCTTATTTTTCAGGGTATTTTTGTGGAAAAATATGATCCCACCATCGAGGACAGTTACAGAAAACAAGTGGAAGTGGATGGTCAGCAGTGTATGTTGGAAATTTTGGACACTGCAGGAACTGTAAGTATAAAATTTAGTAGACATTATAGCTTTTAATTTCTTTTTGAGGCCATGAGAAGCAGATACATTTTTAAAGGCGAAAAATATTTGTTATTAAAAAAAAAAATTCTGCGCATTTTGAAATAATTATACATTAAAGAAAAGATTATTGTTTTAATACACAAACTAGTTTTTAACTTTTTAAAAATAAGTGAACAATATGGTTCTCATGACCTCATATAACCCCATCCGTCATGTTTTTTTTTTTAACTTCATTAAATTTTAGTTTCAATTTGTCGATATTTTTTTGTTGTAATAACCATGCCTATTTTGCTATCCGCGTGAATCGAAAATTTGATTTGGCCAATCGATTCCCTTTCAAAAAATTCTTCAATAAATATATAACTCTGTTAAACGGGAACGGAAATATTTTTTAATTTTTTTGAGAACGACTTTAATAAGCCTGTTATTCACAATCGCTATAGAAGAACCTTCATTCATATGACCGTATGTGGCGATTTGCTTCTAGGGTTGATATTAAGTGGCTGGTAGCACTCTGGAAAAGTAGCTTGTTTTTCTTAACAGGTTAGAACTGCTTCTTCTTTTTCATAACCTTTAAGTTGTTGGTGTGCGTTTGAAATTGGGTCACACTTGTAGACTTGTAGACTCTGCTGGCATAAACATCCACATCCCAAGATCTTTGCTGACGGCGGCATTTTCGTAGAACTTGCCCCACTTTCAAGCATGTGAGACATAATCTACAACGTAAAATGAGTCCACCTTACGCTCACACTATTTTCTAAAAGTTATTTGCATTCAACAATTATTCTGAAACGACTTTGACAGATTGGCCATTCCAACGCATCAAGATGATGTATGATCGACTCTCGGCTGCGTAAAGAACCAAACAATGTTTTGGTTATGTAGCTGCATTGCTAGTGCCTTTTACCACTGAAATCAAATTTATAATTTCACTTAACTGCACTCCATATTCAACCCACCCAATCTTTTGGTTCATGGAAAGTTTAGATATGAGCTCCATCCACAGAGTGGAGTTGCCTGCTGATGTTGGCTATTAATGAATCGGATCTATTTGCTTAAATAGTTGAAGCTGGTTGTCTATCAACTTTTCAGGCTGACTAAAACTAGTAAGAAAGTAACTCCATAGATCCAAAAATTAGTTTTTGATCTGACGGATAGATGGCTCGTTATTTTTATAAATGGTGTCACAATGTATAGAAAAAAGAAAATGAATTCTCAAAATTAAACATAAATAGTTGTTTTGAATTTGATTTGAATTTTTGTGTATGTCGTTAGGTAATATGCCAATTATGAAATATCACATGTTCATAATCAATTTTAAACTAAGCGAACGTAGTGAATAGTGGACGTGGTCACTTAACCATTCTTCTATACCATTATGTATCGTCGCTGTAGATTGAATACCTCGTAACCCAGAAAAAACCGATTTTTAGGTAATGATGCAATTATATTGTGAAAAAAATTCCGGATCTAATGAAAAATATCCTGTGAACCTAAAAACTATAATTGCAGAGCCACGCGCATAATTAACAACACGTCTCTCATTGCCTCTCATTGATTTGATAATAAGTTTTTTGTCTCTCCTGAAAAATCGACTTTTCTGGGTTACGAGGTATTCGATCTACAGCGACGATATATATATAGCTTTGACTATTTTTTTTTAATAAACTTATGTGTTAACCATAGTAAGAACAAATTTCAGCTTTGGAGTTAACACCAATATGATTTTAGATGTTATATAAGGCAAGTTTTGCATTCGTAAAAACCACGAAAGCAAGGGTCTTGCGCCTGTATTTTTAGTCCTGTGCCTCAATCTACAACCTAAACCGCGGAAGCGATTTTCTTCAAACTTAGTACTAAGGGTCTTGAAGAATTTAAGTTTATTTAAGTGAACTTTGATTGTAACCTTTTTATTTAAAATAGCTGTTTGTGAAAAATTTAATTTAATTTAATGTCTCCACCTCCGTACAGTAGTTTATATTGTATGTTGTCTGTCAGGCAATTAGTTCTTTGAAAGGGATTAATGAATTTGTTGGAATTTTGTATACTAAATATAAAATGACCTTTCCGCTTGTACAACATAAACATTGCTCCTCAATGCTTTGCAATATTGACAAATAGTTGTCATTTTTTCGCGGCTTATTCAAACGCCAAGCGATCATTTCGAATTTTCCGTTTATTTTGTGCCTGATTCTAGTTGACAGTTGAAGTTGTTGTTCGAGTCGTTGTTCCGGAGCTTGAGAAATTTGTATTCGATTTGCATCCAAAGGAAGTCTACAAACTTCGTCAGTATCATTGACGGCACTTACGTCGACTGATATTCCGATGCCTCACTGGTGGCATTTTTCCGAAGAAATAAATCACGAACTGAAATCAATTGAATTTTTGCAACACATCAAATTAAACCCATAACACACAAGCGCTTTCAATTAAATTTTTAGCAAAATATCAATAGTCGGAAATTGTTGTTGTTGATTAAAATGTATCGTCTGAAAAGGGGTAGAAATTGTGTGCCACGTGGCAGTCTTAAACTTCTTTTAAAGATCTTCTAAAAGTTTGAATGTTTTATCTACTGACAGGTGTCAGACTCATAACAGAAAATGCACGAACGAAAATTATATCTCTTTATCCCATTATGTCCATATTTTTAGAAGATATAGATTTTATTTTCTCTTTAATTATGTGTTCTCATACTTAACGGATTGATTAAACTTCTCATTTTCTCCATTCAATCAAAAATAAAATCAATATTAATATTTTTTATTCATTATTTGATAAATTACCGTTAAATAAGAGTCTTAAGCTGGTTTCAAAATGTGTACGCTTCTTAATTCATTTTGTATACCGTTTGTTTACTTTCAGTTCCAAAAATCATTATAATCCTAAAAAAAGAAAATAAACAAAAAATATCAAGATTATATGATATCAGCCCATTTCTTTTGATTTGTTCTTTTGTGCATTTTATCGGCTGATTTATCTTTTATGTAGTACGCATTTTAAAATTTTGATATACAAACACATTTTTTTGTTGAAAAATTGCTCTGGAGGAAAATGGATTTTTCGATTTTTGTTTGTCTTGATCTAATAAATGTACTAGCATTTTTCTAATCACTTTATTTTCAACAAAAAATAAAAGCAAAATATCAAATTTAAATACACGCCGGCAGGCGGCGCAGTGGATACAATTACATATAAACCTGAACATTCAAAATATGTAACGACCGACCTAAGTTACTAGATAATTTATTCCACTCCACCGACCTACATGAGTATAAATATATTTAAAAAAAATCAATTCACTTCATTCATTAGTAATATCAAAATACGACTCTTTGACATTTACAAACGTCAAAAAAGGTCTGTTTGCTCAGTTTCTTGCATGAACTGTCATTTTGAAGGTGTATTCAGAAGCAATTTATTAAAAAAAAATAGCCTTAGCACGATACTAGTTAGAAAATGTTTAAAATTAAGAAAGAGTTAGTAATCTACTAAAAAGTTAGCAAATTTTTAAGTAGTATTATACTAATACCTTAATGCTACGAGTAAGCTGTTTAAAATTTTACAATGATTTTACAGCTCTTCCTCCAGGTTTGTTTCTTTGAGAAACTTAATTACATAAGTGAAGTATTTTCGGGCCTCCTCTTCTATTTTAATTACCTACTATTACACAATAGGGCTCACGCCCCGTTAAGGGTGTCCTTGCTTCTATTTTAGCCAAAGAGCCTAACTCTTTACTTCCCATGGAATCTACGTTTCCCGGTACTCAATGAGGTGTGACACTATTATTCTTGGCGAGGTCGTTTAGCCGACATAATCGGCTCTAGCGAGGTAGCCATTCGGAGCGGAAAATTTTTCAAATTGCTTTCGAGGTATGCGTTGGCGTAATTTGTTCCGCGAAGAATTTGTGTCGGACGAAATCGGAAAAACAATCGCATTAAGCTGTTAGAAATTTCACAAATAAAGCATTTGATCGGACTTCAACGCAGTTCGCAGGGTGCGTTAAAAAAATGTCGGATACCTCGCTAGGGCCGAATGACAATGGCTTAGTTGCGGTAGTTTCTTTCGAGATCTCGTTCGGCACATTTCCGTATGACATACACTTTCACCTTGATAAATGCTTGTGGGCTACCCATTCGACAGTTTGGTTCTAGGCCCAAAAATTCCTGCACCTGTCCCTTGAGACGTTCTTGATCCATAAGCATACTATTTGATAGCATTTGCTACTTAACTCCGTTCTGATGTTTTACTCGAAGTTATACTTTTTAACTATACCATCTTAGGGATGTTAAGTAAAGTCGATACTAAAAAACCTGGAAATGGAATCTCTTCCTATACGTCCTACTATACTCTGTTCAACAAAAATTGTCAGTACAGGGAAGATAGGACGTTTGCCTCTCACTCTGGTTTCATTGGTTTGCATAAGTGTGTCGCCTTTTAAAGCTCTCACAGGGTTTCCCTAGTTTGCATTATAAATCGCCAACACTCAACATACTCAACTTCATAAAACTTGTTCTCAAAAGCTTCAAATCCCAAAAGCTCCTTAATAAAATACACTGAATAAGCTCCTTGTAATTTAGAATGATAATGATAACTTTGTTCTGATGTATAAACTCGTAACAAGCGCACGATCGTATTGACTTGACACTTTGACAGTTTCCCTTCAGCAGTGGGATTCAACGGTCGCGTTGGTGTGTACAACTTTTTGCGAAGAATTACAACAACAATTCTTTAAGGAAAGTCAGTGGCTTCCTGTTTTTTAAGTGGCATTTTTTCTAACGTGGTGTAGTGATAAGTGCATCAGGCTTGTACTGACAATTTTTGTTGAACAGAGTATAGTCGAATCTTAGGATGTCTCCCTTAGCTGCATTTCCTATTACTACATGTAGTGGGATAAGGTGAAGGATAACCCTCATTGCTGCGAGTTTTCATTGCTCCAGTAATGCATACGCACGCATGTCTTTGAAAATGTTCTAGTGATTTCGAGTTGTTAGCTCGGTTCTTTTGTGCCACCTATGTACATATAGGTAATTTTCTGACTTACCATATTCATAATCATGGTTTGTACCAGCTAATCTAATAGGTTTCTCTTCTCGAATAGTACTACATAGTAAGGTTCTTAATGCTACCGGTACTATATTTCTTCCAGATTTTTTAGTATGAGGGTGCCATGCCTGGGCATGACTCAACGAACGCTAAATCAAATTTATTAATATGAGGGATAATGTAAGGATTGCATTTGTGGATATCGTTGATCCAGAGGAAAATTGTCAAGTCAACAAATTCATGTCCCCACACCAGCTAGAAAAAGATGCTCTTGTTCAATATTAGAAAAAAACTGTGTCGTATTAATATTTTAACAGATTTATTAGAAAAAAAAATGATTTTTTAAAGTTGATTTGGTCCACTTCGACATGAAATGAATCTGTTTTTGAGGTTTGTTTTTGGTCAATTCCCAAATATCGTTACATTTCGGCAGCAAAATCAAGTACAGCTATATTTTGCTTTGAAAATCACATGTTTGTATCATCAAATTTATATTTATTTTTTATTTTTCCTTCTCTTTATCTTTTTATTTACATAAATACAAAAAATCAACATTTATTTATCTCATATAATTAAAACTCACGCTAGGAACAATTTACCGCGATGAGAGATTTGTACATGAAAAACGGTCAAGGTTTTGTTTTAGTTTATTCAATAACAGCACAATCAACATTTAATGATCTTCAAGATCTGCGGGAACAAATTTTAAGAGTTAAGGTTAGTATTTTTCACTTTTACTTATGTAAGTTTAAAACTGAATTATTATTAAAACGAAAAGTGATGTATTTTTAAACTTATTCTTTTTTTCATTCTTCTCAAAATTTAGGATACAGATGATGTTCCAATGGTACTGGTAGGGAACAAATGTGATTTGGAAGATGAACGTGTAGTTGGCAAAGATTTGGGAAAAAGTCTTGCAACACAATTTAACTGTGCTTTCATGGAAACATCTGCCAAAGCAAAAATTAATGTTAACGATGTAAGTTGGTTTTATTTTGTATTTAATTTTTTCTTTATCATTACCGAACCCGTTACCAAGTCATATTCGTAATTATTGAAAATGAAATTCAGAAAAAAATCCAATTTTAAAAAGAAATAAATAGACAGGATTTAGAAAAGCCTAGTTACAATAACATAAAAATATATAGATGGTGTAAGTAATATTAAAACTTTGAATCTGCGAAAACGTCATTATACGTGTCTATAATAATTAGTTAAAAAAAACACAAATTGAACATGCGAAGCCCAGTGAATTCCAAGCGCTTTCTTCATTTCGTCAATAAGTGGTGTCCTTTTTTGTTTTTCCTGAGTAATTAAAATTTTTTTAATTTAATTTAAAACGTAGCATAAGCTAGATTTGATGCTTTGGTCCATCGTAGTTCTCCTTTTTCAACAACTCTTATAACAGATTATTTAAAATGTGTTGTTGAAAAACAGTTTCACTTTTCCCCATTTTTCTAACGTTATAACATACCGGCTTAAAGTCAAAGGGAAGTTACCCAATCGACCTATCGCTCAAACCTTTAAAAGAGGGCTCTTGTTTCACTTTTGTAAAGCATACATGAAAAGTATTGATAATTCGTATCAATTTATAATTTCGAATTAATCAACCCACGAATAATTACGATTCGAGAAGAAAGTTAAAGCAGCGACGAGAAAATACAATTTGGTAAACGACGAAAAAAACACAACCTTTTTTTAATAGTTTAACAATTTATTACCAAATTTTTACTAGATGCTTACTCTTCGGTATTTGATTAAAAAAAGAGAATGAATATAACGCAAAATTGTTGACAACAAGAAAAAATTAAAATGTTCATAGACGATAGATAAGAATTTACAGCAATCTTAGATAGAGTTAACCGAGAAATAGGGTAAATTATACATGTTTGGCGGTGGCGTATAACGGGTTCATCCGCCACCATATTTTTTTAGCAACTTGGCTAGTACTGAAAATCCTAAGTGATCTCAGTTCTTAATATGGCAGAGAGATCTTGTTAGGTGATCAGCAAGAAGTTTGGCCTAACTAGAGCTGGAGACATTACCGTTGGTTGGTTCTATCTAAAATATCTTCCACTACGTTATTTTGAAAAGCGCCTTGCTGACGCGATTTCATAGTTGTCTTCACTCTGTTACGTCAAAGCTTACCCTATAGACGACTGGAATTGCGCATGTGTTGTGAGATATATAACTCACAATACTTAGCAAATACGGAAACCAAAAGGTATCAACAAAATTGCCTTTAATCAGATATCTGCTTACCTAAAACAAACAAGGTGTCAGACATCACGTCGAAGTCGCCTTTCAAATGCGAATTATTAAGATCGAGCAAGTTATCTTCTTGATTAGAGTTAACTTTCCCCTGATTACTTCTTAAATTAGATCTTTTGGCAGCAGTACCTATATTTCTGTGGCAACAAGGAAAAACGACATAAGTCAGTTTTTGCTGAGAGCGTTTTGAATGTTTAGTTTGGAATTACAAATCAGGTACAAGACTTTTCTTCTTTTGTCTGTAATTCCTTAACCGTTTGAGATAAAAATATGTCTGTCATATTTTGGCTTATTGCGTATCGGATGGTATTAAAAACTCATTTTCCACATAAGTTGACTTATGCTGTTATTCCTCGCTGCCACAAGGTTGCATGATCACGCCCTCTTTTTTCGCCCCTTTTAATAAAATTATTTGAAACAATGGTGGAAGAGATAGAAGGGTATTCTTTTACTAATTCTTCTCTAACAATAGAATAAAATGATTGATGCACTGGAGTTTTGAGAATCGCAATGGGAGGCAAATATTGACTCAGGTAAAACATTCCAAATTCGTATAGTGCGGTGATAGTTCTATATCACAATTACTAACAAGATAACGCCTTGAAATCTTTGGAGATTTTATGAATGTCTGCCTTAATTGCTGACATTTTAAAAGCAAGATTCGATAACGAAAACTTCTTATAACTGGTGCAGTACCAAAAAAAATGTCTGAAGAATTAATTTTATCAATGAAATCATTATTAGCACCAACACACTGCATGAAATACATATATATTTCCACAGGGCCTATAGCATGCAATGAGAGAAGTTTTTCCTCTCACAGCATTTAACATGAGAATATTTGGTGGTTAAGGAAAATAGAGAACAATAAAAGAACAAAAGCTTGTAGAAAAAAGTTAAGCTAGGCGGTGGGTTTGTTGGAATATGTTTGTGTTAAGGGGACGAAAAGGATCCTTTTTTTATTATTATTATCTTCTTTAAATAATGGAAAATTTGCTATGATTTAGACGTTTTCTTTAATGAGAGATGATTGTTTTTTTGTTTAATTTAAAAGTTTTCTTACTTTATTTTATTTCAGATATTCTATGATTTAGTACGACAAATTAACAAGAAATCACCCGAGAAGAAACTTAAACAAAAGAAAAAATCCATCTGTGTCATGCTATAAATCATTTTCATACTAAAATTTACATACATATAAATATTAATAAATCAATATCGATAATTTGTAAACAAACAAACAAAAAAAAAAAAAAAAAAAAAAACAACAATAACAGTATCAGAAACATTTTTTTAATTTATAAATAAAAATAATTTAAATAAACAGAAAAATATACATGTTATGCATTAATCAGCATTCTTTTGTGGCCGTCTTAACGTTATGTGGAAACTTAAATAAAATAAAAAAAAAACATAGAACAAATAATTTAAATAAATGTATGAAAGTAAACCCCGATTAAATTAAAAAAAAAAAACAAAGTGGCGGTAAAATGATAAATAAAATCAAAACAAAATATGAATGCATACACTCCAATCTCCTAAAAAAAAGAGCATATCTTCACCGTCACACATTGTGCGTGCGGTGTTTGTGTACGGAAAGGTGTGCTATTGTCAAACAAAAAATATTCCAAAATTTACAAAAATCAATAATATGAAAATATTGCAAAAAGGATTCCAAATAAATTTAAACAAAAAAAAAAAAACAAAAAGTTAAACGCAAAATGGATCTCCTTCATCCTAGAGAGTGGGTATAAAGGTGAAACCTTATAGTTAAACGTTAAAAATATAAAGTATTAAAAACCTGAGGCAAAAAATCATTTTATTATAAGTATAGATAACTTTTGGAAAAAAAATATTTTTTTTAGTTAAAAAAAAAACAGGTATACATACATAAAAAACAAAATAAAAGAAAATTTTCACTCACATTCTCTTCCAAAAAAAACCAAAACGTCTAATAAAAAAATAGTTTTGATTAATTTAAAAATAAAAACTATATTCTTTTCAAACAAACAAATTAACTTGATAAGGAAAAAATAAGGTTTATTTTTGTATAGTTATAAATATTATACACATTTATTTTGTTTATTTTTTAATGATAAATAAATAACAAAAAGTATAAATAAATTTCTTTTTTTGCGAAAGAAAAAAAAATAAACAACACAAATATTATTTTTCTTCTCTTTTATAAGTTTTTACTTATTTTAATGTTATATACGTTTTTATATAAATATATAAATAAAATTATAATAATTGTATGTATTAACAAAAAGTCGTGCAAAATAATAGCGAAATAGTTATATAAAAAATTTAAAAAAAAAATCTCCATAAAAAAAACATACATTTTAAAAATGCAAAAATATATTAAGAAACATGTTAACGTCTTTCTTATAAGTAAATTCAATTAAAACAAAAGGAAACACAAAAATAAAGCAAACAGAACTGTATTATGTGGAATGTTTTATTTTTAGATTTGACAGTGTTCCACTGTTGAAATTTTTTGGATTGAAATAATTGTATGAACGGATTAGGCAGAAATATTTGGTTTGCAGGTGTTAATAAAGTTTAAATAGACCTGGCACCCGCAATGACTTGGTCTCTAAACCGGAAGTTGACACACATACTGAGTACTCAGAACTTTTCGGTTTCTACGATGCAAGTGCCATTCAAGGACAATGGCATAAGGAGTTGTTGTCAATTAGCCGGATGCAAGCCAATGCAGGCAAAGTGTTTTAAGATTGTGGAGTACATCTATATTTTGGTACAGCTTATAGAGTTTGCGGTTGTGAGAAGCTTTGAACCCATTTGTTTTCCCAAACCGAAGTTGCAGTGGATTGACTCCGAGTTGGATAAACATTTTAATCACTTGAAGTTGTTGCTACCAGTAGTGACGTATTGTCCCAGTCGGTGGACAGATGTTTATTTGTTTGTTGATAGCATGTATTTTGTCTTGTCCACTTTTACAAGTTTTGGGAGACCTTCAATCGTCGTGAAATATTCTATTATGGAATTGGCCGATAATTACTATATAGTGCAGATAACCAAAAAGTTGTTAGTTTTATTCAAAATAGTGCCCTTGACTTCTACGCCTGCCCCGTGCAGATGATGCATATCTAGTTAATCTGTCTATGTTACTACCATTGGTTATTCGTTTAGTAATTCTTAATACGGATCCAGCGTTTTTGTTAGTGCCAATTCTTTGGTTAGAAGCCACATTATTATTTGTCTAACGAAGTGATACAGAACGGCTTAAGTCTTAAGATGAAACGAAAGGCAACACAATGGTACTTGTAATTCATTGAAAAATATAACTTCCCATTCATAATTGAATGTATTGATGAAACACGTGTAATAATAATAAGACCATCCATCAATTAACATCTTTTATCCCAGGGTAAGCACTATGATAGAACCGGACTTACAAAATACATTGAGTGAAATTGAAGTCGTCAGACAAATGGAAAAATCATAAAATCTAATACGGTGCTCACATAAATGAATAGGAATTCATTAAATATGATTTTATTTCTTTCTTTTATTTTCTAGAGACTTAGTATAAAAGTCCCCTTTTATTTTTACTTGCGATATAGGTACTATAGGGCAAGTTCTGCATTTGGAAAAAAAATCGAACTCGAGATTTTGATCAAAGTTGACATTACGATGATAGCGAAGACGAATAAAGTGGGTCCGGCAATTCCGTCTGTCTGTCTGTCTGTCTGTCTGTCTGTCTGTCTGTATGTCTGTACCTCGATCTAGAGCCTAAGCCACTGGACCTATTTTCTTCAAACTCGGTAGCTATGGGTCTTCGGTGATTCCCTAGAGGGGAAATTGAAATTTTTTTTTTAGCTCTAAAACTAACGGTACCCCCCATACACCCGTAATGCAAAATCTTATTTATCTCGAAAACGGCTCTAACGATTTTGATAAAAAAAATTAGGTGTGATATTATGGACATGGACTACGTTTCGTTAAAAAATAAATTTGGGGCAAAATGTTATTAACGGTACCTGTCATAGAACCGTTTTTTTGATTTTCGACTTTCTCATTAACGGCTCTAACGATTTTAACCAAAAATTTTCAGCAGAAGTCCCCCTAAGTTTAAAATAATATTGTATATAAAAATATTCGAAAAATTATTTGTTGGGTTTTTTTGAAAAAAATTTTTTTTTGAAAAATCAATATCTTCAAAACCTATGAACGATTATTTTTTGAAATTATTTCCTAAAATCAATATTATTAAATACTTAAAATTCGCATCCCATATTTTTTTCTTGAAAAATTTTAAAGAAATTTCTTATATAAGAAATTTATTTATTTAATAATAAAACGATTTTTTAAAGTTTGTTTGCATAAATTCATACTTTTCTAGAAATCAGACGGCAATTTCATTTTAAATTCATGTTTTATATTTATAAAATGTATCTTAAATTCCAAAGTACTTTTACATAAGAGCAAGTTCGTGCGATCCAGTCGTGCATTTTATTTTTTTTAATTTTATATTTATTCTCAAAAAAAAAATTAAAAAAATAAAATTTACAAATTAAAGTTATTATTATGTATTAACATAAAATTACAAATTAAAGACTCATCGGATATGGAATGGAGGTATTTATCTACCTTTAAGAGATTTTCAACATTAATTGTGTTTAAAAACGAGTAAATATTTTGGTCGGAAATTAAAACAGTATTAATTTTTTTTGAGATTTGGCATGATAATAGAACAAGTACATGTGGTATACTGGGGTGCCAGCACGTAACTTGGTTCAATCGAGTTTAATCGATACAATCGAGCCTCGGCAGCACTTATTTTGGTTCAATCGAGTGTCCTCGATTGTATCGTTAGATTTGGTAGCATACAAACTTGAAAATGAGGTTTGAAACAAAAGTTTTCACTCGACAAAAAAAAATTATCGTTGGCAGTGATTTTTTAAGAAATAGCATGGAAAAACAAAAAAATGTCAATAAATAAGAAACAGACGGAAGTTTCAAACACTTTTTTGTGTTTTCACCATGATTTAGCCATAGGAATGCTTAAAAGTATCCAAGGTAGAAAAAACAGAAATTTTCTGTGGGTAAAACCTTTTCTTAAAAAACAGTGGGTCCTCCACAAAAACATCTAAAAGATTGAAAAAAGATAGGTCGTTCTTAAAATATAAAATATACTAAAAAGTAAAAAACTTCACTTAAAAGGCACGGGCCGAGGTCCATTAGCATTAAGTACTTTCTCATCTTCACTTCCTGAATCAAAAAATATCAGAAGAATACCAATTTGACATTTCACTTTATAGTTCACAATGATATTTTTAAATGGAAGTCACAAAGAAACTCGTCTCGTGGTCCCGACCACTCCTAACTTACGAGCGCTCTCTTCGAAAGTTTGTTCGCTTGTGCGTGTGCCACGCACGCATTTGAATCGAATCCATGTGAGCAATGCCAAGTAGAAGAGTATCCATTTGCTGTCAAGACCAACATTGATATATATTGTTGGAAAGCTTGTAATTTGAGTTTTTCAAATCTATGAAAATAATTAAAAAACAAATATAATTTCTTTAATATATTTAATCATTTGTATTAACATGCTTTTTTTACTTTGTTTTTATCTTTGATTAAGGTTTTAATTGGTTGCGCTGTCTTGTGCTGTTTTTTTTCATAGTGAATTTAATTCCTAAATACATTAGTAACAAGACATAACAAAAATGTGTTGCTCCAATTATGCCCTTTTTAAACAATGGCAATATACATTATGTTCCATAAAGTACGAGCAAAAAAAAAAACTCTCATAAGCTTTATTTTTTGTTTTTTTGCCAAACTCAGTTGTTACACTCGCAATCGAATGATTCCGATAAAAATGCATGTTTCTCAAATGAATGTAATGTTTTAATGTAACCAGGGACGTAGATGAAGCAAAAGGGGTACTTGCTGTTCTTTTTTATTAGTCACATACTTTTATTTTTTTTGTTGATAACTGCTCATACTTCGGTTATTTATTTTGTTTTTTATTTGGATGGAACTATGGCTTTTCAAACTATAAGTTTTCAAAAGAAACACCCGAAAAAACTAAAGAAGTTGTGAACGACATACAAAACCAAATCAATGAATTGCAAGCTACTCTATTTGATGAAAATGAAGAAGTTGTTGGAATACAACATGAATTGTTTTGAACAATGATTGACGGAAAAATTGGACAATTCTTAACGGAAACAAGTTCTTGTTCTGTTTGTACAGTGTGTGGAGTAAAACTAAAAGAAATTAACTTATGAAAGCCAAACCTAAAAATGAAAACGCATTCAGGTACGGACTATCTACTCTACATGCTTGGATTCGTTGTATGTAATTGATTTTTCATACTTTTTATAATCTTTCTTTTCCTAATTGGTCTGCAAACACTCTTGAGAATAAAAAAAAAAACAAAGAAGTGAAAAAAGGTGTGTTCAAAGCCGTTTTGGAGCTGAATTAGGTTTATACATATGTAGATAAACCTTGACAAGGTACTGGTAAGAGTAATAATGGCAAAACTGCTAGGAGATTTTTTAAACATTTTCAAAGATCTGTCAACATAACAGGAGTTGACCTAGAATAAATAAAAATGTTTTATGTTATTCTCCAAACACTATCATTTGGTTCGTCCAAAAATGCTCAGAAATTTGGTGAATATGCATTTTATATTGCACGCATTTACATATATGTTGAAAAATATAAATGGAATTGCATGCCCTCTTCTGTGCATATAAAATACTTATTCACGGTGAAGTCATGATTCAGTTACCAATAGGTCAGCTATCTGAAGATGCCAAAGAAGCACTTAACAAGGATTTAAAAAAATATAGCAAAATTGGATTTCATAACTTTGAATAAACCTTAAATACTAAAAAACAAAATGGATTTTAAAAAATTGCGTATTTAATGTTTTATTATATATCAAAGATAATATGTTCTAAATTTTATTTAATTATTCCAAGAGACAAAAAAGTTACAGATTTTTGAGACGCGAAACTCCATTTTGGCCCACTGCTTCGGAGCGGACAATTTTTCGCAACGCTTACTTTTTCGGATGTTTATGTTGCGTTCGAGGTATTTATTATCGGAAAAGAATAATACATTAATGAGTCGACGCATTCATTTGAACACTACTCAAATTCGTAAACAAATTCCGCCAAGAATGTGTGTCGGATAAAATCGGAAAAACATTGCATTTAGCTGTCGAAAAGACGCACTATTCGCCGTCATGCGTTACGAAATGTCGGAAAATTGTTCCGAACAGATGTTTGGAAGAATATCTTGAAGCAAAAATCCTCCGATTCGTACGAAATCGGAAAATTTTTCGTTCCGACGGATACCTCGCTAGGGCAGATGTTTAGAATGTTTCTGCCGAATGAGCAGGAAGGTGGCTTATCCTTCCTTAATAGGTGTTGATGTGTTAAGATGCTGTGTACTGAGCAAAGCCGGGTAAAATTTGATATTATTTCTCCAGAGACTGGTGATGTGTAGACTGAAGCAGATCGATCAGTTTTGATCTTTGCATAATGGTTTTCGTAACTATTTCAATATAGCTTTTAATGTCTTGGAAAACGTGTAGAATTTTAAAACAGGTTTTCCATTTCAGTTTTGATTTTATTGCAGCTTTGTTGACATATATGTACATTCAGCCCTATGGGAAAATTTTGTAACATGAATGGAAAACGATTATATATATATACATAAATAAATTTGGTGGTGCAACAGCTCGAAGAGAACCAGGACCTAGTGACTTACAACTCTCAACGAATCCTGTAGGCGTGTTACCAGGAATGGAGGGGACTTATGCGCAAAATTTAAAACAGCCTATTATTAAAGTATTAGTATGATACTACTTAACAATTTGCTAACTTTAAAGTAGTTTACTAACTCATTCTTAATTTTAAACATTTTCTAACTAGTATCGTACTTAAGCAATTTTCTTAATAAATTGCTTCTGAACACACCTAAAACAATGACAGTTCGTGCAAAAATCTAAGTAAACAGACCTTTTCTGGCGTTTGTAAATAGCACGATACTAAAAAAATAAAATAGGTATTCGATGATTTTAACTTTAATAAAAGGGTAGAGAAAGTATGATGCTATATTCGATCAAAATTTGCAAAACCGTTGTTTTAGTTTCATACTAAAACAGCTTTAACAACGTACTAATTCAACTAAAATTTTGCGCCTTATTTTTGTGCACGAACTGTCATTGTTTTAGGTGTGTTCAGAAGCAATTTGTTAAGAAAATTGCTTTAGTACGATACTAGTTAGAAAATGTTTAAAATTAAAAATGAGTTATTAAACTACTTTAAAGTTGGCAAATTTTTAAGTAGTTATAAGATAACAACAAGCTAGGTTCCCATATAAAATGCAGGAAAAAACTACACGGGGATGATCCTTTTATTAGAGCATTTAGGTTTTCTGGGTAGTTACTTAGGCTACGCGTACAGTAGTGCGACAAAGCGATGCGATGCGAGAAGCGATGCGACAAGCGATTCGAGATGCGAGAATTAGATGCGAGACAGTGCGCACAGTAGAAGCGATTTTGTGCAGTTGTGTTGTTAATTCCTTTATAATTATTGCCACCAAAATTATTTAAAAGTTGCACCCAACAACACAAGCACTGAAATAACAAAATTTTACTCGTTTGATTTTTTTCTTTGAACGTGAAAACCAACAAAAAATCAACTTTCTCGCACAAACTCGCTTGAAAAAGTGGTCAGAACAGTTTGTGTGCGAGATCCTTGCGATAGGCATGCGAGCAACTCGCAACACTAAATATCGCTTAACTGTGCGCACGTATATAAGACTAAATGTAAATATTTTTCTCGCACGCAAACGCTTCTCGCATCGCATCGCTTTGTCGCACTACTGTACGCGCAATCTTACTCTATGCTGAAAGGTGTACATACCTACTTTATTTTTATTGAACTTTAATGATAATGAGAAATTTTATCTAAAAGAAATGTCATCAAAAGCTTTTTCAGCTTTAGTATTTGTATTTGTAACAAAGATTTGTATCAAGTTTGAAAAAGAAAAAAAAAATACAATCAAGGTAACTGTACTTAGTTTATAGAAGAACATCAAAGTGAAATATATAAATTTTTTGGTACTATATTTCACCGTAGCGCTGCGCTTCGTCAACCAATACTTACTCTCTTATGTTGAACATTGAATTAAGCTCATTTTCTGTGGTGCGTTTACAACTCGCTGGTGGATTTTATTTTAAACAAATTACAAATTATTTATTAAGGACTGATATTTTGATTTTGGCTTATTGGAAAAAAAATTAGAGGGCCTAATTTTGTACGGTTTTTCTATTAGTCACCGCACCCTGCGTCGGTGCTCAAGAGTTTTAGTTTTATGACCTTTAATTTATGTATAGCTCTATTTTGAAATCCATGCGAGGAGTTTGAGTATACTGCAGGAGGAATTGTACTTAAGCCAAGGCAAATGAAGACTAGGTATAGATTGAATAAGCTTAGACGGAGTGTTAAATGTTTTGCATCTTCAAAGGAAAACTAGTCCCTTCGCAGCGTTTTGGCAGCGTCGAATATGTGTTCATTCCATAACTGGTGGTTTGTGAAACAAATATCGGGAACTGAAGTCTTTACAGTTTCCAGTATGCATGAGCGGCAAAATGGGAGGGGGTATAAGCTCCTCTTCAGCAATCAGTTAGAAAACTCAAGCGACATTTCTAAATCACCGAGAAGCATTTCTTGAACAGATGTTTGGTAATCTGAGTAAAAATTTTCTCCATGCAGTACAGTATAAATTTTATGTCTGGAAACATTGAATTGCAAATAATGAAAAAGAAGTATAATTTGAAACAATGTTACAAGGATATTTTCTTCCAAAGAAAATTTCAAAGAACTATTGAATTATGTTAGTTTTCAGTTTTTAGAAATAATTACCACACTTTTAAGAAAGTGAAGAGGATTTAAGAGATGTAGATGCTTTCAAAGCTTGCAAATGAAACTTTGGTAGTGAAACTTCGTATAAATCTCGAATTCTAGCCACAGCTCCGGATGAATTAAGAAAAACAGTGAAATAAATGCATTTTTATTTATTAATTATTTTCAATATATAATTTTTTATATATTTCATTATTCTTTATGTACCATCGATTAAGAGTATCCATGCAATTTTAAAATGAATGATTTAAGGCAAGTTGGCCACTTGATTAGTCGTTACAAGCGTTTCAATATATTTTTTTATATATACACAAGTTTCTAACTTACCGATAATACCATGGTGGAAATCATAAAGTTGCATTTGCTCTTATGTTTTGAAGTAATCTTGTGCAAATCCACCACGACTAGCTCTTTTTTTCAATGTGTAGGCAAACCTGATTTACAGCCGATGTTTCCCATCTTTATTTAATAACATCTGCCACCACTTTTGTCCATACATTACACCATATTTTAGCTAATACAATAAAGCAATATATTTTTAATACTATTATATTTTGTTTTATTAAATCAATATAATATTTACTGCAATTACTTCTTGCATTTAATAAGTCATAATTTTGTTACTTAAATTTAATTAAAATATATTTTATTTAAATTTCATTATATTTATTTTATTAATCTTTTTTATTTCAATGATTTTTCCATTGTTACATATATTATATATTGGTGTCATACATATATACTTAGGTACTTCAACACAAATTATTATTTCTGTATTCAATAATTAAATATCAATTACAATGGAATACATTGACGTTTATTCTATTATTTCATCCTTAAATTTAACATTATTACAGACATAACATAATTGATCTAGATTTTTGCTTATCTTTTTTAGAATATATTTTTTTTTTTATTTTTTATTTTAAATTGGGTATTGTTTTTAATTGTATTATAAACCACCATCAATAAATGTTTTTTTATGTAAATTTTGTTCCTACATAATTGTTTTAATTGATTAGTTTAAATTGTTAAACTTTTAACGATACTTTTCAAATATACATTTACAATCCTTAAATGTATGAGTTTTTATAACTGAAAAAAAAAAAAACAAAAATAAAAAAAAAATACCTAGGTCTTTTTTGGTGAGTAGGAAGTCTAATTTGTACACACGAATGTTCGAATAGATTTTATATATATGCACCTTCTTTTTTTTAATATGAAAATATGATTCGAATAATGTAAATCATTCTTTTAGTCTTAGGACTATTTTATCTATATTTTCAACTTGCTAAAAATTTTATTTAGATCCGTTGTTGAACAGAAAGTTAAAAATTGCTTTTATTCACTACTTAAAATCTAAACTATGCAGTTGAAATGTAAAATGTGTCAGTTTCATCTATAGATCTTAGAATTCGAGACAGGGGTGCCCAATAAAAAGCATTCAGACCTCTTAGCAACATTCGACAAAAAAAAGCTAAGGGTGATTTGTTGGCCCATCGTTGGTACGTTAGGACCGGCGGGATCTTATAATCATGAATTATTGTTAGCAATAATCCTTGAAGCAGATAGCCACATAGTGACAAATAAAACTCCGCGGTAGACTTACCTAGTGTATACCTGCGCAAAGGAACCGGCTAGGAAAATCGTTGGTAGCATAGTTAATGCTTAAGACGGCAATGAATAGACCTTGGTAACTATTGCAGATAGAGAAGAATTGGAGCCTGTATGGCTAGGTAAGGATAGGTTGAAAAACTTGTTGAAGCAAATTAAAACCGAGGGTTGTATATCCTATTATTAAAAGCAATGGCAAATAAATAAGCATCCGAAATTGAAAGTTTTCAAAACTTTTTCTTTGCGTAATTATACCTGTTTTTTTTTTTATTTTGGATGAATTACTATGGATGACATTATTTTGATCAAGACAAAATTTCAAATGGGCAAAGTCTCGAAACAAATATAAAGAAAATGAATCTAGAATTTCATAACATAAAAAACTTATTAAAATAAAACTCGAAAGAAACTAGAATAAATATATCTTTATTTGAGAAGGTGCCACGAAACAAAGTCGATTGGAATTAAGTCCAAGCCCAATTTCTTTAAAAAATAAAACATCGGAAGTAGAAATTAATGGGTACAAACTCTATTAATGTGTAAGTTAATTTTAGATCCAGCTGCACAAGCGATTTGATCCGCCGATCAAGGCTAACCCACCGTATCAATTGAGGTTCAACCAGGGTCAAGTATGTGACACAAATAATCGCCATCTTAATCCGAGATTAAACCTTAATTTGCCGATCAGTGGGTTAAAATCTTGATCCTTGTTGACAACTGGCCTTAAGTGTAAATTTTAATGCATTCTCTTTTCTTTTTACCGGTTAAATCGTAAAAATTGACATTGTTTTTTTTTAAATATTTTTTTTTTGTAAAAAATAGACTTCAAGTTTTGACACGTACAAACTATCCTAATTTAATTATTTTATTTTCTTGTAAAAATCCTTTTAATACGTCTATCGAATTTGTAAGAACTATACAGCGTTATTTTACTTTAATAAAGATTAACAAGGGCACAATTTAGCGAAAAAAGTCTCTATACAATTCAAATACTTATTCTTGCTGTATATCCGTATGTATATGATTTTATCTTTATACAGCAATAGACAATAATTGAGGGAATTGATATGTTAGTTTTTTTTTTTAATAGAGTGATCTTAACGCGTTTACTTTGTGTAACAAAAATAGGAAAATAAAAGTCTTCAAAATACCTTCTTCTGATTTATATCAGTCCTTTACGACAGCGAAGATTTTTCAGCCCCATCACTAAATGCCGACGGTGGGCTTAAGTTTTTTTCTGATAATATTTGTTGAAATTCGCCAAAATTTGAGGTTTTATTACTGCTGTTGCTACTGCATTCAAAGTTATTACCACTAGATGAAAGATTCGATATGCCAGCACAATAGGATTTATTCAGCTTCGGGTAGATTGTTTCACCTAATAGCAGTGTATCAGCATTGCTGAGTGTTTCCAAAGTTCTATAATCGTAGAGTTTGGTAGATTTCATGGTGCCGTTGTTGTCATTTCGAACGCCTAACAAATGTAGTGGCTCAATACTATGCTGATAACGATCGTTGCCAATAGCTGCTGAAGTCGAAAGAAGTTTACCCTTTCGACGTGGCGTGATGGTAAGAAAATCACCGTAGCTTTTATTTTGACAAGACGATGATGACAGATGACCGTTAACTGCTGATTTCTTTAATCCACCTCCAATGGCTACTGATTTCTGTCCCTGTCCATCACTATGCAAATTTTGGTACGCGGTATTTTTAAGAATTTCGACGTATGAACCCGATTGGGTAATACGCGTGGCGCAGACTTCGGATTGTTCATTTTGATGACCTTTGGCAAAGGATAGACCGGACAGATTTGTGTTGCTGACTGATGATGGATTATGGTGGTGTTGTTGGCTGTTGTTAAGGTGGGGATAATGACGCTGTTGTTGATGGGCAGATGAAGCTGCTGCGGTTTGTGCATGTTGCTTTGGTGGTGGGTCAAAGAGTCTGTGGTCGAGGGGCATATCCATGCTGTTACTGTTGATGTTTCAAAATCTTTTAAAATTTCAAAATAAAAAATAGTAAAGTAGAATTTCTACATTGTAAAAAAAAAAACAAAAAGAAATTAAAAATACAAGACACAAATATTCAAATAAATTATACACAATACATACATTTGATTTTAATTAATCGTTCTTTTAATTTATAATTTTTGAAAATATTAAAATGACTGAAAATATTTGTTTTTAAGGACTGAAAATATTTGTATCTTCTTCCTTATGGGATGATAAGGCCTCGTTTTACAGTCGGAGTAAGTGGTACTAGTGTCTGCATAGTATACCAAAGTTGTGTACTGCGAATATGGACCTAAATTTAAATTTAAAATCTAAAAAAACTTTGGTGATATCTTTGGGATATAGTTCCAATAGAAGACAAAAATATATTGAATTCGTGGACCACTCAAATAGAGAGACTGTAAAAAAATGTCTCTATCTCTCTTTCACGATTATATCTTACCATATGAGGGAGACTTCGTTGCTAATGTGCATCCTAATAGTCTGGGATTTTGGAAATATTAGGAAATCAAACCAAAAGAAAAAAAGAGAAGAGAAAAGCCTAATAATTTGTCCTCCCACAATGACGCCATCAAACGCCAATGCTACAACCAAATGGTGGAAGGAAACTAATTTGAATCAGAAACATAAATTCCTGCCTGCATACGAAAAGGCATTAATAAAGTTATTGATGTACATACTCGCAAATAGCGGTGTTCGCAGATTTTGGTTATTGGAAGCTTGCATCAAATGCATTTCTCCAACAGGAAATGGGATGTATGTGACCGCTGATTTTGCACCGGATTTAACTGAATTTATAACAGATCTTGGAAACAATCCTTTCGACATAACTGGGAGGAGATCTCATGAATGACGCACACCTAAATAAAATACAAAATCATAGGTGTAAATGTAATAGAACTTTCAAATTAACTTGTGAAGTTGGAAAAGTATGTGTCTGTTCATTATTATAACTTCAGTAAGATGCGCTGATCACGTTTAACCAACGCAATATCGAGCCAACTACAAACGAATGATGTATTATTATTTGGTTTAGTCTCCATGTTGTATTTTCAATTTGTTTTAATGTATTAAAAATAAAATAAAGTTAAAAATAAAAAAATAAAAAAATTTTTTTTTTTAATTAATTAAAATTGACGTTTTATTTTATTATTTATAGATTAACCTTTTTATTACAACATAACATAAGCCCTAAGATGGATATTTATATCCGAAACGCGTCGCTGTAAAACAAAAAAGAATTATATGTTGTAATAAAAAGGTTAATCTATAAATAATAAAATAAAACGTCAATTTTAATTATTTAAAAAAAAAAAAAAATTTTTTTATTTTTTTATTTTTAACTTTATTTTATTTTTAATACATTAAAACAGAATGATGTATGCCCGCATAATAATCTGACAAAAAAAAATTAGATAGATGAACTCTCAGAACAAATAAAGAATACAATTAAAAGAACAATAAAGTCGTCTCTTAATTTGATTGTTGGTAAGGCCCAATATCAAAATATCAAAATACACATAACGGGACATTACCGACATGTATTGTAGCTCGATCATTGAGGCACTACACTCATAAAAAAGTTTACTACTGACAAGACTTAAACTCTTGCACCAATGGCTTACTTAATCATGATGTGGGGATAAGAACAATGAAGTAGACGAAAGGTAACTACCGGTTATGTTTTGAGATAAAATAATTCAGGTCGATATCTCTAACGACCCCTTGGAAGTTTTGTCTATTAAATAAAAATCATTTCCCCATTTTTTTTTTATATTTTGAGCTCACTAAAGGTATTTTGACTATCTTTAAAATGTTGAACACAGTAGTACGAGCGCTTAGGAAAGTTGGTAAGGTTTGAATATTTGAATTTCATAATTGGGGGGAAATATAGAGTCGGGTAAAGCATTCCACATTCATGTAGTGCGGCTAAAGAAAGAATGTCTGAGTTTAACAGTACGTCTGAAGTTGGGCTCAAAGGTAAACTTATGTGCATTCCTTGAAGCGCGAGTATTACGGTTAAATTGATTAAGGGCAGCCCAACTGGCTATTTTCCTAGACCAATGTTTATAAAAATAACATTAAAATAAAATTAAAATAATGAGAAACATTGCGACAGTGCACGACAGATTTACATTTTTTTTTATACTTCTATCAGCTATCATTTAAAGCTCTTTTTTAGATTCTATCCAAGAGACTCAATTGTATTATTCGGGCACCTGCCCAAATATGGCAGTTACACTCGAGCTTTGGACGAATATACCTACGTTCTTAGCAAAATTTTTGGTGACATCAAATAGGTGGTCTGAGATGCACATAGCGAAAACTAAAAGCTGTCCTGTTTCCTCTTTTTAAATGACTTCATTTGAGCGAATATTATCAGAGAACGAGGTTTTATTAAACAATTAGTCTAATTTCTTAGTTGTTTTTCATTCATGATGACGTATAACAAAAAAATAGCAAGGCCAATAATTGGAAGTATGTAGAGTAAAATTTGAATTGCAGACCATAAGTCAGTTGTACGCACTACGTGCTCGAAGTTCGATAAACTAAATAATTTTCTCTATTAAAATTCGATTTTGTTCTGTACTATAATTTTACAATTTAAAATAAAAATAAAATGCACGACTGGGTCGCACGAACTTGCTCCTATGTAATAGACTAGGAATTTTAAAAACGGATGTTATTAAAGAAAACTGTTCATAAGGACAAACTGAATTTTTTAAATTCTTTTAGTAATAAGAGATAAAAACAGAATGCTATGCAAATATAAATTTTTGCAAGAACAAAAACTATAAGTCGTTGTAGTGGTTCCTTAAAAAAATAAGCTTTTATGTACAAAATTTTTAAAACATTTTTAAGAAAAAATTTTGGTACGCCAATCTTAAGTTTTTTTTAGTGTACGAATAAGAGTCTAATTTCCAAGAAAAATAATAAGCCGTTCTTGAGATATCGAATTTTCCAAAAAAAATGACTTTTTTTTTCTAAAAATTGAAAAAAATATTTTTTTTTAAGTTTTGAAATGCAATGTTTTTTAAAATTTTTAAAAGCTTCTTTATAAAAAAAATTCATTAAAATCCGTTATGCCGATAATGAGAAATTCAAAATTCGAAAAAAATCGTTCTATGGTAGGTACAGTCAGTAATATCTAGATTTCAATTTTTTTTTATTAAATTATATATCGTTAAAATTAATCAAAAGAAAAAAATTTTAGCAAAATTCTCGGAACCGTTTTCGAGAAAAATACGATTTTCGAAAACCATTTTTTTAAATTTGTATGGAAGGTACCGTTAGTTTTAGATAAAACAAAATTTTTTTTTCTCAAATCTTGTAGATTATGTTAAAAAACTTTTATTTATCAAGTTTGAAAAAAATCGATCTTGGGGTTTTCGAAATATTGGGTTTCCAAAAAAAAAATTTTAATTTTTTTTAAAAAATCCAAAAAATAAAAAATTGAAAATTTGAATATGTAATAATATTTAAACTGTGGAGGAGCATTACCATAAAAAAAATGATCAAAATCGGCTGTACCGTTTTCGAGAAAATCAAAAACAAAAAAAATGGACCCAGGGGCACTACCAAAAATAACAATTTTTTTGGAAAATTTTTTTCAACCATTACCTAGTTTTAACTAAATGAAATTTTTCAATTTTTTTTTTTTTAAATTCTGTGGGACAGTTTTTGAGAAAAAAAAAATATTTATAAAATTTCGAAAAAAAATCGTATGGCAGGTACCGTTATTTTTGGTCCTAAAAAAAAAAGAAAAAAACTTGTGGGGGGGAAAAATTAAAACCCATATCTACCAAGTTTGAAGAAAATCGGCCGAGCCGTTTAGGCTGTAGTCGAACCGACAGACAGACAGACAGACAGAATTGCGAGACCCACTTTTTTGGTCTTCGCTATCATCGTAATGTAAACTTTGATCAAAATCTCGAGTTCGATTTTTTTTACGAATGCATAACTTGCCTTATAGTACATATAAGTCGCAAAAAAAAAGAATGACACATTTTTTAGCCGAGGGGCATGATTATAGTTTATTTTCAATTACCTCCGTGTAGCCGACAAGTAAGTTGTCAGCTACTAATACGTAGACTTGCTCTTATGAATTTTTGTCTAGCTTTCAGCTTTATTAGTTAATAATAAATTAGTTAATAAGTCAGAAATAATATTTGGAAAAATTATAAGAATGCTGTGTTACTTAAAAGATCTTCAAAAAGTTTCTACTTTAAAATTTATTAATTTCTATATAGCCCAGATAAATTTGTAAAAATACTGAAAACAAATTATCTTATAGCGCCGAAACCAACAAGAGAGCTGAAAATTAATACTGAATTGATTTATAATTTGTATTTTTGCTATTTATCCGAGCGCATGGATTTATGAAATGTTTTCAATTCGCTAATAAATACATTATAGTAAATGACATACAGATATATAAAAGGTAGAAGCTTCACATAGCGTTCGGCAATAAAAAATATCATAGAGAAATTTGTAATTTCGTATGAATTCTTCCATAACACAAATCAATTCGAGTCATAAGAATTAATTATAAAAAAATCTCATGTCACATTTCACCGCTGCGTTCAAACTTCATGATGAATTTAATACAATGGTGTGGTGACACACACACGTCGCTAAGACCCTAGTAGGAATTTAGCTTGGTATCATTCCTGGAAAAAGAATGGTCCTTCAGTTACATAGAAAACAATACAATGCGTCATGAATCAACTGTGACTTCTGAATACAAAATTAAATTATGGCAAGTCAAAATTAGATGATGTAAAGGCCTGATCGTCAAAAGCAGTCTAAAAAACACACGACAGACAAAAAAAACTAACATAATAAAGACAACAAATTTCCATTAAACTCACAGATAAAGAAACAACAATTCACATAAATCATAAGGGTTGCTGGAAATAAATTACGTTAATGTCTATCTTTCTTTTTACCTACGCTCTAATTAAAGATAACCTTTCATGCTTTCAACAAAAGAAAATTTGTAAATCAATATTTAGAACTTAAATTTAAAAGGTTACTGTGGCGTATGTGGAACATTTTTTTAAACTGAAAAGTTTAAGGGCTAATAAAAAATGTAATATTGCTGCCCCAGTTGGAAAATGACATTTCCTGACTATTTATTGAAACTCAAAATACATAACAAAATTCTCCAGAAGAAATTTTACGTATGGAGTAATAGGGAATATCAAGCAAAACTAATTCCCGAGGGTGCCAAGATGATGTCGTCAGAATAACTTGTGAGAACTCTTCGGATTACTACATCAAAATCTTCAATTAAAAGTAGCATCTGCAATAATATTGTTGAACAATATCAAACAACTAGATGTTTTTAATGTAACCCAGGTTGCGGTAGAGGAATTGATAAATATAACATCATGAAAGCAAGCTGTTTCAATATTATTCTACTTTAAATATTCGCTATTAAACCTTCATGAAGTAAGAACTTGGCGTACTTTTATATCTCACTACTTTTTACGGCTGACTTGTTACACAAAGGTTTTTGTATAGAAGAACTTGGCTCGCCTGAGTTTGTTCCTGAAAAAAAGGTTTTAGTGCCAAAACTTGGCTGGGCACTACCGTGCCCTTTGATAAGAATCAGCATTATACTTTATGGGCTCTCTATAAGTCGTTTATAAATGAGGCTGTTCATCATAAGAAGAACATTCATATCTCTATGCACTGACTATAATGTATTTTATTAGTAAGACCGTTAATCGAAATACATACACCTTTTCATGGTTATTTGTTATTTTTTTGCCATTGTAGTATTTTTAAAAGTACCTCAACACTATCTCACAAAGTGGGATAAAATTGTATGCGTCCGCTCAATATTTGGTATCGTACTTTATTTACATGAAAGCGGCCAACGACGGACGAATAATAAAAAAATAATGATAAGATTCTAAAATTTGCAATTCATCCAACAGTAACATGTGCTTGTGCAACTACATTTTATAGACAATGTGAATCCAGCAAAAGCAACATCAGTAATGTTCTCATTGCCTTTGGGTCAATCACCAAGTGCAACATCAAGAAATATTGTAAATATTAAAAATGATCAAAATGCAGCGTCATCTTGGGTTATTTTCATAACTGTTTTGGAATCAAATATTAAATATTGACCTGTGGTCGTTCGAAAGTAAATTAAATTAGTTGCACGACTTACATCAAAATCAATCTTCAATTGTTTTCTTGGCAATTAGACATCAAATTTCAAAATGGACGACTGTTGGTCGATCGTTGGTCACGCTTATGTAAATAGTCTTACTCTGTGAAATAGTGTGGAAATGACTTTAAGTTGAATGGAACTAGCAAATAAACACGCAGAGTTCTGGTGTGTTTTGTTGTATTATTATTATTATTTAAAATATTTAAATAAAAATTAATATGTTTTGTTTAAGGAAAAGGAACAGGTACTAACTTACTGTGCAGCGGGGTCCTATTGAACACTGATAGTCGTTCCTTATTACCACCACTTCTAGGTACCGGACTGTGCCCATGAGCTGAAACGAATTGATATTATTTTTTTCAATTATCATCCGAAAATATAAATGAATATAAATATGTACATAAAGCTGAACCAGGATCATCTAATTGACTGTTGGACTCGGCACGACTGTTGTTGCCATTTCTCTCAGCAGATATATCACTATCCGAATTAAGGGAATCGTATTCTTCTGATTCCGATTTGATGGTATTTGAAATACATTTCTGTCGCTTTTCTGTGCCAGTGGAACTTTTGTCTGTCACGTTGGGAGTATTGGCTCCACCAGTATTTACTCCTGTTGTTGACGAACGTTTGTTGTTCGAGCTAGTTAGAGTATCTTGATCACGTGAATCATATATCATTCCGTTGCGGTTTATATTTCCGGATTGGTTTTCATGATCGGGAAGATGAAATGTGGCATATGGATAAATATCCTCCGAATATTCAGGAATTCTTTCCAAGCCTGAAAAAGATGAATATTTTCGTGATCGTTGTAGAAATTTAAGATTGTGTAGTTATGTACTCACGATTTTGATGTCGCGGATCCTTGCCCTCTGACAAAGGTGGTCGTATTGAGTTTACATCTCGATCTAGCAGTTGCCTTGGATCTAAAAACAAGGTCAGTTGTTCATAGAATTTTATCCTATCAATACAATATTTTTGTACTTACAATGCCTAAAGCAAATACATGCACCAACGAGTGCCAATATTGTCCCAAAGACAGAAGTTATGAGAATTGCAATGAAATGCACATCCCGAAACAATGGTCCTACTTCCGGGGCATCGCTATCGTCTTTGTCATTCACTGACAAACCTGTTAAATGCAACGTATCAAACAGGTATTCGGCAAGAGTCGATCCTGCATGATTGTGAGCGGTTATTCGGAGACTGTACGCTGTCGCCGGTTCCAAATCTCCAAGAGTATATCGAGCTTGAGTCGCAATGCTACTAGAAATAATTATCCAATCACTTGAGATTCCATATCTTCGGAATTCTATGGTAAAGTATAAAATAGGACATCCTTCGTCCTGCCATGAAGATAGTTCGAGAATTGCCGATGTTATATTTGGTCGGATGAGGTTATGTTTACGAGGAGGAATTGGTTTATTTCCTGAAATTTTTTTTTAAATTGTAATAAGTTAAACCATTTATTTATTTAAAATACTGTCATATAGTCAATGGCAAGTAAACATTTATATTACAATGAAAGAAGATGGTAAGTAGGTATTAAGGTAAGATAGTGGGCAGATGGTATGTTGCTTGATGAAAGCATGGATGTATGTAATTAGTTCAGTTCAAGAAAAAGTACGAAAATTATCTTTTTACCAATTTGCTAAAATTTTTCATGAAATTTACGGGGACCCTGTCAGAGCTTTAAAGAATACTTGTTTATGCGAGTCATTGCAGCGACACTGACAGCCAAATGTATTATCTTCCCTGTACGGACAATTTCGGTTTGTGAACACAGAAAACGAGTAATAGATGAAAAAGAAACAATGATGAAAACAGTAGCTAGTTTGTAAGAAAGTAAACAACTATTTTGGAAGGGGTTTAGAGAGATATTAAGTTAGATTTATGGACTAAAACAGATGTTCAGCATATCTGTACGCATCGATGACTAGAACTAGTAACTATACAAACTAACAGAAAAGACAGAAATATTAATTTGGTAAAGACGTTACTCACCTTTTGTTCTTGCACTTTCAATCATACTAGTTAAACCTGTGCCAATTTTATTAAATGTAGTTATTGTAAATTGGTAACGTGTTCCGCATTGTAAATTTTCTAATAGATATGAATGAATACGGCGATCTAGCTGCAACTCGTCCCATTCACCGAATTCCTTTCGATATGTTAGAGTAAAACCCCTCAATGGTGCACCACCAATATCATCTACAACCCATTGCATCGATACAGAGTTGACCGTACTTCCAGTAATAGACAGAATAGGAGCCGCAGGTGGAACTGTTCATAAAAATAGAAACAAAAATTATGACATACTTAATTGTAAATTTCCCCCAATTAAAGCTTTACAAAAATAGTACAACAGAAAAACGAAAAACAAGCACTTATTCATACGGCCTTACATGTTCCTTTGTACAAAGAAAAACTGAGTTTTTAAATTTAACTTACCCTGAACAAACAATTGATAGACTACGTGATCCGAACCCAAAGCATTTCGAACGCCACACGAATAATTACCCTCGTGATTTCGTTGTATATTTCTGAGGGTAAGAGTATTATCACTGCCTACTTCCAATCGAAACTGCTTTTTTGACCTCGAATTTAAAAGCTTCCATTCAGCATTCGGTTTGGGATTACCCACAAACAGACATGTCAACTTCATATCGACTTTCCAGCTAACGCTTAATGACTGTCCAAATGATATTATTGCCGCTGGCACCGCAAAGCTAGGTGAAAGTTTTATAACCGGAGTACTGGGACCTTGTCCGATGCGAGTTGAAGCTGTAACCCAGGATTCGTAGGTTTCTCTAGTCGTCAAATCTTTGACTTCAAAGTGACGATTGTGTGCCGGTAGAACTTCTTTGAGAATTTTTAGCTCTTGCCCCTTGTCTAGTATTCGAATATAAACATTATATTTAGTTACAATGCCATTTGGCCGGCGTGGCGGTAACCAACTAATTATCACCGAAGACTCACTACTAACTACGGATTTAACTCTTTCTGGAGCATCTGGGACGGCTTCTTCGGTAGTGCACGTAACAACTGGACTTGAAACACCCTCACCCGCTCTAGTAAAAGCCAAAACCTGAACACTATACTTGGTAAACGGTTGCAGCCCATGCAAGACTGTGTTCAATGAGGAAGTTATTTTGGTCTCGCGATTTCCATAATCGCTCTCATCATTCCAGGGCTCATAGAGAAGCTTATATCCTTGAATTATTCCATGGATGTTTTCCTTTGGTGGTGCTTGCCACGAAATTTGTATATTTTGTGCTGTTAAAGCGATACAAGTAACACCTTGTGGGGAAACAGAAGGAACATCTTCCAAAGTGTGTCCCATTATAGGTTCACTTGGAGGCCCGTCTCCCTTGATATTGAAAGCTGACACAGTAATGTCATACTGCGAAAACTTTTCCAGGCCTGTTAATCTGAAATCGTGCAAACCCTCGCCAGCTAATATTCCGACCTTGGTATAATTGTATGAACTTTCCTCATGTTTCTGATAGCCAATTGTATAACCCAAAAGTTCACCATTCCAACTGTCTCGTTCAGGTGGACGCCAGGTTATCAGCAGTTGCTGAGGACCAAGGGGTTCGGCAGCAACCGCCTGTGGACGTCCGCTTGGAACCTCAGCATCCGTTTGGGCTAAGAGAATATCGCTGGGTGCACTTGTTCCTAAATGATTTTCAGCATACAAACGAAAGTGGTATGCTTGTGAAGGTTTCAGAGAAGATACTTGCGCCGATGTTTTATCTCCTGGTAACAGTTTTTGATTATTGTGCTCGTGCCAAACTTCTAAAAGTTAAAATTTCAAAAGAATTAGAAAATTGATTTCGTTAAGATTAAGCTAAATTATGATATGAAATGAGTGAAATTTGATTATAAGACCCAAGTATTTTATTAATTTAAAAGAGATTAAAAATATTAACAGAAACATGAAGCACATAACCATGTTCAAAACGGCGTCAAATATTCATAATTTTTAAAAAGAGTAAATTTTTATACATAGCTTTCATTTTTTGATTTTTATTCAAAATGAGGTCCCAATAAATCTCTATTGACATAAAGAGAATTTAAAAACGTCGTGATCCGTAAACAATTATATAAGAATTTTGTTTTTAAGAATTCCACACATTCAAAAATCATATGTGAAACTAAATTTCTATGAATATAAGACACCGGAGGAGCTTTGACTTTACTTTTAAAATGTTTATGGATTATGTATTTTGAAAATTTATACAAGTTGCACAAAATCAAACTATTAATGTTAAAGTTTAACACAGTGCTTGCGTTGAGGTAAATCGGTCATATTGGTCTTGGAAACTTGTACATCAGAATTAAGGGGACAAATCGAGAAGGGAAAAGTATATTCCACATTCTAGTAGAATAGTAAAGAAAAAAAAATTATATTTGACAGTACATCCGAAGTTATGCGCAAAGGTAAACTAATGAGCAAT
Organism: Chrysotoxum bicinctum; assembly: GCA_911387755.1. Lineage (NCBI taxonomy): Eukaryota > Metazoa > Arthropoda > Insecta > Diptera > Syrphidae > Chrysotoxum > Chrysotoxum bicinctum. The sequence continues at coordinate 10,336,260 of OU426991.1, read as the reverse complement.
CCCTATTCCCAGCTAGACGAGTACTACGCCGGAACTGTTTGGGTATTTGAATTTCTGGCATATTTTGAGAAATATTAAGCATTTCGCTGGATTTTTCACTACGACAAAAGGAGTGTTATTGTGATTGAGTATTTGTACCGATGACTAAGAAGATTTTTCAAAATGTTTTACAAAAGACCAATTGTTTTTCATTCCTTTGGGACATTGTAGTACCATTTGCCGTAGATTTTGGTCATGTGAGAATTTTGTTTTTCGAAGAATAGCATTGCAGGTATTCCTAGCTTCCATGTACTTTTTCCTATTTTCCTCAGTGGCATTTGTTTTTTAGCATTGGAAGCTTAACTTTCCGTACATGATAACCACTTACTTCGAAAAGTTAATTCAACACAGTTGGGAACCATCACAAAGCCTTGCGCCAAATATGACATTTAAGGCTTATCATCGAACCCATTAGCTACATATGTGGACAAAAAAATTAGGCACACAGCAGGTTTGGTCGATGATCAGAGCCAGGCAACGGTAGTGTGAATGTGGAAAGGAATAGGTAGCACCAGTTCGATTGTCACTGGCTTAGCAGTTTTTTTTTTTGCACTCTGTTATTTTTTGATTAGGCTGTTTTGTGGATTTTTCCTATAGATTTAATAATTTTTCTATTCTATTCTAAACTAAAACTGGAAGTCCGATGCGCGGCCCTGCATTCGATATCGCATTCGTCACTTTCAGTATTGGGCAACCTTTTAATATTCCTGAAAAGTAAAAATTTACCTACAATATGCTCACCTTGGGCTTTTTTGTATTGCAATATGTAATTCGAGATTGGTTGAGATTCTCGATACACGTTCGTTTGATCTTGTTCGTTGCGTGACCAAGCTAAAGTTATTGTACGACTTCCTAGTTCCACGACATGTAAATTTACTGGAAAATTCGGAGGCTCCTGAACTTGAAGATTTAAGACATCCTTATCGTGTCCATAAGCATTGCTTGCCACACATGTGTATTCTCCTCTATCCGATATAACTGCCTGTAATATACTTAGTTCCGAAGCAATCCCACGAGTTATGGGCGAATCTTTCAAATTGTATCGTATGTCATAGGCAGTGTCAATTCGATTTCCTTTGGCTCGCCAATATATATCCAATGGCTGGTCACCTTCAGCTTCACATCGTAAATTCACCCTATCACCACGTCGAACTGTTAGCTGTTTATTACGCAGAGTAACTTGAGGGCCAACTGTCCTCCAAGCAAAAAGTCAACGAATATAAGAAATTGTGCACAACTTAACAGAAAAAAAGCTCACCATGTACCGTCAGCTTGATTAGCGTGCTAAGTCCAGCTCCGATGCCATTACTTGCTTGACACAAATAGCTACCCTCGTTGTCTTTGCTAACTTTTGGTATAATCAACGACCCATTTGTATGGCTGACAATCATTGAATTTCCACCAGAATAACTTAATTCGCGGTACTCTCCAGAATTTTCACCTGTAATGTAGACCACACAATCACATTATACTTTCATTTCTAATATAAAAATTTGTTTCTCTCATACAAACCTATTGATTGTTTCCATGTTATATTCGGAACCGGAAAACCATCTGCGTGGCAATTTATCACTACCGGGTTTCCAAGAATGGCGTTTCGGTCGGTTGGTTTATTAACCCACCTGGGTGGAACTGTTTAAGACGGTTTAAAATAAGAACTTTTAAAATATATTGGTTCACCTCATGATGCACATTTTTACATGCGAAAATGAAAAACTACAACTTAAAACTTAAAAAAGAAAAAGAGCTTTTGAAAACTTACGGTTGTAAAAAGAATGGGTAAGCTTATCGAAAGCCTTTTGTACAGCTTGCACTAAGCTTTCGTAAGCTTTGGTAAAGCATGTTACTGTTAACTGCCGAATCGGTGTAAAACTTAGGACTAAGCTGCAATAATGGTTATAGTCTGAAATGTTTTGTTTTCATCATCCATTCCGGAATTTAACTATATACACAAATAAAGTATATTTTTTTGTATACAAAAACGACTTTAGGGGGTTGTGCTGTTTCACCCTACATAAGCTGTATTGAGAGGATAATACCTTGAGTACTGAGCATGAGAGAGTAGTCCCGTGCATTCTAAATGAGACCAACACAGGTTAAGGCTATACGTCCTAGTTGAACATGCATTGCACGACCGAGCGATGAACTTTGTTCGGTTGCGCTATTTTGATCGTTTTAAAAAGCGACTATCGCTCGTTCCTCGGTCATGCGATGACTGCCAATAAGGACGTAGAGTAAGAGAATTGCTCAAAGTACGTACTCAGATCGGTATTGGTAAGGTGAACGAAGATTTCAAAATAATTCAACACTGGGGACTCAAGCACAATTTATCGCTTAATCCAGGCTCTACCACAACTTTATTTGTGTGTGTGTACAGTATTAAAAGAAATAGGCACTTGAATCCATTTTGATATTATAAGGCTTGGCACTTAGATTGTATTTTGATAAAAATATTGATTTTTGATTTTTTGGCACTTAGACCCTTTAGACTTACAACCCTTCAATTACTATGGTCCACTCAAAGTTCATTGCCTACAAAAACTAAAATGCTACTTGTCAAATCCCTTTTATTACCTGTTTTGTTAAATGATTTTGAGGTTTGTTGCCATGTTGATTCCAACACCAGGTGTAAATTAAATGTCATTTACAATAACCTAGCAAGATATATCTTTAAAAAACACCGTTTTGATCACATTTCAAGTAACTCTCTGCAAATCATGGGCCTTAGCTTCGATAACCTCATTAAGTTCAGAGGATTAATCCTCTGGCATGGTATTATCTTTGTATATAAAACTTATAGTACTATCAAGTAGACGAAAGATTGTGGCGACATCTTAAGTATTGGGACAGTACTTGCTCGATTTGTCTCTGCTAAATTTAATAATATAATGATCTCTTTTTACTACTTGTATTGTATCTTATTCTACTCTCCACTGTAAAATCTAGCGCTAATTTCAGCGCCACTACCAAGCTAGAGTTTGCAATACAAAATCACACTCCATGATAATATTATAGGTTATAATATACAAAGGTATTATGCAGACCCAACAACCAGGGTATTTGTACAGTAAGCTAAATCAGACCAAGAACATAAATGTTAAAAAAAGAGCCAAGTTCTTCTATACAAAAACCTTTGCGTAATAAGTCAGCCGTGAAAAGTACTGAGATCTAAAAGTACGCTAAGTTCTTACTTCATGAAGATTTAATACTGAATATTTAAAGTAGAATAATATTGAAACAGCTACATTGTAATAGAGAAATTTTATTATTTAATTATTACTGAATAAAATTAAATGGGTTCACTGGTCAAGTTTTTAAAACCTTTCGAATTGGGCATGCAAAAAAACTTGCCAAGTAAGCCCATTAAATTTTAGTCAGTAATCATTTAGTAATAAAATTTCTCAATTACATTGAAGCTGTTGCAATATTATTCTACTTCAAATATTCGGTATTAACCTTCATGAAGTAAGAACTATAAACTAAACATTTTCTCAGAAAGTGGGTGGATACCACGGCCCCTGAATGGAAAACCTCAATTTTTTTTGTTGGTCCTTTATATGCAATTTGAGTCCTACCGTTTTATCAAATTTCATTGTTCTACTGCAATCGGAAGTGTGCCATATATAATTTACATCAGTTGTGAAGAATTGGGCGGATACCACGGCCACGCCCCTGAATGGAAAATCTCAAATTTTATATTTTTTTCTTTGTATGCAATTTAAGCCCTGCCACTTTACTAAATTTTATCGTTTTACAGCCGTCGGAAGTGCTCCATTCAACCAACAGAAATTCGGAGAAAGTGGGCGGATACCACGCCCCCTGAATGGAAAACCTCAGTATTTATTCTTGGTCCTTTATATGCAATTTGAGCCATACCGTTCTACCGAATTTCATTTTTCTATTGCAATCGGAAGAATGATTTACATTAGTTCAGAGGAAGTGGGCGGATACCACGCCCCTGAATGGAAAACCCCAAATTTTATATTTTTTTCTTTGTATATAATTTAATTCCTACCGCTTCATCAAATTTCGTCGTTTTACAGCAGTCGGAAGTGAAAGTGGGCGGATACCTTGCCCTCGAATGGAAAACCTCAAATTTTTCCTCTGCTTGCATGACAAGACCTACCGTTGTGCTAAATTACAAGATTCTACAATGCCGGGAAGAGCTCCATAATTTTGATGATCTGTCAGTCAGTCAATCAGTCAGTTACGGTTTTTGTGAATTTTGAGGCCTTATATCTCAGGAACCGCTTATGCTAGAAAATTGAAATTTGGTGAGGCGCCTGTGCCTGACTAGCTTAGCAAATATTTTAAGTTTCTGACTTCATTGGTACTGAAGATAGGGGGGGGGGGGTTTGTTCCTGTAAAAAGGGTGTATTGCCAGAACTTGGCTGGGCACTACCGTGTCCTTTGATTTTGTTTACGTTAAAAAAACATTATTCTGATATTGAGTTTCCCGTTTTTGTTGATGCGAAATCTATTGCATATACCAGAAGACCTTGAACAATTCTGCCAACGTGTCGCAAGCGATTAATTTTTAGCTTTAAGAAGCATGTTGATATATGTATATTTCAGGATAACCAGTAGAACTGTCACCGTCTCCAGTGGCGAAGTATCTATTCCAAAGCCTTAGTCGCTCTCATAAGGCACTTCTCGAAGCCGGACTTATTTTTTGGATGTCACCCGATTCTGATTATTATTTAGTGTTTCTATAATGCAGGAATCAGTTCGATATCTGTGTCTTCCTGTAGAGCGTTCCTCGTTCATTCTTCGTCCATTCTTTAATCTAACCGTTAATAATGGGACTAGTCCTTTCTCGCTTACTTTCAACGCGCTTACATTCAATCGGTGAAATTTTGTTTACATCTATAAAACATGCCTTATAGGCTGTAATGTTACAGGAATATACGAGTATAACGCGTTTTTTAGTGAAACTTAAAACCAGTGCAGTAATAAAAAGTAAATAAAAAGCTTATGCTCATTTTTATATTCACTCTTTTTTTTTAATTTCAAAGTTGAGATCATCACAAAGTGAATGGTTTTTTTATGTCAGATCTTGTCTACAATATCGAATTAAGCGTCATCTAAGCTCCCAACATTTAACCAAATTGAATTCGCTTTATGTTCACTCCGATTGCTGATCTAAATGGCATTCACTTTAAGTTTTGTTGTTTATTTATTTGAATCAAGCTAATTAATATCTAGCGTACAAAAAATATTACTTAGAATTAAGAATTTATAAATTATACAATATTATAGAATATTTTTTTAAAACTATTATTTGAGACATCACAAAAATTTGTTAATAAATTATGATTGACGTTATACAAATTAAACATTGTATTCAATGGTGAATTTTGCTCATAGTTGGTACGATAGTGTTTTATGTAAATTGGGCCACGAAAACCTCTTAGATTTCGATTTGGAACATTAAAATTAACACGACACAAAAGGTTTAAAGCATCGATATTACCATCAATAAGATTAACAATAAAAACAAAACATAAATAAGAACGTCTGCGCTCCAGACTGGGTAAATCTATGAGTTTTAAACGGCTGCTATATGAAGGAAGATTCAATGGATTCTGCCAGCCTAAGCCTCTAAGGGCAAATTTTAGGAATCTTTTTTGAATTTGTTCAATTCTTATTTTGTGACAACTGTAGTAGGGGGTCCATACCTGGCAAGCATACTCTATAATGGGTCTGACAAATGTAGTAAATAGTTGTTTGATAACATAAGGATCAGAAAACTGACGTGATTCCCTTTTAATCCAACCTAATATTGAATTGGCTTTATTACATGCCATATTGATATGCTGTGTGAATTCGAGTTTCTTATCGAACAATACACCAAGGATAGATACATCATTTACATTTAATAGATTTACGCCATTGAAACTATAGTCAAAAGATAAAACGGACAATTTTCTTGTAAAATTTATAATCTTACACTTATCGATATTTAACAACAAATAATTACGTGCACACCAATTATAGAAAGCATTTAGATCAATTTGAAGCTTTTCACAGTCAAGATTGCTAGAAATAGTTTTAAATATGTTAACATCGTCTGCATACATAAGACAATTAGAGTACTTTAAAACTGAAGGAAGATCATTTACAAACAATATAAAAAGAACTGGACCCAAATGGCTACCCTGGGGAACACCAGAATTTACGACAAAACTATTTGAATGGTAGCCCTTAAAATTCACTGAATAGGATCTGTCAAGTAAATAAGATTTTAGCCAAGCAATGAATTTTACGCTGAACCCCAGCCTACTCATTTTATTAAGCAAAACTCTATGCGATAGTTTGTCAAATGCCTTACTAAAATCTGTAAGAACACAATCCGTTTGTTTTTTGTTTTTAAAGGAATCGACACAAAACTCCGTTAACTCCATAAGTAGGGTGACAGTCGAACGGCCCTTTGAGAAACCATGTTGGTTATGAACAATAAACGATTTTGTGTAAAAGCTTAATGTTTTGCAAACAATTGCTTCAAAAAGTTTGGGAATAGCCGACAGTTTAGCTATTGGACGGTAATTAATAATTTGATCCTTTTTACCTTTTTTATGTAGAGGAATTATAAAAGATTGTTTCCATACATGAGGAAACTTACAAGTAGACAATGAACAGTTAAAAAGAACAGAAAGTGGCATCGACAAGTTATTGACACATTTTTTCAAAACTGAAGCTGGTACCCCATCAGGACCAGACGCGTCATTATCTTCTAAATTAGCTATAAATTTCATAATATCGTCAATAGTTATATGAAAATTTATATCAGTCAAGTGAGAATATGATTTCAAATGACCAAATAATTGATCATTTTCGTCAAGATTATCACAGTTTAGGTTATCACAGTTCGAAAAGTTATCACAGTTAGAAGAATCACAGATGTATGCACTTTGAAAAAAGTCTGAGAATAGTTGTGTTATGATACGTGGGTCATGGTCTGAGATATTGTTATGCATAAGAACGGACGGATAAGGACAAGATTTTCGTTTGCTGTTAATAAAGTTCCAAAAGGATTTAGGATCCATTTTTAATTTACTTTGAACCTTTTGTATGTAAAAAGGATACTTAGGGGCCAGTTATAGCTATCATTGAAAACCATCATTGAAAATTTTGTTTTCACTTTTTGGGGTAGTTAAACTATAAATATTGAGAATGTTTGGTATACAAGTGAAGCTAATCAATTATATATTTTACTTTTGCAAATAAAAATTAACAAATATGTTAAATATTTCTCAAAAAACTAGTTTTAATTTTTCAATGATGAAAATCGTTTTCAATGAACAGCTGATTTTCGTTCCAACAAAGTGGAACACAATCGTTCCAATGATTTGTGTTCGATTCTCTTTCTATTCTCATGTGTCAGTTTTTTTTTCAATGATCAACTCTCACCTCAAAAAATTATTCAGGTTGTCTTTGTAATTTATAGTGATGGGTAGGATATGAATTTAAAATGAATTTTATGAGGTACTCATTTTGAGGTGGTATTTTGTCTCACCTCAAATGTCCCATAGGATACACCTATTTTAATGGGCATTTTCAACAAAAAAAATCAATTTTTCAATGACGTCTCTGCAATTCTAATGATCGTGAAATTTGAATAAAACATACAAAGTTATCTATATGTACCTAGATACGTAGGTATACAAAAACATTTTTACTATTCTCTTTTCATATTCTTCTCAGGCGAGATGCGAGACAAACGAGAGGCGACTGAAATTTGAAAACCGCCCATTACGAAATAGAAAAACACTAGCACAAAAGACACTTAGGCTAGGAGCGCACATTCAACTTTTAGTTGCACAACTTTTTGGTTTCTTAGAAAACAGATGAACTATTTAGTTGAATGTCCGCGTAGGTGCATATAATTATATGTTACACAAAATAGCGAATTCATTTTAGGCAATCGCTTAGTTTGTACACAAACTTTTAGTTGCTCAAACAAAGCAGTTGCGAAACTAAAAATTGAATGTGCGTGCCTAGCCTTACACACTATTGGTATCCATACAATGGAACACGATTTTACCTTATATGTTTCTGGGAACACCATGGATATACTCTACTTATATCTTTATATGATATGTATTTTAATATATTTTCTTTCATTTGTCTCCTTTAAAGAACATTTTGTTGACGAAATAAAAGATAAATATTCATTTTTAATGATGCACTTATTGAAATCTTTTATGATGAAAGTCACAGAAGTTTGTCTTTTATTCTTTTATGATTTTTAACAGATTTCATAACAGATTTTGGCATCCTGAATACCAAAAATGCTATTCGTAAAAGATTTTTTCTATTTTCGAACGTTTGACATTTCATAAAAGTTTTCTTAGCAGATTTTATAACAGATTTTAGCATGCCGAATACCAAAATTATAATTCATAAAAGATTTGTTGACAGCTTAAACTTTTGTTTTGAAATTCATAACAGAATAACTGAATAGAAGATCTCGCCGAATAGGCCTAAATGATTGCAGTTAGCAAAAAAAAAACTTTTAAACAATAACATAACATGCGACATTTTGTATTGCCTCATGAATGAGGTACCCATCACTAGTAATTTAGCAAGCATCAAAGCGACAGATATTTTCAATGACAGATCTTTTCAATGACAGCGAAATTATTGATTGCTATAACCGACTTGTCGAAATATATTCCACCGTTCCACTGATTTGTGTTTCAATGATGGTTTTCAATGATAGCTATAACTGGCGCCTTAATACTTGATTCTCTGTTGAAAATATTTCTGGCCTCACAATAAATATTAAAATCGGTAACTAGTCCAGTTTGTTTGTATTTAAGCCATAGTTTATTTCTACGGTTTTTTAATGTTCGCAGTTCACTATCATACCAGCTAGGAGCAAGAGATTTTGATTTAATAGATATTAGAGGAACAGATGCTAAAAAACAATCAAATATTTTGTCATAAAATTTCAAAACCATTGAATTAATATCTGAACAAGAGCAAAGGCATGACCAGTCAATTAAAGATAGCAAGTTATTTAACTTAGTATAATCAGTTTTTTTAAAGTTAAATTTAAAAACATTGTCAGGATCCTGATTATTCATTTCAAAGTTTTGAATAGATATGGTAAGTGCTGGGTGATGAGAGTCTTCGTTCACTAGAGGATCAGTTGATCTGTCAAGTGAAATACCGGCATCAATTGTTGTGTAAATTAAGTCGAGGATCTTGGCGTTAGAGTTTTTGATGTCGTTTATTTGGTGAAGACCAAGTGACGTTAGACTGTCAAGAGTTTGAGAATCATCCATTGATAGATTTCCTGTTGGAACCATTGCGTATGTGTCGGGACAACGTTTCCAAGATACATTGGTTAGATTAAAATCGCCAAGGCAGATAACTTCATCATTATAACTCATTATCTCAAAAATGTAGTTCAAAAAAGAGAAGGCTTCATTGTAAGTATTAACTGGGCTCCCAGGAACAATGTACATAGTTACAAGATAGATAGTTTTGTGTGAAAGAATCATCTTTACACATAGGAACTCTTCGTTCAAACAAACAGGAACATTGACTAGTGACGTCACAAAACAAGATTTAACAGCAATAAGGATCCCACCGCCGACAGTATTGATACTCGGATCGGAGTGTCTATCTCGTCTATATACATTAAACGAAGAATCAAAAAGTTCCGAGTCATTTATCTCGCCAAACAGCCATGTTTCAGTCAAAGATATGACATCGTGAGAAGAATTCGAAGAGCTGTAGTAGACCTTATTAGTCTTTGTCCGTAGGCCTCTTACATTTTGATAGAGTATATCAATTAGTTGCGACGACGGTGTGTTGGTCTTGTCAAAGTCTTTCGAAAAGGAGTATTCATAGTATTTCGCTTAACGAACTCGTGGATGATAATGTTTTCCGGCCAGAAATGCTTATCCAATAAACGGGTGAATATTTCATGTGGAACGAATAGTTTGAAAGATGAGTAGTCAATTCCTTTTGTTGGTAACTGCTCAATTTTGAATTTGATGTTGGTGAAATGAGAATCAACATATGCAGATATATCATTGCAGGTAGTGTTAGCGTCGAAATTTGATAGAAAAATGCATTTAAATCTCTCAGCGGCTCTTAATTTAACTGCAGGTAATATATCACCATTTGGTAAAGCTACTGACGATACAAACGTAGAAGACGAGGGCACTGAAGTTGTGGAGAACTTTGAAATTGAGGAAGTCGCAGAAGAGGTATTAGAAGCCGGTAAACAAAATGTAGATGATATTGATGCGAAAGACGAAGGGGGTGGTGACGAAATTGTTGGTGAAGATGTTAAAGATGTCGTAGACGTTGAAGGTGAACATGCTTCAAGTGGAGTCATAATATATGAAGATGAAGTAAATAAAGATGGTGAAGATGAAGAAGTCATAAATGAAGATGTTGCATATGTAGATGTTAAAGGTGTAGATGGTGTCGTAGATGAAGAAGTAGTAGATGTGGACGTTTTAGGTGAAAAAGCTGTAGATAAAGATGAAGTTGTCAAAGATGAAGAAGTAGTTGATGTTGAAGTTGCAAGTGAAGATGTCGTTATCAAAGATGTAGTTAATGAAGATGTCGTAGAAGAACACGTAGTAGATATAGATGTTAAAGGTAATGGAGTCGTTGATAAAGAAGATGAAGATGTAAATGAAGAATTTGTACATATAGATGTTGAAGGTAATGGTACTATAGTCGAAGGAGTTGAAAAGGATGAAGATGTCTTAGGTGAAAGCGTTGAAGATGTAGAAGATGCAGGAATTGAAGATAAAGATGTCACAGATGGTGGTTGTGTTACAGTTGTTGAAAGAGTAGGTTTCTTTGTCTTTTGGACTAAAGGTGAGAGAGCTAAATTTGCTCTTTTGAGGGTATTGCGAGTGACACGTAAGGGACCAGGGCGCTCATTTATCTTAAGGGAAGAGTTGTGGGATGTTAATACCGCCTTTCTTAGATTTTGAATCTTAGGAGTCTTTGGAGTAACAGCATTAGATGAGGACATGCAGAGATTTGAAAGTTGCTCATTGATCAGAGCAACCGCGTCAATAAGTTTATCAACTTTTAGTTCCAAAGAATTAATATAAGCACTGACATTTTCCATTTTTTAAATGTTTATTTTTTCTTTATGTTTATTAAAACTTACTTAAGTTCGGGTGCAATATTAACTACGGCCCTGGTGATTTGCATAGGTTATAATTATTGAACCATATATAGCACAAAAGTATGCAATGAAACTTAAAAAAGTATGCAATATATTTTAATGAATTTGCGAAAAATATTGTATAAAAATCATTAAAGTATGCAAGCAATTACACAAACCAGAGAAAGAAACAACGATAGTTATTTGGAAATTTTTCACTCAAACAAAAATAGAAAAAAAAAAACACTTCATAGAGATTAATTGTCAAGCACAGAATGAAAAAATGCAAGAAAGATTAAGTTAATTAATTTTATATCACTTGTATTTTTAGCTTAACACAAAGTCGAATTAAAAAACACTTTAAATAAAAATAAAATATATAACCAACAAGTTAAATTTTAATTGATGATAAAGTCAAATATTAAAGTACTTAGATGAAGCGCAAAAATAGACGTCACTCGCAAACAGAAGCAGCGATGTTACTGTTGTTTACGTATTAAAATTTGCTGACTTGGGTTTGCACTTTTTCAAAAATCCGATCCGATTAGGTGATGTTGTTTTGTACGAGTATATGTATAAATATCATGCCCCCATTTTAAACGACTTTTGGGTCATTTAGTATTTATTCATCTTATTGCGCGTTCTTTCACTATATTTTATAAATATCCCATTTAATTTTAAAAAAATGCACACAAAAATAAATTTAATAAATTCCTAATAATATAATTAAAAAAAGAGTGTCACATAATATGTTGTTATTGTGCTTGTGATTATTTGCTCTTCTTTGTGCAGAAAAAAATCAAAATCGGTGCTTAGGGTGCGTCATGTGGGCGTGACTAGGCTCTTCCAAACCATTACGAAGCATTTGAAGCGAAAGCGGCTATAACATTCACGACTTCGGAGAATAGACAATAAAATACATTTTTTTTTCTCGAAGTTTGCGCCTTATGTTATTGTATATGTCAACTTAAACTGCATATTAACAAATTTAATTTAAAACACATTTCGCCATAAAATGAAAACAAAATATAAATCAAAACAATGCAAGAATAATTGATTTAACTAAGGTATGCCTTAGTCACGAAAAAAACTAATGATAGCCATAAGCTGTTTAAAGGAGCACAACGATACAAGCGAATGTTAAAAATTTCGATGCAATTAGCAACGACTCTATCGTGTTAATATGGCAACTCTTATAATCAATAACGCATGCATTCGAAATGCAAGAATAATCTCACAGCTAAAAGTTTCGTTGCCGCAACGAATGTTTCGTGGTGGTTTGAAGAGACCCTTAATAATAGTGTATTTTACGTTACCGGCTACTGAAAGGACGGCTGTATACTCAACAGATCCGGCACGATTTGTTATGCGACAGGAGTAATTCCCATTGTGCTTGGAACTTACATTGTGAATGGACAGAATACTTGAAAATGGTGCGTAATCGTTTATGTACAACGATGGATACAACGATTTCTTGATAGTTCTTGCATTTCCTGAAGCACCATCGCTATCGCCACTGCTTTGAATGGGTATATCATCTTTGAGCCATGTTATATTAAAAGGCTGATCACCTTGACTGCTGGAGCACATTATCTGAGTACGCATTCCTTCTGTGATCTCTTCTTCAAAATTATATGGAGAAATACGAGGAGGGACTACAACGTTTATCAATAATTGAAGAATGGAAGTAAAAAGTTTAATTTTTTTTTCAAGGTGATGTTTGCGTAAAATTTTAACTAAGTATCTATAAATTAAGGATTAAGTATGTAAGTATACGTGAATAAAATTAAAGCTAAAAAATCATAATTTTTAAGTGCATTAGTGATGAGTGCTTTTAAAATCATATTTCTATTATTGTTATATTACGAGTACAACAAAAAATTACACCTTATTGATGAACTTCGTTCTTTCTCCAACTAAACGAAATCAACAACGAGTGACGAATATTATGAGAATGAAAGTTATTGGTAAATAAAAGGAATCTTGATCTATAAAGTGGTTAGTATCGAATTTATTTGAAATACAATAATTGGACCGTAAACCTTTTGAATACAGTTTTCAGTAGGTAAAGGTATTGGCACTTTTTTTTTTTTTTTTTTATAATCTACCCGCGCTCAAGGGATTATGATTACCCTTTAAATGTTTCAACACAGCGCGGGCGTGAAGTTACGGAAGAGAAAGAAGGATAGGAAAGATGTGTGGCACGATGTTCTGAGACTGAAGGTTGTTGTCTCAGATATTTTATATCCAGGGATGGCGGCTGAACTAAAGCGGAGGATGCCATGTCTTATTTTTATGTCGCTTATAATTCACATTATTTTATTCGTGTTCATCCTTGTTGGGCATACTAGTTTAACTCAATTACATCTTGTTAGTGTTATGCCTGAACAACATGTAATGAGTAAACCAGCAACCCATTGATGACAATTTTTTAGAAGGTTTTTAATGGAATTAAAACGACATAGACGACGGCAGGGATCGAACCTGTGATCATGAGGTTCACAGGCGAGCACACATCCATCGCGCCACGGCCACCCCCTAAAAACTTATAAAAACGGCTCCATTAAAGTCTACCTACATCAAACAATTAATGAGCAGAAAACGCAGCCCAACGCAAGTAAAATAAAAATATACCCACAAGTAAGTAATTGAAGTGTTTCGAAAGCTTTTAATTTATGGTATTTACTGTTCCAGTGGTATCTACCTAAATGTATATACGTACTATATGTATATCTATGTACGTATTTTAAGTGTATTCCAAATGACTTAGATTCAATAAATTCCCAAGGCTAAGAGATCTCTGAAACTAATTATTCAAGAAAACTTAAAAAAAAAGCATTTAACTAATCCGTTTTGACTTACGTAACAAATAAGGTTTTTTAGAGTATTGTCTTATATATTTGTTTTAAATAAACCCCCAAAATATTCACACAACTATAGTTTATAGAAAATAATGGCAAATAATAGTATAACATACTCTCTTACAGTTTTCTGGTTTTTATACTTATTTCTCTTTAATTAGGCCCGTCGGCAGAGGTTTGTTCCAAAAACTATGGTGATGATATTTAATCATGGGCATTCGTACATAAATAAGTACAGTAATTATTGCTAATAGTAGCTACCATGTAGAGTGTCAAAAACTGAAAAAAGACCGTTTTTAGCTCTCTAAAACCTAAAATATAAATCGAATGAAGCACTTCATTTAAGGAATCTTCACATGAGAGGTGCCAACGACCGAACTTCGTCGGTGTTCACCGGTGGATGGCACTGGCGTTCAGCGATCGTATAAGCAGTCCACATTCTTTACAAATAATTCAGTGTTATAGGTTTCATTAAATTAAAGACGAATAGCCTTTTCGTTTGGTGGTAATGACAGTCTTGTTATGAAAACAACGAAAGTGATTCGGAATATGATTTCAGAAACGAATTCGGAAATGTTCACACGTTCGTAAAGGATTGATTACCGATGGAAAACACTTCATGAGCTCCCTTTCTTTTATGCTGTGTTCTATATTGCTTGTGCTAAGGCGGTGTTTTAAGTAGAAAAATTAGTTTTTATTAAGTTTGCAAGCAAGAATTTTGAGAGGATTTTTTCATTAGATATTTGATTTCGAAAAGCAAAAATGTATGGGAAATTTGATTGATTTGGGTAAGATTTGGTAAGTTTTGTTAGAAACCTAGATTTTGATTCAGTATGAAAAACCTTAAACAGTCCAACCAACTTCCAATTATATTTATAATATTTCATCGCCATATTTATACAAAATAAAAAAATTTGTTTGTCCCTGCCGACAGACCCACATGTTAAAAAAAAAAATTGCCATTAAATTAGCTTGTTTACCATTAACTCGAAGCTGTGCCGAATGCGATACGGTTGCCGCATTGTTTTGTACTCGGCAAGTGTATGTACCGCCTTGAGATTGTGTCACACTCGTTATACTAAGTGCACTAGTGAAATCATCATTTTGGCGTATGGTCACAACGCCTCCGGCATTATAACTAACCCTATCAACTGGATTAGACACATCATCATCCAAACTTCTAGCACTATGTTGAAATGACAGTTGGCCACCACCATCAGTACCAGAATTGTCTCCAAGTTGTGACATACCCGTACTTCCATCAGGGAATAGCTGTTGGCCATCTTTTAACCATGTAAACGTCAATGGTAAATCGCCGGTCCCGATAACACATTGAATGCTTGTGCGATCGCCAACATTCAAATCGCGGGCAAAGGAAAATGGAGTGATTTTCGGTGGGACTTTTGTTTTATAATTATAATTAATTAATTGATTAAATTAAAAAGTAAACATTTATTTTAAATAAAAAATAAATTACCCCAAAATTAAAATTTTATGTGCGGAAGGTGCGTATTTTCAGTAGTAAAGGTGCATAATTTTTCATAAAATGCAATGCAGTGCCGCGTAGTAAAGTTTTAAGATACATTAAAGCAAGGTGCATTTTTATAGACATCATAAAGTGCGTTGTTTTCAGTGTGTGCGTTTGATAAGTAAAAGAAAGAAAAAACGAAGGATACTTTTGTTAGATTTATGATCTTTAATAATATCAACGTTTTGTTAGGGTTGCGTACGATTCAGCATCTGGTTTTGAAAATCTCGCATTATCAAATTACAAAATTGTTACAGTTACGAATTCTCACTCAAATTTAAATCTCCAATACCTCTTTATTTTTTTTAATTTTTTTTCCGATTAAAACCGGAGTAAGTTCAAACAATCTAGAAAGACCTGTAACCGTCATATTCAACAGATACCTTATTGCATTGACCTACAATTAAATTCCCATAAATAACAGACATAAAAGGCTTATCACACACTATCAGAAATGTATGAAGACAAATTGTTTTGACAAGTTAAGTTCCCCGTACATCCATATTTGACACATGATCACACAATCAAGATAATCTCCAATTTCATGCCATAATTGGTGCGCCAGTATGAAGTATTGAAAATTAGTGCCGACATTATCTAGAAGTCGACAGAAATGCTACTTCTGGTTTAAAGAGGATCTACACAATGGGACATTGATTGTTCATCAGATGGTCACTGCCTGTTTAAGAATTTCGCCACATTTACTCGATGGCGACGTTCAGCTTTGATTTTGCTGCAGAAGATGGGTGAAGAAAATGTCGTTGTCTCTGTTGCAATATATTTAATTTGACAATGAGTATAGGGCCATGTGTAGCGTACCACCATCACATGCCCACTTTCCTTTAATATGCTCACAAAAAACCGATATCAACGCCATCTTAGGCCATCGTACCACGCCATAAGCCATCTACATGATGGTCCATCACGTAGAAGGAAATTTATTAGTTACACCATGAAACAACTATGATGCAAGACATGGATCTTATCACAGGTGTAAAATGGCGCCTTAGGTTGTTTTGAGAGTAAATTCTGTCTGAAAATTTGTGTCTTATCTGCATAGACGCTGATTGGATAAAGAGATACAAAAATGAAAAATTTTATAGTAAAACCGACATAACCAAAAAATAAAAGTCCACACCATACAAACAACTGGTTCGTGTGAAACAAGAGACATAAATCAACCTTGCGAGCGAATTTTGAGATAGCCATCTAGAGAACGAAACGTTTGAAGAAGTTTCATGGTTGAATCCTAGATCCACACTGGACTTTAGGACCGCTTTAAGTTTTTTTTATAATTAAGCGCGCACTTTAGGGATTTTTGTCCACCCCTATACTATAATGTTTTACCATAGTGTGAGCGATCAGGATAGGTTTATGAAGGATTTAAGAGGAGAAACCGAAGGAATGCGTTTTGATTGCGTTTAGATTATAATGAGTGGAAAATATCGAGTTTGGTAAAGTATTCCACACGTGTGGTGCGGCTGAAGAACGAATCCTTATGTTTTACAGTCCGCCTGAAATGGGGCTCAAGGGTTAACGGATGAGCATTCCTGGTTTGACGTGTGTTTCATGAGGAATACAACTGGCTACTTCGCTAATATACTGTTTATAAAAAAGCGATAAAATAGGGATAGGCAGGAAAAATTACACCGATGTTCGAGAGTGTCTATGATTTTACTAATAGAGCTATTACCCACTAACTTAATTGTAATACTTTGTTTTGGACACTATTAAGAAGATGTAAAACAGTCTGTGAAGCTCCAGCCCAAATGTGAGAGTTATATTAAGTAAGTAATTAAGAAATTCGTTTGATTTTGAAAATGCGAGATTTTAAAAATGCCAAATTCCAGAATACAAGATTTTGGTTTGCAGTCAATCGTATCGCTGCCCCATTTTCAGTTATGCCCACATCAAAAACATGAGCTTAAATCAAAAGCTAGTTGATGTTTTTAGTGTGGACACTCATTTTTTTAAGTGAAACTTAATTAATAATAAAGATGTAATTCAATGGACCTGAAACTAAATATTAAAATAAATTGAACTTACCGAGAACTTTAATGTCGACTGAACGTTGTGATGTGTAGTTATGTTTGTTTCGAGCGATACAGGTATAAGTTCCCTGGTCAGCAGTCTTTTGAACATTTTCAATTGATAGAGTGCCATTTTGTATCCGCTGTCATATATTAGTCGGAAGTTTGACTCCATCTATGTGACAAAATAGATTAAAAAAAATTATAAACAATTATTATCCGTATGATCTGACCAGTACAAAGATGTATTGCAAAAAGCTATCAGAATAAAAAATATAAATAGTCCACTTTGAGAGTAAAAAAAACTTGTTAAGAACGATAAAATTTTTCCAGTCACAATGATCGAAATAAAATTGAATTGATAAAGTTTTTGGAATAAACGGTATTTATTACTTGAATGGTAGACTTTTACCTCGGTTGATTTATTGCATTATTTGTATCTCTAGAATGTAATGTAGGCTATTGTTTCATAGCTTAGGGGCATTTATATATAGATATGTATACATAAAGAGGGTGGCAATCCGTCAAAAAATGTAAACACCTAATATGTCTAAGAAATATTCGATGAATAAGTGACTGATTATTGGAGGCCTACAAAGTTTTTGGAGCACTTTCAAAGAGGATACATCATTCTCTTCTACTTGGTAGCGTCCAAGACACTTTCGATGCATCTGCCTAGTATATGGTGAGTACTGCAGAATCTGCTTATGGCACTGATTTCTAGGCCAAGAATACTTAAGTGCCTTCTTAGGTTTTTCCTACTTAAGTTTATACAGTTCAAGTTCTTTCCAGTTTTTGAATCTTTTAACCTTCTCCTCTGATTTGATTTCTGTTTTTAATCATGTTTTTTTCCTATTCCGCAGTAGGATTTTGGCCCCACTAAATGAGTCGTTTTTTAGCTAGAGAGTCTGCCTCCTTACATCCCTGGATTTCAACGTAAGTATCCAATGAAGTGAGACATTATTGTTCTTACCAAGTTCGTTAAGCATGCCTATACATTCCCACACTGACTCAGAGGTGATGGCATAATCTCTTCCAATTTCAATTCAGTTATGAGCTTAGTGCATTTAGTGCGGTTTGGCTATCTGGCAGAACATCAAAAATAGGCCGCAGATCTATTAGGAATGTTTTGGTTCCGGTTTTTTCTTTCGCAATTTCGACCTACACATTCGGCTTAGCATTGTGTTTCACCTAGAAAATGCTAGTGGAAAGTTTAGTTTTAGGTCCAAAAATTCAAGCACCATTCACTTCAGTTGTTCTCGAACCATCAGCTTACGATTTAATGGGAGGACCACTAGCAGCGAGGAAGTGAAAAATCTTCGAAGAGTAGCTCTTATTATAAAAAAATTTCCTTAAAGTGGTGCTAAGCCTTTATTATGTTTAAGTTTAATCGAGAAAACTTTTTGTTCGCGACTGGGATTTAAGCACAGAGCAAGCGCGTTCGTGCTACCGAAACCACATAATCAGGTCCATACCAATCAAAGTCAAATTCTGTACCGGCCATCTTTTTTTATTCGAAAATAGTCGCCATTTGTAAATTCCTCAAATTGCTTAGTTTTTATGAATGGAGTATATTTTTGCTGAGGTGCATTATATATACTAATAGACTTAAGCCTATTATACAGCGGGTACAAAATGATATTTTGTTTCTGGACTCAAAAAGTGACAGTGAAATGTTTCTAAAAATACAGCGGAAAATAGTACATTCAATCTAGAATAAAATCAAAATGTATCTGCCCGTAATGTCCCGTCAATTAATTCTGTATGGAAATCATCTCTTACAATTATCAATTTCCCTATCGAACAGCGTAATACAGAACGTTGTGTAATTTCTCTCTAAATAGTATACATTTAGGAAACAACTTGAAATGTTTTTCCATGGCAAATGATTTCCGAAATTATAAAATTTTAATTCTAAAAGAAATGATACTGTAATCTTAACTCACCTTTTTCTAAAGTTATACTTTCAATTGGATATCCAGCTACCGGGCATTTCAGAAAATATGACTTGCCGGCTACAGCTGATATTTGGGGCATTGGACGAATGTATGGCATTCCTAAGAATTAAAAGAACAGACATCAATATTATTATTATTTGTATTACTTTTACTTATGTTATTGTCATTAAATTATTTTGTACATCTATAATAACGTTAAATTGCTTACCATATATATTTAATCGAGCTGAATGGGATGCTTCTCCAGCTTTTGATATTGCTTTGCATTCATAGTCGCCACCATCTTCAGACTTTACAGCAGATATGTTTACATGACTGATGACGTCACCAAATAAGGTGACATACTGACCGATCATAAGGCGGTCATTCTGCAACATTAATATACATATCACTTTAAAATAATAAAACTCAAAAAATCAATTCATTTTTTTGGTGTGGTGTAAGCGTCTGATGGGTAGCTCCTATCAGAAAAACATAAAAATTCTTTAACGAAAATATTTAGTAATTATAACAAAGGCTTAAGTACGGAGCCCAGGTCGGGCTTCGGTTGAATTTATTTTGAGAAATATGACCTTTATTTTTCAATTTTTACCCCACTTTCTTAAGTGAAATATGATTTGTTTGTTGTATAGGTCCTAGCGACTCTTAATGTATTTACTACTATTTATTCAACTATATAGAATGAACTTTTCTTCATGCAATGTACAATTATAAGTGAACAAAAAATAATAAATAAAATTTAAAAATGTATGATTTTCTCTTCTTTTCAGAACAAGGAACTGTCATCAATTGAAAATTGAAAATGCCATGAGTTCTTCATAATTTATAGTCAGTCATCATTAATCGATTTAAGCTGTAAGTTACGTTTTCCTGCGTAATATTTGTCTGAAAATCATTTTTCCGCAGGTTGTTTCCCCGTAAAATGATATCACAATTTCCCCTAAATTTGCCTGCCGATTCGTAAAGTTTTTGATACAAAGTGACAGCACTGTACCAATCTTCTTTCTCCTAGGTTCGTATTCACCGAGCGCTCCTAAACGGCTCTTAACTTTACGAGGCTCTTAACTTGAAATTTCTGTGCGGTATTCACCAACCACTCGCAAGTGTTTTTCGAAGTTCGAAAATGAGAGCCACTCTCTCTTGTTCAGGCATACCCAAACTGTGAAATGTTGTGTAATGTTGGTCTTGACAGCAAATGGATACTCTTCTACTTGGCATTGCTCACATGGATTCGAGTCAAATGCGTGCGTGGCACACGCACAAGCGAACAAATTTTCGAAGAGAGCGCTCGTAAGTTAGGAGTGGTCGGGACCACTCCTAACTTTTAAGAGCGCTCGTAGATCTTCACTAATATTGCTTGGTGAATACGTTTATGAGCTTCTTAAGTTATGAGCGCTCGGTGAATACCGGCCTAGTGTTTTGTGACAGTAACAAATTAGAATGACGAGGAACAAATTTTCTTCTGTTTTGAGTTCAGAAGACCACACTGTTTTCATAATTACAATGGCGCAGAACTGTAGTCAAATGAAGTATACTTTAAAATTATTTTTTAAGATGTTAAAATGTTTTCATAAATTATATTCGAAATAAAACCTACTTCATCGTTAGCGGTTTTTGATAAATTTCTATTTTAAAATATGTATTCAATTGAGTATTTAATAGATTTAATTTTGAAGATTTTAATATTTATGATTATGAGTATTTCGAATGTCAAAAAAATATATAAAAATCGGAAAAAAAACCTTTTTAAAAAACTCGATGAAGAACAAAATTTGATCCAAGAGCCTAAGACTTCCTATACTTGTAACCTAACAATTCCTCTTTACTCTTCTTTTTTTGGAAAAAAAAAATGATTCCTTCTTACGACGTCTTCCTTGTCATTTTAGTATCGTCGCCCTTACTCTCAGACACAACTAAAATGTGTCCCTGCACAAATTATCTCACCATTTTATATTTATTTGAACGCTTACTCTGTTTCCTACTTTGTTTAACCTTCATAGGAAAAATTCCAAATTAAAAACTGTAATTAAATAACTCCTTTATGTGTGTTTTGTATGGCATACCTTTTTATCATTAACTTTATTAACAATAGAAGTGTTCTTGGATTGTTTGTGTTTATTTTTGAAAAACTAAACCCCTCAAACTGTATTTGATTTCTCAAACTATTTAAGATTTAGATTTGTTCGACTGAAATTAATTGTGGGTAGGACTTAAAGGTTACTCTAGCTGTAGGTTTTTACATTAAAATTTGATGATTCACACTAAACAGTGAGAATCACGGAGAACGGATGTCGCAACATCAAATAAATTGAACAATAAAACCCAAACAGGAATGATTTCGGAAAAATCTAATTGCAGTTGAGCCCTTGTGTAGGACACTGAACATTGCATCCGTTACTGAAGTTCCAGCTTAACGTCTCCATAGCACTCAACACCTATCAGGCCATATCGTTGCATTGGATGCGAGAGCATTTGACAAAAATTGTCCATAAACTTCGATTACTTGGATTACCTTTGTCACTAACAAAATTCGTATGCCCTTTTTTTTCAGAACACTCTTTGTTAGACTGAACTGACCTGATGAACATGTGCCAACGATTGCAACAACCTCTAGTAAAAAAATGTTGTTTTTTTTTTGTCGAATCCGGTGAGAGTTTAAAATATCATCTAGCATCGCTGGCGCTGGTCCAGAGCGAGTTGTTTTGGAACTCATGTACTTTAAAGTTTTGTATACAACAAAGTTTCCGGTAAGCCTTTACGACGCAGATAAATCGTTTTCCAACTTGTCTTTACAAATTAAATGTTACATATTTGAATAACACGGAGTTAACCTTTTTCGAACATACATTATCAAGTATGAGTCAATTATTTTATAAGTGTTCCTATCGGTGAATTTTAAGATTTCATATTTGTTAATATTTTCTATATTTGTTGCACCGATTGCGTAATTCAATAACGTAAATAAACAAATCATAAATATGTGATTATTAATGACTATATCTATTATAAGGAATTGGTTGGTGTTTTTTGTCATGTTGACCCACGTTTGTACACATATTTGCTTGTGAAGTTGATTTGGTTTCTGCTTTAAGTAAAATGCACTCGACGTGCAAATTTGTGTAGTTTTCTATCAACTTGTATTTCCATATCTTATATAACCTACATCTTCCACACGTAATTGTTTCTGCGCATATACCAATAAGGTTTCTAAACTCTGATGTTGTTTTACGGATAAATTAAGATAGGGTTAACTGGTGGCAAGTAGTAAGCATCATTTTGTGTTTAAGATCTGTAAACATTATTTCAACTTACATTTGGGAGCGGAAAACCATCTAAATGCCATAATATGCGGGGAGTTGGATTGCCAGTTGCACTGCATTTCAATGATACCGATGGCCCTGGCTGCATGGTTTGCTCAATAAATTTATATATAAGCTGAGGTGCTACTTCTGTAATGAGAATACAAAAAATCAAAAATACACTAATGAAAGTTGCTGCTTTGTTGTGCAAACAGACTGGTTTTAATTCAACTTGGAATTGAACTAACCCCCTAAACGCAATTCTGCTGTTGCCTGACTGGAATCTTTGTCATTTTTAACGAAACACTGATACATTCCCTTATCTTCTTTGGTAATTGATGTGATACGGATATGCTCTTTGGACAATAAACGAACTCGCGCTCCAGAACGCAAAGGCTGCCCATCTTTTAGCCAGGTTATTATTTCTTTAGGGAACCCTGTGCATCTGCAAACCTATAAAACGCTCTCATAACCAAATGAAACAAAAAAAAAAAAACCTTCATTACTTACCAAATCGGCGGACTTTCCTAAATTAACTGTTTGAATAACAGGCTGAATGTTACTAGCCAATGGTGAAACTATTGAAAGTTGCACCTCGAGCATTTCACTGCCCTCTGAATTCGTTGCTGTGCAAAAAAAAGAACCACCATCAGTTTGTTCGATAGATGTTATTATTAAGGTTCCGTCTCGAATTTTGAAACGGCTAGTCCCAATAAAGGAATCGATTGAGCCTTGTTTTCCGTTTCGTTTTGTATGCCACCTAGAGAGGTTACGAAATATTTTGAAAATGTCTGTAAATCATGTTAAAAGATTTTTTAATTATTTATTTAGTTTTTCAGTAAAAATAAAATTCAATTCGCTTGAGATATAAATTCGATTTTATGTAATTTTTGTTTCCAACATAAAACTTTTAAGAAAATTAACAAAAACAACTGCTTATGTTATTATATGCTTCTTTTTATTTTGTCGTAATTTATAAAATATAAATAAAATAAATGGTGGTGAAATATAAATACGATAGAAAAAGAAATTTAAATATAACAACAACGGACGGAAATATAATATATCACAACTTCGAGGGTTGCGACACTTGTATGGCTTGTAAGACCGCAGGCGTGCGTCGCCTTCTTCGGACCACAGCTTGGATATATCGAAGTTGTCTAGCTCTGGCCATTGACGATAAGAGTGTCTCCTTCCATATTTCTGAAGCCAAACTTTGTGGATGCTTGATGATTACCCAACACTTGTGGATTGTCTTTACTCCAATACGGAAATTTAGCTTCTGAACCGAAAATGGCCTTTGTATGAGAAGATGATTCTTCTTCTTCTTCCTTTGTTTCGGCGCTGTTATGATCTCGATGTCGAGGGGATCATAACTCTCCCACGTATCTGCTTCACACTAGTGATCCGCCTGTGGGGTTCGCCGGGTTGACCTCAGAAATCGGCGGCAAGCCTCCCGGTTTTGTATTGTTCCATTTCTGAGGCCAACTGAATGCTGGTGTTTTTGCATTTGTTTGTACCAGGAGTGTTTAGGCCTACCTTTCTTTTTATTCCGAATTGGAACGTTGTATGATATTGCCTTTTTGACGGGGTTCTCAGGATCTCTCCTTTGAACATGGCAATACCAACTGAGTCGGTCGTGTTCAATTTTTTGGGAAATGGTATTCTTAACATGAAGGCTTCCTCGGATCTTCGTACTTCTAATGAGAAGATGATTCTTTGGTTTAAATCCAGATCTCAAGCCAATATTTCCAGCTCCGAATAAGTGAACTCTCATCATCCGCATTGATATGGTGTGGTTTATAACTTGAAATTTCTCTCAGATTCTAACAATTTGTTGCCAAATCTCCGAAAAAAACGGTTTAACGAAACTTGGAGTAATTTTAAGTTACCAAACAAGAGCAAGTGTAAAGTTAAGATTACTCATCGCACTTTTCTTTTGAAAATT
This sequence comes from Chrysotoxum bicinctum, assembly GCA_911387755.1. Taxonomy (NCBI): domain Eukaryota; kingdom Metazoa; phylum Arthropoda; class Insecta; order Diptera; family Syrphidae; genus Chrysotoxum; species Chrysotoxum bicinctum. The sequence continues at coordinate 10,311,451 of OU426991.1, read as the reverse complement.
TTACATTATTTAAATTTTTTTAAATGGGTTACCACCACACTTATTTCTCCAAATATTTTAAAATTAATGCAGTTTACCATCGCTTTTTAATGATGGAACATATCTAATGTTAAAATGCTTCATAAATTAAAGTCCCCTCAACTTCTTTTAAACATAAAGGTGCATTATTTTTCTGGTGTACATTTCTTCCTTAAGGCTTTTCAATTCTAAACAAACGTTTAAAGTAATTAGTATGAAAACTCTTCTATTTAGAGTCGTCTTTTGTTTTTGTGAAACCACAAAGCACCCACCGAAAAAATGATAAAAACTCCACTTTACTCATTGAATCGCGCTCCCTTAATAAGTAAGCATTGTTTTGTTTCTCTAGGCCCGAGGTTACCTACCTACACATTTCAAACACTTTGCTAAACGATGCTTTTTATTCAATTTTAAATTCAATCACATGCTAAGAAGCATATAAATACTCGCATATAACAGCCCATCACAGCACATTGTTTTATATTTCTGTTGCTTTCTAAATTCATGTTTTGCAGAGACATACCTTCTCTCGTCTCATATGATATAATTAAAAAAAAAAAAAGCAGGCAGGAATTTTGCAAATCAGCACATAGCTTCCATTTAATCCTGAGAAATAGGGTTGTGACATGTGGGCATGTGGATGTGGGCTGGGTATGAATATGGAGTTCTGAATTACCTTTGCCATCGTCGTCGTCGGGGTTGTCAGATGAAATGCTAAGAAAAAAGAAGACGTCATGCACTTCACTTCTGCATTCCACTAATTCAAAGATATACAAAGCACCAGAGAACAACATACACAATTGGTATCCTCCTCTATCTACTATTGAGCCAAAAGCCACAACCAGAGATTGAAACAATGATGATTCAGATTCAGAAGAAGACAAACCTCCCGCAAAACATAAAAGCAGACAGAAAGGATGGCATGCAAGCAGCTGATTCTTTAACATTTCTCTGGAATACTGGCATCTAGGGATCCTATTGCGCATACGGCAATGGCAAGCTTCTGCATCTACTTCTACTTCAGCCACAACAAAATAATCTTTCCTGTTCTCCTTGCGAAATTGAATATTTGTGGTGATGTGTGTATTTTTCCTTAAGCTCTAAAATTATGATGAATGTTTGTACCAACAAAAATTCATAAAACGACTAGGGCGAGGATGAGGAACAGAACAGATTTCGTTCGTTGGCTCCAACTCTGGCTCCAGCGTCAACTTCGACTGACTCTAACTTCGGTATGTTATGTAGGTTTTTTTTCCTTGGGAGCATATAACAGCTTAGTCATTTGGAAAAGGATAAGAATTGAGAAATCCTGTCAGCAGCTTTTGTGCATGCGAATGTTTTTTTAATATCATAACTATGTATAAGGGTGGCCTGTTAATTTTGTTGCACATTAATCATATAGAAATAAGGTTTTTACCACCAAAACCAATTGGGTTTTATAAATACCTAATCAAATTAAGAGGAGACTTAAATATTTAACTGGAGTCTTAATAATTAACCATACCACCAATAAATAGATAGACAGCTTAACCCTAAACTAGGGTTTCCAGAACATCTCTTTTAAAGAGAACATGTTCTCTTTTTTGACTCCGATCTTTCTTATTCTTTCTTTTTTCATCAAATTCTTTTTTTTTACTCTTTTTTATTTGTGTACTCTTTTTTGTCTCTTTTTTTCCAAAATATTAATCTGACTCACTTTTCATTTATATACTTTTGTATAAGTCTCCTAAAATGAAGCATTAACATACTGAAGTACGCACCTATATTCATTCGGCAGCCATCGCCGAACCCTGTTTCGAACATTTAACATGCATGAACACGAACAGACCGATTTAATGTCATGAATGCAAAACTTACCACACCATCTCTTTACTCTTCTAACCCGGCTACATTAATGTCGATTTCCTTTACACACTATGGATTTTAGGGATTTCGATCCCTTGTCAAATTTTGTCTTTTTAGTGTGCGTATTTCGTATACATGTAAATCCCTCTCCAAATACGGATTCGAAAGATTTGATCTCTGTCAAAAAAAAATCAATTTTTTGGTGTGAAGGAATAAAATCTCTCGTAAAAGTCAAAATTTAACAAGGGATCGCAATCCCTAAAATCCCTAGTGTGTAAAGGAAATCGACATTACATTAAATTTTTATTTTAGTTTTGTTAATTTGAAGTTAAGTCAATTAAGCGTTTATACCTATTTATGTCATGTGTTTTCCTTAACAAGATGTTAAAATAAACTATTAGTAACTTAACTGCTGCTTTTTGTGTACATACCTACCTTACTTTTATAAATATATGTAAAAAAATTTAAAATGAAGTTTTGATCATCTTTTATTTGAACGACACTGCTGTGCGCAGAGGGGGTGGGGGGAAGCGGTCTAACAGTAGATTTTTGGAGTTTCAAAAATGTCCTCTTTTTTTTCAAACGCGTTATGGACACCCTACCCTAAACGTTACCATAAAAGTCAAGAAACTCATCTTTAACTTCCGGTCATGTATTCAAATTAAAAAAAAAAATGTTTTCATTTAAAAAAAAAATTAAATTTTTTTTTCAAAACTCAATATTTCGAAAACGCCATGCTCGAATTTGTTTGAACTTGACAAATTAAAGTTTCTTAATACAGTCTGCAAGATGTGAGAAAAAAATGTATTTAACCTAAAATTAACGGTACCACCATACCACCATGGTTTCAAAATCGTATTTTTGATAAATTTGTTTTTCTTATTGATTAATTTTTACAACCTATAACTTAATGAAAAAAATTTTTGAAATTCATAGAACCATAGAACCATTTTTTCAAATTTTGAATTTCTCATTATCAGCGTAAAGGATTTTTAAGAATTTTTTTCATAAAAAGCTTCTAAAAAGTTTGAAAAACATTGGATTTCAAAACTTAAAATTGGAAATTTAATTTTTATTCGTACAATAATAAAGACTTCAAGTTGGCGTACCAAAATTTTTTCTTAAAAATGTTTTAAAAATTTTGTATTCACAAAAGCATGAACTAATATATTCTTGAATCACATAGCATCCTGTTCTTAGCTCCAACTACAAAAAGAGTTCTTTAAGTTATTTTAAAAATGAATTTTATGCTTATGAATAGTTTTCCTCTAATAAGATTGGCGCAAAATTTTGGTTGATTTAGTACGATGTTAAAGATGTTTTAGTATAAAATTAGGTTAAAACGACGATTTTGAAAATTTTAATCAAATATAACCTCATAATTTCTCTGTCCTTTTATAAAAGTTAAAATCATCGAATACCTATTTTATTCTTTTAGCTATTTACAAACGCCACAAAAGGTCTGGTTACTTATTTTTTTTGCATGAACTGTCATTGTTTTAGGTGTGTTCGGAAGCAATTTATTTAGAAAATTGCTTTAGTACGATACTAGTTAGAAAATGTTTAAAATTAAGAATGAGTTAGTAAACTACTTTAAAGTTAGCAAATTGTTAAGTAGTATCACACTAATACCTTGATAATAGGCTGTTTAAAATTTTGCACCATTCATTTTCGAAATGTTTAATCTTTTACATAAGAGCAAGTTCGTGCAACCGAATAGTTTTTATTGAATTAAAGATCGTAAAAATTAAGCAAAACAGGAAAAAAAAATTATCAAATTTCTGCTTACTGTTTTCGAAGAAAATAACTAGTTTTGAAAATATTTGTATGGTGGGTACCGTTAATTTTAGATAAATTGAAAGTTATATAAAATGTTATTTACCAAGTGATAATATTGAAGGAACAATCAATAACCATTATTTGTAAAAATTTTTTGAACCAGCTTTTACTTAATACATTTTATTTTGATTTTAACTTGCTGCTTATAGGAACTATAAGGCAATTTATGTATTCGGAAAAAAATCGAACTCGAGATGTTGATCAAAGTTGGCATTACGATGATAGCGAAGACTAAAAAAGTGGGTCTCGCAATTCTTACGGCCTGTCTGACTGTCTTTTCGACTACAGCCTAAACGGCTTGTCCGAATTTCTTTAAACTTGATTTTTTTCGAAATTTTATAAATATTTTCTTTTCTCAAAAACTGTCCCACGGATGTTTTTTTAAATTCCAAAAATTTTATTAAGTTAAAGCTAGGATATGGTTGAAAAAATGGTTATTTTTGGTACCCCCTTGGAACCATTTTCTTGGATTTCGATTTTCTCAAAAACGTTACAACCGATTTTGATAATTTTTTTGGATTTTTCAAATTTAATTTTCAAAACTCAATAATTCAAAAACCCCATGTTCAATTCTTTTAAGACTTGATAAATAAAAGTTTCTTAATATAAATTACAAGATCTAAGAAAAAATTTATTTTACCTAAAAATAACGGTACCCCCCATACAAATGTTTAAAAATGGTTTTCAAAAATCGTATTTTTCTCGAAAACGGTCCCGAGAATTTCGCTAAATTTGTTTTTTCTTTTTATTAATTTTTACGATCTATAATTAAATAACAAAAAAAATTTGAAATCAAGATATTACTGACTGTACCTACCATAGAACCATTTTTTTCAAATTTAGAATTTCTTATTATCGACATAACGGATTTTAATGAAAGTTTTTATAAAGAAGCTTCTAAAAGGCTTAAAAAACATTGTATTTCAAAACTTTAAAAAAATCTATTTTTTTTTTTAGAAAATTCGATATCTCAGAAACGGCTCAATATTTTTTTTTTGTAAATTTAATTTTTTTTCGAACAATAATAAAAACTTTAAATTAGCGTACCAACATTTTTTATCAAAAATATTTTTAAAATTTTGTACATAAAAGTTTATTTTTTTAAGAAACCAGTATACAGACTTATAATTTTTGTTCTTGCATGAGCTAATATTTGCTTGAATCACATGGCATCCTGTTTTTAGCTCCAACTACTAAAGGAGTTGTTTTAGTCTATTAAAAAATTAATTTTATGCTTTTGAACAGTTTTTCTCTAATAACATTCATTTTTGAAATTCTTAGTCGTTTACATAAGAGCAAGTTCGTACGATCCATTTTATTGTTTTATTTCTTAAACCTGGGAATAATTTTTGAGAAACAAAATATTTCCTAAATTTGGAAAAAAAAAATATAGCAGACGTTATTTTTGTATTAAAAAAATTCTTTCTCTAAAGTTAAAAGAATATCGGCCGAACAGACAGACAGGATTGCGATTCCCAATTTTTCGTCTTTGCTATTATCGTAATGTGAATTCTGATCGAAATTTCAAATTTGAATTTTTTACGAGCGTATAGTTTTGAGTCACCGTATGCTATGTTTAGCATATGACATATGAGTGGAAGCATGGCTCCACTGTAGTCAGTTTAAGCTCTATGTATTAGAATCACATGTTTCTTTTCGGAAGGAGATTTGTCTAGTCTTATATAAAAAGTTGGGGAAATCAAACTCTGGAAAAAATACAGCAACGAATCTACTGATTGCAGAAGATTCTACTGACGTCAGAAGTTTGTATCGGTAATGTAATTTTTGTGCTGTTAGTATTTTTTTTTTTTTTTTATAATTCACACGCACTCAAGTGTATGTGAAGAGACCCTTAGAATGTTAAACAAGGTACGGCGTTGGGGAAAGTAGGGGGGTGGGGGGAGAAAGGAGGTGTCGATTAATCGATAAAGATTGTTTTTGAATGTTTGCAAATTGAAATGGCAAGGGAAAACCGTGCCGGGTAAGTTATTCCATAACGTGTGGTACGACTTAAAAACGAATCTCTATATTTGACGGTACGACCAAACTTAGGCTCGAGGGTGAACTGATGAGGAAAATGTTGCAGTACTGTAAAGGAATACCTCTTTAAAAAAAACCGCTTCTTTTTTTGCTGAGAACTACAGTGGAAGCCCATACATTTTCTTAGTCATTGATTACATCCGTAAATAACAAAAAAAATTTCCTCTAGGTTCTCTTTAATTGGTTTAGCCGGTTCATTTTTGTACCCAAAACAAAAAAAAATATAAGAAAAATAAGACCCTATAACAAGGCAAATGGGCGTTTTTTAGTAACAGCAAAACTATCAGCACAACTCCGCTTCAACCAAAACCTGATGGATTTGCTGATAATACAAGAGATTATAACCGACATATTTCATTAATCTCGATAGATATTGGAGTTTTGAACTGAGGATACAGAGCTCAACCGGACTTACAACCTCAATCGACCAAAAACGTATAGTTTGTGACCACTTACAATGGTGAATAAATACATATAAATGGATATTAGATCCTTAAAGATAAGAGCAAGTTCGTGCAACCCAGTCTGTTATTTGTTTCTGTTCTGGACAGGTTACGAGCCCGTTCCGGTACGTATGCATGACAAGTAAAAGTCGAGGATGGCGCAGCGCGGCGCTCGACGAAGAATTTTCGCATTTTATATAAATATGTTCGTTCACTTTACTACCTACATATCTAGGTTTAGAAACTCACTACACGTTTGTATTTGTCGGGTTCTTTGTCATATTGTCGACCTGGTGTTGGTGTAGCTCTTAGTCCTAAACGATAGGGTTACAAATTACGATATGTAGTGAGCATACTGTTTACATGCCAAGGACTGCTTTAAGCTGTTTTAAGTTGTAATGCTATACGAGTAAATTTTCTTCAAAAGACTGCGATTCTGATTGCAATGTCGCTTACATTGCTTGATTATAAAAAGCTTCGTTTGCAGCCAACAGGAATGCATACGGTTTAATATAAAAAAGGAATTAATTCTAGTTCCTATGTGCATATCTAACAAATCGAAGTACATAATGGATGTGGGTATGTTTTGTAATGTGTGGAGCACTAAAGGGATGGAAATGGAAAAAACAAAAATCTACCACCCGAAGGCTAACAACGAAAGCATTTTTCAGGAGTCCTTCTTTGTAGTGGATGCATAAAGAACTAACAATAAAATGCACGTCTGGATCATACGTATTTGCTCTTGTTTACAAGTACCTTCGAATTTTTAAAATTGTATAAATAAAAACATGGATGCAATTAGTGAAAAATCTTCAAATGTAAAAAATTCGTTAAAAATAGTTTGAATTTGAGCTCAAAAATAGAATGCCAGACGATTTCTGGAACAAATATGAATTTATACAAACAAAATTTAATAAAATCGTTAAGCAAGTTTCGGAAGAATAAAGCCTTCATATATTACAGCCTGATCAGAAAGGGTAAAAAACTTCTTTCATCGGCGGAGAAAACCTTAGCACTTAGCAGCGTTTTTGACGACGTCAAATATTTGATCCCTCCACAAAAGATGGGAGGGTTACGCTTTAGCGACAGTAAGCAGCATTTAATTTTCGAAGCATTAAATTCTACACGGTTTTTGATTCCCTATTGGACAATGCTGTCAAGATCAGAATTTAATGAGATTATCATATGTTGCCGTTGAAAGTCAACATCCAAAGGACAAGGGTGTGAATCTTAAAACGAATATGAAAAGCTCAGGGTACTGTCGCCAGCGAAACAATTTAGTGGATTAGAAGACAAGAAATCATTTATGAACATAAGGAAGAGTGTCGGAGACAAAACGGAGCCCTGGGGTACTCCAACGTTTATTTTGTGGATATCAGATCTTAAACCGCCCAATACTACTTGTAATCAACGGTCCGAAAGGTAATTCCCAACTAACATACTCTCCAGAGCTTAGCTCTTGAAATCTGAAAAAAACTCTCATACAACTCTTTTATATCCCATTGCTATACTAAAGTATTAATATCTTGTTATGAAACTCAACTGGATGTCATAACACTTTTATTTTAAGAGTTAAACACTTTTCAAGCTTAAAAGAACTTAAATCTTATAGTAAAACTATTTTCTCTTCTTGTAGTTAGATTATAAAAACTTATAGTCTTATAAGAATCCCTTTCTAAAAACTGAGCTCTAAATATGTCCAAATAATCCTATAACAAGTCATATTTAAGAGTAAATTTATTTGTATACCACTTTGAAAATTCTAAATGAATTTGAGTTTAAATCCTCCTATATCAAGAAACAATTTGGAGTTCAAAGGATATAAGCTTTGCAGTAAGATCCTAATAAGATCCCTAATGCAACAAGCACAACTATTCACAAACTTCAGTTTTCTGATGTCAACATTCTCCTCTCACTCGCACGTAAGTACACATAAATCATAAAGAAGCGTCTAAGATCCTATAGAAAGAATAAAGATGTTACTAGAAGAGTTAGTGTCGCGTCAGCAGCAGCCATATTCCTATACACAAGCAAAGTAGTTGCTTGTACATTTGAGGGTTACCATAACTTAAAAAATTATGATCTCGATAAAATAACTTGGCTGTAGCACTGACTTTTTTATTTATTTATTAGGTGGCATTTTCAAGTTTACATTTAGCATTGTTGTGATTACATAGAAAGTATAAAATAATTTGTGTAACTTTTTTTCAATTTAAACTAAATACATTAACATCTTGGAATTTTATTGCTACTACTATTTTTTCATTCAAAATTAACAAAAAAAAATGTATCCTTTATGTTGCATTACACGAGTAGTAATTTTTTCTGACAAGAGTAATAATAGAAAATTACAGAGAATATGAGATTTTATTACTCTTTTAAATGCAGCATAAGACTCTCAGTGTGTAATTTGGAATATTTTATATTAAATTTGACTTTTCTTGTTTCCTATTTGCTCTCACAAGCAAATGACCCATGACCTAAATATAAACAAAACAAATTTCAAAGTTAATTTTGATTTTATTTGCTTACGAAAGAAATATACATATGGTAACCCTATTTCCGATAAAATTTATAAATAAAATAATTTAAATATGCATTATTTTGAAGGGGCTTTGTGTTTTTTCGACGTAAAATGTTAGAATTAGTAGATACAATTTCAACCGCATTTACATTTCGGTTCCCATATGTGCAAAATAATAAATATCATGCACCGCCATTATAATATAATAGTTGATAGACTTACAAAATAAATACTATATCAAGCTTAACAGTTTGTTGGCATAGCAAATGATGTATACACACACAAACTTAAAAAGTATTTTGTTTCATTCTTTATTAAGTTAACAAATATTCTGTTCTCTTTTTATCACCTCTTATTGGAAGAGACGCTTTCTCATAATAGGATTTTGCCGATCTCTATTAGAGCCTTAGAAGTGCCATTTTAATATAAACGTGCATCTGTCATCCCATAAAGAAACTTCTGTTGCTACTATGAGTAGGAAGAGCCTCTCATAACTAGGCCATTTAAGGCTTTTAACAGTTTTAAAAGAATCTCGTAGTATTCTTTAAGATTACTTTTAGCTCCTCTTAACTAATCTAGTTGAACTCTTGGAGCATCTTATGAGATGAAAAATGTTACTTGGGTTTCTAATCCTACGAAGAAGAGATTCATCGATACTAAATGCAAGCAATACCGATAAGAGAGCTTGATGCCAAACTCTATCAAATGCCTTTGAAATATTAAGTGCTATAATCTTACTTTCTCCAAAACGATGTAATGATTTGTTTCACTGTTGCGTGAGATAAAGCTTGAGATCACCAGTAAACCTATTGCTAGGAAAGCCGGTCATTAAGAAGCTTTTGTTCCTTAAGATATTTCCAAAGCTGAAAATTGAGAAACGTTTAATTATTGTAAAGGCAGGATTTTGTCTTTATTTAATTTGTTTGTTTTCATCCTAAAAAATCAATCTATTTTCTTATGCCTACTTATAAAACAAAATAGACAAGATTTTGATTCTGAAGGCGTCAAATTTGTTTGTATAAGTTTGTTCAATAAAACTGAGGAAGTGTCCAAGAACAAAAATAGGCAACGTACATCTATTTGCAATATGTTCGTTAGGAAAATTAATAAATAATGTCTTACAGGTACTTCGAGGACAATTATGCTTACTTATCAGCTAAAATGGGAAAGATTATGAGTTGCAAACATCTCAAAGGCAAATATAGTTATAATTAAATTTATTTAATTATCAAAATAAAAAAACTAACGTTAGGAAATATATTATTATTATTATTTTTATGTCATTGTTAACTTTGAATGGACTTAATAACAGTAACCAATATCTAGACTCGAGATAAATATTTTTGATTTGACAGATTCACGATTGATCCCACTATGCGTTGGTTTTTTATCTTCTACTATTCCGAGCACGTTACTTGCAGCCATCCATAGCAAGCGCTCTAGATATATGCTTGCTCTTAACCTCCAGGTTCGATTTTCTTTTACGCCAATGAATTGGACGTGTTTTGACTTCCTAGAATGCAACCACATCTTGGTGCAGCTCATGCGTATTCCCCACACGAAGGATCGTATTTTCCAATACGTGATCTCGTGACCATAACGGCTATGTCTATGGTTAATCTGTCTCGGGCCGGAAGCCAAACTGGCACCTGCTTACTGACGTTTAGCAAGGATATGCATCGATATTTCTTGCAGCATACAGGATCACCTTCCTATGCTTCCTTCCGCCACCATAATTAAGTGATGATTTGAGTCCTGCGCACTATTTAATGATCACCTCAATCTGAAGAGCTCTGCAGGTAAGCCATCAATTGGTGCTGCTTCATTGTTCTGAAGCTTCTTTATAGCTAAATCTATTTGTACTATATACTCAGTGCTAGTATGCCCAACAAGGATGAACACGAATAAAATAATGTGAATTATAAGCGACATAAAAATAAGACATGGCATTTCTCCGCTTTAGCTCAGCCGCCATCCCTGGAGATAAAAATATCTGAGACAACCACCAACAGTCTGAGAACATCGTGCCACACATCTTTCCTATCCTTCTTTCTCTTCATTAACTTCACGCCCGCGCTGTGTTGAAACATTTAAAGGGTAATCATAATCCCTTGAGCGCGGGTAGATTATAAAAAAAAAAAAAAAAAAAAAAAAAAAAAAACTGGGGTTGGGTTATGTTCATGCTGTATTACTGTGGTCTGATAATTAGGTTACCTTTACTGTTTCAAGTAGCCTGAGCTCCGGTCTGAATACCAGTAGGCAGTTGCATGGGTTTTTTTATAAGACCTCCATGTGTTGTTTTGGTCGCGTGACTCTTCGATCTCCTTAAACTACCTTCCTTCATTACAGGATTTTCTTCTCCCCACTTCTCCTTTCTCGATATTCTTCGCTCGCTGCTCTGCTCTGGTTTTGCAATGCGTCTTAATCGCATGAGTGAAATATAATATTTAGAGAGTTTTTTCTTCCTTTTCACAAATTATGTTTTGGGGTGTTTCATGTAAGGGGGTACCGGTCAGGTATCTTTGTTGGGGCCAATGATTTTTAAGGCCTCTGGTAGGTGAATAGAGAACCTTTCGCTCGGTGCTACTAATCAACTGATTATACTAGCTGAAAAAGCCTATAAGTTGAAAGCAGTTACCTACAGAAGCAAAATTGCACTCCAGAAAGGCTGCACATATAGGCTTACTTCAGGAGGTATACATTTACAAAGTGATTTTAATGCTTTTCATAGTTAGGCGATCCTTTTTTGGGCTTAAAGTCAAGAAATCTACTTCTTATTCGGTTTCCCACCATAAATCCGCATTAAAACAACTTTTACTGTAGTAAGATATGGATTTTGTCAAAAACTTCAAAACCTGAGAACTTCATAAGTATAAATATGCATCAAAGTTTTACTACCAAGAGGTTTTCACTTGATGCTAAAATAGGCATCCCCACATGGACATCGCTAAGTTGAACCTGCCTCCTACAACATCAAGCCAATTATCTTTGTCAATATTGAACAAATTAATTTAATTTTGTTTAATAAAATATTTCAATTCTGTAAAAATTAATGACAGGGATCTGCCTTCTGTATAATGTTTTTATTTATAAAAAAAATTCATTACAATTTTCATTAAACTTACCGGTATGTTGGTGTTGGATTCGCATAAGCAACACAAGGTATTACCACAGGATCTCCAAGCCGAACCGTTAGTGCTACAAGTTTCTCATTTATAATTGGAGGGACAAGCTCACGCATTTCTGAAAAGAAAACAGACATAATCATTATTTTTTAATACCTATAGCAAAATCATTAGTTTAATCAAAAAAAAAAAGAAACAACATCTTACAGACCAATTTTCGAAAATTGTTCCTGAAAAGGCTTACCAAAATAATAGAACCAGCAAAGAGCAAGTGCATGGAAATACGGATGTTGTAGAAAAAGCACTTGAATAGGAACAAGTATGCTGAACTCTATTCATAGATATTGCTGAAGCCTTTGATAAGGTTTGGCACTTGGGACTTGAGCACAAACTGCATAGGGATCTTCTCAGGCAGTACTACGTACGATATAGTGAAATCCTACATTACGGACCGAATCTTTGGAGTACGGTATGACTAAAATTAATAGGAACTTAAGAAAATTGAAGTTGATGTACCACAAGGAGGTGCCTTAGCACAAACCCTTTATTTGTTATATACTACAGTTATTCCAGGTAGTTAAGGACTTTGTAAACCTAGGCGCCGCTATTAATTCAGACAATAAGAGAATAACTCTTGCTTCTTTGGACTAAGCAGGCAATTGAGCAGCAACATTAATGTATCTTACGCTAATACTGCCAAATACCTTGGAAACTCAACTGAAAAGATCACGTCAAAAAAAAAGAAAAAACTTACTTGAAGAATAGGAAAAACTACTGGTTACTAGGAAAGAACTCTGGCTTATCCATCCCGAACAAAATAATTCTATACAAACAAGTGTGAAACCCGTTTGGGTGAACTGATCCAAAAGTTCTAAATGAAAGTCCCTATAGTGGAATAATAAATACCCCTAGGAACATATCGGTGGTGTTTGGTACAAACATGATAAGTCCATAAAATAATTTTACATGGAGCAAGGGCTTAAAAGGGTTAATTGATTTCCTGCATATTTGGAATATTTATAAAAATATTCTTTTAAAAATTATGTTCCAAATTTCAAGAAAATCGGTTTAAATTTTAGGTTCTAACTCGAGGTTGAAGTGAACATTAGGATGCTAATTATTTTATGGAGCTATCATGTTTCTACCAAACACCATACATATGAAATAGCGATCTATGTAAGTCGCAATCTTCTAATTGAGATGGTTATAGAAGAGGTTACAAAACACAGTGTATCATAAAAATGAACGACTGTAACTCAAATGAACTCTGGAATGAAAAACATCTTAAACGTATAAGCGAATGTTAAGAGAAATAGAAGAACCAACCCCCATGAGCTGATTTTCTAAAAGCTATGAAGAAGCATTTTAAGTTAAAATGTACCCCAATGTGATTTTAAATTAAGGAAAAAATTATTTTTTTGATCTTTCATAGATTAGTCTTGATTCCTGTGATTTTCATGCTTTTAAACGCACTAATATTAATCAATAAACAATAAAAATTGATGTAATCCAATTAAAAAGTAGGATGGCACCTAATAAATTCAATGCGTATGGGCCTTGTAATACGTTTCCACTAACCACTTAGTCCAGATTTAAGTGGATTTAGACTGGTATTACACGGACCGTATTTACTCAAGATTAAATTAAGTGCAAAAAAGAGCGATAAATAAAGATGAATTGTGATGAGTGGTTAGAGTGATACCACTTTACTTCAATTGAAGTAGATCTACTTCTTTTTTTCAAAATATTTAAAAAAATCAACTTGCTACTTCGCACCATCAGCAAAATACTGAAATCTTAAAAATCTCTGTGACAACCTACTTCAATTTTACAAAAAAAAAGTCCAAAACTACTTCATTTAGTCTATTTTCACTCTAGGTAGTATTTAAGCCCAGAACTTCCATACAAAAATGAACTTCAACATAAATACAAACACACAAATGAGTAATTTTAAAAAGATAGAAACTCACCATATGCATTTTTACACGAATCTTATGAAAATATCTTATGTTACCAGACAAAAATTTTCAAATGTATAAGATACATTATTTTAGTCAAAAATTTGTTCAAGCTAATAATAAAATATGCAAATAAAATTTTAAAAAAATGTTATGAGTTTTATTAATAAATGAATTCTTTAAAATTAAAAAAAAATGGAATGACAATTTTAAGTATTTAATAAAAAGAAAAAAAAATATTTCTATACAATATTATTTCAAAATCAAGGAAGCTCCTGTATACAATTTTTTTATCGAAATCGATAAAGTCGAAATTTGAAAAATAAATTAAAAGTTCTATGACAGGTACCGTTAGTAATATTTTTTTTTACCGAAATGTTGACCATTGTTGGCAAGGTCTACACATAATTTTTTCGAAATAAATAAGATATTTCATAATGCCTGTATGGAAGGAACCGAGGAAAACATTTGAATCACCACTTTTTCGTGTTGTAATACCAACTGATGAAAATTTACAGTTAAATTTTTTTGAAATTTACTTCGAAGTTTTCTTAATTTACTTCAATTTTTTCTTCAAATCTACTTCGACTTTTTTCCGGAAGTAACGCTGTCTGGGTATGATATCACATTTCTTTTTCTCATTCTTTTTCATTTGGTTTTTTGTTTCCTTATTGATGAAACGCAATTCAATATGACAGCTGATTAATCTTGCGAGTTTATATTTTTAAGTTCCGAATGTTAAGAGCTTATCACGCTGGTTTCAGAGAATGTTCAGGACATGCTCGACATGCTCGGAATCTATTCAAAGCTCTATTCTGAAATAAAAAAGAAAATCGCCAAACGCGATTTGAAAAAGGCTTCGTGTTATAATGCGCAGAATGACAATTCAAAAGAAAATAAGCAAGCGATGCCCATTAAAATCATGAGCCGTTTATTACCTGGTTTACCCTAAATATTTTTAAATCTCCAGGATTTTCTTCAAAACTGGTATTTAAAGTATTTAGATATAGTGATTCAGAGGAGGAATTGAAATTTTTTCTTAGATCCAAAACTAACTAACGGTACCAGCCGTTATGCAAAATCTTATTCATTTCGAAAACGACTCTAACGATTTTGATTACAAACAAAATAAGTATGCTATTATGGACATGGAATGCAAATTAGTTTTTGGATTAAAAAAAAATTCTTTTTTCTTATAAGACTTTTTTATATAAACTTTAATAAGCTTTAAACTTTGAAATTTTTTTTAGGCCCAAAACTAACGGTACCTGCTATATAGGCTTTGTGCAAAATCTTATGTATCTCGAAAACGGCTCTAAAGATTTTGTTAAAAGAAAAAAATTAAATATGCTATTTATGGACATGGACTACATTTTGGTAGAAAAAAAAATTAGCAAAAAATGTTACTAACGGTACCTGTCATAGAAAGGTTTTCGATTTTCTCATTAACGGCTCTAACGATTTTGACGAATATTTGTATGAAGGACCTCCTTTAAAATTGAAAAAAAAAATATTGTGTATACAAATTTTCCAAAAAAAAAAGATTTTGCATTTAAAAAAATCTATGTTTTTTTGTGAAAAAGCAATATCTTGAAAACGAGTGAACGTTTGAATTTTAAAGAAATGTTTTATAAAAAAAATTAAATTAATAATAAAACGGTTTTTAAACTTTGTTTGCATAAATCCATACTTTGCTAGAAAGACGGCAATTTTATGTATTTGAACATTTTTTTCTAATTAAATCCATGGTTTTATGTTTATAAACAATTTTTAAATTCCAAAGTACTCTTACATAAGAGAAAGTACAAGTACGTGCGATCCAGTTGTGCATTTTATTTCGTTTGAATTGAATTAAAAAAAACACCATTTGCATTTTGGAAGGTTTTGTCAAAGTTAAATAAGAATTATTTAATTTACTTGTAAAATAAGCCTTCGCTGGAAACCTATTACTAGCTGTAGATTAAAGGCTTTTTTATTTTGGTACTGACACATTTTAAATATACGAAAACTTAACGTGCTTCCGTGATTATTTTTTGAATCAAAATTGCATTTTGTACTTATTGTTCATTTGGTTAACATTGTGACGTTGTAAGGTCATTTCTACACTCAAAATTGAAGTATCAGAAAGTTCATTTTTGTAACTTTTTTTTTTTATTTTCTGATTATCTTTTTTTCTTTCGATTACAATTCATTTTTGTTTTAAATTTAACTGATTTTTTAGCAAATTCGATTCTTTAAATAGTGCAATATAAGTTCTATGATTAAATTATTTAAAATTAAACGCATTTGCCCACTGTGTTTGCGCACTTTGAATAAATACGTGTGCAACAAGGCTGTGTTGTATCCACTTAAAATCGAAGAGATAACTATCCCATGCTCAGTACTTTGGGTATTATCCTAAAAATTCAGCCTGTAAGATGAAAGTACATAGGTATACTTTATGGGCATTACACAATGTACTCGCTATAATGCTTTTACAAATAGGACTGCATATGAATGTGTACCCATGTACATTGTACAATGTACATACTACCTATTTCACATGAATTGTTATATTTTGCAGCTGGTTGCACAGGAACATTGTTATAGATATCATAGATTGCACGAACATGCTCTTAAACTTAAATTTACTTAGAATTTCAAAGATTTTTTTTATATAAAACATGGATTAGGGTAATTGCGGGAGAGATGCCGCTTCGGGATAGATGCCGCACTCAACCAAATGCATACATCTAGTCATAGGGCCGAAAAATTTTATTTTGCTTTTTGTTCGTTAGGTATTCAACAAAAAAAGACAGGAAAACAAATTGGTAATATTGGATATGTAACGGGATTTTGTTTTTTTGTTTTGTTTTAGGCTTACTTTCTCACTAGTAGTACCCCTTGGCATAATGGTTAATGCGTTAGACTGATATGCGGAAAGTCTCGATTTCGATTCTCAGCCGCTGCAAGGAAGTTTTTTTTCAGGGGTGTACTGCCTCTTGCGAGGAATTGACAAACCCTCCAAGAGCATCTCTTGTCATGGAAAGTGCATGCTCATTAGCCGTTCGGAATCGGAAGGTCCCCTTTGTTCCTGGTAACACGCACACAGGAATGGTTGAGAGTTGTAAGTCACTAGGTCCTGGTTCACTTCGAGCTGTTGCACCGCCAAATTTATTTTATGTATTTACTTTTTCACTATGGACATTTTTCGGTTTGTTGCAAGTAGTCCATCCGGAAACAAGTTATCGCGTGCTTTTTCCACTGTTAGTATTTTGTGTCGTTAATAACTGTTACAAGAATACATTTGTGTATTTTTTTTTTTTTTTTTTTTTTTTTTTAAGCTTTGAAATGTGGTGCTGCATCTTTCCTACTTTCGGGCAGTGTTTTTTGAGAATACGCCGCGATTTGTTTATCTATTTTTTTAAGGAATACTAAGCTTCTTTATGCGTAAGACGAAAGAGCCGCAGGAAGAAGCCTAAAAAAACATTGAGGAGGCGATGTCTCTCCGAAAGGTGAAAAAACTTATTTTCAAACAACAAAAAAAACTAGAAGATTATAAAGATTATATCCAATGTACAAAATGTCGAAAATGGCTACATGAAAATTGTACACGGTTCAAAAAACTACAATCCACCCTTTGCACAGAGTGTGGACAAGATCAAGAACGAAAGAAACATGTTTCACAGTCAAATTAATTTATTAAGTTCAATGAATTTACTATTTGGCATCTCTGCCAAACATGCAGGGAGAGATGGCACACTTAATATATTTTCCTTTTTTGTTATTTTTTTTTATGAAAATTGGTATTTTTGGTAGGTCAAGTATTTTTTTATGGTTGAATATAAATCCATTGTTAAGTTTCTTGCAAAACTAAAGTAATAAAAAAAAATTACGTAAATTTTTAAAAAAGTGCGGCATCTCTCCCGCAATTACCCTATATAAGAGAAAATCTAAACTTAAGTATTTTTGAATTAAAAAAATAATTTCACCTGGCTTATAATTTGGAAAAACTTAAGTTTTTATGAAAACCCAGTTACAATTTTTTTTACATATAAACTAACTTATGACTATAGATAAAAACTTACAAGCTAATTTGACAAAAGTTGACCTATAAGAGTATCGTTAGAGAATAAACATCTATCAAAAAACTTGTGTGCTAGGGAGTTTAATTTGTCTAAGACAAAATCAGCTTTTGACATGTTATGTAAGTCAGAGGTGAAGAAGTACCTACCACGGTAAGTCGAGAATCATCTTTAAAATGATTTAGACCCATAAGTGCCTGAAGTATTACTTTATACAAAATGATCTTATTTTCCAAGCTGATTGTAAAAATCAAACAATATTCCATTGAACTTAACTTGAACTTTAAATTATGTCAATGATAAATTTGATAGTTAAAAATTTCGTACCTGTAAGTTGTATTTTTCCAACATTGCTGCTAACTACAGCTTCCTGCGTTAATTGATGGTGAGTTCTGCAGCGGTATATTCTAAGTGCATCTAATCGTGTAACATTCAAAACCAAAAGTTCTCCTGTCGGCAGCATATGACTTTTTCCATCTTAGAAAAATTAAAAAAGATAAAATTTAAAATCAAATTTCTGAAAACAATTGAAAATAAAATGTTATTTAACGATTGAGGAAAAATGAAAACTTATGTAAGTGTATTTATACCAATGAAGCTTGAATCAGGAGAGTTACAAGAGCTAGGGTTATCAAAAAAGTGTCAAAATTTGAGCAAAATCAAATAAGATGATCAATATAAAGATATAATTATCAGACCAAAAACATAAATGTTAAAAAAAGAGCCAAGTTCTTCTATGCAAAAACCTTTGTGTAACAAGTCAGCCGTGAAAAGTACTGAGATCTAAAAGTACGGCAAGTTCTTACTTCATGAAGGTTTAATACCGAATATTTAAAGTAGAATAATATTGAAACAACTACAATGTAATAGAGAAATTTTATTACTTAATGATTACTGACTAAAATTTGATAGGCTTACTTGGCAAGTTTTTTTTATGCCCAATTCAAAAGGTTCTAAAAACTTGACTAGTGAACCCATCAAATTTTAGTCAGTAATCATTAAATAATAAAATTTCTCTATTACATTGTAGCTGTTTCAATATTATTCTACTTTAAATATTCGGTATTCTTTTTGTTATTGGTTGTTTTGATTTGCGCTTCAATTATTTCTTCTTGTCCTGGCAAGATACCTAACACTAACATACCTACCTTAATTACGGCAATCAGAAGTGCTCCATATAAATTAAACATTTTCTCAGAAAGTGGGTAGATACCACGCCCCCCGAATAGAAAACCCCAATTTTTATTTTTGGTCCTTTATATGCAATTTGAGCCCTACTGTCCTACCAAATTTCATTGTTCTACTGCAATCGGAAGTGCGCCATGTATAATTTACATCAGTTCTGGGGAAGTGGGCGAATACCACGCCCCTGAATGGAAAATTTCAAATTTCATATTTTTTCTTTGTATGAAATTTAAGTCCTACCACTTTACCAAATTTCATCGTTTTACAGCAGTCGGAAGTGCTCCATTCAACCAACACCAATTCGGACAAAGTGGGCGGATACCACGCCCCCTGAATGGAAAACCTCAAATTTTACTTGCATGACAAAACCTACCGTTGTGCAAAATTACAAGATTCTACGATGTCGGGAAGTGCTTCATAATTTTGATGATCTGTCAGTCAGTCAGTCAGTTACGGTTTTTGTGATTTTTGAGGCCTTATATCTCAGGAACCGCTTATAATAGAAAACTGAAATTTGGTGAGGCGCCTGTGCTTGACTAGCTTAGCAAATATTCGGAATTTCAAGTTTCGGACTTCATTGGTACTGAAGATAGGGAGGGGTCAAATGTCGCCTGAGTTTGTTCCTGTAAAAAGGGTGTAGTGCCAGAACTTGGCTGGACTTTTTGCTCTGTGTGTGCGTACACCCGTTGCAGTTCAACAAAGACTTAACAAAAAAAAGTCAGATGTATCATTCGTGTAGAAACTGGCAGTAGAAACAAGCTCTAAATTCACAAGCAGGTGGCATTTTATAGAAAATTCATTACATTTTAGGTTTTTCGTTAAATTTTATGAAATAAATACAATTATTGTTAATTTTTTTGTATGGTAAAATATATTAAACGTAGCATAATTGTTGCTAAGTTTCGGGTATGTATTTTAGGTAGATTTGTGCTTATAGTTTCATAAGCAAAAGTCTTTCATATTCCTCACACAAGATTTGATTGGTCCAGGCCCAGTGGCCAAATTACCGCATCAGTTATCGAGTAATACGTGACTGAATTGTGTGAGTTTGACATTACTTCTTACGTTATCGAGCAATAAATTACTCCAATTTGACATTTTCATTCGATCACTGATGGGACTCACTCACTCGTCACTGAAGCGGTAATTCGGCCCCAGGTTATCTGACAAGAAAGGCAATGTCAGACATGCGGTACTTGGTATCACGACTAACGAGCTCTGTGTTGGTTTACCTGTATAGATGGCGAAGCTTTTGACTGTATAAGTGGATGTGAGTTTTTTGAACACAAACTGAATATATGTATTTAGTTTTAATGTCTTCATTTAAAATTCATTATTATTATTTGTGAAGGAGGCTGGTTTTTTTGTTTTGTTTTGGTAAACAAATAATTGAATACATTTTTTTCATTACAGATTTTGTCTTTTTATTTGTTTTTACGGTCCTTATTCGGTAACCCCCCAACACCAAAATGCATTTTTTTTAATGAATCGATAAAAAAAGTGTGCTGTTGATAAAAAACCTCAAGGAAGAGTGTCCAGCGGAGAGTTTTCACGATTTATACAAATAAAAAACAAGTTCAATAATATGAAGATATGATTTCGTCCTAATTTGTTCAAGAATATTACTGGAAGTTTTGCTAAGTTTGCGTTCAGATTTACTAAATGGGTGATTCTACAAACGATGGAATTTTCGGCGGCCCCAGAAATATTTTAAAATCCGTTCAATTATTTAATCTGATTTTATTTTATAAAATTAAATCTGATTGATATCTACCTGGCCAAACAATATTATTAGGGTAACCTTATTTTATTTTGCTTAAAAAATTCTTTAAAGTGTCTTGTTCTCAGTCCCCTGACGTGTCCACTTTGCGTTTTCGCAAAGAAAAATTATTACCGTTCTCTTATTTCAGGTCTCATACTAAGATGAATCCCACGTAAATTACGCCAAATTCATTGCTACGAAATAGATAAATATTTTTTAGAAATTGATTTTTTTACAAAAAAAACTTAATTAAACCATAACCCCCGCATTTCATATCAGTCCCCTGGAATATTGAAACAGTCGAAAAAATCAATAACTAGGATATCGATTGAATTTCCAGCACTGGCAATTTGAAGTACCAAGTCTCCTTACAATAAAGTCGTGTTGTTGTAACTCGATTCTGTTTCTTATGTTAGTATTGTGAAAAAGACATTTGTGCAAGAAGTCGTGGATTGTCCGTTCAGTTTATCAGTCATCTGGTGAGTTTTTACAAATTACATACAAATATTTTGTATGTAATTAAGCATCTTTGTTAGTAGTATAGTATAGGTTTAATTGAACTGTGATGTTATATATTTTTTTTTGTTTTTTTTAAGTAAGACCTAAATATGTTTTTTACGCAAAAACCACGAAAAAACTCGGTTCCCTGGCCTCAGTCCCCAGACTAATAAATGAACAAATGATATTCTATTCAAAAACCTGAGAACTTTTTAATTATGTTGAACTTCGAACTTCATTGCGAACACCTATTTTTAAAAAGAATATAATTTATTTTAAATTGATTTCAAATAGAAAAAAAAATTTATTATAATATATTATATTCTTTTAATAAAATGCTAAGTTATATGTATTAACCATGAATTTTTGTTTGTTTATGAAGACTAATTAAATTTAATTTCTATATTTCAATGTGTACCCAAGAGAGAATACAAACAAAATAAAGATATATTCAGTCCCATTAAAAAAACTCAGTCTCCTGAACATCCTTTTTCAAAAAATGTCCTTAAAATCGTCATTTTCTTATTTTTTTGACTGGCCGCTTTCAACAACGCAAAGGGACGTTCTAATGATCAACTAGAACAACTCTTACGATTTTTGGCTTCCAAGAATGTCGTGCTGGAATTTGTAATATTTTATTCCATTGTTTGTAGAATCCACCCACTCACATACCATATTGTTTACTTTTTGACACTAACATGTCCTGAGCGTACTTACATACATACATCTCCATCCACCATGGACACATATTTCCTGAACAAATAGTGTAGGTCAATACTGATTTCAGCAAATTGTGTTCTCATCAACTAATATTTCGTCACTTCCTAAATTACTCAACATAACGCAACGTTTCTTCGTCATTCATTGAAATATTGATATCTGATATTCATTCTGTATTGCACTGTGCTGACCCATATTGGTGGCAAGCGGCATTTGCCCTTGGCTTTTAATATGGGTATCAAAGAGCAAGCGAAATACTCGTAATGTGTATTTGTTTGAATTTTGTGAGACAGTAAGGTACGGTCAGCACCAAAATGAAATGACATACATACAAGTCAAAGGATAGTTACAAATTAAATGGAAAACGATGAATATGATGTGAATTGATGTACATAGGTGGATATTGTATTTCGTGGGAAGAGGGATCCCCATGGATGGATGTAGTGTTGGATGACATGTTTTTCGAGTCCGATCCCTTCATCGAACCTTTTTTAAAAAAAAAATCAGTTGTGTAGTTATTGGTTTAAAAGCTTAATTTTATTCTTAAACAATATTGCAATGAAAATGAACTCCCAAAATAAATTGGAAATATTATTGGTTGTGACTTGTGATTCCTATGAGCCTTGCCAATATGCAATTTTTGTTTGATTCAGTTTATTTTTCGTCGATTTTTTTTTTCGACAAAAATCCAATGAGAACTATATCCGATTCCTAATAATTAAAGTTGGGAGGGTTATCCCAGGACCAGGAATTGTTTCTGCAATTTCACTCGCGCTTCAGGAATGCTCATCAGTTTACCATTGAGCCCAACTTTGGACGTACTGTTAAATTCAGAGATTCATTCTTTAGCCGCACAACACGAATGTGTAAATGCTCGCACTCTGTGATCAATCATTTTAAGGGTAGTCAAAAATCCCTTTAGTGCGCGCAAAATTTATAAAAAAACAAACTTACCACTACTTAGTTTGACTTGTTGAATTATTATTGATTCAAAGACGCTTTTATTGCTATTAAGTCCATAAAAAATGGTCTTTCACCCGGATGCGATTTTTATCATAAAATCAATGAACGATGAACTTTGAAAAAAATTTCATATGATTGCACTGAAAAAAGTTTTTATTTTAAGTTTTTTTTGTGTATCATTTTTATTTGAAATCGAATGAGACCACCGAAAATAATCAATTAGATTATTCCTGATTCGTTTTCCTGTTCGCTATATAACCGGCCCCTTAGCTGTTAAATTAGGAAGAGAAATGATTAAACTAGTTTCTCGACATGATTGTGTTTTCAATTGGTTTTCCGGATGGCTACATTCTTTTTGATACATTTCGGACCATCGAATTCTACATGTTCTACCCCATTTGCCATCATTTTGTTTTCGTCGTAAGGCCGGAAGCACATTTTTCTCATAATGTATATCCTGTCGTATATGAACGTGTGTCGGATCTTAGACTTTCACACAATCATGGGTTGTGTTTTGTTTTTCCAGGGAACTATTTTTACGCAAACGCTTTCCTTCTTTTACTTTACAAAATTTTCTGAGAAACAAAGTTATACAAAATAACCCGAACAGAAGGGATTTTGATACAACTCACCTGGATTGAGACAAAAATTTAAAACAAACATCCTGATATACAAAAAAAATATTTGAAGCATATTTTATGCTCTATGATAGGTTTATTGCTATTTTAAGCCCTAGATAAATTTCAATTCCATTTTGGAGAATTTATAATAATCAATCTTGAAGCAAAACAATACATTTTGCGTTCTGTTTTTCGTTGTTATGATTTATTAAAATACATATAAATTTAATTTTTTAAATAATGCAGAATTAATTTATCATTTTCAAACAAAAATATTTGAAAATATTAATAATTTATAGGTATACGTACTACGTAACTGAAATAATTGTTTTATCTTCACTTTGACTTAATATTTTATTCATAAATAGCTACTTATACACATTGGATTAAATAAAGAACTTACCTCCTTCTAGTGAGGGATATATATTAAAGTTGGGTTCTTGCAGCCAAGATGTCACTGTTACATATTCTTTAACGAACGATGGTATGTTGCATTTGATGAGGACATTGCTTCCAATAAATCCACCTGGGTTTTGTACTTCTGGTTCATATCGTTGGTTGACCACTAAGAAAAGAGAAAACAATTTTAAATAATATCATACACAAGGATTCAACGATAGTCGCTGTTAAGCAACAATAAACTATTATGTCTAAGGAAACTATATATTGCAATTATGTATTAGCCTTAGAGCTGGTCATTGGTATAAAAGCGTATTCAAAGGGAGAGGGGAATAATTGTCATTCTAGTTGAAAATTATATTTTACATTTTTTATGAGGTACTTGAAATAATGGTTAGTGCACACCGGACGCCTGGCTTCGATTCCCAGGTGCTGCTATCAAAAAACAAACATTTTTTAAAAGGTAGCGCTTCTTGAGACGAAGTGGCAAATTATTAAGACGTATCTCTTGGCATGAATAGTTTTTATAGTCTTACCCACTCGAATGTGGCATTTGAAATAATATTGCATATACAATTTTGCGTGAAAATACCTTGTGTAATTTAATGCTCCGGAGACACAAAGTTGTCTTCTGTCGAAATGTCATAAATGGCACTTGAGTCAAAGAAACCGAAAACCTCTCCTCTGACCTGACCGTTTCTTATATTATATATTCGACGAACAAAAACTCATTGAAATTTGTAGCGTTGGAACGATGTAAAAACCAATAAGCCTCACAGAATTGTTAAAATTAACTGGCACTCGACAATAGCTATGAATTTTCTGCTTGGTGCCATCTGCTGTGCTAATTGTAGACGAGAACGGTTTGCTAGAAATGGAATTTCTCTTTAGAAAATCTAAACTATCCTTTCCTAACACACTAACGGAGGCTCCAGAATCCAAGAGTCCAAAGATTGTTTCATTACCAATCTTGATTTTCAGAAAGGGTCTTCCATCATCATTGCCATAATCTATAACAGTCGACTCTAAAGCTATCCTGCGAGCTTTCCTGTAAGTATATCGTTCTCTACATTTTTTTATTTTTTTGGGAAGGGTTGCTTTGGTGGAATTTCCAAAGATTCTGTTTCTTGCATCGCGGTATCTCATTATTCTTTGGTGGAGAGAAAGTGTTGAAAAATTACTGGGACTATTTTCATTCGCGGAACCTTTTTGTTCTGATTTTTGTAAACTGAGACTTGTACCAACTTCGTCTTTTTTTGTTATAGTTTCCTTAGATTGCCTATGGCTCTCTAAGGGATTTCCGATAATATTTATTGGCTCGGGGATAGAGGTGTTGAACGAGATTCCCCGGCTAGCATCTCGCTCACCTTCTTGTTTAACGAATGTTTCTTGCAGTTTGGTGTGGTAACATTTTTCTCACCACATCGAAAACAAAACAAATTCCGTTTATCTAACGGACAGTCATAAAAGGAATGACCTATTTGGTCACAATTCCAACATTTCAAATTTGTCGTATCTAAAGGCTGTCGAGTTTGCCCGAATCTATTTGAAAAGGCTGCAACCTCTGTATCTTCTAACGTATCGGAACTTTCTCCCAGAACGTTTCCTTCGACTTCATTTACTTTCCTAAAGTGACTCTGGTATCTTTGGGCTGCCTGATGTGCAAGGAATTTCTCTGCTCGTCTGGCAACATCACGTAATTGCTCCAAATTACTGACCTGATGTGAAAACAAAAGTGAACCTAAACTTTCTTTGGAATTCTTTTTAATAAGATCTATCATCTTAAGATCGCTAAAAGGTTCCTTCATTCTAGCATTTAAAAAATAATAAATAAAAGTCATCGAACGTTTCCTTAGGGTTTTGTCTGCGAGAAAGCATTTTAAGAAGTTTGTCGTGGTCATTTTCAACTTTGCTATATTCCCTAATTATAGCTTGCTTAAGATTTTCGTAGGTAGCAGTGGGATTTTTCTTTAAGTACAACCAAAAGAAAGTTTCAGCCTTACCTTCCAAAAGGACATGAAAATAAGCCATGAGGTGACCCCAACTACAACGCGAGCGTTCTTTGAGTGCTTCCACCTTAAACAAAAAATCGTGAATATTGGTGATACCATCATAAGAAATCTTCCATTTCTCAATTTTACATGTAGAATCTGGTGTTGAGGTATTAGATGGAGAAGAAGTATTATTGGTTGGAGGTAAACCTCTATTTTGAGTTGAAAAGGACGCGTTGTTCAAAAATTGTTCAAACGCACTAGATGGGCGTACCTGACTTTCCCTTGATTCTGATTGACCTGCCTGCGGATTGTTTATATGATCTAAACGCTCTGCTAAACAGTCTTTAATTTCTTTCATTTCTTTTATAAAATCTTTTTGATTTGCTTCTAATATTATTTTGAATGCATTGGTAAGTGCTTCAATTCCTACAGTGCTTGCTTGCACCACCGGTCTTGCGACGTTTTCAGCCTGTGCTGGTGGTCCCCCAGTCGGTCTCTCATCTGCGATTGCCCCCTCCTGATTCATATCTGCGGCTTGATTGATCTCGATATTTTGTAAGGATGCGTCTACTATATTTCGAGATTCTTGAGGTACATTGACCTGATCACCGTTTAAGTTATTGCCTACTCCAGGTGGTGGTGTTCTAGCTACTAAGGGTCTTTGACCTAAATCTTCCTGATTTCTATTTTGATTTTGAAAGTTATTCGAGTTCCTATTGCTAACTGAAGAAGCCCCGCGACCTCTTGAATTGTTAAGCCTTCCCCTATTTCGTGTATTGTGTGTATTTGTGCTACTCATTATATTTTTTTTGTTATTTGTAATCTTATCAAATGTTTAAAGTTTTTTTTTGTACTATTTACGTTTTCTTTCATAAATTTGTATGGGGTAAGTGTGGTCGATGATATGTGCCTTAGCTGTTACTTTCTCTTCGGGAATGAAGATTAAATTAAAGATTGGATTGATTAGTGTTAATTGAATCGGACGGACTGTGCTTAGCACAACTATAAAAGCTTTAATATGTAAGGTAAGTTGTTGGAGTAGCAACATGGACCGTTGTTTGCGAACAGTCAATGGATCTTACTCCAAATAAAATTTTGATTTATAATTAAACTTCACACGCAATGACTTTCCTTTCGGAAAAGATCAGACAATGTAAATACAAAAATTTTAGATCAATTTCTCCATATCTCTATTGGTCGCACGCGGCCAGGACTTAACCTGTAATCCGGGACAATACCAATCTGAATACAGATCAGTTGAACTAAAATAAGGCTTCCTAAAAGAAGGCCTCTAGGTTGGGCACCATTTCTCTCTATTTGCCCCTTAAAAAAAAAATCCCCTTTTGGAGGAGAGGTCTTCACGAGTTGGTGGTCAGAACGGAAAAGACTGATTCAGCCCACTTGTTGGCAAGCCTAGTTTTTGCTAAGACAAATAAGTTGTCACTCCTGCTTCCTGCTCGAATAAATCGAACGAAACCGAAACTTGGCAATTCTAAGCAAGAATTTCGAATTCCATTCGCGTGACAGGGTGCTTCATTATTTTAGCATGTTTATCATACTTTTATTTGGTTTGGCGGTAATTTAACTACTTAAGGATTGTAGTAGTTTAGATTTAGAGAACTTAATTGTTCACCAAGGCGTATACGTACTTTTTTTATAGATTTTTTTTTTTTTGATTCGTAACAAATTCTAAGGTTTTCTTAAGAGATGTAAGAATTCTTTTTGTTTCTTTTTGTTGGATTAAATTCCGAAAAGAGCCCTTAAACTTATGGTTATAGAAGAGTAAGAGTGATCCATTAAGGAAAAACCGTCGTAACATCTCTTGTTTTTAATTATTTTATCACTTTTTTCTATCAACAGTCCTCAAATAAAATAGCACGTTGCGTTCCTTTCCACAAACAATTGCGCTGTAATACTAATTTAACCATGAATGAGAATCAGTTTTCCGTTGTGCATAGCTTCGGACGAATTCTCAAACTTAGAAGTTCTTTTTTAACCCACATTACTCTAATGTGGAATACTTTGCATTTTTCAATTTTCCCCTAATTGTGATGCATGTAGAAGCTTTCGAGACCAATTTGCATCGATATCATCCTCTCTAATTTACCTAAGCGCTCGCACTGTGTTAAACCTCAACATTATAAGGGTAGTCATAACCACAGACTGGTGCTTTAGGTGCAAGTATGTAAGCACGACTTATTATGCATTTTATTTTGTAACGTTTAGGTTTTATTGCTATATGTTTAGAATATGTATTAAAAAAATATTAATTTTGCTATATTAAGAATTTCTTAAATTTTTTCTAATACGATGGAAATGGATAGATTCTGAAATCAAGAGCTCCTGACCCCGAGCACCAACTTGGAGATTGACCAAAATAACTCTCAAATAAATGTTTAGAGCTAGAATCAAATTTCAAATTACAATAATTCAAGAAATTAAGTTTTAAATAATTTATTAAAAAAAATAATATTTAACTTACCAGCCTTGACCACAACATCTCTTGAAACAATAGTTCCAACAGAATTAGATGCGACACATCTATACACGGCCCAATGAACATCTTGTCTAAATTCCTCTGCCTCGAATTGTGGAAAGTATAGCGAACCATTAGCGAGTATGTGACGAACCTGCGAAATAAAAATCCAAAATTTTCTCAATAAGATAAAAAGCATGGACAGTTAGCTTATTGGTTTTTCATTGTATTCAATTTACCTGACTTAATTTTTGCAGATTGAGTATAAATGGACAAATTTTTACCAATATGAAATTATTTAAAACTTTGAAGCTACTTATAATTGGTAGAATTTATGTCAAAAAGAAAGATCTTGCATTTGTTTTAGTGACGTTTCGAGTACCCAGCATCAGGCTTGACCAAAAATGCCAGATACAACATGCTCTTCAGTGTACGTAAAACAGAAATTTTTAAATATTGAAGCAACATTTTAGAAGAAGTAGTATTTCAGTATGATGATTTTGCTAATTTTAACCGAATTTATCGACATAATTTTTCGAAAATTTTCCCAAAATAAAAATCATCACATTCCTACTAATTTTTCTTGAAGTATCGTGTCTACTAATTTCAAATTACACATTGGCATTTACAAATTTCAAAAAACGTCTCTTTGGCTAGTTTTTTGCACAGAATCTTATTGTCTAAGGTATGTTCAGAGACAGACAAGAAGAGTGCTTCTTCAATGCCGGCCAAATTTAAAAAAAAAAAGTTATAACGATACCATAAGCAAATTCGTTTGAATTTGAACGAATCCTTATAGTGGTACCAAACTGACTTTTATTCATAAGCTATGTTTGTGCCGATAAGAAAAGTGACTACGTGCTTATACATCGCAAAATAGTTTAAAAGTTTTAAAATTAGCAAACATGTATTTTAATACTAAGCTGTTTTTTAAATTTGCGCCATTATGGCTGCACACAAAGTTAATGTTAAGAATGGAGCTGCACGAAAAACTTATCTTCGTTCCCATTTTTTTCAACAAAACACTTTACCGAATTTTTCAGAATAAGGTTTTTACTGCTTTCCTCTGACAGCTTTATTCCTTCCTACATTATGATTTGTTTTTGCATTAGATACGTGTTCACTTTCGCTTAACTGGCTAGGTATGTATATGAAAAAATACTTCAGACTTTTAAGCATGATGACGATGAATTGGTCACATATAGACTATATAGGTAATTATATTTCGCACAAACTCCGCAAAAATTTCATCAATCTCCAAAAAGCTCGTTGCTAGTTTATGTTTGTACATTCATAGATTCTTACCTTAGAAACTGATGTGATGGGATTATTGTCTTTGTCCAGCCATTCGACACTTGGCGCAGGGTTACCATGAGCAGTGCAGTCTACAAGTGTTCCCGCCGTGCTTGTGAATTCTACGCGATGTGGAGGTTCAGTAGAAAAATTTGGTCCTTGTGTATCAAAAAATCCAGAGGCATTTACTAGAGAAAAATGAGACATACGAGAAAAAATTAGTACATTTTGAATATAAACGGAATCTGGGAAAAACTACATAGATGCTTTCAAGGAACCCCAGTTCCTGGCTGATAAAAACCCAGCGGAATGAGTTAAATAAGATGTAGTACTGTTGTAGACAACAAACTTGAAGATACCCAGTGCACTAGTTTTCCGAAGATTTGCAATCTTACTTATTATACTTATTTACTTCTATATGCGCAATTAAATCAAAGAAGAAACATTAAATCCAATTTCATACAATTTTATTTTATAAACATTTTTAAACCAACAGTTTTTGAAAACCAACAAACTAGTTAAATTATAAATTCTTTTAGTCTAATAATCATTCGATAATCTGGTCAAAAATCATTTATGTTTATTTGAGCTCACATTTTTTTTGAAATATTCCCTACGGCTTTTTAGTAATACTAGCCGACCCAGCTCTCGAAATTCGAGTGCCAATTTATTTATTATTTATATTATTGGCAGTGTTTTCAAGCAAATTTATTAAATTAAATTTTATTTTATGTAATATGCAAAGTGTTCGACAGTGCAAAAACAAAAATGACCCACAGTGTGTAAATGCGTGTCTCAAGTATATTCTGCACATCTCCATAACTGTGGTTTTCCAACCATATAAAATTTATCGAAATCGGTTAAATACTTTTGGAGAAAAGTGTACCACAAAAAACATGTTTGCCGTTTTATTATATGATACATATATAAATATACATATATATTATCGTATTTCAAAATCAGAACTTAGGGATAGCAAAGATAATACAATATGAATCATGTTCAACCATGAATTGAATATAAATTTATGAGCAAAGTACGAGTATACTACACATCAAAATGTCAAAAAGTCGATAAAATTCAATAAATACCAATCTTAACATTTCCTGTTAGATCGATCTACCAATAAAAAGTCATCGATCAATATTTTAATAGTTTATTTGTAAATAACACTTTACAAAGTACAAAATTGAAGGTCTGGGTTCGATGTCAAGACGATGCGAAGATGTTTGTCAGGGGTGTACTGCTTTTTACAAGGAAGTGAAGGTTAATACCTGTTATAAATATGTGTAAATGATCAAAAGAAATCTACTAAATTAAAAACACACGCTGCCAAACATACCATTTTCACCTCATACATTATAAATAAACTTGGTGGTGCAACAGCTCGGAGTGAACCAGGACCTAGTGACTTACAACTCTTAGCCATTCCTGTGTGCATGTTACCAGGAACGGAGGGGACCTACAATTTTCTGCCGATTCCGAACGGCTTATGAGCAGCACTTTCCATGACAAGAGATACTCTTGGAGAGTTTGTCAAATCCTCGCAAGAGGCAGTACACCCCTGAAAAAAAACTTTCTTGCAGCGGCTGAGAATCGAACTTGAGACCTTCCGCATGACAGTCCAATGCACTAACCATCATGCCAAGGGGTACTACATACTACACCTACTATCACCTCAAACATTGTCATTAATTAATTAATTCTATTCGCATACTCGAAACTACCATATCAACAAGTCTTTTCTTTAGCAAATACATATCCTTCTGTTTTTGTCAACATTTGTTCTTTAATAAAAGTAAATAATAATATCCTTAGCCGTGATAAAAGTTCTGGGTTCGCTCGTACACTTAGCATTGTACATACAAAAATCAGTACTTCTTATCTGTCACTTAAACGTCCAAAGTCATTAATAAGATTGAACAACAAAATTTAAGCTAGGATATAGCAAATAAACCTTCTTCCATTGACAAGGAAATCGGCATTGACAATTTTTTTAATTCGTTTCTAGCAGCCAAAGCGCTATGGAAACGATTCCTTTTAAGATAACTAATCTCAGTATGCTTTCAGTTTCTTGGAAGTTACGAGTAATATAAGCATATTATGACGTTGGTGGTGCAGAAAATATGCTGATGTGCGCCAGGGCTCCGTTTTGTCTCCGACTCTCTGTCTTAGACTCATCAATGATCTTTCGTCTGAAACTTCTGATCCATTAAGTTGTTTTGATGACGACAATACTCTCAGCTCCTCATGTTCGTTGCCAGATCGACGTCTTTGTCCTTTTGATGAAGATTTAGAACGAAAGCAAATGAAAAGCCCATTAAATTCAGATCTCGATAGCCATAATCATAAACCGTGTAGAATGTTCATGCTTAGAAAATCGGAAATCCATCCCTCATGCAGCTATTCATGAGCGGCACTTGTATTTTGGAAACCAAACACCTTTCAGATCTCGGTATGTGCATCACGGATCCCCTTATGTGGAATGACCCCAATTCAAAGTTGCCAAAAATGGTGCAAGAAATTGTTCACCCCTTCTGATCTGGCTGTAATCTATGAGGTTTATATTTATCCAAAGCTTGAGGGCAGTTCTCATCCAGAATCCAGAAAAGAACTTGAAAAATGATAGGTGATAGAAGTATAACAGAAACATTAGCATCTCTCGAGCACCGACGAAATATTTCTTGTCTTCCATTATCTTAGCGCCATTTTTATTTTTTTATTCAATCCTTAAGTATGATAATGATATTTATAAGACCATCATTATAAATTTAATTTTATATAAATACAATATAATAAATAACTTAATGTAGGTTTCTGACAATATAAATAATTATAAGGAATTTAAAACCTAACAGAAATTCGATACTAGTTCGGATTTACTAGTAGTACCATGGAGGGGAACATACAAATAAATAAAGCAAACAAAACTAAGAAACATTTATGTCTCACACGAAGCGAGCTCAAGTCGATCAAACGAGACCTAACTTCATAGGTTGACATTATGCTATCGACTCAATTGATTTTCCAGAGAGCAAACCTTGTGAATATTCTCTGCACAAATTTTATACGCTTAATATTCAATTCATAAGAAGGGCACCAAACAAAACAAGCATATTCAAGTAAGAAATGTAAATGTAGTAGAGTAAAAATGACGAAAATAAGATTAGGAAGATCGTTGGTAAGAAGTAAAAAGTAAAAAGAGAAGGGGACCCAGGGGCCGTCCTTGAGGTACTCCAGAAAAATTGAATATAAGCTAAGAATATTTTAAACTTCTTGTAACAAACTGTGTTCTTTCAGTTAGATAACTTTCAAGCCACTGAAGCTGAATTAGAATGGAAACGTACGAGCTCAAGTTTTTGTATAAGAACACAATGTTGTACCCCATCAAAGGCTTTTGAAAAACCGTGTAAATAGTTTCTACTTGACATCCTTTTTCAAAATTATTAATACAGTAGTTGACAAATAAAGTTAGGTTTGTCACCTTGGAACGACCGCTAACGAAACCATGCTGTCCTACAGATAAACCATTTTTTACCGATTCATAAAGTTGTTTTTTAAAAAATGACTTCAAAAACTTTGGGTAGCAATTGTAGTTTTGAAATGGGTGTAAACAATGTCCAGTTCTAATGTTCAGGGAATGTCCATTAGTCTAACGTACTGTTATTCAGCGATTCTTCATTAAGCCGCACTACACGAATGTTGAATGCTTTACCCGGTTCAATATTTTCCTCTTATTATGTTATTCCGACATTCAAAACCAATGTACATTGGTATCTTCTTTTAAATCCTCTCCAACTTTTTTAAAAGCTCCCACTGTGCTCACAATGGGTAGTCATAATACCTTTAGTGTGCGCAAAATTGTACTTCAAGGGATATTTCACTGCTCTATTAAAAAATCGTACAAATAAATTAACATGAAATAAATACATAACTATTTGACACTTGAGATTAAGAATCAAATCACTTGAACCCATTTAAAATCACTTATTGAATCCCATTCGATAAAAAATCTACGCAAATAACCCTTCCTCCTTAAATAAATTAACCAAATATTTAATTACTGCATGTTAACGAATTTACCACCAATAAAAACTTACAAAAAGAAATCAAAGAGCTACAGCACTTTCACTTGTAAACACTAGCCGGTTATTAATTATGGATCGATATACTATCGCACAACGTATTAAAATTCACTTTCAATGCATGTTCGATACACATGTTTGTATGTATGAAACCCATTCCTTAAATTGCCAAAATAATGTGAGCCCAAAAATGAGAATGATGTCTGGTTTCAGGAGCAAGTATGAATTCATGGACATTTATCTTTAAATTTTTTTTCAGAAAAGTTTGGTATACATCGAAGAACAAAATTAAAAGAAAAATCATCTACCTGTTTTCGAGATGATGAATTTTTAAAGTGAAACGAAATCCAGAAAATATATCAGAACAATATATTGTTCTAATATATGTATATGCAATATCTTTTCTATTTACATTTTTGATTGAAATGTATAGAGTCGAAAATGGATATATGAAAGGTACCGTTTATAACATTATTTGTAAAAACCAAAATGTAGACCAAAAACGCAATGATAGACATATTTTTTTTTTAATTAAATCTAGAGGCTTTTTCTTAATATGACAGGTAGCCTTATTCTTAGAGCTCACATTTAGGGAGGGCTTTTCGAAGCACTTTTGAATGAATTATAAATCACCTCTGTGGAACTTGAATGTAGGGAAAGAATTTAAGTCCTGCAAACTGAGCTTGAACATTTTATGGAGCGAGGAAAGGTACATACATATGTATATATTCACTTGACGTAGAGTTTTGCCCGCATTAGCCCGCAACTGTACGAGAGATAATGTGCTGAGATGTGTGATTGCTTGAGAACCATCTAAGACACACTCTGTGAGACAGTTTGCAAGGAGTTTATACACAGTTTATAGAGAATATATATACAACGTACAAATCTATTGTATTTTCATAAACAATCAAACATTAGAATTAGCATTCGAAATGTATAACCAGCCAGACGGAATTAATTGCTGTCTCTGGTATAATTTAAGTTTTAATGAAAAATATTAAAATTATTGTGATATAAAATTGTAATTGAATACCAACCTAATCTTATTTATTGGATCGATCGTCTCTTATCCCATAAACAGTCTTTCCTTTCAATTAGATACTCGCAAGGATGATATGAAAAGAATACGATGTGGATGATTTTATCTTGCGATTAGGGCGAAGAAGATTCAAAGACGGAACGTTTAAAAGTTAAAAGAAACCTCCTAAGAATAGGCGGAAATTTAAAAACGAAAACCCTTCAATTTATTAAAAATTAAAGCATGCTCCAGCAACATCATCTTCAGCATCACCGGCACTGTGAATTTTTCTTTCACAGACTTCGGTTTGATGGAATGCATGATAAAAATATCTTAACAAGGGTATACCATCGTCTTGTATGTACCTACCATCAAGCATCATATCCCCAGCATCAAGCACAACAAAAACTGCTGTAAGCGCGAGCGTGTTTCCCACTCTCCTGGATATGGATCTTAAAGGACGACTACGGCATTTTATTGTGGGGCAAGTATTGGTTTCGTGCCCAAATACAAAATTTTGGCGCAAAACGATTTAGTAATATGTTAAAGCCATTTTAGTAAATTACTAAGGATTTTGCTA
This sequence comes from Chrysotoxum bicinctum, assembly GCA_911387755.1. Lineage (NCBI taxonomy): Eukaryota > Metazoa > Arthropoda > Insecta > Diptera > Syrphidae > Chrysotoxum > Chrysotoxum bicinctum. Next base: position 10,275,999 of record OU426991.1, on the reverse strand, counting down.
ATTTCAAACGATTTTAACATATTACTATCTCATAACATTTTACTAAAGTTAAAATCACAAACTTGCTGCTTTAACTTTTAGTAATTTGCTAAATCCATATGACTTCTGTCATTTCCCTCGTACAAAATTTTTTGGCAATTTTCTTTGAAAGAGTTAAATTGTGGTTTTTTATGATTCGTGCGCTAATTCTTTTAAAATGCTTTCGGAAGACGAAGATTTTGATATGTTTAAGACTGCTTTGTGCAGAAAAGTGCGATGTTCTAAGTCCCCAGAAAATCCTTTTGAAGAGCTGGATGATGGAGAATTTTACTAAGGGTATAAGTTTGACAAGACAACAGTTCGGTTCTTGCTTCAAAACCTGAAAATCCAAGACCGAATTACATGCCGTGGGATTCCAATGTCACCAGAATTACATATACTAGTTTGATTACACTTCCTTGGGAGAAATAAATAATTGTGGTTGTCACTCTGACTTCTGACATTTAGTTTTTAGATTTAGTTTTGTTTGCTATGTATTTTTTCACGAACCGTCATTGTTTGGACGTGTTCTGATGCACCATTTTTAATGAAAGGCAATTAGTAATTTACTAGTTAGTAAAACGAAAGAAAAGGTTTAAAATTTTTGAAGAGTTAGTAAATTACTAAAAGTTTAACAAATTGCTAACTAGTAAATTGCTTAACCCTTAATAATAGGTTGTCTAAAATGTTGCCCCTTTGTCTCCAAATAAAACTAAATGCTCTATAGAAAGGATAAATTTGCTTAAAATTTAGTATAGATTTACATATCAAAATATTAAAAATCAAAAATGAACTTTGTAACCATCAAATGGTTTTCCTATTTTTAAAGTTTCAAGTGCTTAAAAAGACCTGGTTTTAGGCATTTGGTTAACAGTGTGTCTACAATTGTCATCTTTCGTTGCTTACTTATTTCTCGTAATTACTCTACCGATTTTTTTTGTGAAAGGGTAATCTAAAAATCTCAAAATAAAATAGAATACCTTACAAATGCTCAAGGCAAAATCAACTTGAACCGCCAGCAAGTAGGTGCGACGTAGTCGTACATTTTATTTTAATACTCGTGTACATTGTATGTACGTACAATTGTACAATCTACATCATATTACTATGTAAATAAAAAAGGGAGATGATGACGTGAGTCAAGTGCTTGGCGGGCGATTTGCCACCAGTTTTAAGATAAGTACAATCCACTCACTCAATCGGGGTGTATGTAGCGTGTTCCTATCGGATAGCGTAATTACTTCATGTTTTTTGCCCTTGTGAGAGTTTCCATGTACCTACATCACTGCCTCGCGCATACTACAAGTCGTGCAGAGTATAGACCCATCTCCTAGTTTCCAATATAGTCTGCGTGCTTAGTTCTTATGGTAACTTGGTTTCCGAGCGACACGAGAATACGATTCCTTTCACATTTTAAAAACCGACTACTTAGGCGAAATCTGCATGTCGTCTTATGTCAATATTAGCACGATTATTATAGAGATCCGCACACATGCATTGAATGAGAATTCGTACTAGGTATACATACAGCTACATAATATATCTTCCTAATATTTCCGACATAACAGGGTGTCATGCATACCACTCAACCCAAAAAAAGTTATGAACCCAAGTAATTATAATTCATATAACCGTATACGAGTATCAGTAGATTCGGTTTTCGGAGATGATATCCCAGTATAGACATAAGAAATACATAAGCTTAAGATTTCTAGATACAGACAATCATGCTTTAGGCAGTCATAAAGTTGTCTATTCCTACTATTCCGCGAACATTTCGTTTTTTATTAATTTTTTACTGTTTTTTTGAAATTGATTTATATGTAAATTTAAATACTTAAGCAAAAGGAAGGAATCAATTACTAAATTCTTTATTTCACTTAATTTTATTGAAAGCTCACGAAACCCAAAAGAAATCCTTAACACAGACTAAAAAATAGAATTGTTTTTTTTTTTTTGAACAATAACAATGAGATTAGAATGACTTACACCGAACCACAAAGTTAAAGATGAGATTCTTCTTTTTAAACTTAATGGTGACGTTTAGCGTTAAGCTGACTATTAAATTGATTATTAGTATGGTTCATTATTGAGAGTCCGCTTAAATATTAAAGTCAGATCTAAATTTAACTATTGATAAGGTCCAAAGAGTAAGGTTAAGTTTTACGCCATTTTATGCAGCCAGACTTTAAGCATATCAAAGTAATCAAATTCTGAAGATTTGGGTTTGGACTTTGAACAATGGATTATTTTTGGCAATAAGATCTATTTTTACTTTGAATCTTGCTACATGTATCATCGGGAGATCACTTCTTCCATATGAAAAAGTATTTACATTCGTATCGGGTTTTTCGTTGAACCCAATCTTCGATGACTCGGCCACACTTAAAATTTGGTCTGCGGTGTCAGGTTGGGTAACTCGGTGACTTGTTCAGCGTGTCGCTCTTAAACGTAAACTTAAAAGTACAAATGCTCTTAAAGGCGTTAATTACCACAGTATAAAAAGAATCAATTGTTTCAAACGAGGTGCTATATAAAAATAAAAGCCTTTTTTCTTTTTGGATTCTTCACCTCTTTACAAATTACAATCGATACTTAAATATTTTTAATTCAGTATAATTTTATGACGGGTTGAGGGTAAACTACCAGATATTTCAAGTGGCTAGAGTTTGTTCGCCTATAATGCTTAGTAGACATATTTGTCAGTCCAAACAAATGAGCGCTGATCGCACACTTCAATTCATTCATTAATATCTTTTTATGCATTCGATATACGAGTACTTTTTCAATTCACGCACTAATTGTCTCATCAGGGCAAAATGATACTTTTTGGTTATTCGTAAGCTACAAGTTGGAAATTTTTGTTTATATTTTATCACTTTGACGTAGAAGGGAAGACAATACTTTGGAGTAGCGCATTGTATTGGAATTATGTTTCAAGTATAAGGCAATTCATGGGATGGAAACTGAGTGTTAAGTTAGGTTGAACATAATTTTGTCAATCAATTAAGTGGTTACACTTCGACGGAAATGACCGCTATTTGTCTTTCAATATTGGCTCTCAGCTCCTCTAATGACAGCGGCTTTTTGTCATAGACCAATTATTTAACGTAGCCCTAATACAAAAATCTAGAGATGTTTAATCACATGATCTAGGTGGCTAAATCGAGAGGACTATTTCTGGATGTAACACGTTTATCGAATTTCTATAAGTCATTGTTACACCCACCATGCAGCACCATTTTGTTGAAACTACATACCATCAATTTCTAGTCCATGTAATTGCCCAAAGAAATATCATTGCACAATGTCTCTATAGAGATTTTCATTGACTGTGACCTGTGACTGTCATTTTCATCAACGAAAAAACGGCCCCGTGATCCAACCGGGATGAAAATCAAAGTTATTTTTTGCAGATTAAGTGGGGTTTTTTTTAAGCACTTCACCGTTTTCACTTGATCACATCACACACATTCTGTTTTTTGACAAAGCTGTTTAGCCGAAAATTCGCTTCATCACTGAAGATAATTTTGCAATGAAATTGGCCATCTTCATCTAACATTTCTAGATCCAAATCTGAGAACGATTTTAGAGTGGCTTCAGTTCTTGAGATAACTTCATCTCATATATGTATTATTCTCACTGGCAAGGAAAGATCCAGCAAACTCAAATTTGTTCATTAGACTACTGGAACGAAAATTACGACTAAAATTGGTGTGAACTCTCTTAACATTGCCATCACCAACTCGAAATTTTGGTTTCAGTTAAACACAATTTTCAAACTATGTCATCAACATTTCTGCATTATTAAAAACTGTTAAGTGTGTCTCGCAATTCTGTCTGCCTGCTCACTACAGCTTAAGCCTCTCGATCAATTTTGCTTAAACTTGTATTAAGTTTTCTAATTATTCCTCAGATTTTTTTTTTCTTTTGGCCAAAATTTACCATAACTGCCATACATATTTTTTCTAAATTGAAAAAATAAAGATTTTTTTTCGTTTCCAAACTGTGCAACAGATTCTTATAAAAAAAAATACCAAAAATGTCTCTTATTAAAAATTATTATTGGTACCTCCCATTTTCCTTGTTTTCGATTTCCTCAAAAATGGTACAACTAAATTTGATAATTGCTTATGCTAACGCTGCTTAAAAGTTTTAATAGTAATTGAAATTCTAATTTTTTTTTTATTTTTTTTCTTAAATACTATTTCTGTGAAAACTTCATATTTCGAAAACCAAATGCTCGATTTTTTCAGATGCAGACAAATTTCAAACACCGTATTCGAAAATCATATTTTCTCGAAAACGTTTTCAACAATTTTTATAATTTTTTGTTTCTGTATATCACTCAATAAGTGAAAAATGTATATTAAAACATTACTAATAGTAGGTATTCTACCATTATTTTTTTTAATTCTTCTAATTAGTTTAAAAAAATCAAAACAAATATTTTATATTTCGAATTTTATATGTGTGTAGTGTACATCGACCTACAGCCTTAACCCCGTAATGTAGGTATAGGTAGTCATTTTCTTCGAACTTGATATTTACTAAAGAATCTTAGGTAATTACCTAGAGAATAATCTAAATATTTTTAGCATTAAAAACAACGGTTTTTGCCAAAGAACCGTTAAGAAAAAGCCTATTTAATTGGAAAGCAACAATAAATGTCAGTTATACATTTGGACAAACAAAATTTTAATAAAAAATTGTACTTACCTAACCTGTCATAGGAGGATTGTTTTTTTGATTTTCGACTTTCTCAACACTTTAGCTCCAATTTTTTTTGAGTTGCATATTAAAATTTTTAAATAGTTTTAGGGATTTAAAAAAATCCATTTCATTTATAATGATAACGAGACTTTAGGGCATGTCGATCGTCATCTTAGAATCGATTAGAAAGATCATCATTATTACGATTTAGCTTTACTTCTAAGTGTAGAGCGATATTAATTCGTCTGTAGGGATAAAAGTTATTCTGAATCTGTGTGCACCCTGTGGGCTTAATTTTGTTCCCTGATTTTCCTTAAATGAATTTCTTTCCTTGCAATTCCAAATAAAAAAAAACATGCAATCCTTCAAAGGATGTGTTCTGGTCGGTAGGTTTAAAAACGAAAAAAAAATATTGTGAAGAATACATGATTTCGAGATGCTATAGATGACAAATGGTTATAAGGACGGCAGTGATGAACAACAAGGAAGAAAAAGACTTTTACCGTACACATTTTTCACACACATGTTTCGTTAATATTTACGTATGAATGCATATATGTATGTGTGTATTCTTCATAAAATGTAAATGCTAACCATGGACCATGAGGAGCAAGATAAAAATATTGATAGCAGCCGCCCACAAGTGCTCTTGTACATAATTTATGTATTAGCGAGTGTCGTGTTTCGTGTAGCTTCCTCTACGTATACCGTAATATTGTTGCATGTAGACTTTGGACGGGTTTTTTGTGCCATTTTCCTCTTTTTTTTTCATAAATGAATTATTTTTGAAAGGAAGAAGAGACAAACGAACGAATAAGTGACAACGATGATAACGATTTTATCTTTGAGAGTTCAACCCTCGGAGTGGTTTAAGTCTTGTGGGTAGTGTTAAAAACGTGGTAATGTTATCTAGATTTTAAGATTTGTTTATATTTCGCAAATTGTTTTTATCGCCATCTTTATTGGTATAATCAGAGAATATATGTCCCCTCTAAAATGTGTATAGGAAGTGTAATCTTGCTAGGTATATAATCTACTTAATATTTGATGTGAAGCAGCTTTAAAGCTACTTTTTTATTTTAAGAGATTTTGCTTAGTTCAGATGTTTGCCAAAATCTTTATACATATGAGCAGTGTGTGGTTTTATTATTTAACGCACAAAAATCAACTCTTAAGACTTCTCGATATTCTGATTGCCCTTTCGTACAACAATTAATTATAATATTTATTCTAATTGGATGGTCTATATGACTATTATCGCATTTAAGGAGTTACATTTTTATTTCTAGCGTGAATTACAATGTATTTTTCCATGACATAATAGTTAGTTAGATGCTTTAGTAAGTAAAAATGGAATAATGGTGGATTAATTAATTTGCTCTTAAATAACAAAAAAATCGAAGAAAGTGTTTATTATACTCTAATAACTACCACCATGTCAAATAGTCATAATCATCAGAGTCCCACTACCGCCAGCCTAAAGCTTAGAGAACCTATCATGACTACTTCAAAACCTTAAAAAGACATTCTACCAGCCGACAATTAGCTGACATATCTTGCACTGTGCAGAATCCAGACTCCACCTCAATAACTCAATTATCTATTATTGAATTATATTACACTTTGCTAAATTTAAATTACACTTGAATCAAGACCTTGTATAGAAGCTGTAGATTCAATGAGCACCAACGAGTACGAAGTTTTCTACTTTTTTACATATAATGTAATAATAATATATGGGGTGGCCGTGGCACGATGGTTGTGTGCTCGCCTGTCAACCACAATATCACAGGTTCGATTCCTGCCGTCGTCTATGTCGTCTTTAATTCCATTAAAACCTTCTATAAATTGTCATCAATGGGTTGCTGGTTTACTCATCACATGTTGTTTAGGCATAACACTAACAACATGTGATTGAGTTAAACTAGTATGCCCAATAAAAGATGAAAAATGAATAAAATAATGCGAATTATAAGGGGCATAGAAATAACACACGGCATTTCTCCGCTTTAGTTCAGCCGCCATCCCTGGAGATAAAAAATCTGAGACAACCACCTTCAGTCTCAGAACATCGTGCCACACATCTTTCATATCCTTCTTTCTCTTCCGTAACTTCACGCCCACGCTGTGTTGAAACATTTAAAGGGTAATCATATTCCCTTGAGCGTGTGTAAATTATAAAAAAAAAAAAAAAAAAAAAAGAAAAAAAAAACAATTTAAGATATAACAAAAAAACAGAAATTAAAAAAAAAAATAAAAAAAAAATAATACACAATTTATACATAAATAAATAACAAAATAAATGAAGAAATAAACAAATGACACACATGCATAAAATAAAGCACTAAATGAATAAAATGCACGACTGAGTCGCACGAACTTGCTCCTATTTAATACACTAGGAATTTTAAGAACGAATGTTTTAGAGAAAACACAGACATAAGTATATATACAAAAAAAATATAGTACATATTAATTAATAGTTAATTGGTAAAGTAATAAAAATTTAATTTATTAGAATGGTATTATGGTAGGCTTATGGTTTTATAGGTATATCTCCTTATTATAAGACACATTTTTGGTGGTTTTAAGGAATTAGAGAAAGTACGCCAACTTAAAAATGTCTTCTTCAATCTTAAAGATTTCGCTTTTAGCTAATAGCTCATTCAAATTTCATTAAACAACAGAATTACCTAGCAAAAACTAAGAGAAAGAAACAGATTGTAAGGTTTCTGCAAGTAAGACATAGGGAAAGTTTGGCCCGTTAGAACTTGAAGACAATAAACTTACAGAGCTTGTTAATATTCATTTTTATTCTATTGAAGTTTTGTATATTTCATAAGTAAAAAAACTAATTCGTTTTCTTTCTAAAATGTTTTTTATCCGATATATTTGATATTCTAAATGTAATGAAGTTTTCATTTTTTAATCGATAACTAGGACTTATTAGGTGTGATAATACTTTGGTGTAAATGTTTTATTAGGTCTGTTAGAAAGAGTTTTTAAATTCAAAATTTAAGCGTGATTTCGTTAGGGCTAGGATTTCCATGCAAATGCCCATTTTTGTTATTTAGAAGGAACTAATTATGTTAACGAATTATGAAATTTCATTGAAAATTGTATTAAATCTTTAATACGTATTTTTGCATATTATACTGTACATATATTTTTCAATCATATTTTCTACAAACAACAATAAATAGAAAATTGAAAAACTTCGGTTTCATATGAAAAAGGACCTATGAATTTTTTCATTTTAAATCAGTGGACATCAATACAGGATTTTCAGATGTAATTCAAAACTGATGGAAAATGTAAACAAATGCTCTTTTGAGTGGAAAGAAGTGTTATTGTTTCTTACAAAGGAAATTACTATACAAGAACTGTTGAATTCAAAATAAAATTGGTTCACCCACTTTGAATTGGCATTTGGGCGAACTTCTTCATCCACATGCAGCTTATAATTCACATTCCAGCTAGATATTTTGAGGATTTTGAAAGTTTTCTATCACAACAAATATCATGAAATCATCAAGATAAGAACAAATATTATTTCACAATTCGTCATAGTTTTCAAAAATACTTTCTTGATATGCATATCGCATTATCTTTACATTTATTGAAGAAAGAAAAAACATACAAAATAAAAAAAAGATATTTTCCATTTTCATTTTGAAGTACACCTTGGCTTAATGGCTCTGCCATGCACAATATCTGGATTCGACTCCCTGCTGCTGCAAAAATGTTTTTCACAGGTGTACCCTCATTTGCGAGGAAGTGACAAATAAGTGATTTTCATCTTAACTGTTCGGGCTTTTCAGAGAATTATAGATCCCTCCATACCTGAAGACAACATATAAATGAATGAGGGTTGAAATTGACTTAAGGTCTCTACGAGCCGTTGGCACCTTATTATATCCTTAAGGTTCATATCAGTACACCTTAGTTTAGATTAGATTTTACTATAGCCAAATGTTCATAATACTTTGTTCTTGAAACTAGATTTTGCAATTGAAGGAGATATGTTATTATTCTACTTTACTACTGAAAATTTAAGATTTTTTAAAAGGAAAAGCTTCTAGAAAAACCTTCATTCGATATATAGATAAATGAGGAGCAAGAAGTGGAGTGATATAGACACGAGTATATCAGAGAAGTTTTAAAACATAATAACCAATTTAAGGTACATATAACAAAAAAAAAATAATACAAATTATTAATAAATAATCAAAAAATTTATGCATAAATAAAGAACAAAATAAATGAATAAATTCATAAATGACACACATGCATAAGTTACAGCACTAAACAAATAAAATGCACGACTGGGTCGCACGAACTTGCTCCTATTTAATAGACTAGGAATTTTAAAAACGTTATTAGAGAAAACTGTTCATAAGGATTAAATTAATTTTTTAAATTCTTTTAGTAGTATCTAAGAGATAAAACCAGAATGCTATGCAAATATGAATTTATTTAAGAACAAAAATTATAAGCCGTTGTAGTGGTTTCCTTAAAATAATAAGCTTTTGTATACAAAATTTTAAAAACAATCTTAAGAAAAAAAATTTGGTATGCCAATTTAAAATTTTTATTATTGTTCGAATAAAAATTAAATTTACAAAAAAAAAATATTTAGCCGTTTTTGAGATATTGAATTTTCAAAAAAAAAAAAATGATTTTTTTTTTAAAAATCGAAAAAACGTTTTTCTTAAAGATTAAAGATTAATGTAATGTAATGTAAGATATACATTACACAAAAGACCTCTCTTTATTTAGAATGCAATAGGATACGATGATACACGATTCTCATTGTTCAACACGCGAACGACATTTTTCAAGTTAAACAATAAAAATTATAATTGAAGGATCCGTTTCTAGATATTCTTCACTATCAAAGTGGAAATATTTGCGAGTTAAATATATAACAAATAAAATCCCAACATTCCCAAGGAATCAACCTAAGTTAAATATATGTATAATAAATAAAATCCAAGCATCCCCAAGGAATCAACCTAAGCTAAAATCAACCCGACCAATGTTTTATCACACGGCTTTGAATTAAAAGCTGATGCGATGTGAAATGATTTCCTATCACTTCCCACAAAAGCACCAAGTACATTTTTTGTCAATTTTTATTATTTAATTATTCCAGTTCCTATTTTCATACCTTTCCTGCAACCCAATTTCCACTCAACTCCCTCAGCAGCGTGGGACCAGACGAAATATGATCTCCCAAGTAAAGTTCCAGGTCTTGCCTCACGCGCTGAGAATTTATTATTATTACGAGTATATTTACTGTCACCTTTTTGGATTTGCCTTATGCAAACCTTCTTCCAAATAAATTATAATTGAGAGTTGCATTAAAACCATCAGCGACACTACTTGCCAATCAATCAAAGTTCTAGTTTTTTGTTAACCATTTATTTAAAATATACATATTTGTGCGAACAAATTGTTTGTAATTGTAAAAAAAAAATAAAAATTCAAAAAAATCAAAGCTTTTGTTAATCTTTTATTTCGAATACATTTGTGCGAACATCGAACAAAACTTCAAACCTAGCTCATCAGCGGACCTGGTGTTCTTAACCGAAGTCGAGACTTCCAGGCAAATTTAGAAGCAGTGCAATTTGATGACACTTATCCTGCAAGTGGTCCAACGCACAACTAGGAATTGAGTAATCTATAGCAGATAGCAGAAATCATCACCAATTTCAAGCCAAAAAAGTCAGCTGGACCGGATGGGGTCTCCAACATCTTGCTCAAAAGACAAGCAGTCATGATTCTTCTATAAATAATTATAAATAACTGCATCAACAACTCCTAATTTCCGCACTAGTGGAAAACAGCAAAGATCGCGCTAATCCCAAAGGAAGGCGTTAAGAACCTAGTTTCCAATTCAATTCACTTCAATCTTTATCCTGTAGAATCACATCAGACCAAAAACATAAAAAAATGTTAAAAAAAATAGCCAAGTTCTCCTATACAAAAACCTTTGTCTAACAAGTCAGCCGTAAAAAGTACTGAGATCTAAAAGTACGCCAAGTTCTTACTTCATGAAGGTTTAATACCGAATATTTAAAGTAGATTAATATTGAAACAGCTGCAATGTAATAGAGAAATTTTATTATTTAATGATTACTGACTAAAATTTGATGGGCTTACTTGGCAAGTTTTTTCTTTTATGCCCAATTCGAGAGGTTTTAAGAACTAGACCAGTGAATCCATCAAATTTTAATCAGTAATCATTAGATAATAAAATTTCTCTATTACATTGTAGCTGTTTCAATATTGTTCTACTTTAAATATTCGCTATTAAACCTTCATGAAGTAAGAACTTGGCGTACTTTTAGATCTCAGTACTTTTCACGGCTGACTTGTTACACAAAGGGTTTTGTATAGAAGAACTTGGCTCTTTTTTTTACTCCAACTTTCTTAAAGGAAAATTCTGCACCGGACTTATCTTCGATCGATAACAGTAAGCAATACTGTAACAGTCTACGAAGTAACCAAAATCAAGCTACTGGACCATTTTCTTGTGCAATCAGCAAATAAATTTATCATAAATACTGCCAACCACCCTAGTCTACTTATGAGAAGGATGACCACCCAGGAATGACATCCCGAATCTCGGTATCTTAGTGCTATAAATATACTAGAAATAATCCCAACGGCCAACGGAGATGCGGTTTCCTTCTACGCTGACACGAAGTCAGCGTTAAATCGTGGCTAAATTGTAATGCTTTATTTTGGCGTAGGAGTTGCCATTTAAATTAACAATCAATTAACATTGATTGTATTGGATACATAGAAAATAAAACTAACGAACACACCTTACAGCTGTCACTTGCCTTACAGATGGATTATAAAGGGTGGTTAAATCTTAAGGGCCGATGTTGATTTTAAATAAAACACAATTTTTTTAGGAAATTATTGTCATTTCTTTTTATTATGATAATATTGGTATGGTTCAATTATGTATGGAACATAATATAAGCCAAATGGCCGCCGCGATGTCGGCGGCACACCTCCATCCGATGGTCCAAATTTTCGATGACGCTGAGGCAAAATTTAAGTTTTATTCAGTTAATGTGCCAAATTATCTCATCCTTTAGCTCTTGAATTGTTGCTGGCTTATTGACGTACACCTTTTCTTTCAAATAACCCCAAAGAAAGAAGTCCAACGGTGTCAAATCACATGAGATAACACGGCCATTGAATTTGTCGCGCAAAAGAGCCATTGTTTCGTTAGCTGTGTGGCAAGTGGCACCGTCTTATTGAAACCACATATCGTCCACATCCATGTCTACCAAATCGGGCCATAAAAAGTACGTTATCATCTCACGATAGCGAACACCATTCACAGCAACTGCCTGACCGGCCTCATTTTGGAAAAAATATGGCCTGATGATGCCGCCAGCCCATTAACCGCACCAAACAGTCACTCTTTGTTTTTCGCCAATTACTCTTGGATTATCATTTGCCCAAATGCGGCAATTCTGCTTATTGATGAATCCACTGAGGTGAAAATGTTCCTCATCACTGAAGATGATTTTCTTCGAAAATTGATCATCCATTGTTGTCATTTCTTGCCACCATTCTGAGAAGTGCACGATATGCATTTTGATTTGAACGCCCATTTTCATAATAAGCCTGAATAACTTTGACGCGTTGCTCGATTGTGTATCTTTCCATGGTTCAAATTGAGTTAGTCTGAAATTGAGAAATGTCAAATGAAATGCAGAAAAAAACTTGACGTTTAGGTGTGGTTCACATTCAACATCGGCCCTTAAAATTTAACCACCCTTTACGTATACATACCACACCGTATACATACCACACCAACGTGAACGATGGCTCTGTAATCACAGGTACTTTGCTCGATCTGAAATAGTATATACGAGTAGTTTGCTTCAGCTTTTTTAATATTTTACAAGCAAACTGCATGTGACCACAGAGCGCTCTGTGGTAGCATACAGTTTGCTCTACAATACTTTCAAATTCGGTGAGCAGAAAATGACTGAGCACAGACTAAGGAGATCTGTGCTGATATACAGTTTGGCAATACGCAACCCGGACACAAACAACACAAATCTTAGGAGAAAACAACTCAAGTAGTAAGGTCTAAAAACCTAGCGGTGGAAAATCAGCGAAAATGAAAAGAAAACACAAAAATTTGTGGCTTTTTTGTTGCTAATAAGTTGCTGAAACACTGATTTTGTTGCTCGAACCGATCGGGAGAAATCGGCAACAGTTCTAGATTTATGTTAAGATAGCGTGGAAAGTACTAAATTTTGGAATAACCGATCACACAAATGAGAGTAAATTTGTTGCTAATTTGTTGCTGTAAGATGTTCCAAGAAAAAGTTGAAAAAAAAAATATTTATTCACAGTTAGTTTAACTAACTCAAATTTGATGTCGTCCACGCTAGCTTAACACTCGATTTTCCCATGGAAAAATCCAATTAATAATTTGTTGCTGAGCACAGTAGGCTTGTCTGAGTGCAAAGAGTCAGCAACAAAATAGAAACCGGAAGTTAATTATTTTATTTACTGTGACAGAAACATACGAGTAATAGACACTTTTTCTAAATATCCTTGATGTCCTTTATTCTTTTCATAATTTTGAAATAACTTTTGGAGCATTTTTTACACAAAATAAATCTATTCTTATCGTTTTGTTTTTAGATACTCGTACCTCTAAGAACGTTGTTTATAGGATCAACGAGAAAAAAAGCTACAAGAGATGAAGAGCAACAAAATATTAATTGGATTTTTCCATGGAAAAATCGAGAGTTAAGCTAGCGTGAACGGTTTATTTGCTTACCAGTCTTTAAACACTACGTAATAGGTAGATGACAACTCGATTTTAATAACTCGTAATGATGATCAGATCAAATGATGATAACAGGCGTTTCGAAATAGCCAAGCTAAATCACCTTAGAAGGGGGTTGTAGATACTTTGTCATTTAAGCTCAAGTTTTCACTCCTTTTACGTTTTTTGCGACATTGTTCATTATTTTATTTTATTTACAAACAAAACAAGCCACAAGTTATTTAGCAGACAAAAGCAATTGACTATTAATTTGGGTATACCCATGATATCAAGAATAGAATTCTTACTTACGAGTATTGTAGTAGATTTTTTAAAGGGTTTTTGATAAACATAACTTAACTATTCCGCCAGAATATCTTTTTCATCTATGTAACCGAATTCGAAAGTCTGGTAGTATGTGTAAAGAAGAGGCGGGAAGAGTTTTAGTAATTAAAAGATGATATTATAAAATTTCTTGTTCTGGTGGATTGAGCAAATTGAATTTGGTCGAAAAGGTCTCCTAGCGATCTAGTGTTAATAGGGCTGTATGTCCGGAAACTAGTAATAAGTGTATGATAGTACCAAAGTGTGTTAGGGCGATATATGATCGCATCTACGCAGGAACAATCATAAAAACGAGAAATGTAATATAATAGTATGATGAGCAAATATATAAATCACTTATGAAAGTCAAAGGAAGGCAGGAAAAGTACAAATTTGTTATTTTTTTGTGTGTTGACAACGGATTTGGTTTCGTTGCTTAGGAAGAGGTTGGATGGTCGTCGGCAGGCATCGAGGTGAAATGAAAGTATCAATTTTACTTTGATGTTTGTGGCTGGTAGGGATGAAAAATATGTATGTATGAACATTATGTATAAATTTATATTTTATTTCATTTCATTTTATTTAAATTTTTCAATAAACTTACAATAAAGGTTTTCACTTATGTAGGTAGTTTGACTTTCTTTAGAATATGAAAATCTAGTACATAGTTAAAATTATAGAGAATTTTAAAATATAATATTTATATTCATTTATACCTCTGAGCTATGAGTTATAAATTGAAATGAAATACAATAAACATTTTGTGGTATGAATACCAATATAGAGTGCTTTATTTAAAATTTAGTCGTTTTATTGTAAGAAGAAACGCATTGCGAGATGTAAGGAAAAAGACAATAAGAGAAGAAAAAGAAAGGAAAAATGTTAAAATACAGAAATTATTAAAAGACTTTGGTGGAATTCATATTAAAAATTGTGAATCTTAGAAGGGTTTTGAGCCTTAGGATATCCACGACTGTATAAACTAAGCAAGTAGATATCTATGTTGAGTTAAGCAACTACCTGAATTGAATTATCTACACCTGGTGTCAATAAAAGCTAGGTTTTGAGTTTTTTTTTTAAAAACATACCTCATATACACATACATACAGGGTGGGCCACATACAAATTTATTTAAAAAAATGCAATAAAATGAATAAACCTAAATGTTTTCCATGTATAGTATGGCTTATTAGTAAGAGCAAACATTCCCATTAATTATGGAATACAACGTCAAGTTCAAGTGGCTGCCTTGGCTGCTTTAATTGCTGAGTCAATTGGACCTTGTAAGTGAACAATCCAAGATATTTGTGCAGAATTCTCCTCAGGCTAGTGCGAAAAATGTTGAGCTTTTGAGATCGATGGCGAGTTGATGTTCGTGAATTGAATCTCACACTCTCAGCTGCAGCAACCACATTTTCGTCTGAGCGCACGGTATGACGACTCGACATTGTATTCCCTGCCGTTTCAATTTGCGAACTTTCAAAACGAATTTTCATCGACACCTCCTTTCACTCCCTCCTTAATTTTACCCTAATCTAACCGTTTCACTCTGTGTTATGTTCCACATTTACTCACCACTCATATATTTGGTGACACCAGCGCCATGAAGATCGTCTATGAATAGACAAAATAAAAAATTGGTCTTATTATTGATCCCTGAGGTACTCCACAGCTCGTTGAGCATTGCATACATTGAATCATTGAAACAGTAACCATAATGCAACGTAAAAACAAACTAAATGCAAAGCACTGTTTGATCAAATATGATTAAGAAGAAGGAAGATTCAACAACAATAGTAAGACACATGATGAAAAAGAAGAAATGAGTTAGAGAAAGTAGTTAGTTTTAGAGTCCACAACATTTAAATTTTCACATAAACGAAACCCTTCCTTTTTCTAACTGATGATAATAAACCTTCTTTATGCAGCTGATTAGCATGCCCGAATAGAGCACTATTTGCAAATAACTTTTATAAAGCTTTTATGTATTCAAATTCTACTGTAGCTTTTAAACTCGTCATCATGTTCATCATCATCAGAAGATCGCTCCGGTTCAGATAGAGAAAGACCATTTTTATTGTAAGATTCAGAAAGGAATGTTTGGTGTTCAAAATGGAAGCATAAGCTTCTGCTGTTATTGTGGTTCTTAGTGCTAACATGCAGATTGGAAAGGCTCGTTGAGAAACTTCTGGAGGTCGTCACAAAGTCCTTTTAGAAGTGAGTACATTGAGGCCAATACAAAATATAAGAATCTATGCAAAAACAAAAAGAGGAAATACGAGGAACGGCAAGCTTACAGACTGGCGATTTGCTAAAATGCAACGGAATTTTGGAAACATTTTTCAGTCCCGAAAAATTTGGATGCAAATGTGATCTACTTAATCCGTTAAATGATTTGAAAGCCGCAGGTGCGAATGGTATTTCAGTTGAATTGTACACATATGGAACTGTTAATCTTAAAGAACGTCTTGTAACGCTTTTCAACAAAGCAATGGAAGGGGATCTTGTCAAAGTCAAGGAATTCCAGGATGCAATTAATTGTTAATACACAAAAGTCCAAGGTGATGATATTTAAAAAAGGTGGAGGTCGGAATACCTCGAATGAAAAATGGACGTTTAACTGAGAGGCTCTGGAATGTGTCAGCGAATACAAGTACCAATGTGTAATCTTTTTAAGGAATTTAAACATGGAAAAACATTTTACTGAAAAACTTCAAAAAGCAAAAGTTGCCATGAATATCATCTGGAAAAGATGCTTCATGATGGGAAGCATTGCGCATAGCAGTAAATTTAAGGTGTTTGAAACCGTTTCTGAAAGTATCCTTTTGTATGGCTGTCAATTGTGGTGATGCAAAAAGTTTTACAAGCTAGAAAAACTCTTGGCACATTATGGCAAATGCCATGTCATATTGGTTTTATGTTTTATATATGTATTGTAAGAAATCAATTTATAATTCGATAAAAATGTTTTTTATCCTTCTATCTACGAGTATCATCTGATTGGATCTCAGACAAAAAACATCGATAGAGGCAATGTAAATTTTGCAGTTGTGAGAATTCTATTTGGATAAATTTATTTTTGACATAAGACCCGCTTTTACTCTACTCGAAAATGTGAAGTTATGTATTGAAGGAAAATATACATGAGATTAAGCTACAACTTGTAGCCGGTATAAGAATTTGTCTTATTTTATAGTAGGAAATTAAAAACACGTCTAGGTACACAGTTGATAATGCTTTCTTCGAGGATTATAAGAATGAATACCCTTAACATTTTTGAGCACAGTGCTAGCGTTTAGGAAAGTTGGAGAGCATTCAAAAGGAGATACCGATGGTTTTCAAGATATGAATACCGCAATAGGAGCGAAATAAAAAGCCGGGCAAGACATTCCATATTTGTGTAGTGGAAAGAATCTCTGAACCTAATCATATGTTCGAAGTTTGGCTCAAGGGTAAACTGATGGACATTCTTTGAAGCTTTGGTATTATGGTTGAATTCAATTGAGTAAAAGAACACTGCTTATAAAAGTATAGATAAAACAATGAAAAATATGAAAAAGTGTCGGTCTCGAAAGATGCAAACGATTCCTATCATTTTTGAAGCTCGTTTTTGGATTCCATTTAAAGTCATTAAGTGTTCAATGGACATGACATGTTCAGAATTATAGCCTTTTTTGTAAGCTTTTCGCGTGAAAGAGAACGAACCGCTCAAGTCGGTTCTCTAAAAAAAATAAGTAGATACTCTACTCGTAAATCGGTTAAAGCCATTTTTTTCCCTTGATAGTTTCATGGTAGACACCGTTATTTTCAAGAAAGAAAATAGCCCGATTTATGTAGGCTGTAGGTTGAGGTACAAACAGAGAAGGACTGAAATGGGGGACCCAAATTTGTTTTGTTCTCTTCAATCGTATAATGTCAGGTTTGATTAAAATCTCGAGTTCGATTTTTTACCCAATTCAAAACTTGCCCTATAGTAGTAAAAATGATAAATGATATCTCCATCACTAGATGTGCATGAACGACTACGAGCTTTTATGAACCCGAGACCATGCGATGTAGACGTCTTTGCTTGCAACAGAGATATTTTTTTGGCCACAATACACATTCAATATACATATACATATGTATGTAGGTACACACTAGGTAGGTATAGATAGATGTTAGATATACCTACATATGAATTTCTGTAAAGCAGCAGTAGGGGAAGAAATGATTTTTTTAGGACACCAATCGATATTTTAGTGTACGAACTGAGTTTAATTGATATTGGGACTACCTATTCGCTGAAGCTGAGCCCGAGTTTCTAAAAAAAAATTAGCCAATAGCACAAACAAAATGTAGCAGCATCCGTCCGAGGACCTATAAGAGTGCAACTCCTATACAGGTAAGGTAGTAATGTGTGTGTGTGTTTATGTGTTAGGGTTGGGTAGAGGAGAGTATGAAAAATTCACATTCCTCTACTTTCTACTATTATGTTCTCTTTGTGTTCAAAATCAATCCTTTTTCTGAAACAAACTACATTGTTTTATTTTGAACATACAAACAAACGTGTGTATGTGCATACATGTACCTACATACATATATATACAGCAAGCACTAAAACCCAGGAAGCTTCCATGCTATCATGCTACCACGGTTACCAGCCCGAAAGAGTTTATCCCTACTGAACCACACCGCAGAGCATTGAGCAAGTATTCTTGGTTTTTCAGTGGAGAATAACTGCACTGCCGAAAAACCAAACCAAGAACAGAAGATGAGGATACCTACTTCATTCCTTCGCAACTGCTGCTGGCTGGGGCTGACTGAAAACCGATTGCTCTTGCAGGTTTTATACTCCATGCATATATTTTCATATATATTATGAAGGTATGTACAAAATGTGTGTGCATTGGAAGACAGGTATACACATATATACGTAGATATCGTTTTATATACGCCTTTACGATCTAAATACATCACATGTGTGCAATTGCAGAACATGTAATTTTATGACTTTATACAAAAAAAAGTTAGTTCGTTCCTAGCTCCCTACCCATAAAAAGATAGGACTATGGACTTCTGTTGCTTTGCCAACAGTCAACCCTATTCTGTACCCATGTATGTAGAAAGAAAAGACTGGTATATGATCTGCTTGTGCTGCTGTAGTGTGGTAGTGTGCATAGGCTTTTTCGTAGGTAATTAGTTTTTTGGGTTCTTAATACTACTTCCTACCTTTTGTTCCCAGAAATCTATCTGTGTGATGTGCGTTGCTATGGAAGTTTTTAGGATGCAGTGGGAAGCTGAACGACAGTCTAAAGGTAGATTCATAATTGTCGGAGCATACGGAGTTCATACGAAACAAGTCAATACAAGTAAATCATATGTATGATTCTGTATGATAAGCGAGCATTAAAGGGGGTTTTACTACCCCAAAGATTATGAAACATAGTGCGAGCATTAGGAAAACAGAAAACAGATACCGGTGAACATTGGTTCTGAAGCTCTGTCTGAATATCAAAATGGGAGCCTAAGATAGGCGCATGAAGGCAATCCACATTCGAGTTGAGCGACTCAAGAAAGAATATCTATATACTCGTAGTTGATAGTACGAAGGAAATGTGCTCAAGAGTAAACTGATGTAGGTACATTACACCGAAGTACAAGTATTAAGGTGAAATCGTTTAAGCGATTTATATTAAATGACTTTTAATATTTACTTAAAGCAGGAGTTTTTTTAAGTGAGTTATAAGAGCGCCTGCGAAGATGTGACAGTTTAACTCAATTGTGCACGAATGAAGGCTATCACAGCCAGATCAGACGGGGTGACAAATTTCTTGCATCGTCGAAGAAAACATAGACACATAGCATAATCGTGATCATTCCAAAGATGGTGATCTATGATACACATATCAAGAACTGAAAGCCTAGTTTTCCTCGGTGAAAGTGCCGCTCATGGATAGCGGAATGGAAAGTGGATTTCGCTTGAAGTATTAAATTCTCCATTGGACAATTCTATCAAGATCAGAATTAAATTAATTAATCATATACTACCATTGGAGTTCAACAATCGAAGAACAGGGATGTGAATCTATTTTTCTGTGACGGATTGTTACTCGTTTCGAACTCGAGGAGTAATTGAGATAGATGAATCCTTTGATTAAAATTTAATATAATTGTCTTCTACTTTGACAATGCCTTAAGCTATTTTTCATTTGTTTATGACATTAAAAAACATTTTATATAAAATGATGGGCCAAAATGAAATTTTTGTTTGAATAGAAATAATAGTCAAAACAAAAGCATTATTGTGATGATTTCAATGATCAGTTTCAATCAGAGATATTAAGGGCCTCTGAAGCCCAGAAAACAACCTGGACTTATCTAAGTCCAAAAGGATTTTGTTGCCTATTCAAAATATTTTTTTGGGGGCCTTTTGATGTAGATTTCAAGACATAGATAGGCAAGTTTTCTAGGAGAAGAAAAAATCGTAAATTTATGTAATGATTTATTCCTAAGTAGTTTGACAAATTTGTATTTGTAAATACTCATTCCAAGACATTTGGTTTCTTTCCGCTACGGATACGAATATACGAATAAATTCATATCATACGCCCCGAACGAAATGTGAAAAAGCATTGCCACACAGAAACCATTTGTTCTGACTTTCGGAATCAGCTAGTAAACTTCAAAATGTTCAGGGATGCATTTAATCCATTTTACAATGAGGACAAAATGTAAGTAAAATTTAAATTTATCATCTGAAACTGTATACATGGTCCATATCCAGATTTAGAAAAAAACTATCGAGTTAATAAAGCTGCATTTAAATACTTATTAGAGGAGCTGGATCAAGAACTTGTATTGTGTGTTCTCATTTACCACACATTTATCACACCTATCAGCCGATTAGCAGCTGTGCTCAGATTCCTCGCAGAAGGAGGATATCAATACGTCATAGGAAAGGATTTCGAAATCGGAATGTCATAGTCTACGTTTTCTGCAAATCTGAAAAAAAGAATGTGTCCAATATGGATTAAACTAGAAACTGACGCTGAAGCTAAACGTGACTTCTACTCCAAAGCAAGATTTCCAGGAACACACATAAACAAAAATATATATTTTTCCCAATAATTTTGTATTTGAGCTTACATCCTTACTTTTGTTTATATTTTTATTCGTTCACCTCGGTAGACAAAACTGTCACGTATATGTATAGTTTTGATTTTTGAATTTAGCTCCTATCAAAATACATACCAGTTCGTAGAAAAATCTGTCAAAGTTCCCATTCATTCGGGGCTAGTGGTACCACTTTTCTAAACTCCGATATGAAGGGAACTATGATACATTTTTTCGGGATTCGTATTACGAATCTACTACGTTGGGTCCTGTGGTAGGGGTGATTAATTCTACGATAATTTAAATATATTATAAAAAGCAGAGCACTCTAACCACCTTCCTGTCTGACGTCTTTGTTGGTGCAGAACAAAACAGACAAGCTGTTGACATCCCAAACAACAGCAGAAGTATACATTTAAAGTGACTTAAAAATAGTAGCCCTTTTTGAATAGATTGACGTAAGTCCGCCGTAAGCTTCGGAAATCTAGCAATGGCCGGCGTAATAATGACGATGAAAATCAAAACGAAATTAAATAAAATTGTAGGCCAAACAATTATTAGACAATTCTTATTCGGAGCTTTAACCTAAAAAAAATTAACTTAATTTAAATCTACTGAACCGAAAAAAATAAAGTTCAAAGCATAAACATTTTTTTTTTGACAGACAATTGTTAATATTATTGTTCTTTAAAATTGTCTTATATTGAATCAAGGATCGTACAAATTAGCGACAAAATTTTGAAAATGCGATATTCAAAACAGTTTTTAATATATGTAAAAATTTAGGTCATTCAAAAAACAAAACAATTTTTGCTCTTAATCTATTAAATAGAGTTAAAAAACTGTTCCGTATCAGGTTTTAAAAAAAATCGGTTTCGAAGTATTACGTTTTGATAAAAACATATGAATTCTTTTCTTAATTCAAAAAATATTTTTCCAAATTTTTGGTACATAATACTTTTCAAACTTTTGATAAGCTTCTGAATAAAAAAATAAATCCAAGTCAGTGGTACCATTCATGTCCATGTCTTAGAATTTTTTTACCTCTGAGCTGGCATTTACTAAAAACAAATGATTTGTTTTATAAAAATATGTGGAACAGTTTTTTAGAAAAAAAAGTTTTCTTAAATTTTTAAAACTTTATAAGAAATTTTATGTTTTATATCATATAAATAAAGAATGGAAAGGTAATTTTTCACATAATTAGCACCTATATTTTTGTAGGTTACAGTAGGGGTACGAGTAATATAGAAACGGACCCCGTGTTTTCCAATTTCAAAACGTTTGTTCAATGCATCAATAAGGAAAACAATTCTTAATTCTTACCGGTCTTAAAAAAGCTTAAATCCTATTCGGTTTATTTTTTTGTTAACATATCTACACAAAGATAAATCAGATGTTGGAACAAATTCTTCAAAGATCAAAGCAAATCATTTCCAGCAGTGTGAAGAAGAGGTTATTTCTTGACTGAAATGCTTAGATACCACAGCTAGGAAAAAATGAAACAATAACCATAAGCACTTAGGAGAATACTAGGTAGAAGCACTAACGGACTCATCGGGGGTAACTTCCATGCTAAACTACTACGGCTCTTAACAATATTGATGAGAAAGTGATCAAAATTGCTTAGTAATTGTATTACAACCAAAGCCCAATTCTCCGAGAACAACGAGCTGTACTTCTTCCTTGGAACTTCTAATCTGGTCTTCCATATAACTGAGCTCCGAAATGGAGTCTATGCGACACCTTACATCAACTCAAATCACTAAGGTGACCTTCTTTCATTCAAATCTTACAGCAGCAGATCATCTCCATAAACCTACTAGGGGGTGAGTTTTGTCAACCACGTGCACCTAAATCCAAAAAAAAAACATTCACCAATCAATCATCAGGGCACCCAGAAAATGCAGAGATTGATGCAGAAATTATAAATCCTTCCCCTCCAAATTATCTTCACAGTTCTAGAACAATGAATTGGTTCATTAACCCAAACCAATATTCGTCTTTCTACTGTTACTGAAAATTGTATCCGACATTCCACTGCCTTAAAACTCATTTCCAATGTATCATACATGTGCAAAAATAAGTCAACCTAACAGCTTTCATTCATCTTTCAAAATTACAGGCCCCACTCATTATTCGATTTAATTTTTAATAATTTTTGGCCCCCTAATACTTTGGTATAAAATATATAAGTTCTGTCGATGCAAATAAAGATTGGAAGCACCAACAGTAATATAATTACAAACAGCTTAGCAAGTCCACCCCCATTGGCAGTAAAACTCTCAAGCTTTTCTATATGAGCTTTAGGCTTTTCTTAATAAAACAAATAGATCTTGTCTTTACGTTTGCTCTAGACTAAAACTTTCTTAAGATTTTTGGAAATTTTTGAGATTTTAAAAGAAGTCTAATGGTTATCCAGTCAGTTTTAATTACAACAATAACACAGGTATACACACATTTTGGTGCCGATACTTTTTGAACTGTTCTTTAGTAAATTCGACCTCCTGAATACGAATCTGCAATCGGTTTTTGCCTAGCAGCTCCCGTTTTCATGTTATGGGGTAGGGTGTTGCAAACCTGACACCACTTAGAAATACCCAAAATAATTGTGAAAAGAAGAAAGTAAAACATTTTTCTTTGAAAATCCAAGCTCATTTAGTGACATATAAATATAAAAAAATAATAAATATAAAAAAATAATAATTCTATTAAGCGAGTACATTTCATATACAATATATTTTTCACTGCTGATTTGATGTACTGGAACCCAAGAAGCTTTGTTTTTTGCTTGAATCTGATCCGTTCTTCCATTGTCCTTATACCCTGGTGAAATCGTTCACCTTGCTATTGACTCAAGTCTCGCAAGTTTTCAGGATAACGGTCCAAATAGTTTTGCAAGTAATACACCTTGATGCTCATGTTGCATCCAAACTCACGAAAAGCAGCCAGAATGTTCTGAACTAAATCCTTATAATTTGAAGCCTTCTTGTAGCCTAGAAAGTTTTCGACAACTGACACAAATGATGTCCACGCTTTTCGCTCTTTTTCATTGATAGATTCAACAAAATTGGTGTCCTTTATTAACCGTCTGATTTGAGGTCCATCGAATATGCCAGCTTTTATATTTTCAATGCTTAATCCTTGCATATTTAGGCGTTTTTCTTTTTTAGTTCAGAACAGAACCTGAGTTGTCAAAAAATAAATTGTGTTTCTTTTTTAGTTCAGAGTGTTCAGAGTTTCGAAAATGTGTTTCTTTTTTCGCTCTGAACATGTTCTGAGCGTGTTCAGAGTGCGCTCTATGAGCTCAGAATAAAATAACTGAGCAGACATAGTAAAATGCTTAACACAAGCATTTGACAGATGGAAATTAAAAAAAAAATGGCGACAGCTACATAAGTGTTCAGGTCTGTTTCAAAATATACTCAGAGCGCTCAGAGCACGCTTGGTTCAGAGAATGTTCGGAACATGCTTGACATGCTCGGACTCTGTTCAGAGCTCTATACTGAACTAAAAAAGAAAAACGCCTTTTGTAGATATGAATTTAAAACATGATGAATCCTTATCTAGAGCCTTAACAAATTGCTTCATTAATCCAAGTTTTATATGAAGTGGAGGCAGGATTATTTTATTCCGATCAACCAAAGGCTCATTATTAACATATTTTTCTCCAACAACCATGTTCTCTCTTTCAGGCTAGTCTATTTTTACCCAGTGATCTTGTTTAGCTCTGCTATCCCAAAGGCACAAGAAGCAGGGATATTTTGTGTATCCACCTTGCTGTCCAAGGAGAAAGTTAACCATTTTCAAGTCAACACAAATGACCCACCCATGTTCGTCATACTTAATTTTTTCCAAGACTAAAGCTATATTTTTGTACTCTTCTTTCATTTGGGTTGAGTGAGCAATAGGTAATATTGATCTCAATTCGTTACCATATTGTAAAAACACACACTCCAAACTTCGCTTGGAACTGTCAATAAACAGACGCCAACGATCTGGATCATACTCGGGAAGGCCCATTTTTGTTAAGAGACCTTTAACATCCTGACAGAAAACGAGATCTTCCTCCTGAGAGTAGAACGTAAGCAACTCTGCTGCCCTTTTACGATAGAACGTTATTGTTGTTCCTTCATCAAGTAGATTTTTTTCTTTTAGCCGGGATGCCAGTAGCTCAGAAGATCGTTTTGAGAGGTTAAGATCCCTGATGAGATCACTTAACTCACTTTGGTTAAATCGTTGTGTACTTGATGCATTTTCCTCATATTCACTGTCTTCATCCTCCGAAAGATCTGCTAGCTGATGAAATATTGGTATGGGATCTTAATCGAAATGAGGGATGGGCCGTCGAGCAGCATCTAAATCAGGAAACGTCTACTTGCTTCGGTTTTTACTATTGATGCCTCTGATATTCACTAGACAGAAATAACCGTCGTCCTAGTGATTTTTTTGTTCTCTCCAAACCATAGGCACACCAAATTTCAGACTCCTCCTTTTCCCATTAGTCCACTGACGTAGATGTTCAGTACATGTTTTAAAAAACTACATGTGGTGCCCAAGATTTATCTTGATCATTCTTTCATATGAATTTCTTGCATATGAATTTTTTAAATTAGGGTAAATTGAATATTTCTGTAACTCAAAAACTAGAGCTGCTAGGGAAAAATGGTTTTCAGTTTTGAAATCAGCGTTAGAAGTACAAATAAAATCAGCTGCAAAACTCAAGGCACCAAAAAATTATTTTTTTTGTAGACCTGTGTAATAGATTGTTTCATGGTTGCGAGTTGACCTTGGTTGATATAAGATCTCCGTCCAGAAGGTGATGATTGATTTGGTGGTCTACAACAATTCAAATTCTATAGGCATCTTCTGATAAGTTGGATGAGATATCTTTTTATAGTTTATTCGGAAAATCTTCATATCGAAGATTTCAAGCTTGTGCATGTGGTATCTCATCGTTCATTTACCAGATGGGAAAGTTCCTTGTATAGTTAAAATGTTGTCTTCTGACATAATCCATTCGCTGGAAGATGTATTTGGCTTTTTTGAAACGCTTGCTGCCTGAAGGTTGTACTTTATTCTCAGGTATAGCTTATTTTCATGTTCCTGCAGTTTTTGGTTGAACCAGGGCAACCGTAAGCGGGCGTGTAATGCTGTGCGCCGCACGCCAATATCTAGGGGCGGAAAATTAAGAGATCGATCTAACTCAATCTATAGAGCATGCTCCAAAAGCTCACGAAACAAAAAAAAATTGTTTTCCTTAAGCAATTGGAACCTGTAAACATTTGACCTTTCACTACGTAGTGCCCACACATAATCAACTACAAATCTTTATACATATTTTGTTCGTGAATATTGCCTCTCACACAACTAACCTCTTCGATTGTAGTCATAGTCTAAACCACTCTATGCCATGTTGCCATAGATTGACACTTGGGAAATAGCTTTTCACGCAACCTTCTTCTCAGACTTATAAACTCGATAAGGATATTGATTTTTTTTAGATTTTACAGCCCATGTATTTCCCATAAGATAAAACGAAAACAGTGTATCGAAAACATTAATTTTACTATATTTTTGTATGAATGGGTATCAATATTCTGATTGCTAAATATCTAAAATCTTAGTTGGTAAATTAAGAAGAAAATTAATCAAAGATGATTTACAATATTCCTTATTTTAGCGATGAAAAATTTAAACAAACCAGCCTTACAACGGAAAACAACAACTAAAATACTTGGTTGAGAAAAAACAAAAGCAGGGGCGTATGTAAAAGGAAAAAAAAATTTTGTGTCTCTAAATATTTATATTTGTTTTTAAATAAGTGTTTACGTATTGTTTTTAATTTTTTTTTGGAATTGAATTGATAAATAACTTAAATGTCAACGGATTGAACAAAATCAGAATAACCCAGAAATTTAAAGTTTCATTGGTCGCTTGAATTTGAACCTTCAATTGACATTCAGAGTTCAGACTCTATTTATATCCAAAAACAGTTCGTACAAAAGCCAAAACATGTCAAATTCCATCAAAGGATACCTAAGATGTAAAGGAATTACATGTGACACTATTCTCCAGCTCCGGAAGTAAATGATTTAGCGTTTTAGAGAGAAACTGCAAACAAGAACTTCCAAAAATATCAAAAACTGCTTTGTCTTCTTTTTGTCAAGCTAAACTATTGATTTTTACCAAAGGATGGATTTGACAAAAGTAAATTAAAAACTGTAATAAGAACTCGAATCTTTGCATTTTATGTGAAAATGGTTTTGTTGAAGAAAATTATTCGCATTCGTCCCATTTTATGTATCCTCTCAAAATAAAATGCACGACTGGGTCTCACGAACGTGCTCTTATTTAAAGACTAAGAATTTCAAAAATTACAGAATAAACCGTTCATAAGCATAAAACTCATTTATTTAATGACTAAGACAAAACCTTTAGTAGCAAGAGCTAAGTACAGGATGCCATATGATTCAAGCAAATATTAGCTTATTAAAGAACAAAACTTATAACAAAGTTATAAGTTATAAGTAAAATAATGTTTAAAACATTTTTAAGAAAAAAAAGTCGTACGCCAACTTAAAGTTTTTATTACTGTAAGAATAAAAAATAAATTTCAAAAAAAAAAATATTCATTCCAAAAAAAAAAATATAAAAAATTTCATTAAAACCCGTTCAGCCGGTAATGAGAAATTCAAAAATGTGTACAGTCAGTAATATCTTGATTTCATTTTTTTTTTATTTAATTATAGATCGTAAAAATGTGTTATACCTAAGAAAAAAAATTATCAAAATTCTCGAAGCCGTTTTTGAGAAAAATACGATTTTCGAAAACCATTTTTTAACATTTGTATGGTTGGTACCGTTATTTTTAGGTAAAATACATTTTTTTCTCACATTTTGTAGATTATATTAAGAAACTTTTTTTATCAAGTTTAAGAAAATAAATCGAGCATGGGGTTTTCGAAATATTGAGTTTACGAATAACTTGCCTTATAGTACCAATAAGTCTCCAGTAAAAAGAGTAACTATTCTTAACAGGATGCATAAACTGTACATATATGCTATAACACAAACTCTGAAACTCATTTACAGGAGAGATTTCCAAAATCCTAGTCTGACTACATTCATGGTATATTTTCTTCAAACTTCCTCTTATTCAACGTAAATACCCCTGGCACCCGAGACGTGGGGCGGCAATTTAAGGTTCTTGCTGGCGGGTGTACGAACAACCAGCGGCGGCACTGGGTTGATAAACCTCTTGCACTCCCGGAGCGGCTTGGTTTTCTAGGAACTGAAACATACAAGTTTGGATTAAGTAGAGTTGATATTGAAGCGACAGCACTAGCAGAACCCGTAGAGTCGTCTTGTGTGAGCTTCAGTTCTTCTTGGAAGAAATATTGGTGGCATGGATTGGCATATGTGAGAAAGTCATTGCGTACTCTGACTGTGGCTGGTCGGACGTAAATACATATACATATGTATATTGAAATGGAGTGGTCCAAGCTTTGATTTTTGCACAACTCTGGCCCTAATTGTCATTAGGTATTGTTGATTGGAAGGCTTTTATTTGTACAAGCAATTATCTGGAATTAAAAAGGCTCTAGATAATTTTATTAATTTATGTGGAAATCTAAGTTTGGCCAGTTTAGAAACAAGTCTTTCAATCCATACACTAATAAAAGCTTTTTTGATGTAGAGAAAGCGTACTTATACGGCCAAATTGTAAAAATCTTCTTTATGTTTTGATAATTCATCTGTAACAATAATGAGAATGACATTAAAAAAGTGGTAACTATATATTCACCCTTATTCCGATAGTCGTTTTAATAAAACGCCTTTAAAACGAGAAGGCTCCAGAGTCCACATTTTGGGTTTAAATAATACGAAAAGGGCAGCGTTCTCTATGTTCTTCACTTTTCTAAGCATTTTAACGATAGTCGTTTCAATAAAATTCCAATTTTCGTTTCTAGAGCCTTGTCGTTTTACTGGCGTTTTAGTAAAACGACTATCGGAATAAGGGTGATTATCTAGAGAATCGGCTTAAGTTTTTCGTTTTCTTTTAGCCTTCAAGCTGTAGTGAAAGGAAAGGCCCAAAATACAGAAGAAGTGATAGGGAAATACATGCAAATGTTCAAAACTTGCGCAAAATTTTTCATGTTGTAGATACTCGTATAATTTTTCGGGATTGCGATTTCGGAACAAAAATTAATTGTAAAGTTAACAAGAAAAAGGTTAATACGAGTAAGAAGATTACTTTCTATTTTCGTAAACGTTTAATTTGATATGATCTGACATTCTGCTTTTAGTATTGTTGCCATTACATTACGTATGAACGAAATGACTTCAAAACTAATTATTAAGCAGGGTTGCGAATTTTTGAATTAAAAAATCCTTAAGTCATAAGTCTATAGATGACTTGTGAATTAAAAAAATTTAATTCATAAGATATTTGGTGACTTATGAATTAAAAAAAAATTAATTCACAACCCCCAAAGTGACTTATGAATTAAAAAAAATTTAAATCCTAAGCTACTGAGTGACTTATGAATTAAAAAAAATTTTATTCACCACCTACCAAGTGACTTATGAATTAAAAAAAATTAAGTCATCAGGGAGTAAGTGACTTATGAATTAAAAAAAATTTAAGTCATGAGCAACAAAGTGACTTATGAATTAAAAAAAATTTAATTCACCACCTACTAAGTGACTTGTGAATTAAAAAAAAATTAAGTCATCAGGGACTAAGTGACTTATGAATTAAAAAAAATTTAATTCACAAGTCAGTTGGTGACTTGTGAATTAAAAAAAATTTAATTCATAAGTTAGTTGGTAGATTGGAAATTTTTAAGCTTGTTTTGACTACATAATTATTTAATTATTAACGAAAGCTTTCAAATCTAGTTTTTAAATCATAAGATTATCACGCTAGCTTATAAATTATCCATTTCATAATTTTTCTAATCAGCATTTATCCATTAACTTATGAATTAAATTTTTTTTAATTCATAAGTCACTAAGTTGGTTTTGAATTAAATTTTTTTAATTCATAAGTCACTTACTTGCTGATGATTTGATTTTTTTTAATTCATAAGTCACTTACTTGCTCATGACTTGAATTTTTTTAATTCATAAGTCACTTAGTAGCTTGGGAATTAAAATTTTTTAATTCATAAGTCACTTACTTGCCCATGACTTAAATTTTTTTAATTCATAAGTCACTTAGTAGGTTCTGAATTAATTTTTTTTAATTCATAAGTCACTAAGAAGCTTATGATTTAATTTTTTTTAATTCACAAGTCACCAACTGACTTGTGAATTAAATTTTTTTTAATTCATAAGTCAGTTCGTAGCTGCTGAATTATATTTTTTTTAATTCATAAGTCACTCACTAGCTTGTGAATTAAAGCCAAGCTTAAGCTAACAAGTGACTTAAGCTTTTGCAACCCTGTTATTAAACGGATTTTAGCCTTTCAAGATTTTCGGTTTTCTGGATTTTTGTTTTTCGGGACTGAAATTGAAATTTTGTTAGAATTAATTCATATTTACTCAAAAAATTTTATGACATTTTGGATTTAGAGTTCAAAACTGCTTAAACGTCTTAAATTTCCTCCAATTACATCACTATTGTGCATATCTAACTATATAAGAACTACTTCATGTGGATTTTTGTTTTCTTTGTTTAAACTTTCCAGGTATCTGCCTTTTCGATGTCATGTTTCGAATATAACAAATTTGCAATATTGTTCGATAACGGGTGCACTATTTTCACATTGCAAGCAAGAACCAAGAAGAGCCTTAGATATTCTTTGCTGGGTACGTTGTTGTGAGATGTAGTGGTAAAACTGAGATATCATATATACATATCTACCTACAGCACATGAAGTTTTAAACATACATACGAGCTATGTGCATTTGATTGAACGGGTACGAAAGTGTATGTTACATACACTACTCACATTGCCGTTGTATATATACAACTATAGTTATGTGAAATGTGATTGCACAAAGGCCTGGCCTCCGTTTTTATGTGAATTTCAAATTGGTTAGAAGAGTGGGAGTGGAATTTGGCATTGTTTATTTGTTTGCTCTGTGTTACAATATTACACTGCTGCCTCTGCCACCCAGTTTTTGATTGCATGTACGGAACCTACGTGTACATACATATGTACATCTCTATGTTCTATGTTGCATGATGGAGTAACGGACAACGCATGCTATTTTGCGTGCGACTGATTGTTTGACAATCAAGTGTGCAAGTAATTTACGCTTTGCCAACATAATTTCCGCCTAAGAAAATGCAACATATCCAAGCTACTTCAATTGTTAAAAAAAACTTAAAATTAAATTAATTTTCTTAATCATCATATATGTATCTAATATATCTATGTTTGGCTAAAGCTATAAAACCAGTCAGCAGGATGTGCGACGTTGGAGCTTTCGAAGTCATTAAAGAAGTTTAAAAATATCTCAGTTTTATAAAAGACAAAACTATTGACAAAAGATATGTATTTGGAGGAATGCATAAAACACTATAGATACCTGTATGCTTATACTATGTTAATTCTTAAAATACTTTCCTATAAAGAAATTTTTAGAACTTCTTTAAAACTTATAATCAATTTTCTCAATCAAGGAACATTACTGAAATACCATTAAAAATTAAACGCCACCAACAGCGTTTTTGTTATTAAAGAAATATAAAATCCTTTCTGTGGCATTTTTAGCCAGCTCAAAACATTGAATTGGACATTGAACAGCTTTGATTAGCACGAAATGAATAAGGCTTTCATATTCGAGAATAGGCCTAATAAATGTAGGATAGATAGATTTATTGACATTTACACCATCGCATCGTTTCATAAATGCGAGTGTGTACTTGGCTGACTTCATGGATATATCGATGTGAGATGGGCAATTCAATTGCTTTTTCGATACACTTGTACATTCGAAAACATGCAGGGAATTAACCGGGGTAATTAGTAGATAACCTACATCCTATAGATGGGAGTTGAAAACTCATACGGAAGCAGGTGACAGTTTTAGACATTAACTTCAAAGTCCTTAAATACATTTTTTTAATAATCGATGTTGACTTTTATAAAAAAAAGTCCGTTTTGATACAGTCGTAGTTACTGATAGTTAAAATAAAAAACAATGTAGTCTAGAGTGGTTTTGCTGTGGTACAAAAGAGGTTGCAAATATGTATCTATTTTTTTTTTATTTTATTTGTTTATTTATTTAAAGGCCTTTGCAATTAACAACAATCTCTTAAGTGAATAACAACCCACAAGTTGAGCTCTGCATAGATAATACAACACCAGCGGAGTTGATTACGGAAAAAATGATAAAATGGGCTATTAACTCCTTTACACCCTGTATAAATCCCCTGGTTTGCATGGCGTCTTCATCCTTCCTGCCTTTCTAGACATTGAAGGAGCTTTTAAGAATTTCCAACACGAAACGGTGGAAGAAGCGCTCGTTAATCTTAATATGGATAATGTTCATGTTAAAAATAGACAGATCAACTCGGAGCTAGGAGGAGTACAGATCAAACAATCTACTTCTAGAGGGACTCCACAAGGTGGGCCCTTCCTCCGCTTCTCTGGGAAACTCGTGATGAACGCAGTTCTAATTAAACTTAAATACAGCGGAGTAATTGCACATGTAGATGACCTAGCATTACTAGCGACAGACAAATTTCCCTCCCCAATTAGCGAACAAATAAAGAATGCCTTATCAATAGTGAAAAAATGCACTAAGCACTGCGGTCTAGCGGTAACCCGCAAAAAAACAAACTGGTACTTTTTACGAAAAACATAAAAAATTACCTTTACTGAGAGAACCAAACTCAAAATCTCCAATCACGCGAAATATATTGGCGCGATCCTGGATATGAAATTAAACTGAAGTCTTAACATTAAAGAAAGAAAAAATAAAGCCATGTTTGTTTTTTACTCCTGCAGCAGAATATTTGGTAAGACCTGGATGCCAAACCCAAAAATTATCAAGTGCACGTACACGGCCATATTTAAACCTGTACTGACATTCTGTAACTCAGTCTAGTGGAATGATTTGGAAACAAGTCTCAATGGGCAATATCACAAGCTGATATCACCATTTTGTATTGATAGCCAAGCGGCAATAAAAGCGATATCGGCCATTGACATCGAATTGAAGCTTGTAACTTGTTGTGCCGAAAAGCTAAAAGTTCTTGGTGCACAGCATAACATAAGGATCTGTGGGTTTCCTGGTCACAGTGGTGTCCCAGGTATTGGAAGCACTGACGAGCTGGCAAGAATAGAATCAACACTTGATCTTTATCAGGCAGACACAACGCTCGCTCTCAGTGTAACCAGAAAACTATGGCCTAGAAAGGACTTTGCTCTAGCTTAAGAAAAAATCCATTTCAGGAACAATGTTAAGAATGACATTTCAGTTATACTAGTGACGACTTCTAAGGAATACGGATAGATGATTTTGAGGAGGTGACACATTCCTCAACATTAGACGAACGGTGCAGGTATTTATTTGCTCGCCGATTTCTGAGGGGCAAAGCCAAAGTGCTTCTCCACAACGCTCCAGAGAATGAGTGGGACGAGTTGGTTTGACTTTGTTGGTCAATGAGTTAGACCCACGGACTAGTCGTCATGAAGATAACAAGACTTTGACTGCTAAAATATATATATTCTCATAATGCAGGAAATTACAGCCAAAGCTGACATCGATGAGATGAAGGTACATATACTGCTTTTACACGGAAGCGATTTTTAATCTTAGTTTCTCTTTTGGAGTCATCTTCCGCCTTATGTAACCCCGCCACCACACACGTCTCTCTCCCACGGGCTTAAAAATCGCAAGGTAATATTGCTTCGTTTAAAAGCCGTCATAGTAGAATTCATATAGATAGTGGAATCGAATGCGTCCAGCTAATATTCATACAAATCCATTGCTGAATATCCGCGAACTTCAGAAACATTTTATTTCTGCTCTAGCCAAAGTTATTTAAAATGCGAAGAGAAATCAGAACTCCATTCAGAGACATACAAAAATACATAGTTTCATAGTTTTGAACTTGAAACCCTCGAGATAATTTCTTCAGTTCGGTGAATCAAATTGTATCTGCAAGTAATATCGTTTCCTGTAGTCACTGATTGCAGTTCGCTTCATTAACAAATAAAACATCCCAGTCGATCGAATATGTGTTATAAGTACGCGTTCAAACCGATGTCAAGTAATATTCGTTGTTTGTTCCGAAGACCTTCAAACGAATTTCCTTCATTGAATTATTCACTAACCGAATTTCAATTTACAATTGAAATAAATTTAACGATCCTTAAACCCTATTTTCAATTTGCAAACTGGCAGCTGAGAATAGTTCTGTTATTAGTACAGAAAGGGCTAAATCTGCCGAAAAATTTATGTGGTTTTCCATTGGTAAAATAAATCAATTTATTTTCGATTTAGATCTCTCAAAATGATAATCTTGGCAATTTTAACGAAGAAAATTATTTCTTGTTAAAAAAAGAATACAAATTAACCTGCTACGCAATTTTTATGTTTAAAAATCTTTTGTCACTAGTTGTACATAGCTTTAAGATTTCTTCAACGAAGATTTAACAGTGTAAAAAACGTAGCTAAATTAATACATTTCATAAGAAGTTAATAAGAAACAGCTTTACTGTTATAATTCGATGTTTTTAATTCACAGCCTGAGTGTTTGTCTGCTACGCTATGCATAAGAATTTTAATATATTTTTATTTTTAATATTAAAAAACATACAATCCCCTCCCTTGCCAGGGGAATCCTAGACCCACTAGTTTTAGGTACATACCTACTGTGAATGTTTAGTGTTCGTTTTGTACTTATGTAACACTATACAACCAACATCCAAGTTTTATCTTTGAAATTAATTTTGTTCGCTTGGATGAATAAATCTCAGAAGAGGTCGACTTGTAGGCATAGAGAGAAGGTTATAAGGGTATATCGGTTCGTTTCGGATGTTGAAGGCGAGGGCGATTGTTCTAGTGTTTATGTCTATGTAAATATATGGTTTTGCTGTCAGGTATAGGGACAGGGAGTGATGAACAAAATAAAAGGTCTTCCATTCCATGCGTTCCGTCTGTCGTCGACCGGCGGCGTCGTCCTTAAAAACCAAATCAAATCCTTCTGTTTAATCAATGGACTTTCCTTTTTTCATTATCCACTAAAGCGAAAGGATTTCAAAATTTCATTCAATTTAAGGTCATCGTAAAGTTTGAGAACAAAATCTATATCACTATGGAGAAGAGAGTAGAGCATCGAAAAAGGATGAATGCCAAAAATGAATGGAATTTATAGAGAAAACTCTATCCTACCCTATCTCGCCCAGGTCTATACGTTTTACAAACCTTACCCAACCGACAAAATTCCTAACAGAAGGGTGAGATGTGGCAAAGAACATCAACCATGGTCGTCGCCAAAAAAGGGCTGTTCTTGCTATGCAATGACTTTGCAGAAAATATAAAATTTAATTAATAAAATAAAAAGTTTCTCTGTAGTGAATTCGAAATTAGATTAAATTTACTTATAATTGAAATTTCCAAATATTGTTTAATATAAACTAGTTTACGAATTTCAATACATTCAATTCAATTCGAAATGTTTGACGTTATTATAGTTATATCTGGAACAAAGCTACAACAAAACCAACTGTCAGACTGAGTATGGTGTCTTTTTTGTTCATGTTATATCTACTCTACTATTTCGAAAATTATGAATTGTTGACTTCCCAAAACTTAGTTTCTAATACAAAAATTGGTAGATATGGGCAAGTAAACAAACATAAATCATAAAATCATGAACTTATTTGCAAAATTTCCGTCGTAATGCGCTTATAACAACAAAACCATCTTCAGCGATAATGCATTGGGCCTTATTTCTTAATATAGGATTGTAAAAGGGAAAATGTTTGGTACTTGGAGTGATAGCAATCCTCAGAGCCCCTCAAGACTCCAGCACATCCGACAAGTTTGCTTAAATAATTTCTATCTTGTTGTCTATTAAATAAATAGATAAAATAAATTTGGTGGTGCAACAGCTCGAAGCGAACCAGGACCTAGTGACTTACAACTCTTAACCATTCCTGCGTGCGTGTTACCAGGAACGGAGGGGACCTACACTTTTAGGAAGTGCTTTAAATAATTTATAAGAATAATTTTTGAGAAAATGGGTGGAAAATTCCAAATTTTCGATTATTTACTTTGTATTCACTACAAGACGTTGTATGCCGTTGTGCGAAATGACTCCATGATTTTGAAGAACAATCAGTGAGTGAGTCAGTCAGTTAGGGTTATAATGGGGTCTAAAATCACCTGAGTTTGTTTCTGTAAAAAGGGTGTAGTGCTGCGAACTTGGCTGCACACTACTATGGTGTTCTTTGATGTTTAAGCTTGATTTTCGATTCTTACTTTGTATTCACTACAAAACGTTGTATGTACCTGTGCAGCATAAAAGAGGATTGATTCCGCTACCCATTTCAAAGACACAATATTTACTACTGTGTCTTATGAATTTGTTTATGAAGCAATTTTTTCAAGTAGTGTTTAATGCGGTTTTCGCCTTAGATAATTTATCTTTTAAATGTTTATCCATTTTCATATTTTGAGTGAATAGAACACCAAGATATTCGTACTCTTTTACAACCTCAACAACATTCCCTTCATAAAACCATTTCTCGTTGGCGCTAGTTCTGCCATAAATTACCATAAATTACCATAAATTTGGACTTGTCCGGATTTACCACAAGCTTACAGAATTCTTGGAGCTTATTTAACATTAGCCGTAGAGTTTCAGGTGAGTTTGCCATCATAACTACATAATCTGCAAAAAGAAGGGCTTTAATTAGCAGTCCCGCAAATTCTATGCCAGCAGGTAGACAATAGACCAAGTCATCTATAAAAAGCGCAAATAGATCAGGGCTAAGTGGGCAGCCTTGTCTAACTTCTGTTTTGGTTGTAAACCACACCGATTTGTCAGCACCATTCCAAACTGACGATTTCGTATTTCGATAGATATTTTGAATTAGTTGACCAAATTTTAAGGACATTCCAAGCCCATACAGCTTATACAATAGGGCATACCGGTCGACCGTATCGAACGCTGCTCTAAAATCCACGAAGAGGACATACAACTTTTTACTTCTTGCAAGGTATGAGTCAGCAATACTTGTGATCAATAGTAGAGTAACCCGATCTGAAGCCCGCTTGAAATTCCCTTAAAAGATTTTTTGATGAAATCCACATTTTGAGCCGATTCTGAGGTGAAAATTTTGTAGGAAGCATTTAGGAAGGAAATACCTCTGTAGTTCGCAGGATTCATTGTACAACCTTTTTTGTAAATTGAGAACACCAAAGCTTCCTTAAACTGTTTAGGTATTATACCATTTTCTATAACGTTATTCATCAGGCCGGTCAGCGTTTGAATAAGATTATACGATCCGTACTTGGAAAATTCAACAGGTAGCCTATCCGATCCAGCTGCTTTGCCATCCTTGAGTCCATTGACGATACGAGAAACCTCTTGAACTTGGGCACGGGTTTGACTGTCTTAAATCTACATTATAAATTTATTTGTATTTTATCTAATTTTTGACAACATTTAAATTTAAAGAAAAAGCGAAGCTTTTCTGATTAAATAATCTACGGTCCAATAACATAATTTTTAAACTTAACTTCTCATGTTACTTTATTGTATTTCCTATAAAAAATTATGTAGATGGTTGTTTCTTTCTTGTTCTTTTCTGAACGAATTGTGTCATTCAATACCACAAAAAATAGTTAATATCAGATCCAAACTCTGGCACATTTAACAATTTCCAAACAGTTTTGTTGCAGATTAGAATAACGTTGCTTTATAAAATGTATAAATACAAATCTGGCGCTCAAAAGCGTTCTTTGCGAGAACGGGAGAAAAGCCGAAAGCAAAATGCCTAAAACCAAAAAAACTCTCATCGGGTTTAAATTTGGTGCGCGGCGGTGTAAGACCATCGGAAGCTTTTGTAAAACAAAATTCCATACGCTGGCTGTTGCAAATGAAATTGCAGAACCCGTTGCACTTCAAACTCCTGAAGCTGTTGCAAATAAGAATCCGATAGCTGATGTAAACTAAATTCCTAATTTTTCAGAAAAAAATAAAAGACTGAGGCAGATAATAGTGGGGAAGAAGAAGAATGAAGAAGTACTCGTATCTTTACGATTACGATAATGGCAGCACCAAAACCGAGCTCAAGCAGCCTGATCTTGTAAATGACATTATACGTCGAGGACATGCATTTTTTTCAAGAGACCAATCTGATGAGCCTTTTCCTAACTCGCTACTGGAGAAAATTTTGCTCAACGGTAAAATGGTGAAACGCGATTGGCTAATTTGAGTAAGAGTATTATTGCCTACCTTGCCATTTGTCACTAATACCCTTAGTATTAGTAGATCAAATATTTGTTGGCCAAAATGTATTCAAAACATCAAAAGTGGACAAAACTTTATAACTAACATACAAAAACAATCGAGATCACATTCAGTATAACATTCAATGGAGCTCATTGCAATTTCTAAAAAAAAAAAATGATAAACTCTTGACAAACAGAATTCATCGAAATTCGAATTGATGTCGAACAAAACACATTAATTTTGCGGTACTTGTATTTAAACTTGGATTAAAATTTATACATCATCAAAGAAAGATTTCTGGCTTTTGTTGATTGCAATACAACTGGTACGCACGTACTTGCTCTTATGTAAAAGTAATTTGTAATTTTAAACTTGTTTCTAAATAAATGTTAAGCATGGATTTAGGCTAGGACCGCACTTGCGATTTAAATCGCACGATTTTTATTTTTCAGTCGCAAAAATAGAACACATGAATTTAAATGAGAATGAACGCACTTGCTACCAACAAATCATGACGATTTAAAAGTCGCAATTTGTTTCATTTTTCTTGCGATGCGATTGTCGTAAACTTAAATGAAACACATGTACTCAAATGGATATGCACACACTTGCGATTCCAATTACTACGACTTAAAAATCGTAGTCGCAAAGAGAAATGGGCATGTACGCACTTGCGATTTTTAATCCACGATTTCTTAGCCGCAATGAATAAGACAAATGGTGTTAAATGTGAATGCACGCACATGCGACTTTAAAATCGTAGCTCTATTTTTTCAAGCGATTTTTTTGTCGTTACTTATTTGTAGCAAATGCGTGCACTCACATTAAAAGTAGTGTGTTTTATTTTTCGCGATTAAATAATCGGGCGGCAAAAAAATTGCAAGTGTGTGCATGACAATAATTTGTAGCGACTACGAATTTTTAATCGCCTCGACAAAAAATCGCAAGTGCGGTCCTAGCCTTAATGAGAAAAAATTTTTCAAATGAATAACATAACATTTTTATGTAGCGAATTTCTTTAAAATTTATCAAGAAAAAATTCGGAATGCCAATTTTAAGTATTTAGTAATATATGTAGATTTTAGGAAATAATTTCAAAAATAGTCGTTCACACGTTTTGATATTGGCTTTAAAAAAAAATGGATTTTTTTTTCAAAAACCCAAAAAATATTTGTTCCAATATTGTTATATACAATATTATTTTAAATTCAAAGGAGTTCCTGTATGAAAATTTTGGTCAAAATCGTGAGAGCCGTTAATGAGAAAGTTGAAAATAAAAAAAAAACAGTTCTATGATAGGCACCGCTGATAACTTTTATTTCTAAAATTTGTTTGACCAAAATGTAGTCTATGCCCATAATAGCACATTTAATTTTTTTGTTATCAAAATCATTAAAGCCGTTTTAGAGATAAATAACATTTTGCATTACGGCTGTATGACAGGCAACGTTAGTTTTTGAGCTAAAAAACTTTCAATTTCTCCTCTAGGGAAGCACCAAAAACCCTCAAGTATCGATTTTGAAGAAAATAGCTCCAGTGGCTTAGGCTAAAGGGAGAGGTATAGACATTAGGGTGGAGTGATAATGTATGAAAAAATTTTTTTTTTAATTTTTTTTTAATGGAATAGCAATACAAAGTTGCCTTTTAATGAGTAAATTCAGCATACAAAAGATTGTTTACTTGTCTTGATGTTATGAGGTGCCCCAACCCAATTGAAAATTAGAATACTAAATTTTTAAAACATTGATCTAGTTTTGATTTTCTTCAAAGGCGCATTAAAATCAATCTGTGAACAGGGGAAATTAAAAATATTACTTACATGAGTCTTATTTTCTTGACGGAAATGGTTAAAATCAATGTTTCTCACAAGAAGAATAACAATAACACGCGCGCACTTAATGGCGTTCGAACAACGTTTGACAGCGATTGAATTGAAATGAAATGAAAGTGCAGTGAAATCAGCTCTCCCGCCTCAAGCCCCCCTCACCTATCCACGCACTATTCAAGGTTAAACAGTTGCCAACGAAACGGAACACACAGAATATGATTTAGCGTTAATTTGACAATATTAGACATTGGTGTTTTTTGATAAAATTTTGCGAATTTTTCTAAATTTCATGTTGGGGGCACCTCTAAATTTATCATGAGCCGAATAAAATTTTGTATGTATATTTGTGAACAATAACAGCAACTTTTTACAGGTATTCCGAAACGAATATGAAAACAAAAATTTTCACTCCACCCTAATAGACATACAGACATACTGAAACATGTTTTTTAATTTTCTAAATTGTCGTTAAAATTTGTATTGCAAATTTTGCTATGCAAATTGTTAGTATTTAATGATATGCATTTAAGCATATAATTTCAAAATTTAATCGTGTACCCGTGTTCAAGATATTGACGTTTAGGCTGTACTTCGAGGTAAAAACATAGACCTACAGAAAGATAGACGGAATTTCTGTTCACTATCATCATAATGTCACTCTGAACAAAATCTCGAGTTCGATCAAATGCAGAACTTGCCCTACATTTCCTATATCTCAAGTAAAAATCTGGCGCAGCAATAGCTAATTTGATCTGTGAATAATTGGACAAACAAATGTAGTTTATTCACCCTTTGCAGTTTTATTCTTTGAACTCAATTCGGCAGGATGTAGTACAGCCGCAGTCACTTTTTTTTGGAGTTTTTCAAATAATTTTCAATATATTTAGTGGCAGTGTACAAAGCTTGGATATTCTCGTATGAAATGTACCGGGATCCCTTCACAAATTCTCAGGCACAAAATTATCGACTAGAGTTAAGGCTGTGAAACTTTTGGCCAATCCTATTAAAGAATGAATATAGTCAAAAGGAGGCTTGAGTGATGTCACTTTAACTGCTGAAGTATGTATAGATAAAAACG
The DNA here is from genome assembly GCA_911387755.1 of Chrysotoxum bicinctum. Lineage (NCBI taxonomy): Eukaryota > Metazoa > Arthropoda > Insecta > Diptera > Syrphidae > Chrysotoxum > Chrysotoxum bicinctum. The sequence continues at coordinate 10,234,700 of OU426991.1, read as the reverse complement.
AATACAAAAATTTCATCGCTCGTGCCTCGTGGTCTATACAAGATCGCGTTTTAGAGTTTACAACACGGTGTATCGAAGCACCTTTGGCCAGGCAATAAAATTTTGATGCAGTTCCAAGTAGTTTTACTGTCCAGAAAGCTCAAATTTGAAAACAACAAATTTTTAGGAATAAATAAAAATCAGTAGTGAGTCAAAATGTAATAATGTACAAATGAATTTTAAGAAATAACATCCTTTAAAATAAAAATAATTACACTTAATTATGAAAAGAAGTTGCAATTTTCTCAGTCCATATTTTACGATAACTCAATTAGTTTAATTTTTCAAAATAGGCGACAGAAAAATAAATGAAAATTTAAATACGTTAAGATCAAAACAAACAAGTGCCCTGTAAGTTCGGAATAATTTAGTAGACTATTTGTATTTTTCTTACGAAAGGAAACATTACTATACTGAAAGGTTAATGATAACTAAAAAAATTAATTTTTCTTCCGAACCGACGATAAACTCCGCTCATGCTGGGTCCCATCAAGTTCCTGTCCCGGGCCCGAAATTTCTTTCGACGGCCCTGAACAATACTTTAACAATAAACAACATAATTAACTCTAAATATAAATTTAAAAAAACACTTACCCGTTTCATGAACAATGAGCAGGAGGGCAACACAAATCCTTACTAATGGTAGTTGCTGGGAAGAGTATTTCGGATTAGACACTGAAGATAGTGATGGGGATGGCAACGATGAGCTGCTCATTGATGATGATGATGATGATGGTTTTTGGGTATCTATTGCTGCTTCCGGTCCTAAATGTGGATCCTGGTATGTGTTCTTCGTTTGAAGCATTTTGTTATTTTTTCTTGATAGGAGCAGCGATGGTGAACGTTAATGTTGCTTTTCTTCTTTTTTAGAATTGATTTTATTAAAAATTTTTTTGCAGAATATTTATCTTTATTATGCTAACTTTACGACATTATTAACTGTTCTTACGGCGCACGTAAAATTATATATGTTTGAGGATAGACTTTGAAATAAGGTATAAGTTGTAGAAAAAATGATGTGCTAATCATCGTTAAATCAAAACATCTTCTCCATCATTGGCTTTACTATCATCCGAATTGACAGTTCATTTATAGTGATGAGCATTTCTGTGTACTTTCGTAAAAGATACAGTTAGTTGTTTTTTGATGCTAGTTTATGACCATTTTCCATAACATCATCATCATAATTTCAATTTCACATCTAATAAGAACTCTCGCTTATTTCCATTAATAAGATATAGAAGCATCAAATATCAGAATTTCGCTAGTGGTGGAAGATAGAAAAAACGTATATGTTTCTTAATATAGCTTAAAACAACAGCAACCATATTTAAAATAATAATCTAGTTTTAATTTTAATGGGGGTGAGCCCACATTTGGCCTAATGCAAGCTGATTCTAAATCTATCCTTAAAGTAAGAAACTAGTGGCTAGGGATGGGGTTGATGAGGGTGATCCAGAGGTCGGAGTGTTAAGCAAGAAGAACTGAGGTTGAAATCGAAACAGTTAATGTTCGAATTAACATTTCGCAGCATACGAGGCATAGGTTCGTTAGAGCCAGGAGAGTGGGGAGGGGATTATGTAGATAAAAAAGGCGAGGGTTTGGTATAAATCGAGGGTAACTCGAGTTGCGAAAGGAAGGATTACAGGATTGTTACAAGGCGGACCTCGAAGAGTAAAATGAAGGAAACGACGACGTTGGATGCTCTGAATTCTGGAAATGGTGCTATACTTCAGAGGCGTATACAAGGAAGGGGGTCATGGGTCTAAAAAATAATATACATTTGGTGATTATGTTGAAGGTAAAGACCAGGAAGAGATTTGTGACGATTAGATACGTTAAAAAGTGATAGATTGGCAAGTGATTGGTTGAAAAATATCAACTTCGTAGCCTTTCTCTTAGGCTAAGAACGTCAGGGACACAATTCAAGGTGATTTAAGAAAATCATGTTGTCTAGGCGAACAAAGAAATTTGCAGTGAAAAATTATAAGAGTCTATTAACAAACCCTTAAGCGCGTGTGAATTATAAAAAAAAAATACTTTCGAGAGGTTTTGTGTATATGTGAAAGCTTGGCAACGGGCGATAATGGTCAACCCTTGGAAAATGGCTAGTTCTAAGCAACGTTCTTGGAATGAAAAAGAAACAATAGTTTCAAAAAATTCAACACAATAAAATACAAACAATATTTTCTTTCTAATAGAAAAGGCATATCTGAAGCAATGAAAGAATCTGTTTGAAGCACGGCATTAATCAATATAACACCAGAAAACATCTGACAAATTCTAAGATCTCCAAAAGATAGAGTTTCATTGCAAACGATTAAAAATTTTTATTCACACATAAAGTCATATTTGCTTGATTCTAATTTTTTTTTCTTTACTAAAACTACTAACGCATTTGTTTAAGTCATTTAAAAAATGAATTTCAAGCTTTTGAAGATTTTGCTCAAATAATATTAAATTTTTCAATTCCAAGTTCCTTCAACATAAGAGCGGGGGCCTCATTTTGTATTACGAAACGAGCGGCAAGTCAACGATACTGAGGAATACGATAGTCACGACAAAGAGCGATTAAGTAAACGAAAAAACATTTGTTTTGAAGCGCAACAAACTTCTCGACTATTAGGAATGTCAAAAATTGATATAAATAAATGAAAACAAAAAATTATAAATCAAGAAACGATAAAATGAAAGTTAAACGATAAGTATATGGCAGTCGTTAGAACTAACGAGTATCGTTAAAATTAAACGATTCTCGTTAAACATAATCGCATTTCAACGATAACGAAGTAATTTCAACGATAATCGTTTTACAAAATAGGGCCCCAGGTTCGTAGGACCCACTCATGCATTTAATTGAATTAATTAAGACGCTTTGCATAATTTATTTGATTTCTTTATTTTTCCTTCAAATTAAAACATTAATTTCCTATATAACATACCTTTAACTTAAAACGTGCCTTAAAAATGGTTTGGTGTAAATTTCTTTCATAAGACGATTTTTTGGATTATTAAAACTGAAATTACGAGTATATTTATTTTGTAACGCATTTTTCTGAGCTGCCATTTTAAATTATCAAAACGGGCCGATTGCTTTAAATGCCGATTGCGAATGCTTTTCAATAAACAAAAGTATTTTTTCTATAAAATATTCAAATTGATTTTTACTAAATTAAAAAAAAAATTGCAGCAAATACTGGAAAGGAAAATTTGCATGTAGACGATTTTAAGTATTTATTAAAATTAATCCGAAGCTATGTAGTACATACTCGTACTATTTCGTATAGTAAATACTTGTTTTCCAGTATTTAGATTTGAAGAACAACTGTTTTCTGTCACTTCTCCTTTTCTAAAAACCAGGAAGCTTGTTTTTTTTTTGTTCATGATATTATTTCATGTATCAATCTTCAAACTATTATATAGTCAATTAGATACAGTTGCAGGATTAGATAGTTACTAACTGTCAAACCATATTCGGGTTCCACATTATCATCCAAGCTGCAACGAATGAATTGTTCGCGCGCAACGAATTCGTGATTGATCATCATAATGCTATGTGAACGAAGTGTCATAATGGAAGAAAGTTTATTCATTGGTTTCTGTCATGTAAATCCTCAAAAGAAAAATTCACCTGGAATCACTTGAAATGTCAGTGAGCTGCTTTTGACGATCTATATTCGATTCTAGTGAACTGTACAAAAACCGATGAATTTCAATTTTCAGAAAAATCAAGCAAGCCGTTTTCAAAATATTGAGATCAAATTTTTAAACTTATTTTAAAAATTCAAAAAATATGTTTTACAAAATTTGATCAAAATCACTTACACCGTTTTCAAGAAAGTTGCAAACAATGGCGCAAAATTTTAGTTAAATTAGTATAATGTTAAAGCAGTTTTAGTATGGCACTAGGTTAAAATAACGATTTCGCAAATTTTAATCCAATATAGCATCACACTCTTTCTCTTTTATTAAAATTAAAATCATCGAATACCTATTTTATTTTTTAGTATCGTGATACTTACAAACGCCACAAAAGGTCTGTTTACTTAGTTTTTTGCACGAACTGTGATTGTTTTAGGTGTGTTCAGAAGCAGTTTATTAAAAAAAATTGCTTTAGTACGATACTTGTTAGAAAATGTTTTAAATTTAGAATGAGTTAATAAACTACTTTAAAGTTAGCAAATTGTTTAGTAGTATCATAGGAAGACCTTAATAATAGGCTGTTTAAAATTTTGCGCCAGTAAAAATAGTTTTATTAATAAACATTTTTCAGAACAATTGTACTAATTAAAAAGGTAGACTTTACTTAGAATTAAATTAAATCAAGTTCTTATCTTAATAACTGTTATTTTTTGTCCTAAAAAAATGTCGTTTTTATTGTAAAAAATTGATAGTTAAGTGAAATTAAAATGTTTAAGTGAAATAGGATCAGTTATTAGGGCTGCATCGAATTTAGGACATATGTATGAAATTTGGATTAAAATTTTATTGGCATTTCTTAAGACCAAGTGTGTGAACTGGGTTCCAAAACTCATTATACCTTATTACAATTTTAATTTATTGCACTAGTTCGATAGATGTGTAGTGTAAGGTAAAATAATTATTTAAATAAGGAGTAAAATCTTATTAACGTTATAATCCAATTGAAAAACGGCCTTTATCAAATTTTTATTTCAATTATGGCACGGCCTTTATTTGATCACTAACTTGGTGTTTCCACGTACTTATACATATATCCACCTCAATAATGTCAACAATTAAACTAGGGACCGAATTTAACACGTGGCCTAAATTTAAAAATATTAAAATAAATTAAATTCATTTTCATTTATAAAAGTCTGTATTATGAACTGAATATTTAAGGAGACGGTATTGTTGTTGTTATAGGAGATTCGCTTAAGTATATTTTAACCACTTATATCAATTTCATAATTATGATGTTAGGTCCGTAATTAGCGGCAAACGAAGATCACCATCAAAATAAATTGGATCTCTGTTCTCCTTCATTTAGGATACATTTTACTATCAAAGCTATTAAATTGTTAATTTACAAAAGTGCCAGAGAGTGGTTTAGATGGCTGACCTTTTTTTGTTTTTGTCAAATCTCTTACTACGAATTAGGCTAATTCAAATGCAAATGGTAAGGTGAAATCACCATCTACAATACCACAGATGATAATGATAAAGAAAGAATTTACCTTCTTTTGGAGATATCAGACTATTTATTTGAGATTACTGAATGCAGTCACGCGGCAGGTAGTCAAGGGATATGACCTGTTTTATTAATTCACGGCACGGCACGGCACTCTCGGTGCGACAACCTAATTGTTATCATCAGAATTGCAAAATAACTCTTAATTTTACATCACTATCAAAATACTATTGTTGACTCATTGAAATAAATTTCAAATTTCATTCGAAAACTTCATGAATATGAATGTTCTAAATAAATATCTACACACACAGATCCCGAGCCCGAAGTCAATAAAAAAATAAAATCGAAAAACGTAGATATTAACTAAATCTTAACGATACACGAGAAATATTAGCGCGCGATTCCATCCTTTGCCGACCATTATTTATGATTAACTGAACTTTTTAGTCGGTCCTGAGTTCCGCTCCTTTGCTGACTCTTGATACGGAGCACAGAGTGGGTGCACGAAGAGCGCGTGCCAAGTAAGGTCCCGTCCCGGAAATAACGATAAAGTCCTTAAACGGATTTGTTGTTGTTGAATGATATGCGGATGCTGCTGTGGCTTTCAACAATCACTCTTCATGTAGTGGGGATTCGAAACTTTTCGGGTATGGTTGCGCTCTCTGTCTCTGCCCGGTTTGGGGGAGTATATAAATGGTGAAAAGAATCAATTTGGTATGTTCTAAATGGTGTGATGGTGAGGAAATTCAGATGTTGTACATTGTTGAATGCCAGGCTAATCTAGTGCGCCTACTCCGGAGAGATGCTGGATGGAGGTGAAAGTTTGTATCAAAAGTCAAAAGTTTCTTAAGCTTGAGCTGTTGGGTGAATGTCTCTGGAAATGAAGGTGATGCTTTTTTGGATGACTTTTTAAATCAAGCGCAGATGATGTTGAAATGCGGTTAGATTTTCGAATAAAAAAGCTCCACTTATCAAGTTTATTAAAGAGTTTTCAAAGTAAGGAAAGTACTCGTATAAAGAATCAATTCTCATTTAGTAAAAGCTAATGCACTAAATACATTAAATATTCAATAAATTGAAAAATAAGAAAGAAGTTTAATAAAACTTTCTTTTTATAAAGCAATTTGTAGCTTATCTGCAGATGATTATTTTGGAGCTGCTGAAATTTTCAGGATACACTCTTTTTTTTTTAAGTTTGTATGATTTTTAAAGGTTTTCACGCGCGAGCGTTTAGATAAAGTGGAGAGAATATTAAACGAGATGTCGATGTCGATGCGCATTGGTCTTAAAAGCTTTAACATCACAATGTGGTAAAGAAATTCCAGTAGGGCCTCTTAATAAGGAAACTCTATATTTGCGTGAACATCCGTAGTAAGACTCCAGATATAAGAGATATACTCAAGTTTTGGGCGGATGAATGGCTTATAGATGCTACCCAGATCAGAAAGAGAAACAGAAAACCTAAGCATGATAATTTCATAAGTTATGGTCAGCAAAATACATATTTATTTTCACAGCTGAGATTGTTTTATTTTTATAATTAGCGCGCACTCAGGGAGTTATTACTACCCTTAAATTAATTTACATAGTACGAGCATTAGGAAAACAAGGAAGGGTTTAAAAGGAGATACCAATGCACAATAGTTTTAAATTTTTGACCATTACAATGAGAAGAGGAAAAATAGAGCTGGGTAGAGCATTCCACATTCGTGTAGTCCGGCTAAAGTAAGAATCTCTGTACTTCACAGTGCGTC